>CM060706.1:168548858-169913858 GCA_030686995.1 Artemisia argyi | reverse complement strand
CCTTATATATACCAGACTCACTCGAAACTTTCATTTCATCCTCAAAACAACAACTTTTTAAGTAACAATTTCTCAAACAGCTAAAAATGGAAAGTTTACAATCTTGGGTCTCAGAGCACAAGCTTACTAGCATTGGTTAGTTATAACTTATAAATAGCTGGTCTACTTTAAAGTTCATAATCTTTATATTATGAATTTTAGTTATGATAGATGTTCATGTTCTAAACTATGCATATATATAGTACTTACAATTCATTGCGTATGTGTGTTTAGGAACAATATGGGCAACAGCAGTTGGAGCATCTTTGGCGTACACAAGCTCTAAACGACCTACATTTAAGCCTAGCATGAGGCTTATTCATGCAAGGTGACTAATTAACTTCACTTCTATAAATTTGTATTTTTAGCTTTTTCTCGATCTATCTCATCAAACATAAACAAGATAGGAAAATTTTATACATTCATGAAATGGTACCTTGTGGTTGAAGTTTGTGTAAAAACTTAAAAAAGGATAAGTTGCTATAAACACATAATGTCGAATACGGAATATCAATAACCATTTATGAAAATTTAGTAGACTAACCTTGGAAATAAATTGAGGAATGTTATAGACACAAAGAAAATTTCCACAAAACATCCACAAAGTGATGTGTCAAAAGGTCATTGGTGTATGTTGTGATAGTTTCTCTCTCATCTTTATGATTAAAGCAATGACCTTTTGACACATCACTTTGTGGATGTTTTGTGAAAATTTTCTTTGTGCCGCACCAAATAAATTAAATCATTTATACTTGGCTGTTTCTAAATTTTCTTGTTTATGACTTATCTAGGATGCATGCGCAAGCTTTGACATTGGTCATGTTATCTGGTGCGGCACTGTACCATCATTTTGGAACGAGTGAAGAAGCTGATCACAACCATGCAGTGAAACATCAAAACTAGAAAACTAAGGCCATTGGAGATGGTCTTTAATCCAAGTGATGATACTAGCTTCCTTGGTCACAAGTTACTATAACTTCTTGAATAATGCACCTGCAAGATGCACCTTTGCTTTGTAAATTTGATATTACGGTTATAATACAAGATTATATGTTATTAGTCATTTACTTCAATTTAATTAATCTATTCCCACTTCTTTTTTTCTTTAACCGACAACTAATAATCTCACAGTATATACACTACAAATTAATCTCGCATATCCTAACCTAATGAACCAAGCATCTCACACAACATATGTTGCTATCGAGTATTGAACACAAGCCCTTTGGTTATTTCTTTGACTTTGGTTACACGTTACCTTTTCACCTTGTAACAGTCTTTAGACAAACTAGTATTGCTGTTCAACTTTTTAGAAAATGAAATCAGCCGGTGACACTTCGTTTTCTTGGGACTTTTATTACGTCAGAAAGTGATTTACTGTTGATGTCTTTTATGGGTTATGCCGTTATGGAAATGTAAGAGTGGCAGAATGGGACATGGTTTCACACTTTCACAGGGCCAAGTTTATGTATTACACTAATTACAGTCTCATTATTTTGGGCCTCCAGCTCATGTATATTAGTCCATTGTATCCATGAGAAATGAGTCCAACATTACATATGTAGCAACTTAACGTCGAAGAAAAGGTAAGGGAATTGTTGTAAGAAATAGAAACTTGACATAAATCACATCAAAGAAATGGTTATTGTTGTAAAAACTTGTCATAAATCACAACAAAAACTAGTGATAGCTCATAAAATCATACCATGAGAGGTCTACAATACTAGACGACTAGCTATTACGTTTTAATGCCTTGTAGTACGTGTTAACTATTAACTATCCACATCTATACATCGAAAAGAAATACTTGTTTTTACATTGAGAAACATAAAAAGAAAAATTAGAATTGATTTGCACGCATTAATTTATCTTTGATTGATACACACACGTCGTGAGTTGATACATTAGATAGCTATAACATATTTGAATCTTGTTTTAACTGCTTGTACACCACGTTTTCTAATCGAATGAATAGAATAAACGACCTTACATTGCATAATCCAGGATAGGTTATAGGGTCATACCCAAATGATTAAACAAACGAATATTGTAGTTAGTCTAATCATTTAAAGGATTATTTGAAGTAGACAGCTGGACTTACATGTTAAACTTTTTAAAAGATAGGGCTTATATTAGAGATATAGAATCGTTTAGGGAGTAATTAAAGACGTGGTTAGCTTACCGCATGTTTGCTGTTGCATGGCTGGGATGTCTTTTTCCACTTTCCTTATGTAACCACTCCTTTGACATGGCCCATGTTCATAGTATTTGACATTTTTATCCTTCACCAACTATTATTCCCTTTGTTCCTATATCTTATCTTGACAGTAATGGTATGTAAATCATTTAATTACTTATTTAAGCTATACTCTTCGTCTAAAAATAATTGTCAACGGGCAAAAACACACATTTAAAAAAAAACATTATTATTACTGTTTCATCTCTTTTACTTTTTGCAGAAGCTCTTAAGTAATTAATTACGTAGTACTAATTTAGTGAAAGTTTGTAATAACAATTTCAAGTAAGGGTAATACAGTAATCTCGATGTTTTTTTTATCCATTTTTAGTAGTGTACAATTTATTTGGGACAATCTAAAATGAAAATGTAGACAATAATATTGGGACGAAAGGAGAATTTTGATTTCTAATTGTTGATCGTTGGCTTTTTGGCATACGAAAAATTTATGCTAGAACACTAGACATGGGATATATGTATGTTGTGGTATATGTTTGTATTTAGATGTGATATATGTAAATGATTAGTTAATTAAATATTGGCACTAAACTCTTAGGTGAAACTGGCACTAAACTTTAGTTGCGCCACTATTTTTTCTTACTAAAATGTTGATTGAATATGAAAGATTTTATAGATACCACAACAACAATATACAATCTCGCTGAATATAAAAGGTTATATAGATGTTGAATTATAATGTTCTGTAATGGTATAAAACCTAAACATCGATAAGGGGTAATGCTTATGATGGGAAACGTTTTACTTATTTTTGGAAAGTCAACAAATTTATTATCACCTTTATAAACAACCGTTTAATAATAAGATAGGACCAAAAAAAAAAAAAAAATGTTAGTATTATAAAAATTTTACAAAAACCTTTTCACAAAATAACGTGGCATGCAAAGTTTTAGGGGAGTTTAGCATTTCTCATAAACAATACGACCATGTGTTCAATTCATGCATGCAATCAGTGGCGCAGCTTCATAGGGGGGCGGCCGACCCCCCGAAATTTTTTTTGCGATGTAGGGGTATATAGTTTTCGTGTAGAAAAATTTCGGTATTTTCGGTTTCGCCCCCCCAATTTAATTCGGTTTCGACCCACCATAGTGTTAGAAAAAAAAAATTTTAGATCCCGACCCCCCACTCGAAAAATCCAAGCTTCGCCACTGCATGCAATGATGCAAAAGTATTTAAACTAGCTTTTGACTACAAGGGTTGTTTTGTAAACACAATCTCATTGACCTCATCTAAAAACCTTTAAAATATATTAAGCCCATGAGCAAAATTATTATAAGAGAAAGTGTACCTTTTAGAAAGTTAACATTATATTTCCAATAGTGAAATGTTAACTAATTATGTTTGCTTTAATGTAATATTCAATTAATATATGCTTATAAGTAAAGCAATTTTTTAATTGCTTCCTTTTGTAGATTCTTTCATATATATATAACTTCAAAAAGCATCCTCCAAGACATCATCTCTTAAACAATACTTCATACTCATAATCATCTCCTGTCTTCGTTATCTTTATTATTTGATTTGTGTTCTTCAATTTTTCGGGTTTTGTACCTTTCATAATCTTGATATCTGGTAATTATGGATTGCTCGATATGCAGCGCTATGCCGTATAATATGAGGCCTCCAAGGAACACCATATGTGTAGCTTGTTATGAAGGTGCCAAAAGTATTATCGCCATGACAAACAAGACCGATACTGATCATAAGATTTCTGGGAAATATTCTGTTGATCCTTCAGTTTCTAACTCTTCCAAGGTTATTAATTATGTATTCAATGTTTTTTTATTATCATATTTTACTACAGTAATTATTTAGGATCTTAAAGCTGATTTTCAGTAATTTGATGGTTGTGATTGTTAAAAACTAAAATTCAAGATTAGCAGCAAGCATGCAAAGTAAAATATTTTATGAGATAGTGTTTAAAGGGATTTTATTTAACTTAACTAATTATGATCAAATTGACCTTAAAGTAAATAATAATTAAGCATGCCTTCTTACTCTTTCTTTTGTTATTTGGTGCCAGTTCTTTTTCTTGATGTTACTTCCTTTCACATAAATATCTTTTTATCAGCTGTGTTTAGAACTTTTTTTTTTTGTTGGAAAGTCTCCCTGCTTCCGGGTTTACCCTAAAGTAGGGGTATGATCTGTCTACACTTCACCTCCCTCATACCCTCGTGCATACGGTATTGGGTATTGTTATTGTTGTTGTTGTTTAGAACTTTTTTGACATTAATAATAATAATAATAATAATAATAATAATAATAATAATTAATTAAAAAAAATGGTATTATCTTTATGCTATTCCCTTTTCAGTCGAAATTACCTTTTACAAGAATGATCTTTTTTCATGCGGACCACGACATTTACATAAAAGCCAAAGAAAATTGATTGCACATAACAAATTCATTAAAGTGCATATTGAAAAATTTCAGGGTTTCATGAGTTCATTGAAATGGTTAAAGGAGATGAAGAGGATTGAAGAAGAAATAAACCAAAAGTTGGAATTTTTAAGTGGATTTAATGCGGCATTTAGAGATCAAATCCATACAGATATTCTTATCAAGCCTGGTAATGATGCTCCCTGCATACCTGCACACAGATCATTGCTGGTATGCTACTCACTTTCTGTCTATATATTTTACAACCTCGTGATTGCGTATAGTGTAGCAATACACTATAATCATTGTTAAAAAGGTTAAAAGTACTGGTTTACAATTAGGACATGTGTCAAATGAAAGCTAGGGAACACACACTTATTCCATCAATATCTTGTAAACTACTAACCATAAATATATTTTACTAAAAAGTATTATGTTTTTTGGTTGCTAGTAGTAAGGGTCTTCAGCTTCGCCCAAACGTGGTATACAAGTTTTTATCCATTTTACGCGTCATCTTTGATGCATAGGGTGTTTGTTTATGCTGAGGTGGCGGTGGTGAAAGCCCCTGCCATTACATTCCGGTCTTAAGATAATTAAGCCATAATAGAAATGGTCCAATTGATGAAAGTGCGCTGTAATAGACTAGAGTAATGATAGGGAGACCTAATTCATATGACTAAATTCATGCCTAAACAATTCATCATGTGACATGTGGAATGTAAATTTTCTCTTTCATAATCCTAACCATTAATCTTGACATGTGTCATGATCTTAGTGTTAGACATATCTTTAGGCATGAAGTTTAGTCATGCCAATCATTTTCCGATAGACTATTATTCCGTAGTTAGTAACATTTGTTTTGGGTTTTGAGATATCAAGTTAACAAGTTTTTAGGCTTAAATCATTCTACCAGATGGGCTACAGCCCAAATGAGCCCAACTTTTTCTCAAAAACATATCTACCTTTGCAATGCAGGCAACAAGGTCGAATATATTTAGAAACATGTTGGACTCAGATGGATGCAAGGCCGCACCAAATGACACTATCACCCTCCCTGAACTCAACCACGAAGAACTTGAATCATTGCTGGAATTCCTATATAGCGGCGATTTGGCTAGAGAAAAGCTTGATAAACATCTCTATTCATTAACAATAGCAGCAGACAAATATGAGATCGCTTTCTTACAGAAATTCTGTGAGAACCGAATGCTTGAAATCCTCAACACGAGCAACGCACTTGACATTCTAGAGATTGCGGATACTACTTGTAACCGCAACCTCAAGGAGACTGCCTTGAGTTATGTTGTTAAAAACATGGAGGATGTAGTTTTTGCAGCTAGATTTGATGTGTTTGCGCTTAAGAACCCACATTTGACGGTTCAGATTACAAGAGCATCTTTTTTGGAAATAAAGAACAGAAGAAGCGATATCTAAGCTACAAATTGAGGCCATCAAATCTGCATATACTTAAAAAAGAGTTCCGTTTGTTTGTAAATACGGTCAAATTACCACACCAGTAACTTAGCCTCTTGTCAAATTGGTACATTACTAGAAAAAATTCAAGTAAAACGGTACCTAAAAGAACATATAACATAACGTGCGTTTATAATCGTTTTTACATGATCCAGTAGTTTTGATAAGTTCTTGTTATAAATATTTGCCCATGTATGTCCATAAAATTGATGCTTTAATATGATTTTATCCACTTTGTGTACTCTCATAAGTCATGGCTCTCTAAATAACACATATTTTGGAAAATCATTCAGATTTCAGATTTTAATTTACATCATGCTTCTAATCTATAGCCTGTAGCCTTGTAGGCTCATAAAGCCTAGCCAGATAACATGCTGTGTGTTTTTGATAACATACAGCCCAGCTCAGAACAACACGAACTGATTAGTATACTGCGTGTACGTGCTGCAGTTTTTAACATATATACAAACATACAATAAAAATATTGAATCAAATTTGAAATGTAAGATAATCATTAGATATTTAAAGAGTAATTTTGTTTTACTTTAGATCAATTTTAATGTATCTAGCTAATATTATCTATACCATTGAAGCTTGAATGTATCTAGCTAATATTATCTATATATGATTTCTTTAATGAAATTATCATAAATATGTTGATATATGGCTCATGTTTAAATAAGTTTACATTCAATGAATAAGTTTTCATTCATTGAATCACAAGCAAGTAGATTGCAAGTGGTATGTTGCAACTAGTAAGAAGAATCTTTGGAAGCGACTTGGAGCAACATTGAAAGCCTATAAATAGGACCATTCTCTTTGAGTTTTAGACACACAAAAAAAAACACACAAGCACTTCTTGTTGTGTATTAGTTAGTTCTCTCTTTTTTGTTCTAGTTTGTAATATGTTTCTATAAGAAATATATAAGAAAATTTGGTGTTTCATTCTTGGTTCTTTTCATATTGTCTAAATTTTCAATTAACTAGTATGAGGTATAGTAGTGGTGTTGAAATATTCACTCTTTACTTAGTCGGTGGGATATTATCGCGGTTATTCCACAACAAGTAGTATCAAGAGCCGAGGTTATTCTTAGTATGCTCTGTGGTTGCAATTTATTTTGATCCTTCACATCAGAAAAGAATTACATTGGTTTTCTGGTTGAAGCTATTGAAAATTAATTTGTACACGAAATGGTGGATAGTAAACTTGACAAACTGATACGTGGGATTGCACCCTCGTAACAGGTTTTACCTCTCAATGGATCTTGAGAAGCTTGCAATCTTTGCCAGGCAGTATACCTGATCGTTGTAGTATAGTATAGTGATAAGTACCGGGGGATTGATCGTTCAACTCAGGAATAGTGATCGCTAGGATTAGAAAGCCTACTAAACTAGGTCTAGAGGTGAGGGATGATTCTTTTTGTATTTTTATATTTTATGAAAGCAAGTAAAATCTCGGGTTTTGAAGGAGTGGGCGGAATTAATTGCTTGTCAACTAACCCAATTAACTAAAGATGCAATCAAAATAAAATAAAAAGAAATGAAAATAAACTAATGTAATTATGTGGTGAAAACAATAATGAGAAAAGATGTGTTTACTTAGATTTCAATACTCCCTAGATATCTTTTACCGGTTGATTAGCTTGTTACAATTGCATGGATGACGGGTTATATTCCTTAATACTAGTCGTAGGGCCGTGTACAATATTCCCTAACTCTATAAGCTCCTACTTCACTCCTATGTCGAGCCGACTAAAAGCTCCTAACATGGGATCACTAGAATTCAGTTATGCATTAAATACAATCAAAAATCGTAGTACACCTCCGATCATGTTTCTTAAGACGTTCAAGCAAATTACCAATTGGAAGTCTGCCAGTTTTCTTAAGCCTAACATCGAATACAATCATCCACAACAATTATAAACAAACCATCAACCAATAATCAACATCTAGGTTTCACTACATCTAAGCAAACACAATAAAAACCTAACCTAGCATGTTAAAAGAAAGACAAGCATAAGATTGAATCACACAACACATAGACATATCGTATGATTATTGGAAAACTTATCTTCAATTAATCATGGATGGAACAAGGGTTGAAACCCTTATTTTTAAAGAAAATTCGTCTAGGGTTTAAGCTCTCCAAAGTTCTCCTAATGTTCCACCCTTTACAATGAAAAATTAGAAAAAATATATATAGATAATACATCCTGACGGCGTCACGTTGTAGTTTCTGACGCCGTCAACTCGCCTCCAAATTAAGGATCGTATTGCCTAGATCCAATCTTGACGCTATCAAGAAGGAATAAATCTCTGGGCAGTCACATACATTTTGACCCTGACGGCCTTGGTGACGCCGTCAGGTCAATTGCTCTAAAAATGTTCTGGGCTGTCATGTGTATTTTTCACTTCCACCTCTTTTGCCAAGCTTGACGCCGTCATGTGTGAAGTCTTGACGTCGTCAGGTACTGTTCCAAGCAAGGATTTTGAGACTTTGCCGTTTTCTTCACTTCTATACTCCAAAAATGTCCAAAATGCTTCATTTTCCGGATTTCTTCTCAAAAGTACCTAAAATGACAAAAGGAACAATTTAGGGCAGTAATTGATCAAATAGTCACGAATTCGGGCTTAAATGACCCCTTAAAAGCGGTACACTTTTCGCCTTAAACCTTCCACGTCGGTGGATCCAACATCTCCAAGTTGGGCTAGACCGGTCTTGACGAATGCAATATTGGCGGTGGAAGTTTTTGATGGCACAGGCCATTTCGGCATGTGGCAAAGTGAGGTTCTAGACGCTCTTTTTCAACAAGGTCTAGACATTTCCATTGAAGAAAGTAAACCAGAGGATGTAGAAGAGAGGAATTGGTTAATCATCAATCGGTTAGCTTGTGGTACGGTTCGTTCGTGTCTTTTGAGAGAGCAACGATATGCTTTCTCAAAAGAAACATCCGCCTATAAACTGTGGATGGCGTTGGAAGAGAAATTTCTGAAGAAAAATTGTCAGAATAAGCTCTTTATGAAGAAGCAACTTTTTCGCTTCACTTATGTATCAGGTACCACGATGAATGATCACATTACCAGTTTTAACCAACTGGTAACCGATTTGATGAATATGGACGAGGTGTTCAAAGACTAGGATCTAGCATTGATACTAGTGGGATTGCTTCCAGAGGAGTACGAGTTGCTTGAAATAACTCTACTTAATGGGAAGGATGACGTGTCTCTTAGTGAAGTTTGTGCCGCCTTGTATAGTAAAGAACTTAGAAGGAAGGACAAGCAGATTTTTTCAAGTGGAGACGTAGAGGTTTTGCTAGTTAGAGGTCATTCGCAGAAGAAGGGCACCGATAAGAGATGGAGATCCAAGTCGAGGCAGAGACTAAGCAAAGATGAATGTGCCTTTTGTCATGAAAAAGGTCATTGGAAGAGAGATTGTCCTAAGTTGAAAACCAAGGACAATTATTACAAAGGTAAAGCTGTAGCGGAGGCGAATGTCACCAAGTGTGATGATGAAGAATCGGATCTCTCGCTTGCAACATCGTCAACCAAGAATGCTTCTGATGTATGGCTATTAGATTCCGCATGTAGCCATCATATTACACCACATCGAGAGTGGTTTAGTAATTTTGAAAAACATGACGAAGTTGTTTATACAGCAGACGAAACGCCCCTCACTACTCATGGGATTGGTTCTGTTCGATTGCAAAATGAAGACGGAACAATTGTGACCTTGAAAGGTGTCCGTTATTCGCCAAAGTTGAAAAAGAATCTCATTTCCGTTGGTACCTTGGAATCTAAAGGATTCGAAGTAAGAGCCAAGGATGGGCTTATGACGATCATCTCTGGCGTACTTGTAGTAATGAAGGGTATTCGTAAAATAAACAACACGTATCACTACAAGGGTAGAACAATTGTTGGAACAGTAGCAGTTGTTACCGATGTTGATAGAAATTCAGAAGCTGTGAAACTATGGCATATGCGCTTAGGACATGCAGGAGAAAAATCCTTGAATTTGCTCATAAAGCAAGGATTATTGAAAGGAGTGAGTTCCTGTAAGTTGGATCTCTGTGAGCATTACATCAACGGGAAGACGACAAGGGTGAAATTTGGGACAGCTATCCACAAGACACAAGGTATCTTGGATTATGTCCACTCTGACGTATGGGGTCCTTCAAAGACAAGATCTTTAGGAGGGAGACACTACTATATGACCTTTGTTGATGACTTTTCCCGAAGAGTTTGGGTGTACACGTTGAAGACAAAGGATGAAGTGCTAGGAGTGTTCATCATATGGAAAAAGATGATGGAGACTCAGACGTGCAGAAAGATCAAACATCTCCGAATAGATAATGGTGGAGAGTATAGAAATGATCAATTCACAAAATTTTATGAAGACGAAGGCATCGTCAAACACATTACTGTCAGACATACACCACAGCAGCATGGGGTGGCAGAACACATGAACCGAACTTTGCTGGAGAAATTTTGGTGTATGTTATCCAATGGTAGGTTAGGTAAAGAATTTTGGGTTGAAGCTATGACGTATGCGTGTCACCTCGTTAATCGTTTGCCATCTGCTGCTATTGATGGGAAAACACCATTTGAGAAATGGTATGGAAAACCTGCTAAAGATTATGATTCCTTGTATGTGTTTGGTTCCGCTGCATATTATCATGTGAAGGAATCAAAGTTGGATCATGGAGCAAAGAAAGCATTGTTCATGGGGATTACCTTAAGATAAAAATTACGTTGCCAGGAATTTTTATCTTGTACTAAAGATCAAAAACTAAAACTTTAAAGTACAAGAATTACTTAAAACACACCTTTTTATTAAAATGTTGAGGCAACATTATCAAGATCTTCTTTTGTTTTAATGATAACAAATAAACCATCGAAACACATAAAATAACAAACGTTAGCCAAAATTCCCCGACTTCCATATCTGTTCCTGACGCACCACCCACACGTCGACGCGTGGGTAACGCGCCAGGCTACTGTATGGTTCGGGACGAATTTTGAAAGTCGGCTCTCCCCTTACCCGACAAATGTGGATCTTTCATTTCAGGTATGAATATGATAAGTGCTTCATTAGGAACACTCGAAACGGGTTTTAGACTTAGAGGGATTTAAAATTGCAAGCTCTCATTTTTATCAAAACGCCAACTCAAATATTTTATCAAACGCCTCTAGCCAAGGATTTTCTAAACCTAGGGAGCTTATATATTTCACGTAACATCAAGTGAAAGTATTTATATGCTCATATCCCGTGCTTACGTCTTCTCTAATCACGTAACGGGTTTACTCCCTTATTGGTCGAACTAAGTCAAAGGTCACTTTGCGTAAACGCATCCTTTCCCGTATGGAATATGCTTTACAATCAAGGCAAATTACTTAACTTGTTTGCACCAAGGTGTTAGTTGAATACGTCGAGTCGTGGAATGTCACGAGTTATCAAATTATGGATTCTCGACATTGAGTTACTTGAAATTATAAGTAACCTTTGATTTTTCTAAATCATCTTCTTAAAACCATAATCATGTTTGTCAATTTCTTTCTTTCTTAATGACAACATGATTATCTTTTAAACACTTCTTTGATTATCCTTAATCACCACTTCAAATCTTCCCAAATCTTATCACCGACATTATCTTTTTATTCTCTTACACCCTTTGTACTTTCATGTACTATTTGTCTCCTACATTCCCACATCATATCTCTAAAATGTTCTCTCCCAACATTCTCTTCCAACCAATGAGAGGTCACCATAACTTCATTTTCTTCATACACAAATAAACCTTTTCTACAAACCATAAACCTTCTTCAACACACTTTCTTAATTCTCACCATAAAGGGTATTCCTCAAAGTTTTCTCAACAAACTTCTTTTCATTCTCCCCTCATGTGGTATATCTCACAAATCTTCTCCAATACACTTCTTCCATTTTCACCACATGGGGTACCTCACAAGCTTCTCCTACACACTTAGCCAACTCACATAATCCAATCCATATCTTATCTCTTACACAATCCCTTACACAATCCTTTATCCCTTACACAACACAACTCATTGCCAACTCATTGACAACTCACACCTTATTTCTTCCTCCTCTCTAAATTCCACACATGGTGAATTATTTGAATTCTCAAGCATAGGCTCCAATCCATCACATCCAATCCAACTCACCACAATCTCACCCATATCTTCATCTCTTACACAATATTCTCTTCTTACACAATCTCTTACATCCCTTACATACCAACTCACATACAACTCATACCTTATCTCTTCTTCACCAATTCTATCACATGCCAAATAATTTGAATTTCTAAATAGGCTACCTTTGATCCTAGCTATCCATTTCAAACAAACTCATCTCAACCATCCATTTCCCCTTCCTCCCCAAGAAATGGAATATTCCATAGCATATCCTTTCTTAACCCAACTATGGTTCTTCTAACCAAACTATGGTTAGTTCTCTACACTTAACCTTAGTTAACTCTACACACTTCTAGCCTAACCATGGTTACCTCATAACTCAACCTCACTCTCTCACTCATCCCAACATCCACGCTTCCTTTCCAAACAAAGGAATATACCATGGCATATTCTTTTCTCTCTTTTCTATGTCATGTGAGGAATACCCAAACTACCCCTATTCAATTATCCCTTCTCTCTCTCTCTCACTTTGATTCTTGGCTTTTACTTAAACACTTTACAAATGATTTTTACAAAATGGCTATTAGAGTTGGTTGTCCTTGAGGATGAATAATGTCAAGGTTAATGTGTGAAGTACAATTGGGGGTTTAGCAAGGTTAGGTATTTAAAAGGACCAACACCCAACACTTGGGAAAAATGTACAGTGGTCCTGGCGCGCTGCCCACGCGTCGACGTGTGGGTAACGCACCAGCCACGGTAAATTATTCCCAAGTTTGGGTCTTGGCCAATAAATACCCCACCTTGGCTCTTGTATTCCTCATCCCTTGAAAAACATTCTTTCTCTCTAATTTCTTTCTCTTTACCCTCTAAGTCTACTACACATCTTGTGTTCTTAATCTTTCTCTCTTATCATCTTTGAAAGAACACATATTCTTGTAAGGGAAGAATCACAAGAACCTAATCCACTCTTGTGATTGTGTCGAGGGTCTTCTTCTCTATACCCTTTCTATTAGAATCGAGTCACTAGGTTAGGTTAGGGCTTGGTTCAAAGAAACTTATTCATTCATTCAATTGTTTGTAAGGGAAGTCTTGTGTCTTGGTGACCAAGCCTAGATCATTGGGGATCTAGTTGGGGTTTGATACTTCCGGTGGGAAGTCTTGGTAGTGGTCTTGGTGACCCTTAGGTGAAGTCGAATCACGAGATTCTTTTGGGTGGTTTCTGAGGGCGGAATACCGTGGGAGTAACTCCTTCTTTGTGAGCATCGATATTGGCGAATATTGGTGGAGTGAATTGTATCGGTTTGTAGTATACCGAAAGGATTATACTAGTGAATAGTATCGTGTTGTGGATTCGCAACTGGACGTACGGATGGTATAAACCCCCCATCCCGAACCAGTATATATCGCGGTGTCTTTCCTTACTCGCTTTATATACTTTGGTTGTGTTTGTGGTTGTTTGGATTGATTATACAACCACTTGGTTTTCTTTGAGGCTTAAAGTTTTTAAACGTCTTAAAAGCCGAAGAAACCGTATTCACCCCCTTCTACGGTTCTACAATTGGTATCAGAGCGGAATACTGGAATTTTTTAGCGTTAAAACCTTCCCGAGAAGTCGTTTTAAGTCAAAAAACTTCTTTTCTAAAAACCTAAAATCCTAACAAAGATTTTTGGTAAAGTTGAGTATAGATTCATGGCTCAGGAGAACTATGTTGAGGGGTGCTCTATGAAAAGACCACCTTTGCTAGAAATCAATGGGTTTTGTTTTTGGAAAACCCGGTTTGAGACCTATGTTAGGTCCAAAGATCTTGATTTGTGGGAAATCATCCAAAATAGCAATTTTGTGTTTATGGTGGAAGACCCCGAAACAAAGTTGTTGGTGAAAAAGCCACATTCGGATCTAAAAGATGATGAGAGGAGGAAGCTTGGCAAAAATAATGAAGCAAAAATGTTGATCTACAATGCTCTACCTCGAAGGGAGTTCGAGAGAGTCCACGTTTGCAAGACAGCCAAGGAGATTTGGCACTCACTCATCATTACTCATCAAGGCAATTCACAAGTTAAGGGGATTGCAAGATCGACTTGCTCATCCAACAATATGAGAAGTTTTCGATCTCCGACGATGAAACCATTGACAATGGTTACACACGGTTTAATGCTATTATCACAAGCCTTACGGCTCTAGATCCTAGCTTCTATAATAAGAACCATGTAAGAAAATTTCTTCGAGCTCTTCCGGTTAAGTGGAGACCAAAGGTAACGGCTATTGAAGAAGCCAAGAACTTGGCGGAACTTCCTCTTGACGAGCTAATCGGCAACCTCAAAGTGTATGAAATGATTTTAGAAAATGACAAGATCGTTTCTAAAGAAAAGAAGAAAGAGGTTAAGTCACTAGCACTTAAAGCTAAAGTCACTAGGGAACAAACTATTGATGACAATGATGAAGGAAGTGATGAAGATGATGAAGAGCTCAACCTTATGGAAAAAACTTTAGGAAGTTCTTTAGACGAGAAGGTAACCCTAGACGCAGTAATCGGTTTGGTAACCAAGGTGATAGTAATGGTAGAAAGGTTGCAAGAGAACGTGGCTATAATAATAAAGGTGGTGGAAGCTCAAGGCGCGAACGCGAGTGCTACAATTGTGGAGACAAGAATCACTTTATAAGTGAATGTCCAAAGCCCAAAGAAAATAGGGCATTCGTCGGCGGAGCTTGGAGTGATAGTGAAGACGGGGATCATTCGGAAAGAAATGCAACGTGTCTCATGGTGTTTGAAAATCAAGAGGTATCTCCAAACTCTTCTATTTCTAATAAAGATTTAAATATCCGTAATTTGCAAAAAGAGAATGAGGAATTTTTAAAAACCATTGAAAAACTTGTTGAGGAGAAACGCTCTCTTAATGACAAGGTTTTTGAACTTGAACAAGAAGTAAAGAGACTTACTCAACAAAAAGAGGTGGTTGAACCTTGCATAAGTTGTGAAAAACTTGTACATGAGGTTAACTCTTTGAATGACAAAGTATTCAAACTTCAAAAAGAATCATTAAGTTTCTCTAAATTTAAGAAAAGTAGCAACGATTTGGATGATATGTTAAGTCAACAAAAATTGTCCCAAGATAAGCTTAAGGAAGGTCTTGGATTTTCAAAAATTAAGAAAACCACTCCCATAAGTTTAAGCAAACCAATAATATTTGTGAAAGAAGGACACAACGAAAAACCAATTGTTCCTCAAACTCCTTTTGCAAATACTCGAGGTACTCAAACACCTGTTACAAAAAGTGAAACCCCAAAACAATTTTACAACCCGGTTTCACGTAATGGACTTGGATACAAACAAGCTCGAGTCGACCATAAACCTATCTTACCCACACCAAATATGAAACTGTCATATAGCCGAAGACATTCCTTTCAAAACAAACAATCATCGTCAAGAAGAAATTTGTACAAAAATCAAAGGTCTTCACATCGTGAATATAACTTATACCAAAGGAGAGAAAACTCATACCCAAACCAAAGATTTTTTAGACCACACAACCACCAAAACTTTGGACCAAGTTTTCAAAACCAAAGTAATCTTTCAAACAACCCTTGGTCTATGTTTTCAAGCTATGGTCTTGAAACACTAAATGTCTTGCTTCATGACCCAAGAATGTTCAACTTGGGAATGTTTTATGCTAACCAAAATGGACCCAACAAACATTGGGGACCAAGTTTTTGAGTTTTATGTTTGATAGGTATAGACTTGAATAGGTCTATTTGACAATCGAAATGGTTGAGTTAAAACACATAATCGGTTGTAGAAGATTGTTTATTTCATACAAGGGGTATGCTGGTGTGCATTAGTAACCTTCGAGGAAAGGTCATCGGTAGACAAAGCATCAATGGTGGATCTTCATCTCGTGGTCGTAAAACAATAAACATCCATTAAAATCAAGCTAAGTCTTCTATTATGCCTATGAATCCTTAAGTACTTTACATGATAGTTGTTAAAAATAAATGCTATGTGAACTTGGTTGACGCTAGGTAGCTTATTTTGTCACAACTTGAAGTTTATTAGAGCTTAGACACTTAAAGGCGATTAACATAAAATGAGACTAAACTTGCATGTTATGTGCTTAGGGAAAATATTTATGTGTTTAAAATTCTCATGTCTTGGATACATGCTCATCTTAAGTGTGACATACCTAATTGATCAAAACACATGTCTAGGAAATTAAATGTTAAACTTAACCCATGAGATCTCATATCATATGTAGGGTTAAATAAATATGCGTAGACATGAATACTATTGAATATTGTCCACACATGATTGTTTGTTGAAAACTCAAATAGTGGAGTAACTCAAATTTAAACAATCCTTCTAAATGAATATGAATAAAATTTACATGTAAAGTTCTTGTAAATTTAATTGATATGCATACACGAATACATTTGTTAGATTAAGCAATTGTAGGTTTCCCATTGTTACATAACATCATGTGTAGTTTGCTTACTTGCTTAATATGTATATGTAAACACCTAAGTGGAAATCTCAAGGAACATATACAAATAGATAGAAAAAATGATTACATTGCTAACAATATGTGCATAACGAATATGTGATTAATCGTGAAAGTGATAAATAAAAGTTGCTCACACGTCTACTTGCCATGATTAATTGCTTTTTGAGTTTGATGATATGTAATCATGTGCGTACATGCCGTAATGATTAAATGGTGATATAAAACCTATGTGTGCATGTAGAAAATGCCTTAATGCTATTCGCTTATATGCCTACTTGTCATGATAATCACTTGTTTGAGTTCAATTTGTTTGCATAATTAATCGGTTTTATGAGCAAGATAGTATATCATAAATTAGAAATACTTGGACATAATGCTTACTTGTAGTAAAGTCCAATTAATGATAAGGTGGACGATGTAGAGAACTGCAAAAATTCATATAATTAATAACTTTTAATTATATATTAATCTCTGTCATTATTTTAATCACCATTTTTACAGAAAAATTTGAAATTTTTCTTATTATTAAATGGTCATGATTACGATATTGCAAAATTCACCAAATGACGAAACCAGTTCTCGACACGTTTGACGATACACAATTATTTCACTAATCCTAAATTAAATTTCCTAATTCTAAATTAATACCAAACGGACCCTTAATCATTTCAGCCCAAATCCATGTGGTACTATTCATCAGCCCAAGATTCAAGCCCCATTTTTAGTTTTAATATTTCATATGTATCGACTAGTAACATGCTACAAAATGCCTCTCGTATTCTCAATTTTTACACACGAAACCTATGTATTTTTATACCATCTCGTTTCTTATCTAGCCGACTATTAGTGTGTCGAATCTCAGATCCATAGGTCGAGCATTGATACGTTTTTAGAGGGCAAAGTGTTTGACCAAAATCAACCTAAATCGACACATAAATAACTCAAAACTTAATCGTTTTAACCCCGGTTTGTTTCTAAATGATCCTAATAATT
This sequence comes from Artemisia argyi, assembly GCA_030686995.1. Classification (NCBI taxonomy): domain Eukaryota; kingdom Viridiplantae; phylum Streptophyta; class Magnoliopsida; order Asterales; family Asteraceae; genus Artemisia; species Artemisia argyi. Next base: position 169,896,067 of record CM060706.1, on the reverse strand, counting down.
TTCCTAGCATAGTTTCACGTCAATAAATATGTTTTAACAACGAAGATCAAGTATTATACGATTTATATAAATTGTGTACATAATAAAAATGCTAGTCGACATATGTAATGAATCACAAGACAAGTACCCTTTTTCTTAGCTCTCACACACTCTTTTATAGTCATATTATAATAGAGATTCATTCCAAGAAGTCCTCATTCCCTGACATTGCATAGTTACAATTGTTTCTCGCATTATTTGAACCATACGTATACTAAACTTTTACTATATGTACTCTAGCTTCCTCCTCTTGTTTCATTCATTCAATACACTCATAAAAACTTCATTTCAATCCTACAAATGTCTCTGAAAGACCAGGAATAACTCGCATGTTCATTTGGAAGAAACAAGTGGTGTCGGGTTATAAATAAATAAATCGTTACTTGTGTTTTATAAACGAACGAGAAATTTCCTTGTGTCTCCTCCATCACTCTCGACTCTCTACCACCCTTGAAGGTGTTGTAAGTCATTTCCATCTCTATTGAATCCATTTCATTCGATATTTCATTTCCATGCATCATGTATAATTCATGTCGAACGTATATACTTTGGCATATATATTTACGTACCCATTTAAACAAGTAGCATCACAAACGTGACTAGCCTCTATCTTGGAAGGCCTAGGAGTCACGTAGCACACTTGTTTCACATTTATTTCTATGTTACATGCATCATTCGACACTATTTTAAATCTTGTATCAATCGGGTATAAAAACTATTAATACTTAGAAAATAATTCTAAGTCTTTTGTATATAAAAACGTCTCATGAAACAATCATATATATTGAAATTTAGCTTAACAAGCATACAATATTTTACACAATCTAATAGACCACCTAGCTAACTATCATTTTCATTTAGACAACTTTTAAAAATACTCACTTCTCGACTCCCTAAATGATACAAAGTGAATCGCAGAACTCGTCTTTTAAAACTAACAAATTAAAGCGAATTGGGCCTTAATGCCCAATAAGTTGTTTTTAAGCTATTTGGATAAGCTAGCTTATCTAGGAGTTTTGATATGAAAATATAACATGAAAAATGATAATTTTGATAAGCCCAACTCGCCTCAAAGCGCACGGTTTTTAAAACATTAACGGGCCATTAACAAGCTCGTTAAAAGCCCATTTATTGAAAAATAAGCTATTTTTGCAAATAAGCAGTTGAAATAAGTTTTAATAAGCTTCAATAAGCTCCAGAAAATTTCATATAATTTTTCCCCATAAATTTTGGACGTTTGGACTAAAAATGCAAACTAGTTAAACTTAGAAGGACTAAAACTGCCAATCCTTAAAAACTTGGACTAAAACTGTCAAAACAGAAAGGTTAGGATAAAAATTGATATTATATAATATTCCAAGCTAAGAATACTATATTGGACAAGTAGTGGACTTTAAATTCAAATATTATAAAATAAGGACTAACTGTGCAACGCTAACGCCGTTAGAGTAAAAAGTGTAAAATTGGAAAAAGGATAAGGACCCACATATTATATTTGACATTCTTATTTTATTTTCTATTTTACGTCACCCTATCACGCCATATGCATTTTCATTACATTTTATTTATATATTAGTTAGTTTTACGTTAATGATATATATAACGATATTTTAACTAATTATCTTTATCAATTATTATCATCATTGTTAAATAGGGAAAACTTTAGAAATAATCACGTAACTTGTCATATTATTATAAACATAAGAATTTCATTTGCATATCATCTTTTCATCATAACGATTAATTGTTATTCATTGAACGTTATTCAGTTACCAAATAGTATTTGGTCAAATTCTCAGATAAATTTATTTATCAGGTTGTATATTGAAAGTCGTCATCATAATCTCTTCTGACTTTACTTTTCATCATTTCAGTATCAATCAAGGTGAGTCATAGCCCCATTTCTAATACTTGTTTTAACTCTTTGGGGGAGATACATGCTTACATATACTTTGATAATTTTATAAGTATATGAATAAATTACATGATTCAAATCAATTTCCTAATTAATATTTATCTGATGAAGTTTATGATTTAAGATGTGATATATATATATGTTACTGGCAAATTGTTTAACTAGAATACTGAACTCAAATGATAAGGTTTCCAAAATGATTATTGTGGCATGATACTTGACTATACTATAACATCCTGAATGATTCCCTTATCTGTATATGATATTTCTATGTTTCTACAGAAATAATTGCTAGGAAGAGCACAAATACTCTAGTTACATTATTACCTTGATATTGCCTAAGTTACCCTTATCGCCATAAAGTCCCTCTATCATGAGCCATTAATCACTTGTATGTGACCGCGAATATAGTGAACAGCTTCGAAACTTGTTGAGGCTTGACATCCTATCCCACTAATATTTGACGGAATGCCACATGCATGTGGTTAGTCGTATTAGTCGTGATACACTATATTTGAGTAACAATAAGAATTGGCAAATCACCTATTACAAGAGGGTAATATTATCATTGACTTGATAATCACCTCCGTTTTACGGTATTTTGTTAATGTTTTGCGTGTCATAAGGCTTGAGGCAATATCCATAAGAGAATATATGTCTTCAACATATATTTAACTACACCTGTATAGGTATTTCACTAGACTTGAATTATAAATCTCACTACATTAGTATCATGAGTTTCCATCTCATGTTAGGATTATGATCCAATACTTGAATTTGATTGAATATATATATGATTTATCTGTGATTATAATTAACATCACTCAATACTTGTTCTATCACTGTTAGTATTTACTACAATTATTACTAAATATTCCTGAATCTATTGAAATAAATAGTTTTTGTTGATATAAATAATTGACTAAAAACGTTATTCATATCTTTCGATATCTCTATGTTTTGATAATCACAAAACGAAAACCCATCAAACCAAATATCATGACGTAAACAAGTATTTAGTAGTAAATACTCACTTTCACCATCTAATCACTTAAGGTATGAATAAACAAAGTGCCTAATGCATTATAAGATCAAAGGAACATTCTTGTTAATCACTAGATTTTTATAAAATGTCACAAAACATTTTATATCTTTTATAAAACATTTTTGGAGTTAAAAAGAATATGTTTAATTCATTACAAATTTATGAATTCAAATTTTTAACCAAATATTGCAAATCTAATCCAGAAAAATTTTGTTCACAAAAGGACAAGAAAATCCAACGTTCAGGAGGGCGGCCTCCTTAATTATACTAGGCGGCCCCCTTAATCATTAAGGATACCGCCCCCTAATTAAGAGGACCGGCACACTCCAGAACAGTATTTTCTGGCCCTTTAAATACTGGATCATTCCACATATTTTTCTCACCTTTTCACACTAGAAACTTTCTGATTCAAACCTCCATTTCTATCTCAAAAATCCTTTGATCATATAATTCATAAGTCTTTGTTTCTAAGTGATCCAAAGCTTCATCTACTCAAGTGCAAAGAGAAGAATACTTCTATCTATCAAGACTAGAAGTATTACAACTTAGTATCATCTTGCTATCTAGGTTGTTTGATCATTTCATCTTGTAAATCATTCATTCTTTGGTGTATAAAGTGTATACATTGGTTGGCTAGATTTAAATATAGGATCTAGATTTGTTGAAGGTGTGAAGTGGTACTAGAAGTGAAGAAGTAGAGGTGCATAGGATTAGTGGTAGGAGATATAAGAAGTGGTAGTATATTGTAGTAGAGATTAGTAGTGAAGACAAAGAAGTTGAAGCCTTAAAGTTGAGAAGACTTAGAAGCCTAGAAGTTGTGAAAAAGTATAAGTCTTGAAGTAGTGGATAGATCGAAGTTGTGAAGGTGTGAAAAAACAAGTGGTGTGAAGGAGTGTAGAAGGTGTGAAAGAATGTAGAAGAAGTTGTGTTGTGATTATAGTTGTGAGATTGGTTCTAGCTATGATTAGAACCCGACATTTAGCTTTGTGTCGTTAAATTGGTGTAAGCTAAGGTGTGTACGGTTTTCTCCGCCATAAGGGAGGTTATTGACTTAGTGAAGAAAACTCTCGAGTTCGGTGCTCGGGGAGTGGAGTAGGGCAAGGAAGGCGTCCTTGTAGCCGAACTACTATAAATCCTTTGTCTCTCGGTTTGATCTTTCCATCTCTCACTCTTTGTTTACTTACTTGTTAGCATTTCGTATATAGTTATAATTGCTTGTGTTGTGCATATATTGATTTCACATAAAGATCAAACTAGGTTCCATTCACAACATTAATTTTATATAAACAAACCAAAAGGATATACTCATATTAAAACACATATACACATATATACTTATATGTGATATATGAAATCATAATTCTTACTCAACATTCTATATAAGTAGTGTTTATACGAAAAGTGTGAATAAAATAGTATCTATATTTTTGTATCAAAGATTTTTGAAATTTGCGTCTATTCTTTAAAAACAAACTTTTATAAAACGAAAAAGACGTAAAACTATTCAACCCCCCTTCTAGTTTTCCACAATTGGTATCAAGAGCCAGGTCTAGCAAGATTTTTAAAATATATTGTATTTTAAAACTTGTAACGATCTATGAAATTTGTGATACGTGGGAATCGCACCAGGCTTTACCTCTCAAGGGATCTTGAGAAGCTTACAACCCCCACCAGACAGTGTACCTGATCATTGTAGTATAGTATAGTGACAAGTACCGGGGGATTGATCGTTCAGCTTAGGAATAGTGTCGCTAGGATTAGAAAACCTAAATACTAGTTCTAAAGGTGAGGGATGATTATTTTTGTGTTTTTATATTTTTTAGAAAGCAATTAAAAATCTCGGGTTTGAAGGATTTGGGCGGAATTAGTTGCTAATCAACTAACCCAATACTAAAGATGCAATCAAAATAAAATACAAGAAATGAAGATAACTAAATTATACTAAAGTTGTGAGCAATAAGTGGAGAAAATGTGTTTACTTAGATTTCACTACTCCCTAGACATCTTTTACACGTTAATTACTTGTTATAATTGCATGGATGACGGATCGTATTCCTTAATACCATTCATGGGGTGGCACACTTAACTCCCCAATTCTATGAGCTCTTATCTCCTCCTACACCATGCCCAGCACAACTATAGGGATTGTAAACAGTGGCTCATGCATTAAATACAACCAATAAAGACCTAGTGCGCGTCGGTTCATGTTTCTTAAGACGTTCAAGCATGTTACCAAATGGAGATCTGCCAGTTTTCTTAAGCCTAACATATAAATCATTCATCCAAGACAAATATAAACAAGTAATCAACACATAATTAACATATAGGTTTCATTAGATCCAAGCAAACACAAGATAGATCTAGCCTAGCATGATGGAATTAAGACAAGAACAAGATATAGACAACCAACACATAGACATATTGATTGAATTAAAAGAACACTTATCTTAATTACATATGCAAGGTATCAAGGGGTTGGAACCCTTGAAAAACCTGTAAAATTCGCACCAAAATCGTACTAGGGTTTCTCCAAAACTTCTCTCTTTTTAATGTGAAAATTAGAAAACTATATATAGGAAAAGGGGTCTGACGGCGTCAAGACAAACATTGTGACGCCGTCACCTCGCCGCCAAAACTATTCTCGGACTGCCTTGATCTACATTTGACGCCGTCATGACTTTAACTCTTGACGCCCTACCTTCGTGACACCTTCAAATCTGTACTGGATCGTCATGGAATTTTGCTCTTGACGCCGTCAGGGAGTTACTCTTGACGCCGTCACCTACTGTTCCCAGCATGGAAAATTAAGACTTTGGCGTTTTCTTCACTTTTATGCTCCAAAAACATCCGAATTGCTTCCTTTTCCAGATTTCACTCCCAAAGTACCTAAAATCACAAAAGGAACGATTTAGGGCAATATTTGATCAAATAAATTCGAATTCGGGCTTAAATGACCCCCTAAAAACGGATCATTTTTCGCCTCATCATATACCCTTACACTTGAGATTTGCTTGTCCTCAAGCAAATGAGCTTTTATTCTACTCAAAAGACAAGTTAGGGGTCATTTAACACTAATATAAAAGTAATTACAACAAATAATCATTCCACTAAAGACCAATAGACAAGCACGGAGGTCATACACAAGCACCTCACAAATAGTGTTTAGATACTCACATCTCTCGGGTGTAATAAAGTGTAAATTACAATATGGAAACGGAAGATATCTCTCACTACCTGTCATAGCAAAATAGATTACCATAGGCTTGGGAAAGGATCAAACCTCCACCACATGGCGTAAGCACCTAGGATAAACTATCAATGAGGTCTTTTAAAGGGTTGTAACGTTAGGTGTAGGGATATGAAATACACGGTTTTGTTGGATAAAAGAAGTTTTACTGGTGGCGAGTTAACAATCTTGGTTAATTACATGTACAATGTGGCGTTGCTAAGCCAAGACTAGACTCGACTTAAGCTAATAAATGAAAAATAACAAAAACATAAAATGAACATAGAATGAAAAGGGATGGTAGTCCGTATGTTTTTCTCTTTATTATTATTATTATTATTATTATTATTATTATTATTATTATTATTATTATTATTATTATTATTTTTTTTTTTATTATTTTTTTTTTTTTTTGCATTGCATACACTCTTACCCTACCATCCAAAATAATACATCATAGGGGATGAGAATTCCCCTTACACTTGAATCTTTACATACTTTACAATTAACTAAACTAATGACTCGAATTAAGAAAATCAAAACACTTGGAGCACTTTTAAGATTAACGTACATATGGGGGTAATATATGATGTTCTTCCCCATTACTCCATAAAATAAGTACTTACCCATGAGTCCCAATCGTCCCAAAACAATATGTACAAGGATATGACTCGACTTAGCAACCATGTAATCAATTAGAAAGTTAACTTAGGGTTTAACAAATAACAATAATGCACTAAAAATGAGCGCATACACGGAAGGCTAAGGCGATTTGGTTGTACATTTAAGTGGGGTGTAACAAATTCTTCCTTTAAGTAAGATGCTTAAAGTTAGAAACGAAAAGATAGGATCGGAGGGGTGTACTAGGGGTTTCGTGTACTAAAAATGAGTACAACACTAAAGGTGTGGGAAAAATTAGTTGACTTAACTAGCCAAGTAATATGACTTAAATGGTCAAGTAATCATAATACGGGTTTAACACAAGGGTGATCATAATGCCTCTTATCATGTAGTAAATCCTACTACACGAATGTAGTTTCACTAGCGGTCTCGGAATGCATCACTAACGCAAGTTCTAGAATCTAAATGCTACCGGTACACTCATAAGCACTAATAGTAAATGCTTTTCCTATCAAACCTAAAGGCGAACCTCACATATTTGGGTGGAAAATTTTTCTGAATATACGGTTATGTGCTAGTCATACAATCTCATATCCATGAGACGCTTGCTATGGCTAAAGTTTCACTCCTAAATGTTGTAAAAAATTTTAAATTTGGCGCTAAAATTGCACTAACAAGTATTTCTCATAGTTTTATTACACATCTACCATTAAACAAAACAAACTCAAGCGAAAGTGTACATGTAAGGTATCATCTTTTTACCCTCCCCTTACACTTAAGATGAACATTGTCCCCAATGTTCAAGTAAAGAATGTAAAAGTTAAAAAAGTAAAGAGAATGAAATCAAATACTCCCCTGATTCGCTCGGTATGGATAATAAGGTGGCCAGGTTAAATCTTCCTCCAAGAAAATGAACAATCAAAGCTTCCTATCCAGAATATAAATCATCTTCTTGTCATACATAACCTGTAAAACCTGATAAAATAGACAAGACAACCTCGCGTAAAATCGGCGGCATCCTATATAAGTTACTAAATCCTAGAAAACAAGATAAGATATAATGCTTGTGGAATGAAGTTTGCAGATTTCCTGGAGATTATAAAACTTAATAATTCGCAAAAACCATAAGACTCCGTTAGAAAAACAAAACTGGTAAAATTTCCAGATTTTTACACTTGACGCCGTCAAGAGTAAACTCGTGACGCCGTCGGAAGTGACCTGCAGAAATCCTTATGTTAAGTTTCTGGAAAAACTTGGTCCTACTTCCTGGAAAATCCTGCAAAACTTCATTATGACTCAATACAAGCATTTGACTCTAACAAATACGAATATACATATTCATTTAATATTGTGGAGAATCATGATCGGTTTGTTTCTTAAAAACATATTTGGGGTTTCCCCTTACACTTATCTTTTGCAAAAATACTTTTAGGTGGAGTTAAGACTAAGCCAAAACAACAAAGTAAAGTATTTTCACAATTTAATTGCGAAACATGATCAACCAACAATAAAAACTAAGCATGCATACGGAAGCAAATAACAAACAAACAAACAAACAAACAAATAAATAAAGATTGGGTTGCCTCCCAATAAGCGCTTGTTTTTGTTCGAGTCACGAGCCTGACTCTACCCTTATTTAACGGAAATTGGGGAGGTTTTCCCTACACTTAGGATCAAGTATGGGTGAAAGTAGCGGTACACACCCTTAGGGTGGAAGTATGCCACATGAGAAAAGAGTGGTGGATGAATTATATTCTCAAAGGGGTGTGCTCCTATCATCATAACCTTACCTAGTTCACTTTGGTCAATGGGTGAGTTGAAGTTTTCTCCTAGAAAGGGATCATTTTCTATCAACCTCAAGAGATTACTAGTTGGGAATCCATCTTTACCTAATAAACCCGGTTTAAACCCATAATGTTTCTTGTGATCAATAATAAATGGGTGATGTAAGCATGTAAGGTCATTTTCCACTCCTATATTGGCTTCCTCTCTACAAGGCTTAGAGTCCACTACCTTTGTCCTAAGACTACCCGGACTATATGGTTTGATGGGTGGATCGGAACCTATTTCAATTCCTAAATTCACATCTAAAGATGGAAGATTAGGTAACGGCTTTGGTTGAGGCTCTGGTTCATCAAAACTAGGAACTTCCTTAGAACTAAAAGAAAGGTCATCACTACAAGTGTTAAAACCTGTATTCTCTAGTTGTGCTTGATCCAAGGGTTCTACCTCTATTGGGGTTCCTATAGTCTCTTCTACTTCTTCCGGGTAAGTCACGGGTGGTATGTGTGCCTCAAATGATGGTAGGACTTGCGGGGTACTTTGTGGGCTCATGTCATTTACTTCATCATTCCTTGTGTCAAAATCACCTATATCCTCAACATGTGTTTTATTATAATCTAGCCCTAACATTTTCCCAAGTATCTCACGTGCTTCCCTAGGCATCTCAACTTCTATGCCTGAATCATAAGGATCATCCTCAATATTCTGACAGCTATATACAAATTGCCCAAAAGATTCATCATCTGTTTCTTGAGATTCATCATCATTGATCATAAAACCTAGGTCTTTTTTATCAATGTGATAATGTTCGGCTACATCCTACATCACATCAAGGTCACCTATGTGTTCATCCTGTATTATGGTAGGGCCTAACCATGACATGCAGCTAGGTGGCTCATACAAAACTATCCTAGGTGAAGGCTCATATGGTGCATAGGTTTCACTAAGTGAGGCATTTTTAGGGGTTGATGGAGCTCCTAAGGTGAAATCTTTAAAAGTCTTATGCACTTGGCCTCTTTTCTCAAGGTACTCAATAAAATCAATATAAGATCCTATCCGCCTCATTTCATTCGTCCATCTTGGTATATCCAAACTGGTGTATTATATTTTTTCTGGTAATATTCTAGTGTCGGACTTGGTGGATTCGCGTTCTCCATAATGGTAAACGGAATAGTTAATGAACTTAATTTACTAACAAAGGAACAAAGAAAAAGATAGACTAAAGATAACCTAAAAATAAAAATAAAATCTTACTAGAAAGGAATCTAGCAAGTAGACCTAATAAAAAGAAATTCTAACCTAGACAATAACTATTCCCCGGGCTGCGGCGCCAAAAACTTGATACGTGGGAATCGCACCAGGCTTTACCTCTCAAGGGATCTTGAGAAGCTTACAACCCCCACCAGGCAGTGTACCTGATCGTTGTAGTATAGTATAGTGACAAGTACCGGGGGATTGATCGTTCAGCTTAGGAATAGTGTCGCTAGGATTAGAAAACCTAAATACTAGTTCTAAAGGTAAGGGATGATTATTTTTGTGTTTTTATATTTTTTAGAAAGCAATTAAAAATCTCGGGTTTGAAGGATTTGGGCGGAATTAGTTGCTAATCAACTAACCCAATACTAAATATGCAATCAAAATAAAATACAAGAAAAGAAGATAACTAAATTATACTAAAGTTGTGAGCAATAAGTGGAGAAAATGTGTTTACTTAGATTTCACTACTCCCTAGACATCTTTTACACGTTAATTACTTGTTATAATTGCATGGATGACGGATCGTATTCCTTAATACCATTCATGGGGTGGCACACTTAACTCCCCAATTCTATGAGCTCTTATCTCCTCCTACACCATGCCCAGCACAACTATAGGGATTGTAAACAGTGGCTCATGCATTAAATACAACCAATAAAGACCTAGTGCGCGTCGGTTCATGTTTCTTAAGACGTTCAAGCATGTTACCAAATGGAGATCTGCCAGTTTTCTTAAGCCTAACATATAAATCATTCATCCAAGACAAATATAAACAAGTAATCAACACATAATTAACATCTAGATTTCATTAGATCCAAGCAAACACAAGATAGATCTAGCCTAGCATGATGGAATTAAGACAAGAACAAGATATAGACAACCAACACATAGACATATTGATTGAATTAAAAGAACACTTATCTTAATTACATATGCAAGGTATCAAGGGGTTGGAACCCTTGAAAAACCTGTAAAATTCGCACCAAAATCGTACTAGGGTTTCTCCAAAACTTCTCTCTTTTTAATGTGAAAATTAGAAAACTATATATAGGAAAAGGGGTCTGACGGCGTCAAGACAAACATTGTGACGCCGTCACCTCGCCGCCAAAACTATTCTCGGACTACCTTGATCTACATTTGACGCCGTTAAGACTTAATCATTTCCAGGCCGTCATGACTTTAACTCTTGACGCCCTACCTTCGTGACGCCTTCAAATCTGTACTGGATCGTCATGGGATTTTGCTCTTGACGCCGTCAGGGAGTTACTCTTGACGCCGTCACCTACTGTTCCCAGCATGGAAAATTAAGACTTTGGTGTTTTCTTCACTTTTATGCTCCAAAAACGTCCGAATTGCTTCCTTTTCCAGATTTCACTCCCAAAGTACCTAAAATCACAAAAGGAACGATTTAGGGCAATATTTGATCAAATAAATTCGAATTGGGGCTTAAATGCCCCTCTAAAAACGGATCATTTTTCGCCTCATCAATTTGAAAAATATCTAGAAGGTGAATTTACGCAAAAACCACCATTATTTGAAAATGATCATTTTCTTGAATGAAAAAATAAATTTGAAAATTATGTGAAATCAATAGATCTTGATCTTTGGCATATCATTTCAATTGGTGATCTTCAACCAACTATATTGGATTTTGAAAATCAATATAATAATCTTCAAACAAAGATCGATAAAAATACTAAAGCTAAATTAGTGATTTACAAAACTCTACCAAGAGTTGAATATAAAAGAATACTCTTTTGTAAAACGGCAAATGATATTTGGAAATGTTTTTTAAATTTTCACCAAGAGAAATGTAAAACCAAAGATGATAAACTTGATGTTGCACAAGAATTAGTCACTCTAGAAAATTTGATAGACAAATATTTTGTTAAAATAAACACAAGTACTACTAGTTCAAATGTGATCATTGAAGGTATCAATAACAAAGAATACATGAATCAAATCTGAAGAAAGAGTGTAAATAAATCATGGGGCGACAAGGACGAAGAAGATGATGAAAATAGGGCGTGCGAAGATATTCAAACAAATGTAAATACAAGCATTGATGGCAAGGATTACATAGTTCAAGATCTAAGCGAAACTACAAATAAAACATGGAGCGACATGGACGATGGAATTGATCAACATATAGCATGTGAAGATTGTACAACTACAAATAAGGTACAATCCAAAACCAAACATTTTTGCTATGATCAATTTATATTAGAATTTTCAAAATTGGAAAACAACTTCAAACATCTTTGCAACATTGACTCAAAAATTATTTTTAAAAATGGATCTTCAATTTCCGTTGAAAATAACTTTGAAAAAGAAATAATTTTAGAAGATAAAATGTCTAGACTTGAAAGTAATATTGAAATTGATCTTGAATGTAAAAAATGCCAAGACTACAAACATAAAATTAAAATGGAAAATGAAAAAGCATAAATATTAGCTAAATTTGAAAATAGTTCTAAATCTTTAAAATATTTACTTAACATTCAAAAGTCATTTTATGATAAAACCGGTTTAGGATTTACCGCAAATGATCCTTTAACAAATATATCAAAACAAATAAAATTTGTTAAACCTAGTGGAGAAATTTAAAACTAATATTATTTACATCCATTATTTATTACTCTAGTCAAGAAAGTCATTGTTTGTTAGTTAAAACAAACTATTGATGAATTCTTGTACTTCTCGGCGACATTCTCATCATGTGCATTTAAATGCAATGGATGTCCTCAAGTAACCATCTCGGACCCATGAGAATCTGGGTAACAAGCTTCCTTTCATGTTTAGGCAGTTAACGAACGAAGAGACTATTACTTTTTGGATAGCTCACTTTGATTTCTTACTTTTGATGACTATTGGCTCTTATTACTTTGATTCACACTCTACACACGATTTGATTATGACGCTGTTGTGGCCATTTATTGTTTCGGTGTTTTGTTCTTCACTTTTGGAGTATTGGTTTTATGGTGTGTTCGTTACTACCTCATGATGAAGGATTCAAGCGCAATTATTCTTGATCTACATGACTTATGATAATTGTTGTGATCGATTAAGTATTTCGGATCAAGCCTCCTTGATTTTTATTGCGTTGGGATTTTACCTTGCTACTTCGACATGCTTTGGGCAAACTTTAAAGATGTCTTCTAACACTCTCATGCCCACTCTTAAGGAAAAGCTGGACCTGAGGTAAGTTTTCTTTTCAAAAACTTGTCAATATCACATTATATTAAAGTATGCTATAATTAGTATATTAATACAATTAAATTTATAGGTTGCCCTATTCAGATATCACTAATACTAATATATGTATACATGAAATTAGGCTAGTTGACCCTCTTGATTTCAAGTCTATTACCGTTTTTCTTATTCATCATTTATATTGGAAATCATCTATGATCTATAGTAGAATACTTATTAATTAGGCTAAATGACCTTTCTAGTTGTATTAATAGATGTGCTATAATTAAAACTTGTTAGCAATTCAATACTATGATGAGTTTAGTATATATATATATATATATATATATATATATATATATATATATATATATATATATACATGTGTCAATCTTGTATCAATAGATGATTTACTTTATCCTTCTCAATCATATTGCATTAAGATCATTAGAATTTACCATCACTCATCCATGTCTTTAGTTGCCATTGAAGATGATTATATGTGACAATGGGCTCAATTGATTCTCTTGAATATGATAAGTTTTTATTTCAAATCCTTTATTTGTGATTTCTTGCTATCAAAAATAAAATAACATGTTTAAAACCTCTCGCTTTGAAAAATAATCTTTAAAATATCTATCTCATCTTTCTTCAAATAACATATTTAACTGTAAGCTACCATAACTTTATTTTAATCAAAATCAAGATTGGAAAAATTTTCTTATCCAATTTGTCAACATGTTATGAAGCAAAACTCAATCTATTTTACTCTAATACACACTTGAATCTATTTCAAAGCATTGTTGAATAAAACTAAAAACGTTTTATTAAAAATATATTTGATTATCTCACATGTGTCATACACTTCTATGAAAATGACATTCACAATTTAATCAAATCATTTCATGAGAATCATGGTTTGCCCATATGGATCTTGTTTGTAACAAGTCTTGAAGTTCATACAATCATATCTTCCCATTTGTTTCTTGTGAGCACTCATCAATATGTTTGAACTAGCCTACATATTATCATTTTCATATAGTTGCATATTTGACTAGTATATTTTATTGCTTCCTTGGTTGTTTAACTTAATTTGCCAATAAGTAGATTGCATGTAAATTAAAATTACTTGTCCACTTAATTTGTTTTAATAACATTCTCTACATTTGTGATTAGTATATCCTATATTGCCTCAAAGAGTTGAACTTACTTGAATCCAAACCCAAAAACACAACCTTTTTGAAAATTTTCTGCCAAAAACCCAATTCTGGCATTCTGGAATTCACCAGATGGGCGGCCCCCTTAATTCTATAAGGCGACCCCCTTAATGATTAAGGGGACCGGCCCCTAATTAAGGGGACCGGCCATCTGATGGTCGGGGTTACTGTTTTCTTTATCACTTTTTGACCCTCTTCACCCTATACTTCCCAAAATTCAAAAATTAACATATTTTGTCCCATACTATACCTCACAATTTACCTTCCTAAACCACATTTTTCTTACACTATAAATACCTTCTTCCCATCATAAATGCTATCACATCCAAACATGTCATCCCCCAACAACCAAAAACCTAAGGTTTCAAGAACCGCAAGGATCTCCGTCAAACCCGTTTGGAAGAGGAAACTTGATTCTTGTCACAACTCAAGTGATGTTGTTCCAAGTCAACCAACAACTAAACCTAAAATCCACACTAATGACTCATCTCACAGCCTATCATCCACTCATGCCCTCATTAATGCTTCCTCATATGATGAGCATGCTCAATCCCAAAACAACAATCCCAATCTCTCAACCAATACTTCACATGTTGCTCATTCAACAAAAACACCATCCACTCATGAAGCACCTCTTCCACCCATATCATGTTTTCGTGATTACCCAAGCTCTATCATGTCTCCACCACCAAGAGTACCACTACCACACCCTACAACCTCACATGCCATTCCTATGTTGCATGTTCAAACCTTCACCCAAGACAACTATCATGCTCCTCCACCATCACCTTCCTCCGAACACTTGAAGTTCGTTGAGGAGCTAAAAGAAGCTCATGAGCTTAGTGCTCTTTTAGCATTACATCTTGCTCAACGCAATTTGGATCCTCCTCAATCAAGCTCACCATCATCACCACACAACATTAACCAAATTGAGAAGCATGTTAACAATTGCCCTTGTTGCATCTTCCTCCAACAACAAACAATTGCATTGAATGAGCACTTTACTTGGATTGAGTATCTTCTTACTAGATCTCAACAAACACCATCACTTGAACAACATCAAAACCAACAAACAACAAACCCAACTCCAAATTCACCACATCCAAGCTCTACATCACCAAACTCACCAACATCCATGTAACCAAAAGTCACCAACATGATCCCCATTTACCATTCTCAACTAAGCATTCTATATGCTTATGTCTTTTACTTTTCCAATAAAACACTTCAACCTTTTTGGGATGCAAGCAAGTTTGATGACACTCTCTATTGGCACAATAGGATTATCTACTTGGTTTAGAATCTTAGCATTATGGATTATGTAACAATGATTATGTGGTTGACTTAATCTTTTTCTATTAATGAATGGCTCAATATGTGTTTCAAATTCTCTTTTGCCATGCTTATTATTAGTTGTTGTTATGCTATATGTATTTGCTTGTGCCTCTAATATTTTTCTTGCAAGAATTCCATAGCTCGAACCCTTGGTGCCCTCAAACGAGGGGGAGCATACATCAAGGGGGAGCTTTCATTTTATCGGCTTGAACCTTTTTGATTCTACAAAAAGGTGGAGAAGTGACTACAAACTCACTAAATACTTGTCTAAAAATTAATTTTTGGATTTAACTGTCACAACTCGTAAAATTCTGGTCATTTCTCGAAGTTTTCAAAATCACTATTCATCGTTTTACTATTCATCATTTTCGAGGTCAATTTGATATTCTGAGAAGCATTCAAAAATTTTACTATTCACCAAACACTATTCATTCTCGGAAAGAAAATACTATTCACGTGCATTGCTTATTTCATCGTAAATTTTGTTTACGAGTACTTAAATTTGCGTAACCGTATTGGTTCAGGTGCGAATTCATACATTATCATTAGGAACACTTCATACGGACTAGAAATAGTCTACATATGATCATAATAGCATGTGTATACTATACCACTCGTAGAATATTCATATTATTATTTTTAGTACGTTTAACGTTTATTTCTTTTAATTAAACGTTAACCCGCGATAAATAAATATAACGAATATATCTAAATATTCCCTCAATGGTCCCGACATATTTTTATATCTATTTTATCATCATAAAAGTTATAACATTCATTTACCCAGTATTTTGGAAATTTATTTTATTTATAACGCGAGCTCATGAATATTACGACGGTTTTCGTGAAAACTAAACAATAATCACCCGAACACTCAGTAATTGTACCCAACATATTTTCAACATTTTTACAACTTTATTTTATCCCGAATAACTTTGTTAACATTTATTTCTATCAAACCCGGTACCCGATTTTAACTAATAACATATATCAACACATATCCTACACTAATTTCCTAATTAAATCAAAACTACCCCAACCCCCCCCCCTCATCCACCTAGGCCGGCCCATAAGTCCTCACCAAGACCAAATATGTACACTTTTCTTAACCCCTAGCTAGGGCTGAGCATCGGGCGAAAACCGGACCGGACCGACCAAGACCGGACCGGACCGAGGACCGAGAATCGGAAAAACCATAGACCGAGACCGGACCGAAGATGGTCGGTCCGGTCTCGGTCCGGTCCGGTCCGGTCGGTCTTCAGTCGGTCCGGTCCAATTAGGCAAGTTTTTTTGGGTTTTTGGTCGGTCCGGACCGGACCGGACCGAGGACCGAATTTGGCAAAAAGCTTAGACCGAGGACCGGACCGAATGTGGTCGGTCCGGTCCGGTCCATCCGGTCCGTTTGCTCAGCCCTACCCCTAGCATTTATGTAGGCATATTAAACATTATAGCTGTTTACTTAATTACAAAAACCACCAAAACATAAACATACATAATTTTAGAAATCAAAAAGCTCATCTCATCCCTTCCACAATCAAAACCCACGACCAAAACCATAAACCATGATCAAGTGATCTTTTTCCAAAAGTTAAAGCATAGAAGTTGTTCATTTTACCTTCCTAATCAAGAATCATACAACAAAAACACAAGTAACACAAGGTTTCTCACCATCTAATCACCTATTATTTCAAAGTGAGTTATCAAATTTATTTTCATGTTTTCATCTAATTAACACTTGTATCTTATGGTTTTCATGCTTAATTTCATGCACAAGTTAGCTATACCACATTATTTTTGTTAACTTTTTGAACATACAAACCCTAGATTTTGATTTAGGTGTTCCTTTGTTAAATTAACATGATTAGTAGTGATTAGGAACCCATGGCACCCTATGAAGGTGTATGGTAAGATTAGATTAGCTTTGTGGTGGTTACAAGAGATTTTGGTGATGTTAGAAACTAGTTTTGAACCTTGAGAATGGATTTGTAACAAGTATATATGCATACTGTCCCAAATTGCCCAACCCAGAAAAATCAAGAAATACAAAGTAAACTTTGGCAAAATTTTTAGAAAATACTTTCAAAAACGAATCCGTAGGCGAAAGAACGGATTAAAAAGAGTTTATAACGAAGAAGTTATGATTTTTGCAAGTTTATTGACGAAAAGTATATTTTCTGAAAATACATGCTGTTGGACATTTTTCGTCGGACAAAATGAGGCTTTAGACGTAACCCGGAAGAGCCAAGATTTCCAAAATATATTACTACATACTAAGACGTAACCGTGGATATAAAGAACAAGTAAAACGGACTTATAACGACAAAGATATTCACGTTTCAATATCGACAAAAACTCACTATAATTGGCAGCTTTTAATAGAAATAATAATAATAATAATACTTCTACGTACTAAATTCTAAATTTTCTAGAAATACTACTAAATTGCCGAAATTTATAACTAACGAAGTACTTATGCTTATGAGCTTATTTTTACGACCATTAGATGTTACTTCAAGGTTTTCAAGACGAAGTATATAAGACTAACTTTCTATACATATATATTACGACAAGTTTACACAAGTCTAGTTAAGACTTATTATTTTTCTCAAGTATGGAATGTATTTTCATAAGCCTATAACTAGTATATTTTCAAGTTATGAGTGGTATAGTTAACATGTGCATGCATATTCTCTACATCATTTCATGATCTAAATTAGATCATATTCATTCCTCATAGGTTGCGGTTGATTCAGTCCTTGTTGTCCTTATCATTCCATTGCATTGTACTATCACTTCGAGGTGAGTCATAGCCCCGCTTTTACTCTTTTACTACTCGTTTTAAACTACTTGGGGGAGATACATGCTAAACTACTTGCTTACTTGTACAGATACTCAAAACATCTATACTTGATTACATTGGTTTTTGACAACATTTATACTTGATTGCATTATACTTGATTTCATACATACATGATTGTGTTATACTTACTTGCGTTATACTAAATTGTGATACTTCCAGTGGCCTCAAATTAAGTTGTTGGGTGACCATTGAGACTGCCAGTGGCTCTAAATTAAGTTGTTGGATGACAATTGAGACTATCTAGTGGCTCCAAATTAAGTTGTTGGATGTCCATTAGCTTTGATACATCATACACGTGAGGTCTTCGGAGATGAAGTGTAGACTCATGACTAATTGCTTAACTATTTTAAAACAAACTCTATGAACTCACCAACCTTTGTGTTGACACTTTTAAGCATGTTTATCTCAGGTTAGTAAGGCGATAGCAGGTGTGTGGAGCTGAGAGTCTTAGGGCATGCTTTTGGAGACTTTCGCTTTTATCGTTTACCATTCGATATACTTTAAAAACTTATGTATTATTCTACTTTGGGATCTTCGTTTTGTAAACTATGACTTTTATCTATTCGAATGGTAACTTTTCAAAACGTCTCATTTAGAGGTCGTTTTCTATATCTTGTACTTTGTGCCCTGAAGTAGCATCCCAATGACACTATCGTTCCGCTGCGATATTTTGGGGGTGTTACAGATTGGTATCAAAGACTTGGTTATAGAGAACTAGGTTGTTTTTAGAGCCTAGACTATAACTACATACATTTAGACTCTCCTCCCTATCGCCTTGCACTTTTCATACACATACGCTTGCTGGTAATTTTTTTTTTGACCTACGCTATTAGATATTTTGTGGTACCGATGGGGAAGTCCCAAAATCTAGACAAGTCATCAGAAATATGGAGCTCGGTAATAACTGATTATTTAACTTAATCTTGTGACAGTTCTTGTTTGATGAGACATGAGACTGAGTTAAATAAAGGTTATTACTTAGCTGTAGAGATTTGATGATTTGCCCGAGGATGGGAGTTCTCTTGAGGGTACTCTTGAGAAACCGTTAGAAATTAGACTTCCCAGTGACTTTAGCCCTTTAGGGAGAATCCTTTGTTCCTTCGTACTGAGCGTGACATTCCCTAGATTCCCATTTAAGCAACGTCTACCACTGAGATATGTGTGCTTGGTGATATGTACACCTGTGAAAGGAAACATTTATAATTGTGGTCGCCAACATAATTATAAGTGCTTCACGACCCACGTGGACATATGACTATGCTTATGTAGATCGGTGTTGGCACAACTTAGGAAACAACTGGTGGCGTGGTATTATGTATGAGGATGTTAAGTATTGACTTTGGACAATCAACGGTTTTCCCTCATCTCTGACGTTCACCAAATGTCCTTCCTCTCAGGAAATCATGGCACCAAGGAGAGTGACTCGTAGCTCTGGTCGAGGAGGTGCAACACCAAGGGGTGGAAGGACTGGTGGACGTGGAGGTAGAGGAGCTGCTCATGACACTAGTAACCCTAGTAACGATGGTGGAAGAACTGGTGGACGAGGAGGTAGAGGAGGTGGTCGTGGCGTTGAAAACAATGATAACAACGATGGTGGAAATACTGATTTTGAAGCCATCATCGCTCGACAACTTCAAAACTTTCTCCCCACTATTGTCACTCAAGTTGGCGATCATATGAATAACTTGGCAAACCACGAAAGCGGAATTAACAACACCAATGGTATAGGCCAGAATGGTAATGGCAACAACAACATTAGGACTGGATGTACGTATAAGGAATTTACGTCATGCAAGCCAATTGATTTCAATGGTGTAGGAGGCGCATTGGTGTATACTCGATGGGTTGAAAAGATGGAGTCGGTGATCGACATTAGTAACTGTGCGACGCATCAAATGGTGAAGTATTCCGCATGCTTGCTGTCAGGAAAGGCATTGACATGGTGGAATACGCAGATTCAAGCTAGGGGTAGAGCGGCAGCTGTAGGTATGACATGGGACGATTTTAAGGCATTACTGAAGGAGGAATACTGCCCGGATAATGAGATGCAGAAGCTGGAGGATGAACTTTATCATCACTCTATGATAGGGGCTGGTCATGCAGCCTACATAGATCGATTCCATGAATTAGCCAGACTAGTTCCACATTTAGTTACCCCTGAGTCCAAGAGGATCGAGAGGTACATATATGGCCTTGTCCCAGAAATTCGTGGGACTGTAAAAACAACTGAGCCTTCTACAATTCAGAGTGCAATATTGAGAGCAGGGACTCTGACAGATGAGATGGTTAGAAATGGAAGCTTGAGGAACAGTGATAAAAGAAAGGGAACAAGCGAGTCAAACAAGCAAATGGGCACAATAGCTGACAACAAAAGGGCAAGGACCTTTGCGGCGACTAGTTCTGGTCAGAAAGAGTACTTAGGCCCGCATCCTAAATGTACGAAATGTAATTTTCATCACCAAAAGACTGCGCCCTGCCATATGTGTGCAAATTGCAGACAGTCTAGTCATTTTACAAACCAGTGTAGAGAACCAGTAAATGTGGGCAATATGACGAACAACCAAAGGACATGCTATGAGTGTAACAGCCCGGATCACTTTCGGAACAACTGTCCTAAGTTGAAAAGAAATCTTAACCAAGGAAGTAATCGTCCAAACTTAGCAGCAGCAATTGAAGGGCCACGAGATGAGGCCAATGAGATTCCACCCACACTTGGCAGAGCTTACTTCTTAGGAAATCCTATCACCCAACATGTCCGCAATAGCATAACGGGTACATTCTCTTGAACAACTATCTTATTTTCGTAGCACTTAAGTCTTAGTATAGGACTTATACACAACATCGACTAATCTGAGACCTAGCATCATCAACTTTAGTTATATTGATAGTAGTTGATTTGATTAGTGTAAGCAATTCCAAAATCGAGCCAATCTTTCAATAGACCTTTTGCATTATCGAATCAGACCACTAGGCACATATGTGGAACAAATGAGCTGAACTTCGGGACGAAGTTCCTTTTAGGGTGGGAGACTGTCACAACTCGTAAAATTCTGGTCATTTCTCGAAGTTTTCAAAATCACTATTCATCAAAACACTATTCATCGTTTTACTATTCATCATTTTCGAGGTCAATTTGATATTCTGAGAAGCATTCAAAAATTTTACTATTCACCAAACACTATTCATTCCCGGAAAGAAAATACTATTCACGTGCATTGCTTATTTCATCGTAAATTTTGTTTAAGAGTACTTAAATTCGCGTAACCGTATTGGTTCAGGTGCGAATTCATACATTATCATTAGGAACACTTCATACGGACTAGAAATAGTCTACATATCATCATAATAGCATGTACATACTATATCACTCGTAGAATATTCATATTATTATTTTTAGTACGTTTAACGTTTTATGTTTATTTCTTTTAATTAAACGTTAACCCGCGATAAATAAATATAACGAATACATCTAAATATTCCCACAATGGTCCCGACATATTTTTATATCTATTTTATCATCATAAAAGTTATAACATTCATTTACCCAGTATTTTGGAAATTTATTTTATTTATAACGTGAGCTCATGAATATTACGACGGTTTTCGTGAAAACTAAAGAATAATCACCCGAACACTCAGTAATTGTACCCAACATATTTTTAACATTTTTACAACTTTATTTTATCCCGAATAACTTTGTTAACATTTATTTCTATCAAACCCGGTACCCGATTTTAACTAATAACACATATCAACACATATCCTACACTAATTTCCTAATTAAATCAAAACTACCCCAACCCCCCCCCCCCCCCATCCACCTAGGCCGGTCCATAAGTCCTCACCAAGACCAAATATGTACACTTTTCTTAAACCCTAGCATTTATGTATGCATATTAAACATTATACTTGTTTACTTAATTACAAAAACCACAAAAACATAAACATACATAATTTTAGAAATCAAAAAGCTCATCTCATCCCTTCCACCATCAAAACCCACGACCAAAACCATAAACCATGATCAAGTGATCTTTTTTCCAAAAGTTAAAGCATAGAAGTTGTTCATTTTACCTTCCTAATCAAGAATCATACAACAAAAACACAAGTAACACAAGGTTTCTCACCATCTAATCATCTATTATTTCAAAGTGAGTTATCAAATTTATTTTCATGTTTTCATCTAATTAACACTTGTATCTTACGGTTTTCATGCTTAATTTCATGCAAAAGTTAGCTATACCACATTATCTTTGTTAACTTTTTGAACATACAAACCCTAGATTTTAATTTAGGTGTTCCTTTGTTAAATTAACATGATTAGTAGTGATTAGGAACCCATGTCAGCCTAAGAAGGTGTATGGTAAGATTAGATTAGCTTTGTGGTGGTTACAAGAGATTTTGGTGATGTTAGAAACTAGTTTTGAATCTTGAAAATGGATTTGTAACAAGTATATATGCATACTGTCCCAAATTGCCCAACCCAGAAAAATCAGAAAATACAAAGTAAACTTTGGCAAAATTTTTAGAAAATACTTTCAAAAACGAATCCGTAGGCGAAAGAACGGATTAAAAAGAGTTTATAACGAAGAAGTTATGATTTTTGCAAGTTTATTGACGAACAGTATATTTTCTGAAAATACATGCTGTTGGACGTTTTTCGTCGGACAAAACGAAGCTTTAGACGTAACCCGGAGGAGCCAAGATTTCCAAAATATATTACTACATACTAAGATGTAACCGTGGATATAAAGAACAAGTAAAACGGACTTATAACGACAAAGATATTCACGTTTCAATATCGACAAAAACTCACTATAATTGGCAGCTTTTAATAGAAATAATAATAATACTACTTCTACGTACTAAATTCTAGATTTTCTAGAAATACTACAAAATTGCCGAAATTTATAACGAACGAAGTACTTATGCTTATGAGCTTATTTTTACGACCATTAGATGTTACTTCAAGGTTTTCAAGACGAAGTATATAACACTAACTTTCTATACATATATATTACGACAAGTTTACACAAGTCTAGTTAAGACTTATTATTTTTCTCAAGTATGGAATGTATTTTCAAAAGCCTATAACTAGTATATTTTCAAGTTATGAGTGGTCTAGTTAACATGTGCATGCATATTCTCTACATCATTTCATGATCTAAATTAGATCATATTCATTCCTCATAAGTTGCGGTTGATTCAGTCCTTGTTGTCCTTATCATTCCATTGCATTGTACTATCACTTCGAGGTGAGTCATAGCCCCGCTTTTACTCTTTTACTACTCGTTTTAAACTACTTGGGGGAGATACATGCTAAACTACTTGCTTACTTGTACATATACTCAAAACATCTATACTTGATTACATTGGTTTTTGACAACATTTATACTTGATTGCATTATACTTGATTTCATACATACATGATTGTGTTATACTTACCTGCGTTATACTAAATTGTGATACTTCCAGTGGCCTCAAATTAAGTTGTTGGGTGACCATTGAGACTGCCAGTGGCTCTAAATTAAGTTGTTGGATGACCATTGAGACTATCTAGTGGCTCCAAATTAAGTTGTTGGATGTTCATTAGCTTTGATACATCATATACGTGAGGTCTTTGGAGATGAAGTGTAGACTCATGACTAATTGCTTAACTGTTTTAAAATAAACTCTATGAACTCACCAACCTTTGTGTTGACACTTTTAAGCATGTTTATCTCAGGTTAGTAAGGCGATAGCAGGTGTGTGGAGCTGAGAGTCTTAGGGCATGCTTTTGGAGACTTTCGCTTTTATCGTTTACCAGTCGATATACTTTAAAAACTTACGTATTATTCTACTTTGGGATCTTTGTTTTGTAAACTATGACTTTTATCTATTCGAATGGTAACTTTTCAAAACGTCTCATTTAGAGGTCGTTTTCTATATCTTATACTTTGTGCCCTGAAGTAGCATCCCAATGACACTATCGTTCCGCTGCGATATTTTGAGGGTGTTACATTAATGAGTTTAGGTTTTGTAATCATCAAAAAGGGGGAGATTGTTGAAATAAATAATTGACTAAAAACGTTATTCATATCTTTCGATATCTCTATGTTTTGATAATCACAAAACGAAAACCCATTAAACCAAAGATCATGACGTAAACAAGTATTTAGTAATAAATACTCACTTTCACCATCTAATCATTTAAGGTATGAATAAACAAAGTGTCTAATGCATTATAAGATCAAAGGAACATTTTTGTTAATCACTAGATTTTTATAAAATGTCACAAAACATTTTATATCTTTTATAAAACATTTTTGGAGTTAAAAGAATATGTTTAATTCATTACAAATTTATGAATTCAAATTTTTAACCAAAAATGGCAAATCTAATCCAGAAAAATTTTGCTCACAAAAGGACAAGAAAATCCAACGTTTAGGAGGGCGCCCCCCTTAATTATACTAGGTAGCCCCCTTAATTATTAAGGGGACCGCCCCCTAATTAAGGGGACCGGCACGCTCCAGAACAGTATTTTCTGGCCCTTTAAATACTGGATCATTCCACATATTTTTCTCACCTTTTTGCACTAGAAACTTTCTGATTCAAACCACCATTTCTATCTCAAAAATCCTTTGATCATATAATTCATAAGTCTTTGTTTCTAAGTGATCCAAAGCTTCATCCACTCAAGTGCAAAGAGAAGAATACTTCTATCTATCAAGACTAGAAGTATTACAACTTAGTATCATCTTGCTATCTAAGTTGTTTGATCATTTCATCTTGTAAATCATTCATTCTTTGGTGTATAAAGTGTATACATTGGTTGGCTAGATTTAGATATAGGATCTAGATTTCTTGAAGGTGTGAAGTGGTACTAGAAGTGAAGAAGTAGAGGTGCATAGGATTAGTGGTAGGAGATATAAGAAGTGGTAGTATATTGTAGTAGAGATTAGTAGTGAAGACAAAGAAGTTGAAGCCTTAAAGTTGAGAAGACTTAGAAGCCTAGAAGTTGTGGAGAAGTATAAGTCTTGAAGTAGTGGATAGGTCGAAGTTGTGAAGGTGTGAAGAAACAAGTGGTGTGAAGAAGCGTAGAAGGTGTGAAAGAGTGTAGAATAAGTTGTGTTGTGATTATAGTTGTGAGATTGGTTCTAGCTACGATTAGAACCCGACATTTAGCTTTGTGTCGTTAAATTGGTGCAAGCTAAGGTGTGTACGGTTTTCTCCGCCATAAGGGAGGTTATTGACTTAGTGAAGAAAACTCTCGAGTTCGGTGCTCGGGGAGTGAAGTAGGGCAAGGAAGGTGTCCTTACAGCCGAACCACTATAAATCCTTTGTCTCTCGGTTTGATCTTTCCATCTCTCACTCTTTGTTTACTTACTTGTTAGCATTTCGTATATAGTTATAATTGCTTGCGTTGTGCATATATTGATTTCACATAAAGATCAAACTAGGTTCCATTCACAACATTAATTTTATATAAACAAACCAAAAGGATATACTCATATTAAAACACATATACACATATATACTTATATGTGATATATGAAATCATAATTCCTGCTCAACATTCTATATAAGTAGTGTTTATACAAAAAGTGTGAATAAAATAGTATCTATATTTTTGTATCAAAGATTTTTAAAATTTGCGTCTATTCTTTAAAAGCAAACTTTTATAAAACGAAAAAGACGTTAAACTATTCAACCCCCCCCCCTCTAGTTTTCCACAGTTTTCCATAAAACTCTATGAACTCACCAACCTTTGTGTTGACACTTTTGAGCATGTGTACGTCAGGTAATTAACGGAGCATGACAAGACACTAAGCGGGCATTTATTACTCTGATAAATTACAATGGTGTAAAAATAAAATATGTCATTGTTACAAAACTTTATATCTTTTAATGAGATTCTAAATCAAATGTTTTATATTTTATCAAAAATATTATTTGAATGACAAATAAACTTTCAAAACGCTTCTTTTAAGCCGTTTTATGTGATTATAACTTCGATCCTCCCCGTAACACCCAAATTATTTTGCCGCTACTACAAACATAAATTTGGGGGTGTTACAGATTGGTATCAGAGATAAAGTTATAGAGAATTAAATGTTTTCAAACATTAAACTATAACTACACTTTCAAAGTGAATGATTTTACACCATACTATTTTATGCCCTCCGTGTCTGCAGACTGCCGTGCTCAATACATTACCTGTTAAGATTATTTTACATGTTTAGAAATTACTCTTACACAATTATTATTTCATCTGTACTGTTACATCTTTAACGTAAAAATTACTTATAAAATATTATTCTCGGTTACTACAGTAACATGTCTCCTGAAACTCACGTGAATGTCGAAACTACTCTCCATAATACTAGTACATCCCCTATCAATCAAAATTCTCCAAATACTGAAGACCCTTACGTACAAATATCAGAACCCCAGCCAGATATAGAACTCACTCAGAAATCATTTCCATCGTCGCCTATTTGTTCACCTCTATGTCAAAAACTCAGGAGAACTACTGAATCATATGAAGATTTGATTGGTGGTCAGGCAACATTCGGAATTGGACAAAGTTCACGCCAAGAGATTTCGTGGGAGAATGTTGAGCCAAATTCTTCGTTACCTTATACTTCAGATTCCTCAATACCAGATTTTCCAAATAATTTATCCTCAACTAATTCACCCGACTACAATATAAGCACTCCTGATTCAATATGGACTCTTATTTATCGACAAGCCAGCATTTTAGATGCTTACACTGAACAACTAAAAGATTTACAACCAACGCGATTTGAATGGTACGACCGTAACCTTGAGACGTTGTTCAAAAGAGCGGATGCTGAAAGACGAGCAATGTTTCAATTAGGAATAAAGACTGACGAGATAAAGGACAACACCAACCAGGAGCTTGGAAGCTTGGATTCTGTTGATATAAATAATGTATTAAAACGTTATTCATATTTTTCGATATCCCTAAGTTTTGACGATCATAAAATTTAATAACATTAAACGCAAAATTAATACGTAAACAAGTATTTAGCAACTAATATCACTTCATCTAACAAAATCACTTAAGGTATGAATAAACAAGTGACTAATACATTTTATGATCAGAGGGATGTTTATTTAAATAATACAAAGTTTATAAAATTAAATAAACTCATTATATATTTAGAAAAACACTTTTGGTAATTAAAGGAAAATGTTTAATTCATAATAAATATATGAATTCAAATTTTTAACCAAAATCAGCTAGTTTTTCACCAAATAAACTTTTCCCAGAAAAAGACAAGAAAACTGCCGTTTTCGTCTGGGCGGCCCCCTTAATTTTAAAGGGGCCGGCACACAATTAAAGGGGCCGGCCACGCTCCCATGTCAGATTCTGTCATAAATTTTTCCCTATAAATACCACCTCAAACTTGGTATTTTTACCATCTTTTGCATGAAAATTTTCAGATCCAATTCTCTCTAAACATCCTTCTAAAACCCTTTGATCATAAGATTATTAATCTTTGTTTCAAGTGATCCAATCTCTCATCATTCAAAGTGCAAGAGAAGAATACTCCTTCCATTTCAAATCAAGAAGTATTGATGATTAGTTGTGTAGTTTGTGTATATCAATTGTAAAGTTGTGTAGTGCTTGTAATAAGTAGATCTAGGTGGGTTTGTAATTAAGTATAGTAGAAGTAGTGTTGTGAAGAAGAAGTAGTGGAGTAGTGTGAAGTTGTGAAGTAGTAGTGGTGTGTACAAGTTGTGAAGAAGGTGTGCCAAGTCGTGAAGAAGTTGTGAGATTGGTTCTAGCTAGAATTAGAACTCGACATTTAGCTTAGTGTCGTTAATTGGTGTAAGCAAAAGTTGTGTAAGGTTTTCTCCGCCATAAGGGAGCTTGTTGACATAGTGAAGAAAAATCTCGAGTAGGTGACTCGGGGAGTGGAGTAGGGCAAGGAAGGTGTCCTTGTAGCCGAACCACTATAAATCCTTTGTCTCGCGGTTAGATTTTTCCATATCTTACTTATTATCTTGCTTATATCGTTATTACTTTTGTAGACGTAGACGTATATATATAGTTGCTCATATAGTGCTAGTGTTGATTTTACTTAAAGATCATACAAAAGTTTCATTCACAAAACAAAGTTTTTACAATCAAACTAAAATGGTAACATACATATAATTGATCATTTTGATCAAGTATAGTCTTCATATAAAATATATTAAGGATTATAAAATAAACATTTACTTACTTATCTCTCGTATGTAGCTATAATTGTTTATATTATGCATGAGTTGATTCCACATACTTAGCTTAGATTATTATTGTTCATACTTACATATAGTTGTTCATATTGTTCAAGATTTGAGTTGACATAAGATCGAATCAAAGTTTTAAAAGTAAACAAGGTTTTAAAACTAAACTAAGTTTTTATAATAAAATTAAAAAGACGGAAAACTATTCAACCCCCCCCCCCCTTCTAGTTTTCCACAATTGGCATCAGAGTTACGTTAAACAAGATTTTTAAAATATATTGTATTTTAAAACTTGTAACGATCTATGGAATCGGAAAAATATTTAGAAGGTCAATCTATGCAACAACCACCACTATTTGAAAGTGATGGTTTTCTTTATTGGAAAAATAGATTCGAAACTTATGTGAAATCAAAAGATCTTGATCTTTGGCATGTTATTACCTTTGGTGATTTTCCCCCTATCCAATATAATTTTGAAACTAAAAAGGATGAAATTGTATCTTTTGAAAAACAAAATGATGATTTGAAAAAGAAACTAGCCAAAATAATGAGGCTAAAATGGTTATTTATAATGCGTTAGCACTCAAAGAATATGAAGGAATTTTTATGTGTAAAACCGCAAAAGAAATTTGGGATTCCTTATTAATCACTTACCAAGGTAATAGTCAAGTCAAAGATAATAAAATAGATCTTCTTGTTCAACAATATGAACAATTTATGATTCCGGAAGAGGAATCAATTGATAATGCTTTTGCTAGGTTTAACACTATCATCACAAGTTTAAAAGCACTTGATGAGAATTTTTCTAGTAAGAATTTTGTTAGGAAATTTCTTAGGGCTCTTCATCCAAAATGGCGAGCTAAATTTACTGTGATTGAAGAATCAAAGAATTTGTCAACTCTACAACTTGACGAATTGATCGGCAACTTAAAGGTCTACGAAGAAATAATAAAGAAAGACTCTGAGATGGTCAAAGGAAAAAGGGAGCAAAGCAAATCAATTATGTTGAAAGCTAAAAAGGACTCTAGTGACGAAGAATGCTCAACCTCTAAAAGTGACGATGAAGAGTATGCTATGGCCGTACGAGACTTCAAGAAATTCTTCAAAAGACGAGGAAGATACGTTAGGCAACCATATAATGAAAGAAAGTGTTTTAAATGTGGAGATCCAAATCATCTTATTGGAGAATGTCCGAAATTGTCAAGAAGTCAAAACCACAAGGCTTTTGTAGGAGGAGCATGGAGCGATAGTGATAATGATGAAAAAGAGACAACAAAAAATGAAAAGTGTCTCATGGCAAAGGCATTCGATGAGGTACGTTCTAAAACCGAATACTATTGTGATGAACACTTATCTTTTGATGAAAAAGACCTAGATAACGAATATAGTAGATTGTGTCAATTAGGTCAAAAGGTCATAGCTAAAAATAAGTCACTAAAACATATTAATAATCGATTAGAAAATGAAGTACTCAAATTAAAAATTAAACTACAACATTTGGAAAAAGAAAAAGAAGTTTTTATAGAATGTAAAACATGTTTAGAGGTCAAAAATGAAAACGAAAAACATAAAGATGAAATTTTCAAACTTGACAAATTTAAAAATAGTAGTAACTCACTTAAGAAAGTAATAAGTGTTCAAGAAACTTCGGGAGATAAAACCGGTCTAGGATTCACCTCAACTAATGCTTCAACTAGTGAAAATAAAAATATAATGTTTGAATGTGAATCTAGTGAACAAAAACCATTAGAGTCAAAACCCAAGTATATCCTTATAAAAGATAGAAAAATATCTATTGCAAGTGATGAGTAAGTAAAAAGTTTTTATAAACCATCATTAAAAGCCAAAACCAGATTTTCTAAACCAAGATTAAGATCTAAAACTCCACCTCCAAATAGACCAAATAATCCTCATCCTCGATCTAAAACCCCTCAACATAGAAGAAATCAAGGTAGACAAAACTTTTCAAATAATAGTCACCCAATGTGGAATTATCCACAACAACCAAGCTTTAACCCATGGGGAATACTCCCACCATACATGCATCCTAGTCAATTGCAAACCATGTTTCGTTCAAACAACTTTGGGCCAATGAGACCATGGGAACCAAGTGGCCAAGTTGTCACTTTTTGAAAATATTGGTATCTCATCTACAAATAGCTTACATAAGTCAACATGGCATCTTGAAGTGTTTGAAGAAAATTTATTGAAGACTAAAAGGCACGCGTTTCTTTTAAGTTCATCGTTAAAATTTATATTCTTAGATTAACAACTAGTTAGATTAATGCTTAGTTATATAGCTAGTTATACTAACTTACTCACGCATTATGAACCCCCTCTTAGTTGGCTTTCCTATGATTAAAATAAAATTGTTCGTTGTCGAACAACATAGAAAATGGAAATCTTCAATGTCCATTAGTAGAAAACTCATGGAGATGAAGTGAAATGAGTCAAGTGGATTAATTATTAACATAGAAGTAAGATTAGATTTCTCGCGTTAGAAAACTATGGATGAAACAAGCTCTCGTAGACTATGGCATTAAGTTAGATAAGTGTGCAACAACAAAGGAGCTATAGAAGTTAGGATATACCCTATTCAACACTCTCACATCAAACATATAGAACTACGTCATCAATCACTTGTGATCATAGGTTATGTAGAAAAGGTAGCTTTGGAAGATAACATTGCCGATATGTTTACCAAACCCCTTAAGCGTAAACTATTTAATCACTTGCGTTTAGGATTAGGAATGATAGAGCAAATTGATTAAATTCTTGGAATACTTAAAATCTTCTGAAAAATCAAATTTCTGAAAATTTCTTTTCTGTCAGATGGGCGGACCCCTTAAATTTATATGGGCGGCCCCCTTAAACATTAAGGGGACCGGCCTCACTTTAAGGGGGCCGGCCATCTGAGAAATAAAATTCCAGTTTTCTATATTTTTTCACTAATCTGAGTCTAGGATTCTATTTTGCACAAAATCAGGAATTGGGATATTTTGTTATTGCATCTATATGTTTTCAAAGGAAACTCCAATTCAATTTAAAAAAAAAAATCATTCTCACGTTTAGGAAAACTCATTGTTGAATAATGATAAAAACGTTTTTTTATCAAACCATGCACAATAGTCTCACTCTCATTGTCTATATATATATAATCCAATATATACATGTACATGACACTTAGAAGTGAGCAAAGCTACATCAAGGAGATCAAGGATCGTTTCTTAGGAAAATTTGTTTTTCTTTTATAGGAGTCGAAACGATCTTAACTTTGTATTTGTTTCATATTGGCACACACTAGAACAAAATCAAGAATTACGCTATCACATTTGTTCCATCACTAGTGTCTCACTCATTAGTTGCCTTTGCCCTTGCACTAAGTTAGTCATGTTAGGTAGAATGCCTTAATTACTTGATCTATTACTTCATTAAGTTTGCATGCATGCTTAGTTGTAATTATATTACATGTTTATTTGTCTATATACTTTTCATGCATATTCCATTAAGATAATACATGCATAGTTGCCTAAAGAGTTGGACTTGCCCAAAACCAAACCGCATAATCTTTACACACTCAAACCTCATGACCTTTACTCACCCATACCTTTCTACCTTACACTCAAACCTCATAACCTTTACACACTCAAATCACCAAAGTGAAATGAAAAACCAAGTCATTCCTTCCGTGAACATCGCTCTTTCACTCTCACCAATCACACCACTTGATACTCATTTCCCATCCTCACCAATAACTCCATCTAGTCATATTCACAAAAAGATTCAACCATGTAACCATTCCCTACACTCTACAAAGTGTGTCATCACCACTACAACTTAACCCATGAAGGTCAAACCATACTTCATGATACACAAACCTCATGTTCACTCAAATAAACCTTTTCACAAACCACATCCACATCTGTTTCCATCCTTACACCCAAAAATACACTTTCATCTCCCCCATACAATTCATATGAAGAGCATGCTCAATCTCAAAACAACAATCCCAATCTCATTCCTAATACCTCACATTTTGGTCAAACTACCAATCCACCATCCAAAACATCCTCCACTCAAAAAACATCCTCTACTTCCATACCTTCATCCTCATCCATACATATCTCCACCACCAAGAGTATCACCATCACCTCCTACCAATACACATGCTATTCCCATGTTACATGACCAATCATCCAGAACAACCGCACTCCACCATCATCACCTTCCTCCGAACATAAAAAGTTCGTTGAAGAGCTCTAAGAAGCTCATGAGCTAAGTGATCTTCTTGTCATGTATCTTGCTCAACACAAATTGGACCAACCACCTTCATCACCCTACTCAAATTGTCTCCCTCATTTTCTCCACTTAGAGCAAGTTGAGCAACATACACACTTTTGTCCTTGTTGCATTTACCTTCAAAAACAAACCATTCTCTTGGATTGAGTATCTCCTCACTAGGTCTTTTCCAACACCCTCACTAACACAAGAATCCGACCCCTCAAACAAACCCTTCTTTTCCAAACTCACCACCACCAAACACTTCATATCCCTCACCAATCAACCCACCAAACTTCAATCCCATCCCATAGAGCTTACTTGAATCCCATGGTGATACTTGTTTTTGTTGCATCCATAACCAAACCATCATCTTTGGCCTAAGAGATGAGTTACAATATATGTTTTCATATATTGAGAATTTGTTCCATCAACAACCACCAAAATATCCAAACTATCCAAACACCATTCCCACAATAATCTATCTCCACTAAATCCAACTACCATGCTTCCCATCTTCAAATAAAATCCCCACAAACCTTTTGTGTTCCAAGCAAGTCCAAAAGACCTCAAGTTGGCAACTTAGTATTATCTAGTGTAATTTAAATGGTTCTATTAATGAATGCTTCTTATTAAATGCACTCTTATTAGTTCTCTTATATTTGTTCTATGCATAATATATATATATATATATATTGCTTGTGCTCTAAATATTTTTGCAAGCATTCCATATCTCGATTTTTTTATGACCTCAAAACGAGGGGGAGTATATGTCAGGGGGGAGTACTACATTCGTCGGGATATCCTTTTTGATGCTAACAAAAAGGGGGAGAAGAGATATAAACTCATACTAAAAACTTGTATATATATTAATTTTCAGTTTAATAAGTTTAGATTTTGTAATCATCAAAAAAGAGGAGATTGTTGATATAAATAATGTATAAAAACGTTATTCATATTTTTCGATATCCCTAAGTTTTGACGATCACAAAATGTAATAACATTAAACGCAAAATTAATACGTAAACAAGTATTTAGCAACTAATATCACTTCATCCAACAAAATTACTTAAGGTATGAATAAACAAGTGACTAATACATTTTATGATCAGAGGGATGCTTATTTAAATAATACAAAGTTTATAAAATTTAATAAACTCATTATATATTTAGAAAAACATTTTTGGTAATTAAAGGAAAATGTTTAATTCATAATAAATATATGAATTCAAATTTTTAACTAAAATCAGTTAGTTTTTCACCAAATAAACTTTCCCCAGAAAAAGACAAGAAAACTGCCGTTTTCGTCTGGGCGGCCCCCTTAATTTTAAAGGGGCTGGCACACAATCAAAGGGGTCGGCCACGCTCTAATGTCAGATTCTGTCAGAAACTTTTCCCTATAAATACCACCTCAAACCTGGTATTTTTACCACCTTTTGCACAAAAAGTTTCAGATCCAATTCTCTCTAAACATCCTTCTAAAACCCTTTGATCATAAGATTATTAATCTTTGTTTCAAGTGATCCAATCTCTCATCATTCAAAGTGCAAGAGAAGAATACTCCTTCCATTTCAAATCAAGAAGTATTGATGATTAGTTGTGTAGTTTGTGTATATCAATTGTAAAGTTGTGTAGTGCTTGTAATAAGTAGATCTAGGTGGGTTTGTAATTAAGTATAGTAGAAGTAGTGTTGTGAATTAGAAGTAGTGGAGTAGTGTGAAGTTGTGAAGTAGTAGTGGTGTGTACAAGTTGTGAAGAAGGTGTGCCAAGTCGTGAAGAAGTTGTGAGATTGGTTCTAGCTAGGATTAGAACTCGATATTTAGCTTAGTGTCGTTAATTGGTGTAAGCAAAAGTTGTGTAAGGTTTTCTCCGCCATAAGGGAGCTTGTTGACATAGTGAAGAAAACTCTCGAGTAGGTGACTCGGGGAGTGGAGTAGGGCAAGGAAGGTGTCCTTGTAGCCGAACCACTATAAATCCTTTGTCTTGTGGTTAGATCTTTCCATATCTTACTTATTATCTTGCTTATATCGTTATTACTTTTGTAGACGTAGACATATATATATAGTTGCTCATATAGTGCTAGTGTTGATTTCACTTAAAGATCATACAAAAGTTTCATTCACAAAATAAAGTTTTTACAATCAAACTAAAAAGGTAACATACATATAATTGATCATTTCGATCAAGTATAGTCTTCATATAAAATATAATTAAGGATTATAAAATAAACATTCACTTACTTATCTCTCGTATATTGCTATAATTGTTTATGTTATGCATGAGTTGATTCCACATACTTAGCTTAGATTATTATTGTTTATACTTAGATATAGTTGTTCATATTGTTCAAGATTTGAGTTCACATAAGATCGAATCAAAGTTTTAAAAGTAAACAAGGTTTTAAAACTAAACTAAGTTTTCATAATAAAATTAAAAAGATGGAAAACTATTCAACCCCCCTTCTAGTTTTCCACAGATTCCAGGATCCGTTATGCAAGAAGAGAACACGGTCATACACATGGTAGAGTTGAAGATATTGAAAGAACCCTATGGATGGCCAGAGACACAGCTAGAACCCAGGGTCAAAAGATTTATGCATTAGAGACTATGTTGGCTAATCGACTGAACATGTGTCAGGAACGTTTCTCAAACATGGAAGCTGCACAACTTGAACTTGAGAAAGAAGGTAGATATTTACGTCAGAGGCGTAACTAATCTTAAGTTTATAAGTATCCTTGTTGTACCTACTAAACCAAATAGTTTTGGTTAGTATTTCATGTAATGTTCAATAAATCTGAAACTTCAGAACTTGTAATCGAATCATAATGTATAATAATCTCCTTTTCTGTTATATCTCTTTGTTATGAATCAATCTTTTCTTTCATATCAATCATGCATGTAATGAATCCTCATACCTTCATGCAAAAATCTCATCATTTGTTATTTTCTTTGATAAACAAGTGACTCTACGCAGATCGATGGAGTATGAATAAAAGATCTTGTATCGTTTGTTTTGCAAAAACAATCAGTCAAGTTATTAATATTATGTTTATTTATGCGATATTATTCGAATCTACCGTAGGATTTCTTACAATTGTTAAGATTTCTTGAATATACTATAATTAACCAAAAACCAAAGAATTGTTTAAAGATAAATTTTCAAGAGAGAACTTGAAGAATGGAGAGAAGATTATTTTAATAGACAAATCGGTTTGTTCCTTAGTAATCCCATATCAAGAGTTGATCATTTGTCTATGATACAACCCAGACATATCTTGAAATTAGATTACAGTAGGGATTCAATTCAGTCTATCATCAATGAAATAATTAGCTTCATTATTTGAATTATTCTGATATTATATGGATTCTAATGTTGAGTTTCATTAATGATTTCAGAAAATGGACAACATGAACAATACATATACTCCATCATCATCAAAAATCACCATGACTCCTGAAGCCATCAAGAAATTGGTAAACAACATCGTATCAGTGGTACTCGAAGGGACTACCAAAGTTTATCCGAGAAGAGAGGCGAGTATACCTGGTAAGCATAACCATGAAAGTTTCATGGAATATAGGCCAACCCACTTTAAAACTCCAGAAAGAATGATTAACCCTACCATCACCCCTAACCAAGGGATTAGGCAAGGAATTATATCTAATGGAAATAACCAAAAGCAAAAACTCACTGAAAGAGGAATCATCAACCCCATCTGCTGTAATTTCACCAATGCTCAAGACTGCTATCGTAAACATCTGGAAGATCATATCAATTATCATCGTCAGCTGGAATACAAACAACAAGCTAGTAGAGAATGCCTCGCCACACCTGTTACTGTAAGTGGTTATCGTGGAAGTCAACCCCTGTGTCAAAAATGCAAGAAGCATCATATAGGAATCTGCATTGTTAAGTGCAGGAAATGTCAGAAAACAGGTCACAAGGCAAATAGCTGTAAGACTCCGGACAGGAAAGGACAACCAAAAACTGTAGTATGTCACGGATGTGGTGCAAAAGAGCACTACAAGAGCCAATGTCCAAACTACAATATCAATTGGAATGCCAAGACTTTTGCAAGAGAATGAAGAATCTTTAAAGACTTTGATATTATCAAGGGAATGATAACTAGATTTAAGCAGATGAATACATTCCTGTTATGAATAAATAAATTCTAGTTCAAGAATTTCCTAAGTTGTATCTCTTTCTTGTATTTTACTTTAAGTTACGATGGATGTAACCTAAGTATAACAACTATCTTTCTACCGTATCGAAAAATATACCTTGTAATATTTCCATAATAATCATAATCTACGTTAATTTCAATTTCTGTCCCATTTACCAAATAACAATATACTGTTATTACTTTAGCAATTTCTGATTCATAGTACGAACACTAAAATTTTCTACTTTATTATTAAAAGAAATTACGTGTTATATTATAAAAACCACACGTTGAACACCATCTAAAACAATTTAGAGAAACATATGATTGAGCCAAACATCACATCATTTAGTCCTCAATTATACATAGCCTGATCAACTATGTCTAATTTAGGAAGAATCATGTTATAAAGGGAACAGTCATAATTTCAGATTTTCTAAATAACAATCTTCATTCAAAAGCAAAGTATAGAGCTAAAATGAACTGTTCATAAATATTACATTGAATAAACCACAATAAATACCTATTTTATCCCCTCATCATTATGATGAGAAACCGACAAAAGTACAAGTAGGAAAACACTAATAATTCACAAAGAGTGATAGAAAACTCAAATAGCGAAAATTTTATTAGAATCCGTGAAAATTAATACATAAACAAATAATTAGCATAAGAAGTGCTAATGTTACGATAATTACAATATAAATCATGGAATCTTCAATAGGTTGATCCGCTATGCAACAAAGACCCCCACCAACAAAACAATAGCGAGAGCCACCAAAGGATGAATCACCCTAATTATGCTGAAAGATAAACAAACCATTAAAAACAATAATGAAACAAATTCCTAAAGATAAAAACAACGCGAGTTTTATTCCATATTCGTAAAAAAGTACATAGAAACACAACAATAACTAAACTTTAAAACAACCATAGCTCAAGATTATTACCCCCATATCTTGTTACGGTAATGGCTAGGACCGTAAGGAGTACGACAAACATCAAGATCACGACCAAGAATCCAAAGTCTTCATCTGGAACATACGCTAAGTAGATAGAGGCAAGGACGATATACACAATCGCTAGTATAGTGATGAGGTGCGGCATTTTGAGATGTAAAATAAGAAGAAAATGGTTGATGGAAGAAATGGAAATTAGAGATGGGTATTTATAGGCTAAAATATAGCCGTTGGAACACTATTCACGGCTGTTGGAATTCACTATTCCCGACCGTTAGAATACTGTTCACTAGCCATAAATTTTCCACTATTCAGGATCACTATTTTCAATGTTCATAGCCTTTAGATACATCCGTTACTTTGTCTTGTCCAGTACAGATAAATCTAACTGAATCACGTTTCCTTAATTTTTGGAATAAAAATCTCTCGACAATCCTCTGCTCATAATTCTCTACTCTAGTAACCACGTCAAACTTGAATTTCGGGACGAAATTCAGAGTGACGGATGGGTACAGTAGAGAAGTGAAAAATCCATATAATTAACAACGTTTAATTATATATTAATCTCTGTCATTATTTTAATCACCATTTTTACAGAAAAATTTGAAATTTTTCTTTGCAAAATTCACCAAATGACGAAACCAGTTCTCGACACGTTTAACTATACACAATTATTTCACTAATCCTAAATTAAATTTCCTAATTCCAAATTAATACCAAACGGACCCTTAATCATTTCAGCCCAAATCCATGTGTACTATTCATTAGCCCAAGATTCAAGCCCCATTTTTAGTTTTAATATTTCATATATATCGACTAGTAACATGCTACAAAACGCCTCTCGTATACTCGATTTTTACACACGACACCTATGTATTTTTACACCATCTTGTTTCTCACCTAGCCGACTATTAGTGTGTCGAATCTCAGATCCATAGGTCGAGTATTGATACGTTTTTAGAGGGCAAAGTGTTTGACCAAAATCAACCTAAATCGACACATAAATAACTCAAAACTTAATCGTTTTAACCCCAGTTTGTTTCTAAATAATCCTAATAATTTTCCTAGCATAGTTTCACGTCAATAAACATGTTTTAACAACAAAGATCAAGTATTATACGATTTATATAAATTGTGTACATAATAAAAATGCTAGTCGACATATGTAATGAATCACAAGACAAGTACCCTTTTTCTTAGCTCTCACACACTCTTTTATAGTCATTTTATAGTAGATATTCATTCCAAGAAGTCCTCATTCCCTGATATTGCATAGTTACAATTGTTTCTCACATTATTTGAACCATACGTATACTAAACTTTTACTATATGTACTCTAGCTTCCTCCTCTTGTTTCATTCATTCAATACACTCATAAAAACTTCATTTCAATCCTACAAATGTCTTTGAAAGACCAGGAATAACTCGCATGTTCATTTGGAAGAAACAAGTGGTGTCGGGTTATAAATAAATAAATCGTTACTTGTGTTTTATAAACGAACAAGAAATTTCCTTGTGCCTCCTCCATCACTCTCGACTCTCTACCACCCTTGAAGGTGTTGTAAGTCATTTCCATCTCTATTGAATCCATTTAATTCGATATTCCATTTCCATGCATCATGTATAATTCATGTCGAACGTGTATACTTTGGCATATATATTTACGCACCCATTTAAACAAGTAGCATCACAAACGTGACTAGCCTCTATCTTGGAAGGCCTAGGAGTCACGTAGCACACTTGTTTCACATTTATTTCTATGTTACATGCATCATTTGACACTATTTTAAATCTTGTATCAATCGGGTATAAAAACTGTTAATACTTAGAAAATAATTCTAAGTCTTTTGTATATAAAAACGTCTCATGAAACAATCATATATATTGAAATTTAGCTTAACAAGCATACAATATTTTTACACAATCTAATAGACCACCTAGCTAACTATCATTTTCATTTAGACAACTTGTAAAAATACTCACATCTCGACTCCCTAAATGATACAAAGTGAATGGCAGAACTCGTCTTTTTAAAACTAACAAATTAAAGAGAATTGGGCCTTAAAGCCCAATAAGCTGTTTTTAAGCTATTTGGATAAGCTAGCTTATCTAGGACTTTTGATATGAAAATATAACATGAAAAATGATAATTTTGATAAGCCCAACTCGTCTCAAAGCTCACGGTTTTTAAAACATTAACGGACCATTAATAAGCTCGTTAAAAGCCCATTTATTGAAAAATAAGCTATTTTTGCAAATAAGCAGTTGAAATAAGTTTTAATAAGCTTCAATAAGCTCCAGAAAATTTTCCCCATAAATTTTGGACGTTTGGACTAAAAATGCAAACTAGTTACACTTAGAAGGACTAAAACTGCCAATCCTTAAAAACTTGGACTAAAACTGTCAAAACAGAAAGGTTAGGATAAAAATTGATATTATATAATATTCCAAGCTAAGAATACAATTCAAATATTATAAAATAAGGACTAACGGTGCAACGCTAACGCCGTTAGAGTAAAAAGTGTAAAATTGGAAAAAGGACAAGGACCCACATATTATATTTGACATTC
This sequence comes from Artemisia argyi, assembly GCA_030686995.1. NCBI lineage: Eukaryota > Viridiplantae > Streptophyta > Magnoliopsida > Asterales > Asteraceae > Artemisia > Artemisia argyi. The sequence goes on along the minus strand of CM060706.1, from coordinate 169,855,369 downwards.
TTATTTTATTTTCTATTTTACGTCACCTTATCACGCCATATGCATTTTCATTACATTTTATTTATATATTAGTTAGTTTTACGTTAATAATATATATAACGATATTTTAACTAATTATCTTTACGTATTATTATCATCATTGTTAAATAGGGAAAACTTTAGAAATAATCACATAACTTGTCATATTATTATAAACATAAGAATTTCATTTGCATATCATCTTTTCATGATAACGATTAATTATTATTCATTGATCGTTATTCAGTTACCAAATAGTATTTGGTCAAATTCTCAGATAAATTTATTTATCAGGTTGTATATTGAAAGCCGTCATCATAATCTCATACGACTTTACTTTTCATAATTTCAGTATCAATCAAGGTGAGTCCTAGCCCCATTTCTAATACTTGTTTTAACTATTTGGGGGAGATACATGCTTACATATACTTTGATAATTTTATAAGTATATGAATAAATTACTTGATTCAAATCAATTTCTTAATTAATATTTATCTGATGAAGTTTATGATTTAAGATATGATATATATATGTTACTGGCAAATTGTTTAACTAGAATACTAAACTCAAATGATAAGGTTTCCAAAATGATTATTGTGGCATGATACTTGACTATACTATAACATCCTGAATGATTCCCTTATCTCTATATGATATTTCTATGTTTCAACAGAAATAATTGCTAGGAAGAGCACAAATACTCTAGTTACATTATCACCTTGATATTGCCTAAGTTACCCTTATCGCTATAAAGTCCCTCTATCATGAGCCATTAATCACTTGTATGTGAGCGCGAATATAGCGAAAGCTTCGAAACCTGTTGAGGCTTGACATCCTATCCCACTAATACTTGACGGAATGCCACATGCATGTGGTTAGTCGTATTAGTCGTGATACACTGTATTTGAGTAAAAATAGGAATTGGCAAATCATCTATTACAAGAGGGCAATATTATCATTGACTTGATAATCACCTCCATTTTACGGTATTTTGTTAACGTTTTGCGTATCATGAGGCTTGGGGCAATATCCATAAGAAAATATATGTCTTCAACATATATTTAGATACAGCTGTATAGGTATTTCACTAGACTTGAATTATAAATCTCACTACATTAGTATCATGAGTTTCCATCTCATGTTAGGATTATGATCCAATACTTGAATTTGATTGAATATATATATATATATATATATATATATATATATATATATATATATATATATATATATATATATATATATATATATATATATACTAGATTTCTAAGCCCGCCCGATGGGCGGGCATGACTTGTAAATATCCTTGGCATATTTTACTTTAACGGGCTTATTGGTTTGGCATTACTGATAAATATGTTTAACATATTTTTTTTTAGGTAAAGAATGGTGTTAACGTAAATTAACTTTGTATATTTTAATTGCCGTTTTGACAAAATAAGTTAACGTAAAATAAGATATAAACGTACAAATATTTTATTGGGTGCATTAAGAACGAAAAGAAATAAACGGTTATTAAATGCATCCCTTTGTTCTTCTGGTTCAAGCTTTACTTTGATATTTCTACTATGTGCATTCAGACACACTTGTTATTACGGAGTAATAAATTAAAAAAAAAAAGTAATTGTAGGTCACCCTGTCCATTTCGACACCCATTTATCTTTATTAAGATACAAATGTACCATTTTTTATATTGAATGCATTGACAATGAAAAAAAATGAACATTAACAATTATAGAACAATTAAAAGTTACTAAGTTGTTCATAGGAAATTGTCTACGTTTAAATTTAAACGGCATCTTAGTAACAGAAGGGCTAAGGACAATGCCGGGTATTGCGCAAATAGTACCGACACTACCCCTGGATTGACTCGGCCAAGTTACTGATTCACCTGGTCACCGGTTTAACCGCCGGGCCAAACCTGTCTTGTAGGAAAAAAAGTTACGGCAATATATTATTAGATACTTTTACCTAACATATTATAGTCCATACTTTTAATAGTTAAAACGGCTAAGATACACTTACTACAACATTATTTTGGTGATCATTTAGGTGATAAACTTTGCAAAAAGACATAAAAACGTGAGCAATTAACACTATATACTTATGGGTGTTTTGGATTGCATATTTTCAATTTAGGCTTATTCAACAGCACGTACGTCCAATGATGCTTAGAATAAAATGCTTATTTTAGCCCAAAAAAGGCAAATAAGCACAAGCTATTTCTCCATCCAAATAAAAAAAAATGAATTCATGTGTTCACAAGACATAAACACACTTTGTGGCCACGGAGGTTCACCTGCGCCGACTCCGGGCTATCCAAAAAAGGTAGTAGCCGTGGGATTAGTCGGCTCGCAATGTCGAGTCGGAACCCATGATTACCAAAAAAAAAAAAAGACATAAACACACTAAGCTAATAAACACTATAACCGAACACCCTTGTATATTTCTTTACAAACCTATAATAAATAACTAAAAGTATCCATTACATGGAAAATATTAAAAAAAAAATGCAGTTGTATCTTTGACAATATCTTAGACTAATATCAATTTCCTAAAACAAATAAAAAACTCAAGTAAGTTTTTCAAACATGATAGTAGGTAACTGGTACATAGTCGGCACCATAAAAAATAAATAAATTGTGATAATGGAGTACTTCAAGAGCACATGTTTCATCATACAAAAGTTGCTACTGAACTTTCATAGATTATGCTAGGATTTCACCATAGTCTATACTGTATGCACACTTTTGTTCCCTTGACTCAAGACTTTTGCTAGAGTGAGACATACCAGATGACGCGTTCACAATATGTGGTGGCCAACTGAAGGACATTGTCTTGTATACATGATCGAAATCAGCATTACCTCTGTATAACAACCACCAGTTATGCAGCGAAGCGATTGAAAGTAATGAATGCGTTAACAGCTAATTTTGATTGAGAATAGTCTTGTTGTTAGACGCCATCCTCCATCTGTCCATGTTCTGTCTTTGACTTGTTCTAAAAACATGGTCATTGTTGAGTCGTTTATTTGAGCCACCAAGGATAACACACAACTCATAATATCTATAACAGCATTTGCCTTATCAAGATGGCCAGGTCTTCTCATGAGCTTCATTTCCAACTGAAAGCTGTAGCTCATTCTCATCCAACAAAAACTTGCAGCACATAAGAAGTCTCTTAAGAAAAAAAAGAAATCTCCATATTATGAGATTATTTTTTATAGTGATATAATATTGATATATATACCTCTCAGTCTCGTATTTATATCCATCTTTCCCCTATAGAAAAGCTTTATAGCATAACAGTTGTTTAAATTTTCACATGATGGAAATTTAGTTAATTAAAATTAAATGGTATAACAGTTTTTTAAATTTACACATCAAGTGACATGAACATTCATTAAATTAGTAGTTAACAGATTATTTAAGTACAAAAAATGGCTCCATACTATAGCCCTTATGAAAATGTAATGTAACTCAACTTGTTTTAAGTGGACATCTTGCACATGTGACATAGCGTATAGTATTGTTGCCCTTTGACAGTCCCATGGAATCTTAAGAACGATCAAGAGTGGCCAAAAGAATAGTAAATCATTTTTAGTGCGACACATACACATAAGCGACTGAAAAAAGTTGACAAACGGGTCAAAACAGGTAAAAGTTAGCGGTTAACCATATTTTTTGACCTATGTAGGTAACCATGACTGTTTGTGTACTTCTTAATACTATAAAATAAAGAATAAAACTTACACTTGATGCCAAAATAGCAAGATCATAAGTTGGTCTCCATTAATCTCAAGGATGTCCCAACATACGCTTCCATCTACATAAAAATGCATATTCAAGTATAAGAGTTGCTACATAAACCCTAACTTCATAAAATTAGATAAACTACAGTAAACTACTGTGATGTATCATTTGAGCCATTATGTTTTATGTATTCAGTTGGGTTCAGCCCATATAGGATATTTATGCCACACGTTTCTGTGATGTATTTATACTTAACGTCGGAGCTTATAGAGATCAGGTTAGAGCTTATTTAGTTAGGAGGATAGAGTACTTGGAATAGTTTGGGACTTAGATATTCATAAAATTCATAACCTATGTTATAACACTTCTGTTGCAACTATACTCATCAGCCCATAATCTGTTTCATCATAACATACACAAAAACTTCATTATCTATACTACTTAATAAAGCAATGAGGCCATCAAATAATATCTTTCATAATGGCAATATATACCAAACTGCCCAAACACATTTTGCAAATATGCAAACACCCTCTTTTGCGGTTTATATATCCAGCTAAGAGTAGGATAGAGTACTTGGAATAGTTTGGGACATAGATATTCATAAAATTCATATCCTATCTTATAGCACATCTGTTGCAACTATACACATCAACCCATAATCTGTTTCATCATAACATAGACAAAAACTTCATTATCTATACTACTTAATAAAGCAATGAGGCCATCAAATAATATCTTTCATAATGGCAATATATACCAAACTGCCCAAACACATTTTGCAAATATGCAAACACCCTCTTTTGCAGTTTATATATCCAACTAAGAGTAGTTTTAGACTACATAAATTCTTAGTTTTTCACCCAAAGTTTTTTTTTTTTTTTTTTTTTTTTTTTTTTTTTTTTTTTTTTTTTTTTTTTCTCCCCCAATTCACCTGATTCAAACTAAAATAAACAGGTACCAAGTCAGCCAAACCCGCCTGACCCATTTTCACTCGAAGAAAATTATTTATTTTTTTGAATTCACCTGATTTGACCCAAACACATTTTTACCTGTTCCTGACCCAGCCTTATCTTATTAACTGGTATTTGTATTGTGTAACCTGTTCCCGACCCAATCTGATCCTGTGAACAGGTAAACCCTGGACTCTCTTGATGCACCAAGAACTTCAACCCCAAATGATGTGTGAGTCAATCTACATGACCCGTACATATTTCAGCCATACCATTAAGCATATAAGTGATTTCAAATTTACCTTGTTCTTCGACCTCCACTTTCGTAGACCATCAATTTCAGTTTAACCTTTCATTGACCTGTAAGAAAATTTTATTTCAGATTAAGCTTTTCCACGGGTAACATCAATTTTAGAGATACCATCAAGCAACAAACTGAAAAGATCCTCACAAATAGAAGGTTGATTTTAAACAGTTTTAAGCCTTTTTTAAGCAGATCCATCAAAGACGAAGTGGTTTCGCTGTAAAAAAAGAAAATTACAACCCGAAAATCAATTATAATGCCACAACAGGTAATTGATTTAGCTTCATATATATATAATACCTTTGAAACCAACATTCAATAGGTGAACAATCTCTATGGTTTTTGTTCGTCCAATATGATTGGGAATGGTTCGTTGATAAACCCACGAACGTTATCATCCCACTGATCAATATGTGTGAGTTTTGTAGTCCAACTGCCTAATTATCAGCTATTTGACATTACACATGCCTGCTACACAATAAAAAAAGATTTTTAAAATGTATAAGATATTAAGCATTAGATGCAGACAATATCCCTTACACTTAAATCATTTGTCAAAAGCGAATGTGTGGATTGTACTTGTATGAAGCATCAACTTCATCAAACATGGCCTTGCACAAGAGAACTCTCCATACTCGACCTCATCCTGCAAGATAGATGGCAGACTCAACTCTTCGGATCAGATCAGATCATCTTATGATTAGGAAAATGTATGCCCAAAAATTGCAAATGCTACCTTAACATGGCATATTAATTATAAACAAACATTTGAATTTTCTTTTCATTATGAATATCTTACAAATAGGCGAGAAAATAAAACTGATTTCGTCTTTAAGAATAAAGTATACCTCTTATTCAGCTTTTACTATGACCCACTTTTATCATATTTCTTATCACCCATTTGACCCATTTTAGATGAGCATTGCCCACATCAGGCCATTTATATGTAAATTGGTATAAGTTTCTTTCTTTCAAAAAATCATAGGTGCAACAAAATTTTAGGCTGTTCGTTTTATGGATGCAACCTGAATCGAAATCCAGTAAGAACGACCCCCTAGCTGTTCCTGAATGAATAGACGCCAAAGTCATTACTATAGCTATGTATACGTTATGGCTTTTCAAAATCAACCTGAAGTAATCATGTGCAGCAAATGGTCAAGAAAATGTGAGCACACATCGTACATATAAAAGGTCTAGGAAAAAAGTTACGTAAGCATTTTACCTAAGGCAAGAAGCGTTGCTGCGAATCGCTGACAATAACAGGTGCATTTCATTACATTTCAAATAACCATGGTTTTCTTTATTACTCGTTTCACTGCTGCAATAGCTTCAAAACTGATATCACCGATGCTACAACACAGATAAAAGCAAGATACTTCATTTGTAAGCTTTGCTTTTCCCTCAAAAAGTTGCACGATGTAATTTAAGTGGTCTGGGTAGTGGCAATGAGCCATTCAGGATATTCTTAGTTTGAATCACTTTCTGTAATTTCAACCTCGCTCTGGATCAATTGCATACGTTCAATATAAAATGTAAGTTTAGAACTTTGATCGTCTTTTTCTTCCTTTCTTTTATAATCATCCATGAAACGATTGTACCTATAAAATTGTATAGTTTGACACTAAAAAAAAGCTAAAGTGAAAACATGCATATGCGCATGCGTGATTGGGCTTGAAGACGATGCCCTGACAAATGAAGCTAAGGCACATGTTAGAAAAACCCATGTTTGTATACCATACTCATTATATACATATAGATAAAACCTAGAAATTGAACACACCTTCCGATGTTGATTGCGGTTGTTGATTGTTCCTATGTAAGCTTAAATTTCCATGTTCCAACACATCAGCAAGTAGCACTGCAGGAGATGTAACCATAATAAACAATGAATCACATATATAATTTCAAGGTTTAAGGGCTCACATGATAAAGTAATTGAAACTTGAATAAGAAATCCAACATACCTGATTAAGAACTAAGGTTCTGGATTTTCTTCTCTTGCTTAAGCAGCATCTTCTCTCTTTTAGCTTGAGCTTTCTTTTCCTCTTCAAGCTCCAAAGCTATTCATTCCCTCTCTAATTCACTCTACATGATAGTACTGAAATTAAAAATTATACAAAACTTTCTAGCAATTATTTAAGTACTACGATTTATCCACCTGCAACAATGTATTCCTCAAGTTGAGAATCTCTTCTCCTAAGTGGTCTGAATGAGAACCTTGAAAGGTTGTAAAAAAAAAGCAAAAAAAGAAAGATATATAATGAGTATACCAACAATGAGCCAAGTGCTAAATTACATTACTTCTAGCATGAATGCCTAACCTGTAACTTTGCTCAAAGCTCCTCAATTTCTTTCTTTTGCCGCTTTAATAAAGCAACATTTGTCAAAATCTACCAAATAGAACGAAGTTGAGAAAAGGTAAACTAACATAACACAACTGCCATTTTAGAAAGAAGAAATATCAGGTAACAATGATAGAGGACAGAATTTATGATTAACATAAGTAGAGTTATAAGAACATCAAATGATACAATCTATCTAATGCTTGTGACACCAAATTGACTTAAAAGAACACTCATGCACTTAAAACTATTCATGATTCTACTTTAAACATACATACTAATAATTACATAGAAAATAAACATGTTAAATACTGCACACACACACAAAAGGCACCAAACATATTAGCACAAAAAATTATATAACTGAAACAAAAACCTAAATGCTCTCACCACTCTCTGGCCATTGCATGACTTTGCAACCGGCACAAAAACACATTAAAAATAATTAAAACTCTGAAATCAGGTCTCATAATAGTTTCTTATTAGTCATAATAGTTTTTTATTAGCGCCTACCTGGTCTTAAAAATTAATAGTTGATTTGCTTTTCTGATACATCGGATCCCATACTCTCTCAAGTCTATACGATGAACAAAACAACAATCAATTAATACAGCAAAATATAACGATACAATCTATCTTGATTATAACCTGCAAAAACACATTAAAATCATTAAAACCCTAAAATAGTTTTCTTCATGGAGAGAATTTGATGATTAGGGTTTTTCTTTTGTGAAAAAATATAACGTCCGTGGTTTTTTAACAATGGATAAATGTTCTGTATGGGATTATTATTTTAAAATATTTGATACTTATCTATTTGGTTGCAAGGGTTTATAGATTTAGTTTTGCAAGATATAATTAAAAGAATTTGTTGGTGTAGTGGTAATCTCATTTGCTAATCTTACACACAACCCAAGTTCAAATCTCACCATGGTCATTTTTTATTATTAATTCCGAATTTTAGTAGCACATCAAAAGTATGTTTAGGTGGCTTTAATTGTGATGGCTTGGCTTTAACATATTATTAGGTGGACATTTAAATACGAATTAAAAAAAATAAATAAATTAATTAATGAACAAATAAAAATATGAAAAATTGCTTAGGTGGACACAATGTGATGACATGGCTGATAATGAATTACTGGGCAATGAGGTGGCGTTTATGTGGCATTATCTACGTGTAATGCCTCCTGTTATATATAATATAAAGATATATATATATATATATATATATATATATATATATATATATATATATATATATATATATATATATATATATATATATATATGATTTATCTGTGATTATAATCAACATCACTCAATATTTGTTCTATCACTGTTAGTATTTACTACAATTATTACTAAATATTCCTGAATCTATTGAAATAAATGGTTTTTCATAAAACTCTATGAACTCACCAACCTTTGTGTTGACACTTTTAAGCATGTGTATCTCAGGTAATTAACGGAGCATGACAAGACACGAAGTGGGCATTTATTACTCTGATAAATTACAATGGTGTAAAAATCAAATATGTTATTCTTACAAAACTTTATATCTTTTAATGAGATTCTAAATAAAATGTTTCATATTTTATCAAAAATATTATTTGAATGACAAATAAACTTTCAAAACGCTTCTTTTAAGCCGTTTTGTGTGATTATAACTTCGATCCTCCCCGTAACACCCAAATTACTTTTCCGCTGCTACAAACATAAATTTGGGGGTTTTACAGACGATATGTGGTTATTTGCTCTCTTGTCTTTGTGATTAAACGTGTTTGCATGAGTAATATGTTTTAAATGCCTAATTGCCATGATGCTAGTTGATTTTATGCATATTGCTAACATGCTAATTCTTTACATATTTGTTAAAGATAATGCTTGCTTGATATTTACCAAACTCTTAAAATTTGGCTAAATTATGTGCTAAGAAATTATGTGAAAGACATGGTGTTAACCTTGAGAGGTTGTACTAATCTAAGGGGAAGGTAATTCACAATGTCATTCACTCACTTAGGTATCTCCTTATGCCTTGACTAGTTACTAGGTAGTAATTTGTACTTAGATCTTGCTTTGCACCCTTGAGAGTGTTTCTATGTGAAACTATGTGCTCAAATTTGAATACGTTCTATGCTCACTTGTGTAAGTGATATGTTTATGCTTGCTTGATTAATCCGCTCTATGAACAACCATGCGATGAAGTTATGTACGTGCTAATCAAGATTTGGGATATAATGTGTGGAATATGTATGATATGCGTAAGTTATGATGTATTGTTGTGGACTAACCCATGTGGTAAGTATCCAAATGGTAACCTAACCCATTTTGGACTTCCACATGAGAGGATTGTTTGTTTGTTGCATGTTGTGATTCATGTAGCTAGACCACAACAAAGGTGAGGCTCTTGACCCATGGATCCCCGCCTTGGAACAAGGGGGAGCAACGATCTAGGGGGAGCTATGATTAAAGGAGAACATGTTCGGGTGCATGTACAAGATACCTATTATCCCACAAGCACAAGTTCGAAACCTGGCTTGATTGGAAGTCCCACCTTTTTGATTCGACAAAAGGGGGAGAAAGAAAGCAAGAATGAAGACCAATTCAGGATAAAGATAATGACTTCACCAACTTACAAGGCAAAGGTCAAGTCGTAAGCTACACCAAAGGCGCGCTTTGTCTTCACTAAGTTTTGTAATTTTATTTGCTTTCAATTTTTATTTGTCATCATCAAAAAGGGGGAGATTGTTGAGGCAACATTATCAAGATCTCCTTGTGTTTTAATGATAACAAATAAACCATCGAAATACATAAAATAACAAACGCTAGCCAAAATTCCCCGACTTCCATATCTGTTCCTGGCGAGCCACCCACGTGTCGACGCGTGGGTAACACGCCAGGTTAATGTATGGTTCAGGACGAATTTTGAAAGTCGGCTTTTCCCTTACTCGATAAATGTGGATCTTTCATTTCAGGTATGAATATGATAAATACTTCATTATGAACACTCAAAACGGGGTTTTAGACTTAGAGGGATTTAAAATTGCAAGCTCTCATTTTTGTCAAAACGCCAACTCAAATATTTTATCAAACGCCTCTAGCCAAGGATTTTCTAAACCTAGGGAGCTTATATATTTCACGTAACATCAAATGAAAGTATTTATATGCTCATATCCCGTGCTTACGTCTTCTCTAATCACGTAACGGGTTTACTCCCTTATTGGTCGAACTAAGTCAAAGGACACTTTGCGTAAACGCATCCTTTCCCGCATGGGATATGCTTTACAATCAAGGCAAAGCACTTAACTTGTTTGCACCAAGGTGTTAGTTGAATACATCGAGTCATGGAATGTCACGAGTTATGAGATTATGGATTCTCGACGTTGAATTACTTGAAATTATAAGTAACCTTTGATTTTTCTAAATCATCTTCTTAAAACCATAATCATGTTTGTCAACTTCTTTCTTTCTTAATGACAACATGATTATCTTTTAAACACTTCTTTGATTATCCTTAATAACCACTTCAAATCTTCCCAAATCTTATCACCAACATTATCTTTTTATTCTCTTACACCCTTTGTACTTTCATGTACTATTTGTCTCCTACATTCCCACATCATATCTCCAAAATATTCTCTCCCAACATTCTCTTCCAACCAATGAGAGGCCACCATAACTTCATTTTCTTCATACACAAATAAACCTTTTCTACAAACCATAAACCTTCTTCAACACACTTTCTTAATTCTCACCATAAAGGGTATTCCTCAAAGTTTTCTCAACAAACTTCTTTTCATTCTCCCCTCATGTGGTATATCTCACAAATCTTCTCCAATACACTTCTTCCATTTTCACCACATGGGGTACCTCACAAGCTTCTCCTACACACTTAGCCAACTCACATAATCCAATCCAAATCTTATCTCTTACACAATCCCTTACACAATCCTCTATCCCTTACACAACACAACTCATTGCCAACTCATTGACAACTCACACCTTATTTCTTCCTCCTCTCTAAATACCACACATGGTGAATTATTTGAATTCTCAAGCATAGGCTCCAATCCATCACATCCAATCCAACTCACCACAATCTCACCTATATCTTCATCTCTTACACAATATTCTCTTCTTACACAATCTCTTGCATCCCTTACATGCCAACTCACATACATCTCATACTTTATCTCTTCCTCACCAATTCCATCACATGCCAAATAATTTGAATTTCTGAATAGGCTACCTTTGATCCTAGCCATCCATTTCAAACAAACTCATCTCAACCATCCATTTCCCCTTCCTCCCCAATAAATGGAATATTCCATAGCGTATCCTTTCTTAACCCAACCATGGTTCTTCTAACCCAACTATGGTTAGTTCTCTACACTTAACCATAGTTAACTCTTAACCACACCAAGAATGGAATATTCCTTTGGATATACCCTTTAACCTAACCATGGTTTTCTCTCTACACACTTCTAACCTAACCATGGTTACCTCATAACTCAACCTCACTCTCTCACTCATCCCAACATCCACACTTCCTTTCCAAACAAAGGAATATACCATGGCATATTCTTTTCTCTCTTTTCTATGCCATGTGAGGAATACCCAAACTACCCCTATTCAATTATCCTCTCTCTCTCTCTCTCTCTCTCTCACTTTGATTATTGGCTTTTACTTAAACACTTCACAAATGATTTTTACACCATGGCTATTAGAGTTGGTTGTCCTTGAGGATGAATAATATCAAGGTTAATGTGTGAAGTACAATTGGGGGTTTAGCAAGGTTAGATATTTAAAAGGACCAACACCCAACACTTGGGAAAAATGTACAGTGGTCCTGGCACGCTGCCCACGCGTCGACACGTGGGTGATGCGCCAGCCACGGTAAATTATTCCCGAGTTTGGGTCTTGGCCTATAAATACCCCACCTTGGCTCTTGTATTCCTCACCCCTTGAAAAACATTCTTTCTCTCTAATTTCTTTCTCTTTACCCTCTAAGTCTACTACACATCTTGTGTTCTTAATCTTTCTCTCTTATCATCTTTGAAAGAACACATATTCTTGCAAGGGAAGAATCACAAGAACCAAATCCACTCTTGTGATTGTGTCGAGGGTCTTCTTCTCTATACCCTTTCTATTAGAATCGAGTCACTAGTTTAGGTTAGGGCTTGGTTCAAAGAAACTTATTCATTCATTCAATTGTCTGTAAGGGAAGTCTTGTGTCTTGGTGACCAAGCCTAGATCATTGGGGATCTAGTTGGGGTTTGATACTTCCGGTGGGAAGTCTTGGTAGTGGTCTTGGTGACCCTTAGGTGAAGTCGAATCACGAGATTCTTTTGGGTTGTTTCTGAGGGCGAAATATCGTGGGAGTAACTCCTTCTTTGTGAGCATCGATATTGGTGAATATCGGTGGAGTGAATTGTAACGGTTTGTAGTCCAACGAAAGGATTATACTAGTGAATAGTATCGTGTCGTGGATTCGCAACTGGACGCACGGATGGTATAAACACCACATCCCGAACCAGTATACATCGTGGTGTCTTTCTTTACTCGCTTTATATACTTTGGTTGTGTTTGTGGTTGTTTGGATTGATTATACAACCACTTGGTTTTCTTTGAGGCATAAAGTTTTTAAACGTCTTAAAAGCTGAAGAAACCGTATTCATCCCCCTCTACGGTTCTACATAAAATACTGCGGAAGCTTTATTACAATGGTGATGGTGGTGATTGTAGGTGAATGGATGATCTTCAACTTAGAAACTTATTCCCTTATATAGATAGGCTTACAAACTATCATACAAAAAAAAAAACGTATGCAATGACGATAGATATGGGCCATTATTTAATTTTTTATCACATTTGGCCGACATACTTGACAATTATAATAGCTACTTTTGACAAATAATACTTGTCAAAGATTCTTTGAAGACTTTTGAACATTAAGACAATTCAACTTTTGAAACCCGTGATATAAATTATTTGATATGAGAAATAATATCATATGCGGGCCCTTCGAGCTTTAGGATAGAGGCTTGGATCCATAGGACGATTCAATTTTAACTTTTGTAGACAATAATCATCCCATCCCGGGTCCACAATAAAAATTGAATCGTCATTACTTTCGTCATCTTTTAGAAATCCTTTTTTTGTTATAGCGACCTTTTGGTTTATAGTTTTGGACTTCTATGGGCTTAGATGTTGATGCGGCCCATTCGTTGTGCAAGAGCTTCAAGTTCGATGAGGATTCTTCTGGCTTCCTTGTTTTGGACTCGGACGTCTTCTTTTTGTTCAGACCAGTGGTTATCTTTAGTGGACAATCCAAAGCAGACTTGGGCTTTGTACTGTATGATTGCTTGTAGGTTCCGCATTACTTTGACTGCTTTTTTTGCTGCTGATAACTCGATATCTTGGGCGACTGATCTCCATGCATCAGATTTATCCATTCTGATTGGGGTTTAGTTTGCTTTGAGCTGGTAATGCTTGTACATTGCTCCTGGTTCTTCATTTGTAAAAATGGTTTTGGTGAAGATTCTTGGTAGAGGTTGGAAATCTTCATGAGTTCTTCGCAGATGGTCTTCATATTCTTCTGAGAGACATAGGGGGACTGTAGAACTTCCTCCGCTGAGTAGAGAGCTGCTACTGCTAACTGCTTCATTTCTCCTGTGCATTCTGCAACTCAAAGGTTAATAAGTCTTGAGAGAGAATCAGCAAGGGTATTGTGTTTCCCTTTTATGTGTTCTATGTTAATCTTGACGCGTGTTCCTGTGACTGCGTCTGCAAACTTATTCCATCTTACTCTAGAGGATTTATTGCTATTAGCTTTATTATAAAAGCTAATAATGGCTTGGTAATCCGTTCTTAGAGTTACTTCTTGTTTATCAAGATAGTATATCTTCAGTTTTTCTAGAGTGTTGATGCATGCATTGATTTCAGCATCAATTGTGGATTGAGTTGTTGAGAATTTGCCGCATGCATGTGCACAAATCTTTTCTGAGCTTCTTGGTCCTTCCTTGTTACTTTTCCACTTAACTATTCCTCCCCATCCTTCCATACATCCATCTGTTTCTAAGATGATGTGACCATCTTCGGGTGGTATTTCCAGGTCTGGAAGATTTTGGAATTGTATCTTGATTTTTCTGATTAATTCAAAATCAGAGGGCTTCAATCTTTTATCTCCATGAGCATTTGTATTTTCGTAGAGTGGTCTTAAGAGTATCCTAAGTTTTGGGATGTGGTTCCTTGCATAATTAAGGATTCCTAAGAATGACCTTAATCCTTTCTTTGTCTTCAGCTCTTCTTCATTGAAATTCACAATCTTCTTTATGATGTGTGGTTGCAGCTTTATGGTTCCCTCTCCTATGACTGCTCCCAAGAAATCTACCTTTGAGACTGCTATCTTCATCTTTGTTGGAGATAAGACTAGACCGTTATCTTCACAAATCTTTAGCATCTTTTCCAAATGCTTTGCATGCTCTTTTTCATTCTTTGAGAAGACCAGTATATCATCAATATATACTGCGATACATGATTCTGTTCATTTGAAACATTTATCCATCTTCCTTTGGAATACCGCTGGGGCATTCTTTAAGTCGAATGGCATAACAAGCCATTCATAAAGTCCTCCTGGAACTAGGAATGCAGTCCATGGAATTGATTCCTCATCCATAGCGACTTGATGGAATCCTGATTTGAGATCAAACTTTGAAAATATTTTTGCACCTCTTATTCTCTTAATGATTGTATTTATGCCTGGTAGGGAGTATTGGTCCTTGTATGTGTTTTCATTTAAGGATTTATAAATGAAAACCATCCTTTCTTTTCCTTTAGTTTCCTTACCCGTTACAGGATCAATTGTTGTTCCTGAATTTACGATCATTGCCATCGTTCTGTGTCTACTTTTGCTTGCGCAAATAGCACCGATTTTAAGAAGACTATTAATGTGCTTTCTGAATGAGTCTTCCATTGCTGGTGTCACATGATTTAATGGTCGGTCTTCAATTGTAACGTTTGGATTAATGATATCCAGCTTGCAAAGTTCGCCATTCTTCTTCCAGTGCTTCAATGGTTCTTCTGCAATGTATCCTTGTTCTTGTAGTCTGTTTATGATGTGTTTCAACTGCTCCAAGAATACTTTGCTTCCTTATTGATTGAAATAAATGGATTCATTTATTTCCAAGTAATCTTGTTCATCAACTTCTAACTCCGTAATGGCTAATTCAGCGATTTCAGTTGGATCCGAAGTCTTGATCTTGGTAACCTTTTTATAAATAGTTATCTCATCCCCTTCTATACGGATTCCTCCCTTCATGGATCTTATGAAGTTTCCCCTATTAACATTTCAATACCACTACTGTCATGTATATCAAATGCATATATTAGGGGTATTTTAAATCTGTTTCCTTCAATAAGGAAATGGCCTTGCTTCAATCTGTGAGTAGCTTGCTGTCTTGAGTTCAAGCCATTAAAGAAAACAGCTTGAGTTAGGACTTTGAGTGCTTCTTCTGGGATAACCTTCTCATTTATGCAGCATGCTGATGCTCCAGTGTCTATTATTGTAGTGGTTTCGAATACTGGGCAATTAGGAATGTGAAACTCAACCTTTACATTGTAAAGTTGGTTGGTTACTTTCCTAACTTTTGGAGCTGCGGCGGTGTTTCCAGAATAATGAATTTCTGCTTCAATGCAAGGTCTTGCTATATGGACTTCCCCTAATGGTGGGAATTCTTCTTTTGAGAATTGAACCTCTGCATCCTTCTCCTTTTTCTTCTGCAGTTGTGCCTTAAGCTTCACTATTTCTTCATCTTTCAGTTCTTCAAGCTTCATCTGTTCAGTTCTGAGCTGATCAATGATTTTAAGAGCCTCTGTGAGATCTTTTACTAGCTGGCTTTTTTCAAGCTGCCATGCTTCTTCCTTCTTTTGCATATCGGCCTTGTTCTCATAATACCCTTTGGCTTGGTCTCTTATCATTTGTTGTACCTGCTTAGTCTTCTCTTTCAAAAGTTCTTTGAGAAGCTTTACTTCTCGACTTCCAAAGTCCTTTTCTTCTTCTGGTTTGTGTAACTGCCTTCCTTTGATATTAACATTTTTGCTAAGGTAATTCTTTGCACATAGAGCACATATTGTGAGTTGGCATTTGGGACAGTTAAGTCTTGAAATGTCTGTTGTTAGTATTCCACAGTAATAGAAGATTGTGTAATTGTGACCGCATTTTCCTTCCAATAGTGGTCACATTCTTTGCTTTTCATTGGTAGTTCTTTATTTGGTCTCCTCGATCCTGCTGATTGAACCATATCTGCTATTTTTGTTGGTGGTCCAGGGTGAAACATGAAAGCATGATGACTATATTGGTCATCATCATCTTCTTCTTCTTCACTGTCGTCTTCATAAATTCCTCCTATTGCCATGAAAGCTGTTTCTTCAAAAGGAGTATCTTGGACCATAATACTGATACTTTGATGAGTATCGCCTTCTCCTTCTGATATGCTATAAACACTGCTATCATCAAAGTCCGCCGAGACAATGTCCCAATTGTCATCAAGATCCAGTTCTTGATAAATGGCTGATCTTGCAATATTACCATGCTTGCTTTTGCAGTCTTTTGCAAAATGTCCTTCTATTCCACAAATAAAGCATTTACACTTCTTGACCCGCCCCCTGTCATCTTTATACTTTCTCTTGAATGGCTTTATATGGGATTTATGCGGCTTTCCTTTATATGTCCTTGATTTTCTTATTCCATATCTCTTCCTGTTATTTTTGTAGTAACCATGAATTGGTATGGCAGAACAAAGAGAAAGATCTCTTCATTCTTTTGCAAGTGCCGCGTCTTTGCACATTTTTGAGACAAAGGTATGAGTAAACTTGATTGCGGGTAAGACTCCTGCGTTAAGACCAAGGTATTTGGCCTTAAATGATTCTTCTATCTTTTTGGACAAAGAAGGTGGTAGCTTTGCAAAAAGTTTTTCTGTTGTTGAAGGGAAATATAATTTCCCGGACTTGATCGCTAGCTGCCTGAAATCTTCCAAGAACGACCACAAACTCTTGGTTTCTTCACAAGTTATTTTGTCAAGAACCCTGTAAGCCCTATCTTGTTCATCAGTTGAACCGCGATATGGGTCTTCCAATAGGATTAACTGTCTTACTTGCGATGTTATATTTTGTGGCTTATCTGCAATTGCTTCAATAGCTGAGTAGGCTTCTGGGTACATGGTTCGCCATTGTTGCCACATTAACTTTTCACTTTCTCCAAGAAGATTTTCCACAAAGGCCAGTTTTGCTTTGTTGTCAGGCCATGTTTGATTGTTGAGCTTATTAATTGTAATGGATTCCCATCTGGATATTGCTTCTGACCATAAGCCTGGGTTAGCTGGTAAGACCAGCATTACTTCTGATTCCGTCCATGTTGGTGGCAGAGTCCATTGTGAGTTGTGATATTCACCATATCCTCCATTGAATGTATTTCTTCTTCCTTGAGAATAACCGAATTGGTAATCCGGTTTATAAAATGGCTGTGGATTATCTCGTGTTGGTGGATAAACAGGTGGCCCCATGATTTCATCTTGTGGGGGTTGATAGGTTCCACTTGACTCTACATCTGTAGCAGTGGGAAATGCATGTTCTTCATGCTTGCTAATGATTTTTGCTGCCAGTTGTTTAAAATTTTGAAACTTCGGGTATGGCAGATCATCATCATCATTACTTTCTTCTTCTTTGGAAAGATGGAGAATTGTATGGTCCTCACCACGCTTCGTTGTGAATGGGTTTTCCCATTCTGACTCTGATTTTTGCTTATCAATTGCGTGTTGCTCATCCCATTGTGGTAAGTAACCATCAGGAAAGAATTTCTTGATGAATACTTACCACAATGGGATGAGCAACTCGCAATTGATAAGCAAAAATCAGAGTCAGAATGGGAAAACCCATTCGCAACGAAGCGTGGTGAAGACCATACAATTCTCCATCTTTCCAAAGAAGAAGAAAGTAATGATGATGATGATGATCTGCCATACCCGAAGTTTTGAAATTTTAAACAACTGGCAGCAAAAATCATTAGCAAGCATGAAGAACATGCATTTCCCACTGCTACAAATGTAGAGTCAAGTGGAACCTATCATCCCCCACAAGATGCAGTCATGGGGCCACCAGTTTATCCACCAGCACGAGAGAATCCACAACCATTTTATAAATCGGATTACCAATTTGGTTATTCTCAATGAAGAAGAAATACATTCAATGGAGGATATGGTGAATATCACTACTCACAATGGACTCTGCCACCAGCATGGACGGAATCAGGAGTAATGCTGGTCTTACCAGCTGACCCAGGCATATGGTTAGAAGCAATATCCAGATAGGAATCCATTACAATTAATAAGCTCAACAATCAAACATGGCCTGACAACAAAGCAAAACTGGCCTTTGTGGAAAATCTTCTTGGAGAAAGTGAAAAGTTAATGTGGCAACAATGGCGAACCATGTACCCAGAAGCCTACTCAGCTATTGAAGCAATTGCAGATAAGCCACAGAATATATCATCGCAAGTAAGACACTTAATCCTATTGGAAGACCCATATCACGGGTCAACTGATGAACAAGATAGGGCTTACAGGGAACTTGACAGAATAACTTGTGAAGAAACCAAGAATTTGTGGTCGTTCTTGGAAGATTTCAGGCAGCTAGCGATCAAGTCCGGGAAATTATATTTCCCTTCAAACACAGAAAAACTTTTTGCAAAGCTACCACCTTCTTTGTCCAAAAAGATAGAAGAATCATTTAAGGCCAAATACCCTGGTCTTAACGCAGGAGTCTTACCCGCAATCAAGTTTACTCATACCTTTGTCTCAGAAATGTGCAAAGACGCGGCACTTGCAAATGAATTAAGAGATCTCTCTCTTTGTTCTACCATACCAATTCTTGGTTACTACAAAAATAACAGGAAGAGATATGGAATAAGAAAATCAAGGACATATAAAGGGAAGCCGCATAATTCCCATATAAAGCCATTCAAGAGAAAGTATAAAGATGACAGGGGCGGGTCAAGAAGTGTAAATGCTTTATTTGTAGAAAAGAAGGACATTTTGCAAAAGACTGCAAAATCAAGCATGGTAATATTGCAAGATCAACCGTTTATCAAGAACTGGATCTTGATGACAATTGGGACATTGTCTCGGCGGACTTTGATGATAGCAGTGTTTACAGTATATCAGAAGGAGAAGGCGATACTCATCAAAGTATCAGTATTATGGTCCAAGATACTCCTTTTGAAGAAATAGCTTTCATGGCAATAGGAGGAATTTATGAAGACGACAGTGAAGAAGAAGAAGATGATGATGACCAATATAGTCATCATGCTTTCATGTTTCACCCTGGACCACCAACAAAAATAGCAGATATGGTTCAATCAGCAGGATCTTGGAGACCAAATAAAGAACTACCAATGAAAAGCAAAGAATGTGATCACGATTGGAAGGAAAATGCGGTCTCCAATTACACAATCTGCTATTACTGTGGAATACTAACCACAGACATTTCAAGACTTAACTGTCCCAAATGCCAACTCACAACATGTGCTCTATGTGCAAAAAATTACCTTGGCAAAATAGTTAATGTCAAAGGAAGGCAGTTACACAAACTAGAAGAAGAAAAGGACCTTGGAAGTCAAGAAGTAAAGCTTCTCCAAGAACTTTTGAAAGAGAAGACTGAGCAGGTACAACAAATGATAAGAGACCAAGCCAAAGAGTATTATGAAAACAAGGCCGATGTGCAAAAGAAGGAAGAAGCATGGCAGCTTGAAAAATCCTTCTAGTAAAAGATCTCACAGAGGCTCTTGAAATCATTGATCAGCTCAGAGCTGAACAGATGAAGCTTGAAGAACTGAAAGATGAAGAAATAGCGAAGCTTAAGGCAAAACTGCAGAAGAAAAAGGAGAAGGATGCAAAGGTTCAATTCTCAAAAGAAGAATTCCCACCATTAGGGGAAGTCCATATAGCAAGACCTTGCATTGAAGCAGAAATTCATTATTCTGGAAACACTGCCACAGCTCCAAAAGTTAGGAAAGTAACCAACCAACTTTACAATGTAAAGGTTGAGTTTAACATTCCTAATTGCCCAGTATTCGAAACCACTGCAATAATAGACACAGGAGCATCAGCATGCTGCATAAATAAGAATTTTATCCCAGAAGAAGCACTCGAAGTCCTAACTTAAGTTGTTTTCTTTAATGGCTTGAACTCAAGACAGCAAGCTACTCACAGATTGAAGCAAGGCCATTTCCTTATTGAAGGAAACAGATTTAAAATACCCCTAATATATGCATTTGATATGCACAATAGTGGTGGTATTGAAATGTTAATAGGGGCCAACTTCATAAGATCCATGAAGGGAGGAATCCGTATAGAAGGGGATGAGATAACTATTTATAAAAAGGTTACCAAGATCAAGACTTCGGATCAAACTGAAATCGCTGAATTAGCCATTACGGAGTTAGAAGTTGATGAAGAAGACTACTTGGAAATAAATGAATCCATTTATTTCAATCAAGAAGGAAGGAAAGTATTCTTGGAGCAGTTCAAACCCATCATAAACAGACTAAAAGAACAAGGATACATTGGAGAAGAACCATTGAAGCACTGGAAAAAGAATGGCGAACTTTGCAAGCTGGATATCATTAATCCAGACCTTAGAATTGAAGACCGACCATTAATGAATGTGACACCAGCAATGGAAGACTCATTCAGAAAGCACATTAATAGTCTTCTTAAAATCGGTGCTATTCGCCCAAGCAAAAGCAAACACAGAACGATGGCAATGATCATAAATTCAGGAACAACAATTGATCCTGTAACGGGTAAGGAAACTAAAGGAAAAGAAAGGATGGTTTTCAATTATAAATCCTTGAATGACAACACATACAAGGACCAATACTCCCTACCAGGCATAAATACAATCATCAAGAGAATAGGAGGTGCAAAAATATTCTCAAAGTTTGATCTCAAATCAGGATTCCATCAAGTCGCTATCGATGAGGAATCAATTCCATGGACTGCATTCCTAGTTCCAGGAGGACTTTATGAATGGCTTGTTATGCCATTCGGCTTAAAGAATGCCCCAGCGGTATTCCAAAGGAAGATGGATAAATGTTTCAAAGGAACAAAATCATTTATCGCAGTATATATTGATGATATACTGGTCTTCTCAAAGAATGAAAAAGAACATGCAAAGCATTTGGAAAAGATGCTAAAGATTTGTGAAGATAACGCTCTAGTCTTATCTCCAACAAAGATGAAGATAGCAGTCTTAAAGATAGATTTCTTGGGAGCAGTCGTAGGAGAGGGAACCATAAAGCTACAACCACACATCATAAAGAAGATTGTGAATTTCAATGAAGAAGAGCTGAAGACAAAGAAAGGATTAAGGTCATTCTTAGGAATCCTTAATTATGCAAGGAACCACATCCCAAAACTTGGGAGACTCTTAAGGCCACTCTACGAAAAGACAAATGCTCATGGAGATAAAAAATTGAAGCCCTCTGATTATGAATTAATTAGAAAAATCAAGATACAAGTCCAAAATCTTCCAGACCTGGAAATACCACCCGAAGATGCTCACATCATCTTAGAAACAGATGGATGTATGGAAGGATGGAGAGGAATAGTTAAGTGGAAAAGTAACAAGGAAGGACCAAGAAGCTCAGAAATGATTTGTGCATATGCAGGCGGCAAATTCTCAACAACTCAATCCACAATTGATGCTGAAATCAATGCATGCATCAACACTCTAGAAAAACTGAAGATATACTATCTTGATAAACAAGAAGTAACTCTAAGAACGGATTGCCAAGCCATTATTAGCTTTTATAATAAAGCTAATAGCAATAAATCCTCTAGAGTAAGATGGATTAAGTTTGCAGACGCAGTCACAGGAACAGGCGTCAAGATTAACATAGAAGGGAAACAAAATACCCTTGCTGATTCTCTCTCAAGACTTGTTAACCTTTGTTTTGCAGAATGCAAAGGAGAAATGAAGTAGTTAGCAGTAGCAGCTCTCTACTCAGCGGAGGAAGTTCTACAATCCCCCTATGTCTCTCAGAAGAATATGAAGACCATCTGCGAAGAACTCCCGAAGATTTCCAGCCTCTACCAAGAATCTTCACCAAAACCATTTTTACGAATGAAGAACCAGGAGCAATGTACAAGCACTACCAGCTCAAAGCAAACCAAACCCCAATCAGAATGGATAAATCTGATGCATGGAGATCAGTCGCCCAAGATATCGAGTTATCAGCAGCAAAAGAAGCAGTCAAAGCAATGCGGAACCTACAAGCAATCATACAGTACAAAGCCCAAGTCTGCTTTGGATTGTCCACTAAAGATAACCACTGGTCTGAACAAAAAGAAGACGTCCGAGTCCAAAACAAGGAAGCCAGAAGAATCCTCATCGAACTTGAAGCTCTTGCACAACGAATGGGCCGCATCAACATCTAAGCCCATAGAAGTCCAAAACTATAAACCAAAAGGTCGCTATAACAAAAAAGGATTTCTAGAAGATGACGAACGTAATGACGATTCAATTTTTATTGTGGACCCGGGATAGGATGATTATATTCTACAAAAGTTAAAATTGAATCGTCCCATGGATCCAAGCCTGTATCCTAAAGCTCGAAGGGCCCGCATATGAAATTATTTCCCATATGAAATTATTTCATATCACGGGTTTCAAAAGTTGAATTGTCTTAATGTTCAAAAGTCTTCAAAGAATCTTTGACAAATATTATTTGTCAAAAGTAGCTATTATAATTGTCAAGTATGTAGGCCAAATGTGATAAAAAAAAATTAAATGATGGCCCATATCTATCGTCATTGCATACGTTTTTATTTTTGTATGATAGTTTGTAAGCCCATCTATATAAGGGCATAAGTTTCTATGTTGAAGATCATCCATTCACCTACAATCACCACCACCACCATTGTGATAAGGATTTCGTAGTATTTTAATAAAAATGTGTGTTTTAAGTAATATTTGTACTTTAAAGTTTTAGTTTTTGACCTTTAGTACAAGATAAAAATTCCTGGCAACGTAGTTTTTATCTACCATGTTGAAGAAGGTGAATGCTAAGCAGTTAGATGGATCTCCCAAAAAGGTGGAGTTTGAAAGAATAATTGTACAAGATGATAGAGAAATAGATGATTCTCCTGTGGTAGAAGGAGATTATGAAGAAGAGGAGGTTCAAACCGAAGAACCTCCACAGCAACAACATGAATCAATTGCTACCAGCAAGCCCAAAAGAAACACTAAAATGCCTGCTCGCTTTAATGATATGGTGGCTTGTGCATCTTCAATTGCACCTGATGATGTTCCTACTACTTACTCTGAAGCGGTTCGAGACTCAGAGAGTAAGAAGTGGAGGATTGCCATGAGCGAAGAAATTTAGTCTCTTTGGAAGAATCAGACATGGGAGTTGACCAACCTCCCAAAAGGGAATAAGGCAATTGGATGCAAATGGGTGTATGCAAAGAAAGAAGGATTTCCTAGCCAAGATGATGTTCGCTATAAAGCAAGATTGGTAGCTAAAGGCTACGCTCAGAAAGAGGGAATTGATTACAATGAAGTTTTTTCTCCAGTGATAAAGCATTCCTCTATTAGAATTTTGTTGGTTTTGGTAGCACAGTTGGATTTGGAACTAGTTCAGATGGATGTGAAGACTGCATTTCTACATGGAGACTTGGAAGAGGAAATCTATATGGTTCATCCAGAAGGATCCAAAGTTGCTGAAAAAGAGCATGAAGTGTGTAAGCTTCATAAATCGTTGTACGGGTTGAAGCAATCCCCAAGGCAGTGGTACAAACAATTTGATAAGTTTATGTTGGAGTTGAAGTACACAAGAAGCAAGTACGACCATTGTGTCTATTTGAAAAAGCTACAAGATGGGTCCTTCGTATATCTTCTTCTATATGTAGATGATATGTTGATAGCTTCTCAAAGTCTAGACGAAATCGAAAAGTTAAACACTCGGTTGAAAAGTGAATTTGAGATGAAGGATCTCGGTGAAGCAAAGATGATTCTTGGCATGGAGATAGTCAGAGACAGAAAATTGAAGAAGCTCTGTTTGACTCAGAAACAATATATGAGAAGGATTCTAAAGCGTTTTAGGTTTGACTAGCAAACAAAACGAGTTAGTACTCCACTTGCTTCTCAATTTAAGATCAGTGCAGCTATGTCACCGAAAAATGATGCAGAGAAGGCATACATGGAGAAAGTGCCTTATGCAAATGCTGTCGGTAGCTTAATGTATGCTATGATATGTACTCGACCAGATATTAGTCATGCTGTTGGTATGGTGAGTAGGTATATGCATAACCCTGGAAAAGGACATTGGCAAGATGTGAAATGGATATTACGGTACATCCTTAACACGGTTGATGTAGGGTTAGTATTCGAGCATGGAAGTAGTCAATGGGTAGCGGGATATTGCGATTCTGACTATGCTGGAGATTTAGACAAGCGAAGATCTATTATAGGCTATGTTTTTACTCTGGCAAAAGCTCCAATTAGTTGGAAGTCTACCTTACAGTCAACTACTGCTTTGTCAACTACAGAAGTAGAGTATATGGCGATTACAGAGGCTGTAAATGAGGCAATTTGGCTTCAAGGGTTGCTCGGCGAACTTGGAATCAATCAGAAATTTGTCACGATGCATTCTGACAGTCAGAGTGAATTCACTTAGCGAAGAATCAAGTTTATCACGCAAGGACGAAGCACATTGATGTCCGGTATCATTTCATACGAGAGATACCGGAAGAAGGTGGAGTAAGAATCCAGAAGATCTATACTTCTAAGAATCCCACATATATGCTGACTAAAGTATTAGCTGGGATCAAGTTCAATTATTGTTTGGACTTGATCAATGTTGTGAAAATATGAAGATTGGTTTGAAGACTCCATCAATTGACGTCCGATGATGAGATTGAAGAATTGACATTCGCCAAGGTGGAGATTTGTTGATATATGGCTCATGTTTAAATAAGTTTGCATTCAATGAATAAGTTTACATTCATTGAGTCACAAGCAAGTAGATTGCAAGTGGTATGTTGCAACTAGTAAGAAGAATCTTTGGAAGCAACTTGGAGCAACATTGAAAGCCTATAAATAGGACCATTCTCTTTGAGTTTTAGACACACCAAAAAAACACACAAGCACTTCTTGTTGTGTATTAGTTAGTTCTCTCTTTTTTGTTCTAGTTTGTAATATATTTCTATAAGAAATATATAAGAAAGTTTGGTGTTTCATTCTTGGTTCTTTTCATATTGTCTAAATTTTCAATTAGCTAGTATGAGGTATAGTAGTGGTGTTGAAATATTCACTCTTTACCTAGTCGGTGAGATATTATCGCGGTTATTCCACAACAAAATACATACGTTAGAAACCTACAAAAAGCATATTGCCATTTAACCTTTCCAAACATGGGTTCAATGGCTCATATCGATCATGAAAATTTAGGTGATCATAGACAATGCAATGAATTCTCCTCGTACAAAGAATGAGCTAGTTAGCACGAACATGAAAATAAAACACTCGAACACCAAAAAAGTATGCATGTCAGTTGTATTGAATTCGATATATCCGTGGAAGCCACTCA
This sequence comes from Artemisia argyi, assembly GCA_030686995.1. Taxonomy (NCBI): domain Eukaryota; kingdom Viridiplantae; phylum Streptophyta; class Magnoliopsida; order Asterales; family Asteraceae; genus Artemisia; species Artemisia argyi. Next base: position 169,829,351 of record CM060706.1, on the reverse strand, counting down.
TCGCAAGGTTAGACCACAATGGGACTTACACGTCACTCTTGTAGCGTATTAGTATACTAGCAAAGCTGATGTGGCGATATATATACATATATGATATAGTCTATATGGATGTAAGTAGGTTAATTTGAAGAATGAAATTCAAAATATAATGTGAGCAGAAAAAAGAAAAAGAAATACAGTACTGAAATGAAATATTACTACTGAAATTGCATTGTACATCCAGAATAGTCCTAAGAAGACATGGGTTTTATTTGAAATTTAATTCCAAAAGGATACAATGCATTATGAACATAGAGTAATTCAAGCATACCTTAGCACCTGTAGGGGGTTGACTTCAAGCTTATTTTTAGGTTTTTGTTGGTCAATATATTGCTCGAATGATATTGCCCGGATCTTCATGTTGCAGTTTTTCTTGCAAACAAGAAAAATTTACAAGATTCAAGAAACTAGAGCTAATCGGATGATCCATTGATCAGTCTTGACGATCACTATTTTGACGATCATTATTTTGAGGATCACTATTTTGACTCCAGGTTTCGATTGCATGTAAGATTGATTGTTTCACCATATGAGCATCTAGGCTTTCTCCATTTTCTTCACTCTGCAAGAACAACTCCTTCTCATCAGTTCAATGCGAACAATTAAGAACACAATAAAAAATTTGATTCATGAAAACCTAGGGACTTTTAGGCTATATGAAGCAAGCTAATTTAAACAGATCATTGTTGTAGTCTTGTTAACTGAACTTGAAAAAGTTGGACGAGAACCTACACTAATCCTTTGGCATCTGTTAACTTAACGACTTTGGAAACAGATCACTGTTTCAAGCATTTAGATCTTTGCTGTTTCATTCTTTAATTGCAATGTTACGTTATACATAACATTTCATATTTAAATCTATGTTCTCTTATAATTATAGATGAACGGATGTTGTCATCATTTAACACTTAAAAGAGATCGCTGGAAAACATTGTCCCCCGTTGAACTCAAAATCACTAATTTGAAATTTATACAAAATAAATGGTTAAAGATTCAACTATATGCATGAAATCAAGAAAATGTCATGCATTTAAATCCTCAAGAAATGAACTGCATCTTCTATTCATATTTCTAGCAGGCTTAGAGATCTAATGCATTTTTCAGTCTTATATAATATACGTATGTTTGACGGGTAGTAAAGTCCGTATCTGAAAGTACCTCAACTCCAAATGCTTCTAAGTGAAAGCTGCCTGTACAAGAAACCCTAGCTTCAAGCACATTAAGACTCATCTCTTCAAAAACTTTCAATACAAAAACTAGTAGACCTGGGCAGTTCTTTTCTGAGTACAAATTTACTTGTATACCCTTTTCTACAGCTTCGACGGTTACCTGCAATACAAAGTACAACAAATAAAAAGTATGTTCGATGGAGATTTTTTAAGAGGCCGGTTGTCATTCTCACAAGGTGACCATATATAGAAAGTCTCGATCGAGTTCATAGTCTTCAAATGATTATCAATTCCTCGTTGTTTTAAATTTGTTTTGTAAAAAGATATCTTAGATACGACTAATTTGATTAGGTTCATTCGTTACCTAATTTTTGTTATCTTTATTAAATTGTCATATTCGTGTCATGAAAGCAAAAGCCATGAAATATACAATAGCGACAGGGACTCAACTAGGCCACCATTGAGGCCACCATTGATTACAATATATGTTGGTCGTACACATATGCATATGCATATTCATAAATACACATACCACTGGCCCTGAATTCTGGTAGCTTGAACTTTGTCCACTTGCTATATCTTGATTCAGTATTTGTACTTTGTGTTTGAGCTCTTCGATGTACTTGGATGCATCTAGTATGATCGAAGGATCGTTCTCCTGCAACAAGTATTTACAAAACATTTATAATATAGTTTTTAGGCAATGGTTCACAGTACGTATCAAACACAAATAAGCATCTACAATATCTAAAAAGGTTTTCACCAAAAGCTTCAAGTATCACATATAGCACCATTCAAAATCAAACGAACTCCAAAAGATCGACAAGAATATATCATAAGTCCATAAACTATATATATAGTGAAAGAAAATCAAGATAAACCCTTTTGAAGAAACAAAACTTTTTGGGCATATATATGAAGAAATTAAGCCCCTAAAAGCAATCAATCAGATGAAAAGATCAGGGAATTACTGCATGAGAGTTTGTGATGGATCGAAGAAGTTGCAGCTTCTCATGCAGTGCAGCTTTCTTGTGATCTCTTGTTGACGCCATTTTTAGGTAGTTACTTCTTTCTATCTTTGAACCAAAATATGGAACTGCAATCACTTATAAAAAGAATTGATGAGCCCTCAAATCAATGGTCAGTCACTTGTTTGCTACTGATCAGTACTCACACATGACTGTCTTATGCTATCTTTGAACCAAAATACCAAAGACTCCCTCAAAGTTAAACTATTATATATTCTGTTTGAACTCGGTATCCAATAAATAAAAATGGCACGTTAGGGTTGCTAGCTCGAATCGTATATATATATGTAATAGAAAATGATTTTATGGATGTCTAGAAACAGAAAATTCATATAAGGTGGATTCTGTCGTTTATTGGGCATCGACTTAAATAAGAGGACCACGACATTTACGTTACATAATGTTTCTCGAAAAAACTAACGATTCAATATACGTCGTTTAGTACGATTTTCAGTGGTTAAGAAATTCGCTATATATGAATATCTCACAATCAAACTAGATCTTTGAAAATACTAGCAGAGTACTCGTACGTTGCGCTGTTGCAGCGTCGGGTACCCTATGATTAAAACCCACACAACAATAATAACGACGAGCTGATTAACTTGAGAAAAACAAGAAGAAAATTATCCCTGTCCGACCCGATTCACTCGTTTTTATCAGTTCCAACGGTCCTCTCAGGCTCGTTTTTAGACGGCTTTTATTTGTTTGACGATTAGTATTGGGTGTTAGGCCTGTTATGACTTTGGAGGTTTGAACTCAAGACCTACCCTTAATGGCTATGAATCACTTTTGTTCCTATTAAACTTGATGTTGATGAGATGAACTGCTCCTCATAGGTGTATTATTTTTCTCATCTTTGTCATGGCTATGGAATATTGGATCATCTCGTTGATCCACCCGCATCCTCCTCTACTACACCTCCTACACCACCGACTAGGGACCCGGAGTGGTTCAAGATTGATTTTATTATTCGCTCTTGGATCTTTTCCACACTTGCCTCGAATCTTCAAAAATGTTTGGTTGTGCTTAATCCCACAACTGCCAAAGAGGCGTGGGTATATCTTGAGACGATTTTTCAAGACAATAAACGCCCAAGAGCTATGGATTTGAAGGCGGAGCTACGGAATTTGAAGCTTGGGGACTTAACAATTGATGCGTACTTTCAGAAAACTGAGTCAATTGCTTCGGTTTTGAATGGTCTTGGTTCTCCTCTTAGCAATGAAGACATTGTTACGTTTGCACTTGAAGGCTTACCAACCACGTATGATGTGATTTCTACCGTTATTGCTAGTCGTGAACCCTTTCCCGATCTCAAAACAGTTCGTTCTTTGTTGACCACGCAAGAGATGCGCATGAAATCTAAAGTTCAAGACCCGCTTGTTGATGTTACATCCGTTTCTCCTATGGTATTATTGGCTAATAATAATGTTCGGTACATGAGAATATATAAGATACAATATGGGCTATACATAATAGGCCTAACACCCAATACTAATTGTCTAACATGTAAGTTTCTGTGAATAGATCTTATTGAATTAATAATAATGTTCTGTACATGAGAATATATAAGATACAATATGGGCTATAGATAACAGTCCTAACACCCAATACTAATCGTCTAACATTATTCGCTAGCCGAACCGGTTGAACCCGTTGGTCTGGTCCGGTTTTTAATACCATATGTACCATCAACTTATTTGCATATAAATTATATAAAGATTTGTGTGTTTTATTAGTTTGTAAAATATGTATAATAACATTATTTTTCTATTTTAAGGGTGTTTTAAAAATAACATTTATTAAAAAAGTTAAAAAAATTAATTGATAGTTATGATAGACATTTGTTTTCTTATATTATATACTATTTTATTTTTTTAAATAATTTTTTTAAGTATTTTAAAAAGCAAGGTTTGGATCAAGTGATTAAAACTCTTGCTTCTGGAGACAGAAGTCAAGTGTTCGATCCTCTACTCTTGCAAGGCTAGAGGTCATTTTCAACCTTTGGTAGAACTGGAAGCAATCTCAAACTTTCCATACATCGTGGAAGACGGTATTCGGAGTTACTTTACTTTACTATTTTTAGTTATATTTATTAAAGTTTGTTATTACAAGTAAGTGTGTATGCTTAATATTTTAAAATTTGTATTTTGTGAAGATGTGAAATGCTTTATAATGTAGTAGTTATGTGTATTTATTAACAATCAAAAGACATAAAATGACAAGGGAAGTCTCTTATCAATCCTTAACCTCAAGGATTGAATTTTCTTGGTTAATCATGATTTAAACAGGATAAGATTGTGACGTATTAATATTTTAAAATTATTACTCCGTACAACATTTATGTACACATGCAATGTTTTATTAAAAGTAATATTAGGTTAATTATGAAATGTGTGGAAAACATTTGTGAGGGCATATTGGTAATTAAGAGAAGGGGTATGGGGGATAGACTAGACAATGCTAACACGAGCTGACTGATAAGGAATTGAAGAATCATAAGCTCGTGATTCTTGTTTGGAATTGAAGGGTAAAAAAATATTTATCACTTTTATACGTATAACTAATCATGCACATTATGGTTTCTTGGCTACATTGTAAGGTGGTATGTTATAAACTTCTATTAGCATCCAATAAAATAAAGTTAAGTGTTAACCTTTGTGCGCCCAATGTTTGGGTTTTAAGATAATTTAGTTGAAACCTCATATACGGTGTTTGGACACCTGATTTTCCCCTCGCGCAAACATTATTGTGGGTTATAAAAGGGAAAACTCTTTACTCCGTAAAAAATAAGTCATGGATTGAATCACATCCCACTCTATTGTTTATGGTCAATCTTGGCAATGACTAGTGACTAATGACAACCAGATGATGCTATAGGATTCATTATCTATGATATTAAATTTTAATTTTAATGACTTAGTGATATTATTAATTGCTACCTGTTCGTTATTTGACAATCCGTGTAACTAAAGGGGTGGCAATGATGCCTAACCATGCCTCAAACTAATTTGCCATTAGCCAATAAAATGAATCCAACACATTTCATGCCTCATGACGCCTAACCATTTATTTTTAGTGGCAATGACGCCTAACCATGCCTCAACCATTTATTTAATGTGGAACGGTCATAAACATTTAATGGATTGCTCTCACTGAATCGGTAAACCTTACCGAAATCCTTGCCGAAACTATGATGCCGAGAAGATGGCATTGTTAATGCCGAGCATCGCCGAGCCATGCCGACCAGTGCCGAGTTACGTTGCCACCCCTAAAGCGCTTAATTGTTATTTCTAGTTTTAAGTGAATAAACGATTATTTGTGCGTAGTGCTGACGATGTTTAGTAGCGTTAATTTATGTGTATATATATATATATATATATATATATATATATATTCTTTTAATGTATGGGCGTGGAGTAAGTGAGAATGAAAAAAATTAATAATTTAAATCGTAATTAATGATTAAATATTTGCTATAGATTGCATTAACTTTTATCAATAAAAGTATTTTAGTATAACATCGTTTATTTTTTAAGTTTTACGTGTCTAATGCTTTTATATGTATTGTAGATTTGCTAATAGCAATTGGATAACGCGTTCTTGTTGTCATTATTACAGTAGTTTATGTTTAATAAAAAAAAATAAAAAATAATAAATAGAAATAAATGGAGAAATATATATATATATAGCATGAGGTGATATATAATGACGTGGTATATATGGGTCCAAAGGGTTCTCACGGGGAATTTGGAGTATCTCCCTGAAACAGCCGTCAATCTTTTGTCATCACGTGCAATCCCACACTTACTTTTAAAAATAATAATAATTGTGATTCCTAAAAAAAACCCAAAATTTAAACTTATTTGTGGATATTTAGGTCAGTAAAAACTTCTAATTATTGATTTATTTCGGCTACATCAAAGATACGTACGTACTACGTGTAGAAACAGACGAATACACAAATGGTTTCTTCCTGTACAATATTGTATTTTAAGAAAACAAAAGTTATAAGTTAACTTTTACAAAGTTTTGGTATGTACATTTATTGATGTAACAAAAATACAAAACTTGCGGTCCATATATTATTTGTTTCATAACATTACGAATACACAAATGGTTTCTTCCTGTACAATATTGTATTTTAAGAAAACAAAAGTTATAAGTTAACTTTTACAAAGTTTTGGTATGTACATTTTTATTGATGTAACAAAAATACAAAACTTGCGGTCCATATATTATTTGTTTCATAACATTCAAAACAGATGAGGTTTATTGAGTGTATGAGATGAGATCAATATAGATCTCATATTTGTCATATAACCAATGAACCAATCATAGCCATCTGTTTTTATTTTTCACCTTGTTTTTAAAACAAAATATTATGCAAACAGTAAATCTTCAAGCTACAAAAAAAATATCATCGCGATGAGAATTAAATCATCTTTCTATAGATATGCATTGTTATATACTTTCGGCGAACTTTTTTTTTTCAAAATTTCTGTCCAGAAAAATCATATATAATTTGTAAAAATCATATATGATTCATTAAAATCAAATCATATATGATTCTTAAGAATCATATATGATTTTTACAAATCATATATGATTTTTCTGGGCAGAAATTTTGAAAAAAAAAAGTTCGTCGAAAGTATATAACAATGCATGTCTATAGAAATATAATTTAATTCTCGTCAAGATGGTATTTTTTTGTAGCTTGACGATTTACGGTTTGCGAGATATTTTTGGCTTGAGTGTATTTTGTCTCGAAGACCATAAATCGTGTAAATAATTGATTTCTCTAACGTGTTTGATAGGTTAGTTGTCCAAACCCAATAGTTTTGGTCCATTAGGTTTAGGGTTAGATTATGTTACTTAATATCAAAGCTATATATTTAATATAAATACACATACTATCTCATATGGAATGCATTCAATTCAATAAACTTATTTGCTATTTTACATTTTTTTTTTGAACGGCAAATTTATTATGGAAAAAACTAGCAAGGCGCTAGAAGTTTACATCAAAATAAGATTAGGGTTTTTAAGCCACTCAATCCAACTAAAACTAGTTTTGCTTCTAAACCGAATCCAAAAGAAAGAACGAGAAACAACTTCATCAAACATAATTGCCTTTGGAGGAATCTCTTGACCGAAAATCGTTCGGTTGCGCCAATTCCATATGTACCACCACACAATGTAGCATACACCTTCGAACGCCTGTTTTTGCTTCATCGGGAGCCGAATAGACAACAACGAATCCAACCAATCTTCATAAGAATTAAGCTCATTGTACTCCATATCCCACCATCGAGTGATCTTATGCATAATCTCACAAACTAATTGGCAAGAGAAGAATAAATGCCTAGATGATTCAACCGTCCTCTCACACATAGGACATAATATAGACTCAATCTCCATACCTCTACGAGAAATATTGAATCTGGTAGGATGACAATCGTTTTTAACTTTCCAAGCATGAACATTAATCTTGATTGGAACCGCCTTTATCCATCTTGTCTTTGAACTACCATTCGGAAGTAAAGTGTCGTCGATAAGTTTCCTAACCGAGGATACCGAGAACTCACCCGATCCATCAAAGGACCACGACCATCTATCTTTCGAATTACTTAGAATACACCCATCTGTCTTTTCCTTTAACAACTCCAACTGAACCTGCTCTATTCCACCCCTAGGATTTCGACGAAGAGAAAACTCCAACCCTCCATGAGACATTTTCAACGCAACCTCAATCCCTTTCATCGTTTCCAAAGCATAAATTCTAGGGGCCAAATCTTTAAAAGCAACATCACCACACCACTTAGTTTCCCAAAACGAAGTATTCATCCCATTACTCAATATCGGAGTAATATATCTGAGAAGATCAATACCATACAACTTCAATGACTCGATTTCCTAAATTATACTAATCCATATAGACTGGTAGCTCAATTTAGCTTTCATACCAATTTTTCCACTTTCACCATGTAACGCTTTTATGACCCTAGCCCATAACGAATTCTTTTGGGTTATAAACCGCCACACCCATTTGAACAAAAGGGCCCTGTTAAGCGCGAATAAACTCGAAACCCCAAGACCTCCTGTATCCTTAGAAGCCATTACATTTCTCCATCTGACCCAACTTGATTTTCTCGAATTTTTCTATTTTACATAACGACGAGTTTTGATTTATAATCGGCTCGATAATAAACTAGTCTAGTTCGAGCTAGAACTATTCGAGTAGACTTTCAAATCGAGTTCGAGCTTCAAATTATTGGCTCTTGAATCTCATGAGGTTAGGTCAAATAATTGTTTTTATCCTGTTAAATGCATATAATTAAGTAATTGCTATCAATTTATAGTCTAATATGTATACGAAGTGAATCAACTTAAACTTTATGATATTTTTGTTAAGCTCGAGCTTGGAATGTAAACTCGATCGAGCTTGAATTGAGTTTTGAAATCGAGTTTCAGATGAGTCCAGCTTGAATTTGATACTCAAAGCTCGATCTAGCCCAAGTCAAATTGTAATCCTGAATTTTAGCAGTCGAATCGAGTTTGAACTCAAACTCAAACCTGACAATAATTGACTCAATTGTGCCCCTTTATTCTAAATTACGAGTTTTTTTTTTTTTTTTTTGAAATATGATGATTGTGGCGTAAATGAAATGGCAATAGGTACAAGAGACGTATATGAGGATTCATGAAATTTTGATAAAACCTAAGATAGATTATCAAAATTCTATGTTTTAGTTTCCATAGTTAGAGCACAAGGAATGGTAACACCCCTTAACACCATTTTACCCGTCACGTCAACGCCACATCATTTTAACACCAAATAACATAACACCAAAAAACACTAGATAATCATAACACTAAATAACATCACCTTTTGAATCCCACTTTAAAAATAAAAAAACAAATAAATGTAAACACCGTTGGTATAACATGAGTTAATGTTATAACATGCAAATGGGGTATGATAACTTGGAACCAAGTTAGTGTTATAACATGAGTTACTCTAGCAACGTAAATGAAAACGCCATTGCAACACAAGAACTAAGGGAATGGTGCAACGCCTAAACGGCGTTGTTTTGCTTCCACGTCGGACGATTTTGTTGCCAGCTCTGTAATAACGTCGGTTCGGCGTTACGATTCTCAGCCCTCTTAGTATAATATATTTTTGATCATCGTATATAGCTATTGTATAAGTTTTTCACATTGTCTTCGTTCCTTCAGCTACGACACTAAGGGGTTGGCAACACACCCCTCACCTCAAATCCTTTCACTCACTTACAACCAATCCCCTTATGCCACATCATTCTCCCGGTTTTTCCTTCACTCACTCATTTTTTGTTGGCATCACACCCCTCACCCTTCACTCACTTTTTCCTTCACGTTAAAGCTCCAACGATACTAAATTAAAGTCTCAAATGTTCGATTTTTCTTCTCCTTCGTGCAGTAAACTTCCCCACAAATGGCCTCCCCGTGCGGTAAAATTGGGTCGGCGGCGGTATTCCCGCATGGGAACCACCCCTCCCCGCACCTCCCCGCATGTGTTGCCAACCCCCTAACAGGTACATGGCACAGCAAAGGCCAAGGAAAGCATTTTGTAATTACCCCCTATAAAAGATGATCACAGCACGGAAATAGAGGTAGATATTTGTTGCTGCAAAATTTCGTGAACCTGTGTCAGAATTTTTATCGATTCAAAATTAACACTAAAATGTGATATTACCTTGAAAATTGTTAGAGTACATAAAATTAATTAACTGATAATATAAATATGTTTGAGTAATATACCATGTTAAATTATGAAATAAAAACCATGACAAATATACAGCTAAAACATCAATTTAGCCACACACCAAAATTACTATGCATGTTAGTTAAAATTAGTAATTTAAGATATTTTTACTAAATATAGTAATCTTACTATAATTAAATAGTATAATTAATACAGAGTATCTTATTAAAAATTTGAACGTTTGAAAGTTATTCGGAATGATTTAAATATTGCAAAAATTTTAAAATTGTTATGAACAAGAATTGAGTGAAAGAAAAGATTCTTCAATTAATTTATAGAGAAAAGTTCATTTAGGGACTAGTCTTTTGTTACATACTAAAGGACAAATCCTCACCATCCATCTAATTTGATCTAATCGTGGGGATTAACCTAAGATTTAATATGGAAAACTAAGTCCATGTCTTTTTTTTTTTTCTTTTTTTTTTCTTTTTTCTTTGTCTTTTCGTCTCTTTTTTATTCATTTTTTTAACATTTTTTTTTTGCCTTTTTTTATATCATTTTCTTTTTTACCTTTTTTTAATCATGTTATTTAAAATCAAGGGTTTTTTTTCCACATTTTTTAAAATTAAGTTTTCTTTATTTTAATTATTTTTTTAATATATAAATTCACGTTTTTTTTACTTTATTACGTTTTCGTTCGTTTTTGTCTGTTTTCACATGTTTATATACGTTTTCAGACGTTTTTATTTGTTTTCGTCTATTTTTTTACGTTTTCGTCTTTTTTTAGACGTTTTCATCCGTTTTTATACGTTTTCGTCCGTTTTTTACGTTTTCGTCTGTTTTCAGACGTTTTCGTCCGTTTTTTTCCGTTTTTGTCTGTTTTCATATGTTTTTGTCCGTTTTGGCAGTTTTTTATACGTTTTCAGACGTTTTTGTTCGTTTTCATACGTTTTCATCCGTTTTTATACGTTTTCATCTGTTTTCAGCCGTTTTCGTCCGTTTTTATACATTTTTGTCCGTTTTCATAAGTTTATATACGTTTTCGTCCGGTTTTACACGATTTTGTCCGTTTTATACGTTTTTGTCTGGTTTTATACGTTTACATTTGTTTTCGTCTATTTTCATACTTTTTCTTCTCTTTTTGTCCGTTTTCAGACGTTTTCGTCCGTATTTATACATTTTCAGATATTTCGTCCGTTTTTCCTACATATTCGTCTGTTTTCTTACATTTTTGTCCCTTTTCAAATGTTTTCGTTCGTTTTTAAATTTTTTTTCTTAGACGTTTTCATACGTTTCTGAATATCACAAGTGATATTCTGTGATACTCAAACGTTTTTCTCCATTTTCGTCCGTTTTTGTACATTTTTGTCCTTTTTCAAACGTTTTCGTCCATTTTCATACATTTTCGGTAGTTTTTATACGTTTTCAGACGTTTCTATCTGTTTTTATATGTTTTCGTCTGTTTTTTACGTTTTCGTCTGCTTTTATAAGTTTTCGCCCATTTTTAGACGTTTTCATCTGTTTTTATATGTTTTTTCATCTATTTTTGTCCGTTTTCATACGTTCATAAACTTTTTCGTCCGTTTTTTTACGTACTATTGTCTGTTTTTAAATATTTTCGTCTGTTTTCATACGCTTTCAACAGTTTTATACGTTTTTGGCAATTTTTCTACGTTTTCGTCCGTTTTCATTAATTTTCATACGTTTTCAGGCGTGTTTTTACGCTTTCATACATATTCGTTCTTTTTCTTATGTTTTTTTAGTTTTTATACATTTCTGAATATCACAATCGATATTCTTAATATCACAAGTGATTTTCTGTGATATTCAAAATATCACTTGTAATATTAAGAATATCAATTATGATATTTAGAAACGTATGAAAACGGACGAAAACGTATGAAAGTGAAAAAAAACGTGAATTATAAAAAACGTGAAAATCACTTGTAATATTCTGAATATCACTTGTGATTTTCATGTTACAAAACATTAGTTGAAAATCACTTGTGATATTCAGAATATCACTTGTAATATTCAGAATCTCACAAGTGATTTTCAATTAATACTTTGTAACATGAAAATCACAAGTGATATTCTGAATATCACAAGTGATATTCTAAATATCACAAGTGATATTCAGAAAATTACAAGTAATATTCATGTTATAAAACATTATTTGAAAATCACTTGTAATATTTAGAATATCAATTGTGATTTTCATGTTACAAAACATTAGTTGAAAATCACTTGTGATATTCAGAATATCACTTGTGATTTTTTGAATATAACGTGTGATTTTCTGAATATCACGTGTGATTTTCTGAATATCACTTGTGATTTTCTGAATATCACAAGTGATTTTCATGTTACAAAACGTTAGTTGAAAATCACTTGTGATATTCAGAAACGTATGAAAACGTCTAAAAGTGGCTGAAAACATTTAAAAATAGACGAAAACGTAAGAAAATAGAAGAAAATGTAAGAAAACTAACGAATACGTTTAAAAATGGACAAAGATGTATAAATTTGGACGAAAACGTCTGAAAACAGACGAAAACGTCCAAAAACGGACGAAAAAAGATGAAAACGTATGAAAAAGGACAAAAACATATAAAAACGGATGAAGACGTATAAAAACGGACGAAAACGTATGAAAACGAACAAAAAACGAAGGAAAACGTATAAAAACGGACGTAAACGTATAAATGTAGACGAAAACGTAAAAAAACGAACGAAAACGTAAAAAAACGGACGAAAACGTATGAAAACGGACAAAAATGCCTGATAATAGAAGAAAACGTAAAAAATGGACGAAAACGTATGAAAACGGGCGAAAATGTATAAAAACGGACAGAAACGTATGCAAACGGTCAAAATCGTGTAAAAATAGACGAAAACGGATGAAAACATATATAAACGTATGAAAACAGACAAAAACGTATAAAAACGGAAGAAAACGTATAAAAACAGATGAAAACGTTTGAAAACAGACGAAAACGTAAAAAACGGACGAAAATATATAAAAACGTCTGAAAACAGACGAAAACGTAAAAGATGGATGAAAACGGACAAAAACATTTGAAAACGTATATAAACATGTGAAAACAGACAAAAACGAACGAAAACGTAATAAAGTGAAAAAAAACGTGAATTTATATAATAATAAAAAAAACTTGATTAAAAAAAATGGATCTAACAAAACGAGATTCAAAAAAGGGCAAAAAAAAATGTTAAAAAAAAGTTAATAAATAAAAAGATAAAAAGACAAATAAAGAGGCCAAAAAAAAGACATAGACTTAGGTTTCCATATTAAATTTTAAGTTAATCCTCACCATTATATCAAAATAGATAGATGGTGGGGATTTGCCCCTCTTTATGTAACAAAAACTTGGTTCTTAAAATAACTCACCTCTTAATTTATAATGTCAAAGATACATGGGGTATATATAAGATAATATTAGGGTAAAAACCCTAATAGATAAATGGGTCATGGGCCTCTTATTAGTTATATGGACATCCACAATATAATGATCCATAACATTCCCTCTTGGATGTCCATATAGTTAATACACTTAGGAATTGTTGCCTCATTAAAGACCTTGTCAGGAAAACCCAGTGGGACAAAACCATGACTAAGGGAAAAAGAGTGCAGCGTGTATTATCTCCCTCTGATGACTATATCACTTGAGATTTTTGAGTCGACGCATCCCAATGTTTTGACTTAGTTTCCTAAAAGTTGAGGTAGGAAGTGCCTTGGTAAATAGATCCACAAATTGTCGCATGAACTAACTTGTTGAACAATAATATCACCATTCTTCTGTAAATCATGATTGAAGAAGAATTTCAGTAAAATATGTTTCGTCCTATCGCCCTTGATATAACCTTCCTTAAGTTGAGCAATACAAGCTGCATTATCTTCATACAAAATTGTTTGTGCCTCATTCTCTGAAGAATTACTACATGATCTACGTATGTGTTGTATCACACTTCTTAACCAAACACATTCTCGACTTGATTCATGTATCACTAGAATTTCAGCATGGTTGGATGAAGTCATTGAGATCGTTTCTTTAATTGAACGTCATGAAATTGTAGTTCCTCCACATGTAAATACATATACAGTTTGAGATCAACCATTATGAGGGTCAGACATATATCATGTATCTGCAAAACCAACTAAACTTGTATTTGATGGGTTAGTGAAATATAAACCCATATCCTTTGTACCTTGAAGATACCGAAATATTTGTTTTACTCCATTTGAGGATCATGCCTCATTAAAACCTTACTAGATAAAACCCTGTGGGACAAAATTCTAGTGAAGGAAAAAGAATACATAACTCCTTTATACGCCCGAGGATGTTGTCTCATTAAAAACTTTTCCGGAAAACCATGTGGGGACAAAACCATGGTCAAGGGGAAAAGAGTGCAACGCGTATCTTCTCTCCCCTTGATGATCACATCACTTAATCTCATTGTCTTAATGAAATGAACATTCAAGTGTCTTGATAAAATCACGTGAATAAATATTCTACATGTTACTTCCATATCCATTTTAAGGATTAAGATACGTCATACATCTCATATAAGTACATCCGTGTAATTCACATATACACATTTTAGTATGACACATTTAAATCGATATTGTGATCATCATCTTTAAAAATCAAGGGGTCTTTCTTCATCATGCGACCTCATAAACATGAACGTCATTTATCCGTATAAAGATATGTAGCATATTTCTTTAGCTTTCATGATGCATAATGATTACATCTTTGAGATATTCAATTCATAAGCTAAGACAAGCTCCGTCTTTTTGTTTCAAATTCAACTTCTATGCATTCAATCACAAACATAAAATCAAATTGTATGAAACTTAAAACATATTCACATCTAGATCTCTTTATAAAGTTTCATAGGCTAACAAAATTCTTTATTTGGCACAATTCTATACACTAAGGCGATTATAACATATTTGCCAAACACATGATTAATTCAATACAATCAAGTAGTTTCTCGAGAACTTTTCTTATATGCTCTAAATATCACTAGCATGCTCCATGCATTTTATATGCTATAATGAAATCTCAATAACACATGAGCTCTATTAATTAACTTTTAGACGCATATCAATTACTTATTATATTGCCAGACTTATAAATATTATGTACATTATTGGATCCACCACATGAGAACATATCTCCTTATGATCATTTACATGTCTTTATGAAAGTATTGTGTGCTATTAGTTATGTCTTATATACCCAAATTTCAATACTTAAATTTCACTTTCTCATAAAGATCAATGCATATCCAATAATTTTACATATTCATATATACGGACTTCAAGTCCCAATAACTATGTCTCATCACAAGAGACTTTACTCTTTCATTTCTTCTTTGCATCTTTACATCTTTTGGCCATTCATTGATACATCTGCACTCCATGCAGGTATTCATCCATAATCCTCACCATAATTATAGCGCTATCTTATATATTCTCATAATCATTATCATTCCCATTATCATATACAATAATACTATCGACGTCGATTCATTTCTTTTCAATTCCACACTTTACCAGACATTATATTCTATCATTTGTTGAGATCTCAAAGTTTTCATGTACCCGGGGTTTTCAATAACCTTAATGTCTAGTTTCTCTTTAAGAGACTATTATGGGGTCTTTATTACCTCGATTTGACCATCTTGATTTTATTGCTCCATTTTATCTTTTCATTCGAGGACTTTTTATTTGGAATCGATTAGTCTATCACGTTGCAGACGTGCCATAGACTTACTACCAATCATTAGTTTTTACTGCTGGGACACACAGTGTAATTGGAGCAGTAGCAGCGTAATATGATCTAGTCACTTTCTTTAGGTCACTAAACATGTCTGACATTTACTAGATCTGGAATGTCATTTGTCCCTTGAACTTTAAGTTCATATTCATTAGTGTGAGGATCAACATTTATATTATCATAATTCATTCCAAATTTCTTACTGCTCATTCTCCCTCTGAATGAATTATCAATTTCAACATCCTTTGTGTGCGTTGTGGTGGATTTACAATACACGTTCCGCACACTTACATAAAACTTTATATGGGAAACATATGGTTGTGACCAAAACCATTCTAATAGGGAGAATTCATTATTAATTGTTGGCAATACGCGAATTCATATATCATAACATGCCCCATAAACTAAAAGTTTTTTTTTTTCTCATAATATTATTGACTTTGCAATCAACTAAAGACGTTTTATAAACGTTTCAATAAAAGCAATTCGCGTATGAACATGGGCTACTTTTATGTTCAACACTTATTCCAATAATCGCCCAACATATGGAAGTATTTACCACCAATTCCAAAAATACAATCTGGACAAACCATGCCCGCATTTTATAAGTCGAGCCATTAATCACGCTAACCATAAGTTGCATCTTTGATGATCATTTTGACGATGCATCGATTTTATAACTCAAAATGATCCACATGGCGGATGTATAGGCCTATATACATCCCCTTTATATTCTTTCCAAAAATTTATAACTTATATGAAAAAGTCCTTACTTATATGGTGGTGATATATGAACAATTACATTCCATTCCATTGAGAACAATCAAATTTATCTTTGAAGAAACTTATAGTTCTTCTATACATTTCGCATCATCATTGACCCGGGATGGTCTAACCGGTCATACCACTCAGTAAAATAATCCTGACTCATAAACTCTAGTTTATGACCACATGTGCTTAGATTGCACTTTCTATGTAAACCTCAAATAATATGGAGATTTTAATACAATATCACATTTCTCCAATCAAAATCTTATAAGCTCTTTTATGGCTTTCACATAGTTTAATATAATATTACATTACCTTATAACATTATCAAATAATAAAGCATGATTTATACCATTAAAGTATGCAATTCATCAATTAATCAAGTATGTCACAAGCAAATAAAAGCCCATGATACGATAAATCAAAACATACATTCCATATCTAAAGTTAATGGCATAATATGAGTTAACTAAGTCATCATATTCTCATATTTCGATATTTTCATTGATCTTATGCGACATTGTTACACCAAAATGATTCTCATACTTATAACTATAATTTAATGACACATCTGTCTCATTTATCGTGTCAAGCAGCAGGGAATGAAACTAGTTAATTTATGCGATCATAAACAATTAAAGTCTTATTGATGCAAAACACAAACATACTTTTTACTGTTGAGTGGTATTATTTTCACATAATATTAACCAATAGACAAAAGCCTATTTCCTTTCACATCTATATCTGCCCGTATTAGTTTATAGCCAATTGTATATATACTCCAAGTTTGGTTTTCCTTAACCGATATACAATTCATATTACTGTATGGCTATCTTGTTATACACTATTTTCCGACGTATGCTTAATAATACCAACAAGATTTTATGATATTCATCAAAATTTACAATGTGTGTGGTTAAAGGCTGCGACTAAAATTATGTAAGTTAATATAACACATTACATATTTGAATCACATCTTCTATAATAGTGAAGTTGCACAGCCATCTAAATACACAAATATAATTAATTACACACCTATAGGTGTTTATAAGATGCATATCTTCACTTGCTACACAAATTTAAGCATATAGACAATCTTAGGGGTCTCGTTACTTTGTAAAGCTATAAATATCCATCAACCCTGATAATTTATACGTAGTATATGTTTTGACGTTCAAGAAATACAGTTATACGAATAATAACGTATGGTTCTATTTCATAATTGTAATTATCTTATGTTCAATAATATTATTATATCTAAGAGCTTAAAAACTTATAGTTCAACTTCTAAGATAGCAAACAGGGGCATATTATAGCCACAAATTAGAATATAAAAATAATGTCACAAACGAGATATATAATTTAAAGACTTATAAGGGAAAAACATCATGCATGTACATAGAAATTGTATATTTAAATGCCACAATAACAATGAGTTTGCAAAGCTTAACGACGATATATATATAACATCTACTGAGACAACGACAACATATTATCGCTACGAGTTTAACTACACAAAATATGCCAACATTCTTATACTTATTCGTATATATGTATCGTACGTGAACTTCAATGTATATCAAATAAATTCATATAAATCAGTTAACCAGACACCTCACTTATACAAATAATCTTGCAAGAAAGAAAAACACAATAATAAATACACAAAATATTGTGGGACGATAAAATATTTATTTTCTATGCGTTGAAATAATTTACAGACAAGGTTATTATTCTTTTGATACAAGTCAAATAAATTATTCCACAGTAAAAAAATCTCTAAACTATCATCTTCGTTACCAGAATTACGAATTCTAATCACTATTCTATATCTTAGATTCCAGTTTCATGCGTTTCTACATCACACTACGTTTAAAAGTCGATAAAATTACGCAAATCTACGACATGGTCTAATAGCAAATCAAACAATATGTATTAACTATGAAAATTTAATTAGAACATATAATAAAAAAAAAATTGTGATAAACTATATTTATGTAACACATTAAAGTGCCTCATATTCATATCATATTAAATTAATGAATGAGTGTGTGTATTAACAAAGAATCCATGCCGCATCATATGTTTGAAGGGCTGAAGACGTACCAGTGGACAACGAGAGAAGACAAAACTAAAACTTTAGAACGTGCTGATAACGTGTTGCGAACAAAAATTGAGTGAAAGAAAAGATTCTTCAATTAATTTATAATATCAAAGATACATTGGGTATATATAAGATAATATTAAAGGTAAAAACCCTAATAGATAAATGGGTCATGGGCCTCTTATTAGTTATATGGTCATCCACAATATAATGATCCATAACAAAAATAATATTTGTACTAATTTTTTTATTTTGTTCTTTTTTTGAAAATGCAAAGATTGATAAGTTGCAAGGTATAGGAAAGGGGAGGTGATTTGCACACTCTCACATTTGATTGAGACACTCCAAACAGTGCATTAAACAGTTGTACTGTAAATATAAACTGCTTTAACTGTTTGTACATTAAGTGTCCCAATCAATTTTTTGAGTGTGCCAATCAATTCCCATAGGAAAGGTATATCAGAAAACATGAATGAAGACATACAATTACAAGTGCATGTTTGTATGGATAGTTGGATACATACATAAAAATGACTAATTAAACCTTAACAACCAAATGAGAAACGCCAACCAATATCATGTACAATATTTGCTTTGACCCAACATGCATAACTAAGCTTGTCTCGAGAAATAAATTCCTCGTCGAATTGCAAAGACCGGCGTCAACCATGAACCATAAATCACCAGTTGAACTCAATGTCAAGCTAGACCTTTTCTGATACAAACTAACACATGATAAGTAGAATGTATTTTTGCTTACAACCTTCTTCTGAACTAGTTTGATGTGTCTTGCTACCCGCACAATTATTAATCTCTTTGTACTGAACTACTGATTATTATTCAGTAATTACCATGCCTACTGATCAATTATTAACCACTAATTATGGTTTTAGGACTTTCAAATAGATAGTATTTGTAAGTTATCATAAACATAATGATGAAATCTTGAATTTTAAAGGTGACGAGTCAAAAATCAATGAAAGGAATGCAACCACCAGTGCGTGAAGTGACTGATTCGATATTCTAATACAAAGTGTCGGGAATATTTCCCAGTTATATGGATATATATATGAATAAGTAACATGGTTCAAGTGTTTTTAGTTAGTGCACATAGCAGTGCACTAATTTATACATAATGAGATAGGAAATATAATAAGATTTACATTTGGAGAAAGAGGTCAAGGGTTCGATCCTCACCCCTTGCAAGGCCGGAGGTCCTTTTCTACCTTTGGTAAAACTGGAAGCAGCCTCTCTACCTCAGGTAGGGGTAAGGCTGTCTACATCTCAACCTCCCCCATACACCGTGAAAGACGGTATTGGGACCCATAACCCGTGGAAGACGGTATTGGGAGTTACTTTACTCTACTTTTTTTTTACATAATAAAAGGTTTGAAAACACGTACAAAAGATGAGTTCACCACTAGAAAATCGACAGAGATATGGCATAAATTAGTGTTGCTAATTTCTTGCTTTGTTTGTGTCATGAAACATAGGACGCGCAGAAAACCAGAAAATGGAACTTAAACCAATAATTGGATCTAGGATCCAGTCTATCCGTAAGGGATGTGACTTTTTGAGCCTATGAGTGATCCATGAATGGGAGAGAAGCTTAATTTCTTCCTTGAGAGTGTCTTTACTCGACGGCTTCAAGTCAAAACAAACACGGTTCTTAAAACGCCAAATAACCCATGTGGTAGTTTGGACAACAACCACATCAAAACATAATTTCGAAAGGGGATTAAGATTCGATTGTAATTTAGAAAAACCAAAATTTATGATTCGATTGGTTTTAGGATAAAATCAAAAACCGAAAAATTTGAACCGACAAAATACATATAATCTTAAAACGCTCTTATTTGGATACCTTTTAGAAGTGTCAGTTAGGATGCATAACCAATTACTTCATATATATATATATATATATATATATATATATATATATATATATATATATATATATATATATATATATAGTTAGGATCAAATAAGAAGATTACTTAAAATAGAGAATTGTTACATCCACATACAATTTACAAAAATAAATCCACACAAAGGAGGTGTCAACATGTGATTAGTTTGATGAAAGAGAATAGGAAGAAAGTGTATCAAAATACACCAATAACATGTTGCCACCTTATTGTGTGAATTTGTTTTTGTAAATTGTATGTGGATATAGCAATCCTCCTTAAAATAAGAAGGAATAAGAAGAATTATAACCACAAATTCGAGATGCACCGACCTAAATTAGATGCATCCCTATAATCTTAGATGCATTATAATGCACTATAGTGTGTTTTCTAGCTTTTAATCAGATGCATATACGTATATTAGATGCATTTCATGATTTCTCTTATTTTTTGTTCCTCTACACGTGCTGAAATCATGAAAATCAATTTGCACCACCTATACATCAAATTAACTTTCGAAACTCAAGATGTTGCATCTATACGAATAGAAATGCATCGTATGCAAGTCGTTGCATCTCAAATGCGTGGTTTTGGTCACTTCTTACCACTTCCTATTTTAATTTACTTCTTACTGGATCTCTACCATATATATATATATATATATATATATATATATATATATATATATATATATATATATATAGGGAAGAGATCCAATAAGAAGAATAATTAAAATAAGAAGGGTAAGAAGTAATTCTAGCCACACATTTTAATGTGGGAGGGAAAATTTGAATGAAGATACATCCATTTTTTTAGGTGCATCTAGAATGTGTGGTTGTGACTATTTTCTATCCTTCCTATTTTTATTATTCTTCTTATTTGATCCTAACTCTCTCTCTCTCTCTCTCTCTCTCTCTCTCTATATATATATATATATATATATATATATATATATATATATATATATATATATATATATATAGTTAGGATCAGATAAAAAGTACTCTTAAAATAAGAAGTGATAAGAAGTAATATAACCGCATATCCGATATGCATCGACCTAAATTAGATGCATCTCTAATATCTTAGATGCATCATAATGTGTTTTCTAGCTTTTAATTAGATGCATATACCTATATGTGATGCATTTCATGATGTCTCTTTTATTTTGTTCGTCTACATGTGACCAAATGATAAAAATCAAGTTACATCATTTTCACTTCAAATAACTTTCGAAACTCAAGGGGGTGCATCTAAATGAATAGAGATGCATATAATTTAAGTCGTTGCATCTCAAATATATGGTTATAGTCACTTCTTACCACTTCTTATTTTAATTTACTTCTTACTGGATCCATTTCCTATATATATATATATATATATATATATATATATATATATATATATATATATATATATATATATATATATATATATATATTGGTAATTGGGTTTATTTTTATTATTATTATTATTATTATTATTATTATTATTATTATTATTATTATTATTATTATGTCACTTATAAACAATCATCTTCTAGTGTTTATTTTATGGTCATTACTTACTCATAGTTATTATTGTATGTTTCTTTACTCTTAAAAGTGGTAATCTATGATGCATTACAGATTTTAAACTTGTAAAGATCAAACCTCAATAAAGCAAATAGAAACAGGAAAAAAAAAATCCGAACCTACATAAAATTGAAACCGAACGGTTACTAAAAAGCAAAAACCAAAAATTTTGGTTTTCTTCGGTTTTAGCCTAAATCCGAGACAAACTGAACCATGATCATCCTTGTAGTTCGAGTTCATCTTTCAATTCACATAAACCTGATTCCTCCACACTTCTTAATCTTCTTATTGAAAAGCTAGGTTACATAGACGGTTATAGTAAATATTGCGTTTTACAAACATACTTTAAACCACTTCTAATCATTCTAAGTATAAATATTTAAGTGTATGTACGTGTATCTACATATATAATATGCCTCACGAGATGTTTATGACTGAACGATATTGTATACGATCAATTGAACAAATGACTGCACAAATGCATGGTTGTAAAATTGGCATTTTTGCTAGCTATCTATATATGCTTTGCCTTCTTCAATTGCTTCCAATTGACATGAATTGTCTCCATTACTCCCAGACAAATCACGTACATGCCCTCCCCCCTCTATTGCTCACATGTGTGCGTTAATCATTACTAAAATACAATTCTTTCCATACAATCTCATATTATATACATTCTAGTTTCAATTCTTTTACTTACGGAGTAAATATATGTTGTCTTTCTAAACAAGTCAACACAAAAATCTAATTGAAAACAACGATCGCTACATACATAACAAACAATGAGAATATAGTGAGACCAAATTGGATGGTATGTTCAGTGCAACAAAAATGTAATTTTGAGACACTGCATATATTCATAAAAATTCTAGAAAGTGTGCAGTTTTATTTGATCTTTTCGCACTTATGGAATGGTTAAAACTTCGTTACATCTATTAACATGAACAAATTAAAAAAATATGCAAGATTTTATACAATCATAGTTATATTATGTACTAAAAATAGTTCACATTATATCAATTTGTTCACACTTAAAAATATGAAAATCAATTTGTACGTCACTAATTTCCTCACACATGAAGATGCACGCAAAGAAATTGATTGGCATATAGACCTATTCCGACGAATTTCGAATTTCTTTACGTTTATATGTGTGAACTCTTCAAAAAAAAAAAAAAATGTAAATGTAAAATTTGGGATGATCGAATGTTTATCACTTTATCTATCTTCGTTGTTATTAACATACTAATTGTATAGACGTTTATAAGTGAAAATATTTTAATTAAACTTTTTCACACTTTTTTAATGCGTAAAGAAGGTGTGATCAAGTGACACATTTGTTGTAGTGGTTGTATATATACTAGCTTGTATGTGACATGGAACCAATATTAGGCAGTGCTTGTTGATTTCCAAATTATATGCGTGAATTACATAATACGGAGTAATTGTAATGTGTGATCATAATTGTAGACACCACAAGAAGTGTAATTTTTGGATAACAAACGACTATTAAAACACTGTTTAGGAAATTATTAAATACATTTTTGGGATGTATAGCATGGAAACATGTTCTTGCATTTATCTTTTTGTTCATTATATACTAGTTATAATACCTGTGCACGTACAGGGTTTTTAAAATTTCGTTTTAATTATGTATTATTATCGATTAAGAAATGAACCACTTAACATGTTTCAAATGATTTTACTTGGTGGACTAAAAATATATGTATATGTTATAACCTACCTATTATTTTAGGAGAATGCTTTTGGATTAAAAATTATATTTTATTATTCAAGTAAAATCATATGATAATACTTGACTTGCATGAGATGTTAGTGATATATGCTTTTAGTTTTGCAAACCCGTGCTATCAATTTACGATATGTTTTGTAATTGTGCTATTTCTTTTACTTATATTTTCGTTAAAATATGTAGCATATTTAGATAGCTTTGAAGATAGATTCATTTCCTTAATTATGAATAACCATCACATCATTTTTACTAATGTACCTTTTTGTTTAGAAAGTTGTATTTTCATAAGTTTGTGTTATTTACTTCTCATGTTTGATCATAAAATTACCAAATTAACATAGATGCTTACACTATAGATTCTTTATTACATAAAGAGAAACGAAAAAATATGTAATGGGTATAACTCAAATTTAATCTTACGTTTATGTATAATGTATAAGAATAATTTTTCTCTAAGCCCGAACTATATAAGGAAATTATTATTACTTGTATAAGTAAATTATAAATGAATGAAAAAATGACAAAAAGTATATTCGCAAGTCTTTTAGGATTGTTTGAATCCTTACCGACCTTTCACTTTAATACAACTTTCTTTACAATTGGTCTAAATCATCAAGGTAAAAGACACCCATATTTTAGACCGTTGGTTGACACTTATAGTGTTATCAATGATAGCAAACACCTGCTAAGTTTCATTAACTCATTCAAAGACAAATTACACTCCGAAACGAATTCCTACCATAAAATTCCCTATATTGGCACTAAAACACATCTTTGATACATTAAAATACATTCATGTATTATCTAAATCAGCAACTCAACTAAATTATACATTCATAACTTGAGCAGGTGTAGAAAATCATTCCACGACAATCAAGTGTTGATACTTAATCCTCCTCTAAAAAACGCACACAACAAATTGCATTACACTTTAGTTTGTGCGATAAGATAATAAAACTGCAAAAACCACTAATGTGTTGCATTATAGCGAGGATAACAACAAAGTTAGTCATAACATCAAATAAGAAAACTTCATATTAGAACTAAAGGGGTGTTTGGTTATGCTTATTAAAGGTGCTTATTGATTTATTCAATTACCATAATACAATAAGTGTATGATAAAGCTATAAGCTTTTTTTAGAAGCCTAGTAAAAAACCCCTGAACTCACAACTAATTCTATTATAGCTTAGCGTGTTTATAGTAAAAACACAAATATTAAGTGTAGAAGTTTTCAACAAAACATAAAAAATAGTTACTAAAAGTTGGTGTGTATAACAAAAAAGTTAAACCATAAAAAAAAGTTATTAAATACTATCAGCTAGATAAGGCATAAGCCAAAGTTCTGTTGAGGTCTCTTTCGGATTCTATTCAGAAGCAAAAAGAGGTTTACACATAAATCATAAGTATAGAATAATGGTTGTATCTCACATATGTGATTACCAACTCAATAACAATATCGCAGTATAGTAACGTAATAACATGATTAAAACTATATATTCTTGCTGAATAATTCTCATGTACATACTTTTAATTCGTTATCAAATAAGAATTGTGATGCGTGCATTTTTTTAATATAATTTAAGGAAAACACCTTCTATATTAAACAATGACTATCTAACCCATGTGTTTGTTTGTTTTTTTTAATAATTAGCTTTGTATAACGTTTTTAACTGACAGACATGTTGAGGTTGAGGTTGATTTTGTTGTTTAACTTTAACTATTGATATCATGTTTTATAAAATGTGTGAATTTAGTAGCACATAATAAGCATTGATGAAGTTAAAATATGCTCCGTAAAGTTTTTAAAATGTTTTTATGGATATCCATATACAAATTTTAAGTAACAATTTCATGAGTCGTTGTTATAAGTAGAATCGTGTATATTTATTTTCATATCACAGTATCGTGCTTACCATTTGATATTTATATTCCTGTTACTAATAATTTAGCCGTATTTCAAACCCGTGTACGTATAAATTAAACTTTTAAATAATAACATGAGTCTTTATTTAAAAAAATATTCTAATGGATGAAAGTTTAAAACTAACATTAGTTTAAAAAAATATTTAACGTATATTAAAACTAATTCGCATATTTACCAAATGAGTCCTCATTTAAAAAAATATTCTAATGGATGAAAGTTTAAAACTAACATTAGTTTAAAAAAAATATTTAACGTATATTAAAACTAATTCGCATATTTACCAAATTTTGTAATTTTAATTGATGAAAGTCTCTTGTAATTTTAAACAAAGTTACTATTATAAAGTATAGGGGGTATAAAGTGTAAGGGGTTATTTGTGTTTTTTATAAAGTTATTAAAAAACATGAAAACTTGTAATTTTACACTTTACTTTATATAAATTATTTAAAATTCAATCACTAAAGTTTTATTAATTACTTCCTTTTTTTTTAAGTTTTTGTTTTCATAAATTTGACACTTATATTTTTATGCATTTTTATTCTTAACCAAATTTCTTCACCAAATTTATTAAGTTTGACCAAAATCAATTTAATTTTGACTTTTTATTGACCAATCACTTTGCTCGATTTCACCTACGTGGTAAAATTGAGCTCTGCTATTGGTCAAATTTTTTTTTTCAACGAAAAGGGATTTTCAAAAACACTACGAAATGATGTAATTCTTTAATTATATAAAAGATTAACATGAGAGTTCAATACAAAGAGAGCAGTCAACTTGATCAATTCACCATCATCCAATACAGCCAAGACAAAAATTTGCAAAAGACAACAAAAAAAGGTGGCATTGGTGAAAATTGTTCCTAGAAAACAAAAGACCAACATCAGTATATCACGTATGAGTTGTGTGATGAACTATCATGAATGTGTGATTAAATAATCGAAGGGGGTGAAAAATTCACCATACATTAATTAGGGTTTAGTTCACAGATAAAGTAAACCAATTATAAAGAACTATGCAAGAAACTAACATGAAAATGCTTCTCTCTCCCAAAGGTATAAACCGCCGGGAAAACCCTTACCCCGTGTGTTAGAATATTAGTGTGTAATAGTTAAGATATAAGTTTAGGGGGTTAGTTGTAGTTTAGCTCAAACTTAAGGAGGTTAGTCATGTATTAGGAAAGTTCCTAACCTCCTCAATTGTAGAATCCTTGTTCACCAAGGATTAGGTTTCTCCCCCCTCATTCTCTATAAATAGGGATGAGGGGGTGATGTTTTATTTGTACCTTCTTTTCTTTCTCACGTTTAATAAACGTTTGAGTGTAAAATATCTCGTGTGTGTTGGTGCCACTCGGCATTAAAGGAACATAACCCTTTGCCGAGGTCTTGTTGGAGTAGTTCTTGATTCGTGGTTCCGCTCTAGAAATC
Organism: Artemisia argyi; assembly: GCA_030686995.1. Lineage (NCBI taxonomy): Eukaryota > Viridiplantae > Streptophyta > Magnoliopsida > Asterales > Asteraceae > Artemisia > Artemisia argyi. Next base: position 169,802,112 of record CM060706.1, on the reverse strand, counting down.
GGTTTGTTGGATTTCTTCCAACACCGTGCACCCCTTTTGGGTGCCGATTGACCATTCTCAAGGACCCAACCATAGTCAATGAGCACATGTAACGTGTTCGAGTGACCTATTTCTTTTAAAGCCCGCATTGACCGGTACTGCATGTATCTTTGCAGTGAGGGAGTGATACCGTTGGAGGTCTTCGATTTTTACCATCCTGAAGTTAATAGCTTGGAAATTAAGAAAAAATAATTTATCTAAGTGTTTTACTTGTTTACATGTTTCATAGGTCACTTATGAATCTGTATAAGTTGCATATATACTCGGAGTTATGATCACTACTACACTAGTCTCAACATGTTTATTCATTGTAATACTTATTATGTGTTGGATATATTTAGTGTAATTTGATTAACTTGTTTGACCAATTTCGTCATAATAAGACATTATTTAGGCTTGGACGTGCAAAGTGCACATCTATTTGAATTTATTATGATCTTAGGGGCGAAGCCCCTAAGGGAAGGGGGGTCCGGGGGCAGCGCCCCTGGGAGCGGGGTTCCAGGGGCGGCAGCCCCTGGGAGCAGGGTCCAAGGGGCGGTAGCCCCTGGCTGGGTCCAAGACGGTTATTATAGCCATCAGAAAATCAAATTTTCAGAAATTGAGGGACTAAATTTGACAACTTGGAAAATTACCCAAAAGGCGGTTATTATAGCCCTAATCCCGTTTTATGATAGATATACGTTTTCTTGGTCATTCAGTTTTCTCTGGTTCATAAAAATCTTAAACAAAAACCATACAAAACGTTCTCAATCTCTGAATTGTATCCGATTGAATAATTCGGGAGAACCACTGATGACGTATAGTCTATATATGGGCCACGAGCCCAAATATTAAACATTACTAAGGCCCAAAGCCACCATGCGTGGGCTATTATAACTTGGGCCGCATCAATAATGGGAATGGGCTCACATAAGCCCAAGCCCAACTAAACTATACGGTTTAGATAAGGATCTCCTATTTATGGAATAGATATCCTTAAACCGGATAAGCACCACGTGTGCGAAACGTAAGGAGCACGAACCCTACAAGGATTCTGCGCCTATATAAGGAATACCATAATTCTCATTAAAGGTACGATTCACAAACCCTAAAATTCTTTACGAGAACCCTAAACCGATTACTTACTCTCACGTCGGAGTCTAATCGTGGGAGACAATCCCACGATAAGTCTAACGGTGTTGTTTATTTTCTTAGTACGCAGGTTTCAAGCATTAAGAAGTGAATTGGTACAAGAGCAAGAGCCCATATCAGGAACGCCCAACTTTTGTATCAACAAGTGGCGCCATCCGTGGGACCCTTACTAAGAACTAAGGAACTAGAATGACGAAAAATAAAAACTCAAGCCAGCGGACTCCGCAGCCGGAAAAGACACGTGACCCCCAGAGGAAGAATCAACAAGATTCAACCCCTAGGCAGGCTGCTGGGACAACCAACGCACCTGGTCACCAAGAGGCGGGAACAACCCAACCTCTTCCAGCGGTAGAATTGCCTATAAGGATTACCCAAGCCACCACAGTGGTCCCAAGCGTTGAGGAACTCCAGCGCACCCTCTTCACTGCTCCTCACCAAACGGTACCCACAGTGGACAACACTGTGCCACCGGGCGCGCCTAACCGAGATAGGATGCCCAATACTGAGGCAGATATTCTTGCATCAACTGAGGACACACCCAACCTAACGTTGGGAAATTTTGTATCGCAAAATTATGAAACCCTAACTGCCCTCATGCAAGAAGAAGCAAGGAGAAGGTCGAGTACGAGCCTACAAGCTCGGCTCAATTTTGGTCCTGAACGCGAACCATCACCACCGCGCCACCCACGAGGAAGACGCGCCGATAACGAAAAATGTACTACTATCCACGATAGGTTGGGTACGACATCTGGCTCACAATATTCAGAGGAATATGAAGGCAGCGAGAGGCGCACTAATGTTCACTCCAGACTTGGCAGTCGAGGGATACAAGACCGATTGGGACCTCAGCATTCACCAAGTGAGGGGTCCTCCAAATCTGGGAGCAAGAGAATTCACTACAGATTGGGGAAAAGAATATCCCCAAGTGAAAGCCCCTCAAGCTCTTCCTCTGAAAGAAGCCGGCGCAAGCGCCGAAAAAGAAGTTATTGTTCCTCTAGCGACTCCTCGGACAACGAGGATAGAGAAACAGGACACTGGAAGTCAAGAGGAAGACGTCGCGAAGAAGAAAATGAAGACATGTCTCTTCCATGGCGTCGCCAGAAAGTTGATGCGTTTACACGACGCATCAGTGATTACTCCGACCACAAAAGGAGGCGCATGCCCACTAACGTGAAAACATATGACGGGACAGGTGATCCGGATGACCATCTAAAAGTTTTCGAATCTGCTGCTACTATCGAAAATTGGCCACAACCTGTGTGGTGTCATATGTTTAATTCTACATTAGTAGGGAATGCGCGCACATGGTTTAACAAACTCCCACGACGGAGCATCGGTGGGTTCGAAGAATTACGGAAAGCATTCCGTCTAAACTTTACCCAAACAAAGAAGTGCGCTAAAAACCCTGTTGAACTAGCCAGAGTAAAATAGCGCCAAGGGGAATCAACCAGTGCTTTTATGGAACGCTTTAAGGATGAGTGCATACAGGTCAAAGCGTGTCCCGAAATTTTAAAAATTTCAGGGTTCATGAATGGAATTAACAACCCAGAACTTATTCGGAAGCTAAACGACAAGGTTCCCCAAACTTTCGATGAGCTAACAAAGCGCACAAGATCCTTTATACAAGGAGAAGCAGCCGCTGCGGATAGCAAAAAAGGCTACTCTAATTATAGGCAACAATAACAGCCTAGGAGACAATCAAATGATCAGAATAATAACCGCAGCAGGAATTATCGCAGTGGACGAGACAATGACAAATATACCCCTCTCACAAAAACTCCGAGGGAAATATTTGTAACAGAAGGTGCAAACTTCCCAAAACCTCCACCAATGTGCACCGCAGAGGAAAAGCGAGTAGGGAATGGATACTTCGAATACCATGGTCAAAAAGGCCCTACAACGAACGAGTGTGTCCAGCTACGACAACTAATTGAAAAGTTAGTAAGGGAAGGCAGAATGGACCACCTCATAAAAAACATCAAAGAGGGAAAGGACAAGCAAAGGAACGGGGGCAAGAAAGAACCTCCCAAAGACAAAGCTGACATCACATACATGATACAGACATGGCAACGCAAGATAAAACAAAAAGTCAGTCAAAAATTCTCTCCAGAAAAAGAGATATCCTTCCCTACTCTAGCTGCGGACAACGCAGTAGTAGAACCTCTAACTATTGAAATACATACGGGGGGACATGATATCCACCGCATGTATATTGATGGAGGGGCATCCACAGATATCCTATACGATCATTGTTTCAAAAGGCTGTGACCTGAAATCCAAAGTCAATTGATACCAGCAACAACATCGCTGACTGGTTTCACAGGAGAAAAGATTTGGCCTATGGGGCAATTGCGCTTGCTAGTGGTTGTGGGAGATGAACAACACTCAACAGCAACATGGATAAATTTCATGGTAATCAAGTCTCCCTCACCATACAATGGCATCATTGGGAGACCTGGAATATCATCCATGCGTGTTGTGCCATCCACAGCACATGAGATGCTCAAATTCCCAGTGGAAGGAGGAGGCGTTACCCTCTATAACACAACAGTACCACCAAAAGAATGCAACGCAGTAACCATTGAGGTGGAGAATGTTCCAGAACAGCGTACAGAAAAAACACCAAACCTAAAGGTCGTTATTCACCCCAATTACCCGGACCAACAAGTTTCGATTGGAGGATCTTTATCTGACAAAGGTAAAGCAGCCGTATGCGCACTCTTGCAAAAGAACCTAGATATCTTTGCATGGGAACCAAAACACATGACCGGAGTGCCACGCTTTATCACGGAGCACAAGCTACAAATCCGACAAGGATATTCCCCAATACGACAGAAGAAGCGCGGCCAGGCCCCAGATCGTGCAAAAGCTATTCTGGAAGAAGTACACAAACTCGTAGATGCAGGCATCATACGCGAAGTGTACTATCACGATTGGCTCTCCAACCCAGTGATGGTAAAGAAGAGCGATGGCAGTTGGAGAATGTGCGTGGACTTCACAGACCTTAACAAAGCATGTCCACAGGACTGCTATCCACTGCCAGAAATAGACTGGAAGGTAGAATCCCTTTCGGATATCCTTTTAAATTCTTCCTAGACGCATACAAAGGATATCATCAAATCCAGATGGCATCCGAGGATGAAGAAAAAACAGCTTTCCACACCAGTCAAGGGGTTTACTGCTACACGAAAATGCCTTTTGGCCTAAAAAACGCAGGCGCAACATACCAACGATTAGTGGACACAGCTTTCGAAAAACAAGTAGGTCAGAACTTGGAGGTTTACGTTGACGACCTTGTCATCAAAAGCCACACAGAGGATGAATTGGTGCGCGACATCGAGGAAACGTTCAAAACATTGGGAAAAATAAACATGAAATTAAATCCCAAAAAGTGCACCTTTGGCGCAACAGAAGGCATGTTCCTCGGATACCTAATAGAACCCGATGGAATCAAACCTTGCCCAGAAAAAACAAAAGCTGTTATTGATCTTCCCTCACCGCGCACACTCAAAGAAGTCCAGTCATTAAACGGAAAGCTAGCTGGGCTAAACCGTTTCTTATCTAAATCAGCAGACAAATCACTACCTCTCTTTAAAACACTCACAAAGTGCACCGAAAAGGGAGACTTTCGTTGGACTGAGGAAGCAGAAGAGGCCTTCCAACAGCTAAAACAACATTTAGCATCACTTCCCAAACTTGTCGCACCGCGACCAGGGGAAGAGCTAATCATGTACTTATCTACAACCCATGGAGCAGTCAGCGCAGTACTATTGACAGATAGGAACTCCGTCCAAACACCAATATACTTTGTAAGCAAAGCACTGAAGAAGACAGAGATTAACTACAGCGCTATGGAAAAGCTGGTCTTAGCTCTAGTATTCACAGCTAAAAGACTGCGCAGGTACTTTCAAACGCACCCAATAGCTGTAATCACAGATCAGCCAATCAAACAAGTTATCTCTAAACCTGACGCATCAGGGCGGCTACAAAAGTGGAGTGTGTTGTTAAGCGAATATAACATCTCGTATAGACCGCGCACTGCAAACAAAGGACAGATATTAGCTGATTTCATTGTTGAGAAGCCAGATACCGATAGTCCAACCTCAACGACCAAAACAGATCTGCAGGAACCCTGGATTCTATTCACAGATGGATCCTCATGTGTAGATGGATCAGGCACAGGCCTTATCCTTACTAATCCAGAAGGTATGGAATTCACCTATGCGCTACGCTTCGAATTCACAGCCACAAACAATGAGGCAGAATACGAAGCCCTACTAGCCGGACTACGTATTGCAATCCAAATGGGTGTACGCAACCTGGAGGCAAACGTAGATTCTAGGCTAGTTGCTAACCATGTGCTAGGTGAATATCAAGCTAAGGATGAGCACATGATCCAATACCTGGATAAGACCAAGTCCTTAATTAAAAACTTTGATAGGTTCACAATAAAACAAGTACCTAGAGGGGACAACAGGAAGGCGGATGCGCTTAGCAAGATTGCATCCACAAGCTTTGCGCACTTATCAAAACAGGTATTGGTAGAGACCTTACAAAACAAGTCAATCTTGGAGATGGAAGTATCCACGGTGATAGAAGAACAAGATCCTACATGGATGACACCTATCATTGAATTCATTAGCAAAGGAGTCTTACCACAGGATCATAAGGACGCTCGAAGAGTGTGGCGCACAGCGTAGCGATTTGAACTACGGGACAACATCCTCTATCGACGTTCTTTCTTGCAACCTTGGCTACAATGTGTTGGACCTCTTCAAGCAGACTATGTACTCAGAGAAATCCATGCTGGATCATGCAGCATGCACTCAGGGCCGCGATCTGTTGTAGCGCGCGCTCTACGGTCGGGGTATTATTGGCCAACTATGCACCGCGACGCGCGCGATATGATAAAGAAGTGCAGCAATTGCCAAGTACACAGGCCAATTCCGCGCTAACCGCAACAAGAGCTAACACCCATTACCTCACCATGGCCATTCTACAAGTGGGGTATTGACATCGCAGGACCCTTTCCAGTTGCAGCAGGAGGGCTAAAATTCCTCATCGTAGCCATAGATTACTTCACAAAGTGGATTGAAGCGAAGGTGGTGGTGAGCATCACGGGTAACCAGGTCAAACGCTTTGTATGGGATAACATTGTTTGTCGCTTCGGACTACCTAGAGAGATTATATCAGACAATGGGAAGCAGTTCTGCGACAACCCATTCAAAGATTGGTGCGCGCAACTGAACATCACGCAACACTTCGCTTCAGTAAAACACCCACAAACCAATGGTTTAGTTGAGCGCGCGAATCGCAGTCTAGGTGAAGGAATAAAAGCGCGCCTCGACGGGCACAAAGGAAAGTGGGTGGACGAATTATCACATGTCTTATGGGCGCATCGCACTACAATCAAAACCAGTACTGGAGACACACCATTCTCCCTTGTCTACGGAACAGAAGCCGTCATACCAGCTGAGATAAGAATGCCAACTATACGAACAGCAGAGGTTAACGTCACAACAAATGACGAGGAGCGGCGCATAGACTTGGACTTACTGGAAGAAAGACGCGAACGCGCAGCTATATGCGAAGCAAAGGCTAAGGCAAAAATGAAGAAGTATTATGATACAAGGGTCAAACACACTTCCTTCAGGCCAGGAGACTTTGTATACCGCGCCAACGATGCAAGCCACGCAGAAGACACAGGCAAGCTCGGACCCAAGTGGGAAAGACCCTACGAGGTCATCGATGCGTTAGGCAATGGCGCATACAGGCTGCGCGACATGAAAGGCCATGACCTAGCGCACACCTGGAATATCTGCAATCTTAAAAGATGCTATCTTTAGGAAAGGCTACGGCCCATACACAGACAACTTTGCACTTTAGGATGTGCCCAATAAGTGTTTGTTTTTCTTTTCTTTCTTAGGAATTGTCCTTTACTTTTTCAAAAACTTGCAAGTATCAATAAAATGTTATGGTTTCTAGCTAACTCCATAACGCATTTCACTTTATTGCGTACATTATTATATATGTCAATATTGTTCTATTATATTTTTGCCTACATGGCGTGCATGCACTAATTAAGACCCACGAAGGCATAAAGGATGAGTAAACCTACTAATTAACTCGTTGAACAAGAGGGTTGCAAACCCATTGATGGATCTAAACACCTTGAACTTGTGTTAGATTGATACTTTGAGTTATATCACTAAGTATGCGGAATCTACTTAGTAACACTTAGAAGTTTGATTGTGAGTAAGACAGTTGTATATAAATAAGAACAATGTATGTAAACAAACTATTAGCTCCAATATTATTAATGATAATAATACGAGTGATCTTGATATCACTAGGGTTACACCTTGAAGCTCTAGAAACGTATATCAAACCTTTAACCTAGGATCTCTTTTTATAGCACAAGGAGTCCTCTTCTACAAGCTAATAGAATAAGATATACACAAGATCTATTCTATATTTAACTAAACACGTTTCCTAACAGTTATCTAATAAGCAGTGGTAATATATGTTCTTGCAGTGGTAATGAGTTTCCACTGCAAGTACAATCTTCTGCAGTTATAACATCTTCTCTTAGCCGTGGTAACTTTTAGTATAATTCCCAACAATCCTCCCCTAACTTATGATTAATAAATAAATCAATAAGTTTCTTCAAGTATGCAGCAAACATGAGGATATGGGAATTCTTCCAAACACTTATCTTCTTCTTAATAACTCTTTATCAGCTCTCACACTTTGATCATAAATCCTTTGTATCAAATCATCTATGACTTCAGTTCTTTCCCAGCATCTAAGCTTTTCTATCAACATCATTGTCAATACTCCAGCTCTCAATGGATATTCTTTCTCAGCCAGCATAAAAACATCAACTCCATCTTGAGTAGAAATATGATGCACAGAACTTGAATCATAGAATTTCCACAAAGTTCTTGTACCATGAGCTTCAAATCTCCAATATCTATCACTTGGGTCAGGTTCATATAATCTTCTGAAATGGACCCATAACTCCTTAGCCTTGACATCAACAAGTTCATCCTTCTTAAACTGATCTTGAACAATTCTCCACAAAGTATCCAAATCTTCTCTATCACAAGATCTAACAATATCTTCAAAATTTCTGCAAATGCTTGTGACACTTCCAGTTCTGATGATCTTCCAAGCTACACCAAAACTATCAGAAAAGATCTCCCAACCAACAACTGGATATTTTGGTTGTAGAGGTTCAATATTAAGTACATTAGTCTCTATGAACAACATGTTTGTAACTTGCTCTTCTGTCAACTTGCTAGGACCCTCTTCTGCTTGAGATGATTTCTGAGTCTTCAACTTCTTTGCATTTTTTGATACAAGACTCACTCCAGTCCTTTTTGTCTTCATTGTTATTAGTTCTTGATCCATTGGAATGAAATTACTATCTTGTCTTTTGATCCTGTAGTAAATATCTTCAACCTGATCATGTGACATTCCTTTGAATTGAGCCATCTTCATATTACCAACATGGCAACAAAAAGTCTTCATCTCAACAATGATATGTGCCTTTGTAAGTTTCCTTGGCTTCTTTTGACCTTTTCTAACATCCCCAATGATTTGATCAAGAGCCTGCTGATTCTTCATTTGAATGAAGTCTTTTAATTGAGCAGACCTTTGTTCTTCATCCAATGTTGTATTTGCAATCAATTCAATAGCCTTCTTTCTGATTACTTGATCATTATTAATCAAGTAGTCAATCTCTTCTTCTGTAGGCACATAAGTGAATAATGGAGGTTTCTCATGTATGACAGTTGGTGAGACACTTAAAATAGGTTCTGCCATTACAGCTTCAAGTTTATCCAACCTCTTAGCTTCCATAAAACTAGCAACTTCATCTTCCTCTAGCTTTCTCTTTCTTTCATTCTCTTGTTGTTGCTCTGCCAATCTTGCATCAAAGTCAATCTAAGCTTGTTCTTTCTTAGAAATCTTTCTTGTCTCTTGATCTGAAGCAATCACAATAGCTTTTCCTTTAATTGATCTTATTCTGGCAGCTTCTTCCTCTGCAGTGGTAATTTCTTGAGTAGCAGTGGGAACTTTTTCACTTGCAGTGGTAATTGGTTGATCAGTGGAAACTTGTTCTGCTTCAGTGGAAATTGGTTGAGCAGTTCCAACTAAATCATCAAAGTTAAAACCAGCATCAGCATCCATATCTTCAAAAACCAATTTCCTTCCCTCAGTCTCAGCTAAATCATCTTTTGCTTGAGCATTATCAGAATCAGTGAGCTCAGCAAACTCTTTTTCAAAATTTTTACTCCTCCCCTTAAGCTTTGCATCTGTTTTCCTCCCCTGTTTGGAAGAATCTCCCAAAACTTTAGTAGAACTTGCAGAAAGCTCATCCTGAGGTGAAGATGATGAAGATAACACAACTTTAGATCTTTTCTTCTTGAGATTCTCAACTTCATTCTGCAATCTTTGAATCTCAGCCTTCAATTTATTCAGCTCTGTGGCATGTTGTTCTTTGGTCTGTGCCAGATCTTTCTCCAGAGCTTGAACCTGCTTGACTAATTTGGTACAAATTTCCATCAATTCAGGTAGTTGCACACTGCCTTCATCACTTCCAACTGTGTAACCTGCTGAGAGAGGTGAATTATGAGGCATTGATTCAGGCTCTTCCCTAGTTGGACTAGGATTAAGCCTTGAACCACCACTGCTTGTTCCTAAACCAAAAGGTTCAGCAACATGCAATGTTGAGATGAGAGAAGTTGGCTGTTTAGACCTTCTCTCATAAGTGTGAGTTATAGCAAGGGTATGTTGAATTGGTGGAACAACAATAGTAGGTGTGTTTTGGGATACAACTGGGATGGTTGCATCTTCACCCTGTACTTGAGCAATTTTAGCAAGCATTTGAGGAAAAAGTGGATGAACCTCCCCATTCCAAAGATCTGAAGCCTTACACATGTTTTGAAAAACTTTTGGCTTTAGGCTGGAAGGTTCATAAATTCTATTGTGAGGTCGCAGTTGAAACTCATTTAACACTGCTTGCACAAACCTTGGATACATCAAAAATTTATATTGACTCTTTACATTGCCTTTCATATTATTGAAAATAAACTTTGAAAAATTGAAAGTCCTATCAGTTGTCAAACAAACCAAAGGATAAGCCATGGTTTATGCAAATTGTTCATAAGAAGTTTTCTTAGGACTTAGGCAATGTAAAAGAGTGTGAATCAAAAATCTCCAATGGGGACAAAAACATCCTTTTCTAAAAGTAACTTTTTGTTCAGATGTATCATACCCCATTAAAGCAATATTAATGAAAATTTCTGAATTAGGTAATGTGATGATACCATTGAGATCATCCAATTGGAGAAGTCTCCTCAAGGATGACTCAGTAACATCAATAGTTACCCCATCAATTGTGGCTCTTAGAGCATCCACAGATTCATGTGTGTCTCCCTGTTCAAGAGTTATGGACTCCACAGTGTTCCAGAACTGTTTGATATGAAAGACATAGATTGTGGGATTAATAGTTAAGGCATACCTTATATGAGTTGTGTTTAGAAAATCCACAATCTGATGAAAAACAGGGCCACTCTTCTCGTTTGACTTTTGTAAGTAGGCCACTTGGTTGTGCTCCTCGACAAATTTTAGAATCGCCATGATATTTGTGAAAAAGAGAATAAAAGTGTTAGTAATCAAGATAAAAAGCAAGCCGTATGATAATCAATTTATACTAATAGGGTTTGAGGAGGTTGCGCAATGTGAATTATCTTTAGAAAGAATTATCTTTGGAAAAAGAATAATTTATAATAAGTAAGTAGATAATTCACAAAAGATTTTACCCTATTAATAAGGAAAGACGGTTATTTTTACAACGGCTAGTAAAAAATGGATTACTGACACAACAGTTGTAACGGCTAGATCATCAGTGGAAAAATTACTCTTGCAGTGGTAACTAATGAACTAGCAGTGGTAAAATTTTCACAACATATCAAAGAGCAGTGGTTAATAAAACATGAAAATTTGCTACTCTTATCATAGTTTTTAGCAAACTACCAGCTATCAACGGATTTGATATGTCTTTACCATGAGCCATTTGCTATGGACTAGCCAACTCTTGATCACTTGGATGTATGGTGAGTTGATGACCTAGTTTTTGGTAAACTATCAAGTGAGTATCAACCATAAACGGATTTGATGAGTCTTTACCAGTAGCCGTTTGTTCTGGACTAGCTGATTCTTATGTGGATTAGACATGGTGAATCAATAACCATTTGTTGTGTGTCTATGATACACACCTTATTACTCCAATGACTCCAATAATATGGGTTGTATGCTGCAAACCAAAGTAACTTTCAACTTAACCCATAAAGATTAACCCAAAGTAACTTTTTAACCAAGTTACTATTCACAAAAATATCTTCCAAAAGTCAACCCAATAATAACCAAATTTACTCCTCCAACCTACCAAAACAAGTAGGAGTAAATATTCTTCATTAATTATAATTCGACCTTGACTTTGCATATAAAAGGGGGCTCAAAACCTTTATCTCTCATCAACAAATAACTTCAACAACATAAACCCTTAATCAACACAATGAGCTGGTTCCCTTTAATCTACATCTCTTCTGATGACACTTCAGATGATGAAATCAGTTACTACTCAGACTCTGAAGAACTTTCTGCAGGATGGAGTGGATATTTTCCACCAAGTGCAGCAACTGCTACATCTTCAAGCATGAAGCCCAACAAGAAAATTTCAGCTGATCCTGCTCCATCACTTGAGTTTTATTCAAGCTCTTCATCTGATGATGATAATGATCCAACCTTTGATCTTTCCAAAGAGCTTCCAAAGGCCCTCACCACAGCATTGACAACAGCTATAAACAACATGAAGTGGCCAGCTGTTGAAAAGCCTACTCAAGCACCAAGGCCTCCCAAGCAAGTTCTGGGACTTGCTTGTCCAAGGAAACAACTTTCTTTTGATGACAAGAGAAAGAAGACTTCCAAGGGCAAGCATCAGTATGAAGGAAAAGGAAAGAAACCTATGGAGTAGGTGTTAGGTTGTAGGGTCATGTCTTGTGTGATGGTTTTCTATTTTGGTGACAATGTGTTCTTGATGGTTGTAATGTACTCTTCTTATGATCAATAAAAGTACTTCTTTGTTCTTGCTATTATCACCAAACTTTCCACTGTTGTATGTTAATTTCCACTTTGCTCTTGATAACTCTGCATACAAATTAGTAGAAAACCATACATACAATACAAACAATACTAGTACCTAAAAACTATCCTGCAACACTGAAAAGTATTAGGCATCATAGATTTATGGATTTAGCATTCCAATACCTGTTACCAAGTATTGAAATCTACCCACATCAAACCCTTTTGTTAATAAATCAGCATAATTGTCATCAGTATGAATTTTGACAATATTAATAAGCTTTTTCTCAAAACAATCTCTAATAAAGTGATGTCTAATTTCAATATGTTTAGTTTTAGTGTGTTGCACAGGATTTTTAATAATGCATATGGTACTACTATTGTCTATATAGATAATGGTGTTCATGAAATTGTACCCATAATCCAATAATTGATTCTGAAGCCAAAGGATCTGAGCACAACAACTAGCAGCTGCAACATATTCTGCTTCAGTGGTTGAAGTAGCAACCATAGTTTGCTTCTTGCACTGCCATGACACCAATCTACATCCAAGAAATTGACATCCTCCAGTAGTTGATCTTCTATCCAAACTTGCACCAGCATAGTCACTATCTGAGTATGTGATCAATTCCATTGGAGAGTCTCTTGGATACCATAATCCAAGATTAGGATAAGTCTTCAAGTACCTAAAAATCTTTTCCACTGCTGTCATATGTGATGTCTTTGGAGTCACTTGAAATCTTGCACAAGCACATACATCAAACATAATGTCTGGCCTTGATGAAGTAAGATACATCAGAGAACCAATCATAGATCTGTAAGTGTGAACATCAACATTAGCACCACTAGTATTCTTCAATAATTAGTGAGTGGTCTTGTCAGCAGGGGTATTTGAAGGTTTTGCCTCAGTAAACTTGAACTTCCTAATGATCTCAGCCACATATTTGTCTTGACTGATAAATATGCCTTCCTTACTTTGTTGTACTTGCAGCCCCAAAAAGAATGTAAGTTCTCCCATAGAACTCATTTGAAATTCAACCTTCATCAGCTTCTCAAACTCTTTGCACATCTCTTGTTTAGTAGACCCAAAGATAATATCATCAACATATACTTGCACAAGTAAAATATCACCCTTGTCTTTCTTGATGAACAAAGTTTGATCAATCTTGCCTCTATGAAACCCATTATTCAACAAATAATTAGCTAAGGTTTCATACCACTTCCTTGGAGCCTGATGTAGGCCATAAAGAGCCTTAACCACTTTATATACTTTATTTGGGTGTTGAGGATCTTCAAAGCCTGGAGGTTGAGAGACATATACCTCCTCATCAATAGTACCATACAGAAAGGCACTCTTAACATCCATTTGATAGACTGTAAAGCCCATAAAGGATGCATAGGCTAAAAACAATCTAATAGCCTCAATCCTTGCAACAGGAGCAAAAACTTCTTCATAATCAATACCCTCCTCTTGAGTGTATCCTTGAGCAACCAATCTAGCTTTGTTCCTTATTACAATACCTCTTTCATCTTTCTTGTTTCTGAAAACCCATTTAGTACCAATGACCTTCATACCATCAGGCAAGTCACAAAGAACCCAAACCTTTTGAAGTTTAAACTGCAGCAACTCTTCTTGCATAGCTTCAACCCAGCTAGATTCTCCTAGAGCCATATTAACATTCTTAGGCTCCACCTGTGAGAGAAAGCAGAAGAACAAACACTCATTCTTCTTACTATGTTTCTTGGACTCATACACTTCACTTATGAACCCATGAATATCATCTTTCTTTGTCTGTCTTCTAGTCTTCACACCTGATTGAAGTTCACCAATAACATTATCAAGTGGATGTACTTTGTGAATTGAAGACTGTGATGTGCTAGCAATATCATATGTTGTAGGAAACTTTTGGTGTAGCAGTGGAAATGGAGTTACCACTGCTAGTAGGAATATCTTTATTTACATCAAAATTCACACCATCTGCATCACTTGTCTTTTCAGAATTATCAACAAAGTCCCAAAGTGGCATAACAATTTGATCTTCATCATTTTTACAAGCTTCATCTTCATCAATGAATTCTTCTGAATCTTCAAGATCTTTGTCTCCAGTGCTTGAAGTGAGAGGAACATAATTCATTGTATTTGATAATGTTTCAAGATCAAATAGCCAATCTGGTCCTGAACCTGCCATGTTTGCTTTATTTTCAAGAAACTGAACATGCAAGTTCTCTTCAATCTTCTTTGTTCTTAAGTTATAGACTCTAAAAGCCTTGCTAACCATAGAGTATCCAACAAAGAAGCCTTCATCTGACTTTTCTTCAAATTTACCCAGATGATCAATGGTATTGAGAATAGTAACATGACACCCAAAAGGCCTCATAAATTCCAAAGTAGGAGGTCTTCCTCTAAATAACTCATAAGGTGTCTTGTTCTTTGTTTTGACCACTAAAACCCTATTCTGAATGTAACAAGCAGTGTTAACTGCTTCAGCCCAAAAAGTTACTGGAAGCTTGGAATCAGCTAACATGGTTCTAGCAGCCTCAATTAGTGTTCTGTTTCTTCTTTCTGCAACTCCATTTTGTTGAGGAGTTCTTGCAACACTAAATTCTCTTTTAATACCTTTGTCTCTGCAGAAATCATCCATAACTTTATTCTTGAACTCTGTCCCATTGTCACACCTGATGATCTTGATCTTCTTTTCATATTGATTTTCAACTTCAGTGATGAATGTCTTAAGGATGCCAGTGGTTTCATCCTTGGTTCTTAAAAGGAAAACCCATGTGAATCTACTAAAATCATCAGTCACAACAAGACAATACTTCTTCAAATTGATGCTGCTCACAGAAGTAGGACCAAACAAGTCCATATGCAGCATAAAGAGTGGATGATCAATAGAATTGAATACTTTAGTCTTGCATGAAGCTCTGTGTTGCTTTCCTTTGAGACAGGCAACACAAGTTTGGTCATTTTCAAATCTTTTCTCTGGTAGACCTCTGACAAGTCCATCTTTCACAATCTTGTTGATGGTCTTGAAGTTAACATGACCCAATCTTCTATGCCAAAGCATTGATTAATCCAAAGTGGCTTTAGCAAGCAAGCAAGTAACATCATTATTAGCCACTATGTTCTTCATGTCAATGCTATATAGATTTCCTTTTCTAGGGATTTTAAGCAAAATATCACTTTCATCAGGAAGCTTATAATCCTTAGATAAGATATAGAATTCATCTTCTGTGAATAGAACTCTATGCTTCTTGTCACACATCTATGACACACTAAAGAGGTTATACTTGAGTTCTTTCACATACTGCACATCTTCAAAATCAATGTTTCCAGCCTTGATTGTTCCTTTGCCAGAAACTTTGCCACCAATTCCTCCTCCAAAGCTGACAAATTGTCCATCATAAGGTTGAAAGTCTGAAAGATAGGACTTATTGCCAGTCATGTGCCTGGAACATCCACTGTCTGAGTATCCTTGATCATTTGTAGTCTTTGAATGTCCCTGCACACAAAATAAAGGAATTAGTTCCTTTTGGGGACCCAAGCCACAAATGACTTGGATCTGCCTCGTGTATCAATATAATTATATCTATCAAAGGTCATTGATACACCATTGGGATTGTTTGATGTGATGGTTCCTTTTGGTTTCCATTCCCAACGTGCTGAGGCCTTAACAGCATTTCCCATATTTACCCTTTTCTTGTTAATAGACCCACCAGTGGTAACCTTTGGTCTTTTTCCCTGTTTGAGTAGATTTAACAAAAGTAGTAACAGGGGGCTTAGGGTAAACTCTGTTTTTATTTCTGGCAGTGGCAACTGCTGGTCTCGCAGTGGAAACTGCTGGTCTAGCAGTGGAAATTGGTTTAATGCCAGAATGAAGCAAAACAGACCTGGGAATCATCTTGCTAAGTGGATTTGGGTGAGTTAAGTTATTAGCATTTTGTGCATTCACCCTAGTATTCCTAAACACTTCCCTTCTTCTCAAGTGGTAGGTACAGCTATAGGACAAATGGTCAAAGCTACCACATATATGACAGGGTTTGTTATTGAACACAAAATCACTACCAAATTGCCTAGATTTAACATGATTCCAACTCCTCATATTACCCCTAGGAGTTGGTGACCTACTTCTGTACATCTCTGCATATCTAGTAGTGGGCCTAGTGAAATTAGGTTGTGACCTAGGCTTCTCTTTGACTATATCAGGAATACTTCTTTTAACCTCCACTTTAACATTCTCAGGAACACTAGGTTTAGACTCAACATTTAAATTTTCATCTTTAAGAGATGAGTCACTAGCACTATCAAATATATCAACCTCAACCTGAACCTTTTCAATTTCAACTGGTTTAACAAACTTTGGTCCATAGGTCAAAGGTGGTTCCTGGAATTCCTCTAATCCTGTGTGAGCTAAGTCAATGCCAGGAGGTGATGGAACACCTCTTAGAGGTGGTGGAACTGTTTTGTATCCAACTCCTGATTTGGCTTTGCTCACAACTTGGGCTTCCCAAATTTTGTCAATACACTTGGATTGATGATCCAGTGTTTGCTTAGTTATCATAATATTTTCACTAGCCATCTTAACCTTTTCTAGTTCTTCTCTAAGAACCTTATTAACAGCAACCTGATAATCTAAGTCTCTTCTTAATACTGCAATATCATCATTGAACTTAGATTCATTTGCCCTATAATGCTCTAATTGAGTTTCTAAAACTCCTAGGCCTCTTTTATGATTTGCTAAGTTATAATTAGTATGAGTTAACTCTAGCAATTGTTCATCATATTGTGCTTTAATTTTCTCATACTCTTTTAAGGCCTTACAAGATTTAAAACAAGCATTATCAGTTTGTACCTCAGAGTCAGAAAAAGCCATTAGTGCAAGCTCTGTAGCAACCATTGCAGACTCTGAATCATCTTTTTCTTCCTTAGTCATAAAGCTCCAATCAAAGCTCACTCCATCAATAGCCAATAGTCCCTTTGGCTCATCAGTAGTAGGTTCCTTCTTCTTGTCCTGCTTATACCAAGTTGACCTGTTGTCAGATTTCCTTGGCTTCCTGCACTCCCTGGCAAAGTGCCCCTTCTTATGACAATTATAGCACTCCACCTTCTTTTTGTCAAAACCTGCTGTTTCATTGCCACTGATGTTAATCTTTCTTCCAGTCTTCTTCCAAAACTTCTTTGTCCTTAGGCTGAGTAATGCCACTTGCCATTTAATGTCCATCTCCTCCATATCATCCTCATCAATTTGATCCAAATCCTCATGATTGAGAATTGAACCACCCACTTGACTTGATATAAAGGCATAAAAAGTAGTATCACTAAGTCCTGCAATCTGTCTCTTTGAGCTACCAGTGGAAACACTTCCACTACCAGTGGAAACAACAATGTTAGCACTGTCATCATCACTATCGCTTTCTTCATCTGAACTATCATCAAGAGATGATGATATGAGTGCTACACTTCCTGAACTTGAGCTTATTTTGCCAGCTTTCTTCAATCTTTGTTCAATAACCTTGAAGTTATTGTACAAATCATTGAGTTTCATGGTCTCAAATTCTGGCTTATCTTCCCACACAGCAACATTGGTTCCAAACTCAGAGGGTAAGCTTCTTAAGAACTTTAAATTAAGGTCTTCCCTTTCCACTTCTATTCCAAAAACAGTGAGTTGAGTAACAATCTTTTGTAGCCTTGTGAAAATGCTATCAAGAGATTCATTACTTGTTGAACCAAAGTTTTCATAAGTCTGCTTCAACAAGGTCTTTTGAGTCTTTTTGGTGGAATCATTACCACCAAAAACTTCACAGATCTCATCAAAAAGAGTCTTTGCAGTCTTGTACTTGCTGAATGCAAGAACTTGGTCTCTGGGAAGTGTCATCAGCAACAAACCTCTGGCCTTTAGATCATTCTTCAGCTGAAGTCTTTCATCATTAGTAACAGGTCCAGTGTTGACCTTAATTACTTCCTTGCCATTAACCATCTCTGATGTAGAACTTGGTTTGAAAGAATTTCCAACCATAATGATCTCCCAGAGTGTATAGTCTTGGACCATAAAGAATTGTTCGATCATTAGCCTCCACATCTCAAAGTCATTCAACTTAAGCTTTGGAAGCTTAGCAGCAATGTTTGAGTTACTGGTTTATGTCTCCATTGATTCTTCTGAGTGAACTAGATTCTTCTAAATCAAAGTATCAAAGCCTGGCTCTGATACCACTTGATGGATTTAAACACCTTGAACTTGTGTTAGATTGATACTTTGAGTTATATCACTAAGTATGCGGAATCTACTTAGTAACACTTAGAAGTTTGATTGTGAGTAAGACAGTTGTATATAAATAAGAACAATGTATGTAAACAAACTATTAGCTCCAATATTATTAATGATAATAATACGAGTGATCTTGATATCACTAGGGTTACACCTTGAAGCTCTAGAAACGTATATCAAACCTTTAACCTAGGATCTCCTTTTATAGCACAAGGAGTCCTCTTCTACAAGCTAATAGAATAAGATATACACAAGATCTATTCTATATTTAACTAAACACGTTTCCTAACAGTTATCTAATAAGCAGTGGTAATATATGTTCTTGCAGTGGTAATGAGTTTCCACTGCAAGTACAATCTTCTGCAGTTGTAACATCTTCTCTTAGCCGTGGTAACTGTTAGTATAATTCCCAACACCCATCAACATTGGATCACGCATCCTTGCTAAGCGCCTTACTTTTGAGACGTCGAAGTAAGTTTACCTTGCGCACCCCACGACGGATGCGCAAATATTAAGTACACTGTACGAAGCTTAGCAAATAACGAGCCAAGACTCTTGGTCACATAATAAAACTTCGCAAAATTTAATGCAAGTATATCTTTTAAGTCACGCACTTAATTAACGCAAAAAAAGAGTATCTTATTTAGTACTCTTACACAAAACGACAAACAAAAGATACACTTTATTATTCAGATAATTAACATACAAGTTACAAAATAACCTATATACTATGGCGATGCTCAGGGCTATCTTCCGGTGCAGCAGAACTTCTTGCCTCTTGAAGCTTTCTCAAGAGCAAGGCATCCTTAGGCGACACAGTCGCTACACTCACAGGGATCCCATCAGACCTGGGATTGTGTGCAGCGCCAACACCGCATAGGACGGCTTTACCCTTAATCCCCTTTTTGTGGGCAGCTCTCTGTGCGTGGCGCTCCAACACCTCCTTCAGAGGAATCTCCTTGTCCAGCGCAAATGGGTTCAGCATATGGCGAGGCTGCACAAACACAGGAACCTGTAGCTGCGACTCATCAGGTTTGAGGAAGTAGTCCGACTGTGCTTCAGCATCCTCCAAAATATGGCGCTCCAGGGTTAACCCCTCTATAATTACCTTTATGGGGTAATCCTGGTCACGCTCTAACTGAGCAATATGAGGAAGCTCAAGGAGCTTCATCCCCTCCATGGCCTGCACCAGCTCGTCATATGCACTCGCGTTATAGCCAGGCACCTCAGTCAAGGCCACATTCAAAGCCTTGGCCTCATAGAGCTCCTCCATAGCCTGCGACCTTCTGCGCTCCACAGCGCACTGCACCACCTTCCCAAAAGCCCCCAACACCTCTTGGGACTCCAAGGTGCCTATAGCAGCCAGGCGCAGTCCGTGGCTGATCAACCACCTACACCAACAAGGATAACTTGTGTTAGCAGAAACATATAAACAAATACAATAAGGCAACATTGCATAGAAAGATGAAAGGACGTACCTGCACTCAGCTATGGTAGACATCAGATGAGGGTATAACTCCTCATCATACTCTATGCTCAGACCACGCAGCTTCTCCTCCTGCGTCTGAACAATCTTCTCCATGCGCACCTTGAACTCAGCAATGTTCGCGAAGTGCTCCTCCTTCTTCTCTTCAAGATACCTTACTGCCTAAGTAAGGTTGGCCCTGAACTGATGAAGTTGTCCGCGCGCCTGCTCCAGCTCAGCCATCGCGGTCAACTTCTCATTGGTGACCCTATCCGTGTACACCCTGAAGGACCCCACTTCCGCCTGCGCTTCAGCCAGCTGCGCACGGAGAACAGCTATCTCCTCATCCTTCTAGGCGAGAGTGTTACTCTCCCCGACGTACCTCGTCTTCAACTGAGCCACCAGCTCAGTTTGACGTGCAGCAGTCGCAGCCAACTCATCCATCATTTGCTGCGCAGACACGCCCTCATCAACCTTCACTTCTTCCTCCTTGTTTTCATTCTGCAGAGGGGACACCGTCTCCACGAAGGCTCCATCATCCTTCGTGGCATCATCGCTACGATAAACAAGGAAAACAGTTAGTACATATTACGACAAGTAATATAAAAATATAAAGTATGAGGCAGATTACTTACAGAAATGGAGAGGCCTCCGCAGCCTTCTTATCCGCGCCAGGAGCGGATGTCTCTTCCTCAGTAGACGACTCCGCATCTCCAATAAGGTGGCGTCGCCTCTTGGAGGTACCGCTGCCACCAGCCTCTCCCTTGCGCTTTAGTTTCCGCGCTACCTCCTCAGGCTTTAACACTTCCTCGGGTTTCAATATCTCCACGCTATCAGATGATTCAGCGTGTGCCTCCTCCTCATGCGCCGTCTCCACAGTTGGGGCCACGCTCTGTACGGGCGTAGCTTGGAGAGGCGGCGAATCTTCATGGCCAACAGGCACAAGCACGGTCAGATGAACCTGGGTCGCTTCCAAAAGCGGTTGCTCGTTCTCCCTTAGAGGGCGCACGCCAACGGTCACCTGCTTGGGTTTCTCCAGCTTCACTACTGCAAACAGATCCATCTCTGCACACACAGGAACAAACAGCAAAAAGAAGAGATTAGTTATTAAACGTGCGCATATAGAAAAACTTACAAGATTAGAAGCAAAAGGGATGAACACCCACCCCGACCTTCCTCATCAATGAAGGTTGGCACCTCGTCCATACCTCCGAAATAGCTGCGACTCAACCCCACATGCACTAAAAACTCCTCCGGATAAGGGTTAATGGGGATGCGGTTGGCATCAATGGTCTGCGCATCGGCTAAACTATAGGAACCGGGTGCGGGGCGCCCATCCCTCGGCAACGTATCTTGAGTATAAAACTCAAAGGGCGATGGAAACACCACATCATCAACCCAGAAAAAGTACTCCCTCCAATGCCTCAGGGAGTCTACCTTCTCGGTATAACACTGAAGGCTCCCCGCGCGCTTCGCAAAGGATACCCATCCATGCGACCACGTTGTGTGGTAGAAGGCGCGGAATAGGTCAACGGTTGGTTCTATCACAAGTAAACGGCAGTTTACCTCAAAATTCGATACCTTAGCCGCACCTATACAGTGCAGCTGTGAGATATGAAGGCGATAGTGATTGAGCAAATTGCTCAGGAAAATAGATATCGGTACGCGGTAATCAGCGTACTCGAAAAAATGCGTGCATAGTCCTATTTTCCCTTCGGGGAAATCGGCTATACACGCATCGACGTCTGGAGCCTCTGGATGCACATCCAGAGGAATGAAGTAGTCAGATGAAAACTGACGCACATCATCCTCACTCATCGCAGAGCGAAACTCCTCTAATTGGGCAACCATTTTCACAAATTTACTAGAATACGCACACAAATTTACCTAATCAAACAGTTACTTTCTTTGCAAAAAACGCTTTGAAGAAGTGTGCAATGATGAGTATGTGTTTTTTACTGTGTGTTTTGGGTAAAATGGAGGCGGTGACTCTTATATAAGGAGTCCAAAAAACCCTAGATGTGTCCACGTGGATCCCACTCACAAAACGTGTGGTTAGAATCCGAAACGGTACATGCACTTTTTCCCGTTTTCCTAGGGACACGTGGACACAACCCCCAATTTTCGAGGCATTTCTTTGAAATACCTATGACTAGGTACATTGTACTCAACATTGGGCGGCAATATTTAAAATTTCTCCCGCCACGCTTACCGCTGTTATGACTAGTCTAGCATCCGCGGCTACGAGCCGCGCACACTAGACTGGGGGGACATGATGACGTATAGTCTATATATGGGCCACGAGCCCAAATATTAAACATTACTAAAGCCCAAAGCCACCATGCGTGGGCTATTATAACTTGGGCCGCATCAATAATGGGAATGGGCTCACATAAGCCCAAGCCCAACTAAACTATACGGTTTAGATAAGGATCTCCTATTTATGGAATAGATATCCTTAAACCGGATAAGCACCACGTGTGCGAAACGTAAGGAGCACGAACCCTACAAGGATTCTGCGCCTATATAAGGAATACCATAATTCTCATTAAAGGTACGATTCACAAACCCTAAAACTCTTTACGAGAACCCTAAACCTATTACTTACTCTCACGCCGGAGTCTAATCGTAGGAGACAATCCCACGATAAGTCTAACGGTGTTGTTTATTTTCTTAGTGCGCAGGTTTCAAGCATTAAGAAGCGAATTGGTACAAGAGCAAGAGCCCATATCAGGAACGCCCAACTTTTGTATCAACAACCACCGAATTGATTCGATCTGAAAGTGTTCACACACCTTTCAGAGATTCAAATATATCCGGTTGTGTTCGTTACTGTTATCCCCTACATTATGCACCTTGTTGCGATCATCTGTAAACCACGTTTCTTGTGATAATTATATATGCGATGAATCTGTTTTCTAGCATGGCCCATTTGGGGTCTCTTGTAAGGCCAAAATGCAATTCGGACAAGGGAAAGGGCATCACATCTCTAGAGGCCAATGTTATACATCACATCATTGTTTAGTTAAATTCCAAAACTAACATTCTCCATAGGCCAATATAATATTTGATACATAAAATGCCATTCTATCTGCAAGGAAGTATGTGTCTCGTGACATCCAAATTATTGCTTCTAAAAGAGATGGGTACTTAAAACCAACTAAAATATAATTTAAAGTCTATATCAAGATTAGCTTTAATGTTATAAGGCATGCAAAGTTTTTATCATTGGAAAATAGATCCATACTCGACTACAGCCATCTTAAAGTTTCAACTATTTTGAAGACATTATATTTACCGGGTCTTTTGACCTTTTGCTCTATTTTGAAGACATTCTACATCTCTATTCAGTAGCGATTGCAAAGGTGATCAAATCAAACGCGTATTGAGGTTGTGGTGCACATATAATGTTAGTTTGAAAATATAGAAACGACGTCCTTTTTGGCCAAAATAGCGCAAAAGTCCCTTTAGGCGAAAATTTAAAGCTTCATTCTTATCTTTGATCTGTGTAATTGTTCTTTGCTTTAGCCTCTTGCAAGTTTAACCCAAATTGCTGTACAAAAATATATTCAGTTTTAAATGATGCCTGTACATTGGACATCCAATAAAATTGGAATGGAGACATAGAATAATCTAAAAATAAACACATCAGTAATTGTAAACTATCATCTGATCCTAAAGTCACATGCATGCATATATATTTTTTATGGTATAGGATTCTTGTTTAAGTGAATAATTTGAAGTCACGTGTGCTGAACTTTGGGAAAGTACATTCATTCACATGTGTCATTCGTTCCAAACAAACTTAAATGAAGCATTAAGTTAGGAAATAAGGTACACAAGACAATAAGGAGTGAGTTGAACTTATGTGGGGAGTAAATTGTTAATTAAACTTGGTGAGATTATAGCAAGTATCCTTACTGTATCATGTGATTAATTTTACAAAACACAAAGACAGTAAATCGATCTGTTCGATGTATGACAGCGCAACTTCCTCTTTCACAAAAACAAGTGACACAACACTCTACACTTCACTGGTTTCAGCACATTAATTGTTACAAAAAAAAAAGTTATTAACATGTAGTCTGAAACACAAAATATAACATAATCAAATATATAATATCCAAATTCCAAACTACTTAAGGAGCAAGAATATTTTGAAACATACAAAAAATATATAATTGATATCTTAACGAGACTAGAACTAACAATATACAAGTTGTAGAGATTGCTTGGTGCTAATGTTGGCCAAAGACAACTTGGTCCAAGGAGCAAGATATTATTACTTTTGATGATTAAAGTATGGCACACCAAGCTGGTCCTTTTCATGAAGTCTCTAGTTTAACTCATTTCCCTTTCAATTCTACATTAATTCTAGTACCATATTCTATTTTTTATTTGTTTTCATGATATGATAAGCAAATTAAATGTAGTGTAACTTAATGAAAGGCTAAATTGTACATATGATATCTTGGTATTGAAAAAAAATCTATTGGTTTATTTGCATATAA
This sequence comes from Artemisia argyi, assembly GCA_030686995.1. Taxonomy (NCBI): domain Eukaryota; kingdom Viridiplantae; phylum Streptophyta; class Magnoliopsida; order Asterales; family Asteraceae; genus Artemisia; species Artemisia argyi. Next base: position 169,777,555 of record CM060706.1, on the reverse strand, counting down.
AGGGTCATTGGTCATTTATGCAATCACATATACATACACAAAGTTCCGGAAATATATGCCTTACCGGGCTGTCGTAGGTTGTTTTGGCTACCCGTGTGAGAAAAGAAACAGTTAAAAAGTCTCTTGTTATGACAGCTATTCAGTTTTGTCTTCCTGTGTCTCACTGTAAACATTTTCCTGAATTACCATTACAAAACCAAGCTAGCTAGATTACACCATGCATTCATAATTATTGTAGGATATTAGGAGCAACATTAACATAGTTAAGGGCATAACGTATACATATCCTTGTCGATAACTTAATTTGTAGTTTTGTGTTCTTTGTTTACACATGCATTCATAATTATTGTAGGATATTAAGAGCAACATTAACATAGTTAAGGGTATAACATATACATATTCTTGTCGATAACTTTGTAGTTTTGTGTTTTTCTTTGTTAATTTGTCCAACGTAGGTTTCGCTTTCGGTGTTGCGACACGTGATCGACGTTAAGGTTCTAGGTTCCGTGTTTGATATCTTTGGTTTTGTTGAAGTATTGTTCAACAAGTGGCATCAGAGCTACGGTTGGATGGGCCTAGTGATGATGGGGATGGTGTTCCCTCAGTTAGACCCCGGTTCGACGGTATTAGTGGATCCCGATAAAACTTATACCGAAAGGAAGATGGTAACAGGTGGTGTGTTCCGATGGTAAAGGTCGGCGTTATGAAAAAGGTGGGATTGTGGCTATAGTTGAAGGGGAGGCCCATGGTGGTTTAGGTTTGAGGAGAGGATTGTTGGGTGTGCAACCCCAACAATTATGAACATTTCACTAAATAACAGCATTTATGATGAAGAAAAAAAAATAAAAAATAAATAAATAAATAAATAAATAATAAAAAAAACTTGTAAAACACTTATGTGGCCTAATGCTTTAACTAACCAGGTCATGAAAATTTTAGTCCAAGTGAATATATGAGTTTGGAATATAAAAATTGCAGATAGCAGACCTTGTAATGATTGTATGATATATTAATCCAAATCCAATTTTGGTGCAGAAAAAAAATCCTTTTGTATCCACCATTCCCTCTATTTCCAAACATCGGCCCCGCGCCAAAATTGGTCTGGCCACCACACCAATCAGAAAAGAGAAGCATGGTTATGAGTTGGTGGCTTGGTGCAAAATCTATATCCTGTGGACCAGGCAGTGTTATGCATCACAAAGTGCATACTTCCATAACAAAGCTGTCTGCAAGCCAAAAAAAATGCTAGTTTATGTGGTTCTGAACTCCAAAAAAATTTTGTGACCACAAGAAAGATATTCATAGTGATACTTTTTTGTTGTAGATGTCACAAGGATATCATGGTTCTTAGAGTAATCCGTGTGGACCATTGAGCGAGCAAGAAATCCCGAAAGTGGGAAGGAGTACCCTCATCCTTATTGATTGAGACAAAGATAGATCACGGTCGACACACGGTCACATGGCTCATACAAGTATATTTGTTCCAACACCAAGTAATTCAATTAAGCAATTAGGTTCCCAATGTCAAACGCAGAAGTACCAGTTCCGTGCATTGAATGATTATCCTTTATTGTGTCCATCTACTGTCATCATATGAACCAGCAAACTTGACCAGAAAAAAACTAGAAAAACTGTAACGAGGGTTGCCAATAATTTCTTGCTTACGCACACCAAGTTCTTACTAGCTAGTACTTGCATTACACCGTGTGAGTCCATCTCTTTGTAATTTTGAAGGGTTAGTGCCTTGGAAAAGCTAAGCTATGAAACTGATACATTAGAGATTAAGAACCTGGCATGGTAACTTAAGGCACTTATAATATAAGTATATATATGTTGGCTGTCTATACATGTAGATTGTAGTTGCATGGTACAATCAAATCTGGAGTTTATGCCATAAACCATTCATAACACTCGGAAGGACTTTTTGAGAAACATAGTATCCAACATAATAAAACAACTGCACGAAATCTTTCAAACATAGATGTTATGGTTATTCAAATAACGAGGCCCAAAATGTTTGTATGGTCTGACTATTATGGATGCTAACGGTAAGGTTGTAATAGAATTAAATAACAACGATGATTTACATTCCTGAATCCCGATTCATTGGTAGAATATCGCAACAAATAGTGGACTACATCTACTATTTGATTAGAGGTATATGTTCGGAACTTGTTTTAAACAACAGAAGTAGTAAAGACATTTTCACACTTTTTCGACCCAAAAGATTGTTTGTGATGGATCCAAACACTATCTACTTTACTGGTTTTACTTACTAAGCCTTGTATGAATTGTTCAGGAATCAAGCCTGCAGGTAACAAACACTGCTGAACTACATACTATACTGACATAAGCATATATAGTTATATAAGCCTATCGATAAATGGATATTGTTGATTATGGTGTGCGGTGTGCCATGTATGCGATTGATATAACCGCATCCCTTGTCATACAAAATACTACTAGTATAACACTAGCTAGGACTTATGAGATATTTTAATGAAACCAGAATCAAAATGCAACATCAGTGCTTACTTTTGAGAGGCTATAACATAATTTAGCTTTCCATAAGCAAGTGAATATTAAAAAAAAAAAAAAAAAAAAAAAATATGTACATGTACTGAATTATTAATAAGTTGAAGCTTATACACTAGTTTTCTTTTGAACGGTAAGAACTTAAAAAAAAGAATGCGGTGAACGTGGATCGAACACGTGACCTTCAGATCTTCAGTCTGACGCTCTCCCAACTGAGCTATCCCCGCTTGTTGTTTTTACAAATGAAATTAATGAATTTACCCAGTTTCTTGATACATTTTTTTAGAAAAAGGTTTATTAAACTTATGTTAGAAAAAGGTTTATTAAGATTATTAGTAGATTTATTTATCAATATCGAGTTAGACGATATCAAGTATCTTTGTATTTGCAATCCAATGTCTATTAGAGAGCACGGTATGGGGTGATTTAGGCGTCATTCTCCACCCACACACAACCATAACATACGAATAAGTGTTATTGGTGCACCGTTCAAATGTGTTATTCGGCCCTATGTTGTTGCGATAGCCGGTGCTATTATTTATACTAGACGGGTACCCGTGCATAGCAACGGAATTTTATAACGACAGATAGTTTATTGATAAAAAAAACTTTATAGGTTATAAACAAAAAAATAAAAGTTTAAAGATTTGAGGATTAAACATAATGTTCTAAAACCCGGTTCGATCCAGGTGGTTCAACCTGTTAAACCGTTCCGGTCGAAAAATGTGTCAATTTAAACCGGTTCAACTTGCTAGGTTGGTCGAAACCGGGTCAACCCGCCGGGTTTGAAGCGTCCCAGGTCAACCCGGTTTGTGATTTGTATTAATAGTTTCCTTTTGAAATATATGTTTTCAACATTTCCATTTTTAGTTTCAACTTTTTAACCGGAGAAATAGATCTCGATGAGGCTTGATTCACCAGTTTATATCGGTTTCAACGGATCCTCTCTGGTTCGTTTTCGGATAGTTTTTATTGGTTAGCCGAATCGGTGGCGACACCAGTTCCCGATTGAACCCGTTGTTCCCGTCCAGTTTTCAAAACTATATGTACCATCAAATTGTTAGGTTGTATGAAGCTTTGTGCGTTTTATTAATTTGTATAATGTGTATAATAACATGTACTTTTCATTTTAGGGTGTTTAAAAATAACATTAATTAGTGTGTTTAATTATTTCATACGGATTATGTTGTAGCTTATTTAAATTGTACATTATAAAATTTTTATTATACTTTTTAGTAAGTGATGTTTTAATTGGTTGCATTTAATTTGGTAGATATGCTTTTAATTGGTTGTACAATGTGAATAAATCATTGTACTTTTAAGTAATGAGGTATTTTAATAAGAATATTAATTACAGTATAATTTAGTTTTATGAAACCATTATGATTAATATCTTTCTCTCTCATTTGACCAAGTGTTTAAAACTCAACATTTCACTTGACCATTTCTCCATTATAAGTAGTTAAGATATTTACTAGCCTTAAGGCCTGTCCGATGGGCGGCTAGCTTCAAGAATTTTTTAAAAAGTAAAAAGAGTAAAATGCTTGATACAATAATATATTGTGATCATTTTTTCCCCTATACTAATATAGATTATTTAAGGTTATTTTTTTTTTGTAAAGTCAACGATCTCGATAAAATTTTGACGCCATTGTGCAGGAGTTGTGTGCTTAACACGTAGTTTTTTACGCCGTTGCTGATGAGTTGTGTGCTTAAAGTAGTAGTATAAGACAAGCGTAGTTACCATAGTTACTTACCACAAAAAATGATCAAGAACTAAATATCATCTCTTTACATAAAGTTGAATTAGAACACTTTTAATCTGCTCATGAACTAAATCTCCCCTCTTTGCATAAAGTTGAATTAGAACACTTTTAATCTGCTCATTGTGTATAACGTAACATTAAGATCAAATTAATAAAATCACAATTCATCGTATATACTATGCGTCAATTCATTATTTATCTACACACCCAATTATTGAGCTTCTTTAAATGAATAATGGGACTCGCTTCTCACTCTTCCAATGTTTAGTTACTCCTTGCACTATAATGATCTGCAACTTTCTTTGCAATATTCTTTGTGCTCTCATCCTCTCAAAACACATCACCTGACAATTAAATGCAATAAAGCTTACCAAGAGAGAGAAAAAAAAAAAAAAAAAAAAAAAAAAAAAAAAAAAAAAAACTTTTTGCATTTAGAAAAAATGAGGCCAACAAACCAACAGGATGTTTGGGATTGCTTAATGCGCTATGAAACAACGGATGAGAAGTTTAAGACTGTTTATACATTGCTAATCTAATATCTTGAGATTGAAATAGAAGGATTTAAGTTGCTTATTTCATAAGCAATAAATAATCCAATAACCAATCCCAAACACGCTATGATTCTTATAATATGTTAACTTACGGGTCAGTTTACATTTTAATCCTTAAAAACGCAGAACTTGTCAAACGCTAAAGCAAACGATTAATAATCACAACTCTAAATAGCTGAATCACATAGAAACCATCACTTTATTTTTTTTTTAGCAAAGAAACCATCACTTTCAAAACGTCAAACACCCATAATATTCCCTCTGTACATAAACAACCACACTTTCTTGCTACTACGTATTACTTAAATTTAAATTAACCAAGCGATTCATTGTAAATCGAAAACATACTATTTCACTCTGTAGCTATCATGATCTTAAGCAATAACGACCAAATCTAAAAAATCGAACAGAAGTTACCGGTAATATCAAAGTTGGTGAAGTACTTCATTACATACCACATTGTTTATTTTGTGCATGTACTTTCTAAAATAATTAACGTGACCCCAATTATATACTTATTTATTACCATAAAAATAAGAGTCATGCCTCCTTACATTATTAAGTGCTTGGTTACTCAAAATTAAGAACCATTTGCTTACATTTGAGTGCTTATTCATATTTACTCTTGTCACACCCCGCCACGGCGGAAACGCGCGGGTGTAACTTCATGGATATCATCACAACACCTGGTGTCTACATAGAGAACAACTACATGCACATAAATATAGCAATGTACAAACACAAAGTGTTGTAACAATACCCCAAAGTAAAATAACCAAAACAAAACATAAATCCAAACATAGATGATAAACCACTTCCAATGCAACTATGGTCTCGTCTATCCACATCCTTCTATCTTATCCTTAGAAAGCTCACCTGAAAATGATGTTTAAAACGTCAACATAATGTTGGTGAGATTCATAGGTTTAAGACTCAAAACACAAGGCAACCAAATTTACTGTGATTACAAAATATAGCTGGACAAATAAATTATAGTTATCATATTGCTACATGCATTTGCAAGTCGTATCCACACATAAAGGCAACAACACTCATAAGGCAACCATTGGGCGGAACGTGCCCACCGATCCAAAGTAGTACCCATCAATATGCCATCAATTAGGTCGCATGCGCGAGCAACAGGGTAAGCACCCTCCCAATTGAATCCCAAAATAAATCATCAATTAGGTCGCTATCCTAATTGAATCCCAAAACATCCACATAAGCAAATAATCACACATAGCATACATACGACAACATTATAAGTCCAAGCTCTTTAATACCACACACATAATCACAGTAAACCAAAACATTTAAGACAAGCATCATTCCCATCCCAAGTTTAAAACAAAGTAAAAATATGGGACTATGAACTCACCTTAAACTCCGCAGCTCCACAAACAATACACAATCTATAATACACAAAAATAATCCACATTACATAAGGTCAAGCTAAAAGCTACAACCCATGTAATACACATACGATGGATGTCTAAGACTCATATGACCCACCATGGATCTCCTAGACACCACACTAACCACTACCATAACTTAATACTCACTAAATCCCTTGCACTCTAAAACTCAGAAAACGCAGAATTTTTGAGTACATTCGCTCACATGAAATTACGACAAATAATGCTTAACAACTCACAAAAAAAATTTACCATGGTCTCTCATAATCATAGAAGCTAATCCCAGAAGACCATGGACCAATAACACACACAAGTACTCATAAAAAATTCAAACTTGTCAACTACTCAAATTCGGATCTGAACGCACACCAAAAAGTTTTGATTTTTAATAATTACTTCCACAAGTTTTTATCGCAAATCCTCTTCGTGGTAGTCTAATATAACCTAAAACTTAACTATTCCAGAAGACCAAGTCAAAATACCACTTTTACAACCACATGCCACCCTCAAACTTTTACCCAAAATCTGTCCCGGTTTGACAGCTTTGACACCTTAACAAAGAAAAATCAAAAGATCGACTTCCCGACCTCAAAATTGATCGTGGCTGGACTTTTTGGAAAGCTCTTTCATTATACTACAATTTAGACCTAAAATTCGTGATCTAAATCATCACCATCTGTTATGTACACTCACATCTTTACAGCCTTACAAATCTGTCCAAACCCTAACACATAATCTAACTCGTTTAACACTCAATTCCCTTAACCATTACCCGTAATATTAACATCTAATCATCCTAACATGTTTTACTTCAATAATTTACAGAAGTATATAAACCCTAGATTCCATCATATTAATTATTACATGAATCATAACAATAATTGATTAATTACACATAAAGGTTAAAGATTTTACCTTGATTCTTGATTTTTGCTTCACAATTATAAACCTTAATTTTTCCTCTTGGATCCCCCTCTTGTGTCGACTTGTATGCAGGAAAAAGGGATAGGGGAATGTTGATTTTGTATTTATAATTAATTTGGATAATCCTTAAAGTTTAGAGTTGTATTTGGTATCAAATTTGGTTTCCTTTTTCCCCCCTAACACCTTATTCGGCCGCCCCCTATTATTATATATTTATTTTTATTTTTTTTATTAAATTTATTTATTACACTCAAAACCTCATACTTTTCATATTTTATAAACTCCCAAAACAAAAACCTAACGTCTTACGCGATAAACCTTAATTTTACGATAAACCGGAAAAATATCATTTTCAAAACAAAGTTTCCAAAAATAGAATTTCACACTCTTTTTGAAATATAACTCATAAAAACAAATCCCACGTAACTTACTAACGCTCAATTACTTGAACAAAACCTCGTTACGCAAAAACACCAAAACTACACAAGTTATTTCTACACCACAAAGGTGATCAAAATGAACTTTCCCAAATTCCAAACTTTCCAAATCACAATAAAACCACTCACGCAAAGGAATTTAGTGCTAAAACTCACCTATATCACTTATATATCACTTCAAACACCTAATACACACCAAACAAACGTCAACCGAGTCAAGACTATCAGTCAAACTAACCTGCTAAAACCACGGTTGTTACATCATCCCCCACTTCGGGAAATCGCGTCCCAAGATTTCAACTACTATAGTCACCACTCACAACAGTAAAAGGAAATTTATGGATTTTTAAGCGGATAAATACCACACCATAAACTCACAGAGAAATGTGAACCGACTAAATACTCAAATTCACACGATAGAAAAACATTCCGTCACTCCAACGATACACGCAAATAGATACACTCCCCGATCAACAACACCAATGATCAAAACGACTTCTCACAGGTAGGTACGATACCCTCTAACCAAATGAAAACCCGAATGGTAACCGAAAAACGCACTCGCAAATAACAAATACTCATAAAACAAACATTAATTACCTCTGATTCCTCACGCTCCCAAGTAAACTCAGGACCACGCTTAGAATCCCACCATACCTTTACCAACGCTATCTCACCACACTTCAAACTCTTAACATCTCATTTCCATAATCTCAACAGGTTTCTTGACAAAACGGAGAGTCTTGTTAACCTTAATCTCATCTAATGGCACATCCAGACTATCATCTGCCAACCACTTCTTTCCATTAGATACGTGAAACGTATCATGCACTCTACTAAATTCCTCAGCTAACTTCCACCGGTAAGCCACAATTCCACTCCTTTCCGTAAATCCCAAATGGTCCTACGTATCTCGGTGCTAGCTTGCCTTTCTTACCGAAACACACAACACCTTTCCAAGGAGATACTTTTAACCTCACAATATCACCAACACCAAACTCTAAGGGCTTACGGAAATAATCCGCATAACTCTTTTGGCGATCTCTTGCTGCCTTAAGTCTTTCCTTAATCGGAAAAACCTTATTCGTAGTCTCTCGTTCTAGTTCAGGACCAATTAGTTGGCTTGTTCCAACCTTTGCCCACAGAACAGGTGACCTACATTACCTTCCATACAACTTTTCACACGACACATACTCAATATTAGAATGACAATTGTTGATATAGGAGAACTCAGCTAAGGATAAATGTATACCCCGGCCTCCTCCCAAAATCAAACACACCCATGCTCTCAGCTCACCATCCATCTCCTGATTTGTACGCTCACTTAGTCCATTCATTTAAGAACGATAAGTCGTACCCATCTTCATACGCGTTCTCAAAACTATATAACACGTTTACCACTATCGCAAAGTAAATATTTCATCATGTTTCTTGATGATCAACGCGACACCCCATGGCTCTTTACCAACTCACCAAGCGAAAAGTCTCGCCTACTCTTCCATACATCTCTTGTAAAGGTAATGATATGTCTTATCCCTTCTTGGATGTATCAAATACCTTGCATGACTGCTGTCCTTACGCTTCCTCTCAATAGAACCAATAGATGGTCCGCAAAGTACATTCCTCCATCTTGGTTCCTTTCCATTTACTGGTCTAAACCAAGTAATCATTCTTCTTATATGTTCTCATCCTTGAACCTCTCCCTCTAGGCTGCCAGTATCATCCTTTTAACTACAAACTGAATTATCATAATCCTTGCTCACAAACATCTAAGTTTCACTCGCTCACTTTCGTTCAGCGCTCTTACCACGATGTCCTCCCTTCTTTGACGATAGCGAATCAGACAATCGTAGTCACTGAGAAACTCCACACCCAACTTCTCTTCAACATATATTAACCTCTTGTCAAATATATGCTAAAGATTCTCATGATCCGTGTAGATAACACTTCCTGCTCCATACAAATCTCATCTCCAAGTTCTATTCCCCAACTCTAAGTCACGCATCACATAGTTCCTCTTATGAATCTTCTATCTCCGCGATGCCCATGCAATCCGAAGAACGTACATCTTGAAGCTAAACCTCTCACTTGAACAACTCGGCAAACACCCTCTTCCTCTTCGACGAACAAATCGATAATCAAAACGACAATCTATCCTAAGTAAACGACGCGAACCATGAAACTGGTCGAACTAAAACGTATATCAACGAACTCAAAAAGGGTACGAATTACTGACTAACGAAGTAACGAACATCAAAATCAAAGCTAGAAAACACAATAAGAAAATTTTCTCCCAATAAAAGAAGACACGGATAAAATGCTCATGAAAACCCCACACAAGAAAAGATGGAATATACGTACCCATAGTAAATCCACAGGCGTACCTCAACAAAAGAAACACTCGATGAACTAAATACATAACAAGTTTGGTAAATGAGAACCATAGACAGTTCTTATTCCCGTACTCGACCTTCCCAAAAACAAATGAACACCGTTTTTTTATTTATTTATTTATTTATTATTATTATTATTATTTTTACAAGACATATCTTAAACTTATACTTTTTTTTTTATAAAATATATATAAACCATTTTATGTAAGACATCAACATAACCATTTTTTTTCTTCACACTTCATTTCCCATAAAAATATTAGTTTCCATCAAACGACCTTGAAATACCCAAAACGAATTTGTAAAATACCATAAAGACTCTAACACAACCTCTTAATCGAACGCGAAAGACATTGAAGAATTCCGTAATCAAAATAATCCTCAAACGAACTCATACCAGTGAACACTCACGCAAATGCATTGCAAACCAAACGAAGAAAGCAAAGACTCATTCGTACAACAATCAATCCAAAATCATAGAAAACACCGATACTAACGGGTCACAAAACATGTCACGAATTCAATTGGTGTGTGTAAATGAGGGATTCAAATATCCACACCAACTCGTCATGAACCAACAATACTTGAAGAATAGCATAACATTCATCCGAAGAAGGAATGTATGGAATAACCAAAGAAACGAACCAATATCCAACAAAACGAATTCGATTACCTAACACCTATCACGACGTCAAATAGAAAGAATATGGCATTTGTACCATTATGGTACGAATAAGAATGTCAACCAAAGAATTAGGTATACAAACGGAGCGTCTAGCAAACGAATCAACTTAAATACCACAACATAAGTACCCACCGATAATTGAGGTATCAACATATGATATGTAGGATGGAATCTTACCACCTACACACCCCAATGTATAACGACTACCCGAACGGTTAAGAGAATACTTCTCTAACCATACAGCCATCACCAACATGATATCACATACCATCTACCACAACATATAACAACAAACATCAATCAATGCAATAATGGTCACAAGTCCACGTGTGTGATACCCATATAATTATGTTCGCGACCATAGTTATAAGCCTATTCCACACGCATACTTGCTTCCAAAACCACACATCTCAATGATAACACACATATACCACATAGCACCTAATACACCATGCAATCCATGCTATCATGCTTGCAAGTACACTTGTGTTGTGACGCATGTATAATTATGTTGGCCACCATAATTATCTATGCCCCCTTTCATAAGTGTACTCCCTCCTATGACAACACATCATGCAAACAAACATGTAAACAAAAACTAAAGACGTCGCAAACAATCATCTCGCATGGAACAATTTTGACGATCACGTAAATCTATAATCAAAATTACTTGGATAAGGTCGATCCAATATCCAAGAGTAATCACGCTCCAACATGGCTCCAGACGGCAAAAGATAATATACGAACTCCAAAACATAACACAAAACAAAAGACGTCGCATAATGGCTCAAATTCCACTCTCGCACTTATCTCCCTACTCAGATCAATTCAACTTACTACTCGCTGTGGACTCTAGATCCGAATCCACACCATTCCATCCTAACTCCCTTTTATCTTTACTCAACCAACCATTCCTGTTTCCTGCATGTTGAGGTAATCGACAACATGCAAAACCAACTCTATTTCTTTCTTCCAATTCCTCATGATTCACAAGTGCATATAACTCACGAGGTTTAGACTAAACCACCTCTCCTTCCTAAGTGAAATGAGGACACCACCAAGGGTATTTGGTAATGGCTCCATATCCAGAAGTCGTCGTGGTTCCAAACCTCTCCACTTCTTCTCCACCATAAACGTCCTTTCCTTGTCCGAACGTAGATACATTCTATCGGAAACTCGGATTATGCGTTTAGTCTGCTTCATCCTACCACTTCTCTCGCATCCGATAGCGACAACGGTTGTCCATCAAAGCATCTTACGCGCGGAAGACGATATAATAAAGTCGATATATATAATAATACGTATAGGAGATAAAATAGACGTCCAAAACTCAATCAAACATCTCATAAATATAGGAAAATAGACATATAAAATACTATACTTACACATAGGTCCTAAATGCAACTATATGAGGGACTCCTAGGCTATAGTCTAGGTTAAACCACCTAATTCTCTATAACCAAGGCTCTGATACCAATCTGTCACACCCCGCCACGGCGGAAACGCGCGGGTGTAACTTCATGGATATCATCACAACACCTGGTGTCTACATAGAGAACAACTACATGCACATAAATATAGCAATGTACAAACACAAAGTGTTGTAACAATACCCCAAAGTAAAATAACCAAAACGAAACATAAATCCAAACATAGATGATAAACCACTTCCAATGCAACTATGGTCTCGTCTATCCACATCCTTCTATCTTATCCTTAGAAAGCTCACCTGAAAATAATGCTTAAAACGTCAACATAATGTTGGTGAGATTCATAGGTTTAAGACTCAAAACACAAGGCAACCAAATTTACTGTGATTACAAAATATAGCTGGACAAATAAATTATAGTTATCATATTGCTACATGCATTTGCAAGTTATATTCACACATAAAGGCAACAACACTCATAAGGCAACCATTGGGCGGAACGTGCCCACCGATCCAAAGTAGTACCCATCAATATGCCATCAATTAGGTCGCATGCGCGAGCAACAGGGTAAGCACCCTCCCAATTGAATCCCAAAATAAATCATCAATTAGGTCGCTATCCTAATTGAATCCCAAAACATCCACACAAGCAAATAATCACACATAGCATATATACGACAACATTATAAGTCCAAGCTCTTTAATACCACACACATAATCACAGTAAACCAAAACATTTAAGACAAGCATCATTCACATCCCAAGTTTAAAACAAAGTAAAAATATAGGACTATGAACTCACCTTAAACTCCGCAGCTCCACAAACAATACACAATCTATAATACACAAAAATAATCCACATTACATAAGGTCAAGCTAAAAGCTACAACCCATGTAATACACATATGATGGATGTCTAAGACTCATATGACCCACCATGGATCTCCTAGACACCACACTAACCACTACAATAACTTAATACTCACTAAATCCCTTGCACTCTAAAACTCAGAAAACACAGAATTTTTGAGTGCATTCGCTCACATGAAATTACGACAAATAAAGCTTAACAACTCACACCAAAAATTTACCATGGTCTCTCATAAGCATAGAAGCTAATCCCAGAAGACCATGGACCAATAACACACACAAGTACTCATAAAAAAATTCAAACTTGTCAACTACTCAAATTCGGATCTGAACGCACAACAAAAAGTTTTGATTTTTAATAATTACTTCCACAAGTTTTTATCGCGAATCCTCTTCGTGGTAGTCTAATATAACCTAAAACTTAACTATTCCAGAAGACCAAGTCAAAATACCACTTTTACAACCACATTCCACCCTCAAACTTTTACCCAAAATCTGTCCCGGTTTGACAGCTTTGACACCTTAACAAAGAAAAATCAAAAGATCGACTTCCCGACCTCAAAATTGATCGTGGATGGACTTTTTGGAAAGCTCTTTCATTATACTACAATTTAGACCTAAAATTGGTGATCTAAATCATCACCATCTGTTATGTATACTCACATCTTTACAGCCTTACAAATCTGTCCAAACCCTAACACATAATCTAACTCGTTTAACACTCAATTCCCTTAACCATTACCCGTAATATTAACATCTAATCATCTAACATATTTTACTTCAATAATTTACAGAAGTATATAAACCCTAGATTCCATCATATTAATTATTACATGAATCATAACAATAATTGATTAATTACACATAAAGGTTAAAGATTTTACCTTGATTCTTGATTTTTGCTTCACAATTATAAACCCTAATTTTTCCTCTTGGATCCCCCTCTTGTGTCGACTTGTATGCAGGAAAAAGGGATAGGGGAATGTTGATTTTGTATTTATAATTAATTTGGATAATCCCTAAAGTTTAGAGTTGTATTTGGTATCAAATTTGGTTTCCTTTTTCCCCCCTAACACCTTATTCGGCCGCCCCCTATTATTATATATTTATTTTTATTTTTTTTATTAAATTTATTTATTACACTCAAAACCTCATACTTTTCATATTTTATAAACTCCCAAAACAAAAACCTAACGTCTTACGCGATAAACCTTAATTTTACGATAAACCGGAAAAATATCATTTTCAAAACAAAGTTTCCAAAAATAGAATTTGACACTCTTTTTGAAATATAACTCATAAAAACAAATCCCACGTAACTTACTAACGCTCAATTACTTGAACGAAACCTCGTTACGCAAAAACACAAAAACACCAAAACTACACAAGTTATTTCTACACCACAAAGGTAATCAAAATGAACTTTCCCAAATTCCAAACTTTCCAAATCACAATAAAACCACTCACGCAAAGGGATTTAGTGCTAAAACTCACCTATATCACTCATATATCACTTCAAACACCTAATACACACCAAACAAACGTCAACCGAGTCAAGACTATCTGTCAAACTAACCTGCTAAAACCACGGTTGTTACAACTCTAAAATAAGAACTAACGTACCTTAGTGCTTCTTTTAAGCAGAATTTCGAGGTGCATTTAGGATTTCTTGTCTACTTAAAAAGAATGCAGTAAGCCATATATGCACTAATATCCAACCTTAAGCACCCTCTAAATTGATATTAACCGCAATATTCCTTTGCATCAATGATTATAATCCTAAATAGCAGCCTTTATTGTTGCAAATATGTAATACATTGCATAACAACAAATATTATAAGTTTATATTAAACCATGTGCGAACGGTGCCGTTTTGGTAGTGGATTTCCCGCAAAAAAAAAGGCTAACAAAGCCCAATCTCCTGGCCTTTATACCTCACCCCTAATAATCCAATAGCTTTTGTATAATTATGCTTCTTCCAGATTTTTCTTCAAACACCAACACACATCTAACCAACGGCACACATATCAACCATCGCTTATCCATTGGCCGGGTTTTGATTGCCGGGTGTTATCTTTCTTAGGACTTGGTTAACGATTACAACTGACTATGGTGCAAGAGTTATGGAACAGTTAGGGATTTGATTTTCTTGGGGTTTTCAGGTACAAATCTAACTGGTAGTTCATCTTATTATCTTACATAAATATATTCATAACTATATTTATATACTTTAGATCTTTGATGTCAATTAAGGTTTGGTGATTGTTTTTTAGGGTTTCGGAGAAAAAATGGGGGACGGTGCAGACAAGGAATATGGAGAGGATGGATTCGATGAGGGATAGGGGGAAGAGGAGTTTGGAAGGTGGTGGTGCTAAAGATGACGACAGTAACCCGAGCGAAAATTGCCCGTTTTAGCTAGGTAAGGACTAATCAATAATTGAGATCTGTTTATGTGGTGGTTGGTTGTTATGTAAAATTTATTTGAGTAATTGTCTTGAGTTTATGTGGTTGATTGTGCATTTGTGTTGCTATTGCTTATATTGAGTTTGCTATTTAGGCATTCGGTATATAAGATTTTTCTATTTTGAGTAATTGGGTTGAGTTTATGTGGTTTTTGTATTTTTCTACTGCTATTGCTTATATTGATCAGTTGATTTGGATTAGGAGGTAATTTAATAGTATCATTAAGCAATAAGTACAACGTTTTAAATATTGGGACTTGGGCTACGTTTCGATGTTAAGGGAGATTGTTACTAGGAAAGGATGATAACAGAGTCGTTTAAGTGTGATTACAAGCGTTTTTTGGTTGTTGACTCTGCTGAAATAGTGAGAAAGAGCATTATAAGGAGATATGTGGTTTTATGCATTTAGTAGCCTTCGGGTCTCTTTGAATACAAGTTGGTGAAATATTAAGATGAACAAGCCTCAGAATTTAGGAATGCTAGAAAATTGAGTGGCTGTGGCTCTATGATGAGGTTCATTTATGCATTGATTTGCTTTTGTTTTTGTTCTTTTTCTTTGCACCTCAGAATAGCTCAAAGATGATGGGGAGTTTTTTGTACTACATACCATCATATGGTGATATAAAAGAGTAATAGACAATTGAGTGGTTGTGGCTAATAAGGAGCTTGATGTGGGTTGCGCCGAACAAGATAGAAGAAGGTATGATACTCAGTGCCCAATATATGTTAAGGTTTTGTTATCAGTATAATTATTATAGATATCTATTTTTGATCATTTATCCAATGTATTAGGTTTCAGAGTTAAGTTAGCGGTTAAATTTTAGTTTCATAGTTAACCTAATAGTAAATTTTTGATTGTGAGGCGTTGCAGAAGGAGGCAGATGTTGTATCGATTGTGGTCGACGATTTTGTGGTGAACACATCACTGAGCTTGGTATGCGTTTAGACTCGACAAGCTGTTTTCTTACATCATTTATAAAAACAAAAAAATAGTATATTTTTGTATATGGATAGTTGCTATAGTTTATAGTGTTATATGATTTACATGCTCATTTTGCCATTTTGAGTTTTTATGAAATATTGGTATAGGGTTCTTTCGGATTGGTGGTGCTAAAGGATACGAAGTATCATGAAAGAGTTCATCAGCTGATGTTTTGCTACTCTCCTGGTACACGAACATAAAATAAAATAGACCTTTAGTACGGTTGTCATTATCGACGCCGGTTGTGTCCCGTATTGGCATGTCCCATTAGGAAGGAAAGACTCGAGAACATGTAGCCTTGCCCACATGGAAACAAATTCACCTTGTACATGTTGATCAGGGACCAAATATTGAAAACTAACTGTATTGAAATTTAAGTTGTCATATGTAAACTATTAGCCTTAACCGCACATATCTAAGCACCCTTTAGTTGGTATCCATATATTTTTTAAAGTTGTTCGGTATTTCTAACGCTTTCTAACATATTTAATCTTATACAGCTTTGTTGTGGCCACCGGCTTATCGGGATACTTTCGCTCCTTAGGATAAATCAAGAACAAGTTGTAGACCGATTGCAACAGATGCTACTGTCTAGGTACATGCACACGAAAAAAATAGGCCTTTACTATTAATTTGTGAATTTAACGGTTGTCATTGTCAGGGTAGGTTTGTTTAGTTGATACCATATCATATAACTTTACGCACAATATATTCTTTCAGGTGGAACTTCGTTTCGGTATGAGCAACGAACGACTTTGCACGGGATCCAGTTTTGCAACCTGACACTTAAGATTACATGTAAGGTTATCTCTATTTTTATAAGATCATGTTCATGATATGTGCCAATAGAAAATAATGACCAACATTTTAAACGGAACATATCTTAAGCAAAACCTATGGTTCATAGCAAGTAAGCTAAAACAGGACGGATTAAATGGGTCGAGCGGGTAAAAAATTGTTTCCGAATTCATTTAAACTACATTTAATATCAGTAAAAATATGGAAAAAGAAGTCTTTGTAGGTCTCAGCCCTGGTGTAGCCCCCTGTTTTAACCTGGACAGTTTTTCCCCGTTTGAACCTGAATCTGAGACACTTTAATGAACCAAACACATTAAGCCTTTTATAAGTTTTTTTTCCAATTCAAAATAGTTTAGGGTTATATACCTGACCAAAACCGCATTCATATTGTTGCTGCAGCAGGTGCCAGTGAAAGCCAGGATACGACTATGACTATTTTGTGTCGAATTAATGAATCCAGGTGTTGCACACCCCAAGGTAAGCCCGGTTGTTAGCACACACTTAAATGAAGGATACCTTATTAATAATGCTTCATTGTGACAGGCCCTACATCCATGTACAACGATACTAACATTTTCAAGACAATCTGATGTATACTACAAGTTCTGTAACGTTGGAAAAGTCGTGCAGCACTCAACCTCAAATTATTGGATCATATAGTTCAAACAATATGTTCAGGTCAACCAGATGCAAGTAAGTTAGTGCAGGTTATAAGTTTATATTAAATCCCGTTCACAAGACGCCGTTTTTAGTGGCTATTTTCCTGCCAAAACCAATTGGGCTCCTGTGGCCTGTTTTTCTGGTCCGTGGGCTGTTTGTCTGGTCAAATATATATATATATATATATATATATATATATATATATATATATATATATATATATATATATATATATATATATGTGTGTGTGTGTGTGTGTGTGTGTGTGTGTGTGTGTGTGTGTGTGTGTGTGTGTATCCTTTGGATAATTATCCAATTGTTAGAGAGGGGCACCGAGTACCCAAGGATGACTTCTGAAGTGCTTATCACCACGTGTTTTTTAAACCAGGTGGCAGGTATTCCCAACAAGCTTGCACCACGTGTTTTTTAACCATGTTTTCATATTTGAGGCATGTCTTATGATTGTTCTGGAAAGAAGAACAACCCAACTCAATCGTTAGGTAGCACAAAAGTAATAATGAAACCCCCTTAGGTTTTGGGACATATATACCATTTTTCAATCTAGCCTTATATAAGTCCATCTCTTTTAGTAAATTCAACTCATCAGCTCTCTACATGTCAACTTTGTTTATTTTTTTTAAATGTTGCAAATACAAGGTCGTAGAACTAGGTGATTATCATCCATCAGATGTGCAAATAGTAACAAAAAGAGTTTGTAGCTTTAAACCTCGACAAATGAGAACCAAATCTATATGAGTACTTTAGAACTTTGGTGTTCTATTAGCACAATCCCATTAACAACTAACAGCATATTTAGTCTGTTGAATTCGTGTGATGGGACAACTATGTCTAAATGTGTCAGGTTTTTATGATGTCAAAAGATTTGCAAAGACACTTAAGGATAATAGACTGAACTTCAAATACTCCACTGTTGAGAAAGCCACTAGATCTTGGGATGAGTCGCATAAGGATTTTTTAAAACCAGTGCCAAGTAATTATCAACGTGCTTGGAAAGTTGTGACATTAATTTGAAGGTCCGGTAGTCTTTGACAATGGTGTCTCTTATATATTCATTCGACACAATAATGTCTACTTAATGGCCGTATCCAGGCAAAACTGTAATGTTGCTACCCTTATTGTGTTTCTCCACCGTTTAGCAAGCGTGAGTACCTTAAACTGTTTTACATGGTAATGCTAATATGTTCTGCTTTTGCTCAATATCATCACGTGACTATTTATTTCTTAATAGTTTATCACTTTGTTCAGGTTTTTGACTACCATTTTGAAGAGCCGAAAGAGGAATCGCTTAGAGATAACTTTGTTGTGGTGGTAAGAACAAACCCTTCTCACGACTTGGAACTGTAAGTGTCCTGTTTCTAATTTATTAAAGCGGTTGCTGTGTTTGGTACGTATAAGTTTTTGGCTATGGTTGGTTTGGCGGAATAACTTTTGGCTATTCTGCTCAAATAATTATTGGTCATCAAAAGTTATATATGATGTGGTTTTGCTTTTTCAAAGTTACATTAACAGTTGCCAGTTGGGGCCGGCAGCGATGGGACAAATTTTTACATATACATCTTTTCATCCATATATATTGGACCTATTTTAAAAGTTACTATGCAATGATCGACGACGTGAAACGACGCCCTGCAGTGGGGCCATCTGATCCACAATTGGCAGCTCGCCAAAGGCAGCCGATACCAATGCCAACTACAACAGCTGCACAAACAGGTACTTTATATACATCGACATGCAATGGGTTATTTACAGTTTATGTACATTCTTTTTGCGTTGTCACTTAACGAGCCTCATTGTAGTAATTAGATGATTAAGATGGTTTTGCAATTTTTTTCTTTAAGGGAGTGTCTCGCACAGTAGTGATTTTCATGTTAAAATTAGTTTTGTTCGTGATCTGATTTTGAATCCTCTTTAAGTTGATCTTAGGTGTAGTATAAAAATCATTTTCAGCATTTACCTTTACTTTTGAGGAATTTTAAATGGTATTGAGTTTCTTATGGTTTAGACTGTTATCAAATAGTAGATAGGATAGAATCTTAGTTTTAGCTTTTTAGTTGTTAGAAATGCTTTAGAGTAGTTCATATTAGGATATTGTAAGTTTCAAACACATGGTCTTTGATTTTTTAAGTCAAAAATCTCCTTTTTTTACCCATTTACACCAGCTGTTTTGCTGTCAAAAAAATACCTCACAGCCATTTTGATTTTGAATTTTAGTTTCTTTGTTTTTAATCCAAATGATCTAAAAAATTGCATGGTACTTATTTGGTAGCTTATGTAGTTTATGCTATTTTTTGTTTATTTTTTAGATTTTTTCTTAGCAGCTTATTAGGTCCCCTAAGTAACCCCCTTAGGCCATTTCAGCTTCAGTTTCCCTTATTACTTTTTATGCTTATTAGTGCTTTGTGGCTTATTTTTGCCTTTCGGACGCCTCCAACTGCACAAATATAGGATCGGTTATGATTTCACGATTCACTTGAATGCTGTTATGATTTTCCAGGATATGTGATTAATAATCATTTTATGCATTCACATTGTTGATATGTTTATTAATTGTATGCAGATGTAAAAGAAGCAACACATGGATAACAGTTCTATGCACTATCATTTTTACGCATGAACTCAGTTGGGCAAAAATAGAACCGGCCTGGACAAAAACAGGCTGGAAAAGCAGGCCAAAAGTGGCATACCAAAAAAAGGCAGGAAAAGCCCGGACTAAATGACGTCGGATTGAATAGTGTATAATATTATTTAGTAATTGTTGGGCTTATAACATGAAGGTATCAACTTATGAATTATGCAACAGGTTGCAGTTGTAATTTATATAGTATTACATTATTGAAATATTGGCTGTAATTGATGTGATATAGGATTTTTGTGTGTAGATGTAATTTTTGCAAACTTTTCAATGAAATACATTTCACGTTTACCCATATGTGTTTCAATGTTTTTTGTAGTAATTGAAAGCGTTTTGGGTGCCATCACCTTGATTTTAGGCGGCGACGATGGGGTTATTGGTATAGTAGAAAATTACCGTCCAATAACCAACGCGATAAAACGACGCCCAACCGCAATGCGCCGGACCGTCACCAATCTCGTATTTAATATATTAGAATACTACAAAAAGCCCCTGATACATTATGGTTTTCATTCAACTATTGTGAATCACTAGGACATGCACCCACTCAATCAAAGATATTTACCATAAAGTTACAATCTTTAATCTCTTTCTCAAATGGGTTATCTGGTCTAATTTTCTATACTTGTTTCATGAAGATTTCTAATTAGTTGTAGCATACCCATTTCAGATAACATGTTAACTTACACATTCAGAAAAAATATTAACAAAAGAGAAGATTCTTAATAAAGTACTTGATATATCTTAAGCCAAAAGAAGCATGCCCATTGATTAGTTACTTGGTGTATCTCAAGAAGCAAACCTGATTGCATCCTTACATGTCACCAGTGTGTATGTTGTGTATGCTGCATATGACTCTGAAAGCTCACACATATGCATATGCCGCGAGAAAAAAATAATAATAACTCATACTTTAGCTTTAATAATTTCAGATGTTTGATTAGGGCAGTGGTATGCTTTTGCCTTTTCAAATTGAGTATACTTGTAATATCTCAAATGTTTATTTAATCTCAGTCAAAATCATGCATTAAATAAGGGTGAGCAAAAAAGTATCCTTACAACATATACCTCACGCGCCGGTGTTGATCCATGTAGAGATTTTATCATATCCTCGTGTTCATATTACATGTCATCATCTGATTATGTGCCTCAATCCTTGTCACAACTCCTTACATTTTCACCATCATCCTAAAAAATCAAAAAGTAGCTTAGTCTTATTACAATTTCAAATCCTTACATATCACAAGCTTCTACAACAAATGAATTCCTTAAGTTCTTAAAATTACTCACCTCTTCATTGTTATCAATTTGAGAAAATTTTCTGCTTGAAAATATAAGCAAGCACCAACCTGTTAAATTTGAATACTTATTTACACTAACTTTACCAAAAAGCAAAACACTCAAAACTACTGATTTGAGTTTAAATTTAGCAGATTAGTTTAGCTAAGCAATCTCGAACACCTTCTAACTCATTATTAATAATCAATATCACCTATTATGCAATCTTATACAAACAAAGAAATGCATATATATTAAGGTATTAAGCATTTACCTCTTCCTTAATACTCTTTATCTTAGACATTTCATCAAATATTTGGTGACCCCTTCATGAAACACCTGATTGTAAGTATATCTAGTTTTCAAATTATTCAGTTTTCAATTATTGATTGGAACATCATCATCATCATCAAAAAAATATGAAGATGTAATTGATAAAATTAACAACAGATTAAACATACCAGGTTAAAACAATCACAATAATGAAAAAAATATGAACATGTAATTGTTATCATACGATGTTAAAATAAGAACATATAACTGAAACAAAAAAGTATTAAAGAAAATTATTAACCTCAATTAGATCGTCGGAATAAATTGTCTTCAATAATCGAACGATCTAATCAATCGGAACATGCTCCATTCTAATCTCCAGACACAACGATAAAAAACACATCAATTTTTTGTTTTAATTTTCAAATTCATTGAATGTTTTGTGAGGCTTGTAAATGATATCCGGTTTTCAAATTAGGGATTAAATGATTTGGGGGAGATTTTTGTTTTGAAATATTCGGTGCAATTGATTGAGAAGGGTTAATTGTTGACTGGTTTAATGGTGTTTTTCGGTTAGGGTTTCGAGAAGGGGATTGTGAGAGGATTTGTGTGTGTAATTTTATTTTTTTTTTATTTTTTATTTTATTTTTTTTTTTTTATGTTGTGATACCAAATGAAGAATCGGAGAGTAATGCCACCCAAATTTTTTGCACAGTAAATGCTTAGAAGGGGAATACATCCAGGACCGTTAGATCAAAATTATTTTTCAGGTGGCAGGTTTTAAGCAATTTTGAGAGTAAGATTGCTTTTCAAAACCATGTTTTATTAATATAGTAGATTTATTTATTTATTTTAAGTGAGCGATATTTTTTGTGGCGTGTTTTATGATGCATGCACTAATAAGTGTTATTGATTTTTTATTTTTGCTAAAGGAGATATTTAGTTATTGATGTATTATTAAGTAGGTGATAAGGTGATGCTAATATCGCATACCAAAAAGTGTTATTGGTGTTCGACACCTAGCTCTGTTATACTACTACAAAGTTCATTGGGGCACTCATTTGACAAGACTATATGACTTTTTTTAATTTTCTTTAATGATTAAAATGAATATATTATTTTTTTACCTTTTCTTGTTTTGCTTTTTTTTTTTTTTTTTTTTTTTTTTTTTTTTTTTAACTTATATTTTTTAAGGTTATAATTGATAAAGGTGACATATATTAAAAGCACAAATAATTAATGACATAAAAATTAGACAATTAAAAATAATAAAAACATATACAACTAGAATAACTTTAGTAAAGAGAGAGTCAAAATTACAATAACGAAAATGTTACATTAGTCTTCGAGTACGAATATATTCTTCAAACGTGAGTTGTCGACTTGAATATAAGTCTTACCATGGAGATGCGATATCACTTCTATACATCCTCCATTGTGGGTGATATAACGGTATTGGATAACTTTCTCATAGCGTTAGATTGATGAAATAACTCCTCACACGTGCAACAAAATATGGGGCCATTTGCTTTTGACCATGTTGACTAAACCAAAGCGGAAAACACATAGCACTGAGTACAACATTTTCTACTATAGATATGAATACAATTGTTCTCTTATACAATGAAGCACCTATGACAACGTTCAAATTTGAGTTCTTTCATTGCTAATTAAAAAATCTATTTGTTCACTTTGTATATTTTCTTATATAATAAAAGATAAACATCGTAAATTGCTAAGAACAAGTTGAAGGCGCCTGCCGCGTTGCGACGGATCTTTTGTATATATCTTTGGCTGGTTCCTTGTATTAAAGTTGAACAACAAAATTAACATAGGTTTGCTTTTGGTCATATGAATTTGATTGATATATGTGATAAGCATCGACCCAACATATGTTGTACATCTCGACCCAATACATTTAAATTTGATACTATAATAAAAACCATTAACAAAATAGTGAATGCTGAAATTTGAAGACACGTGTTTTGGCATTCGACTTTATTCAAAATTAAAGTCGGCACAGTTATGTATAATATTAAAACTAATTCAGTTGTAGCCTCTTGAGCTGCCTGAATTTTCCAACATTGGGCTACAATTGGTCTCCCGTAATTTTTGAATAGTAAATTGGTCTCCCGTAAATTCATTAGATTAGATGTAAGATAAAAGACATGTAAAGGGAAAACGGTTAAGTTAGTAAAAGGTAGAAGACGCCAAGTTACAAAGTACGAACGAGCTAGACACAATGACCAATAGTGTATAATCGAGTACATCAATTGAGGTAATCCATTGACAAGATTGAGTGATGCCGAGAGACAGGCACGATTAGTGCGTCATGACCTAGCTTAGGTTTAGGAGAATGTCGTGAGGCGCATGTTTTGTGACCAACAAGCTCATATTTCATAAAAGGGTTTTGCTAAACAATTCTCAGTGGGCAATGTTTAACGTAAATATATAAGGAAATTTGAAGTTTGTTAAATAAAAAATAACATATATTTAAGTTAATTTTATGTTCATTTATTATGCATTAAATGCATAATTACTTTAAATATGAAAAGAAAAAAAAATCACCTTCAAAAATCACCTTGCCCTCAAAGTGATACGAAGAATATGTCGATTGAGAATCCGCTACTTCCTCGCTTAAATTCAAATTTATTTCACCCAAACGACCATCAAATTCACGACCATCCACAACAATCTCTTCTATACTTTTCTTATTTTCTGAAAATTCTTCAAACTTGCTATGAACTTCATTACTCTTACCAATATCAAAAACACCATCTATAGCATTACTAACCACATCAACACCAATATATTCATCATCATCTAACGACCTTTTAATCTCAGGTGAAACGAATTCACTTTGTAATGATGGAATGGTATCTGAGTTCTTTTCAATTATATGCTCTTCCTCCTTCTCTTCAATTGTCTCAAAACGAGCCTCGACTATATGGGCTAAGGAAAAGGCTTCTCCTAAAGTTGTAGGTCTTGCCCTCAACAGTTCTATTTGTAACTTCAGTTTATGTCCGGAGATATAAAATGATGTAAGTAAAGATTCAGAGATCCCAGTTACTTGATTTTTAAGAATCTTAAAATCATTCTCGTATTCGGCCACTGTACCCATTTGCAAAAGCTTAGATAGTGCGTCCCGATCGTTGCTGCCCGATGCCATGAACGGTAACTCGAATAACAGGGAAAAAAATTTCTGATGAACAGTAACTATGAACAGTACCGGGGGAACAGTGTCGATGAACAGTACCAGTGAACAGTGTCGTGAACAGTAACTTTTTTTTTAATTGGAACCCTAATCGTAAGCCCTCTCAACGAGAGCTCTCAATGAAAGCACCAATTGATACGACCCGGTTAGGGTTGTATCAGGATAGGGCACCACTTCAAGCGGGCGCGGGCTCCTTTAAAAAGAAGATTGGAGAACTAGAATATTATTGACTGAAAACTTGATTGAATTATTCATAATAATGATTCGGTATATATAACTGAATAACCCTAGCTTGTAAAACAAGCCAAATATAAAGATATATCTAAACAATGACAGTTTCCTAATACGACACAAAGACATATCCTAAATAAATGTAACATGACATAAAGCTCGGGGCGTATCAGACGCCAAGTTACAAAGTACGAACGAGCTAGACACAATGACCAATAGTGTATAATCGAGTACATCAATTGAGGTAATCCATTGACAAGATTGAGTGATGCCAAGAGACAGGCACGATTAGTGCGTCATGACCTAGCTTAGGTTTAGGAGAATGTCGTGAGGCGCATGTTTTGTGACCAACAAGCTCGTATTCTATAAAAGGGTTTTGCTAAACAATGCTCAGTGGGCAATGTTTAACGTAAATATATAAAGAAATTTGAAGTTTGTTAAATCAAAAATGACATATATTTAAGTTAATTTTATGTTCATTTATTATGCATTAAATGCATAATTACTTTAAATATGAAAAAAAAAAAAAAAAAAAAAAAAAAAAAAAAAAAAAAAAACAGATTGTTTAATGCGCCTTAAGCATTGCCCAATGGGCAGTGTTTAGCAAAACCCTTCATAAAATTAAAAATTGTAAATTGCTAAGAATTCCCGATTAAATAATAAGCACTGTACATAAGGATTACTCACAAGTCACAACAAAACGAGGTCATATATTTCTTTATCCCAACAAAAATAGAGAAATGATATTTATTTCTATTAATCCTTTTATTTACAAGATCGTGACAAGTGAAAAAACTGACGGTTTATATGAGAAAAGATAATAAGTGAAATACACATCTCAGATTTTTATGTTGGTAGAAAGATAAGTACGCAAAGGATGTAAAAGAATATAGCAATGTTCACGAAAATAACAAATAGTACTAGTAGCTACCAGTGAGCATCGGTCTGGGACCAGATCGGACCGGACCGGACCTACAAGACCGAAGACCGAATTAAGGTAAAAACCGGGACCGAGACCGAGACCGAATGTGGTCGGTCCGGTCCGGTCCGGTCTTCGATCGGTCCAGTCCAAATAGGCAAGATTTGGCAAGTTTTTTCGGTTTTTTGGTCGGTCCGGACCGAACCAGACCGGACCGACCGAACCGAAGACCGAATTAACCAAAAAGCCTAGACCGAAGACCGGACCAAATGTGGTCGGTCCGGTCCGGTCCAGTCGATTTTGTCGATCAGTCCGGTCCGTTACCCTGCTTGTAGCATAACAAATAACCTAGGTGGCTGAAGTTGACCATATCACATAACCAAGGGACTCAAATTACCACCCAAACCAAACCAAGAAGTAAAACCCGACCCGACCCGACCCGACAAGAGCAAGTAACAACAAAACCCGCCTCCAATTAGGGTTTTAGTTAAACTCTCATCTTACAAACACCTTCCTTGAATCCAACTGAATAAACCAAGACACGATATGGGGAAATCAAAAAGCTCAAGAAAAGGTAAAAAAGCATGGAGGAAAAACATCAGCACCGAAGACATCGAAGACTTTAATGAAAAAGCCACCAAGGATGCCCTTTCCGGTGGGTCCCTCACCGGAGCTCCGAATGACTCACTTTTCTTCCTAGACAAGTCCAGAGGTAACATTTTTTTTTACTGATGGTAAATATATGTTGGGGGGTTTATTTTAATTACTAGTATTATGTTTGTGGTTATTGTTGTTTAGATTTGTCTGTGAAGCGTAAGATTGATAAAAGCAGAGACAAGGTGTTGCGAGTTGATAGTATTTTACAAAAGAATAGTTTTGTGCAACCTGTCCCCTCTTCCAATTGTAAGAAGTCGAAAGCTAAGCCGAAAGAGGTTAAGCGGGTCGAAAGAGATACAGAGGTTTGTTTTATGTTTGAAACTTTGAATAGTTTGTTAGTTAATGAAATTTTTGTTTAGATTATATTTGATGATGTTTTTTTTTTTTTTTGTAGAAAGCGGATACCGGCATGGTTGATATATGGGGCGAACATGGTTTCTATTCGTTTGATTTTGTTATTTTATTAATTGATCGTTACTTGTGCGTTTGTGTTGAAGTGAGGTTTCTTATTGTTTATGTGTGTGTGTGGATTTTCAGGTGATCACGTTGTAAAGAAAAGAAAGGTAAATACTCGACTTCAAGTATGGTTGTTGACATATTGTTGATAGTATATATTTCTTGTGTGTATCAATGTGTTAATGCGGTGAAACCTTAAGTGTTAACAGTCAGGAATGTTTATAAGCACATATAACTTTTAGTTATCTTAAAACTCAACTCTATAATTCCACGATGGTGCTTATAGCGTCCTATGTGTTTGTTGCCAACACTTCAAGATATTTTATAAGCATGCAGTTTCTTCTGGTTATCTTACTACTTATCTGAATTATTTTGACAGGTTGGCAATAAGACTATTTCCATTCCTGCCGTGGAAGTAGAGGCGCCTGGATGCTCATACAATCCAACATCTGAAAGTCATCAGGTTTTATATGCCAACAAGCTTCTTACTACTGTTATGTTGAAACTATTTACACTTTTCATTTAATTACTAATTGTTAATGTTTATTGCTTTTTGCAGGATTCATTGGCTCAGGCTGTTGCAGATG
The DNA here is from genome assembly GCA_030686995.1 of Artemisia argyi. NCBI lineage: Eukaryota > Viridiplantae > Streptophyta > Magnoliopsida > Asterales > Asteraceae > Artemisia > Artemisia argyi. The sequence goes on along the minus strand of CM060706.1, from coordinate 169,749,380 downwards.
AAATGCAGAAAGTTTATGCAAAAGAATTGCGCCCTGCACCTGTCCCTTTAACCGTTGAGGGGGAAGCTATCAATGAGGAAGATGTGGGTAGCTTTAATTTCATACATCCGCTATATCATTAATTTATAATTGTGGCTGTTTAGATAATACATCAAATGGATCTCTAATGATTAGAAAACTTTACAGAGGTATTTCCTTGATGCAAACAATGAGAGTGATGACGATGAAGAAGAGAAGGATGAAGATGAAAATGGTGATGCAGATCTAGAAAAGAGGTATGTCCATTTGTTTGTCATCATTTACGAAGATATTTTGTGGATTAGCCAACTAGGTGATATTTGGGTTGATTATAAATGTGGTTTTTGCTGGATACTTACAGTCTAGTTGCTACATATACTGCCGTAAGTCATCTTGGAGACAGGGAAACATTGTTTGTCCGTATTGTAATATAGTTAAGGCTTTATGTAAACATCGGTTTTAATTATTGGTGTCACCACAAAGTATGCTGTTAAAGCAGATATACACTAGTGCATTTCATTTGTTTAACTGCTATCACAATACCACTGGAGCCATATTCAACTAGGGTTGTGTTTTTCTCTTCTCAATGTCAATGTCCATAAGGATCTACTGGAGATCGTATTCTGTGTAGTACCGCAGTTCCAATTTTAAGCCAAAACAGAGGCATCTAAATAGACAGTTGACTTGACCTATGAGAACCGCGTTTTACTTATCTGGTAACTAATAGCCTTATTCATGGCGACTAACTGGCTGAGGGGAGATACCATAATGTTGATTGCTCCTTTAACTGTTGTGTTTGAAGCTTAGACATTGGGTACGTGTGAGCTATAATAAACCTCTATGGGGCAAGTTTTGGACTAATATGAAACCAAGATAGAACTGGTTGATAATATGTAGCCGTGATGAGAATATATTGACCACAAATGACTGTATATTAGAAAATTGATTGAGCTTTATAGGACAAATACACTCTGTATCTGGATAAAAATGTTGGTACATGTCTGATAGGATCTGCATATTACATAGTATAGACCCTAAACTGTGTACCGTAATGCTTAAGTTTAGCCGAAAAAGTTGGGTCTTATTTGGTAACACTGGTTTTATGCTGTTTGTGCATTTATTGTTTTCTAAGCTGAACTGTGATTTTTGGTTGGTAAAGCAATCTTTTCACAAAATTAGTATGTTGAAAAAAGAGAAATGGATGTTTTACTAGGTTTAAAACCTTGAGCGCTTAAAGTGGTTTAGTAAATCATGGAAACGTCAATGTCATGTTTGCAGTTTATCATTCATAAGTCTTAACCTATGATTTAGTTTTACATCTTCATTTTTTGTGTTAACTCATACTCGTGAGAATTATGACAATGCAGGCCCTTCAAAACAAAGAGGGTAACACGAGTAAAGCTGAATAGGAGGGCTAGAAACAAAGAAAAAATGAAGTTGGAAGCAGAAGCAAAGAAGACGAAGGCGTTCTCTAAGGAACTCGACAGGTTAATTCAACTCTTTGCTTTACCCATATTTCATTTCTTATATCTAATGTAAGTATCTCACTTTCTTTTGATTCAAATATTCAATACAGTTTACCAGAGATAATTGATGAAATAGCCAAGGAGGATGAGGAAAAAAGCAAGAGACATCTCCGTCGTGTTGTTGCTAAACAAGAAAGACTAAAATCATGTCCACCACGGCTAGGGAGGCACAAGTAATGCTTGTTATTTCCTATCTTTCTTTTCTCATAGTTAAGGGCAAAGCTGCAATAGATTTATTGATCTCATCATTAAACCAAAACACGTACATTATTACTAAATTGTGTTAAAAAGTTACTTATCTAAAGCCGTCGTTGCGTTATGTGATTATTAATATCTAACATAATAGAATATGAGCTAACATAATATTACATTGCAGATTTGAGCCTGCGCCTGTTCAAGTTTTGTTATCTGAAGAAATTACTGGTTCCCTAAGGAAGCTAAAGGTATGGCACTGCTCCTATGCTCATTTGTTGGGATAAATGCTATTCAAAATTTTGACGATAAAAGACTAGTGGATTGCCTATTAGCAATATATGTTGGTTACCACTAACACCAAATGTTCCCGTTATGCAGGCATGTTGCACCCTTGCAAGAGACCGATACAAGAGTCTTGAGAAAAGAGGGATAATTGTCCCTACAACTAAGAGTGGCAGGTATAATTTTGTTTCTCTTGTTACACGTGAAGCATTTATGTGTATAAGCAGTCGTTGAGAATGTATTAACGGTCTCTTGGACGTCTCTGCAGGAAATAGAAGTATGTCCAAGTACCAGATGGATCAGCAGGCAGTTGAGAGAGAGAAGAAAGAGACCGAGAACATGCTCGTCAAACTGATGAAAATGCTGGGCCTTCTTTTTTGGCTGTTGGTTATGTATTTTAAATTTATTTCGCAGTACTTAAAAAGTTATGTATACTTTCTTATTGACTATGACACTGATGATACAAAAGTATGGAGTATCCGGTTTTGTTTTTGTTCTTTATATTTCTAAAAAATTCGAGGTGCGTTGGTAATTGATTTTGCGAATACAAAAGTTGTCCCTGCAGTATGGTAGCAGTTATGGAAATGTAGAGTTTGTTAATACTTTACATTGATAATTTGCAGGTGTTTACTTGACATAATCTAGTTTAAATTTTAAATATCCAGAATAAATAGTCTTTTGTTATGCATAGATTGAAAAGTTTAGTGAAAAAATCCAACAAACTTATAAAGGAAATGATACAAAATGAGTTATTAGTGGATTTAAACAGTTTTGAGACCAAATTGTTGTTTATTGAAATCTTATAATCGAAATTTGTAAACACTGCAAAAGTTATTAATTAGACATGTGGTTGCTATAAAAACAACGATCACATTTTCCATTTTAAATATATTACGTAGAGCACAGTTTACTGAAATAATTTAGCCATGTGGCTCACCATGTGACATCAAATCTTTTTTAACAATAGTTTTAAACGATTTTGATTTCTTCGAAAGACACGTTTTTTTTTTAAAAAAAAAAAAAAAAAAAAAAAAAGGCTAGAAAATGTTGAAAGACTTTTGTAACCATGATGTAATCCAAAAACACATTAATTATTTGTACCATATTTACTCAGGAAAAAAATCGGTTGAAAAAAAAAAAAAAAAAAAAAAAAAACTAAAACGAAAAACATAAGAAGGATTTGTAGTCATATATTTTAAATAAGAGAAATAATTTTAAAATGAGACATATCCACTTTTATAAATGCATCTGAAATATATGTTTATGAAATCTTCTCATTTTAATTTTTTTTATTATTATTATTTGATCCTAACTATAATTACTCATATAAAATCAAACAAAGTTTTTCCTATGTGAAATCTTTGTGACCATTTCGATCATTTTCTTGGTCATTCTTATGTAGAGGTATATATGTTGGGTCTGTTAAAACTCAAACTCCTTAATTCAGGGTTTGAACATAAAATATCCTAAGTGTTTTATAATCGAGAACACCAAACAAGTCACTGAATGCATAGTTGTTCAGTGAGTCATCCTCAAGACGCTCAGGGCGAATCTATGAAGAAAGGTTCACCATTCAGTGAGGCGGTTCTCAGTGAATGATACCTGAGCCAAAGAAGAGGATGATGGACTCAGTGAGGGATGACAATAACTCACTGAGTTCCATGACTCCTCACCAACTAAGATCACTGAGTGAACAAGGACTGAAGATAAATAGACTGAAGTAAAGGCGGGATTAGGCGGGATAAGTTTGAATGGATAAGGGATGATCCTTATCATGCAAAGGTCAACTTTTCCTGAATGAGTATGATACCAAGAAGTGTGTCAACACTGAAGACCAGAAAGCATCCTTGTCCTTTACTACTTATAGCCAATTGTAACAGGGACAAAATACATATGTATTTTGTCAAATGTAAGATGATGTAATATTGTCTTGTAGTCTTTGTCCATTAGGTAAGTGTTAGAAATTACTTGTGTATAAATAGAGAATAAGTGAGAGAGGTAAAGATTACGTTTGTGCACTTAATGCTTAGACATTCACAAACCAAATCTTTACTCTCTCCAAAGAACAACACAATCCCTGAGTTAGCTCAGCAGGATCTTAGTTGTCACTCAAACTTAGTTTGGGTTTAGTGAGGAGTACACCATACTTGTCATTTCAATCTCAAGTGTTGTTCCGCAAACACTTGGGTATAATTCTTTTGATTAATTTCTAATAAAGAATTAAACGTTGAAAAACTCTGTGTCTTTTCTTTTACGTTTATTTGCTTTTATAATTAATCAACACGTTGCTATACCATGGAACTTGGTTAGATTAACTTTGTAGTTAACCGTAACAAAGTAAAAGGGTCCAACAAGTGGTATCAGAGCCTCTGATTTGTAAAACTTTCAAAATCTTTCATACAAAAGAGTGCTCAGTTTTTAAAATCAAAAGATCCCACCATGGCTGATAGCGATGTACCCCAGCTAGTTGACAAAAAGGGAGGTAGCTATTCAGCTGTCGCTCCTAGACTAGAAGCTGGAAAATTTAGCAAGTGGAAAAAGCGTATGCTTTGCTACTTGACTGGTATGGAACCATACTACATCAAGTGTATCAATGAAGGTCCCTTTGTCCCAATGACCGCTGAAGGTTTACCTAAACCTGAAGCACAATGGACTCCTGATGAGAGAAGGGTGGTCAATCAGGACCAATGCCTGAAAAGCATCATTATATCGTGTCTCCCTGACGATACAATGGAATCAGTCATTAACTGTCCTACAGCCAAACAAACTTAGCTTGACTTGGTTCATAGCTTTGAAGGTCCCTCAGATACCAAGGAAAACAGGATCATGGACCTGAAACTTGAGTATAACACTTTCAGGGCCAAAGAATCTGAAAGTCTCTCTCAGACCTATACCCGATACAAAACCTTGCTCAATGAGCTTTCAAATGATGGTGTAGTATTGTCTAAGCATGAGATCAACGTTGCCTTTGTCAACAGTCTCCCTGTGAAGTGGTTAAACTTCTCTCAGGGTCCCAGGAATGCTAATCACATTCAGAACCTTGAGCTGCCTCAAATATATGGGAAGTTTGTCTATGAAGACAACTTAATCGCAAGGCGATACCCTGAAAAGGCTTAAGAAAACAAAAAGGCCCTGACTGTCTCACCCATATCCACTGCCTTCTATTCTAATGGTGTTGTGCAGGATTTTCAAGATGACTCTGATGATGAGGTTGATATGAGAACCAGTGATGAGTACCTCAATGATCTTCAAGTTGAATTTCAAGAAAGGCTCTTTTAGCAAACTCAAAACGTTTTATTAAAAGAAACAAGTCCAATTTTCAAAAAGCTAAGGCAAATGATTCCACTGAATGTTTCAACTGTGGCAAAAAAGGTCACTTTGCTAAAGACTGTTTTTCAAAAACAACCTCAGATCCTTCTTATAACCTTCTGGTAGTAATTCTTCCTCAGGAACTAGCAAGTTTCAACCAAAAATGCTTCAATCCACTCAACATTTTCAAAATGCAAACATTCAAAAGGATTTTGAAGCTAAATACAGAAAAGCAAAAGCTAAACTTGCTCTCCTTGAGACAACTCCCTCAGTCCCTCAGACTGCACCTACCAAACCTGCTCAAGGCAAAAACAAGGTGCTCATTGCTGAGGCTTATGATTGGGATGAGAAAGATGTCTCCTCTGATGATGAAGTAAGGGTCAGTGCAGTGATGCACTTTTTGATGACAACAAGATGGCTGTTGGAAAAAGCCATGCTAGAAATGGAGAATGGGTCAACATCACCATGAAAACGGTAAACATTTTGTTATCTATGGATGATGATGCTGATTAGCAATCCTTTTTAAACTACTTAAATGTAGATCTTAAGTTCGTTGAAGAGCAAAGGCAAAATTTGTTTTCTAAATTCAACAAGTTAACTTTTGAATTAAATAAGTGTCGAGATGAATTACTGGTTTTAAAACAAGCTAAACTTGAGGCTGTCACACTTCAAATTCAAAACACTGAACTTGTAAAACAAAATCAGGCTCTTCAAGAAGAACTTAAGAAAGAAAAGGCTTTGATATATAAGTGGACTCAGAAAAACCCTAGAGTTTTTGACTCGGTGAGTCTCAAGAAACCCATTATTGGTGAAGATCAAACCACTGAATCCTCAAGTGAGAATCATGGTGAAAAGGCATTTCTGCCTTCAGGCATATCCTTTAATAAGGAAATGGCACCAAAACCCAGTGACTGGATTGAAAGAGTCAACCCAGATAGCAAACTGCCAAACTTTAACATTGGTAAAATTTTGGAACCTGAAAGTCAAGCCATCAAAAATATGCTTGGTGTCACTGATGAGTTTAGTCTTCCTGAGTCCATTAATGAGTCTGAACCTATATCACAGATGTAACACCCCCAATTCATGGATGCAGCGGAATTCGAACTGGGTGTTACTCGACGGCACAATAGTCACAATAATAGAAAACGAACTCCAATTGAGTCGTTTTAAAAGATTTATCATTCAAATTATATAAATATCAGAGGTTACAAAATGAGGTCCCAATTGGTTCCATGTTTACAATATATAATAAATGAGTTTTGAATGATAATAAAATTTATAGCCCTCTTGAGTATCCGTGCCCTTCCGTTCCATCCTTGATCGTCATGAACCTGAAATACATGCTTGAGAGGTCAACACAAAGGTTGAGTGATATTCATAGAGTTTGTTAAATCGATTGAACACAATGTGTTGGTAGTTAAATCGTTTGAACACCATAATCGTAGTGTTTGTAGGTAAATCGTTTGAACACAATAATCGTAGTGTTTGTAGGTAAATCGTTTGAACACAATAATCGTAGTGTGAGCTGTAGACTCACACCAATGTTTGGAAAACAAAACAGGTAGTGATTCCTCCCGGACTACACATCTTTTACTTCTCAATCACTTAAGATAAAATGGTCAATAATAAAAGGACAAGGGCAAGCAGCCCGGGAGAGGAACGCAAGTTTACCAAGGGTTAAAAATATCCTTGGATCGTTTATGTCCTGGCGAGGCGTGATATCCTAAATACAATGACTTGTGAATTGTTGAAATAATAGTAGTATAGAAAAACAGGAATCTGATTGACTAACACTGGAATGTGAATAGTAATAGCTCTGTCACAGCTAGTTCATTTAAGAAACGTACAATCAGAAACCTTAAAATATTAAAGTATTTACAAACGTACGTTTAGGTTTAAATAAACGTAAACGTAACGTATAAAACAAAACTTTCCCAAAGAGGGAATTTGCATGCCTTAATGGCTTAAATGCAAATTAAAAAGTAATAAAATAAATAACTATATTTACAAAATAATATTTACAAGTGTTATATTAATTACTATTAATTAAAAACTATTTATTTATTATTATTAATAACCTAAATATTATAAAATAAACCTAAATAAATAAAACTAAAACTTAGAAAAGTTAAAAGTACTATAAAAGAAATTTAGAAACTAAAAATATATTTATTATACAAATATTCTATTTATTATTAATTATTAACTATTATTAATATATTAATACTAATATTTAATTATTATAAATACTAAATAAGCAAACAAAATTCTAAAACTTTTTACAAAAATCTAATATACTATTAATATCCTAAGAAAAATATAAAAACTATATTCTATGTACAAAAATAATAAAACTTAATTAAAAACTATTATTTATTAATTAAACTATTTAATACTAATTAATTATTATACATACTAAACTTATTTATAAAATTATGAAACTTTTTATAGAACTACTTTTCCATCATAGGATTCCATAAAAAATATAAAAAGTTCATAATAATTATAAATGAGTCGATTTATAAATTAAATACTAATTATTATCTAAAAGAAAAGAAAACTATATTAAAAATAGTAAATGTACAGTAAAAAATCTAAGAAAATTACAGAAACTATATTATGTTATAAGGATCCTAGGAAAAATAAGCTTGGGGTACCAGCTTATCCCAATAAGCTGCTATAAGCTCAGCAGTCCAAATAAGCTACTAGGCCAAAAATGGGTTAAAAGGATTAAGCATGCATGATCTAACGGAACTGGTGCCCCAGAGCTAATGGAAGGGGTGTGGGTACTAAGCATGCATACTAGCCTTGAGGTCCTGAGTTCGAATCCCACACCCAGCTTTTTGCCATTTATTTTATTTTTGAGTTTTTCTTTTTGCAAAACTATAAAACTAATAAAAATATTAAACTTTAATAAAACAAACTTTTCCAAAAAGCTTTAATAAGCTCTGAGAGAGCTTATTTTCTTAACAGTTGGCTATTAAAGCCAAAACTTGAATTTTTAAACTAATAAGATATACATAAGCTATAATTTAAAAACTAATTATTAAATAAGATTAACTAAGTTTATTGAATATAAAATAAGCAGAAACAAGTAAACTAACATACTAGAATAAGCTAAAAAGCCAAATAAGCAAATCTGAATCCTGCTACATCCAAACAGGGCCAAAGGGCACCCTTGGTGACCTTGTGGGGCCCACAGGAGTGAACTAAGGTCTGAATTGAAGCTAAGTTTGAAAAACCAGCTTATTGGGGTTTCCAAAAAGCTAGGGCTTATGCCCTGGGTTCCACTAATGAATCCTAGGGAGGTCTTGAAAGTTGAATGGGCAATGCTAATTACTCAGCATGGGGTCTGTGGACAGGTCACTTAGTAGGCCAAAATAAGCTATGGGGCAAGGATGTAAGATCCAAAATAAGCTCTAATCTAATAAGCTATACTACTAAGCTTTCCAAAAAGCTAAAATACACAGGGTGGGGTCCACTGGATAGCTTTTTATGAGCTTAAGAAAAAGCTACAATACTCTGAGTCAGGATTGCATATAAGCAATTAAGCTATACAGAAACTATGATTTAAGCACTAAGAAAGATTTACAAAATTATTTAATAACTATATATAACTAATTTAAACAGAGGGAATCTTATTATATTTACAAATAAGCTCAGAAACAGCTTATGAGATGGCTAAAAAGCTGAAAAGCAATAAAACTTCTAAATAGAAGCTATCACTTAGCTTTAAAAGGTTTCTTTTTGGTTTTTTTTTTTGTTTTCTAATCTATTTACATACTTATATTATACATATTTAAAGATAATGGAAGTTGTATAAACAAGGAAATAAGCAGTCCCAAGCTTATGAGATCAAATAGTGAGCTTTTGGGCTCACAGTTTGGCCACAAGTTTGGAATAAGCTTGAAAAAGGTTTTAGAAAAGAAAATAGAGGAAAAGAAATATGTAAATAAGTTTTATATACAAGTATACACAAGCATGTGCACTGAGGATTACTCATAAGCTCATAAAAGCTCATAAGCTTTACTCAGATTAATGCAAATCCAAACATCCCTGCAGCTTATTGAATTGGTCATTTAAGCTTGTCAAACAAGCTTCAAAGGCCAAAATAGAGGTGGAAGCTGCAAGTCATTCTGGTAGGCTTCTCAAAAAGCCCAAGCATCAGCTGTGGGACCCACAGCTGAGCTTTTGAGGAGCTCATGAAAAGGCACCATTTCACTGAATGAACTGGGTGAACCAGTACATACTAGTGAATGGGACTCAAAATAAGCCATATGCAAGCTTATAAAATAAGCTGCAAATTGCAAATAAAGCATGGGATCCTAAACAATGATTGGTCAGCTTCACAAGGAAACAAATCTCACACCCTAGGTCCAAGAAATAAGCTTATTGTGGATTTATGAAGTTGGTTGGGTTGACTGAGTCACTCAGGTTCAAGCTAATAGCAGCCCTAGTGAAAGGGCTTGTGAGTGAAATTTTAGGCTTGAAGTGTAAAGATGAGCTGCTTAGCTTCTTAAAAATCCAAAAATCACAAGCACAAGCTCAGTAATGAGCTTGTGATGGACTTGTGATTGTGCTTGTTTACACTGAATGCTCAGTGTAATGGTTTTTGAGGTGCAATTTTAAGCAAGAAATAAGCAGTTTAGATAAGCAGTTATGGGCAAATAAGTACTTGAATCAAATGACTAGCCACATGGGCATCACAAACAACCAAATTACACAGAGTAACAAACACTAATGGAGCTTATGCAAGCTTCATAAAGTGGATGGTAATCCTGTGTTCAGGGGAGGTGTATGAAGAATCACCTAAATATAAGCACTCAATAAGCACACTAAACCACTTTAATAAAAATTAATAAAAATAGTAACATAAAGATAAGCAACAAGACTAACTATTCCTACAAGCTCATGTCCTAAGATTAAGTATCTAAATCACAATTAAATTCTAAGTTTATTCCAAAAAACAGGTAGGCTGCAATTTTGACTATTTTAATTAACCACTAAGTTGACTAAAATGAGCTTGAATCTAACTTTACTGATTGATATTGTTATAATAAGCTATACTAAGGTGAAAATAAGCTATAGTAACAACATCTAAGCTATATTGATGATTATGGAACTAAATAACTTAACAGTCAAACAGCTAGATAGGATTACAACCTAAGTTGACTTTTTAACTAATGAGACCTAATTATTATGACTAAACTGAGTTCATATGACCTAGATAGACATGCATCAACAAGTTTTAGAACCAATAACAGGTATTAATTGACAAGAGCAGCTTGATCCAAACACCCTATAGCAAGGTTGTTTTCTAGATTAGTGTTACATAATGAAAGATTAAACCATGAAACTGATTCCTACACTTGATTATGATGTTTATAAAGATCAAATCAACACAAATAACACAGTCATAACAACTAGAACATGAGAATTACTACTAAGCTATTTTTGACTGAAAATTATAATAACTAGCAACTATTATTTCCAACTAACAAACTAACAATTTTATACTAGATTATCATTAACTAATACCACAGGAACACAAAGTAACAAGATCTAAGCATTATGAACAATGAAACAGTAAAATGACAAAGAGGGTTTAAGAATGTGACTTACAAGTGAACCATGCTTAATTCCAAAGAACAAGGGCCTAAGTTACCTTCCTACAGTCTTTCATGAGACTCTACTACCCTGGTACTCTTTAAGAACCTGAATCACCTTGTAAGGTCCTTCAATAACCAGTCTTCACCATTTCATTTCCCATTTTCACTATTTTTTTGTGATTTTCTATTTTTAAATGACTATTGCTAATTAAATGAATCCACAAGCTTATACAGCTTACTGAGAGCTGCATAGTGTTTGAGAGAGTCCTTTAAACAACAAGTGATCAACATGAATTAAGAAACTTGAAATAAAATGGGACAAAGTAACATGACTGAAAATTAAAGATAGATTAAAACTTGATGAAACAAAGTTGTTTATTACACTTTAGCAAAGGTAATAACACATTCAAACAGAAATTAAAGATTACACTAGGATTACAACTAGTTTAATTATTCTACATGACCTAGGCTATTCCAAAGGTAATTTTCTCCTCTGTCTTCACCCTTCTTTATATAGATGACCCATTTGCATCCTCCCAGCCTCCTTGATGTTTCCCACATTGAATCCTAGCCTTTGATTGAGTCAATTTGATCCTACCCGTTTAAACAGGTTTTGGCGCCAAAACCTTACACGTGTATTTAAGGCGGTTCCAAAGCAATTAAAGCTTCTTGGGAGGTAGTATGAGGTGGGGGGACATGATTCTGTGGTTTATTGAGACTTGGGGACCAAGTTGGGAGTGGTTTTGGTTAATACTGTGGGTAGGATAGTAGACAGTGGTGGTATTGGGTGTGAGTGCATTTATTGTGGAGGGTTAAGGCTGACAGAGGTGGTGTAAGGAGTGGGTGAGAGGATAGGGTGAGGTGGTATGCAAGGTGGAGGGTGCAAGTTGAGGTTTTACAGGTGGAGGGGGGGAGTGAGGTGGAAGACGAAGAGGATAAACGGGGTTGAGGGTGTTTGTCTGTTTATTTATTAACAAAAGGGAATGGGCTGGTGTTTTTGGGCCCAAGGTGTAATTGGACTGGATTTGGATTTGGACTTTGGGATTATATATTTAAGGGGGTCCGGTTTGGTTTATGTATTGTAAAAGCCCAAGGACTAAATTAGTAGTTCCTGCATTCTTGAGGGACTAATCCTGAAATAATTCAAAAGTTATCAGAAGGACTCATAATGTCAAGTTAGATAAACCAAAGGACTTAATTTTGTATTTTTACAATTTAAAATACCCCGAGGACTATTTATGTAATTTTCCAAAGTTGGGGGGGTTAAACTGTAAACTCCTCAAAGTTATCAATAAAGTTCCAAATTATAAATTCATGCATAGTACAAGGGTATATTTTGTAAAATTCCAAGTTTGAATACCCAGGGACCATTTTTGCCAGTTTTGTAACTTGAGGGGTAAAAGTTGCCAGATTGTGTAAACTTTTATCCAGGGATGTTTTGTGAATAATTTTGGTTTCCCAAGGACTTAAGTTGACTTTTCATTCATTTAAAGCATTTAGGGACTAGTTTTGACATTTTGTGTAACTCCAGGGACTGAAAATGACATTTGTGTGAACTTGATCAGTTTTCACTTGTTTTCCAATCTTTTTGTACCTGAATCACATATAAAACACATTGTGATGATTTTGTAACATTTTGTGAGTCATTCGTGTGTTTTTGGTTGTTTTTGTGGGTTTATATAATACAAATATATGTGTAATTAGACACATATCAAATCCCCCACACTAAACTATTGCTAGTCCCTAGCAATCTTTTATTTAAAACTTAATGGATTTAAAAAATTCTTTACCAAAAGCCATCACTTCTGGAATAGCCAGGTGTAAGAACTGTGGTACACCTGATAACCGTGTGATTTTGAGCAAACCACCAGCTGTCAACGGATTTGATTAGTCTTTACCAAAAACCGTTTGCTTCTGGACTAGCCAATCCTTATGTGTGTTAGACATGGTGGATTGATTACCATTTGTTGTATTTAGTGCAAAACACTAATACCAAATGAAAAAAATTTAAATTTTGGTCATTTTTGGGGAAAAGGGCATACAAATGTATAAAAGTGATCAAATTCGCCAGAATTCCCCCCCACACTTATTATGAAAATTGTCCTCAATTTTCAAAGCTAAGTGGGGTACAACAATTATTTTATTTTTCTGTATTTACAAAATTTTTAAAGCATTTTCAAGATATATACAACATGTGGGGCACACCCCCACACTTAGGTGGTAGAAAGGGGAAAAAGACAGAAATATGGGTGAAAACCCATATTGTATGGCTTGTTTTTGATAACCAAGTCACTAGCTTGACTTGACCCCGAATTAAATGATTCATGGGGAAGTGGAGTGGGATTGCCACTCAAAGATTGGGTGAGAAATTGGAGTGGGATTGCCACTCACAGAATTATAAATGTAAAGGTAAGGAGATTATTTTTGATCTTTTGTATTTTATAATGTTTTTGTATTTTTTAAACTTTATATATATATATGTACAAAAGAAAGAAAAATTCCTTACAACTGCCCCTCGAAAGGGAATCTTGGTCTGACAGAGCTCAGTAACTGTAAACAGCCAACAACCAAATGTTGTAACTGAGGGACTAATCAAACTGTGCAAGTTGTGTGCAAAGGAAAAAAATATTTTTGTATTTTATATTGTTTATTGAAATGAAATATGATACATATTAAGTAATTACTACCTCCCAGGCTTGTGTCAGGTTTACCACGCAAGCTAATTACTTGTGAATAATTAACTGTAATAAATGTGCCCTGACAGCCCGGTAGTTGAATGATAAAGTATAATATACATACAAGGGAATATATTTCAACAAAATACAAAATACAAGTCATAATACGTAGCACAGCCTCCCCGGCAGCGGCGCCAAATTTTGATTCCTCCCGGACTACACATCTTTTACTTCTCAATCACTTAAGATAAAATGGTCAATAATAAAAGGACAAGGGCAAGCAGCCCGGGAGAGGAACGCAAGTTTACCAAGGGTTAAAAATATCCTTGGATCGTTTATGTCCTGGCGAGGCGTGATATCCTAAATACAATGACTTGTGAATTGTTGAAATAATAGTAGTATAGAAAAACAGGAATCTGATTGACTAACACTGGAATGTGAATAGTAATAGCTCTGTCACAGCTAGTTCATTTAAGAAACGTACAATCAGAAACCTTAAAATATTAAAATATTTACAAACGTACGTTTAAGTTTAAATAAACGTAAACGTAACGTATAAAACAAAACTTTCCCAAAGAGGGAATTTGCATGCCTTAATGGCTTAAATGCAAATTAAAAAGTAATAAAATAAATAACTATATTTACAAAATAATATTTACAAGTGTTATATTAATTACTATTAATTAAAAACTATTTATTTATTATTATTAATAACCTAAATATTATAAAATAAACCTAAATAAATAAAACTAAAACTTAGAAAAGTTAAAAGTACTATAAAAGAAATTTAGAAACTAAAAATATATTTATTATACAAATATTCTATTTATTATTAATTATTAACTATTATTAATATATTAATACTAATATTTAATTATTATAAATACTAAATAAGCAAACAAAATTCTAAAACTTTTTACAAAAATCTAATATACTATTAATATCCTAAGAAAAATATAAAAACTATATTCTATGTACAAAAATAATAAAACTTAATTAAAAACTATTATTTATTAATTAAACTATTTAATACTAATTAATTATTATACATACTAAACTTATTTATAAAATTATGAAACTTTTTATAGAACTACTTTTCCATCATAGGATTCCATAAAAAATATAAAAAGTTCATAATAATTATAAATGAGTCGATTTATAAATTAAATACTAATTATTATCTAAAAGAAAAGAAAACTATATTAAAAATAGTAAATGTACAGTAAAAAATCTAAGAAAATTACAGAAACTATATTATGTTATAAGGATCCTAGGAAAAATAAGCTTGGGGTACCAGCTTATCCCAATAAGCTGCTATAAGCTCAGCAGTCCAAATAAGCTACTAGGCCAAAAATGGGTTAAAAGGATTAAGCATGCATGATCTAACGGAACTGGTGCCCCAGAGCTAATGGAAGGGGTGTGGGTACTAAGCATGCATACTAGCCTTGAGGTCCTGAGTTCGAATCCCACACCCAGCTTTTTGCCATTTATTTTATTTTTGAGTTTTTCTTTTTGCAAAACTATAAAACTAATAAAAATATTAAACTTTAATAAAACAAACTTTTCCAAAAAGCTTTAATAAGCTCTGAGAGAGCTTATTTTCTTAACAGTTGGCTATTAAAGCCAAAACTTGAATTTTTAAACTAATAAGATATACATAAGCTATAATTTAAAAACTAATTATTAAATAAGATTAACTAAGTTTATTGAATATAAAATAAGCAGAAACAAGTAAACTAACATACTAGAATAAGCTAAAAAGCCAAATAAGCAAATCTGAATCCTGCTACATCCAAACAGGGCCAAAGGGCACCCTTGGTGACCTTGTGGGGCCCACAGGAGTGAACTAAGGTCTGAATTGAAGCTAAGTTTGAAAAACCAGCTTATTGGGGTTTCCAAAAAGCTAGGGCTTATGCCCTGGGTTCCACTAATGAATCCTAGGGAGGTCTTGAAAGTTGAATGGGCAATGCTAATTACTCAGCATGGGGTCTGTGGACAGGTCACTTAGTAGGCCAAAATAAGCTATGGGGCAAGGATGTAAGATCCAAAATAAGCTCTAATCTAATAAGCTATACTACTAAGCTTTCCAAAAAGCTAAAATACACAGGGTGGGGTCCACTGGATAGCTTTTTATGAGCTTAAGAAAAAGCTACAATACTCTGAGTCAGGATTGCATATAAGCAATTAAGCTATACAGAAACTATGATTTAAGCACTAAGAAAGATTTACAAAATTATTTAATAACTATATATAACTAATTTAAACAGAGGGAATCTTATTATATTTACAAATAAGCTCAGAAACAGCTTATGAGATGGCTAAAAAGCTGAAAAGCAATAAAACTTCTAAATAGAAGCTATCACTTAGCTTTAAAAGGTTTCTTTTTGGTTTTTTTTTTTGTTTTCTAATCTATTTACATACTTATATTATACATATTTAAAGATAATGGAAGTTGTATAAACAAGGAAATAAGCAGTCCCAAGCTTATGAGATCAAATAGTGAGCTTTTGGGCTCACAGTTTGGCCACAAGTTTGGAATAAGCTTGAAAAAGGTTTTAGAAAAGAAAATAGAGGAAAAGAAATATGTAAATAAGTTTTATATACAAGTATACACAAGCATGTGCACTGAGGATTACTCATAAGCTCATAAGCTTTACTCAGATTAATGCAAATCCAAACATCCCTGCAGCTTATTGAATTGGTCATTTAAGCTTGTCAAACAAGCTTCAAAGGCCAAAATAGAGGTGGAAGCTGCAAGTCATTCTGGTAGGCTTCTCAAAAAGCCCAAGCATCAGCTGTGGGACCCACAGCTGAGCTTTTGAGGAGCTCATGAAAAGGCACCATTTCACTGAATGAACTGGGTGAACCAGTACATACTAGTGAATGGGACTCAAAATAAGCCATATGCAAGCTTATAAAATAAGCTGCAAATTGCAAATAAAGCATGGGATCCTAAACAATGATTGGTCAGCTTCACAAGGAAACAAATCTCACACCCTAGGTCCAAGAAATAAGCTTATTGTGGATTTATGAAGTTGGTTGGGTTGACTGAGTCACTCAGGTTCAAGCTAATAGCAGCCCTAGTGAAAGGGCTTGTGAGTGAAATTTTAGGCTTGAAGTGTAAAGATGAGCTGCTTAGCTTCTTAAAAATCCAAAAATCACAAGCACAAGCTCAGTAATGAGCTTGTGATGGACTTGTGATTGTGCTTGTTTACACTGAATGCTCAGTGTAATGGTTTTTGAGGTGCAATTTTAAGCAAGAAATAAGCAGTTTAGATAAGCAGTTATGGGCAAATAAGTACTTGAATCAAATGACTAGCCACATGGGCATCACAAACAACCAAATTACACAGAGTAACAAACACTAATGGAGCTTATGCAAGCTTCATAAAGTGGATGGTAATCCTGTGTTCAGGGGAGGTGTATGAAGAATCACCTAAATATAAGCACTCAATAAGCACACTAAACCACTTTAATAAAAATTAATAAAAATAGTAACATAAAGATAAGCAACAAGACTAACTATTCCTACAAGCTCATGTCAAATCACAATTAAATTCTAAGTTTATTCCAAAAAACAGGTAGGCTGCAATTTTGACTATTTTAATTAACCACTAAGTTGACTAAAATGAGCTTGAATCTAACTTTACTGATTGATATTGTTATAATAAGCTATACTAAGGTGAAAATAAGCTATAGTAACAACATCTAAGCTATATTGATGATTATGGAACTAAATAACTTAACAGTCAAATAGCTAGATAGGATTACAACCTAAGTTGACTTTTTAACTAATGAGACCTAATTATTATGACTAAACTGAGTTCATATGACCTAGATAGACATGCATCAACAAGTTTTAGAACCAATAACAGGTATTAATTGACAAGAGCAGCTTGATCCAAACACCCTATAGCAAGGTTGTTTTCTAGATTAGTGTTACATAATGAAAGATTAAACCATGAAACTGATTCCTACACTTGATTATGATGTTTATAAAGATCAAATCAACACAAATAACACAGTCATAACAACTAGAACATGAGAATTACTACTAAGCTATTTTTGACTGAAAATTATAATAACTAGCAACTATTATTTCCAACTAACAAACTAACAATTTTATACTAGATTATCATTAACTAATACCACAGGAACACAAAGTAACAAGATCTAAGCATTATGAACAATGAAACAGTAAAATGACAAAGAGGGTTTAAGAATGTGACTTACAAGTGAACCATGCTTAATTCCAAAGAACAAGGGCCTAAGTTACCTTCCTACAGTCTTTCATGAGACTCTACTACCCTGGTACTCTTTAAGAACCTGAATCACCTTGTAAGGTCCTTCAATAACCAGTCTTCACCATTTCATTTCCCATTTTCACTATTTTTTTGTGATTTTCTATTTTTAAATGACTATTGCTAATTAAATGAATCCACAAGCTTATACAGCTTACTGAGAGCTGCATAGTGTTTGAGAGAGTCCTTTAAACAACAAGTGATCAACATGAATTAAGAAACTTGAAATAAAATGGGACAAAGTAACATGACTGAAAATTAAAGATAGATTAAAACTTGATGAAACAAAGTTGTTTATTACACTTTAGCAAAGGTAATAACACATTCAAACAGAAATTAAAGATTACACTAGGATTACAACTAGTTTAATTATTCTACATGACCTAGGCTATTCCAAAGGTAATTTTCTCCTCTGTCTTCACCCTTCTTTATATAGATGACCCATTTGCATCCTCCCAGCCTCCTTGATGTTTCCCACATTGAATCCTAGCCTTTGATTGAGTCAATTTGATCCTACCCGTTTAAACAGGTTTTGGCGCCAAAACCTTACACGTGTATTTAAGGCGGTTCCAAAGCAATTAAAGCTTCTTGGGAGGTAGTATGAGGTGGGGGGACATGATTCTGTGGTTTATTGAGACTTGGGGACCAAGTTGGGAGTGGTTTTGGTTAATACTGTGGGTAGGATAGTAGACAGTGGTGGTATTGGGTGTGAGTGCATTTATTGTGGAGGGTTAAGGCTGACAGAGGTGGTGTAAGGAGTGGGTGAGAGGATAGGGTGAGGTGGTATGCAAGGTGGAGGGTGCAAGTTGAGGTTTTACAGGTGGAGGGGGGGAGTGAGGTGGAAGACGAAGAGGATAAACGGGGTTGAGGGTGTTTGTCTGTTTATTTATTAACAAAAGGGAATGGGCTGGTGTTTTTGGGCCCAAGGTGTAATTGGACTGGATTTGGATTTGGACTTTGGGATTATATATTTAAGGGGGTCCGGTTTGGTTTATGTATTGTAAAAGCCCAAGGACTAAATTAGTAGTTCCTGCATTCTTGAGGGACTAATCCTGAAATAATTCAAAAGTTATCAGAAGGACTCATAATGTCAAGTTAGATAAACCAAAGGACTTAATTTTGTATTTTTACAATTTAAAATACCCCGAGGACTATTTATGTAATTTTCCAAAGTTGGGGGGGTTAAACTGTAAACTCCTCAAAGTTATCAATAAAGTTCCAAATTATAAATTCATGCATAGTACAAGGGTATATTTTGTAAAATTCCAAGTTTGAATACCCAGGGACCATTTTTGCCAGTTTTGTAACTTGAGGGGTAAAAGTTGCCAGATTGTGTAAACTTTTATCCAGGGATGTTTTGTGAATAATTTTGGTTTCCCAAGGACTTAAGTTGACTTTTCATTCATTTAAAGCATTTAGGGACTAGTTTTGACATTTTGTGTAACTCCAGGGACTGAAAATGACATTTGTGTGAACTTGATCAGTTTTCACTTGTTTTCCAATCTTTTTGTACCTGAATCACATATAAAACACATTGTGATGATTTTGTAACATTTTGTGAGTCATTCGTGTGTTTTTGGTTGTTTTTGTGGGTTTATATAATACAAATATATGTGTAATTAGACACATATCAGGTAGGCTACGTTATTATACGCCCATAAAATGTATTATACACTAAGCTTATGAAACCAAAACGTTAACGTGTACCAATATCGATCGGCAGATTTATCCCGGTAGGTACTTTGCCGTCATACCTAATGTCTCAAATATTAATGCATTTGTTTGAACTAATCAAAACAAATGGGATTCGTCAATCCCAATAGGCCTATTCACAATATTCGCGCTCACTCGCAAGTAACCCTCGCCAGTGATTAAATGGTTCATAATAAGGGATCATGGTTTGGCAAGGATGTTACTTAGTGATAATAAAACATAGTCGAATAGCATACAGTAGAAAGCATTGTGTTCGAGTAGAAAAATAATAGCATGTATTCCCCCCAAGGGTTTGTAAAACATTGAAGTAATGTAAAGTGGGGCTATGAACTCACCTTAAGTAAGATAGCAAGTAATGAATGTAACGGTTGAATCATGAAGGTTTCTACGAGCAACCTATAATCGAATGTCGCGACTTAGGATCGGAGTAAAGAATATGAAGTAGTGCCTATATATATATCTTGCATTTAGTCCATGATGTGGTATGATGTATAATGTAAGTCTTTGAAAGAAATGATTCATGAAACATGTATGTTTTGTATATCGTTCACTACCGTTCGGGCCGACATAATTCAGAAGTCATGTTAGTAAGCGTTCGAGGAGCCAGGACACTTTAACTCGTAAATCCACAACTCAACTCGACGGCTTACATAATGAACTCCTCACATGAGGCTCCCTACTATTGTAGTAGTTGATGAAATATATAGATATAAGTTTTGATCCGAAAGGTTACATGTCCGATATTTGAATAAACTTAGGAAAGTTTATTTGTACATGAAGATTGTTATTAGGGGTAGCTTCATAAGCCTTAAATGACCATGTTCTCTTGGTAAAATCTCATGGTTTCCTTTTAAGTGAAGTAGATCCAAATTGCTTGTTCAAGTTATCGCCTAACTCATTGTTTCATGTTTACGCCTATGTGAGTTGTTATGGTCATTTCGTCATGGCCTAGCCATGACCTTTGGTCCTTGTTCCAAGGTCATGAGACTCAACCTTGGTTCTAGTCATGTTTGTGGTCTTGATTATAGGTCATAAGACCTCTTGTTCCTTTCAAAGTATAACCATAATCTAGTGACTTTCGCCTAAAAATGGGCTGTTTAGAATTTGAAGAATTTTATCACTCAGAAAGCGTTTTTAGGGCTCGAGCTTCTTTGTTCCTGAACGAAAACGTCGTTTCGGACAACTTTCGTGTTTTAACTTTTTGATGAATCGGACCAGAAGTGGGACTTTCAAAACCCAAATTTGATCAGGAAGCTATTTGGCAGTTTTGCCGGAAATCTTTGGTAATTTCAAATCGCCATAACTTTTGACTCGTATACTCGTTTTGGGTGGTTCAAATTGCTATGGTTTCCTTGTTAAGTCCTCTACCACAATATGTAATAATCAAATATCATATTTTTACCATTTTGGTCGTGGTTTTCCAAGAAAGTCACTAGTTTGCTTGTTTTAGTAACTTGTTGTAACAATCAATAACAATAACTTGTTTTGCTCACTTTTATACATCATGGACATAACTACAAGACATAATATAGCAAGAATAACATGTAAATAACATGAACATGATTATTTAACAAGAATCAAGTTAGGGTTTGGCTCACAACTTTTGGCTTTCAAAGATGAAAGGAAGTTAACATGTAAGGATAGGACTTTGATAGACTTGCTTCAACCCTTTTTCACTCCATGCAATCTTTCTACCCTTGGTATTCTTGAAAGATGGATGATGAAGGTTTAGGTGGATTGAGTGGATTTAAACTCAAGAGAAAATCACCAAGTATATAAGGTTATGGAAGTGTTTGATGAATGATAACCTAACTAGAGTTTCTACCTTGAAGAATCACTTGAACCTTGCAAGAAATTGGAAGAGAATGAGCTAAAGATGAGAGGATGGGAGTGTGAGGTGTGGCGTTTGAATGAAGGGGAGGGGGCTATTTATATGGCCTTGAGGAGGTTAGGAAACAACTAGGAAATGACCAAAACTTGGTCACCAAGTTCAACACTTGTAATGATCTAAGGATCAATGGTCAAGATCAAGCCACAAGTGTGAAAACCCCCCCCCTATGGCGGTTCATATGGCCTTGGAGAGCAAGGGTGGACTTTTCTTTGTATTATCCAAGATACTTGGTTAGTTTTGACTCCGAGAAATGCCAATCGTAAATGATTAAGCCTCAAAACGTAAAACCGGGTGTCGTAAAATTATGGAACTTGAAAGTATTGATAAACATGTCAATAAGTTCCATAATAAAATATAAAATGAGTGGTAGGTTCCATCGGGTGCTAAAACCCTGCTAAAAACTAGAAACACGGGTCTAAAACGCGTAATTCGCGTAAAACGTTGAATATTGCGTAAAATTGAGAAAAGTAAAATGTTACTTTTCTAATGTTATAAAAATGATTTAAAATGACTTATAATGTCTAGACTGGGCTCAGTCTAGTGTCGGTTGGTATTAAATGTCTTTTAGACATCAAACCGTAAGCCTAAAAATCACGAAATGACTTATAACATCAAGGGATCATTTTTGGTCAATGGAGGAGGGAAAGAATATGTTGACTTTTTCTAATAAGTTGAAAACTCAAAAAGTCTTAGAAACGCGTTTTGTGGTCTAACGGTTAATCGCCCAATCGGTTAAGCGTGCTCATGCGAGAGTAGTACGGCTTGGGTGACCTGCCGGGAAGTCATATTTTTCTCAGTCACGATTAATTCTCAAATAAATCATGAGTGTGTCAAACATTTTTCTGATGTGGGGTCACCTGACGGGGTTGAATTTCGTTGTGCGTAGAATTTCTGATTGACGTTTTACCCTAAAATGTGTAATTCCGTGTAATTCCTTAATAACTTTCACGAAAATGATCTTATGAATGTCAAACTTTTAATTTGTCATGGAAATGATTTATCACTCGAGAATATCAAATAAAAATCATCTTTCGGAAAAGTTTCGGGAAAAATGAATAGTAAAAGTGAATAGTGAAATTTTCCGGGAATAGTAATTATCCTGAAAAATGTGAATTGTTACAACAGAGTCCACTCCCACCACTGAAAGTTCTTCAAGGAGCTGAACCTAGCTCTGAGCTAACACCTTTGGTGTATACTCAACACTCTCCAAGAGAGAAAGTTGGTTTAGGAAGAACTATCTTGAAAAGACCACTCACTGAAGTCTCTACCACAAATGATGACTCCACAACCTCAGTCTCAAATGAGGTTACCACTGACAGCCCTGATTCCAAATTTGATCAGTTGGCTGAACTTGTTAGGAAGTTGAGTGAAAAAATTGAATCATCTAAGAAGAAAACTCAACCCTTGGAAAAGGAAATTAAATCTGCTTCCTCAAGTTCTGCCAAATCCAAGGCAACATCTAAACCAAAAATGAGATGTGAACTGTGTAGTTATACAACACATACCACTGATGACTGTTATAGAATTCTCTTTTGCATGATATGCAAAAAGGATGATCACAGAACCTCTGATCATCTATCTTACACAGTCTTATCAAGTGCTGTATCCTATCACAATGCTCAACTCCACAACTATGCCTCAGGCTCCAAACAGATAAGGCAGAAAGCTAAACCTTTCACACCTTGCATCCACTGTGGATTCAATGATCATCTCCCTGATGATTGTTTGATGTATCCATGTTGTGATATCTGTGGTGATCCTACTCATGACAGTTCAGGACATGAACATGTTATTCAATCTAGAAGAGGAAATACCAAACCAACCCAACAAACTACCCTATCACCCAGATGCAATATCTGTGGAAGCAACATTCACACCACCACTGATCATGGATCAATATCCCAATTCAAAAAGGCCATTAAAGCCAAGCCCACCAGAAAGTGGGTTCACAAGAAAAACTAACTCAGTTTACATTTGTGCAGAGACATGCCAGAGATCCTGTTTGGCATCTTGATAGTGGATGTTCAAGAAGCATGACTGGCATGAAAGAATATCTGCACAAATATGTAGAAGAACCAGGACCTAAGGTGGTATTTACTGATAATTCATCCTGTCTCACTGAAGGTTATGGTTCAGTAAACTGTAGTGGAATAGTTTTTACTAGAATAGCTTATGTTAATGGTCTTAAATATAACTTGATCAGTGTCAATCAACTATGTGATGCAAAATACATAGTTCAGTTTAATGATAAGCAAGGTACTATCTTTAATGCAAACAAAGAAGTAGTTCTTATTGTACCAAGGAGGCATGATGTCTATGTCTTGGATATGTCCTCACTCACTCAGAATGGAACATGTCTTTTTGCTAAAGCCACTGAAACCCTCAACTGGCTTTGGCATAAAAGACTGTCCCACCCGAACTTCAAAGACATAAACAACCTGGCCAAACAAAACAATGTCCTTGGCTTACCATCACTTGTGTTCACAAAAGATAAACCCTGCCCTGCCTGTGAAAAAGGTAAACACCACAGGGCATCCTTTAAAACCAAACAAAATTCCTCTATCACCAAATGCTTGCACCTACTTCACATGGATCTCTTTGGACCCATCAGTCCAATGGCTATTCATCATGAGAAGTACACTCTGGTCATAGTAGATGAATACTCAAGATACACTTGGGTATATTTTCTGACTAAAAAGAGTCAGGCTGCTGAAACAATCATGTCCTTCATCAGGAAGATTGAAAACCAAAATGACATCAGGGTCAAACAAATCAGGACTGATAATGGAACTGAATTCAAAAACAATGACCTTGAATGTTTCTGTGATGAGAAGGGTATCTCTCAAAACTTTACCTCTCCTTACACCCCTGAACAAAATGGAGTTGCTGAAAGGAAAAACAGAACTCTCATTGAGGCTGCTAGAACAATGCTTAATGGATCTGCTCTCTCCAAACATTTTTGGACTGAGGCAGTAAAAACAGCCTGCTATACACAAAACAGGTCCATTATTGTAAAGAGACATAGCAAAACTCCCTATGAGTTGTTTAAAGGAAGGATTCCAGATATCAGCTATTTCCATGTATTTGGATGTCCTGTGTTTATCCATAATCATAAGGACCATCTTGGAAAGTTTGATGCAAAAGCTGATGATGGATACTTTCTAGGGTACTCCCTTGTCTCAAAAGCCTTTAGGGTATTCAACACCAGGAGACAACAAACTGAGGAAACCTTCCATGTCACTTTTGATGAGATTACTGAAGCTATTAGATTCTCAAATTCGACTGTGGAAGAAATTGGTATTGATAACTCATCAAGATATCCTCCTGATGTGTTTCATCCTGAGAGTAATCTTTCCACACAATATCAAGCTGATGCTGATGTCTCTTACTACATCAATCCACACAACCTACCTCAACCCACCATCAGTGAGTTCATAGAAACTCAACCAGTCTCAAATGAAACCACCAGCAGTGAACCTATTGTCCAGGATACCACAACACAAGTTAACCATACTGAGGTTGTTGAAAATCTCAATCTTGAAGCACCTCAGGCACCCACATCTGAACCCACTCCAAGTATACATCAGGCCACTATAAGTTCCAATTCCTATCCTAGACCTCAGGATAGCTGGACCAAGTCCAAAACAATTGAACTTGTTAACATCATTGGTGAACCCTCAGAAGGCATGCTTACATGGAGCATGGCTGCTAAACTCAAGGTGGCTTCAGCCAATGTATACCTCTATGTTGACTTTATCTCAGAAATAGAACCTAAAAATGTGAAAGAAGCTTTTAAATATGAGAGTTGGGTTCAGGCCATGAGAGATGAGTTAGAACAATTTGATAGAAATGATGTCATGACCTTAGTTGAATGTCCTCAGGGAGTGTTTATCATAGGAATGAAATGGGTCTTCAAAATCAAGACAGATGAGTCAGGAACTGTAGTCAAAAACAAAGCTAGACTTGTTGCAAAAGGATATAATCAACAAGAAGGTATTGAGTATGAGGAAACCTTTGCACCTGTTGCAAGAATGGAAGCCATCAGGATCTTTCTTGCATATGCAACATACATGAACTTTAAAGTCTACCAAATGGATGTAAAGAGTGCATTCCTAAATGGTACCATTAAAGAAGATGTATATGTGCAACAACCACCTGGCTTTGAAAGCAGTGAGTTTCCTAACCATGTCTACAAGCTTAACAAAGCCCTTTATGGACTAAAATAAGCTCCCAGGGCATGGTATGAAACTATTTCAGCCTTCCTGATACAAAACAAATTTGTCAGGGGCAAAATTGACAATACATTGTTCACCTATAGGACAAATGAGGATGTGATTCTAGTCCAAGTATATGTGGATGACATCATATTTGGCTCAACAAGTTACAAACTTTGTAAACAGTTTGAAAAGCTGATGACAAAGAAAATTGAAATGAGTATGATGGGAGAACTCACTTATTTTCTTGGACTACAAATCAAACAAACTGAGAAAGGAATTTCCATCAGTCAAGAAAAGTACACTAGGAACCTACTCAAAAAGTATGACCTCAGTGACTATGCCTCAGTGAAAACCCCAATGGTACCTCCCAACAATTTAGGGCCTGATCTTGCTGGAAAACCTGTTAATCCTACTCTATACAGAGGTATGATTGGGTCACTGATGTATCTTCTTGCCTCAAGACCGGATATTCAATTCTCAGTGTGCTTATGTGCAAGATATCAGTCTGAACCAAAGGAATCTCATCTCACTGTTGTCAAAAGGATACTGAGATATCTTAAGGGCACTTCCAGTCTTGGACTCTACTATCCAAAATGTTCAGGGTTTGATCTCAAAGGTTACTCAGACTCTGATTATGTTGGATGCAACATGGATAGGAAGAGTACTTCAGGCTCCTGCCAATTTCTTGGAGGAAAGCTAGTCTGTTGGAGTACTAAAAAGCAACAATCTGTTGCAATGTCCTCAGCAAAAGCTGAATATGTTGCTGCTGCTGGCTGTTGTGCAAATGTGTTATGGATGAAAAGTCAACTCAGTGACTATGGTATTCATTACAAGATGGTACCCATCTTTTGTGATAACACAAGTGCAATTGCCATATCAAACAACCTAGTGCTTCATCAAAGAACAAAACACATTGATATCAGATATCATTTCATCAGGGATCACATCATGAAAGGTGATATTGAATTACACTTCATTCCCACTGAGTATCAGCTAGTTGATAGCTTCACTAAACCTTTGGATGAACCTACTTTCACCAGGCTGAAAGCAGAACTAGGCATGTTAGATATTGATAATCAGATCACTGATTGAAGATATCTTACATGGTGTATATTCTTATCCCCTGATAATCAACCTTCCTCAGTAAAACCCTTCAACATCACCAAAATCACTCATAGGGAGCCTCACACCTTGAGATTATAACTCACTGGTCTCCTTACCCAAAATAATTCACACTGAATGAATTCTCATTCAAGGGGCTCAGGACATTATACTAATGCAATGCATAACTAAATGCTTCAAGTATCTAGTTAGTAAATGTCCTAGGTTGGTAACTGAATTTTCTATTTAATATAGGAATATATGTCTCTGCCTTACTGGCATCCATACCTGAGCCCCCACTTACACATCAACATCCCATTTGGCATTTAATGCCTTCCCTAACAAATAATATCCATTGATATTTTTTTGTGACATCATGTCTGCAAAAGTGCATTTTGTGCAGGCTCTTTGCACTGTTTACCTCGACAGTTGCGAAAAACTTGGGTATGTGGAGTGGTGGCATTTAATGCGGATCCCAAAACGGTTCTTCATTTTGATTTTCAAAATTTCTGACCAATGGTATTCCTCACCCTCTATAAATACCCCTTTCCAAAATCACAAAACACACACACAAAATTTCTTAAAGAAACTCTGCAAAAATTTCTCCATTGCAAAGCTGTGTGTAATCTTTACAAAAACAAAAGAAATTTTCAAAACATCTTTTCTTGGTTAAGAAATTTGCAACAAGAAATCCTTTCTGTTTGCAAACATCTTGATAACAATATCACACATTTCACAACAAGTTAGACTTAACTTGTGAATCATCTGGGGTGTGATATTCTGCCATAAAAACTTTCAAAACATTTTCCTGACCTAAAAAAAAATGGCAGAAGACCAAGGAATCATGCTTGCACCTCAATGGGCAAAAATGACTCTGGCTGATGTACAATTTAAAACAAACAATGTTGTAGGCAATTTTAATCACCCAACCAATGTTCCCGCCTACAAGGAAATAATAAAATTTTTGTACAACTATCCTTTGAAAAATGCCTTCACATCAACACCCTACTTTCAGTATCACCACCTCCTCAGGGAGTTCTGGTGTACTACTCAGGCCATTGACCCGACACCCAGTGCTGATGAGAACGAACTCAGGCCCCTCAAGGAATTTCTCATCAGCTTCTCTGTTTTAAATGGGAAAAGAAAATTTGTCTTGGATTTCAAAACTTTTTGCTTAGCAACAGGACTTGATTATAACAATGGAAAATATGTTGCACACCCTGACCCAAGTGATGTCAAATCAGGGTTAGAAAAAATTGCTTTGGATCAAAAATATTTGGACAAATCCCCTGTCACCAAAAGCTCTTTTCCCATGGCTTGGAAGATCCTGTTCACTTTTGTGATTCAGGTTCTCGGTGGGAACCATTCATCCACTGAACAGATTAATTCTATTCAAATAATGATGGCCTATTGCCTAATGAACGGGGTCACTGTCGACATTGGAGAGATCATTTATGGTGATCTTGTAACCAAGCTACTGAATAAAACTAGGCTACACTATGTGTCGTATCCTAGGTTTATCTCATGTGCTCTTCAAAGGTTACTGGGTTGTGACTACACTCAGGATGAACACTTAAGTTCTTTACCAGCCATCCTGAGTTCTTCAAACTTTTCAAAAGACCCATCCTCAGTCTCAAACATTGAATTGACAGCCCATATGGTTGCCATAAACAACCGGAGGGACGCAGTGTACCAACCTTCCCCTTCTAAGAGGACAGGGAAGTCTCAAATTGTGCCAAAAACCAAACCCAAGGCACAGGGCCCTGAGGCTTCAGGGACACAGGCTTCTAAGCCAAAAAGAAGACCTAAGCCCAAAAATGTCACCCTTGACCAGGCTCCACCACCCTCAGGGACAACGAAGGTCACTGACAAATCACAGTCAGTGCCCTTGGTCCACACGACTACTCCCAAAGATCCAAAGGGAAATATACAACCCGTTGGTAGGGGAGCGCCTTCCACTTATCCTGTTAACGTCTCTGGTACATCACAACCAGTGTCTCAGGGAGTGGCGGCCCCTAAATCTTCAACAGACCAGCACCAGTCTGTTGGAACGGGGGGCCTTAACATTTCACTGATTCCTAGTGATGATACTGAAGCACACCCGTCAATGTCTGAAGGAGTCACAGGGGACAAAGACTCAGGGGGATTAAAACCACCCGCTGATATGGAACCTACACCCCCTCATGGAGCTGCTCATTCTTCGCAAACTGACCCTGAAGACCAGACAGACAAAACCCAGTCTGTTGGATTTGAGGGGTCAGGGAGCGACCATAACCAAGGCAAGTCTTCTTATGAAGAGGAGCCGGCTAACCCATTTTTGCAGATAGACTCAATGGCTACTTTTCAGGCTGTTATTGATTCTGATGATGATGATGATAGCAAAGTCAGTGAGGAAGAGTTCTATGAAGCTGGTGATGATATGGAGACTGAGGCAACAGCCACTGAACAATCCCCTCTGTCTCCTGTTGTTAAACAAGAAAATGTACCAGAACCTTCCTCTCCTGAAAAATTGACTAAATATGATGATTCCAGACCCCTCATTGAAAGAAAGCTGATGAAATTTCTGAAAAAGGCCTGCAAAGTCATCTACGATGATATCACTGGAGATGTGTTTGATATGCACACTGAGCAAGCTGTTCACTACTGCAACCTCAGGGAGTCAGTTGAAGCCTATCATGATAACACTTTCGAACAACAGGCTGATGTTGCATTCAAACTGACTACTCTTAATTGACATCTCAACAAGTTCAACGAAACGCTCAGCAACATTACCAAGAGTGTTTCTACCATTCAAGAGTCTGTCAAAGATGATCCTGAACTCAACAAAAAAATCCTTCAGGCTGCTCAAACCTACCAACAGAATTCTGCTCAATTCACTGAGTTGGTGGATATGTTAAAGGCTGCAAATCTTCAGGGTCTCAACTCTTCAGTGGTGTCCATCTGCTCATCACTCAATCTCATGGAGAAAAACTTGGCTGCTTGGGCTAAGTCTTCCAACTCCTTGGCCTGGAATCTTGGGCCAAGGATGTCTGCCATTGAGTCCTCTCAGGCTTCACTGGATGCCAAAGTGTCTACAATTCAGAAGGACACTGCTGACATAAAAAACATGCTCTCCGAACTTTACCAGGCCTTCAAGGGTCCTTCAGTGGCACCGACTCTTGCTCTCATTGACGCTGCGACAACAGTTGAGGGGGAGAGATCTACTGAAGTCCCACAAACAGGAGTTCCTGATGCTTCCACAAGTCAACCTTCCTCTCAGGCTGAGGGGGAGCGCATAATTGCAGCAACTCCAATCTCATCCTTCCAGTCTCCTGAAACAACCACTCAACCATCAATCCAGACAGACAAGGGCAAAGGCATTCTCACTGTTGTGTCTGTGCCTACAACTACATTGGTTGTTGCTTCTTCAGTCATTAGACCGGACCCTGATCCACCTGTCAGGATTCCCTTTCAAATGAATGGCGTTACATACTTGATGACTGAAGATGAAATCCAAGCTCATATGGATAAAGTGGAAAGACTGAAGAAAGTAGCTTTGGAGGAACAGGCAAGCAAGGCTACCCTCATTGAGGTGGTTAATGAGGAAGCTACTACTATTGGACTGAAGCCTCAGGACCTTGCACATAGAGAAGGTGGTGAAAAGTTCAAAAAGGCTCAGGATGTTGCTCTGATCGCCCTTAAAGAAAAGAGGGAAGCTAAACTGAAGAGATCTGCTGAAATCAGGCAACAAAACATTGAGAAGTATACCTGGATCATGACACATAGACTGAACCCAGAACCTATCACTGATGTCAAGATTCACCAAAACTCTAAACCTGCTGTTCTCAGTGTCTACAGAGGTCAGGACAAACGACATTTTGAAGTTCATGATCCTTTCAAATTTGCTGACTTTGGGATCACTGAGCTTGATGAACTTGGTCCAATCATTGCAAAGAAGAACAATGTCGTTGTCAAGAACCTAATGAAATCCCTCAGGATTAGGTATGATATGTTGGCCAAGAAGCATGAGGAACTTGGGATCCCTTCATTGCTACCAGCTTCAGTACCTGCCATTCAGGCTCCTCCTACTCAGTCTTCCAAAAGGAAAAGGAAGAAGATAGAGACTGAACCAGAAGTCAGTGCTCCGGGTCTAAACTGCAACAGAGCCCTCCCTGAAGGAGTTACATTTGTGAACAATTTGGTCATTGAGCAACCTGAGAGAGGTCTTTTCTTCACAGATGAGTTTGGAGATCCAGCCTTCCAAAGATGGGCTGACATTGATCAAGTTGGAGTCAAGGCAATGGCAGGATACTTCTTTATGGCCAATCCTATCAAGAATGAGGCTAATGCAAGATTTTGTCATGACCTGAAGAACAAAATCAAAGAGCATCCTGATAAACACCTACTGAATACTAAGAGAGCCAAACTTGAAGCCATGGGTCTGAAGTTCTGAAGCCTGAGCATGACTGCAACACCAATTATCTTTATTTACTTTGTTTTGTTTAGGATTGTAATATTCAAGAATAATATTGATGTTTTGTTTAATATTCAGTGTCCTAAACAATACGTAGTAAGTCAGGATTATAGAGATAATACCTTTGCTATCTCTCACAAAACCCTTAAAACACTCAGGCTATTTGTATATCCAAATAGGGGGAGACTGTTGGGTCTGCTAAAACCCAAACTCCTTAATCCAGGATTTGAACATAAAATATCCTAAGTGTTTCATAACCGAGAACACCAAACAAGTCACTGAATGCATAGTTGTTCAGTGAGTCATCCTCAAGACGCTCAGGGCGAATCTTTGAAGAAAGGTTCACCATTCAGTGAGGCGGTTCTCAGTGAATGATACCTGAGCCAAAGATGAGGATGATGGACTCAGTGAGGGATGACAATAACTCACTGAGTTCCATGACTCCTCACCAACTAAGATCACTGAGTGAACAAGGACTGAAGATAAATAGACTGAAGTAAAGGCAGGATTAGGCGGGATAAGTTTGAATGGATAAGGGATGGTCCTTATCATGCAAAGGTCAACTTTCCCTGAATGAGTATAATACCAAGAAGTGTGTCAACACTGAAGACCAGAAAGCATCCTTGTCCTTTATTACTTATAGCCAATTGTAACAGGGACAAAATACCTATGTATTTTGTCAAATGTAGGATGATGTAATATTGTCTTGTAGTCTTTGTCCATTAGGTAAGTGTTAGAAATTACTTGTGTATAAATAGAGAATAAGTGAGAGAGGTAAAGATTACGTTTGTGCACTTAATGCTTAGACATTCACAAACCAAATCTTTACTCTCTCCAAAGAACAACACAATCCCTGAGTTAGCTCAGCAGGATCTTAGTTGTCACTCAAACTTAGTTTGGGTTTAGTGAGGAGTACACCATACTTGTCATTTCAATCCCAAGTGTTGTTCCGCAAACACTTGGGTATAATTCTTTTGATTAATTTCTAATAAAGAATTAAACGTTGAAAAACTCTGTGTCTTTTCTTTTACGTTTATTTACTTTTATAATTAATCAACACGTTGCTATACCATGGAACTTGGTTAGATTAACTTTGTAGTTAACCGTAACTAAGTAAAAGGGTCCAACAATATCGAGCCAAGTACCACCACACTTGAGCTTGACACTATTACTATAACTTGAGCTTGGCCAACTAGGGCTGAGCAAACGGACCGGCCGGACCGGACCGACCGACAAAACCGACCGGACCGAGACCGACCACATTCGGTCCGGTCCTCGGTCTAAGCTTTTTGCCAAATTCGGTCTCGGTCCGGTCGGTCCGGTCCGGTCCGGTCCGGACCGACCAAAAACCCGAAAAAACTTGCCTAATTGGACCGGACCGACCGAAGACCGACCGGACCGAGACCGGACCGAGACCGGACCGACCATATTCGGTCCGGTCTCGGTCTATGGTTTTCCGGTTCTCGGTCCTCGGTCCGGTCCGGTCTTGGTCGGTCCGGTCCGGTTTTCGCCCGATGCTCAGCCCTATGGCCAACTATTTCTACTGAGAAGAGCTGTTAAAGCGTTCGTACAGAAACTTAAAGGACCATTTTTGTACATTTTCATTTCAAAAAAGACCAGTAGCAGTATATAAATAACATACTCTCTTGTCTCAAAATAATTGTTCTGTTTTGATTTTTTGAAGTGTTTATTTTTTCGATTTTGACCACAACTATTTTCTTTTATATTATATTATACTTAATACAAAATATATGAATAAATTGAATTTTAAATATATTTAATTGATATAATTTTCATAAAGTAATAAAAAAAAATTTAAAATTAAAGTTGGAAAAAATAATTAAAAAACAGAACAATCATTTTAAAACAGACGGAGTGTTATTCAGCCAACTAAAGCAGCCTCGTTTCGGAATAAATTATCATCACTATTTTTAAATGCAACTGAATAATGCTAAAATTAATAATATTTGTTTTCACACCCACCTGTTTTTTTTATTTTTGAAATACATTCACACCCACTTGTTATTCAAAGATTTTTTAAAAAAAAATAGAACCTTCTCACCAATAATCAAATTCAAAGGTGTTAACTAGTATCATGAATTTGAATTAGCTAGCTAATTCTTCAGCTAAAGGTACTTATTATTATTCATCTTCAGATCTTGCTTTATTTTCAAGTTATTATAACACTTTTTGATATGATGCTCTCATACCAGCGTTGACTGCTTCTGTTGATGTTTATTTCCTCATCAGTTATTGATTATTATTTATATGTTAATTAGTTGAACAGCTTTAATTTGACCTGATAATGACATTTTTAGGTTTAGTTTTACCTTTTCAGATGTTATGAATTTATAGCCAGGTTTCGTGTAAGATTAAATTGCCTTTTTTTTTTTTTTTTGGTTGAAACTAGTGAATTGACTTGTATGAAGTTTGTTAGAACTTAGAAGTAGTTTTCGATGTTGATAGTTATGTGGATTTCGTTACAAGCTCGATTTATACGTTATCCTTATTCTAGGTTTTGTGTAGTTGTTGCTAAAAAAGGAAAGTTTTTGCATGAGTATTGCAGACTTATTGTGTAATGAAGATAACGAGGAATCTGTAGCCGTTCGTTTTATTTTCCGTATGTGTCTTAGCTCTAAAACTTTCCGAGTATAATATATTTAATCACTTGCGTGATTTAGTTCTTTGTTTGTTTTCCTTTAGAGCGCTGCCACTCTTAAGAGCCAAAATGGTACCAAATGATAATGGAGGTGTGGAAGATGAGAAACCTAATGGATTAAAAGCCAAGAGCCGTGTCCCTCTAAGTATCGACACTTCTCAAAGGAGATTTCTTAGTGTCGAGGATATAAAAACTCCGAGTGACGGTAGCGTAACAAACAGAACCCCGAGTTTTCTTGTATTCGGTAATTTAGGTACACCAACTGCGAAATTCCAAAAGATTGCTCAGGATAGGGATGCGTTTTCACGCAACGTACCTTCTAGCAAAAGTCAAGCTATTCGAGAGCGCCTCGCTAGAGTCTTCTCTAAGAAAATCGATTGGGTAACTTATCAAAAATTAGCTAAAGAATGGATAAGGAATCCGATGAATATGGTTCTTCTTATATGGATCACAGTTGTTGCTATCTCTGGTGCAATACTTTTCCTTGTTATGACGGGTATGTTAAACCACGCGCTACCTAGAAAAACGCAAAGAGACGCTTGGTTTGAGGTCAACAACCAGATTCTGAATGCGTTGTTTACACTTATGTGTCTGTACCAACATCCGCATAGGCTTTACCATCTTGTACTCCTCATAAGATGGAAAACGGAAGATGTTAAAAAGTTAAGAAAAATATACTGCAAAGATGGAACATATAAACCTCACGAATGGGCACATATGTTGGTTGTTATTATACTTCTTAACCTTAATTGTTTTGCACAATATGCGTTATGTGGTCTTAACGTCGGATATAGGAGATCAGAAAGACCAGCAATTGGAGTTGCGATAACTATCTCTGTAGCAATTGGCGCTCCTGCGATTGCTGGTGTCTATTCTGTTGTTAGCCCTCTCGGGAAAGAATATGAAACGGCTTCTGATGAAGAATCTCAAATTAAAGAAGATAGTGTTAATGGTAGTGTATCAAGTCAAAAGAGGCTCAAAAGTTATGAAAGAAGATACTCATTTGCCGGGCGAGATGAAGGAACAATTGAAGCTAATCCAAAATGGAGTGGAGGTATATTTGATTTCTGGGAAGATATTTCTTTAGCATACCTCTCGTTATTTTGTAGTTTTTGTGTTTTCGGATGGAATATGGAGAGGCTCGGGTTTGGAAACATGTATGTCCATATAGCAACGTTTCTTCTGTTCTGTTTAGCACCTTTTTGGATATTTAATTTGGCTGCTATTAATATTGACAACGAAACTGCACGAGAAGCATTAGGGGTGACTGGGATATTCCTGTGTTTATTTGGTTTGCTTTATGGTGGCTTTTGGAGAATTCAAATGAGAAAAAGATTCAATCTACCTGCATCTAACGCCTGTTGTAGTAAACCCGCTGTTACTGATTGTGCATTGTGGCTCTTCTGCTGCTGGTGTACGCTTGCTCAAGAAGTCCGCACTGGAAATGCTTATGACATAAAAGAAGAAAAATTTTACAAGAAACCAGAGGATGCAACTTTGCCACAAGAAGAAGTAGTTGGTGTCCAATCTGGCACGACTTCTCCACTTCAAAATGCCTCCTTGCCTTATAAATCGAACACTCCCAGTCCTAGCAGGTTTCAAACAGAACATCAAAGCTCATCGGGTGTGGAAGAATATTCTACTTCAAGAGATACCGATGTAACTTTGAACCCGCCGGCTCCATCTGTTATACATAGAGATTCCATTTGAGAAAATTAAAACTTAAAAAAACTTGTTTTGTATCACTAAATTTTCGCTGTATGAGTTTTTGCTTTTGTGTTGTCCTGTAAAGTTTCCTGTTGTAATTTTGAGATTTTAATTTTATTGAATTTCAAGAAGCACCAGCTGAATGTGAAAATATAGTATTTTCTCAAAAGTATTAATTCGGCGGAGAAACCCTTGCCCCGTGCATCTGTGGGTGCCAAATGACCCTTCTCCAACAAGCAGCAGGTGATGTCATGTTATAGAAAATCTGACAGTTAATGCCTTTAACTCTTTTAAATATCAGTTTTTAGCCCTCTTTTAACTGTTTTTTAACAGAGCTGCTTAATGCTGATCGCTGATATGTCATCCTTCTAGCGTCCAGCAACAAAAGAATGGTGAGATTTCTTCGAAAATCATTGCTAATAACTTTGGTTGTGGTATTTTGTTTTCCGCCCCTTAATTTAGTTATATAGAGTTATAGGTAGCTAGTTTGGTCTTTGGTATTTTCAGTGTGATAGAGAATTGTAAAGTTTCTGCAAAAATTTAGACTCCTGCGCAAAAGGAGAACATTCATATCACTATATATCCATATGGCTCATCAACAGCGTATTAGTGATGTTCTATATTTCTTCTTTCAAGTATAGTGAATCTCTAGCATCATGCATTCAGCTGCATTTATTAAACTGTGACATCAATGGGAATTTTAAATTGTAACTTTTGTTCATTTGATTACATTGTGTGTCGACTAGAATGCTTTTGTTACAATGTATGTACTACTTGTTAAGCCTTGATATGAGTGTCTATATCTAGTTCTGGGGCACATAGAAAAACTGAAAACTGTAAGGCGCATTCCCAATAGACCAGCATGGCAGGATAATCTTGCTTGTCGAGTAAAGGTGGCAATTTCGACCCTTTACATACAATTGGTTTATTTGGGTCAAATTGGTAGGATATAAAATGAGCTAAAAAGGAAACCGACACATTTCTAAAGGCACTACATTTACATACTTTGACTCAATCGTTAACCCAACATACACATTTTGTCACTTCTAGAATCAAGCATAAGTCTAAACATCATTGTGCATTCATCTTTTTGTCATTTAATTATAGGATTACGATCTCAAATTGGGAATCTTAAGTACAATATTGGCTTCATGATAAATGAAGATTTATAGAGTGAGTATGATTACTGGTAAGTTTCTGCACATTCATCTTTTAAAATATCCTAATAATTTGTTGTCCAAACTTTATAAATGGAAGGAATGAGTAGTTGCACAAAAAACTGTTTTTTTAGAGCAAGTGTAAATTAATCTAGACTCTGCAAGTTGTAACTATTGGCTTTGCTTTCACCATCATTGACATGTGACTACGTTATCTGTTTAAGAAAATTCTTAAGATGCTTTCTTTAGTTGCATTACGTTCTTGAGTTTCTTCGTAAAAGAAAAGAAGAGAAGATACAATCACTTTTTTTTTTTTTTTTTTTTTTTTGGGCGGATCATAAACAACACAAAAAACACCGGATCTTCCTTCCTTCTTCTTTCCGAATCATTTCCTTTCTTCCTCATAAAACATCTTGAGAACACAAGATTTTTCAGTTTATTTCCAAAATCATTTCCTTTTTCTCCTAAATCAAACTCAAGAACATAGTGTAAATAAGGGATCGGTTATTAGTACATGGTACTCCTAAATGGATTTGGCACCCCTTCTCTTTTTTTATTTTTTTTTATTTTGTTTTTATTATAAAACTACAGAAGTGAAAGTACTGAACATAAAATATAAAATTTGATTAGTCAAAAGTATTAAAATATGGAACATAAAACAATAAAAAATTGTCTTGTCTTGTTAACAGAGTGGGTAAAAGTGAGGTGAGACGGTAATGCCACAATAGCAATTAGGGGTACCAATAACACCTCCCCTAAATAATTTATATTTCTGATGATTGGAACCAATTCAGTATCTACTAAATTATAACTTAGTTTTCAACAAGGCTATATTTGGACTGATTGTGACTACAAACTTAGTGGAAAAATTTGTCACCTGCCAATTGGAACTCCTTACAATTGACATTCCACCATCTTCTCATTCTTGTATACTGGCACACATTGTCATGCGACATATTTGACCATACCCTACTTGCCAGTTGCAAAATTGGTGTAGCATTGTGGCAACTCCCGCCAAGTTGGCATAATGGTCCATGTATTTTGATGTCTTCACAAAGAGGTCTTACTAGGTACTACATAACTTGGGGTACTAGGGAAATGGTTGGAAACAATTACGAGTATACCTGGTTAGGTCATGTAGATCTGAGTCAAATATTCGTTCTTTTTAATTAACTTGAATGTGTAAAATATCATGTATTTTGATCTTCACATTGCAGTCTCGACTTTTTGACAAAAAAAGGATGGAAAATGTTGTGTTTTGAGGTTTTATGTAAAACTCAACAACGCAATATAGATACTTTGTTACTTTTTTTGTTTTTGTCTTTCCATTTCCTTTTGTCTCTTTTCATTATTTTTAGATCTTTATATTTTAGGTATTTAGAGATTATGCTTATTTTTTAAAAAATAAATTGCTTAAATAATAAGTTTTGTTTGACGGACATAACTTATAAAAGATTATAAAAAAATATCTTTTTCTAAAATGTGCCTTCAAGCACATGTTAATGCATAATAATCAAACTAATATTTTCTATAAAAATTATAAAATGTAATTAATGCACATTAATTATACCTTAAAACTACTATAATTACACGTGATTTTCTATTTAATGAACTCGCACTTGACTTTTTTATTCGCTCAAATATGGGCTTTCGGGGAACATTTTAGAAAATCCTTAAAAAAATAACCATTCATAATCTTTACAAATCAAATGCTACTTCATTTACATAATATAAATCCCTTTTTTTTTTTTTATAATCTACTTCTCCATCTCTATCTTTAGCTCCATCTTCGTTCTAGCAACGATTACTTTTGACAGGCATACCCAATTATGATTTTGATTTTGGGATGGTTTTCTACCTAAATAAGGTAGCCACATATCTCCTATCCTCACAACCTCATTTGTTAAATATTGTCCAAAAAGGCAAGTTTCAGAAAACACGTCATTAATCAAATGTTTATCTTAGTAATTTGGCACACAAATGCATACAAAAGATAAGTTATCTCCCATAGAAAGTTAACTTTCTCTAAACAACCCTAATGTAAACCGGGACGGAGCTACGAGTTCTCGCGGGTGCCCGGGTACCCAATGGATTTTTTTAATGTTGTGTTAATTTTTGAAAAAAACATCGATTTTTCTTAAATTCTTTTTAAATGCATCCGGTCCATCAAAATATGTTTTTAGTATTAGTGTTTAACTTTTTTGTGCACCCAATTATATTTAGTCTTGGTTCCGTCTCTGATATAAATGTTTTCTTTTTAGGGAAATATATACTATTCCCCTTAGTTCTTTTTATGGTTTTAGATATTTCATTCTATCGTGCGAAAAGTGGTTTGTTAAAATCTGGTGCACCACTTCATTTTACAAATGTTAATAGCGATTGCAGGGCCCATTTCATTGAATAATTACAATGATAACAACAATAATGATAGGGTTGATCTCAATCCATAATATTGTCATGTTTGTAAAAATACGGAGTAATTGTATAAGGAATCTCAACTATTCCTCAGGGGAAGTGATACTTATATAACTTTTTTTTATGCACACACCACAATGTTACGTTATTAATGCACATGTTATAACATGTTATATGCATAATTTTGGTGTGTGCATAAAAAAAATGGTGTAAGTATCACTTCCCATTCCTCAGACAATCAATTGTTGAACACTTATTTGTGTTACGAGATTATTTTCAATTATTAGACCTAACTATAAATCATGTATCCATTACATACTCCAGGCTGCAGTTCAGTTTTCAAAATTAGTTTTATGAATTACTGATTTGAGTTTAGACAAAACTTGCAACATTGGTGAATATGGATCGTAAAGGTATTGATGTCGCCTCTCTTTTATATCCTGTTTGTAGAGTGCGTAGAGAATGTAAACCAGCTTTTTTTTCTCATGTGGGATGTCTCGAGATCTTTGGGCTCGTTTGGCTAGGTGGTGTGATTTGAATATTCCAGAGATATCTAACTTGTCGGAATGGTTATCTTGGTTAGATGCTTGTCAAGTTATGAAGAAAGCTAGGTTCATTCTTGAAGGGATTGCGGCTTCGATGTTATGGTCGATATGGAAGTTTCGCAACGAGTTGATTTTTTCGGTGTCCAAACCCAAGAAGGAGACTATTGGGGACTTTATTGTACATCATTCGTTTTTGTGGATTTCATCTAGAAATCCAAATTTTCGTTTATCTTGGATAGAGGATAGGTTGGTTAGGAAATCCTATTGACGATAACTCTTCCTTGTAATTGTTTTGTTGTTTAGCTTTTGCTAGTTTTATATAATGTCGCCATTCAAAAAAAAAAAAAAAAACTGATTTGAGTTATTGTT
Source organism: Artemisia argyi (assembly GCA_030686995.1). Lineage (NCBI taxonomy): Eukaryota > Viridiplantae > Streptophyta > Magnoliopsida > Asterales > Asteraceae > Artemisia > Artemisia argyi. Next base: position 169,709,238 of record CM060706.1, on the reverse strand, counting down.
AAAATGACATGCTTGCTTGGACGTGCATAGATACTTCTACGATTTGAACTTGAAAATTAGACTACTTAGTCCTAGTTATGCTTAGTTTGACGTACCATAAACACAACATATCATTACAAGCGTAAAGATTTCCTGATAATACTTCAAAATGGTTGATATGTCTTTATCTATAATCACAATCAGAAGTTTCTATCAAACATAGTGTAATTTTATTTATATTAAAAAACTATAAATCTGAAAGTACGAAACAGAAAATATAAAGTTTAGAGTAAACTACACCGTTCGTCCTTGTGGTTTGCGTTGACCGACGTCCTTCGTCCTTTGACCAAAAAAATTGCACCGTTGGGCCTTAAGTCAGAAACGTTATGCACCGTTTGTCCCTCCATCCAACGGGGCCACTAACGCTCGTTAACCATAAGGGTATATTCGTAATTTCACATCCATTTTAATATATAAACCATTTAATTACTTATTTATTTCATTTTTACACTAAACTCACACACACACTCTTTCTCTCTCTAAACCCACCGGAATCTTCATATTTTCCAGCAAACACCAGCAGATTCCGGCACCGCCGTCGCCGGAGAATTTTCCGGCGAGACTTTTTATTCGCCAAATTGATAGATCGGGACATCCCCATTCTTTCTGGAGCGTTTTAGCTCACGGATCCCCCTACAACCACCTCCACGCGCAACCACAGTGACCACCGCCACCACCGAGACTCTGCCGCCCCTTCCTCTTTGTTTTTCCGACGGTAATCTACCCCTACGCGCCCCCTATCTTCTTTTTCATTAACATTTTTAAAATAACATATATAGCAACATTCAATTCCTAATATGACATAAACTAAACAAGTTGTCAATTAATCATGTTAATGAGTTTATACATAAATTGCAAAGTTACAAAACCTCATTTTTTTATAGCTCATAAGCTTCAACATAAACTTATTTCATGGCTGAAGAGGTTGTGATGTTGGGATTAGGATTAGTTGATTTTGTTGAGGTTGTATTTCATTCGGATGTGGAGTTTGGATTGGTGAGTGAGCCGATTGGGATTTGGATTTGTCACTTGGATTTGGAGTTGAGATTTAGAGTAGTATTTGGATTTGTTGTGTTAGTTTGGATGTGGATTGGTTGTTTGTGTTTGTGTTTGTGTTTCGGATTGAGCGAGGGTATAATTTTGAAACTATTTTTATTAAGTTTTTTTTTTTGATAGATTTTTTTATTAAATTTTTGAAAATGAAAAGTGATCATAATATTTACTAGTAAAAATGTGAATATAAAGTTTATTTAAGAATGGATAAAAACGGATAATAATGGAAAAAAAATGGACGAAAACGGGTGACAATGTAAAAAAATGGACGAAAACGGGTGAAAACGTAAAAAAACGGAAGAAAGCGTTAAAAAAAGGACTAAAAGCCAGACAAAAACGTAAAAAAAACAGACGAAAACGTAAAAATATGGACGGAAACGTAAAAATACAGACAAAAACGTAAAAAATGGACAAAAACGTAAAAAAACGAACGAAAACGTAAAAAACGGACAAAAACGTAAAAAAAATGGCGAAAACTTAAAATAAACAGACGAAAACGTTAAAAAATGAAAGAAAACGTAAAATAAACGGGCGAAAACATAAAAAAATGTGAAAACGTGAAAACCGGATGAAAACATAAAATAAACTGGTGAAAACGTAAAAAAAATGGATGGAAACGTAAAAAACGGGATAAAAACGTAAAAAAAAACGGACGAAAATAGGCGAAAACGTAAAAAAAGGGACGAAAACGAGCGAAAACGTAAAAAAAACGGAAGAAAGCGTTAAAAAATGGACTAAAAGCGAAAAATTGCACCGTTCGTCCTTGCACCGTTCGTCCTTATAGTGCAAAATGACTATTATACCCTCATAAGCAAACAAGTTAACGAGCGTTAGTCCACCCCGTTAGAAGGAGGGACTAATGGTGCATAACGTTTCTGAGTTAAGGATCAACGGTGCAATTTTTTTGGTCAAAAGACCACAGGCTGCGGTCAACGCAAACCACAAGGACGAACGGTGTAGTTTACTCTAAAGTTTAATAAGTCAAAAACTTAAAACAGACAAAAATACGGAACATAAACTGATAAAAAACGATGTTATACTGTAAACTTGAGTGAGCAAAGGGTGAAGGATAAAATGTCACATCCAGGGGTCGCTATAGTAGATACCTTTTTGAGACAATTAGTGGGTAGAGTGTGGGTGCATTGACGGGGGTGGGATCATATTATAATTTTATGATTGAGAAATAAAAGACGTGGGGACACTAATTAATTATGAGATTGTTATTGGTTAAACGTAACAACATTCATTAGATAGTTTTGGACGGTGTTATTACTTGTTACTCTTATGTAATTAGCCATTTAACCATATCAATGTTTTGACTAGTGTTGAAATCGATTCAAGCCGAACTGGAGCTTTACAAAACTTGAGCTCGTTTCGAGAATTATAAAGTAAGCTTGAGCCCGAGTAATAGCTCGACGAACTTTAAAAATCTATGTTTGAGTTTGGCTTGAGTAAATATTCAAATAATGCTTGAGCTCGGCTCAAAAGCTCGAATTTATATATAAACATTCTATTTGATAGTCAAACTCATTAATAAAGTTAAGAAAATACGCGATTAACAAGACAAAGAACTTATACATAACTTTCGGAGTATTAAGGTCTAAATATTCTTTTATAATAAATATTTAATAATTATACCGATATTCACATAAGCCGTTAGGTTGTTTATGTAAATATGTATAATAAATAAATATATATGAAGGCTCGAAAAACTCGAGTCGAGCTATTTGAAAGCTCAAGCTCGGCTCGTTATGATTTCGAGCTGGTTTATTGGGCTTGGGCTCGAGCTTGAGCTTGATAAAAGCTCAACTCGATCGAGTCAATCTTAAATTCAAACTCAAATTTTTTTATAAAAGTTTGACTTGTTTACGGCCGTAGTTTTGAGATTAACGAACACACACTCCAACATGGGTGAAGTGTTCATCTATTATCCATAATACTCCTACGAAATAACGAACGCACACTACAACATGGGTCGACACTCAGACATGAGGAGTCAAGTTTGACCTTAACACTTTTTCTCCATGTCATGGTTTGCTTATCTGTCACATGAGCCCACCAGACTGTGTTTGGTTCTTTTCACCATTCAAGTGCACTTTAATTAATAGAATTAAATGTCGAGTATTTAAGGTATTTAGAGATTATGCTTATTTGCGAAAAAATAAGTTAAATTATAAGTTTTGTTTGACAGACATAACTGTAATAAAAGAAATCATCCTTCAAAACTACAACTTTATCTTCAGTTCCAAACTACAGTTAATTTTAACAAACATACCCAATTGTGATGTTGATTTTGGATGTGTTACTCTTGAGAGAATGGAAGACGTGCGAACAAAATGTGTGTCAGTTGCCCCAGCTTGGCACAAGGACTTTGAAATGGGTTAAGATAACTATCGTTGTTTATTATGTATCGGATAAGTGTTTGAGTCGTGTTAGGATATATGTTTATGTTTATGTGAGTTATCACTAAAACTAGTATTTAAGGTTTCATAACATTAATGAAAGTCATTATTATCAGGTTTTTAACCAATTCAATTCTCGTTCTTTTCCTTTATTCTAGCTTGAAATAGTGCTACTATCGGTACGAGTAGGTCGTATCAAGATGGTTTTCTACCTAAATAAGGTAGCCACATATCTCATATCCTCATTTGTTAAATATTGTCCAAAAAGGCAAATTTCAGAAAACGCGTAGATTATCATTAATCAAATGTTTTTCTTAGTAATTTGGCACACAAATGCATACAAAAGATAAGTTATCTCCCATAGAAAGTTAACTTTCTCTAAACAATCCTAATGTAAATGTTTTCTTTTTAGGGAAATATACACTATTCCCTTTCTTTCTTTTTATGGTTTTAGATATTATAAATATATACATTTCCCGTGGCTTCACTGTTCAGTGCACTGTTTTTTCTACAGTGGTGGGCCTCGGCTGTTTTTTTTTTTTTTTTTTTTTTGTACCTTTGCAGCCCAGTTTGTGGCCCAAACCGAGCCTTATTTTTTTATTTTGTTTTTTTGTTTGGGTGGGCATGCATACTAAGTCCAGTCCGTTTCATTTGTGGCCCCTTTTTTTGAGATTGCTCGGACCCGGATGAGCATGCATGCCTTAATATTGAAACATCCCGCGACAACGTGCGGTTTTAAAACCTTGTTTCATTCTATCGTGCGAAAAGTGGTTTGTGAAATCTGGTACACCACTTCATTTTACAAATGTTAATAGCGATTGCAGGGCCCATTTCATTAAATAATTACAATGATAACAACAATAATAATAATAGGGAAAATTCCAATTGTAAGCCTAAAATCGAATTTTACATCATAATTGAGTCAATTTTCATACAAGTTCCAATTTTGGTCATGTGCGACTTGTGCTACTGTGTGACTCCATACATTGTGCGACACGTGGCATTACCCCACTATCATATCAACTATTTGCTGACCCCACTGCTATTTTGTTTTATTCGAATATGGTGTGCGACTGACGACTGTGCTACTTGTACTAGTGTGCGACTGGGGGCACGCAATCTTTCTTAGTTTTTTAATAATATTTTTACTATTCTAAGTTTTTTAATAATTTAACGTCTCGATTATCGCGCTAATACTATTCATACTTTTCAAACCTAGATCTAAAAAAACACACACAAAAACACACACATGGCAGATCTATACCAATTGGTGTTACGATTTTATGATTTTTACATGGAGAAGAAGAGACGTCAAACCGTAAGTTAACATTTTATGATTTTTACCCGGTTGGTGTTACGATTTTTGTGGTTATATTTTAATATAATTTTGTGTATTTACTTAATTTAGGCAAATCCTGAACAAGAAGAAGAACTACAAGAGACGTGAAAACGGCAAAGCGTACGTTTCTATGATTCCTAATTTTGGTTGTTTTTAATTTAAAAAGGCATTGTTAATGTAAATTGGTTTATAAAATTCGTAATTTTTTTTTTTTTTTAGAGTTTGAAATTATTTTTTAGGTTAACCGTTTGTATGATTCTTAATTTTGTTGTTTTTTAGTTTAAAAATGCATTTTTAATGTTAATTGTTTTATAAAATTCGTAATTATTTTTTTTTGTTAGTGTTGAAATAATTTTTTAGGTTAATCGTTCCTCTGATTTTTAATTTTGGTGTTTTTTAATGTTAATTGGTTTTTAAAAATTAGTAAATTGTTGTTTGTTATTGTTAAAATTAATTTTAGATGTGTTTTGTGACAACATTTGGAGCGATTAGTAGCTTTTAGCGTTTTAAAATATAATGTTTGTTTGGCAATGAGTGTTTAGCTTTTGAATAAGGGTATCTTTTTAATTGATGTTGTTGATTGTATTGAGTTGTTTATGATCATTGTAAGCTTGTTTATAGAAACTTGATTGGTATTTAGTATATAGAAAGTCGAGCTTTTGTGACTATGATGTGCACGCCTTAATAAGTATTCATGTGGACGTTTCTAAACTTTTCCCTGGCCATCTTAAGATGTTTAAATTGCGATTAGTGAATATTAATGGGGTATTTATAGTTTAAGCATGATTAGGATGTTTGTTGTAGTTGTAGTATTCTAAGTTATGTGTTTGTTTATAGATTCTTGATTAGCTAACATTTAATGCATATTTAGTTAATAGAATTTCTAAGCCGGGTCTTTCTGTGTACATCATATCTCATGGCCGAGACTAGTGGGATCGGGTATTGTTTATGTAGTTAGTAGAATTTAGATTAGTTACTATTCATCAGGTAGTTAATGTTTAGAAGCGTGATTATGATTTTGGGTTGCAATTGTAGACTTCGTTACTGGTGATTATTCTGAAACTTAAATGTAAATTGTTGTTTGTTATTGTTAAAATTAATTTTTAATGTTAATTGGTTTTTATTTTTTTATTTTTTTATTTATTTTTTTTTTTTTGTTTATGTAGGTCTATAATGCGAAAGTTACTGTCCGATGTAGGTTGTACTTAATTACAACCATTAAGGGTAAGTTGGCATTTAATGAGGATCGATATGCCATGTTTAGAAACACTATTTTGGGCCCATGGTTGGATTTAAGATCAGAAGACCATGATAACCATGTTCTGAATTTTATGCTTCAACATCAAAAACATATTGATAACCCTAGCTTCGAAACCCCTATGTATTTTGAGATAGATAAACATAGACTAGAGTTTGGTAGGAGAGAGTTTTGTTTAATGACTGGTTTAAGATTCGGCAAAATCTGTTTAAAACATTTGGAGGAATCAGTGTCTGGTTTTTGTGAGCGTGTTTTTCCGGGTATTGAAAGAATAAAGGGTTTTGATCTTATCAGGGTTCTGCAAAGTGAAACTTTTAATAAAATGTCAAATGAGGATGTCGTGCGTCTATGTCTGCTGTTAGCACTAGAATATGTGTTGATGGGTCAAGAGCTTAGGCATGTAATGTCAAACGAGATACTTTGCCTAGTTGATGATTTTTATGCGTGGGATGCATTTCCTTGGGGGGAATATATGTGGAGGGAATTTCACGACAGGGTTTACAATGTTGTTTCAAAGAAAAGAAAGACGCATTTGGAAGAATACATGAAAGTGGGCCCCTCATACACCGCTACATATTCGCTGTATGGATTTGTGTTTGCTTTGAAGGTTAGTATATATACTATTTAAGTGACATGCAAATGTTTTGATCCTTTCAATTGTAGCTAAAGTTTGTATAATATAGTTACATAGTTTAGATTTGTGTATTGAGGTTGACTGATGTTCAATTTATGTTGTATTAGCCTTATACCTAGTTTAGCGATGATGTACTTGTATTCAAAAACTTTAAACCAAACCAAATCAGTGTTGGGTAGATTAAAACGCCAAATTGAGTGTTTTTTATGTTTTTAGATTAAATAACCATTTTGTTTTTTATGTTTTTAGATTAGTAGTTTAGTTTTTTTTTTTTAAATTGAGTGTGCCTATCGTGAGCTTTTGGTTGAATAAAATTGCTTGAAAGTGCTTATTATTAAGCTGTTATTCAAACTACTAATTCCCTTCAAATCTGCTTATTAGGGTCTACTTTGTAGGGTGTATTAATGTATTTTTTACCCAATTTGGCCAAATGCTGATATTGTCCCTACATAGTATAACAGCAATTTATATAGTTTTAAGTTTAATTTTTTTTTAGTTTTTATTTGGTTTTTAATAATTGTCTTTCACTCCTTTGTTGTTATGTTTGCAGATTTTTGTATTGGAAAGCTTTCCTAACTCAAGGTTATGGTGGAAAAAAGAAGATAATGGTATTTCCCGCAGTGTAGCTTGGAGTGATAATGCAAAGTTTACCAAATCTGACTACAACCGTTTATTTTATTCAACCAAACCTCTTAACAAACTCATGCCGACATCTACCGAAAACCAATCACTTTGGTGGCGATCCAGTATTGAGTTTTTCCAACAACTTGAGACATCAAACATCCAAACTCCAAAACCAATGGCACGCAGAAAATTTGCCCCAAGGATTTGCCATACATTTGTTACCAAACGTGTTAAACAGGAAGTTATCAAAGAGGTTAAGCATGAAGTGCATGCCAGAACTTGTAAACCTGTTGAGGAAGATACTGAGGAGGAAGAAGAGGTGAATGCGGAGGTTGATGATCAAGGGTTGAATGGTATGAGCAAATCCGAACTTGTAAAAAAGTTGGCAGATATGGAACGTGAATTGACGAACTACAAAGCTATCAGTACTCGATTGACTGCAATTGAAGAACTCCTGAAACCTCAGATTGTTCCTACAGTGGTTCAGAAAGCTGAAAGCATAGGGCTTAAGATTGGTAAAGCTGTAACGGGTGGTCAAAATTCGGTAATTGCTAGTAATGGTGTCAAGAGTTGTGAAACCGGATGTAATAATTTGGTTGATGTACCTGTGGGTGCTGAGTATGTTTTAAACAAACATAATGGTGGTGGGGTTAGGAAAAAGTCGGACGCACCGGTTGATTTATCAGATTCTGTGAACAACCATAACTTGGTTGATGTTTCTGTTACTGTTAGCAATACTTTTAAAGATGCTTATGAGAGTCTTAAAAAAGACAAGAATGATTTGGTCGACGAGAGTCTTAAGAAACACAAGCATGATTTGGTCGACGAGAGTCTTAACAAACACAAGCCTGATTTGGTTGACGAATGTAATGCAGGGAGAGTATGCGAAACTGGGACGAATGGGGTGAACAATTGCGTGATCAACCAAGTTGATGGTGATAATGGTTAGGAAAGCAAGACGGTATGCGTTGATAAGTTTGTAACAAATTTTACTACCGATGGTGTTCCCGGACTTCATGCTTCACAGGTGTGACACTAACTAATATAATTGTTTTTATTTACTTTTATATAATATCTTTTCTTATTATTTAATTAATGATTATTTTTTGTATTGATGTCAAGGATAATAACCTTGATGAAATGATGCATGTGGATGAAGAAGTTCAACATATATGTCCATCGCCTAGTGAAGGGTTGGTAGCAGTAGAAGCTTTGATTGACTTGATTAGTTTCACCCCTCCTCCGATAATTATACGTTAAATAGTTTTAGGTTATTGATAATTTAGTCCTTTTTATATCAACTGATCGGTTAAAATTCTTTACTATATCTCCTTTGCATTGGCATACTTTGTTTTCAGGAAACTAGTCAGGGGGTAGGTGATATGGAAAGGGATAATCAGGTGGAGATGTTGGAAGTTGACGATGACATGCCGGTTGTCGAAATTGTTAACGCTGTTAAAGACCATCAGAAGGTTAAAACTGTTCAGGTTCCATTTGCTCGTGAAAGGAAGAAGAGTGTGTACCTACAACATCCTTTTACCGAACCACCACCAACTACACCCAGAGTCCGAAGGAAGCGCAAGCAAAAGGTGTATAAAAACACATTGAAGACTTTGCTGGGGGCTGACGGAAAGGAGATTGAACTACAACCATGGAATGAGGTACAAACATTGTGATTTAATTAAAGATTCAAATTGTTTTTCCATAATTGTTATTCAATAATACTTTATACAAAAACTTTCGGGATCTGACTCGTCCTAAATTCTCGCCACCAAACCGAGTGAACGCTTTTAGAGATATAAACTTGGTGTTGCGTACACAGAAGGACCTTTTCTACTCATTCCCTTGGTCAGATAATGTGGTGGACTGGACGTTTTGGGCAGCTTTGTTGTGCAAAGATGGAAATAGGAGAGGTTGGCTGTCGGATGCGGTATGTCATTTTGATATTCATATTATAGTTTGTAAATGCTTGAAATATGAGATCTGTGAGATTTGGTTCATTTATGGTTACACGATTCCACTAGTAGTACAGTAGTTGTGGTTTGGATTGATATTACATTGGTTTGCTGTTTTGGTTTAGTTGCATCAGTTACTTAAGGGGTGTTTGGATAAGTGAGGTTTGCTGATATAGGCTGTATTACAGAGGTTGTGTTTGGATTAGTTAAGTCACTTAGGTTGAATTTAGGCTTAGTTGAACTTAAAAACAGTATGATATAACATTAAAAGTCAATTTAGCTTTTCATTTGTATCACAGTTAGAGTTTTAGTTGCATTATCTCATTAAGTAGTTGCATAAGTAGTAGTTTCACTTTAATACACTCATACATTAGATTAAAACTACATTTACAGTAAGATTAGAGCAATAAAAATTCAATTTAGTCAAAGTTGCTATTTAATCAAAAAGTCAAAAGTAATTGAACTAAGTTTTCTGGACAGATCTTGGTGAGCCATTCTAAGGTTCACTATTGATAGGAAATACCTGTGGTTTGCTGTTTTTAGTAGTTTGTCAGCTTGTGAGTTATAATCAATAAGAAAATTTCAAATTGAGCATTTACTATTTTCTTCATCTGTTTGAGTATTGCTTATTCACTAAGTGCTTATTCCAATTGTTTGAGCCATTATCTGTGTTATTGAGTTATCAATTGGCCTAAGTTCTATCCCATTAAGCTTCATTTAGTCAAAAACACAGTTGGTCAAAGTTTGGGTCAAGTTGGTCAACTATTGCTTATAAATAAGCTCTTTTTAAACTGCTTATCGGGTCCAATCAGCTTATTTGGGCTCAATTTTTAGAAATTTTATTTTTCCTAAGTCTTTTATATTACAAATCTTGTAAATTAATTTTTCAAATTTCTATTTTCTAGCACATAGAACTATGGGTCTTGTATATGATGCACTTCAGACCGCACGATGCCGATTGGGTTGCCGTTAGCCCATTCTTCAGCACCGTCATCTTGAATCGTGAAATGCCTTTGTATTATGCTGACGGGGTTACTTACGGTGTACCTTGGTTTGCGGAATCTGTGCAGAAGGTAACAATTCCTATTCCAGTCTATTTGGTGTATCATGCTAGATACATAGGCCGCGTTCAGTTTGAATTCATTTGTTGGAAAATGACTTTTACTTTTGTTTCCTGTAATTGTAGGTTTATTTCCCGGTGAACGAAACAGAAGTTCATTGGGTTTTATCAGAACTTGATATTCGTTCCGGTGTCATAACCTTATATGACAGCCTTGGTGGACCAGATAATCTAGATGAAGAGGCACGACCATGGTGGGAGAACTGGATGAATGTTCTTGCTGAGCATCTCCCATTGTACCTGTATGAAAATGAGGTCCTAGAGAGGAAGAACATTGACCACTCGACGTATTGTATAACCTTTAGGTGGGCGCAGAATCTGCCGATACAAGGTCCTACATACGGTGACTGTGGCGTGTGGGTTTGCATATTCCTATACAGGTTAACACATCACTTATCGCTGGCTCCAAGTAATCCCGTTGAGGTAGCTTTAGCGTATCGTGAGCAACTCACATCTTTCTATTGGAAGTACAAGATGATCGTGCCTAATCCTTATCTAAAGTAACTGTGAATGTTAGAGTTGAATTACAAAAAACAATCCCTTTATGTTTCCAGGATTTTATGTCATTTACTTTGAAACCATGTGTGTAGGTTTATGTTATTAACTATTAAACATGAAAACTCAGTGTCTTTGTATTCCATTTTCAGTATTTTATGTTATTGACTTTGAAACTATTTGTGTTTGAACTTCAATTTCATCAATTCGTTGTTATTGTGTATTCATGGGTATTTATTTAGACATGCTTAACTTTAACATTGGTAATATACCAATACCAACCACATGCAGCAAACAAGATGTTAGTAATTCATTACACCATTAGGTAGTCAAAATGAGTACATTAGAAATCAACCAAACATTAGTACATTAGAAAGCTTAAACATAACTTGAATACTTCTACCAAGACACTTATGACTAATTCAAAACAAAATACATAATAAAGAAGAACCATGAAAAATACAAAAGAACTTTCATTCTTTGTGCATTGCTTGCATTCTGCATTGAAGTTTGTTGAAGGTTATTTATCCTTCTCAACAACCTGGGTATGATAACAACGGATCGGGCGCACATCGGCGGGTCGTACCAACGGCTAAAAACACAGTTAGGACATAGCCGAAAACGACGACCCGGATTACGATCTGTCCATGACGTGGTAATCGTTGTCGCAGCTCCGCAATGGTTGCAAGAATTATTCATGATGAACAAGGAAATTTAGCTTGTGTGTGTGATTTTTAAGTTGATGTTGATGCCATACACTATGTACACACTATTTATAGTACCCAAAAAGGTAAATAGTGTTGAAGGTAGGTGGTAACCAATGTGCGACTGTTTATAAGTGTGCTACCGTGCTACTAGAAAATGCGGAAAATGCAACAACCTTTTTTATTTCATTAACTCAATGTAATACAAACAAACTAGTCGGTTTCATATTCAGAATCCGTTTCGAATACCTGATATGGATAACAACCAAATTCAAAAAAAAACTCATTTTCTTCATCTTGTTCTTTCTTTATATTTGCCAGCCATTCCCGTTCATTCGTTGCTTCTTCTGCTAAAATTGATGCTGCAGGTTCTTTGTCTAGTCGTGTTTGATGTTCTTCGTCCTCTACCTATTTCCGAAAGCTTTCTTCCCATTCCTTTTGTATTTTATTATTTTCTTCGAAGGCTTGCCTTAACCGTTCCTCTTCTAATTTCCATAAAATGTCCTCTTGTAGAGTAAGTCCCCCAGGGTCATTACTAGTTGCCGTGTCATCGTTTGTCAGTGAACTCATAGTCAATTTTGGATATTATTTTGTTTATAATTAGTAAAAAGACTACATATATACATATATATACACGATTCCACTAGTGTGCGACTGCGCTACTAGTTTATAAGCATTAAATTTGTATGCTTTAAATTTTGGTTGTTGGTGAATTAATTGACATGATTGACATAGTCAATTTTGGATATTATTTTGTTTATAATTAGTCAAAAGACTACATATATACATATATATACACGATTCCACTAGTGTGCGACTATGCTACTAGTTTATAAGCATTAAATAGTTGTATGCTTTAAATTTTGGTTGTTGGTGAATTAATTGACATGATTGACATAAGACATGACTTTAATGTTATATAGATTTGCACACCTATTACAAATTAACAATTGAAGTGTGCAACATGGAATGTGCGACTGTGCTACTTGAACTTACTGTAGACATTTAATGAGGGTTAATGCATGTTAGGTTGAATGACGTGACTAGACTTCAATTTTGGCAGGTTTAAACTTAAATTGTAACATTATTACTCTAGTGTTCGACTGTGTGACTTCACTGACTAGTGTGCGACTTATAAAAAATTTTTCCTACATATATTGTTTTACATAATATAACGAAAAAACTAACAAACACACTGATGGCTAGTACATCTCAGCCCAAGATTAGTTTTTTGCTAATTATGTTAGATGAAGAATTAACATATGGTGTGTCACTTTCTCAAAATACAACCTACCAAAACCTATTATCTAATGTGAAACGAAAACTCAACATCAGTCATGAATTCGATGTTCGTCTAACGTATAATATTCAGAAAAAGTATGTCCACATAGTTGATGATGATGACGTGGATTTTTTCTTTCACGAGATATGCAAGAATCAGTCTGTTTTGCAATCTTTGTTTGTCACAAAGACTCTCAAACCACCAAAGGTAACAACTCCTTCTTTGACAACGCCGTTAGATTTTGATCTAAATTTATATCCTGAAGTTTACCATGGTGTTGGCACTGATTTTGAAAACATACCCAAAAAAGCAAAAAAAGAATATTTTCCAAATAACATTCACCATATTCCGAATGACTATTCCGAGCCAAAATGGAAACGTAATACGTTTGCATATATGCCGACACCACCTGATCCACCTAAACTTCAAGTCAAACCACCCAAAACCATCACTGACAACAACTCATTTGGTTTAATTCCTGGGAGAAAATTTTATTCTAAAGAAGAGTGCATGCATGAAATAGGTGAACAATCACTAGTACATGGATTTGAATATAAGCCTAGAAAATCAGATAAGTATAGGTATGATGTGAAGTGTGAACATGAAGGATGTGATTGGGTAATAATTACGTCTAAAGTTGATGGCAGTTCCGAATGGGAAATACGAACGGTTAGAGAGAATCACACATGTTCAAGAACGAAATTAATTCCAAATCATCGTAATGCAACATCAAAATTGTTGGGGCATTTGCTTGTACCGAAAATACGTGATAGTAATCGGGTGTACAAGGCAAAGGACATTGTGCAAGACATGAAAGTTGATTACAATTGCGATATTACTTACAAGAAGCCTTGGAGAGGAAGAAATATAGCGTTTGAGACTCTGAATGGCTGCCCGAAAAATTCTTTTGCACAATTACCCTATTTTTGTCACAATTTACATTTGATAAACGAGGGGTGGGCAACAAATCTTCTGACTGACACTGAAGACCGATTTGAAATGTTTTTTATGGGCATTGGTGTTTCGGTAATCATATTTTGTTGACACGTACATTTAATTTGATATCTTATATACATATACATACTAAACTTTATTTTTATTTACAGATACAAAGTTTGTTGCAAGAGCATATCCGCCCATTGATTATCATAGACGCAGCTCATCTTAAAGGTCGTTATCTTGGAACAAATTTGCTGGCTGTTGGAATGGATGGGAATAACCAAATTATCCCTCTTGCAACCGGGGTGTCCCAAGGTGAGACAGGTAGGTCGTGGACATGGTTTTTGGAAAATTTGCGCGAATGCATCGGTCACATCTCGGGTTTGGCAATAATTTCAGATAGACACCTGGCCATACAGTTAGCATGTCGTACTGTTTTCCCAAACGCATTTCATGGTTGTTGTTGTAGGCATTTGATGATGAATTGCAACTTAAAAGGGAAAAAAGTTAGGAAGCTGTATTGGAAGTTATGTAAAGTTTACATGACTCAAGAGTTTCATAGAGAGTTGAACAATCTAGCCGGTTTTAGGATTGAAGCTTACAACAAGCTAATCGAAGCGGGTGTTAGCAACTGGTCTAGGGCATATTGTCCTGGAAATCGATATAATTACATGACTACCAATAGTGCTGAGTCAATAAATGCCCTCACGAGACAAGTTCGAAGAGTCCCAATTACGATGCTAATGGAATGGTATCGAGCGCTTATACAAAACTGATATTTCGAACGACGTCAACTTTATGAAGGTTAATTTTATATATATATATTTTATTATAAATTAAGCACATATTTTAATAAGTGAATTTTATTATTTTACTATTGTTTTTGTTTTTATTTTGGTAGATGTTGTTCAAGGGGAACTCAGTGACTGGGCGGCTGCAAAAGTTCAGGACAGGATGTTGAAGAGTGCGAGCTGGGTTGTCAATGGCATTGAGCATGGAGAAGTATACCAAGTTTATGATCGAGTAAGGACTCACGTAGTCCGGATAACGGAACGTAGTTGCAGTTCTCGCAAATGGCAACTTTCAGGTTTGCCATGTGGCCATGCTGTAGCTGCGGGTAGGGTACTTGGCTTAACTGATTCTAGTCAATTGGCAAAAAACTGGTTTATGAAAACAACTTTAAAGGCTACATACGAACCTTTGATATTTCTGACTGGTGACGTTTCTACATGGGAAACACCAGACAATATTCAAGTAGTAGAACCATCAATTATGGATAAGAGACCTGCCGGAAGACCAAAAAACAAAGACAGAATCAGGTCCCGAGGAGAGGAGCCAAGGCAAATTTCGTGTGGGAGGTGCGGTGTAGTTGGCCACAACCGAGCTACGTGCAAACAACTGTTAATGCGAAAAAAGGTAATTTGTTATTTATTTATAGTAATGTATTGGTAAAATACAAATAAGTAATGTGCTTAATCAAATGTTACTTGTGCAGAAGAGGGGTGGCAAGTCATCAAGCGAAGGTACACAAAGAAGTAGTGGGAGCTCACAAACTCAAAATGGAAGGTCCCAAAACCGACGTGTTAGCTCACAGGGGTCACAACGATCAATGCCATTTGACAATGACCCGGTTAATTTGGCAGACCCTTAGGTTAAGAATGGCCAAAAATAATGTCCAAGTTATATTATGTTGTTGGTTTTAACATAATATGTTATGAAAGAACAATTCATCTTAATGTTTTCATAATACAATGTTTCGGTTTTCCTGTATAAACTGTGAACAACTTAAATAATAGGGAATGTAACCACATCATACATTAAGTAACAAAATGATTGGAGTAAACCAATCTCTAGTCAAGGTTACATTAGATACCAACACATAACGCTTAAAGTACCATCGTCACTAAAACAGAAACACATATAAAGGGAACTTAAACAACAGTGTCATGGCATTACAACTTAGTAGACACATTCAATTTCGGAGATCTTGTGCTTGAAGTAGAAACGAATCAACGCCTCTCTGTATGCCAGTGCTGTTTGAAGAGAGTCATCCATAACCAGAGGGATCCCGTAAGCCAACCTGTATAGTAATAACCAACCAGTTACATTTGACATTATAGAATAGTCATACCAATAAGTGTGATACATGGTAGAAAAAAATGTTAATTACCTGTATAGGAAAATGCATAGAAAGATGCCACAGTCACCGAAAACACCACCCGGCTTGGGGATGTGAGTTACGTGGCGAAAATTTATACG
The DNA here is from genome assembly GCA_030686995.1 of Artemisia argyi. Lineage (NCBI taxonomy): Eukaryota > Viridiplantae > Streptophyta > Magnoliopsida > Asterales > Asteraceae > Artemisia > Artemisia argyi. The sequence goes on along the minus strand of CM060706.1, from coordinate 169,693,135 downwards.
GTAGCTAGTTGGGTCGATTCCTTTCTTTGCAAATACACCTGTCTCCTTAAGTATAAAATGAAGCTTTTCCCTTAGACACCTCCTCATCTTGAAATATCACTCACGATATTCAACTTCATATGTTTCACCGCTGTCATAAAATACCACCTCCCCGGTTTGTATGTAAAACACAGCAAGTGACCAATGGGTGAAAGGTTCATTTATAGGGATGAACACCTGAATATTTTATTAAGAAAAATGAGTATAACGAGTAGTATACTGATTTAAATGTTTAAAGGTTCAATCCATACACGTACCCGCTCAACATCAGACCATGCACAGTCGTATACTTCGTTAGTCGCATAAAACAGTGGCATCGAACCTTGAAGGAGAATTGTCAAGAAGTAACAACTAACCATGCACCAATCGGCATTATTAGGTCTAAAGTGCCACATATACATCACCCAAATATCAATGTGCTGCATGTCGTTAAAAAAAAAGTCAAACAATATGTATCAGGTTATGTTATCTATCAGGTTTATTGTTCAGCACTGGGTGAGGTATGGAACTTGGGTGAAAAACATGAGTGTTCAGGTTATGCTTCTGAGAACAGGTCAAAAGGTAGGTCAAATAAGCTATTGTCAAATGAGCAGAGAACCAAAATACGCAATCTCCCAATAAGCTGAGGTGGAAGGCTTCCTAAAAAGCTAAGGGATGGGGTGTGAGGTCCACGGGTGAACACAAGGGAGACCTTGGAAAATTGGTCAAATCCTGGTGCACAGGGCATGTTATATCCTGTAGCTTCAAATAAGCTATTGCATAAGCTACAATAAATATCCCAAAAGTAAATTGAACACATATTATTGAAGCTTAGGTGATAGACTTTAACCTCTAAAAATGTTAATACCTGAATCACTCCACAAAATTCTAGATAAATCACTCAAAAAATGGGTTTTCTGAAAACTTATGAAATTTTGACTTTTAAATTGATGAGCTAAGTTGACTTTTGTGAAACTCTAACTTGATTTAAGCATTGATTATGGTATACTAGGCTATACTAAGACTAAATTATGCTAAAACAACTACTGGTGAAATGATTTTATGAGATTTGGGCTTAAAAGCTTCAACCGTTAACAAGTGAGATCAAATCAAAAGGCATTTTGACTTTTTTACAAATGGGACCTGTTTTTTATGGTTCAAATGTTCTAAGCCACACTAAAGTAACATTAAACAGCAAACACCTATACCAATAACACCAAGGACCACAGGTAGCAAAGCAAATCCAAACAATCCTTAAAAACTGTTATTAAGTGATTTTCAAAGAGAAACAAGGATCTATGCTATGATACTAATTTGCATGACCTTAATATGGTTTAATAGACCTAAATTAACTCAGAACAACAAACTTAAACCACTATTTACCAAGATCACTACTAATGCTATTTGACAGTGAAAATGAAATATTAAGCAACTACCAATTTCAATAAACAAGCCACCAATTTTAAGCAAGTTTTAATACCAACTAAGCACAATCAAGCACAATCAGGCTATGTTATCTATCAGGTTTGGAAATTTAAAATGCGAGTCTACCTCGTCACGTAACCAACCAGATCGTTTCTCGTCAACACAAGCTAGACTTTCCCAGAAAAGACGATCGACAACAATATCACTACACCAAGGAAACTTGCAACGAGGCAACCAAGAATTATCTAAAAAGTCCTGAAATTCACGATCAACTATAACATTATCGATACTATTGTGACTCCTTTTGAGTTCCTGCAAATATCAAGAATAATATCTACGTTAAGTTATCATAGTATATTGTGGAACTGAATAAAACATAATAGACTAACATAATGTATAAGGCGTTAGGTAGTACCTCTGTCCAAGGTTTGACATCTCTACACAGTTCACGCATAAAAGGATCACGAATAGTCTTTTGACTTTTAAGTGTTTCCAAAGTAGGAATAACATGTTTCGGAAGCTCTCCCGTGAAAGGCGGCCTAAAAACAAATTTGTACTCCCTCTTCTTTGGTCCAGGACGGTTTAAACAAAGTTTCATGTGAGGCAGTTTCATGACCCCATCATCAACAAATCTTTTAGCCTCTTCCTGTCTAAGTCGTACAGTTTCATCTCTAACCGAAGCCAACCTACGTAACTCAGCCTCATGCTTATCAACATTCTCACAATCATCCAAAATTACCCATTCATCCTTCAACAATTCACAACATAAAACATAATACAACTTATAAATGACCACACGATGCTAACGTATATAATGCACTACATTATTGCTGCGAATGTAAAAACAAACCTGTTCAACATCTCCGTCAGATAGCTCCTCAACTTTTACATCCTGAAACATTTAACATGTGTTTTAACTTATAAGAAAAACCATTATGTCGCAAATATAGTTTTTTACAAGTTCAGGTTGTACAAACCTGTAAACCGGTGCCAAATACTTTCTGCCATGCCTCATGATGCTCACGCACATCATATTTCTGTGTTTGTTGAATCGGCCCGTCAAACAACTCCAGAAAGTCGTCATTTAAGTTTGTGCAATACTCGTTAGCAAGATCAGTCTCAATGTTACTTCCAAATTCCAGTCTACCCTATAAGATATGCAAGTACAGGATAAGGAACACAAAGTAAGCGCAAAAATCTTTTACCAACAACGAAATCAGAATTAAAAAAAATGGGAACTTACTTTTTTGCTATCCTGCGCAAAATTAAGCTCGACCTTGTTCAAGTCATGAACCGTATCTCCAGCCCTTCTTTTCCGAGTCATAATCTACAAAAGAAAGAATTTGGACATCAATAATTTTTTAATATAAACAACCTGAATCTTAACATAATGTTATATTACAAATTATACATGAATAACAGATTCAAGTTTGTGGACACGTCCTTTCAGACTCTGAACCTCAGCCGGTAGCTTCAGCAAACTTCCGCACATTTCTTGTATAATCTCAACACGTTCCATGATAGAAACAGTACGCAGATTCGTACGGTTTTCCATAGCTTCCTCAGCATCTTCAGCTAGCATTTTTTTCCGTGCTTCACTTCTTTTACGAAAATACTCCTCAACAAGCCCAACTTCAGCAACAGGCGGTGGTCTAGGCACATACCAATTAAAAAACTTAACACTACGCCTAAACGATTCAGACGCCCCCTCGGTCCTTGATGGATACAATTCACAGTTACTTTTTTCACCCTAACAAACCAATAAAAGCGTAAATGAGGGCTATGCACAAACAAAAGCTTAATAAGTTTTACGTCAATACTTCATTGAATACTAAAAACAGTAACACGTCGTTGACAATTATCGAATAAAAATACCAGAATATTACGTATACAACATACCTCTGCAAAAAGGTCCCCCAAATTCACATTTGCTTGAAAAGGAACCTTCTTAGTCCATGCTACAGCTCTAGGTAAAATATCAGGCGCCTTTGTCCACCACCGGCCACTCTGGACAGATGCTTCTAAAATCCAAATATGAAATAATAGCAAATTTATGTAGTTGTAAGTTGTTACTTGTGCAAAATAATGTGAGTACGAAAATGGTACGGGAAATTACTAACCTTGAATGGCAAAATAAACCCTCCCAATGAATAAGAAGGTTGAAACTTACAATTCATATTAACTGCCTTATGAAACGCATCCCTTGTAAATGAGTTGACATTCAAAATAACATCATACAACATACGCCAAATGTGTTCCCCCCAAGGAAAATCGTTCCATGTTTGTAAACTATCAACCATTCTAATTAAAGGATCAGCCACTACAGATATCAATTCACGACCCATAAAAATCACCTCCAAGGCTAACAACAGGCACGCACGAATTGCGTCTTCATCAGATATTTTGGAAAAAGCCTCGTCATCCTCAATTAACGCAAGTAGATCAATGTTTTTTAAATGCTCACCAATCTTGTCCGGAAAAACACGATCACGGAAATTCAAAGGACCTGTCCTAAACCCACGTAAAGTAGGAGTTCCAAATTTGAAACCAGTAATGAGCTGGAACTCGCGACGGCCAAAATGCAAAAGATGTCCGTTGACATGATAAACAAGTGAGAGATCATAGTGCTTATCATCGGAATTCAGTTGCTTTTCCAACATGTGATGAACAATCATCTTGTCGTTATCAACATAAGTTATATCTAACCATGGTCCAAAACATGTTGACCTGAATAAAGTACGCCTCTTTTCATCTAACCTTGCCTTGATTAACGGAAAGTATCGAACTTTGCTTCTGACATGGACCTTCGAATTTTGTAGGTATCCCTACATTAATAAACAAACACAGCCGGTAAGTGAAAGAAAAACAAAATGCTGACAAAGAATAAAGATATACAAATTGCCATAAACCACAATTTCTGTTAGTATCCCTAAATTAATTACACTGAAAGAAATGTCAACAAATGAAAGTAACCATTCACCAATAAAAAATCATGCAGGATGCGCGGACCAAAGATATACAAAAACACAACCGTGATGGGAATTCACTAATATAGTAACTTAGAACAACCACAACGCAGCTCTAAACTTTGAATATGGCTAATGGGGTAAATAGAAGTAAAGACAACTTTGAAAAACCACACGCAACATCTAAACACCATTCCACAAGCTTAAAATAAAGCAGAAGCACTAACAATCTGAAAACTAACCTACGGCTGCAACTTAGAACAACTACAAGGCAGCTCTAAACTTTGAATATGTCTAATGGGGTAAATAGAAGCAAACATAAGAAGCACTAACAATAAAAGAAAAATATAAGGTTGTTAACAAGCTGACAAAGAAACAATAAATCAATTTTCAGAGCTTAAGTCCTAATAATGAGCAAATTAAAAATGAAGGTCAATGTGAGTTTGGGGCTATTCCTAACTGTTGTGTAGTAACCTCACAATGGGCAAAAAAGTGCCTGCGACTTTGAAAATGGGTGGAAACTAGTATACAACTTTTTGAACCATAATTTTGAACATGTTACCTTAGTCCTACTTGAATCACAAATAATGACTAAAAGAAACTTAAACTAAATCTTCCTGATGCATGATTTTCAAAACAGTTATGAACCAAGATATTTAGATAACTAAATGATAGGCTATGAAACTACTAGGAATTGCTAAAAATTGACCTTTAACTACTGATTGGATTAAGTTACAACTGATTCGAAGTATCTATGTTACCAAAGTTGATTTTATCCCAAGATTTTCCACTGTGCCAAACACCCCATCATGGGTCAGATTTGGTATTTTTACTGTTAAATCTAAGCTAAACTAGCATGGATGAACAAGAAAATTGAGAACTTTAAATGAGGTTCACAATGAAGGAAAATCTGAAATTGCATTAAACTTGAATAAGAGATTACAACAAACTTGAAGATAAGGACTGAATTTAACAGATAAATAGCAAATAAGCTTAGGACTAAACTACTCCTAAAAAAACTACCTACTAAAACCTAATTTCCTAATTGCCAAACCATGGCTTACAATGAAGCTTTTTATACTAAAACTAGGATTAGGGTTCCTCCTTGGGTAAATAGAATATGGCTAATGGGGTAAATAGAACCAGAGACAACTTTGAACACCCACACGCAACATCTAAAAACCATTCCACAAGCTCAAAATCAAAGCAGAAGCAAGGATCAAATAACCTCATTCCTTACTGAGTTATAACAATTTCATAACCTTTTTCCTTTGTATTGGCATCAAATAACCTTTTTCCTTTACTGAGTTATAACAATTTCAGAAGGCAAAGAACAACATTATTAGACAACACAATTTATCGCAACGTATCACATTTAATTATGAATGTATCATCATTTAAGTGTACAAAAACCAACAATATATAGATAATACTTGATTTCCATTAAAAACGAATATTTACATAAAAACTTAACGCGTACATTAGAAAACCGCGTTAAGTAACCATACATAAACGCCAAAGTAGCCTAGACCTAACTACCAAACATTCATACCCTAGACCTACCCACCACCACCAACACCTATAGACACAACACACTGCCAATAAACTCCCTGAGTAGATCGGCATTGTATCGGGCCTCATCTGCTGCACGTGTGTACAAGAGTATTCTTGACACATCCTGATAGCGAGCAAGCCTGAGCATACGACGACCATGGGCAGCCACAGTCGAGCCAAATACCTGTCCGAGCTCGAACAAATACAGATCTATCTCTGTTATTCTATACCGGGCCTCTTCCACATACGCTCGCAACTCTTCCTCCTCGGCGAGGTTGGCTGCACGTAGCCTCTCAAAGTAGACAAATAATTGTCGAGCCCTGCTCAAGGATCGAGCTTCTACTGCTAGGCGGTCATGAAATGGGAAATTTGTTGAAGCCATTATCAGATTTAGTTAGAGAGATACTATGAAAGGAATTAATGATCGGAAAAGTAGTAGGTGATGATCGGAAAAGTGTGTTTGGTTGTGGAACTATTTATAATGGGAAATCAAGGTATCTTAATACCTAAGAGGATTAATACATCTATAACATAAATGCCTATCAAATCATAGTAATAATCAACAAAAACAAGCACATATAAACAGTAAAACTTACCTTATTATCAATCATTATTATTAATCTTAATTATGAATTACAAATGAACAGTAAAATGGGAGCATCACACACACACTTCTTGTTCAGGAAGAAAAACTGCAAAAAAAAAAAAAAAAAAAAAAAAAAAAAAAAAAAAAAAAAAAAAAAAAAAGTGGGTTTGTGCAAGTAGCACAGCCGTCAGTCGCACACCATATTTGAATAAAACAAAATAGCAGTGGGGTCAGCAAATAGTTGATATGATAGTGGGGTAATGCCACGTGTCGCATAATGTATGGAATCGCACAGTAGCACAAGTCGCACATGACCAAAATTGAAACTTGTATGAAAATTGACTCAATTGTGATGTAAAATTCGATTTTAGGTCTAGAATTAGAATTTTCCATAATAATATCGTCATGTTTGTAAAAATAATTGTATAAGGAATCTCAACTATTCCTCGGACAATCAATTGTGTAAAGGAAGTGAAAAGGGAGGAAAGGAAGTGAAAGTGATTTAGTTGTGTTGTTAATAATTGTACTATTTGTGTCCCCACTTGTACTTTTTGTCACTTTCCTTCCCTTTCGTCCCTTTTCCTTCCCAAAAGAACACAGTGTCGAGATTATTTTCAATTATTAGACCTAACTATATATTATGTATCCATTACATACTCGAGGTTGCAGTTCAGCTTTCAAAATTAGTTTTATGACTTACTATTGAGTGACATGCTTGCTTGGACGTGATACTTCTACGATTTGAACTTGAAAATTAGACTACATAGTCGCAGGTTCCTATATGCTTAGTTTTTTTTTTTTTTTTTTTTTTTTTTTTTTTTTTTTTTTTTGACGTACCATAAACACAACATATCAATACAAGCGTAAAGATTTCCTGTTAAGATCACTTCAAAATGGTTGATATGTCTTTATCTATAAATAATATGATTAAGTCGTATAATAGCAAATATACTTTTCAAAGTGTATCATTTTGATACGGTGTATTTTTTTAAAGTTGTAGAATAGCAATGTACTTTATAAATGTTTTAATTTGGCACGATGACATGTCATACCCGAAAGTTTGACACGTGGCACCATTTATAGCATGATATATAGCATGATACGTCATCGCCACGTACCAAATTTGAACACTTATGAAAATACATTGCTATTCTACAACTTTAAAAAAATACACGTATCAAAACCGGACGGTTTAAAAAATACATTGCTATCAACCATAGTGTTCTGCATTTGGCCGACTTCACACATATATAGGCTATGTTTAGGAGGGGCTTAAATGGGGTTTGGGCTTTTAAAATAAGCCGGCTAATAAAATAAGTCTTATTTGTCATGGCGATTATGAAAGAGCTTATAAAATAAGTTGATTAAAAACTTTAGCCTCATAAAAGGGGGCTAAAAACTTTAGCCCGGGGCTTTTGAAGAATAAATTACTTATTACCAACAAAAATATCTAACATATACAAAAACTCATTTAATTATGTCATTTTTAGTAATTTTGCAATAATAAGCCCCAGCCCATTTGCCAAACAAATTTATAAAAATACAAAAATTAATTTCAGCTTATAATATAAGTCTTAGCCTCAGTCCCAGCCCAGCTCCAGCCCCAGCCCATTTCGTCAAACATACCCATAAACTGAGTAAAGTTCTTTCTTTTGATGAGCCTAGCGTAGTCATTTCAAGTCTGTTAGCATCAAACATACAATTAAAACTTTTAACAAATTAAATAAAGTTGCTCAAATGAATTTTTCTTAATTATATTTTATGATTGAGAAATAAAAAACATAGGGACACTAAATAATTATGGGATTGTTATTGGTTGAAACGTAACAACCTTTCATTGGGTCGTCTTTGATGGTGGTTAACAAGGGTGTAAACGAGTCGAGTCGAGCCGAGTACTACTAAGCTTGAGTTCGACTCGAATACTAAAACTCGAGCTCGATTGAGCTTTATATTTCGAGCTCGAGCTCGACTCGTTATATAAAACTCAAGCTCGAAGCTTGAATCGAGCTCGATTATTTTCATATTTAAGGCTTGAACTCGATGAATACTTGACATATCAAACTTGACTCGACTCGATTTGTATGAAAATTAAGTAAATATATGTATATAAAAGGGTAAAAGTGTAATTTAGTTGAAACTCGTTAAGGCTCGCTAGTTTTACGAGCAGAGTATTTTCGAGCTCGAGCTCGACTCGAAAATATAGTCGAGTAGCTCGAACTCGAGCTCGACTCGTTTACATCGAGTCGATTTCGAGTAGTTTACAAGTCGATCCCGAGTAGCTCGCGAGTTGTCTCGTCTCGTTTACACCCCTCTGAATTTGATGAATTTAGATTTTCTATGTGGGATTACCTGACTAGTTAACTCCTCCTAACATGTGATAACACCGGGATTTATATCCCTTTCGTACCACCACTACACCACCAACAGTTTCTTTTTTCTCTGTTTCTGCTTCAACGTGGCATCAAAGACTCGGTCATCCCGGAATGAAGTGTTACACTTTTTAGTTTTTAATAAATTTATTTCGCGTAATAAATCAAAGTCTATGACTTTGTGTCATGCTTGAAACTTGGAAAACATGTTTTTCTTCCTTTTTTCTCTTTCGGATATTATTGTTGAATAACGTTTTGACATCATACACTCGGACGTTTGGACTTCACTGGTATGTTATTTTTGGACAATTTCTTGCATTTTCTTTGGGTTTACCCTTTGGTTCATAAATCTGATGTGTTGATAAATTTATGCATTTTCGTTTGTATGTTAAAACACAATTCAAATCCGAAATTAAAGCATTTCAAAGTGATCATGGTGGTGGGTTTGACAACACCAAATTTCACATACCTTTTTAACACTAATGGAATCCAATTTCGGTTTTCTTACCCTAAAACATAACAAAATGGAGCATTGGAATGAATGTTACGAACTATAAACAATTTCATACGAACACTTTTTCCAAGCTCCCTTGCCTCCTTAATATTGGGTCGAAGCCCTCCACATGGCCACACATTTACTAAACATACTTCACCGCTATCAATAACCAAATTCCTTTTACCAATTATTCAACAAACCTCCTACATACACTCACCTACGTGTGTTTGGTTGCCTTTGCTACCTTCATAATCATGTCACTCACAAACTTGAACCGCAGTCTACCAATGCATTTTCTTAGGATACCCATCATAATATCGTGGCTATTGATGCCTTGATCTTGAATCCAACAAGATTATCATCTCTCGTCATGTAACATTTGGCGAGACCATTTTTCCCTTCAAGTCTATGTTACCTAACAACCCACCAACCTACACTTTTCTTGACACCGAACCTTCCCAAATATCTACTCGCCTTATCACAAGCATGCCATATTCCACTCTTATGCACTTCCCAACAGCCCACCAGGAAATTCCGCCCCAAACCACACCGTTACAGCCCACGGCTCAACCTGATAACATCTCCATACACACCACGACCCACTCCACCGATACATCCCACGTCCCAATCTGTATCACCAACAGCCCCCACGGCCCAACCTAATGACACGACCCAATCCACCATTACTACAACCCAACATCATTCCACGACTCCTTCGAACCCCCAACCATCTCATCCTCACCTCACGGTTAAAGGGTCCCAACTAGGCATTGTCAAACACAACCCTCTCTATAATTGTCATGTCTCTACTTTGTCTCCTATTCCTCGCTCTCACTTGCATGCTATCCATCATCCATGACCATTGAAACAAACTATGATGGATGAATATAATGGTTATTACTTGTTACCAGTGGCTGATTATGCTTGATAATTTTTTTAGAATGGTAAAAGTGGAATTTTATTGATGTAGAAGGGCAAAAATGTAATAAGTTTTCTTGTACACTAAGATGTAAAAATTGTGGGAGGGCCACAACCCCATTGTTTTCACATAACTCCATGTACCTATGCTTGCTACTCTATCTAGTTAGTCTAGGGGTGAGCATCGGTCCAAGACCGGACCGTCCGGACCGATGACCAAATTAGCCAAAAAGCCAAGACCAAGGATCGGACTGAATGTGGTCGGTCCGGTCTGATCTCGGTCGGTCCGTCCAACAAGGCTAAATAATTAGTTTGTGGACCGGACCGGACCGAGGACCAAATTAGCCAAAAAGCCAAGACCGATGACCGAAATTAGTCATATAGCCATATCAATGTTTTGAGCAGGGCTATAATTGAGTCAAGCCGAGCTCGAGCTTGACAGGGCTTGAGGTCGGCTTGAAAGTCACAAGGTAGGGTTGAGCTTGACTCAAGTAAATATTCGAGTAAGGCTCGAACTCGGCTCGAAAATCTCGAATTTATATTTAAACATTCTATTCGATAGTCAAACTCATCAGTAAAGTCAATAAAATACGCGATGAAAAGGACAAAAAAACTTATACATAATATTCAAGGGCGTTAGAGATTATATATTCAGTTAAAATAAATATTTGATTATTATATCAATATTCACATTAGCCTCTAATGTTAAAAAAAATAATAATAAGAAAATTAAAAACAAAAAACAATAAAAAAAAACATTAGCTTTTTGATTGTTTATGTAAATATGTATAATAAAAATATATGTACATGACGGCTCGAAAAGTTCGAGTCGAGCTATTAAAAGCTCAAGCTCGGCTATTTATAGTTTCGAGCTGGTTTATGGGCTTGGGCTTAAGCTCGATAAAATCTCAAATCGTTTGAGTCAAACATGAGTATGAACTCAAGTTATTTGATAAAAACTTTGCTTATTTGCAACTCTCGTCGTCCTGACAAAAACGAACTCATTAGAACTTGGGTAAAGTGTTCATTTATTATATCAACTAGCATGTGGTCTAGTGGGTAACTCTTAAAGAGTTAAGTGAGCCACTCTGAGAGTAGTACCGGTTGGGTGACCTACCGGGAAGTCCTCAAGTGGGGCAGGACCACATGCTCTGTTGATACCATCCCCCCACCGCAAATGCTCAGATTGACTGGTCAGCGAGGGGTCTTTTGAGAAAATAGCCAGGGTTCATAGCCCACCTCCTGATAAGTACAGTCACTGGGACAGGTGCTCATTGCCTGGGGCCGGGTCCTTGGGGGAGGGTCCGGTTGGCATCCTTAGGATGCATGGGACCAGGGTGATCCCACCGATCTTCACCTTTTGAGAAAGTGTTCATTTATTATCCATATTACTCCCACGAAATAACGAACACCCTCACCAACATGGGTCGAATAAACAACAGCGAGGAGACAAGTTTGACCTTAACACTTTTTCTCCATGTCATGCTTTGCTTATCTGTCACATGAGCCCACAAGACTATGTTTGGTTCTTTTCTCCCTTCAAGTGCATTTTAATTAATACAATCACATGTGGAGTATTTAAAGGTGTTTAAAATCGGTTTTGACTAGGGGTGTAAACGAGCCGAGTCGAACCGAGTATTGCCAAGCTCGAGCTCGACTCGATTAGTAAAACTTGACTCGAGCTTGTTCGAGCTTTGGATTTCAAGCTCGAGCTCGGCTCGTCTTCTCAAACTCGAGCTCGAAACTCGACTCGAGCTCGATTGTTGCCACATTTAAATCTCGAACTCGATGAAAAATAAGCTCGACTCGACTTGATTTTATGACAATTACGTAAATACATATATATAAAAGGGTAAAAGTGTAATATCATTGAAGCTCGATAAGGGCTCGCGAGCCTCACGAGCTGAGTATATTCGAGCTCGAACTCGACTCGAAAGTGTACTCGAGTAGCTCGAGCTCGAGCTGGACTCGTTTATATCGAGTCGATTTCGAGTAGTTTACGAGTCGATCTCGAATAGCTCACGAGCTGTCTCGGCTCATTTACACCCCTAGTTTTGACTGCCTTAACTAAATACAGTATATGAGGCATGCAGAACCCGTGTTATGCACATGCTTTGAATCTAATTGTTAATCGCGTATTCTTTCTGTGTATTGGCGAGTATATGCTTAATTATTGTTTAGTATGTTGTATGAAACGTTTTGACTTTTTTGTATAAAAATTTAAAAATGTTTGATGTTGTTTTTGTTTTGTGGTGTTGTATTTTATAAATGGTTTTTGGTTATTAAGTTGTGATGGTTTTGTTTCTTTTGGCCTATTACTTATTTGCATGATAAAAAAATGACTTTATTTCTTTTGGTCTATTACTTAGCGTACAATACTTGTCCATCAGATGATTTTTGCGTGGTAATATGAAGCACATGGGGTCTATCTAATTGGTTATAGTTTAATGTGCGTTAAATATTTTCTTTATTAAGTTTGTAAGTTAAAGTTTTTGTAATAATGTATATATAATAATGCCACATAAACTGTATAAAAATCGTTACAAACCCTTTTAGCTTTATCTCATTTTATTGCACAACTAATTTCATTGAAAATTAACATTGAAGTCTAATTAATATTAATAAATTTTATCAATAAACTCAATTCTAAATAGCTAAGCAAATGAATATTAATTAACACACTATTAATAATTCCTAAAACCTTTGGACTTCACCATTATGTCTTAAACTTAATTTTTTTAATTTACAAATGGCTTCGAGCAAAAATTATGTACTTTTTCTTTTATATTCATTATTCAAGTTGCATGCTTACATAAACTAATCACGCTAAAAAGTATCATTTAATCATTTAAATTTTCTTTACATACATGCTCGTGCACATTTTCTTGAATCAATTCGCACATGTGAGCTACATCAATAAAAAAAACACACATAAATTACTTGAATATGAAAATGCATTAACATAATACATATATCTATATATATTGCATTAGGTTAAATCATTAATTGTTCTTGCAACCTTTTCAACTTCATCTCAATCGATAACCGACTTTTAATTCTATACTAATTACTAAATATCATGTGATCAATTCCGGCGAACCTTGCACTTCCATCTCGATGTTGTATATACTTCACATTAAATGCACCGGTTTTGTTTTTCTATAAAAGTTTGAACTTTTGCTTATATTTAAAACTCAACTTTTTTATTTGATATTATAATTTACAAACAGCTTTAAGTCAAAATTATGTATTTTTTCTTTTTTATTCTTTACTCAATGTGATATTTTTAATATGTCGTATTTTGCTATTATGGCAAACTCATTTAATGAGCGTAAATATTGGTTTCTCACTAATGATTCTACATATAAAAAAAGAAAACATTTTACGATGCGCAAACCTTTTTCTTTTCAATAATAATTCAATTGCACACGATAAATTCATTCTAATACTTCTCAAAGAGCATTCGAAAGAACCTACTTACATAAACTAATCACGCTAAAAAGTATCATTTAATCATTTAAATGTTGCTTTACATGCATGCTCGTGGACATTTTCTTGAATCAATTTGCACAAGTGAGCTTGTATATGAAAATGCATTAACGTAATATATATATACCTAAATATGTAAGAAATAAAAAAAATAGTTGGTATCCCAATCTTTGATTCCATTTATCTGAGCGTGCATGATCTTGTGTGATTTTTATAGTACCTGCTTATGATAATTAAATTAAAAAAAAAAAAAAAAAAAAAAAAAAAAAAAAAAAAAAAAAAAAAAACCAAGTTAATTACAAACATCTAAAAGATGTGTGAATCATCTCCAAAATGTTGCAAAAGAGAATTTACATACCGCTACCAACAATCAAATATTTAAAAGATGTGTGAATTATCTTCAAAAGTACATGCTAAATGTGATTTTTGCCGATTTATATAGGCATGAATTAGGTTAAATCATTGATTATTTAACAACTTTTCGCAACTCTTGCACTTCATCTAACCGACTTTTAATTCTATACTAAATGACATGTGATCAATTCGGGCAACCCTTGCACTTCATCTCCTTTCATGATTGTATAGTTATTATGAGGCTATATTGAAATCCAAGCATTAGTTATCTTGTACTCTATGCAATCTTGATGCTTACACAATAAATTATATGACTGAATCTTATAGTATTATAGATATGATTCATGACTGGCCCGAAAATAGTTATATTTACTTCTTGATTATAAAGAGTTTAAAACTTTGGTTCCGTATTCAATCTTTTCAAACTAGTTTATACTGATTAAAATGCAAGAAAATCACGTAACTAACGTTTCGCTAATCAGGAAAAGGACAACCAAGTTACATCCACATTACATCGATCACGATTATTATAAAATGAATCAATACATATAATAACATGTCATATGAATAGAATATAAAATTATTGAGGTAATGGACAAAAAGGCAACATGGTGTTTGTTTTGAAGGTTAAAGACAAAGGACCATTCTCAATTTTCTCATAATGTTAGCCATGAAAAGGATAGGATTTGACATATGTGGAGTCCCACCTGTATCTACCTACATATTAGCTTACGTATGAAACTCAAGTAGCTAGTGGGAAGTTAATGGTATAACGTGAACAAAGAGTTCTTAACAAACACCTTTTAACTAATACAACACATGCTAAAAACAAATGGACACTTCACTCATGTATGAGTGATTATAAGCTTGTCCAGCACTTTGAATCTTGATCTACATCAGATCTAATTTGATTAATTGATACTATTCATTGAACAGAAAATTAATTATTATTTTTTTTTTACCTGAAGGCAACAAAAAGCATAGAATTTGAACGACATTTTGTGGGTTGGTGACCCAACAAGTCCAATCAAAACCAATCCGTTTAAACCTATTTGAGACCCAGAGAAGCGATAGAATTTGAATTTGAGGGAACACATCATCTGCTTTGCATCAAACATGGCATGAACTACGCGAGTTTACCTTAACACAATTTAGCAAGATATGATTTAATCTTCAACTTCCCGAACGCATAAAGGGCAAAGGATTGGCGGGTTTAGCCTAGGGGTAGAACGGCTGACCATTTACACACGTTGAGTGATCTTCTTGATCTCCTTGTTGGGCTTATTTTATCTGTAAGTGGCAAAGATGTGCATCAACTTAGTTGGCTACGAGATTTCTACTATATTATGATATTATCTTACTTGCCTCACAATTTTGTTGGAAAATTTAGTGCTCTTGAGGGATCAGTTCACACCTGGTAATGGGTTTGGAGGTATGGAGTATACATTCATTTGGTCACTGAATCCCCTGACTCAATAGTGGTTATGTATTGAATCTGCTGATAGCATGATCCTGTTGCTAGTGTGTTTCCACTGATGTGTTAATATTACCACTGCAAGGGTTATTGTTTCCACTGATGTGTTAATATTACCACTGCAAGTGTAATTGTTTCCACTAGGGGTGGAAACGAGCCGAGCCGAGCCCGAGCCTAGCAGAGCTCGAGCTCGGCTCGTTTATATTTTAGAAAGCTCGAGCTCGAGCTCGGCTCGATTCGAGCCTTAAGACTTGAGCTCGAGCTCGGCTCGTGGCATAATATATAAAGCTCGAGCTCGGCTCGAAGCTCGACTCGTTTGTGATGTATTCAAGCTCGTTTATATAAAGCTCGATTATTTTTTTTGACCTCGTTAGTATACATACAAATCTAACCAATTTCACCAAACCAATCAACTATATTTAACAAAAGTGTAAGACCAAAACAAACATTTATCTAAAAGACACCAATCTAATTTGATTGGAAAAACTTTTATGTTGTTACCCTTTTTACAATTTATTAGAGATACACATCTTACATCTATGATGATTAATTTTCATTTGGATTACAGTAAGAACTGCTCACAACCAATAATCAATCTACTCACTACTTGGTCTTGGTTATTTGTGGGCCTTTTGACTATAGACTAGTGGCACTCCATCTCACAAAACAAACAAGACTCGACCAAGACAAATCTCAGATCTGTTTTCAACTTATTTAAAATCGTTAAAGATTTTTTAAGTTTGAAACTCAATCATCATCGATCTATAACAAGTTTTGCTCTTTTAATCCGAAAATAAAGAAAGAATGATAACAAACATGTTATATTCAATCTTTGTTTTGTTCAATAACAATCTTACCCGAGACCTTAAAAACAAGATCTTGAAGCCGAACTGAGAAGAACAAGAGTATCTTTGATCGTCCATGTGTATGCTATTCGACTATCAAAAGAAGATGAAACATTGATTATCTTTTATTTGAGATTTGTTTTGATGAGAGGAGCATTGGGAGGAGGAAATAGTTAGGTGGTGGCTAAGATTCAAATGGAAAAGAAAAAGTTTGAGAGGCTGCGTATGTTTATGAGAAAATTTAGGGTAGACTATTAGTATTTAGGGAATCATTTATATATTATTTATATATTAAATAAATAAATTAAAGCTCGTTTAGGCTCGCGAGCCTATTCGAGCTTTATATATAAAGCTCGGGCTCGGGCTCGTTTATTAAATGAGCTTTAATTTAGGCTCGAGCTCGAGCTCGGGCTCGTTTAGGTTCGGCTCGTTCGAGCTTTTTATCGATCCGAACTCGAGCTTTTCACGAGCAGCTCGGCTCGTTTCCACCCCTAGTTTCCACTGATAGTGTTACCATTACCACTGCAAGTGATAATGTTTCCACTGATAACCACTGATCCCTATTATTATGGAAAGTATTATGATATAATTAATGGGCCGTTAATTATACATAATTCCATGGGCTAGGGTTTGAGTATTCTCTATTATAAATAGAGGTCACATCATTCTGCATGGGGAGAGATAATACGAAACCCTAAACACTTCAATACGCATCTGGTTCTTGGTTTGTGCCTAAAGCAAGAACATCACTTGGTCTTATCCCATAGAGATATTCGTGTAAACCAGGCATAGGGTCGAATAGTTTCTATTGGAAAGTGATACCACGATTTCAAGTGAATATCCGATACCTTTATTGATTATCTTAACCCTAATCTGGGTTCCCGTTTTATTAATAACAACCAACAAATTTTAGTTCACTTTTCATTCTCTTTTGTACCCGGTTTCATATCTTACGAATAGTCTATGATCTATGTACAAATTGATTTCAAGGCTCATTTTAATGAGAAAATGTGAGTTTGAAATATTGTCATACTCGTATGAGAAAGTGCATTTGGAACATTGGGTTTCAATCTCCCATCAAATCACCCAAAACACAACAAACAATCAAACACCATATTATTTACCAAAATATTTACAAGATGGTACGAGTAATTAATTTTTTTTTTTTAATTTTTTTTTCAACCTTTTCCATATCTACCATACATATCAAATATTCCTGTTTCTGTATATACATAAACAAGATAGAGTAATTTTATTAGCCTAATCACTCCAAAAGAATCACAATAATAAGCAAACAATAGGATCTGATGAAGTATGCAAACCAACAAATTTCGCTTGTAGCCATCTAAACCAAAAACTAGAAACTATCTATATAAGAGCCAAATACTAATACATTATCTCAATTATGTGAGTCGAAACAATGTCGCAGATTTTGCTTTTCGAAAAAAAAAAAAAAAAAAAAAAAAAAAAAAAAGTGTCATCTTGCAAGTGGGAATACTTCTCAGTTCTCATCCAAAGAAAATTAAGTATTGTACTCCAAAGTGGAAACCCGATGCCACATCAAGAAATAGAACGACAACACCATATTCTGATTCTTGCTTCAGAAAAGACTACTGAGAAACCCATCTGGATATTTCTATGAATGGAATCATAATTATCTCAATCCTTCAAAAATAAATAAAACGTTTTGATAACCTATTATCATTTTTCTAAATTTTTTTGAGAATCCTAACTCGAAAAAATTAGTCTTCTCTTATCTAAAGAAGAGATATACTTTATTGACATCACCATTTTCTTTCATTTTCCAAACATAACAACAATAAAGTAAAGAATAACAACCAATCAATATGTTACACTACAAAATATAGATTCAATCTCCGCACTTTTAAAAAGTGCGTAAGATTTTATTAATTTATTAACATTTAATAATATGTAAAATTTGTTATATTAATAAGTGTAAAAAAATATAATATAAATTTGACATACTTATAGTTGTGTAAAAAAAAATCACACTTTTAAGTGTGGAGAAATTTAAGAAATGTTCACACTTATATGTGTGAACCCAAATTCTTCACAATTCCTCAAAGTGTGAAGACCCAAATTCTCTCCACTTCCTCAAAGTGCGGAGAATTTGGGTGTTACAAATAACCTACATATTTATAAGTGTGGAGAAATCTTATAATTATTGTGAAAAATCTATTATTTTACAATTTTTTCACATTTATTATTGTAACCAATTTTTACACATCATTAAGTGTTAATAACCTAATAAAATTAACACACTTTTGAAAAGTATGAAGAATGGACTATTTTTTTTGTAGTGAGATCAGTTTGTAGCATATTCTATTATTTCTACTGAGTGATTGCCGTTAGTGATATTATGTCGGTGAGTTTGAAAGTTGAAGTTTTATATCAATACGTTGGTTTCTCGCTTCACCCTTTGGTCCGATCGTGATTGTAATTTCTAATGTCGAGTATTAATTATTGTTATGCTAGTGTCGATGTAAGCCTATCTCCTTGCTAATTCATTTGTTATTCCGTATCATATACTTTTGCTTTTATAAAAACGAATTACAACAGAAACAACAACAATATACTCAATCTCATTAGAAATAAAATAATATAAAATAAAATGTAGACAATAAACGCTGAAAAAACGAATTTTATGAAAGGTTTTTCTAACCTGTGGCCTAAGGCACAAGTTAAGTGTTGGAAAAATGGTATTTGCAATTGAGTTTTTGCAAACTTTGGACATAATTTAATATATGTATATGTTATATATATTTATGTTTCTTGGGGGCGTTTTGTTCTCCTCCAAGAGAGCTTCTCAACAAGCTAAAGTATGTCCAAAATAGAGCTAAGATGAATGAGATATCGTGTCTCAAAGTGAGGCACATGAAACACAATATAAGGGAAAAAGTGTTGCATCCCACATCGCCCAAAATAAGAAGTGAAAGCTAGTTTATAAGGTTATCTTAGTATTAGCTTTCAAATTCCTTTAGGTGAGCTATGCTCCCACTCCTACGCGCGCGCAGGGGGGGGGGGTGCAGATTGTGGGATTTCTGGGCCAAAATGAGTTCGAAGCTTCTGAACTCATGCGAGCCCGCGCGACCTGCGGACACGAATGCAACTCCGAAATCTCGCATACGTGCGTATATTTTTGCTACCAGTTTCGGTATCCTTTTTCCAGATTTTCTGTAAATCTATTTTAGGAATCTTGGTGACCAAGATAGGTTTAGCTTATATAATAAACGATTCTCATTCAGTTTTTAATACAGAAAAAACGTAGCTCCTTTACCAGCCAATTTCCAGCAGACCTTCGATCAGAAGCACACAAGAATTTCGTGACCTTTCAGGCAAGTAAGTCAAGTCCGGCTGTGCAACAGCTTTGTACGTTGTACCCTGGGAAACAGACGGCGAATCTGTTTTAAGGGAATTAAAACACTTTGTTTAAATCAGATTAATTATTTTAACAGATTTATAAACTGTTTCTATCGAGACCTTGTTGAGTTTCTTTGGAAATCAGTTTTAATTAAACAGATTTAATTTACAGATTTGGTGTACAGATCTATACGTTTTTTTTTTTAAGCAGTTGTTCTAATCAGTTTATTGAAACCAAGCTTTAATTTACAGACTTGGTTGTTCGTCTTCGTATTGAAGAGGACAACAAGCTGGCTCAGAAAAACACTTATACGCCTGATTCTGCCAAGGCCAATCTGGTTGAGCATGCTTCGTCATCTTCAAAGTCTCATGTCAAGGGAAAGAATGACAAGAAGGGCAAAGGGAAGTCTGAGTACCTTGCTCCTAAAGCTGCAATTGTGAAACAGCAGTTCCAAGGGGTGTTATGGTTTCTGACGTCATTGCCATGATCACTGAAGTTAACCTGGTAGGTTCCAACAACAGGGAATGGTGGGTTGATACTGGGGCTACCCGTCATGTGTGTGCTGATAAGAGTATGTTTCACTCTTTCAGAGCGATTGACAATGGAGACAAGTTGTACATGGGCAACTCTGCAACTGCTGATATCAAGGGCGAAGGAGATGTAATCCTGAAGATGACATCCGAGAAAGAGCTCAAGTTGACTAATGTCTTGTATGTTCCAGAGATTCGCAAGAATCTTGTGTCTGGTTGGCTGTTGAACAAGTTTGGTTTTCGTCTTGTTTTTGAGTCTGATAAGTTTGTTCTTTCTAAGAATCAAATGTATGTTGGTAGGGGATATGCCCTGAATGGTATGTTTAAGCTCAATGTAATGGTTGTTTGATTGAGTCTTCTAATGTGTGGCATGGCCGTCTTGGACATGTAAATTTTAATTCTATGCGCCGTTTGATTAAATTTAATTGCATACCTAATTTCCATATTGACTCAAAATATAAATGTGAAACTTGTGTTGAAGCCAAACTTACAAGAGCATCTTTCAAATCGGTTGAACGAAAAACCGAACCACTTGATATGATACACACTGACATATGTGATTTGAAATCACTACCCACAAAAGGTGGCAATAAGTACTTTATCACGTTTATTGATGATTGTACAAAGTATTGCTATGTTTACTTGTTAAAAAGTAAAGATGAAGCTATAGACAAGTTTGTTCTATACAAAAACGAAGTTGAGAATCAACTTAATAAGAAAATCAAGGTTGTACGAAGTGATAGAGGAGGTGAATATGTGTCTCCAAGATAAGAGACAAAGAGATGATAATGATCTCCAAGATGAGAGACAAGATCAAATTAAGGAAGAAGAAGAAGAACCTAGAAGAAGCAAAAGGGCAAGAACCGAGAAATCGTTTGGACCCGATTTTGTTTCTTTTATGGTAGAACATGAACCTACTTCTTATCAAGAAGCAGTAACTTCCTCAGAAGGGCCTCAATGGAAAGAAGCCATTAAAAGTGAAATAAATTCTATTTTACAAAATCATACTTGGGAGCTCGTGGATTTACCTCCTGGTTGTAAACCACTAGGCTATAAATGGATCTTCAAGAAGAAGATGAAAGCCGATGGCACCATTGACAAGTACAAAGCAAGATTGGTAATCAAAGGATTTAGACAACGTGAAGGTCTAGATTACTTTGATACATATTCGCCTGTTACATGAATAACATCGATCAGGATGATACTTGCTATTGCCACTTTAAGAAATTTGGAAATTCACCAAATGGATGTGAAAACGGCTTTTCTAAACGGGGATTTAGAAGAAGAGATCTACATGAACCAACCTGAGGGTTTTATAGCTCCTGGACAAGAGAACAAAGTTTGCAGGCTTGTTAAGTCATTATATGGCTTAAAGCAAGCTCCCAAACAGTGGCATCAAAAATTTGACCACACCATGCTAGAGAGTGGATTCAAAATTAATGAATGAGACAAGTGTGTTTATGTAAAAGACACAAGTAGTGGATATGTAATCTTGTGTTTATATGTTGATGATATGCTTATCGTTGGCAGTAACGACAAGATGATCAAATCTACTAAAGACATGTTGAAATCAAAGTTTGACATGAAGGATATGGGTTTGGCTGATGTGATCCTTGGAATAAAGATCATACGAACTCATAATGGACTTGTCTTGAGTCAAGCACATTACGTGGACAAAATTCTAAATACTCATAATGCGGGGGATTCCGGCCTAGCTAGAACTCTAATTGACACCAGCAAGCATCTATCTAAAAATAGAGGCGCAGGTGTTGCCCAATTAGAGTATTCAAGGATTATTGGCATGTTAATGTACTTAATGACAAGTACCCGACTTCGTAGAGGACATACCAAGGTGGCCTAAACCGGTAACGGCCATTAGTATACATTGTGATAGTCAATCGGCGATTGGCAGAGCTCATAGCATAATGTATAATGGAAAGTCCAGACATATCCGTCGTCGACATAATTCGATACGACAACTACTCTCAACAGGAGTTATCTCAATTGACTATGTGAAGTCAAATGATAACATCGCGGATCCGCTTACGAAAGGCTTAAGCAGAGAGTTAGTTAGTAAGTCGTCTAAAGGAATGGGACTAAAGCCCTTGAAGGAATGAGTTTCTATGAAGGAAAACCTAACCCACCAAGATCTGGGTTCAATAGGACAACCTAATCATAGAAATGTGGGGGAAGTCACGTCAATGTGGGGGAGTTACTTATATATTGTAACTTCCTAGTCCATTCCTATAACAAATGTGACTTGTTGAGAGGTTAAACATATGGTTTTTATGATTCAGGATGAAATCATAAAGCATAATGGTTCAAGATGAAATCACAAAACATGTGTTTTTAATGATTCAAGATGAAATCACCTATGTGAGAGAGAAGTGGGGTCGCTTCGAAGGGAATTGTGGGGGCGCAATTCCTAAGAGCTCTTGCAGAACCAGGCTAGTATTCATGACCATAACGAATACGACTATGAGGACTTGACAAGGTCAGGGAGAGTCTTGTGTGAGTGTGTATTGTCGTCTACGTAAACAGAGGTTAAGTTCAAGGACATCGCGTCTACTCAGATCTAGGAGACTAAGTGCATCTCACAAGGGAAGGTTCAAAGGGTCACACCTACCTATCCTATGCAAGACTTAACCGCAGAAATTTTGCGGAAATTTTCGTGTGTTTTCGACCGATCTCCATTCATGTGGGGTATTGTTGGAAAAATGGTATTTGCAATTGAGTTTTTGCAAACTTTTGACATAATTTAATATATGTATATGTTATATATATTTATGTTTCTTGGGGGCGTTTTGTTCTCCTCCAAGAGAGCTTCACAACAAGCTAAAGTATGTCCAAAATAGAGCTAAGATGAATGAGATATCGTGTCTCAAAGTGAGGCACATGAAACACAATATAAGGGAAAAAGTGTTGCATCCCACATCGCCCAAAATAAGAAGTGAAAGCTAGTTTATAAGGTTATCTTAGTATTAGCTTTCAAATTCCTTTAGGTGAGCTATGCTCCCACTCCTACGTGCGTGCGCGCAGGGGGGGGGGGGGGTGCAGATTGTGGGATTTCTGGGCCAAAATAAGTTCGAAGCTTCTGAACTCATGCGAGCCCGCGCGACCTGCGGACACGAATGCAACTCCGAAATCTCGCATACGTGCGTATATTTTTGCTGCCAGTTTCGGTATCCTTTTTCCAGATTTTCTGTAAATCTATTTTAGGAATAGATTGAAACTTTGCAAATAAGTTTACAGAATATATGTTGTGTGAATAAAAAGATATCAAATCGTGTTTAATTGAAAACAGATTTGTAAATCGTTTATTTTGGAGCTAATATTTTATCTTGGTGACCAAGATAGGTTTAGCTTATATAATAAACGATTCTCATTCAGTTTTTAATACAGAAAAAACGTAGCTCCTTTACCAGCTGATTTCCAGCAGACCTTCGATCAGAAGCACACAAGAATTTCGTGACCTTTCAGGCAAGTAAGTCAAGTCCGGCTGTGTAACAGCTTTGTACGTTGTACCCTGGGAAATAGACGGCGAATCTGTTTTAAGGGAATCGTGTATAACACGAGCCTCGTGCTTTTACTGCTTTCATTTAATTTACGTTATATAGTGTCTGTCTTCTGTTTCTACTCCATTCTGTCTGTATTTTATTTTCTGTTATTTACATTCTGTTAATTTTATTATTTATTGTAATCTGATTTATTAATAAAAGTGTACACCGTTTCCTACATTAAGTACACCAAAAGTATTATGGGACTTACGAAAATGAACATACGAATTCACACAAAAGTACAGTTTTATGTACTTTATGTAGGTCCTAAAGTACTTTTATATATTTTTTTATGTACTTAACTTATGCGATTAGAGCATAAGTTAAAAAAAACCTTTTATAAATGCTAAAACATGTTTTAATTTTTTATCGAAAAAACACGCATTTTACTATGCGTTAGCCCAAAAAGTATGTACTCCGTATATACAGACGCACGCAATAAACGGCTGAAAAAAAACAAAATCCCGAAACTACCCTTCACCCCCGCCTATAAAAACCCACACCCAATCCCCCATTTCCAATATCCACAACACCTCTTCGGATAAAAAACCAAAAACATTTACAAAACCACCCCCTCAACTATCAAACCCTGTCAATTCTGGCTAACTCTCATCCAGTTCTGGAGGATACTGAACCCATAAAGAGCGTGGTGCTCGATCTCTACCATGCCCTAAGCATCCGTGACGTCACCACAGTTCACAAGCTCTTAGCACCTGACCTCGAATGGTGGTTCCATGGCCCACCTTCACACCAGTATATGATGCGTTTGTTGACCGGCTCTGAACAACCCAACAACCAAAAAGATTCCTTTGTTTTTGTTCCTCTTTCTGTCGACGTGTTTGGCAACACGGTTATAGTTGAAGGGTGCGATTGGGAAAAAGATATCGCGTGGATTCACGCGTGGACAGTTGGCGCGTGTGGGGTTATTACTCAAGTCAGAGAGTATTTTAATACTTCACTTACTGTTACACGCTTTGGTGATAGTAAGACTAAGATTAAGGCGCTTCATTGTCCCTCTGTTTGGGAGAGTAGTTTGTCGGGTCGGGTTGGAAAGTCGGTCCCGGGTTTGGTTCTTGCTATATAAAATATATCCGGGTCGGGTTTGTGTGTTGAATAAAAAAAGTCAAAGTTGGTGGGTTGAACTAGTTTGTTTCTATGGGTTGAACTAGCGATGTAAGATGTGTGGTTGAGATTCGTGGGGACTGTTTGGCTACGCTTTTTTGACTTGGTCTTGTTTGTTTGATTTGGTTGTTTTGTTTCTGTTTGTTTGTTTGTGTGTTTGGTTTTTAAGTTTGATTGTAATAAGTGTGGTCCAAGATGGGAGTCTGTTCTCATTCTTGGTTGTTTTCAGTTGTGTTAATGAAAATGCTTTATATTCAAGTTGTTATGTTTCGTGAAATGTATGAGTTTTTTACTGTATGGTGGTCTGGT
This sequence comes from Artemisia argyi, assembly GCA_030686995.1. Classification (NCBI taxonomy): domain Eukaryota; kingdom Viridiplantae; phylum Streptophyta; class Magnoliopsida; order Asterales; family Asteraceae; genus Artemisia; species Artemisia argyi. The sequence continues at coordinate 169,667,741 of CM060706.1, read as the reverse complement.
ATGTGACTCGAACTGTGTTTGGTGTTATTTTGTGGCTCTAGTTTAAGAGCGAAAGGTACCGTGGGTGTCATTGGGGTGGCAAAAGTGGTGCCCTCCGCACATTTTCCTCATGGACTCCCGATCCTTTAGAAAGTAGAAAAAAAATAAAAAGTCTAAAAAGTGTTCATGGGCTGGCAAGTGTCCCCCATCAATTTTATTTAAAAAATCTGCATAGGGGCAAAATTGTAAAATTACCTGTTTTTTTTTCCACCTCAAATTACAAACGCACATATCTCTTAAACGATAAACTTTTAGAAAAAACCGATTTCATCATAATTTTTAAAATTTAATTCTCTTTAATTTGATATAAATCTTGTTAATTATTTCAAACGTTTTTTTTGCATATTCAATGGTTTTTTATTTTCTTGATGTTTTTGGTATTTTTGACCATATTTTTTACCTTTAAATCTATCAAATCATGATAAACTTAAAACACGAAAGTTGTAGATTTTGGTTCACTCTTTATCAAGAAATTTAAATCACTCAAATTCGATATGACATGAGTGAGATATCGCATTTTAAAGATGACATTTTAGTCATTTTTGTTGCACACCACATGTTTGATGAAATGTCTAACTTAGATTTTTAGTGTTAAAATTGCGTTAAATGCATTAACTTTTGTATCACAACGTATCACTAATCGTTTTATTAATATAAGATTTAAAAAGTGATATTTTTTTAATTATATTTTCATTCCGTAATGATCAATTTTATTATATGTTCATCAGTTTATTTAGTGCAATATTTCAGAGCTTATTGTCAAAATTCAGATCTGTGTTGAAATCAGAAATCAGTTTATTGTATGTTCATCAGTTTATTTATAAAAGTTCTTTTTCACATGTTTATCAATTTTATTTAAGAGATGTTCATCAGTTTATATAATAGAACTATAATAAACTGAGTCCTGTTAATCTAAAATAACTTGTCGATACCAACCAACAAAAATCACTTGTCGATACCAACCGGCAACTGATGAACAAAAAAAACTAAAATAAACTGAGTTCTATTAAACTAAAATAACTTGTCGATTCCAACCAACCAAAATCACTTGTCCATACCAATCGGCAATTGATGAACAAAAAAATCTAATATTTGTACAATTCATCAATTACATCAGATTGTTCTAGAAACTATTTAACCATACCAAGCAATCAAATATTCCAAACATTCATCAATTATATTAGATTGTTTTCACTTGACTATTGTGTTCACTTTTGAAGAAGAGCACTAGCTTCTTCGAAATAAGCGCTGGTACGTTCGGCAAATAGACTTCTTTGACATCTTTTGGAGCATTCTCTTTTCTTTCAGACTTAAACTTTGATATTCATGAACCTCGCTCTCCACTATTTTTCTGTTCTCATTAGACTCGGACAACAAAATCTTTGCTAGGTACTTCTTTCTCAAGTCTTCCATCTGTTTGTCTTGTTCCTTTCCTTCTCTTACAAATCCAGCATCGAATCACTAAACCATAGGTTTCTTTCATTTTTTTTTAGCTTTTTGCCTATCCAATAAAATAAATAATTGTGAAACTGATGAACCTACTGAAACCAAAATAAACAAAAAATCAAAATAAAAGATGAAGCCAAACCAAAATAAACACAAACGCACCAGCAATAACTGATGATCCTACTTGCACAACAACTGATGAACCTACTTTTAAAAAACACTAGCAAATAACTGATGATAAAAAACACTAGCAATAACTGACGAACCTAATTTTCAAATAACTGATGAGCCTACTTTCAAGAATCACAAGCACACTATCAGTAACTAATAAACCTACTTACACAATAACTGAATCAATATAAACAAAAACGCACAAGCAATAATTGATACCAAACCACAACGGCGGTAATAGAAGATGAAACAAACACCAACTATAGAGGTGTGTTTGTTTCATATTATATAGCCGGCTTGTGGCATATAAACTGAAGATTTTCAACATAAGCCACAATGCCAGCTATATAAGCTGAAACAAACACCAACGCACTAAAATAAACCTAAACTCGTTAGCAATAACTGATACTTGCACAACAACTGATGAACCTACTTTCAAAAAACACTAGCAAATAACTAATGATCAAACACACTAGCAATAACTGATGAACCTAATTTAAAATAACTGATGATCAAATGCACTATCAATAACTGATGAACATGCTTTGAAGTAATTGATGATCAAACGTACTAACAATAATTGATGAACCTACTTTAAAATAACTGATGATCAAACGCACTATCAATAACTGATGAACCTACTTTCAAATAATTGATGATCAAACGTACTAAGCAATAAATGATGAACCTACTTTCAAATAATTGATGATCAAACGTACTAGCAATAACTGATGAACCTACCTTCAAAATGGCAAATGAACCTATTTCCAATAAACACTAGCAAATAACTGATGATCAAACCCACTAGCAATAACTGATGAACCTACTTTCAATTAACTGATGATCAAACCACTAACAATAACTGATGAACCTACTTTTAAATAACTGATGATCAAACGCACTATCAATAACTGATTAACCTACTTTCAAATAATTGATGATCAAACGTACTAGCAATAACTGGTGAACCTATTTTCAAATAAATGATGATCAAATGCACTATCAATAACTCATGAACCTACTTTCAAATAATTGATGATCAAACGTACTAGCAATAACTGATGAACCTATTTTCAAATAACTGATGATCAAACGTACTAGCAATAACTGACACTTAGTTAAAAGAGTAAAGAGACTGTAGAACCGTAAGGGGGGGGGGGTTGAATAAGGTCTCTTCGGCTTTTTAGATGTTTAAAAACTTTAAGCCAAAAAGAAAACCAAGTGGTTGTACAAACAATCCAACAACCACTACTACAACCAAAGTATATAAAGCAAGTAAAGAACACAATGATATATACTGGTTCGGGATGGGGGGTTTATACCATTCGTACGTCCAGTTGCGAATCCGCGACTTCGATACTATTCACTAGTATAATCCTTTCGGTGGACTATAAACCGTTACAATTCACTCCACCAATATTGATGCTCACAAAGAAGGAGTTACTCACCAACGGTATTCCACCCTCGGAAACCACCCAAAAGAATCTCACGATTCGACTTTACCAAAGGATCACAAAGATCTCTACCAAGACTTCCACCCGGAAGTATCAAACCCCAACTAGATCCCCAATGATCTAGGTTTGGTCACCAAGACACAAGACTTCCCTTACAAACAATTGAATGAATGAGTTGTTTGTTTATTCAACAAAGCCCTAACCTAACCTAGAGACTCGATTGTAGTAGAAAAGGTAAAGATAGAAGACCCTTGACACAATCACATGAGTGGATTAGGTTCTTGTGATTCTTCCCTTGCAAAGAAGATGTGTTCTTTCAATAGATGTTAGTGTGAAAGATTAACAACACAAGAGAGAAATTAGAGAGAAAGAATGTAGAGAGAAAGAAGAATGGCAAGGGGTGAAGAATACAATAGGCAAGGGTGGTATTTATAGGCCAAGAACCCAAACTTGGAAAATTTTAACGAGGCCGGCGAGTCACCCGCGCGTCAACGCGCGGGCAGCGCGCCAGGCGTTTGTAACTTTTTCCCAAGTGTTGGGTGTTTGGATCTTACAAATACCTATCCTTGCTAAACCCCCAATTGTACTTCACACTAAACCTTAACATTAATCATTCTAAGGTTTACCAACTCAAATAGCCAATTTGGAAATCATTTGTGAAGTGCTTAAAGAGAAACTAAATTACCAAGGGTAGAAGAGTAGAAAAGGTAATTTGGTAGGGTTAGAAATGGTATTCATCACATGGCATAATAGAGAAGAGAATATGCCATGAGATATTTCTCAAGGGAAGGGTTAAGGTGTAACTATTGTAACACCCCCAAATTTAAGTTTGTCACAGCGGAAAATTAATTTAGGTGTTACGGGGAGGATCGAAGTTTTAATCTCATAAAACGGCTTAAAAGAAGCGTTTTGAAAGTTATTTGTCATTCAAATAATATTTTTGATAAAAGTTGAACCATTTGATTTAAAATCCTATGAAAAGATATAAAGGCTTGAAAGAATGACATATTTGATTTTTACACCATTTTAATTTATCAGAGTAATAAATGCCCACTCCGTGTCTTGTCCTGCTGCGTTAAATTACCTGAGATACTCATGCTTAAAAGTGTCAACACAAAGGTTGGTGAGTTCATAGAGTTTTATGGAAAACCATTTATTTTGTTAGATTTCAGGAATATTTGGTAATGATAAATACAAACAATGATGGAACAAGTATTTGGTAATATTGATTTTTAATCACAGAATAAATCATATAAATAATCAATCAAATTCAAATAAGGAATCAATAATCCTAACATGAGCTGGAAACTCATGATGCTAATTTAATCAGATATACAATTCAAGTATGGTCAAATTCCTATACAGCTGTATCTAAATATATGTTGAAAACATACATTTCCTTATAGATATTGCCCCAAGCCTCATGACACACAAAGCGTTAACAAAAGAGGTGTTTCATCAAGTCAATGATAAATTTTGCCCTCTTATAATAGGTGATTTGCCAATTCCTATTTTTACTCAAATATAGTGTATCACGACTAATACGACTAACCATTTGCAAATGGCATTCCGTCAAGTACTAGTGGGACAGGAGGTCAATCCTTAACAGGTTTCGAAGCTGTTCGCTATATTCACGCTCACATAACAGTGATTAATGGCTCATGATTAAGAGACTTTATGGCGATAAGGTAACTTAGGCAATATCAAGGTAATAATGGGATTATTCAGGATAGCATCATATAATCAAGTATCATACCACAGTAATCAATTTAGGAATATTATCATCTGAGTATCAGTATTTCAGTTTAAGTATTTCGCCAGTAACATATGTATATCACATACCACAATAATCGAATTGGAAACATTATCATATGAGTATCATTATTTCAGTAAAGTAATTCATCAGTAATATATATATATATATATATATATATATATATATATATATATATATATATATATATATATATATATATATATATATATATATATATATATATCACATACCACAATAATCAAATTGGAAGTATTATCATATGAGTATCAGTATTTCAATTAAGTATTTCGTCAAGTATTGTATATATCACATCTTAAATCACAAACCAGATTAAATAAATATCGATTAGGAAATTGATTTGAATCATGTATTTTATTCATATACTTATCAAGTTATCAAAGTATATGTAAGCATGTATCTCCCCCAATGAGTTAAAAACAAGTATTGAAAATGGGGCTATGACTCACCTTGATTGATACGGGAATGATGAAAAGTAAAGTAGGATGAGATTTATCGGAATGATTATAGAAACGTCTTTGATACGGAACCTGATAAATAAATTTATCTGAGAATTCGACCAAATACTATTTGGTAAATACGAACGAATAACGAATTATATTTATTCGTTGTGACGAATAGATGATGTGCAGTGTATTTATTATGCCATGCATGATATGATAAAATACTTTATTTAAAATATCCATCGAAGTAAAAATATTAACTTTTGAAATATCGTTATATATATTATTAACGTTACGTTAACTATTATATATATATATATATATATATATATATATATATATATATATATATATATATATATATATATATATATATATATATATAAACGAAAGTTTAAATGCAATATGGAATAAATTTACGAAAATAGAAAATAAATAATAATGTCAAATAGATTATGTTTAGTCCTTGTACTTTTTCCATTTTTACACTTTTTATACTAACGGCGTTAGCGTTACACCGTTAGTCTTTTTCGTATCTAATTTTCAATTATAGTCCACTACTTGTCCAAAATAACATTCTAAGTTTGGAATATTAAATAATATCAAGTTTTATCCTATAGATTCTGTTTTTACATTTTCAGTCCCTACTTTTCAGTCCTTGACAGTTTTAGTCCTCTTAAGTGTCGTCGCGTTACGTTTTTAGTCCAAAATTACAAAAATGATTATAAAAATTTTCTAAAAAGTTCCGTAGCTTATTAAGTTGGTAATAAACTTATTTTAACACCTTATTTGATTAAAAGCTTATTTTTTCTAGCTTATGGGCCTTAACGAGCCAAATACAAAAGCCCATTTAGAAATTTAGAGGCAAGGGCATGAAAAATGTTTTTGGCCTAAACTTGGGATACTTTTGTGATTCCAAAAATGTTTCATATGGGCCCAGTGGGCTTATGGATATTTATTTCTTGTTGGGCCTTGAATAAGCCCAGTCGAAAAATATTAAGTTTTATATGAAACTATCATTTTAAAATCGGGTAACTGTCGATCAAATTGAGTGAGTTTGAGTGTCGAATCGTGAGTATTTTTACAAGTTATATAAACGAAAATAATAGTTTTCTAGGTGGTCTATTAGTTCGAGTAATAATAAGGTATACTTGTTACACGATATTTGAAGTTATACGATTGTTTTGTAGCGTGTTTGGAATGTTTATATATTTGTGAAAAACTTAGAATATTTTCTAAGTGTTTTGATGAAATTTCATACGATTAAGCATGGTTCAAAATGAGTTTGCTTGATGCATGTCGAGTAAAAACTAACGTGAAATACTTGTGCTACGTGACTCCTAGGCCTTTCAAGATAGAGGCTAGCCATGTTTGTGTTACTACAAATATATACGTACGTAAAAATATATATAAAGCTTATATAAGATCGAATAAAAATGAACATGATGCATAGACTAAATTTTAACGTGTGAACTTTGATGGAAACGAGTAGAAATAACTTACAACACCCTTGAGGTGGTAGAGAATCGAGAGTGAAGGTATGGAACACAAGGATGATCTCGTTTAAAGTATAACCCAAACGTTATACGTATAAAATCAAACCGATAACCCTTTTCTTGCGTCCAAACTAAGTAGCAATCGATTTCTATCTCTTAGGAGTAGTTTTTAGGAAGAAAGAATGTTGTGAAAGTGTACGATGAACCATGGAAAGTATGCATGCATATAACATATATATATATATATATATATATATATATATATATATATATATATATATATATATATATATATATATATATATCATTTTGGATGATTCATATGGTGTGAATTAACTCAAGGAAACAATAAGAACTATGCATGTCAGTAACATAGGTTTATAGGATGAGATTTTTAACATATAATATTGATTGTGAGAGCAAAAATTGAGGTGCATGCTTGGTGACTCATGTACATATGTCGACAACCATATATATACCATACACGATTTGATAAATCGTGTAATCCTTGGATATAACTGACCATTCTTAACATTTAAACATGAAATCACCTTAGAATTATTATTTGGAACTCGTAGGAACCAACGGGAATCAAAACGGTTAAGTTTTGAATAATTTATGAACCGATTGGGTTGATTATAGGTCGATCACTTTGCCTTTTAAAAACGTATCAAACTTTTCCAATGAACTTGGGATTTGACACACTAATAGTTGGCTAGGTGAGGAATGAGATGGTATAAAAATATTGGCACGTCGTGTGTAAGAATTGAGAATAAACGAGGTGTTTTGGAGAGGGTCTAGTCGATTGTTTTGGAATTAATAAAAGGAAAAGTGGGCTTTGGCCTTGGGCCGATGAATAGTAAACGAGCCATTTGGGCTGAGGTTTATTAAGGGTCCGTTTGATTTTTGTAATTAATTTTATTAATTGGGATTTGTGATTTATTAATATTTTGTTAATCGTGTCGAGAACTTGTTTTGTCGTTTGATGAATTTTGCAATATCGTAATCATGACCATTTTGATATACTAAGAAAATTTTAAATTTCCCCGTAAAAATGGTGATTAAAATAATGACAGAGATTTATATATAATTAATCGTTATTAATTATAAAGATTTTTGCGAGGTTTTACAACTATGGTTAGGTTTAAAGGTTTAGAGGTTAACCATGGTTAGGAGTAGAAAGGTTAAGTGTTGAGAAGTAACCATGGTTAGGTTTAGAGAGAAAGAAGTGTATAGAAAATAAACCATGGTTAAAGGGTGTACTCAAGGGAATGTTCCATCCTCGGTGTGGTTAAGAGTTAACCATGGTTGGGTATAGAGAGGTAACCATAGTTGGGTTAGGTTGTATGTTGGTTAAGTTAACCAAGGTTGGGTTAGGGTTAAGTGTTGAGAACTAACCATGGTTGGATGAGGTGAACCATGGTTGGGTTAAGAAGGGAATATTCCAAAGGTATATTCCTTTGCTTGGGGGGAAAGGTTGGATGAAGGGTTGAGATGAGTTTAGTTTGAAATGGATGGTTAAGATGTGTTGTAAGAGATTGGACGGTTGAGATGATTTTGATTTGAAATAGATGGTTGTGATTAAACACATGTGGTGAAATAGAGAAGAGGTTGGATGGATGGTTGAGATGTGTTTAATTTGAATTGAATGGTTGAGATTGAAGATGTGTAAGAGATGTGATGTTGTAAGGGAATGGGTGGTTGAGATGAGTTGGATTTGAAATTAATGGCTAGGATCAAAGTGTGTAGGGGACAAGAGTACACTTTGTGTAAGTGGTGTAAGGGAATGTTGGAGGAGGATATTTGGGAAGGATTGTGGGAGATTTGGTGGTATTGGGTTTGATGGTTTTGGGTTAAGTGATATTCTGATGAAGAAGATAATTAAGAAAAGTAATTAAGAAGAAAATAATCTAATTGTAATTAAGAAAAAGAGGTTTAGACAATTAAGATTATAAGTTGAGAAAATCATAAGTTACTTATTAGTTCAAGTAACACAACGTCGAGAATCGATAGTTTCATATCTCGTGACTTTCCACGACTCGACGTTCTCAACTAATACCTTGGCTCAAACAAGTTATGTGCTTTGCCTTAATGTAAAGCATAACCCAAGTGGGAAAGGATGCGTTTACGCAAAGTGACCTTTGACTTAGTTTGACCAATAAGGGAGTAAATTCGTTACGTAATTAGAGAAGACATAAGCACGGGATATGAGCATATGGATGCTTTCACATGATGTTACGTGAAATATATAAGCTCCCTAAGTTTAGAAAAGCCTTGGCTAGAGGCGATAGCTAGAAAACATGAGTTGGAGTTTTCCCGTAAATGGGTACTTTAAAAGTTGGATCTCTCTAATCCCAAAACTCGTTTCGAGTGTTCTCAATTAAGCACATAATATATTCATACCTGTATTGAAAGATCCACATTTGTCGGGTAAGGGGAAAGCCGACTTTCAAAATTCGTCCCGAAATTCACAGACGCCTGGCGCGTTACCCACGCGTTGACGCGTGGAAGGTGCGTCAGGAGCAGACATGTGAATCGGGGAATTTTGGATAACGTTTTTTATTTTATGTGTTTTGATGGTTTATTTGTAATTATTAAAATATAAAGAGACCTTGATCATGTTGCCTCAACAGAGACTAAAAACTTGATGTGAGGTGTTTGTGAGTGTTTATTATCAACTTTGAGATGTTACAAGAACCATCTTTTTGTCATAAATTAAAAACAAATCTGTAATGTTTAGATGACTTGAAGTTGTAGTGTTACAAAAACCATCTTCTAGTGGCGATAATAATAAGACCGTCAATGTTTTGATAATGGCAATTAAAAATTCATCAAGTGCAAAATGTAATGAAATGAAGAATAAATCAAAGAGAAAATTTCGGATTTTGCCGGTGTACACGAAGTTTTGATTCGTAGTTGGTGATCCGCATGTACACAAAGTTAGTAATTTATGGTGTTGTACGAATTTTGATTCTTGATGTATGTATTTGGGTGAAAGAAATTAGTTTAGCGTTTAGGATGAAGAAATGAATGTTGTGTTTGGGAGTAGTAAATATGAGTAATAAATGTCAGTTATTATTTGTTTGGTGTGTAGGTGGTAAAAAATACTTGACTTATTTAAAAAGATGGTCAATTCAATGTGAAGGGATAGAGATACTAACTTTAAAGTTAGAGTTAATATGTGGTAGGTAGTTTAATTTAGAGTAAACTGCAAAATACATCCACGTGGTTTACATATTTTGGCATCTTACATCTCTGTCAAAAACTTTTGGCAAAATACATCACCCGTTAGGCAAACGTTTGCCACCCTACATCCCTCGTTAACCACGAGGACTAACGATGCAAATTTTTCTCCGTTATCTCTTGACGAGATTGAAAATATTACACCGTTAGCCTTCAGGACTAACGGTATTTGCATCGTTAGTCCCTTTTTTATGTTATCTCCATTTTTTGTACGTTTCTCCGTTCTTTGTACGTTTTATCCGTTTTTTTTTACGTTTTTATCCATCTTTCGTACATTTTATCCGTTTTTCTATGTTATTTGTATGTTTGATCCGGTTTTATCCATTTTTTGTACATTTTATCCGTTTTTGTCAGTTTTTCTGCTTTTTGTACATTTTATCAGTTTTTTACGTTCTTATCCGTTTTTGTACGTTATATCTGTTTTTTGTTAGTTTTTTTACATTTTAACCGTTTTTTGTATGTATTTATCCATTTTTTGTACGTTTTATCCATTTTTGTCATTTCCCCCTTTTTTTTGTACGTTTTAGCTGCTTTTGTATGTTTTTATCAGTTTTTTTTACGTTTTATCTGGTTTTATCCATTTTTGTACGTTTTATCTGTTTTTTAACATTTTTAATATATTTCTTTACGTTTATATCTATTTTTATGCTTTTGTATCAATTGTTTTTACATTTTATCCGTTTTTGTATGATTTTAACCATTTTTTTATATTTTATCCATTTTTTTACGTTGTATATGTTTTTATCCATTTTTTACGTACAAAAAATGGATAAAAACGTACAAAAAATAGAGAAAATTTATTTAAAAAATGAATAAAATGTACAAAAGGCAGATTAAAACGTTAAAAAAATGATAAGACGTACAAAAAAAAAGAAAAGAAAACTGACAAAAATGGATAAAACGTACAAAAAACGGATAAAGTGTACAAAAAACGTAAAAAAAGTTATAAGACGTACAAAAAACAGGAAAAAACTAACAAAAACGGATAAAACGTACAAAAAACGGATAAAACAAACAAAAAAAAGGGAAAACTGATAAAAGAAAAGATAAAACGTACAAAAAACGGATAAAACGTACACAAAACGGATAAATACATATAAAAAATACATACAACATACAAAAAAGGGGAAAAACTGACAAAAAATAGATAAAACGTACACAAAACGGATAAATACGTAAAAAAAAATGGATAAAATGTACAAAATCTGACAAAAAAATGATAAAACATACAAAAAACGGATAAAGACATTAAAAAAATGATAAAAGTACAAAAAGGGGGAAAATGACAAAACACGGATAAAACGTACAAAAAATGAATAAAAAAATACAAAAAACGGATAAAACGTAAAAAAAACTGACAAAAATGGTTAAAACGCACAAAAAACGGATAAGAACCTAAAAAAGTGATAAAACATACAAAAAACGGGAAAAAAATTAAAAAATAAAAAAATAAAAAAAAAATAAAATAAAAAAAAAACTAACTAACAAAAAACGGATAAAACGTAAAGAAAACGGATAAAACGTAAAAAAAAAACGGAGAAACGTACAAAAAATGGAGATAACGTAAAAATAGGATTAACGGTGCAAATACCATTAGTCCGGAAGGCTAACGGTGTAACATTATCAATCTCGTTAAGAGATAACAGAGAAAAAATTGCATCGTTAGTCCTCATGGTTAACGAGAGATGTAGGGTGGTAAACGTTTGCTTAACGGGTGATGTATTTTGCCAAAAGTTTCTGACAGAGATGTAAGATGCCAAAATGTGTAAACCACAGGGTTGTATTTTGCAGTTTACTCTTTAATTTATGAGTAGTAAATGACAACTAGTATTTATTTGATGGATAGGTGATGAAAAAATGTGCTACCCATGTTATAAGTTGGCATGAGTTAACCGGACCCCCCCTATAGGGAGGTTTTGTGGAAGACAGTGCTGCCGCCGCCTGTACTGTCTGCATTAAAACTTGACATTTTGACTAAAGTAGGTGAACCCCCATAGTAAGGAGGGTCCGGTTAACACATCCCTATAAGTTTTGTGCGACCTAAGACATCTAGCAAGTATTTGCGTTACCTAATATATCTAGAAAGATATGGTTGTTGGTTCATTTATGCCTATTTAATTACTTGTGTATTTTGTTATAAATATGGTTATATGGACACTACTAGATGGTAAACTTACATGTAAAGCCAAAATTATAAGTGTTTCAAGTACTAAATTTAGTGTATGTTTAGTTTGTGAAGATTCAAATCATGGTGTTTTATTTCGTTGAAATATTACGTACACTCAACTAGTTGAATATGTGAAGAAAAAGTTCAAAATTGATGATAGTTACGACATTTGCTTTTCTTACAAAATTGGTTAAAAAAATATTTGCCGTAATTGATGATGATGATGTAGAATTTTTGGCTAATGAGGTTTGTAAATCGAAAGCTAGAGATCATAATCTATTCATTAAAAAGACTGTCCAAAACTTAGAGGTAAATACTTCTCTTTCCAAGTCTTTGGATTTTGATCTTAATCTTGCTTTAGTTGCTGGTGATGTTGAAAGTAACAACGAATTTGAAAATGCATTTGTCGATATGCCTAGCCCGCCCAAGAAGGAAACTTTTGATGTAAACGAGCCTTTTGAACTTAATTCACCCGATCTACCAACACCTAGTATTGAACCGTTGAACTACGGTATGTGAGGATGTAAGATGTGTGGTTGAGACTCGTGGGGACTGTTTAGTTAAGCCTTTTGACTAGGTCTTGTTTGGTTGTTTGTTTAGTTTCTATTTATGCGTTTGGTTTTAAAGTTTGATTGTAAGTGTTGTCCAGGATGGGAGTGTGTTCCTATTCTTGGTTGTTTTTAGTTGTATTAATGAAAATGCTTTATGTAAAAGTTGTCATGTTTCATGAAATGTATTAGTTTTTTTTTTACTGTGGTGGTGATTCTGGTATGTGACACCAACTTGGGTAAAAAATGTGTTGACTTGTGTTTGGTGTTATTTTGTGAATGTTTTATGACACCTAGTTTAACGTGTAAAGAGAATAAAAACTTGATGTGAGGTGTTTGTGAGTGTTTAGTAAACTTTGAGATGTTACAAGAACCATCTTTTGGTCATAAATTAAAAAGTGATTTGTAATGCTTAGATGACTTGAAGTAGTAGTGCTACAAAAACCATCTTCTGGTGCTGGTATAACTGTCAATGCTATTAAAAAATGAATAATGGCAATTGAAAGTTATCATAATGCAAAATGTACTCAAATGAAGAATAAATCAAAAGAACAAAACACAAGGCTTTACGTCATTCAGTGATTTAGCCAATCGACATCCATGGACAAGAATAAAGTACAATTATTCTCTTATATGGCATATTACATACACATACTGTTTGACAGTAGAATCATAACTACATTTTATTGTACCCTTTAGCCCTAGCTACTACAGTGAGATAGTGTACAAGTTATATTCCCGAATTGCAAAAGGTTCGAGTAGCGGGATGGATTAAACTCGTCCCCACGGATCAGGTATGTTGTTGTTGTTTGTATAGCGAGTTGAATGCCCAACTTCTAGTTATCCTTCAAAAATTCACTACGTGTAGACGTGTAGTGGTCATACATCATAAAGATAGCTATAGAGATTCATTTCACAGTTTAACGTCAGCAAAGTTATACTTAAAACATATCTTCAAAGTTAATCTAAATCAACTTCACATATTCAATTTCTTTTTTCTTTTTTCTTTTTTGACGGCAATTGTTGCTACATGGCTTCTAGACCAGAAGGCGTAGCGATCCCACACAACCAAGTTGGGTCCAGCCCAGAAGGCAATGACACCATTTCTTTTACGCACGCGGGAGGAAACCCCTATCACCCTACACAAGACTTGAACTTGAGACTTTGGCTAGGAGGGTAAAACCTCTATATCGCTAGACCAGAAGCCCATTGGTACATATTCAATTTCTTTTATTAACCGAAACCATCTTACTGAATGTGAGTATCAATTAAAATGCTAAATAACTATAGTGTTGCTTCAGACCACTCTCAACTGTGACACGTCAGTTTGTGTATCAATTGCGTCATATCAGCACTTCCCAAACTGACACACCTGTGCCAATTGTGGTATGTATCTTTCTGTGTCACTATCCACATAAACCCCACAAAACACTTGCACGCACAAAACACAAATGAGCCCCACACCTCTCGTCCCTTGCTTGACGCCAAACCGAAGAGATCCAAACCGATGCGCCACCGACGAGGTGGTGCCATCGGTCCCACAAAACTGGCGTAATCCGACGCAACCGTTGTCACTAGTCTTACTATACTGCTTTCACGTTTCTTGTGGCAGGTCAAGTCATGTTGTTGGCGTTTTACTTTACTTTTTGATGATGATATTTTATTTGTCGATAGTTAATGAAATGGTAACAATATTATATAGGTCATTGTTTCAAACACTTTTCTTTTAACCTAATTTTTTTTTTCAAAACATAAATGTAGTTCATCTTTGGATTGAAATTTAAAATCAACTACTACTATATTGTTTCTTTCTTATAGGTATATCAGTTTGCATTTTTTTTTTTTTTTTTTTAAATCCTAAAATTGATAAACGTCTTTTGATACAAGAGTTTCCTTTAACTCTACGTTAGTGGAAACTTTTTAATTGTCCGTTGCTTTCAAGTAATTCAATATTAAACTAATCAAAGTTAAGAAAGCAAAGTTTGATTTATTTGTTTGTAGTTGACATTATTCGAAGAGTTTGAAATGCAATCTAGCTTTTCAGCTTTCCACCGTCCAATTATGTCTTCAAAAAACATTTTGATGTGTGACAAAATGGACTTTTAGAACATCGTTATCGAACTCATTCTAATGAAATATAAAGTTATCTATCTCATGAAGGAAAAAAAGGAAATTGCGTACTTGCTAATGGGAAGAAAACTACGGTCTCTGTAAATATGCCTATACGTAATACGTGTCATATATATCATAAGCTAAACAACATACTAGAAGTTAACGTTTTACAGTAAACTAACTCTTGTTTACAATGCAAACAATAATCATAAAAGAGGTAAAAAGAGCTTAGATGAATGAGGAACAATATAGGATTACGAGAGAATATTTGGAATTCTGAGTAATTTTTCCTTTTCCGAAAGTAAATGAACAACATTCGTGTCATTAGTCATCACCGACCGTTTATATGTTTTTTGTTTGCTATCAAGACCTTGGGTTCACAATCACATTTGTTTAAGCAAAGTGTTTCTTCCTACAAATATGCGAAACTCATTCCACAAATATACACAACAACAACAACAACAACAACAACATACCCAATCCCGCAAAAGCGAGGTATGGGGGAGGTAGAAAAGTAGACAGATCCTACCCCTACCCCAGGTAGAACCCGGGAGTAGAGAGACTGCTTCCAGGGAAACCTCCGGCACGTGTACATGTGCGAGTGATAGATCACCGAAAGAGATAGCACGGAACAAAGAGCAACAAAAAAGGCAAATAAAAGTCAAAAGGGAAAAGCCAAGCAAATCAAGTAGGTAGCAGGAAACCAACAAACAAGGGACCTAGGAAAAAAGACAAACAAAAAAAACAGGGCACCAAAACACAAAAGCAAAGAGCAAGACACACAAAGCGGTAAACAAAGCAAGGAAAAAAGAACCAAAACAGACAAACCCAACAAGAAAAGCACAAAAACAAAGCAGGGAAACGCAAGGGGCTAAAACTAAGGCAAAGCAAAGGGAAAAGAAACGCCACAAGCCACCTACAGACCTAAAAGGGAAGAGCAAAGGGACCACTAAGCCTAAAGAGCCAAGGGCAAACTAAACCTAAAAGGCAAGGCAAAGGGGGCAAACGCAAAGGCAAGGCAAAGGGAAGCGCCACTAGCCTACAAAAACCTAAAAGGAAAGAGCTAAGGAACTCTAAACCTAAGGAGCAAAGGGCATACTAAACCTAAAAGGCAAAGGGCATGGCAACAAAAAGACGAGTAAGGACCCACGCAAAGACGCCCTCCTAAACACCCGCCCGAGACTACCTGCCAGATCTAATCCTAGCTCTCCACGCATTCCTATCTGAGATCATGTCCTCGGACAAAAGAAGCTCCTTCATGTCTAGCCTAAGTCTATCTTCCCACCTCAGCTTCGGTCTTCCCCTCCTCCTCAAACCGTCGACCATCAGCGCTTCAACTCTCCTTACCGGCGCTGTATGTGGCCTCCTCCTAACATGACCGTACCACCTCAACCTCCCTTCTCGCATCTTCGAGATTATAGATTCAACATCAAGCGCTGCTCTGAAAACTCCGTTCGGGATCATGTCAAGCATGGTCTTACCACAAGTCCACCTTAGCATTCTCAGTTCTGCCACTTCCACTCTATTAGCTTGAGCTTTTGTGATGGGCCAACATTCTGACCCGTACAAGATAGCTGGTCTGATCGCCACCTTATAAAATTTACCCTTAAGCTTGAAGGGGACTTTCTTATCACAGAGCACTCCTGACGATGCTCTCCATTTCGCCCAACCCGCTCTAATACGGTGGGTAACGTCATCGTCAATCTTTCCTGATTTGTGAAACATCGAACCTAAATATCTAAAAGACTCCTTAGGTTGAAGAATCTGGTCACCGATACGAACTTCCTCCTCGTTATGGCCGATCACGTTTCCACCGAAATCACATCTCATATATTCAGTCTTCTCTCTGCTAACCCTAAGACCATTGGCTTCTAAAGTCTCTCGCCAGTGCTCCAGTCTGTAGTTTAAACCTTCAGCCAATTCTGCAACCAACACAATATCGTCTGCGAATATCATGCTCCAAGGGATGCCCTCTTGGATCCCTCGGGATAACTCATCGATAATCAAGGTGAAGAGGTAAGGGCTAATGGCAGAACCTTGGTGAAGACCAACTTCCACCAGAAAAAACTCAGTGCACCCCACTGTGCACCGTACGCGGGTCTTCGCCCCCTTGTACATATCTCTTATGACTTTTAAGTATCTCCTTGGTGTCCCTTTTTCTATAAGAGTCTTCCAAATCAACTCTCGTGGGACACTGTCGTATGCCTTTTCTAGGTCAAGGAAAGCCATATGTAAATCTCTCTGTCTTTCTCTATACTTCTCCATAAGACTTCTGAGGAGGTAGATAGCCTCGACTGAGAACCTCCCTGGCATAAAACCGAATTGGTTCTCTGACACCCTAGTCTCCCTTCTTAACCTCCTCTCAATAACTCTCTCCCAGAGTTTCATGGTGTGACTAAGAAGCTTAATACCTCTATAGTTACTACACACTTGTGCGTCTCCCTTGTTCTTGTAGATGGGTATGACATCGCTGAGTCTCCATTCATCTGGCATCTTTGCGCTAGAGAAGATCCTGTTTAAGAGGCGTGTCAACCAGATAATCCCCTCATCTCCTAGACTCCTCCAAGCTTCTATGGGTATTTGGTCCGGGCCTACAGCTTTGTTTCTCCCCATCTTCTGTAAAGCGACCTTCACTTCTTCTTGACTGATCCTCGAGTAGTAGCATTCGGGTAACGATTGTTGGCTAGGGCTTTCTCCTTCCCCCCTTCCTTCCGTGTACCCCTCTTTAAAGAGGGAGGAGAAATACTCTCCCCATCTCTTCCTAATACCATCTTCTTTCACGATGGTACAGCCTCCTTCGTCTTTGATGAATTTTATGTTTCTTAAATCCCTTCTTCTTCTCTCACGTGCTTTAGCAATTTTGAAGATATCGTTTGCTCCCTCTTTGGAGTCTAATTTCTTATACAAATCTTCGTACGCCTTGTCCTTCGCCACTGCTACAGCCTTTTTTGCTTTTCTTTTTGCCACTTTATACCTCTCTTCAGCAGATGCCCTATCCGCTTGGTGGCTCTCTCTGCTCAAAAGAAACTCTTTGAACCGGGCTTGTTTCTCCGCTACTTTGATTTGCACCTCCTCACTGAGCCACCAAGATTCCCTGCGGGTTGACTGGTTTCTCGCTGACCCACTAGTCACGCCCAGGGAATCCTTTGCTGCGTCTCTGATTATGTAAGCAAGGGTGTTCCACATCTGATCCGCATCCCTAGTAGATAAGTCCTCCACCCGAGCCGAAAGGCCTTCTGAGACTTTCACTCTAAACGATTCCACCGCATCTCCTCTCAGATTCTTCCACAAAATCCTTGGCATCTGTGTCGCCTCTCTCCCGTTTCGACACCTCTGAAAAAGGGCATCCAAGGCAACCAGTTTGTGTTGGGATGAGCATGCCTCTCCAGGGAAAACCCTGCAATCCTTACATGTTCTAAGGTCATCTCTACGCACCAGAAGATAATCAATTTGGGTGTTGTGACCCCCGCTCTGGAAGGTAATTAAGTGGACGTCTCTCTTCTTGAAGAAAGAGTTCGCAACCACTAAGTTGTGAGCGGTAGCAAATTCTAGGATCGAGCATCCTTCATCATTCCTAACTCCATAGCCGAAACCTCCATGGACCCCCGCGTATCCATCAGCGGAAGCTCCAATATGACCGTTCAAGTCACCACCTAAAAACAGCCGTTGGTCTGCAGGGCACTCCCTCACGAGCTCGTCGAGGGAATCCCAGAAACTCCTCTTCTCAACGTCACTGAATCCCAGAAACTCCTCTTCCACAAATATACAATGTTTTAAAACCCGGTTTTTTAATTAATCCGGTTGAACCACCGGGTCATAGTCTAACCTGTTTTTTCGTTCAAAACCGGCTTTTGATCACACGACCGGTTCACGATTCAACTGATCGGGTCAACCAGGTTTTTAAAACGTTGCAACTATAGCACATTTTTTTTTTAATTATAAATCTTTTGCAATATCCAAATTAACGGAAAAAAAAATGTCAAATTCAAAGTTCCTTACTAGTTGAAATAAAAATGAGGAATTGCATATATATCTTTGCAAAAACTTAAAATTACGTATATATTCAATTTAGACTTGTAATTGTATGTATATCTTTTCAAAGACTCAAAAATTGCATATATATCCAACATAAATTTATAATTAAAATATATATCCTTCCTAAACCTTAAATATGTCATGTATATTCAAATAACTATTTAATTTAAATTTACAACTCTAAAATAAATGACAATTATAATTTCTAAAAAAATTAAATATATTTTTTCTCTATTTATAAACTAATTGGCGGTAGCATATACACTTTTATTGTAAAACATATTTTATCTATGATGTATTTATACTATCTATAATGGAAAAATGGTCAAAGGTGAAAAGTGAAAAAGTGGAATAGTCAATATTGTGAAATGTTGAAAAATGTATATAAGGAAATATTGAAATGCATTTAATATTTTTATTAAAACACCCCATTACTTAAAAGTACAATGATTTATTCACATTATACAACCAATTAAAAACATATCTACCAAATTAAATACAACCAATTAAAACACAAACCGACTTGACCCGCAACGCTTCAAACACGGCGGGTTGTCCCAGTTAAATTGGACCCATTTTTGACCCAACCTAGCAAGTTAACCCAGTTTAAATCGACCCATTTTTCGACCAGAACGGTTCAACCGGTTGAATCACTCGGGTTGAACCGGGTTTCAAAACATTATCCATTACTTAAAAGTACAATGATTTATTCACATTATACAACTAATTAAAAACATATCTATCAAATTAAATACAACAAATTAAAACAAAAACCGGGTTGACCCGGAACGCTTCAAACCCGGACGGGTTGACCCAGTTTAATTTGCCCAATTTTCGACCCAGCCTAACAAGTTGACCACGATTAAATCGACCTATTTTTCGACTTGAACGGTTCAACCGGTTGAACCACCCGGGTCGAACCGGATTTCAAAACATTATGTTAAATTCACAAATCTTCAAACTTTTATTATTTTTCGTATATAACCTATAAACTTTTTTTATCAATAAATTATCTGTCGCTATAAAATCCCGTTGCTATGCACGGGTACTCGTCTAGTAATATATAACAATCAAGATATATGTTGATGAGTTTATTTCATCTATTCGTATTATATATGAGTGAATTTTTTTAATGTGGTTAAACATTGTATTCATATATTGTTTTTGGTTATCTAGTTCATTTGGACCTTGAGACACCGTATTTTTGAAACAAATGTGGTTGTTGCTATATTTAAAATTATAATTACAATAACTTAGAGTTTAAAATTATATTAAATATTTTTTTATATATATATGATATATTAAATGTTTAGAAATGATATATATGCAATTACAAATGTTAAGAAAAAATACACATGCAATTGTTAAGTTAAGTTGGGTATACAGGTAATCTTTAAGCTTTAGAAAAAATATATATGTAATTATAAGTCTAAGTTAGATATATACATAATTTTAACTTTTAGAGAGCTATATATGTAATTTTCCAAATAAACAAGTCGAATTCTCAATTACCCGGTCAGCAATGACACATTGACACATGAAAATACGAAAAACGCCCTTTTAGTTTGACTTGATCATAAAATACGTTATCAACATCTTATTTAATAATCTATCCATTCCTGTATATTGGAAGCTGAAAATAACGTAAATTGTTAAAAAGAAAGATTTAATTTCTATACGCAGATAAATTATCTTATCAAGATATCTACTCACGTGATGTCGACAATTGTTGTATGAAAATAACATAAGAGATGTGCTACACACACATAAAGTTTACAAAATTTTAGCCACTCGCTGATGTGGCAGAGTGCTGATTGGTTGATTTTCTGTGGCCCACAGAAAACCAACCAATCAGCACTCTGCCACGTCAGCGAGTGGCTGAAATTTTGTAAACCTTAGGTGGATCTAGTATTTTCCATAACATAAAGGTTGTGTAACATTGACAAATATTGTCGCATCCACGAGAGACGTTTCTAGCGTTAATATTACAATACGGTTCAAAAATTATGTACATCCGGTCATATTTGGTCTGGTTTTATCCCTTGCTCACAGTGACCACACATGATCATTTGTGAGAGTCATTAGTCACGCACGACTCTATTGTGTGAGCCATTAGTCACGCATGAGCAAGCCAAAATCAAAGGATGAAACGTGGCTTGTTCACCTTTCATAAATTGTGTATTTATGAACCCGTGAGATATATTTATTACTCCCAATGTTTTAAAAAGCGCGCCTAAGGCGCGCCTACTCCCTAAATCCCATAAGGCTCCAGCCTTTGGGATTTTTTCAGATCAAGGCTCACGACATGCATGAATCCCGTAAAAATCGTAGCGCCTTGGGGATTTTTGCGCTTTTGCGCCTTGGGGATTTTTGCGCCTATAAGATGTAACGAGGTTTTGGCCTTTTTTTCTTAATAGTAAGATACATTTTGGGCTTACATATTATATACATTGGGCCCTTTAAGTTATAAAGTATCTAATGACCCTAATATTTAAAAAAATAACTAAAACACACAATCAACAAAGAAATATATATTTTTTGTAATCTAATGTCTAAGAATAGTAGCTTATTAACAGATACAAATGTTGTTTCTTTAGTGTTAAGTGTTACCAAACAACTATAAATTTTTTGATGTCGATAGTTGATAGAGATACATGGTAATTTGTTAAATTTTATAAGTCATAAACTAATATATTGTAATGTATATTCAGGGATTTAGGGTAGTTCATGGATTATGATATATTGCTTGCTTGATATTTTGGGTTTAAATGCAAGCTTTGTTAGATATAATAACCATTAAGTGACATTATGCATTGAATATTGATATTTTTGCATTATTTCAGCTGCATATGTTGTCACATATGTTATAAAAAAAACCTAAATGTATAGTGCGCCTCGTATTTATGAATCCCGCGCTTTGCTTTGCGCCTCGACTCAAGGCTCTTTGACCCCCTTTGCGCCTTAGTGCGCCTTGAGCCTTTCAGAACATTGATTACTCCATCCGTCTAATATTTATTGTTCATAATTTAATTTCGGGTTATCTTAAATTAATTGTTCACTTTTAAAAATGAATAGGGAATTTAATTCTAGTTTACCATATTACCTTCACTTTAGGTTATTATTACAAACATCAAAATAGTTTTAAATTAATTAGTTAATGGTAAATCTATCATTCGCAAAAAGTAAGAAAAAAACAAGTTGTAATGATGATGTTTTTGTAAAACTGTGTATTTTTTGTCTGTAGACAATTATTTTGAGACGAATAGAGTAGTAGATATTTGATTTGTGCGTGTGCGGGTTATTTTTGTGAGGTATTATTTATATAAAATGAGTATTTTATTGAATTGTAGGTGAAAAGTGAAAGGGGGTGAGGGAAAATAAATTAGGAGAGAAAATTGAAATGACGCTAAGGCTCTGTTCCTGAGTTTTTAAATAAAAGAAAAAAAGAGAAGTGAAAAAAACGGGCAGAAAAAAAGAGGAGAGAAATCAAATTTAACTTTTTATTTCGTGTTCCTGAGTTAGTTCCTCAGTTAGAGAGAAAAGAAAGAAAAACTAATGATTTTACGAATATGACCATTGTTGTATAAAAAATTATACTATATTTTGAGGCATTTAAGTCATTTTATTAATTGAAAGTTTCCTTGTTTACTTTCTCTCCAAATCATCCCATTTTTTAGAAGAAAATTTTGGAAAGAAAGTGAACCAAATTTACTCTCCATCTCTTTTCTCTTCTCTCTTGAAAAAACTCGGAAACATAAATTTATTTTGATTTCTTCTCACTTCTTTTCTCTTCTTTCAAAAAAATAACTCGGAAACGCAGTGTAAGAGCACAAGGTGTAGCAACAAGGTTTACCTCTTCATTTGGGCCTCACGTGCCACATGACCTTACATCCTCTTTACAACTAACACCCTCCTCACCAATAATTAACCTCAACTTACTCATTTGGGACTTACCACTTACAACTTTATTTTTTTTATTCATTTCATTAAATAAACTAAATTCATTTCATTAAAATAAAAAATACAATACAACACATTAAAAACATACGAATCGTAAAATAACGATACGGTAAAAAAAAATGATACGAAATTTAACACACAAATAATCGAACGATTTATATAGATTTGTAATTTTCGATAAGATATGACTTCTCCTCCCACACTTGCAACACTTGTTCCCTAACCATTTTCAAGGCGACCTAAAGTTGCAGATCCATTTCATCATTTCTTAATAAAGTTTCTAGACCGGCCCTGATAATTGGATGGTCTTGAGGCAGCTAACGCAACCTTTCGACCTCTGGAGCAGGCGTATGCATCTGTCGAATAATACGAGTTATCTCACCTAGTAAACTGTTAATCAACTTAAGTTCTTTTTCTTGTTCATTGCGTAATCTGGTAAGGATAGCGTTTTGCACCTCAGCTGGTTGGTTAGCCATAGTATGTGTGTGTGTGTGTGTGTGAGAATACGAAGTCTTGTTTAAGTGGTATTTATAGGGGAATGTAGCCGTTAAAAGAAATTGTAAAGGGAAACTAGCCGTTAAGCATTTTATTCAGATTCAAACTAGCTGTCATTCAAATACACACGATACGGAAATATAAAAACAAAAGATACGGAAATACAAATACGAACGATACGGAAATACAACTATAAAACATAAAACACCGTTAAGCACTGTATCTGTTCCATATGGGGCTGTTTTTCAAAATTAGCCACACGTGAATATGTTTGAATCCTCTCCCACCAAAGCGTTCTTTAAAGATGTTCATAGCATTTTGAAGACGATCATTGTACCGGCTTGTACGCTGCAAATCAAGTATATATCATTGAATTTTTGGCATTCGGTGCTAAGTCTTGCCCACTTAGCCGTTATCTGGTTTTTGCTACGAAAATCACCGTCAGATTTGTTGTTGAACATTTCTGTAACCTCATTCCAAAAAGAGGATTCGCCATGGTATTCGTGAACGATTAGCCTCATGTCGGCTAGCAAGTTTTCTTCTTCAACAGACCAATGATTAGCCATTGTAAAATTGTTTAGAAAGTGAAGTGTGTGCAAAATAGTATGTTATGGTATGCTTTATATAGGAGTATTTAAAAATTCAAATTTCAAAAACTGAGCGGGATATGTGTAAATTTCAAATTCAAAAAACGGGCGGTTAAATCTTTAGAATTCAAATTAAAAAAAAAAAAAAAAAAAAAAAAAAAAAAAAAAAAAAAAAAAAAACACGAAGACCTTTAAAATTAATAATAATAATAAAAAAAATTAAATTAAAAAAAAAAAAAAAAAAAAAAAACGTGTGGATAAATCTTTAAAATTCAAATTCAAAAAACAGAGCGGAGTATATTTAAATTTCAAACTCAAAAACCGGTCATATAAATAGCCATTCACAGAGGTACACAATACACCCACAGTTCATACACAAATCATTCATAATTCACAAACAATTTGTGGAAAACTAGAAGGGGGGTTGAATAGTTTTACGTCGTTTTAATTGTTATTAAACAAATTGTTTAAAAGTTTTCGTTGATTTATAAAATATAGATTCGATGGTATATGAAATCTAGTTATACACAATATGAACAACACTAAGTATATATACTATGAAGCAATAATTATGTAAGTAATGAAATAAGTAAAAGATGGAAAGATCAAACCGAGAGACAAGCGATTTATAGTGGTTCGGCTACAAGGCACCTTCCTTGCCCTACTCCACTCCCCGAGCACCTAACTCGAGAGTTTTCTTCACTATATCAACAAGCTCCCTTATGGCGGAGAAAACCTTACACACCAATTTACACACCACAATATCTTCACACCTAGATCACAACTACTACACACCAATTCACTACTTAATCACACCACTTCTTTCACACCTATCTTCTACACACCATTAATCTACACACCAATACTTCTACACACCAATACTTCTACACACCAATCTTCTTCCTAACTTATCTTTTTCACAACTATTCTCTAACAAATATTCACAACTAATCACACTATGAAATAATAATCAATGATGATGCTCAAACAACTTAGATGTGGAGATCACAACTAGTTGTAATACTTCTTGTCTTGAGGGATAGAAGTATTCTTCTCTTGCACTTGAATGGATTATGTATGGATCACTTTAAAACAAAGATTTAAGAATGTATGATCAAAGGATTTATAGATTGGAAATGGAGATCTAGAACAGAAAGTTCTGGAGTGCAAAAGGTGGGGAAAAAATCCAGGTTTAAGGTGGTATTTATAGGCAAAAGTTTCTGACAGAGGAGCGTGGCCGGTCCCCTTAAATCATGGCCGGTCCCCTTAATTTTAAGGGGACCGCCCTTTATAATTAAGGGGGCCGCCCAGCTGAAACGGCCAGAAACTTTGTCTTTTAGTGGGGAAAGTTTATTTGGTGAAAAACTAACTGATTTTGGTTAAATATTTGAAATCATATATTTAGTATGATTAAAACATTTTTCCTTATTACCAAAAGTGTTTTTCAAAAATATATAATAAGATTATATAATTAAATAAACTTTGTATTAGTTAATTAAATACCCCTTTGATCATACATTGCACTAAACACTTTGTTTATTCATACCTTAAGTGATTTGGATGTAAAGAGAAATATTAATCACCAAATACTTGTTTATGTCATAAGTTTTAGTTCTTTGAGGTTATATTTTGTAATGATCAAAACATAGAGATATTGATAAAAACTTAACAATGTTTTTTAGGCATTATTTATGTCAACAATCTCCCCCTTTTTGATTATTACAAAATCTTAAACTCAAAAGATTTAAAACTTGTTATTAGACAAGTATTATATAGTTTACCATTTCTCTTCTCCCCCTTTTTGTAAAATCAAAAAGGTTAGGCCAAATAATCTTCGTGAAAGAAGTTTAAACGGGTAGAGAACTCCCCCTTGATGTATGCTCCCCCTCGTTTGAGAGCACAAAGGGAACGAGCAATTGGAATCTTGGCTACAAAAATATTTTGAAGAGAACAACACACATATATATGCAAAAACAACAATTATGCAAATAAAAATAGATTCATTCAAGCATGACAGAAATAATTAGCATAACAACATTCAATATGCTTGTAGCATATTGATTACAATAAAACAAAATAAAAGATATAGTCCTATATTGCCTAAGAGAGCACTTGGACTTGCTTGCAACTCATGGTTGATTTGTTTTATTTGCTTGAAGGAAAACATAAGCATGGAGCTTAGATGTTTGATTGAGGTGGATATGGGGTGTTGTATGGAGTGGAAGAGGTGGATCTCACGATGTTGTATCGTGTTAAGGGTGGTATAGGATGATTACGAGTGAGAAGATATTCAATCCAAGAAATATCTTCACTCAAGTAGAGGATTTGTTTTTGAAGGAATATGCAACAAGGGCAAAAGTGAGTGTGGTTAGTAACTTGATCCAAGTTGAGAGAGTGGGGAAGGCAATTAGCATAGGGTGATGATGGGGGTTGCCCTTTGTTGCGTTGTGCAAGATGCATAGCAAGGAGATCACTAAGATCATGGATTTGGTTAATTTCATCACGGAATTTTTGTTTTTCCGTGGCAATGTGGAGGGGATCATAGGTTTGGTATGGAAGAGTTGGGTTTGTGTAGTTGGAATTGTAGTTTGATGGTTGATCAAACTTGTATGGATCATTATAAGTGGTTGGAGGTTGGGATGTGTAGTTTGGTTTGAAGGAAGATGTTTGACCAATGTTGTATGGTTTGTAGAGAGGATCAAATGAATGACCTTGTTGGTTTGATGCAAAGTTTGGGAAGTAAGAAGTTGGGGGTGTGGAATGACTTCCAACTTCATTAATGGTGATGGATTTGTTTCGAGGGCTTTTTCTTCGCCAAACGGGTTTTTCCGTCATCCTTGCTAGCCTTGAGGCTTTTGATTTTGGTTTGTTTGGAGAGTTCATGATGGAATGAGTGGAGAGTTTTGAGGATTGGGGATATTTATAATGTAGGATTTGTGTGTTTAAGGATGGATAAGGTTTGTTTGGAGGATTAGGACACAATGTGTTGGTGAAAAATGAGAAATGTAGGTTGAAGTGGGCCAAAAAGCAGAAAAGATTCTGTAAACCCGTCCATCAGATGGCCGGTCCCCTTAATTAGGGGGCGGTCCCCTTAAAATTAAGGGGGCCGCCTTACATAATTAAGGGGGCCGCCCATCTGGTGATTTCCAGATTGCCAGAATTGGGTTTTTGGCAGAAAATTTGCAGAAAGGTTGTGTTTTTGGACTTGGATTCAAGCAAGTTCAATTCCTTTAGGTAATATAGCATCTAATCTAACATTAGATATCATGCAAAAACACATAGGCACAAGAGCAAATAATCAACACATAATAAGCAATAGGAGGTAAGTAAATGTAAGCACACTTAAGCTTCCTAAGGCACCTATCTTGAATTAAAGGCAAGGGCAATTAGTGAGTGAAAGACTAATGATGGATCAAGATGACACCATTACTAGTGAATTTGTCCTAGTGAGTGTCTGTATGCAACAAATGTGGAGTTGTGATTGTTTCGACACCTAGAAGCAAAAAGAAATAACGATCCTAAGAAACAATCCAAATGATCTCCTTGATTCAATTTTTGCTCGATCATGAATGTCAAAGACATATATTAGATTATATACGTTGACAATTTATGTGAGAGTTTATGCATGATTTTGAAATACAATGTTTTTAGAATTAGTCAACAATGCAATGAAAATGATTTTCATGTGATTCATAGATTGTGAGAATAAACATTAGAGAGAATTGATTGAGGTTTTTTTTTTTTTTTTTTTTTTTTTTTTTTTTAAATTATGCAAAGAAAATAAATCTTCTCAATCTTAAGTTTTGTGCGAAATAGATTCCTAGACTCAGAGAAGATGGAATGAAAGAAAAATAAATTTTCATGCAAGTATAACTTAGAATTAATTCAATGTAATTTAGTCAACTTGTTCCATCATTCCTAATCCTAAACGCAAGTGGTTGAATAATTCACGCTTAAGGGGTTTTGTGAATATATCCGCAATATTGTCTTCCGATGCTACCTTTTCTATAGATATATTTCCTTTTTGTACATTATCCCTAAGAAAATGGTGACGTATTTCTATGTGTTTAGTCCTAGAGTGTTGTACCGGATTTTTGCTTAAATCTATCGCACCTTTGTTATCGCACATAATGGGGACATTTTCTAACCTAATGCCATAGTCTACGAGAGCTTGTTTCATCCATAGTGCTTGTTGACATGCCTTTCCGGCGCTTACATACTCGGCTTCGGTGGTAGAGATAGCAAGAGCGGTTTGCTTTTTCGAAAACCAAGACGTTAGACAACATCCCATAAACGTGCAAATACCGCTAGTACTTTTTCTATCTACGTAGTCTCCCGCATGATCCGAATCCGCATAGACAATGGTTTCTATGCCGGATTCCTTAGGATACCATAATCCTAAGTGTATAATGCCTTTAACGTATCGGAAGATACGCTTAACCGCTTCTAGGTGAGAGGTTTTGGGATCCTCTTGAAAACGGGCACAAAGGCAGACACTAAACATGATATCAGGTCTACTTGCCGTCAAGTATAGTAAACTACCTATCATTCCTCTATACTTGGTGTTATCTACGGACTCACCTTCATCGTCCTTTGTGAGCTTTACCTCCGTAGACATGGGTGTTTTCATGGGTTTTGAGTCTTCTAGGCCAAATTTCTTAAGCATTTCCTTAATGTACTTAGATTGGTTAAAGAATATTCCATCATCTAATTGTTTTATTTGTAATCCTAGGAAGAAGTTGAGTTCACCCATCATACTCATCTCAAACTCATCATGCATGATTTGGGCAAACTCATCACACATGTCTTGACAAGTCGATCCAAATATAATGTCATCAACATATATTTGAACAATGATGAGATTTGGGTCTTTCCTTTTAGTGAAAAGAGTGTTATCTACCATTCCCATGGAATAATCATGTTTAATAGGAAAAGCTTTTAATCGATCATACCAAGCTTTGGGAGCTTGTTTGAGTCCATACAAAGCTTTCTTTAACTTATAAACATAATCAGGTTTTGCGAAGTCAATGAATCCTGGAGGTTGTGCCACATATACCTCCTCATTGATAAAACCGTTAAGGAATGCACTTTTCACATCCATTTGAAATAACTTAAAATCTAGGAAGCAAGCATAGGCAAGTAATATCCTAATTGATTCTAGTCTAGCTACGGGGGCATAAGTTTCATCATAATCAATTCCTTCTTGTTGATTATAACCTTGGGCAACTAACCTAGCTTTATTCCTAGTAACTATTCCATTCTCGTCTAACTTATTTCTATATACCCATTTGGTTCCTATGATGGTCATATCCTTTGGATTTGGGACTAGTTCCCAAACATCATTTGCCTTAAATTGATTTAATTCTTCTTGCATAGCTATAATCCAACTTTCATCCTTTAAAGCCTCACTAATATTCTTAGGTTCTATTGCTGAGAGGAAACAAAAGAAGTTGTTTTTATCTTGGGCTTGTGACCTAAGGGTTCTTTGGTTAAGATGTCCTATTATATTATCTAATGGATGTGATCTAGATTCTTTAATATTAATAGTTTCGTTATTTTCTAAGTGGATGTCTTCATTATTATTTCCTATGGGTTTTGTTTTACTAACCTCAATGGCTTCATCTTCGACTAAATTATCATCTTCTAAAGGTAGCGTTTTAGGAGGTGGTGGTGTTTCATCAAATGTTACATTTAGTGATTCCTCTACTTTCATGGAGTGTTTGTTAAGTATTATATATGCTTTACTATTTTGTGAGTATCCTAAAAATATTCCTTCATATGATTTTGGATCAAACTTAGTGAGGTAGTCCTTAGTGTTTAAAATATAGCATTTACTTCCAAATACCCTAAAGTAGCTTAAGTTTGGTTTTCTATCTCTTAATAACTCATAAGGAGTTTTTCCTAGAATTCTTCTAATTGATACCCTATTTAAAATATAAGTCGATGTATCTACGGCGTGACACCAAAATTTTTGTGGAATGGATTGTTCATTTAACATAGTTCTACTCATTTCTTGTAGTGACCTATTTTTTCTTTCTACTACCCCATTTGATTGAGGAGTACGAGGAGCGGAGAAATTGTGAGATATTCCATTTAACTCACAATATTTTCCGAATTGTATTTCGTTATCAAATTCCCTACCATGGTCCGTCCTAATGGCAACTATTGAGCATCCTAATTTATTTTGAATCATTTTACTAAATATTTCGAATTTTTCAAAGGCTTGGGTTTTGTCACTTAAAAACCTAGTCCACGTGTATCGTGAGTAGTCATCTACTATTACTAAGGTATATTTGTTTCCTCCATAGCTCCGCACAGCGGATGGACCAAAGAGATCCATATGTAATAATTCTAGGCACCTAGTAGTGGATACTATATTCTTAGCTTTGTGACTAGCATGAGCTTGTTTTCCAATTTTGCATGCATCACAAAAATGCTTGTCATAATTTAGATTAGGCAAGTTTCTAACTAATTCCTTAGAGGCCAAATATTGTATTTGTTGCATGTTAGCATGTCCTAATCTCCTATGCCACAATGTAGAGTTTTCATCTAGGGTCGTTAGGCATATCCTATCTTCAGGTTTGTTTCCTAGTTTCATAACATATACTCCTCCTTTCCTAATACCTCTACCTATAATTTTTCCATTCTTAACTATTTCGCTATCTTCTTCGGAAAAGATAACTCAACATTTATTATCGCATATTTGGCCTACACTAAGTAAGTTATATGTTAAATTATTTACATGTTCAACATTTTCAATAGTAAGTGAGTCTTGAGAAATCGTACCTTTGCCAATAATTTTTCCACGCAAGTCACTACCGAAAATAACGTTACCTCCATTGTATGCCTTGTATGTAGAGAATAGCTTGCGATTCCCCGTCATGTGCCTCGAACATCCACTATCCTTGATCCATTCGTCAGGCTCCAAGTCAATTCCAAGGCATATTTCGTCGGTTGCATTTGCCACAAAACACTTTTCTTCTTTTGGTTTTTCCACTTCTTCTTTATCACTATCACTCCATGTTCCACTAACAAATGCGCTTTGATTTTCATAACCCGGCGGCTTTAAACATTCTCCAACGAGATGATTTGGACTTCCACATCTAAAGCACTTTCTTTTCACGTAATTATCACTTCTATTTCTTTGGAACACCTTTCTTTCGTCACGTGGTGATCTAGTGAATCTTCCTCGTCTCTTGAAGAATTTCTTGAATTCTCTTACGGCCATCGCATATTCTTCATCTTCACTCTCGTCACTTGAATCATTATCGTCACAAGGTTCCATTTTGGCTTTTAGAGCAATGGATTTGATTTGTTCTTTCTTGACTTTGACCGTTTCCAAATCTCTTCTTATAATTTCTTCATGGACTTTCAAGTTGCCAATAAGCTCATCTAGTATCAATGTCATCAAATTCTTTGATTCTTCAATAGCCGTGACTTTAGCTCGCCATTTCGGATATAATGCCCTAAGAAATTTCCTAACACAATTTTTACTAGAAAATGTCTCATCAAGTGCTTTTAAACTTGTGATGATGGTGTTAAATTTAGCAAAAGCATTATCAATTGATTCCTCTTCCGGAATCGTAAATTGTTCATATTGATGTACAAGAAGATCTATTTTGTTATCTTTAACTTGACTATTACCTTGGTGAGTGATTAGTAAAGAATTCCAAATTTCTTTTGCGGTTTTACACATAAAAATTCTTTCATATTCTTTACGTGGTAACGCATTATAAATAACCATTTTAGCCTCATTATTTTTTGCTAGTTTCTTTTTCAAATCATCATTTTGTTTTTCAAAATCTACAATTTCATCCATTTTAGTTTCAACATTATATTGAATAGGAGGAAAATTACCAAAGGTAATAATATGCCAAAGATCAAGATCTTTTGATTTCACATAGGTTTCGAATCTATTTTTCCAATATAAAAATCCATCACTTTCAAATAGTGGTGGTCTTTGCATAGATTGCCCTTTTAAATATTTTTCAGATTCCATAGATCGTTACAAGTTTTAAAATACAATATATTTTAAAAATCTTGCTAGACGTGGCTCCTGATACCAATTGTGGAAAACTAGAAGGGGGGTTGAATAGTTTTACGTCGTTTTAATTGTTATAAAACAAATTGTTTAAAAGTTTTCGTTGATTTATAAAATATAGATTCGATGGTATATGAAATCTAGTTATACACAATATGAACAACACTAAGTATATATACTATGAAGCAATAATTATGTAAGTAATGAAATAAGTAAAAGATGGAAAGATCAAACCGAGAGACAAGCGATTTATAGTGGTTCGGCTACAAGGCACCTTCCTTGCCCTACTCCACTCCCCGAGCACCTAACTCGAGAGTTTTCTTCACTATATCAACAAGCTCCCTTATGGCGGAGAAAACCTTACACACCAATTTACACACCACAATATCTTCACACCTAGATCACAACTACTACACACCAATTCACTACTTAATCACACCACTTCTTTCACACCTATCTTCTACACACCATTAATCTACACACCAATCTTCTACACACCAATACTTCTACACACCAATTCTTCTACACACCAATCTTCTTCCTAACTTATCTTTTTCACAACTATTCTTTAACAAATATTCACAACTAATCACACTATGAAATAATAATCAATGATGATGCTCAAACAACTTAGATGTGGAGATCACAACTAGTTGTAATACTTCTTGTCTTGAGGGATAGAAGTATTCTTCTCTTGCACTTGAATGGATTATGTATGGATCACTTTGAAACAAAGATTTAAGAATGTATGATCAAAGGATTTATAGATTGGAAATGGAGATCTAGAACAGAAAGTTCTGGAGTGCAAAAGGTGGGGAAAAAATCCAGGTTTAAGGTGGTATTTATAGGCAAAAGTTTCTGACAGAGGAGCGTGGCCGGTCCCCTTAAATCATGGCCGGTCCCCTTAATTTTAAGGGGACCGCCCTTTATAATTAAGGGGGCCGCCCAGCTGAAACGGCCAGAAACTTTGTCTTTTAGTGGGGAAAGTTTATTTGGTGAAAAACTAACTGATTTTGGTTAAATATTTGAAATCATATATTTAGTATGATTAAAACATTTTTCCTTATTACCAAAAGTGTTTTTCAAAAATATATAATAAGATTATATAATTAAATAAACTTTGTATTAGTTAATTAAATACCCCTTTGATCATACATTGCACTAAACACTTTGTTTATTCATACCTTAAGTGATTTGGATGTAAAGAGAAATATTAATCACCAAATACTTGTTTATGTCATAAGTTTTAGTTCTTTGAGGTTATATTTTGTAATGATCAAAACATAGAGATATTGATAAAAACTTAATAATGTTTTTTAGGCATTATTTATGTCAACACAATTCATACAAAACAATGTCAAACAACACATCACCAGATAATGAATCGGTTTACAACACACCACCGAAAGATCTGTTTCCCGTATTCCCATACGACAATCCACCACAAAACAATCCATCACAATATCTGTTTCCCGTAATCCCATATAACAATCCACCACAAAACACTCCACCGAAAGTTCTGTTTCCACCAGCAAACAATCCACCACAAAACCAACCCAATACTTTTGGGTTGACTGATGAAGAACTCTTCGAGCAAGATATGCAAGTCTTGTTAGAGGTTCAAGCGGAGGAACAACGTCAGGCAAGAGCTCGTGAGGCGCAGGCAAAAGCTCGTCAGGATCGGTTAAACCTTGAAGCAATTTCACGATGGGCTCTGGGATTAAACCCTGTGCTATCGAGTGACGACGATTCGAGTAACGAGGGCTGGGGCACAGACTGAATCATTTTCTTGATTCGTAGTTTTATTATCATTATCGTATTGTAGTTTAGGGGTTTTTATTTCCGTTTCGTAGTTTAATGTTGTAATCGTAGTTGTAAAATAATTGTACGTTGTTTGATGTAATTTCATTCTCATGTTTAATATAGTTGTATTTACACAAAACATTACATATTCATAAACAATTACACAAAATTATACATATTCACAACTTACATTACAAAACAATTACATTTCAAACTTTACAAAAAAAAAAAAAAAAGAAAAAAAAGAAAAAAACTCAAAAATAAATAAATAAATAAATAAATAAAATAAACTGACAAATCGTTAGAAAATTGCCTCATCGTGTAGACGAGTAGAAGGTGAACGGCGAGCTTTGGCGAGGGTGTCTTGCTGCAGCGACGAGCACAACGGTTGGCCACGTCGGAACGGCGAGCTCTCCCAACAAGCTACACCTTGTGCTCTAAGTGAAAGGTGAGGGAGTGTTAGAGCACAAGGTGTAGCAACAAGCCTTGGCATTTCATTTGAGGCCCACGGGGTGCCACATCATTTTAACACATCTTCACAACTAACCCCCTCCCCCCCCCCCCCCTCACTAACAACTAAGGCTGCATGCAATAAGGACCATTAATAAGGGTCAATCCCCCTTACTTTTTCTGCCACGTCAGCTTTCTCTCTCCAGCGACCTGCAGGCGATTCAGTGCCACAGTAAGGGCGACCAAGTTCAATTTTTTTTTTTTAAAAAAAAACATTTTTAACACAAACTTAAATTTCATTCATAATTAAAACGTTACATACTAATTCAAATAAAATAAAAACATTACAACACTTATTAAAACATTACAACATAAAAACTAATCATCTAGGTTGTATTGTTCCTTGATCGAGTGTTTGAGTTCTTGCATTTTTTGTCGTTGAAATGCGGGCAAAGATGGGTCAATTGGTTTGAAATAGAATATGAGGTCTTTTTGATATTTCTTTTGACGCTCAAATTCAAGCTTTTGTTCTTCAATTGCCAATCTTCTGTCTTCTTGCTCCGCTTTCTTTTGCTGCAGCGCCAACTCCTTATCCCTTTGCTCCAGCTCTTTTTCCTTCAATTTGTAGTATTCGTCTGCAAGCCCCTGCTTCTTACCCCATGCCTTTGACGTAATTGCTTGCCATTTTTCGGCTACCCCATCCAAACTGAACCCCGACGATTTCTTCTTAGTAGCCTTATTTTTCTTAGCTGCATCACGCCCAACCGGTCGCTCATTTCAAGGCTCTTCATTACTAGGCACATCCGAGCCCGTGTCAGAAGTCCTTGGTTTTTTTCGACCCTCATTTTGGTTTTAAAATATGCGGCATCTCATTTTTCTTTCAAATCTGATGCTCCCCCAAAATCTCCCAACAATGATCCAAATGAAACGTGTGCCTCATCATTACTGCATATTCGTCACACGCTCTTTGGTAAATATTGAGATCATTCGCACCACTTCCAAAATTCGTATGACAATTGTCGTAAATGGCACAAAATGCACCAACTCTAGGACGAATCTTATTTTTCCACTTGCTAGTAATTGAGTTGTACGATCTCCCTTCACCGACCTCCTTTTCAAAGTATGTAATCACTTTCTTCAAAAATCCCTTAGAATTTTGGTTGGTTCCAACTATGCTATCCTCCGACGAATCATACCAAGCCATGCACAACGCGATTTCTTCCTCTTTTGACCAATTCGAGATGTCTTTGTCAACCTTTTCCTCAACCTCTTACTCAACCGACTTCTTCTTAGCCTTTGTAGCACGCTTCTTTGGTTTGACCGGTGACATCTCTTCAGAAATAGTGTTGTCGTCGTCACCAACAAGATCATCATTTGGAACCGAATCGTGATACGATCCGTGACCCGAACCTGGATAACCCGGTGACATTTGTTGACTCGGATAACCCGAACCGGTTCTAACATAAAAATCCGGATTGTTTTCTAATTGTTCCATAAAATCACAAGCATCAAGATTGATGTTGTTTACCGGAAAATAATTTTGATAATTAGAGTAGGAAGACATTGATGAGTCCATTGTTGGACGATAGCACGATTCGGGGGAGCCATACATAGATTGTTGGCTTCGACGAGAGTTGGAAGTTTTGTTGTGGTTGTTGGTTGTTTTGATACGGGGGAACAAATGGACGATTAATATTACGATGCATAGCAAATGGATTGAATGTTTGTTGTTGTGGAGGTCGTTGAGATTCGTAATCAAGAGAACGAGGTCGGAAATTGATGGTTGGTGACACACTGGTTAACCGGAAAGTCGAATCCGGTGATACTTGCGGGATGTTTTGTTGTGGTAAACGGGATTTCCGGCCTTTTGCTTGTTGTTGTGGTGTTTTCTTAGACATTTTTTTATAGAAAGAAGTGTGAGATTGTGTGAATTGAAGTGTTGTTTAGTTGTGTATTTATAAGGGAATTTTTTTTCCCAACGTCTAAAATTCAAACGGTATTTTTTTTTTTTTTTTTTTGGTGTGTGTGTGTGTGTGTGTGTGTGTTTTTTTTTTCTTTTTTTTTTAGTCACAAACGGTCTAAACATTAAATGTGTGGGAGGTTTGGATCAAAATACAAAAAAATAGTCGATCGAGCTTGAGACCGACTCCAACATATTTTCGCTTGTTTATGGGTCGCGACCGACTCCCCACAACAGTGAAGACCGAGTCGACCGACTAGGACCGAGTCAGTCTCGGTCGTTATTGCATGCAGCCTAACCTTAACTTACTCATTTGGGCCCCATATACCCTTTATTTACATAAACACACACACACACACACACACACACACACACACAAACCTGACAAAAAGGACGGATGCATTGCTCGTCGTGCAGACGAGTAAGTGGCTTTTGGCGAGTTGAAACAAGAGGGGGGGGGGGGGGGGGCAACAACTAGCTTGGCGAGTTGCAATGAATGTCCAGCATGGAACGGCGAAGGAAAACAATGAACTGCACCTTGTGCTTTTAGTATTGTGGGTAGTCTAAAATTTTCGAATGATGTTTTAAGGACTTCCTACAAAAACAAAAAAAAAGTACTATCTAATTACAGATTCTCAAGAATAAACGAAAAACCTCATAACGTTTATTGCTTGGAGCAATCTACATCTATCTAGGACAAAGTGTTGCAACTTGTGCGAGCTGAGCGTATAGTTTCAGCTTAAACCCAAGTATTACAGATTTACAGCAGCTTGGTAAGTAGTACTTCCTATTGAGTTGCTTCAATCTTTTTGAATTCGACAAATGTAAAGAAATCAAACATCAACTAGAGTAATATATTAATGTCAATGTCGTAAGAAGTTTCATAGAAATTTCCAAGATATTCCGAACGTGACAAAGTAATCCAAACCTCGACATGAAAACTACATTTTTTTGGAAAGAATGATAATGAAAAAACAAGTCGAATGAAAAGCGCCAATTGCATAGATATATTATAGATACCACATGAAAATGATATTCTCTCTTTTTTCTTGTATCGTATATATTTGAAAGGGGGTGGGACCTTTTTTACATGGTTGTCACTGTCACAAAAGAGATATACGCAATAAAAAGATAACCTATCAAAAAAGAAAACCGTGAAATATATAACCCGCAATTAACTTCTTTCTTGATAATACAGTTTAGCTATCATTTTTAGCTTTATGTTGAGCTCTTATAAAACTTTACTCTCAATGCATACATCCCTTTATTTCTCACCTTTGGAGCGCTAAAAGAATTTATTTCCATAAAAATCTTAAATAAAAAATGACATAAAAAGATAGCTACCAAGCACGACATCCACCATCAACCCCACCAACAATCATCGCAAACCATCAACCCCATCCACTATCATCGCAAACCACCAACTCCACCCACCACCACCAACCCCACCCGCCAATACCACCCCAAACCACTTTCACCACTGCCAACCCCACCAATCATCGTTTTAGCCCAACGCAACTCAGCATTGTCATCAACGCCACTGTCATCCCCAACGTTGTCATTACTAACCTAGCCCACTGCCTCCATCAGCACCATACCCAATCAACAACTAGCTTGGCGAGTTGCAATGAATGTCCAGCATGGAACGGCGAAGGAAAACAATGAACTGCACCTTGTGCTTTTAGTATTGTGGGTAGTCTAAAATTTTCGAATGATGTTTTAAGGACTTCATACAAAAACAAAAAAAAGTACTATCTAATTACAGATTCTCAAGAATAAACGAAAAACCTCATAACGTTTATTGCTTGGAGCAATCTACATCTATCTAGGACAAAGTGTTGCAACTTGTGCGAGCTGAGCGTATAGTTTCAGCTTAAACCCAAGTATTACAGATTTACAGCAGCTTGGTAAGTAGTACTTCCTATTGAGTTGCTTCAATCTTTTTGAATTCGACAAATGTAAAGAAATCAAACATCAACTAGAGTAATATATTAATGTCAATGTCGTAAGAAGTTTCATAGAAATTTCCAAGATATTCCGAACGTGACAAAGTAATCCAAACCTCGACATGAAAACTACATTTTTTTGGAAAGAATGATAATGAAAAAACAAGTCGAATGAAAAGCGCCAATTGCATAGATATATTATAGATACCACATGAAAATGATATTCTCTCTTTTTTCTTGTATCGTATATATTTGAAAGGGGGTGAGACCTTTTTTACATGGTTGTCACTGTCACAAAAGAGATATACGCAATAAAAAGATAACCTATCAAAAAAGAAAACCGTGAAATATATAACCCGCAATTAACTTCTTTCTAGATAATACAGTTTAGCTATCATTTTTAGCTTTATGTTGAGCTCTTATAAAACTTTACTCTCAATGCATACATCCCTTTATTTCTCACCTTTGGAGCGCTAAAAGAATTTATTTCCATAAAAATCTTAAATAAAAAATGACATAAAAAGATAGCTACCAAGCACGACATCCACCATCAACCCCACCAACAATCATCGCAAACCATCAACCCCATCCACTATCATCGCAAACCACCAACCCCACCCACCACCACCAACCCCACCCGCCAATACCACCCCAAACCACTTGCACCACTGCCAACCCCACCAATCATCGTTTTAGCCCAACGCCACTCAGCATTGTCATCAACGCCACTGTCATCCCCAACGTTGTCATTACTAACCTATCCCACTGCCTCCATCAGCACCATACCCAATCAACACCGCCGTTCATGGTTGGTATTGGTGAATGGGTTGGTGATGGTAGTTAGATTGGTGGTTTGCGATGGTGGTGGGTGGGGTTAGTGATTTTCGACGGTGGTGGGTGGGGTTGGTGGTGGAGACGGTGCTTGGTAGTGGTCGTAGTGGGCAGGGTTGGTGGTGGCGACGGTGATTGGTGGCAGCGGCGGTGGACTTGAAATGTAAAACTTAACGAATGATCATTAAATACTTAACGAAAATACCCAAAATTGGTCAGAAGGATAAGTTAGGTATCTTTTATGCAAAGAAAAAGTGCCTTTAAGTTAGGGTTGAGCAAACGGACCGGATGGACCGGACCGACCGACAAAAACGATCGGACCGGCATTCGGTCAGGTCCTCGGTCTAGGCTTTTTGGTTAATTCGGTCTTCGGTCCGGTCTAGACCGACCAAAAAACCGAAAAAACTTGCCAAATCTTGCCTATTTGGATCGGACCGACCGAAGGACCGACCGGACCGGACCGAGACCGGACCGATCACATTCGTTCCGGTCTCGGTCTATGGTTTTTCCTTAACTCGGTCTTCGGTCCGGTCCGGTTTTTGGACCGTGATCACCCCTACCTTAAGTTGGGTATCTCTTCCTACCATTTACCAAAAAATTTATGATTACTTTTTGGATAGAACCCATAAATTAGCAACGTACTTTTTCAACTTTACAGAGTTAGGTAACGAACTTTTTTTATTACCAATATAGTCATTAAAACCGGCTAATTTTTAACGATATAGTAAATATGCTCACAGGCTACCTGGTAAACCGGTAACCAAGCTTATTTGGCATTTTATTTTTATTTTTTTGTGCTTAGGTGTTAGCTTATGTGACATATTTATGCTTATGTCATCATCGCTACATGTTCTCAGGTAACTACATCTTCTCCGTCAATCTTAATATTTATCAACCTGATTCACAGTTGCATCCGAAAGCACAAAATACCATATAAACACAGTATTTCTTGATTCACTATTAACACAGCCCATAATTCCATTTTAATCTAAACACTTATTAACGCAAACTGATAACATAACATCATCAGTTCCATCTAAACTCATCACTCAATAGATTCAAATACAATCCCATTAATTACTCTCGTCTTCATCACTCCCCGACTCAACACCCACTATCTGCCTAGCCTCTTGGCTACTTCTCTGATTTTTCAGGAACACTGACAGATATCAACAA
This sequence comes from Artemisia argyi, assembly GCA_030686995.1. Taxonomy (NCBI): domain Eukaryota; kingdom Viridiplantae; phylum Streptophyta; class Magnoliopsida; order Asterales; family Asteraceae; genus Artemisia; species Artemisia argyi. Next base: position 169,627,543 of record CM060706.1, on the reverse strand, counting down.
CTACACACATCCAGAGTCTATGACTCAAATCAGATCCTTATCTTTTATTCTCTAATCTTTAACCAGTATCCAGAGTCATGGCACACTATTTCCTGAATTAACCCATGACTTTCAGATCATCCTACTTTCTCCTTCTTCTCTTTCTCACATCGCCGCCGTAGTGGGATCTTGGTATGAGTTTTAGATCGAAGGTTATATGGGTTTGTGTGAATAGTATGAGTTTGTGACATGTTGTGATGTGTGGTTTTTGTGTAGATCCGGTTTTGTGGTGTGTGGGTTTGTGTGGATAACTTTTGTTGGTTCAGGATGCAACTGTGAATGAGGTTGATAAATGATTATTTGGTCGCTGATATCACTGTCAAAGGATATCACGGTTTTTGCAACATCAGGAAGCTTCTAACATGGTTTTTCATACTGAGCTTGATACGTGATAAAGATTCAATGATTGAAAGGTGTCCCTGATAAGTATCAGGTAGTGGAAAAGAAGAGTGAAAGGATCAGTGTGTGGTGTTTGATCAGGTTGTATTGACCGGTTTTAAATGAGGTGGATATTCAATAGGTCATATTTACTATATCGTTAAAACTTAGCCGGTTTTAATGACTATATTGGTAATAAAAAAAAATTCGTTGCCTAACTCTGTAAAGTTGGAAAAGTACGTTGCTAATTTATGAACTTTACCCTTACTTTTTACAGGTAACTTTTCACAGAATATTAGGACATACCATTAACTAAATCTCCATCTTCGCTAACATGACCAATCAAGTGAATGATTGGTATTTTTGTTTTGAAAATAAAGTGGTTAGTAGTTATTGATGATTTTGTTTAAAACTTTAAACATTGCATATTGTCTCAACTAAATTTAGGTAATTAGTTGTTAATTAACAAAAAATTTAAAATGTGTTGTTAGCAAAATCATTTATAAAATAGATAACATAACGAGATGTTACGATATGCGTTTACTCTATAAAGCTTTTAGAATGATTCTCACACGCCCAAGCATCTTAAAAGCATTTTTGAAACATATACTTGTGTTGCTTACCGAGTTGTACATAGATTGTGCATAAGAGAGTGACGTTTAGATATATCTTTAAGAGTGCATGTCCAATAGACGATAGTCAAAAAGCAATCATGATGTTAACTACCAGCTGTAACATAACCATATCAATAACGTTAAAACATAATCGAAATTGTCATTATACTATGATAATGACATTTTGACATTTTACATACTTTGAATAATAAAATAATCGAAATTAAAGAACGTTAAAAAAAAAATCGAAATTGTCATTATAATATGTGTTCTCCCATCCAGATGTATTTCTACTTTTATATGTAATCCAAAGTGGATGAGTTAACGGTAGTGGACAACCTTCGCTTAGTGTCACATGAACAATCACAATTGTCTCATGTGGTTTCGATTGTGGTGGACTCGACCAAAGTGAAAAACTCATAATGCAGCCTCCGACATTTCTTTAATGAATTAGACTTATAACAACTCTTTTATATGCTGAGCCAATAACCAAACCAGTGTTTGGCATTTCCATCCACTTTCCATATTTTTTTACGATCTCATAATTTTTTTTATAAGCTCTCGTTCCAAATATATACTTGTATGTAAAATAACTCTCCTCAATAATCACTTTTCACATTTTTTTTAAATAAAATGTCTTACAAAAGGTAAATCGTTAAGTGACAAAAAAATAAACCATCGCGATGATTATTTTTGTTATCTTTCGATATAATTTGGACGAAAAAATCACATGTGATTTTTATGTTAGAAATCACGTGTGATTTCACAAATCACATTTGATTTCATAAAATTATAAAATCATATGTAATTTTAAAGTAACAAATCACATGTGGTTTTTCCATATGCAAATTTCAACATTGACATAAAAAAAAAATAATAAAAAATAAATAAATAAATCGTTAAAAGTATATAGAAGTGGCCTATATAAGAAGATAATTTAATTATCGTCATCTTTTATTATGTAAGGATAAATGGTTATTAAGTATATATGAAAACCTAAAGGTTTACATAGCGTTTGGTATGCATGAATCGAAGTTGTAATAGAATTAGCTATTACAATGAAATGAAAAATAGTTGTTTGTTTTGAATGTTGTAATGGAATGGTTTATTCATTGTTTCATTCCATTACGTCTATAACCACTAATTTCATTACATAGCCACCCCTAGTTTGTTCTCATTCCATTACGACATGTAATCACATTTTTTCATATTTCATTTATTTCATTCATTTCCAACGTCCATTGCATTGTACCAAATAACATACGTTAATGTTATATTCCATTCCAACTTTGCTACCAAATAAGTCAATGAAACATTAATGACTCATTTAATTACTGTGTTCATTTCATTACATCGTTGATTACATTCTTTTATCAGTCCATAACGTCTAACCAAACAGACCCTTAGTAAGATACATGTGAATATGAGTAGTACTATATACACCAAAATGTAACTTTCGATAACTGTGATGTTCTTTTCTTTGTATTTAATGGGATATAAATAATTAATACTATTGTAGTAATTAATATGAGATCATTAGCAAAAGCTACTGCAATTAATGATAAAAAGTTTTTCTCTTTCTTATTAATTATGTTACTTGTATATTAATTTTGTTTATAAACAGAGTGTATTTTCTTGTTTCACAGTTGTCTATTGAAGTAACATAATTTTTATTCTATGCTACTATACTAACGGAAAAAGATATTTTAGTCACGTTAGACAAGAAAAAAAAGATATCTAGAGTAATGAAACCTAAGTAAACACAACTCTCCCTATTATTTTTCACACCACTAGTTTAACTAGATTTTATTTTATTTTTCTTATTTTATTTTGATTGCATCTTAGTTATTTGGTTAGTTAATTAGCAACTAATTCCGCCAATTCTTCCAAAACTGAGATATTACTTGCTTTTATAAAATATAAAAAATACAAAAAGAATCATCCCTCACCTCTAGACCAGGTTATATTAAAGCGACACTACACGAAGGTTGAGCTCGAGCTTAACTCGATCAAGTCAAGCTTTTATCAACCTCAAGCCCAAGCTCAAGCCTAAAAAATAGCTCGAAACATATAACAAGCCAAGCTCAAGCTTTTGATAGCTCGGCTCGAGCTCGAATCAAGCTTTTTTGAGCTTTAATATAAATATATTTCATTATAAAATTATATAACTAACTAGGGATAATTTGCGTATTAACATAATTATAACAACTTACGTTGTAAATAATTAAACATGTATTCTAGAAGGTCATTTAAACCTAATTAATCCAAACATTTTGTATCCTACTTTTGTTATAGTGTTATCATTTGTGTAACACACTAGTGAGTTTGGCCGTTATGATTTAAGTTTGTTTTACTTTATACATATATCTGTTGATGAGTTTGGCTATTAGATACAATATTTTTATATAAATTCAAGATTTTCAAGCCGGGCTCAAGCTTTTATCGAATTTTTCAAGCCAAGCTCAAGCCTGAATGATTAAAGCTCGTCAAGCTATCAAGCCAATCTCAAGCCTAAATTATAAATTTCAAGCCAAGTTCAAGCCCTGTTAAGCTCGAGCTCGACTCGACTCGATTACACCCTTACTCATCATCTTTGGATTACATATAAAAGTGGAAATGCTTCAGGATGGGAGGACGCATATCTTAGTAGTCAAAAGTGTTTCACGAATATTATTATCGTATTCCAAAAAATATTAACCTAACAAAATAATTATGTAACATTTTTTATATTGTATTTTTAATTATTTATTTCTTTATATTGTATTTTTAATTATTTATTTTCACTAAATATGTATTGCTTGTTCACTTATAAACGTATATGTATATAACAAGTGAAAAAATATCTTTATGACAAAAAAGGTAAAAAAATTAATAATAAAAAAAAATACAAAAGTAAATAAATAAGTAAGAAAGAAGAAAAAGATTTTTTTGGAAAGCATTGATGACGTCATTAAAGATGTACAACTACTTTATTCACTTGTAGAAGTTGATGTTCTCATTTATGGTGGCTGAGTGTTGGAATGAGTTATGCAAAAATGTAAATTCTTTAAATTTCTTGAAGTAAGTTATAACAAGTCAATGATGAGGTAATTATCTTGGTGTATTTAGACTATCCCGTGAATATACATAAGGGCATAATAATTATTTACAACATTTTATACATTTTTTTTAGTAGTAAAATACATTTAATTGACAAGAACTTCCTCAACAATTTTCAATGCGTCTCGTGATTAAGAAAAAAAGGAAAAGCCATGTAGATAAATTATTACGTAATTAATGAGTGCCTATAGCGTAGGTTAATTTAGTCAGATTTGCTTATTTATTACGTAATTAATGCATTGACGAAACAAATCTGACAAAATGAAGTTTGAACATACACTATGGCACTCATTAATTACGTAATAATTAATCTATGTGACTTTTCCTTTTTTTTTTAATCACAAGACACATTAAAAAGGGGCATGTTGACCAAACCCTTCTTTATATTTTACCCAAACCCTCCCTAAATATGAGGGTGTACTTTTTAGTACATTTTTTTTTTGTCTTGTAGTTGTAGTTGTTGTTTTTTTTTGTCTTGTAGTTGTAGGTTTTGTTTTTTTGTTTTTTTTTTAAGTTTGTAATATTTTTGTAGTTGTAATGTTAGTAATGTTTGTAATGTTTTTGTGTTGTGCATACTTAATTAATAATTGCTTATATGATGTTATAAAAAAATATGACATTATAAAAAAAGATGACGTTGACTCATTTGCATTGATAAACTAATGTTTGTAATGTTTTTGTGTTGTGTATACTTAATTAATAATTACCTATATGACGTTATAAAAAAAGATGACGTTGATTTATTTGCATTTATAAACTACTACAAGATCAGTGTTTACACCTAAACTTAAATTATTTAAAAACAACAACTATTATTATAAAATTAAATGTCAACGTTAACATATTATTTAAAAACAACAATATCTACGACATATGAAGATTATTCATTTCGGTTAAAAGATCATGGAGCCTTGCACCCGACTGACAAGCGTGATCCTCATGATTCCTTACCAATTCTAACTCCATCTCCAACATCTTTATTCTTGCCTTCAACAACTTTTTCTCATTATCTTTAGCAACGCAGTTTGAGCACTGCGTTGAAGAAGAGGCTGTTGAAGAAGAGGCTTGATTAAAATACTCTTCTTCAAATTCATCTTTCCACTTGAAGTATCAACACCCATAGTCTTTTGTACCTGGCTGTTACATGTTAAGAAAATAATAAGAAATGTATTTTTAACAAACAAATTATTTACATAACTAAGCAAATGTATGATTATTTACCACTGAAAGAGGACATGCATAAAACAGTCGCCCACGACTACCATCTTGCCAGGATTTCCGTTCTACAATAAATCCTCTATCACATCGACACCAGAAAGGATTTCTTCGGCCCACCTGACAAAAGAATTTGCATAATCAATCAATAATATTATTTACTAATTTAAATAAATATTTAATCATTTACTATATAATACAAACAGTTATTTACAACATAAATCAATAATTATTTACAATGTTTTGTCGGTATAATTATTTACAACATAAATCAATAATCATTTACAATGTTTTGTCTGTATAATATTTACGGCAATAGTCGATATTGATATAAAGTTATCCATTCGTCTGCAATTGGCTCTCGGTAAAACCTCCATTGTGGGTGGTTACGCGGAAGTGGAAAAGTTGGGTATAGCGTCGGTAAAATGTAGTGAGCACATGAGCTCTTCCCCACACGGGCAATCACAAGGGGGTCGATTCCTTGTGTGTTGTTTGGCCCGGAAAAAAGCAGAAAACATGTGTTCCAACCACGCTCGGATATAAATACAATCGGTCGGTTTATCATTGAAGCGATAACCAGACCCGTCATTGGCATCACCATCCAATGACCGTCAGGTGCACCTCCGTTGAACCAGTCTATTGTATTCCAAAGAAAGCGAAAGTCTTTTTGCCCCCACATATCTATGTAAGTTTTCCTATGGTAATCTAACTCGTGCAACAACCTATGTCTGGCTTCGGCCCACCTATGTTCGTTTTGAAAAATAATGTGAGCAACGCACCGAAACCCGTAATTCCCATCACCCCCGACATTACGTATACTTATTACGTATGGACGGTAACACCGTGGAATTGCCTCAATAAAACCATTGCTCACAGTATCTCCAACATATAATATGTGGCGTAGACTATCACCCTTGTAAGAACTATGTCTTGGAGGCTCTTGCCGTAAGTTCGGGACTTTCGTAGATCTTGCATTTGTACTTCTTCGGTGATCTACGATTGGTACTTCATTCAAGTCCGGAACTTTTGTAGCCATGGACTTTTTGTCCTTAGCGCTTAGACGTCCACGGGTATTTTCCTGAACAACAGGTTGACGTGTGTCCACAGATTCAGGTTGGTATATCTCTCTTAACTTGTGCAACATATTCTTCTTGACAAACGACGTCGCTTTGCCAAAAATACTCTTGAATTGTCGCACGTCATTTTCAAACTCTCTTGTATCATCATCATCATCATCATCATCATCATCATCATCATCATCATCATCATTATCATCATCATCATCATCATCATCAAACACAAGATTACTGACAATGGGCCACGGTACAGACAGGGTTCTCCAAAATATATCAAGGCTTTCCAATGGAATGGGCACACCTGCATTTATCAAAAGTGACTTATGTAAAACCATTTCGTGAAAGCATTCCGTGAAAGTATTCATTAAAATTGACTTTAATATACTTACCATGAATTCGATACCCCATCATTTGACAAAAGCACGACAGTCCAAAAATTGATCGCAACTGATGGTTACAATCTTCTGCGGCGAACTTTGTTTGAAGGAGTTCTTTGTGCATGAGTGTAAAAGCATATTTGGAAATGTTATACCACAACTCTGAAAATATTGGTATATATCATTTATTTATTTTCTCATTTTTGCTTCAGTTAAAACTCTCTTGTATCGTGCTCTTTTGAGAAATAAGAATCTTATCAATCGAAATCAACAACGTGTTTAAGTTGGACTGTGCGCCGCCCAAATATAATTTCAACAACGCGTGCTGAGCCTCTACTCTACACGTTGTTGTCTGGCCGTAGCTACGATATTCATCGGTAACACACGAGACAAACATGTTCCTGTAATCTGACAGCCAGTTATCTAGATACCGAGCAATATCTGAAAAAACGATGAATTAATACAAGGTCAATCGGGTGCATATTTGTTAAATAATAAAAACACTGAATTAATAATTAAGTACCCGGTTTGTTGACCAATTTTTGTTGTAGTCGTCGATAATGTTGATCGAATAAGGCGCGTGTTTGAGCTTTAACCATCCAATCCCATGTGTGTTTGATGGACTCGTACTCCTCTATCGACCCACATTTACCTCTGCAATGCTGAAGTATATTTTGGGAAATATGCCATCGACATAGTACTTTGTGAACATGCGGGAATTATGCTTTGCATGCCCCAAGCAAGGCTAAATCCCTATCGGTGACGATAACACGTGGATAGTATCTTTCGTCTATCACCATCTTTACACGTTGCAATACCCATTCAAAATTAGGCCCTTTTTCACTGTTTAAAAAACTAAACGCCATCGAAAATGTTTTATTTGTTGATGTTACTCCGACAATTTCCAAAAATGGCAATTTAAACAGCGTGGTATTGTACGTGGAGTCTATTAGCATGATTTCAGGGAACGTACACCATAAAGCGTACGACGTAGGGTGAACACAAAATAGTTCCTCAAGCTCATTATTAGGACTTACCCTATCGTAATATGTGTACCCTGATTGCTGCAGGTGTGAGTAAATGACTTGAATCGGAGTTAGATTACCCATTTTGGCTTTCCGGATCTTAACTTGTGCGTTATATATAGTTCTAACGCTAGACACGTTATCCGGATTACGACCCTGTATTGTCGAGAGTATTTTACGTGGTTGTACGGTATACTCTGTCAATTCTTTAACCAACTCGAATTCATCATCATTTAAGCGCATTGCATATGGCACACCATGCAGCGACTCTAACATAGGATGATTATGACTATCATCCTTCACTTTCAAAATCCAATATGATCTTCTTTTAAGATATTTCGCCACCAATTTGAATGGGCAATCGGTTTTACAGGTACTGGTATTCCGTTTTCCAGTACCTTCGGGTGAATAAATCCCACCCTTTGTACACCCATAATTGATTTCGTTCATAATACCGTATTCTGATTTAGTTTTTCTTTTAGCAATCACAAAACCAAGTTCCCGAGCTATGCTTTGCACCCAATCCGTTAATTGCTCATGAGATCCGAACCCCTGAAAAAACATTACGAATTTACCTTCTTTTTTTTTAATACTAACAATTTTTTTTACAAAACTACTACAATACTTTTATTTTTTACAAATAATTTTTTTTACAATACTTTTATAAACAATACTTTAAAAAAAAAAATTATTACAAAACTTTTTTTTATATACAAATAAAAAAAACTTTTTTTATATATACAAGTTAAAAAAAAAAAAAAAAAAAAAAAAAAACTTTTTATAACAATTTTTTTTTATATACTACGTACAATTTAAAAAAAAAACTTTTATTACAAATAACTTTTTTTTATAAACACTTTCGTATAACTTAAAAAAAAAAAAAAAAAAAAAAAAAAAAAAAAAAAAAAAAAAAAAAAACCCACCCAAACCGCCCATAGTATTCCCACTTTCCCACCCACCCGTGCTTATCTGTCTACCCCATCCCATCTCTGCCATAACTCTTTCTCTCTCACCTCTTTCTCTCACTAAACAGATCTAAAGTTTGTTAGATCTGTGATAGTTTTAGTGAGGGTTGTGTTATATCTGTGGATAACTCAACCCATTAGAGATGGTTTGAAGGTGGGAAAGTGTTGGTGATGTTTGAGATGGTTTACGGTGATGTTTCTGTGATGGTTTTAGATCTAAAGCATCTCGATGGTGTTTCAGTGATGTTTCTGTGATAGTTCACGGTAATGTTTTTTTTGTAGTTATGGTGGGTAAGTGATTATATGTGAAGATAAAAAATTTAGATCTATAAAAAGTTTTATGTGATTATGTGATAAAAAGTTTATATCTATCTTTTATGTGATTATGTGATAAAAAAACTTTAGATCTATATTGGGTTGTCTACCCTATAATAATATTGGGCACAATCTTCTATGGTATCCCATGCTTCTTCAGCACTTAATTCCCTAAAGTCCCCATTGGCAAAATCCTCAATGCGCATTTGGTCATATTGGCCAACACGATAGTAAAAGGTTCGGGTTAGGGATGCTAAAGCGAAACTATGATGAGGGAATTTTTGGAGTAAATTTCTAAAACGAGTCCATGCATCATATATGGGTTCATCTCGATATTGTTTGAAATTCGAGATGTCAATAGGATAGAATGGCCTTTGTGGTTGGTGGTATGGTGGATTCGCGTACTCCATAATGGTGAACGGAAGAGTCAATGGAAATTACGAACAAACACACAAAGAAAAAGATAGACTAAAGAAATCCTAAAAATAAAAGTAAAATATTACTAGAAAGAAATCTAGCAAGTAGACCTAATAAAAAGAAATTCTAACCTAGACAATAACTATTTCCCTGGGCTGCGGCGCCAAAAACTTGATACGTGGGAATCGCACCAGGCTTTACTTCTCAAGGGATCTCGAGAAGCTTACAACCCCCACCAAGCAGTGTACCTGATCGTTGTAGTATAGTATAGTGACAAGTATCGAGGGATTGATCGTTCAGCTAGGAATAGTGTCGCTAGGATTAGAAAACCTAATTACTAGTGCTAAAGATGATGAAAGATTATTTTTTGTATTTTTATATTTTTTAGAAAGCAAGTAAAAATCTCGGGTTTGAAGGATTTAGGCGGAATTAGTTGCTAATCAACTAACCCAATACTAAAGATGCAATCAAAATAAAATACTAAAAATGAAAATAAACTAAATTATACTAAGGTTGTGAGCAATAAGTGGAGAAAATGTGTTTACTTAGATTTCACTACTCCCTAGACATCTTTTACACGTTAATTACTTGTTATAGTTGCGTGGATGACAGATTGTATTCCTTAATACCATTCATGGGGTGGCGCACTTACTTCCCCAATCCTATGAGTGCCTACTTCACTCCTATGTCGAGCCGTTAAAAACTCCTAACATGGGATCATTAGAAATTATTCATGCAGTAAATACAACCAATAAAACCTTGTGCACATCGGTTCATGTTTCTTAAGACGTTCAAGCATGTTACCAATTGGAGATCTGCCAGTTTTCTTAAGCCTAACATCGAAATCATTCATCCAATACAACCATAAACAAGTAATCAACACATAATTAACATCTAGGTTTCATTAGATCTAAGCAAACACAAGATAGATCTAGCCTAGCATGGTGGAATTAAGACAAGAACAGGATATAGACAACCAACACATAGACATATTGATTGAATTAAAAGAATACTTATCTTAATTACACATGAAAGGGATCAAGGGCAAAGAACCCTTGAAAAAACTGTAAAATTCGTACCAAGTTCGTACTTAGGGTTTCTCCAAAACTTCTCTTTTTTAAATGTAAAAATTAGAAAACTATATATAGGAAATAGGGTCTGACGGCGTCAAGACAAATCTTGTGACGCCGTCATCTCGCCGCCAAAATACTTCTCGGACTGCCTTGATCTACTTTTGACGCCGTCATGTGTTAGCATTTTCCAGGCCGTCATGCATTTTACTCTTGACGCCCTACTTCATGACGCCGTCAAATCTGTACTGGGTCGTCATGGAAAGTCATGGAATTTACTCTTGACGCCGTCAGAAATTCCTTCTTGACGCCGTCACCTACTGTTCCCAGCTTGGAAAATTGAGACTTTGTCGTTTTCTTCACTTTTATGCTCCAAAAACGTCCAAAATGCCTTCTTTTCCAGATTTCACTCCCAAAGTACATAAAATCACAAAAGGAACGATTTAGGGCAATATTTGATTAAATAAATTCAATTCCGGGCTTAAATGACCCCCTAAAAGTGGTTCATTTTTCGCCTCATCATATACCCTTACACTTGAGATTTGCTTGTCCTCAAGCAAATGCGCTTTTATTCTAGTCAAAATACAAGTTAGGGGTCATTTAACAATAATATAAAAGTAATTACAACAAATAATCGTTTCACTAAAGACCAAAGACAAGCACGGAGGTCATACACAAGCACCTCACAAATAGTGTTTAGATACTCACATCTCTCGGGTGTAATAAAGTGTAAATTACAATATGGAAACGGAAGATATCTCTCACTACCTGTCATAGCAAAATAGATTACCATAGGCTTGGGAAAGGATCAAACCTCCACCACATGGCGTAAGCACCTAGGATAAACTATCAAAGAGGTCTTTTAAAGGGTTGTAACATTAGGTGTAGGGATATAAAATACACGATTTTGTTGGATAAAGGTAGTCTTTACTGGTAGCGAGTTAACAATCTTAGTCAATTACATGTACAACATGGCGTTGCTAAGCCAAGACTAGACTCGACTTAAGCTAATAAATGAAAAATAACAAAAACATAAAAAGAACATGGAATGAAACGGTATGGTAGTCCGTATGTTTTTTTCTCTTTTCTTTTTCTATATTTTTTTTTTCTTTTTTCTTGATTTTTTCGATTTTTTATTTATTTATTTATTTATTTATTTTTTATTTTTTTTTTGCATACACTCTTACCCTACCATCCAAAATAATACATCATAGGGAATGGAAATTCCCTTTACACTTGAATCTTTACATACTTTACAATAAACTAATCTAATGACTCGAGTTAAGATAATCAAAACACTTGGAACACTTTTAAGATTAACGTACGTATGGGGGTAATAAATGATGTTCTTCCCCATTACTCCATAAAATAAGTACTTTACCCATGAGTCCCAATCGTCCCAAAACAATATGTACAAGGATATGACTCGACTTAGCAACCATGTAATCAATTAGATAGTTAACTTAGGGTTTAACAAATAACAATAATGCACTAAAAATGAGCGCATACACGGAAGGCTAAGGCGATTTGGTTGTACATTTAAGTGGGGTGTAACAAATTCTTCCTTTAAGTAAAATGCTTAAAGTTAGAAACGAAAAGATAGGCTCGGAGGGGTGTACTAGGGGTTTCGTGTACTAAAAATGAGTACAACGCTAAGGGTGTGGGAAAAATTAGTTGACTTAAGTAGTCAAGTAATATGACTTAAGTGGTCAAATAATTGTAATACGGGTTTAACACAAGGGTGATCCTAATGCCTCTTATCATGTAGTAAATCCTGCCACACGAATGTAGTCTCACTAGCGGTCTCGGGATGCATCACTAACGCAAGTTCTAGAATCTAAATGCTACCGGTACACTCATAAGCACTAATAGTAAATGCTTTTCCTATCAAATCTAAAGGCGAACCTCACATATTTGGGTGAAAAATTTTTCTGAATATACGGTTATGTGCTAGTCATACAATCTCCTATCCATGAGACGTTTGCTATGGCTAAAGTTTCACTCCTAAATGTTGTAAAAAATTTTAAATTTGGCGCTAAAATTGCACTAACAAGTATTTCTCATAGTTTTATTACACACCTACCATTAAACAAAGCAAACTCAAGCGAAAGTGTACATGTAAGGTATCATCATTTTACCCTCCCCTTACACTTAAGATGAACATTGTCCCCAATGTTCAAGTAAAGAATGTAAAAGTGAAATAGTAAAACAAATGAAATCAAATACTCCCCTGATTCGCTCGGTATGGATAATAGGGTGGCCAGGTTAAATCTTCCTCCAAGAAAATGAACAATCAAAGCTTCCCTTCTAGAATATAAATCATCTTCTTGTCATACATAACCTGTAAATCCTGAGAAAATAGACAAGACAACCTCGCATAAAATCGGCGGCATCCTATATAAGTTACTAAATCCTAGAAAACAAAGTAAGATATAATGCTTGTGGAATGAAGTTTGCAGACTTCCTGGAGATTATAAAACTTAATAATTCACAAAAACCATAAGACTCCGTTAGAAAAATAAAACCGGTAAAATTTCCAGATTTTTACACGTGACGCCGTCAAGAGTAAACTCATGACGCCGTCAGGATTGACCTGCAGAAATTCTTATGTTAAGTTTCCGGAAAATTTTTGAAAAAACTTGGTCCTACTTCCGGGAAAATCCTGCAAAACTTCATTATGACTCAATACAAGCATTTGACTCTAACAAATACGAATATACATGTTCATTTAATATTGTGGAGAATCATGATCGGTTTGTTTCTGAAAAACATATTTGGTGTTTCCCCTTACACTCATCTTTTACAAAATACCTTTATATGCAATTAAGACGAAGTTAAAAACAAAATAAAGCATTTTTACAATTTATTTTGAAACATGAGCCACAAACAATAAAAATAAAACATGCATACGGAAACAAATAAAATCAAACAAACAAACAAACAAATAAAAACACATAAAGCATGGGTTGCCTCCCAAGGAGCGCTTGTTTTTGTTCGAGTCACGAGCCTGACTCTACCCTTATTTAACAAAGATAGGGGAGGTTTTCCCTACACTTAGGATTAAGTGTGGGTGGAAGTAGCGATACACACCCTTAGGGTGTAAATATGCCACGTGAGAAGAGAGTGGTGGATGAATTATATGCTCAAAGGGGTGTGCTCCTATCATCATAACCTTACCTAATTCAATCGGGTTAATGGATGGATTAAGATTTTCTCCTAGAAAGGGATCATTTTCTATCAACTTCAAGAGACTACTAGTTGGGGATCCATCTTGACCTAATAAACCCGGTTTAAACCCATAATGTTTCTTGTGATCAATCATAAATGGGTGATGTAAGCATGTAAGGTTATTTTCCACTCCTATATTGGCTTCCTCTCTACAAGGCTTAGAGTCCACTACCTTTATCATAAGACTACCCGGACTATATGGTTTGATGAGTGGATCGGGACCTATTTCAATTCCTAAATTTTCATCCAAGGATGGAAGATTAGGTAATGGTTTTGGTTGAGGCTCCGGTTCATCAAAACTAGGAACTTCCCTAGAACTAAGAGTAAGGTTATCATTATAAGTATCCAAACCTATATCATCTAGTTGTGTTTGGTTCAATGGTTCTACCTCAATTAGGATTCCTAAAGTCTCATCTACTTCATCCGAATAAGTCACGGGTGGTGTGTATGCCTCAAATGATGGTAGGACTTGTGGGGTATTTGGTGAGCTTAGATTTTCTACTTTATCATCCATCTTATCAAGATCACCTATATCCTCAACATGTGTTTCATTATAATCCAACCCTAACATTTTCCCAAGTATCTCACGTACTTCTTTAGGCATCTCAACTTTTATGTCCGAATCATATGGATCATCCTCAATATTCTGACTGCTATATACAAATTGCCCAAGAGATACATCATATGTTTCTTGAGATTCATCATCATCGATCATAGGACCTAGGTCTTTTTGATCAATGTGATCATGTTCGGCAAAATCCTCCATCACATCAAGGTCACCTATGTGTTCAGCTTGTACTATGGCATTACATGACAACCACTTAGGCATCTCAACACTAATATATTCATCCCCAAACAAACTTGTTTCATGATCCTGGAAATTTATATTCAATTGACTTGTACTAACGTTTGTTTGGTTGTCTACCCTATAATAATATTGGGCACAATCTTCTATGGTATCCCATGCTTCTTCAGCACTTAATTCCCTAAAGTCCCCATTGGCAAAATCCTCAATGCGCATTTGGTCATATTGGCCAACACGATAGTAAAAGGTTCGGGTTAGGGATGCTAAAGCGAAACTATGATGAGGGAATTTTTGGAGTAAATTTCTAAAACGAGTCCATGCATCATATATGGGTTCATCTCGATATTGTTTGAAATTCGAGATGTCAATAGGATAGAATGGCCTTTGTGGTTGGTGGTATGGTGGATTCGCGTACTCCATAATGGTGAACGGAAGAGTCAATGGAAATTACGAACAAACACACAAAGAAGAAGATAGACTAAAGAAATCCTAAAAATAAAAATAAAATATTACTAGAAAGGAATCTAGCAAGTAAACCTAATAAAAAGAAATTCTAACCTAGACAATAACTATTTCCCCGGGCTGCGGTGCCAAAAACTTGATATGTGGGAATCGCACCAGGCTTTACTTCTCAAGGGATCTCGAGAAGCTTACAACCCCCACCAGGCAGTGTACCTGATCGTTGTAGTATAGTATAGTGATAAGTATCGGGGGATTGATCGTTCAGCTAGGAATAGTGTCGCTAGGATTAGAAAACCTAATTACTAGTGCTAAAGATGATGGAAGATTATTTTTTGTATTTTTATATTTTTTAGAAAGCAAGTAAAAATTTCGGGTTTGAAGGATTTGGGCGGAATTAGTTGCTAATCAACTAACCCAATACTAAAGATGCAATCAAAATAAAATACTAAAAATGAAAATAACTAAATTATACTAAGGTTGTGAGCAATAAGTGGAGAAAATGTGTTTACTTAGATTTCACTACTCCCTAGACATCTTTTACACGTTAATTACTTGTTATAGTTGCGTGGATGACGGATTGTATTCCTTAATACCATTCATGGGGTGGCGCACTTACTTCCCCAATCCTATGAGTGCCTACTTCACTCCTATGTCGAGCCGTTAAAAACTCATAACATGGGATCATTAGAAATTACTCATGCAGTAAATACAACCAATAAAACCTAGTGCACATCGGTTCATGTTTCTTAAGACGTTCAAGCATGTTACCAATTGGAGATCTGCTAGTTTTCTTAAGCCTAACATCGAAATCATTCATCCAATACAACCATAAACAAGTAATCAACACATAATTAACATCTAGGTTTTATTAGATCTAAGCAAACACAAGATAGATCTAGCCTAGCATGGTGGAATTAAGACAAGAACAAGATATAGACAACCAACACATAGACATATTAATTGAATTAAAAAAAATACTTATCTTAATTACACATGAAAGGGATCAAGGGCAAAGAACCCTTGAAAAATCTGTAAAATTCGTACCAAGTTCGTACTTAGGGTTTCTCCAAAACTTCTCTTTTTTTAATGTGAAAATTAGAAAACTATATATAGGAAATAGGGTCTGACGGCGTCGAGACAAATCTTGTGATGCCGTCATCTCGCCGCCAAAATACTTCTCGGACTGCCTTGATCTACTTTTGACGCCGTCATGTGTTAGCATTTTCCAGGCCGTCATGCATTTTACTCTTGACGCCCTACTTCGTGACGCCGTCAAATCTGTACTGGGTCGTCATGGAAAGTCAGGGAATTTACTCTTGACGCCATCAGAAATTCCTTCTTGATGCTGTCACCTACTGTTCCCAGCTTGGAAAATTGAGACTTTGCCGTTTTCTTCACTTTTATGCTCCAAAAACGTCCAAAATGCCTTCTTTTCCAGATTTCACTCCCAAAGTACATAAAATCACAAAAGGAATGATTTAGGGCAATATTTGATTAAATAAATTCAATTCCGGGCTTAAATGACCCCCTAAAAGTGGTTCATTTTTCGCCTCATCAGATACTGCTTCTTTGAGAGTTGCTTTGTGGTTGCTTCGTTGTTGTTTGTGATTCAGACTTGTGGTTGCTTCTTTGGGAGTAGCTTTGTGTTTCACTTGTTGTGATACTGCTTCTTGTGTTTCACTTGTTGTAATACTGCTTCTTTCAGACTTGCTTTGTGGTTGCTTCGTTGTTGTTTGTGATTCAGACTTGTGGTTAGTAACTTGTGATGGTGCCTTGCTTTGTGGTTAGCAACTTGAGAGTTGCTTTGTTGTTTGTGATTCAGACTTGCTTTGTGGTTGCTTCGTTGTTGTTTGTGATTCAGACTTGGTTAGTTAGAGTTGCTTTGTTGTTTGTTTTTCAGACTTGCTTTGTGGTTGCTTCGTTGTTGTTTGTGATTCACACTTGTGGTTAGTAACTTGTGATGGTGCCTATGTTTATAGTCCAGGATTAAATCCTGGGAATCCTTACTATTTGGCTTGTGATGTACCTTGAGAATCCTGCAGTTTGTGGGAATCCTTACTATTTGGCTTGTGATGTACCTTGAGGTTGAGAATCCTGCAGTTTGGCATGTGAGAACTTTTGAGAACTTTTGAGAACTTGAGAATCCTGCAGTTTGGCTGTGTAACTTGTAAATTTTGTAGGGTTTAGGCAATGATGATTGGTTTACAAAAACGAATCTGAGCCGAGGCGATGACGAATGGTTTTTAAAACCGAATCGTATGGCGGAGTGATATTTTTATCACTTTCGCAACCTTCACATCCGAACCTTTTAAAAATCTGGGCCTATAAGGCGATGACGAATTTAACATTTTCATCCGAGCTTGCAGTTGTGTTTTGTGTTGTCTTTGTGTGATGTTTGTTTGTGTTTGCAGTTTGGACTTTGTTGTGGTTACTGCACTTGTGCTTTGACAAAAAAAATAGGACTTTGGCGATGACGAATTTAACCATTATCCGAGCCTGCAGTTGTGTTTGTTTGTGTTCGCAGTTTGGACTTTGTTGTGGTTGTGCACTTTTGTGCTTAGACAAAAAAAATAAAAAGGAATGAGACTGCACTTTTGTACTTAGACAAAAATATATATATATATATATATAGGACTTGGACCAAAAAAAAAAAAAAAAAGACAAAACCTGTACTAGGTAGGGATGGCAAAAGCACCCAAAACCGACGGGGAAAACCGAAAAACGAACCGGTTGGGTCGGGTTTGGGGGCGGGTTGGCGGGTTTGGATGCGGGTTTGGGTATTGATATAATTTTTTAGCCGGGTACCGGTTTGGGTACGGGTTCTGGTAATACCCGCCCGATTACCCGTATCCGTATCCGTTTACCCGAATCTACATCCACTTTATTGATATCATATTTAACTAGAATATATATATATATATATATATATATATATATATATATATATATATATATATATATATATATATATATATATAAAATTTATTCTATTATATTTTTTTATATACGTATCTCTATTACATAATATATTTTATTTTGTACATGAATTATTCAAAAGCATTAAATCGTTTGATACGATATTCATTTTCTTTAACTTTAACAAAAAATGAATATATTAGGGTGTTCTCTTTTGTTTTTTCGATGGATTTTAGTGCGTGACTTAATCTTAATACCGTCATTTTTTCCATATATTATTCAATTGGGGATAACCGAAACCCGCGAGGAAACCCGAAAAACCGATGGATAATATTAATCGGGCACCCGACGGTTAATGGGGCGGATACGGGTATGGATATTATAAACGGGTACGGGTACACTAAAACCCGCCCCGAACCCGACCCGTTTCCATCCGTAGTACTAGGTGGGCCCCACTAGGGAGGGTTTGCAGGCTAGTGGCACTAGACCGCCGTCCGGTCAACACAACCCATTAAAAAAGGATAATCTAACTACACCAATATGATTAGTTCATCATTGACTTGTTATAAAAATACCACGCTTTTTCAAAACTCACTTTAAGACTTAGCAACCATACATGAGAACAACAACTGCCACAAATGTATAAAGCAGTTGTACCTCATCACAATACTACACTTTTTCTTATTTATTGTATTTACTTTTGTAGTTATTATTATTATTTTTATACTTTTGTCATATAGATATTTTTCACTTGTTATATACATATATACGTTTATAAGTGAACAAGCAATACAATATTTATTGAAAATAAATAATTACAAATACAATATAAAGAAATAAATAATTAAAAATACAATATAAAGAATGTTACATAATTATTTTGTTAGGTTAATATTTTCCAAAAATACGATAATAATATTCGAGATACACATTTTAATGACTAACATATGTGTCCTCCCATCCAGATGTATTTCCACTTTTATATGTAATCCAAATTGGATGAGTTAACGGTAGTGGACAACCTTCGCATAGTGTCGCTTCAATATAATGGTTACCATTCACATGAATAATCACAATTGTCTCATGTGGTTTCGATTGTGGTGGACTCGACCAAAGCAGAAAACTTGTAGTGCAGCCTCTGACATTTCTTTAATGAGTTAGACTTATAACAACTCTTTTATATGCTGAGCCAATAACCAAACCAGTGTTTGGCATTTCCATCCACTTTCCATATTTTTTTACGATCTCAAATTTTTTTTTATAACCTCTCGTTCCAAATATATACTTGTATGTAAAATAACTCTCCTCAATAATCACTTTCCACATTTTTTTTTGAAAATAAAATGTCTTACAAACAGTAAATCGTTAAGTGACAAAACAATAAACCATCGCGATGGGAATTTTTGATATCTTTCGATATAATTTGGACGAAAAAATCAAATGTGATTTTTATGTTAGGAATCACGTGTGATTTCACAAATCACATTTGATTTCATAAAATCATAAAATCACATATAATTTTAAAGTAACAAATCACATGTTATTTTTCCATATGCAAATTTCAACATTGAAATAAAAAAGTTAAAAAAAAATCGTCAAAAGTATATAGAAGTTGGCTATATAAGAAGATACTTTAATTATTGTCATCTTTTATTACGTAAGGATAAACGGTTGTTAAGTATATATGAAAACCTTAAGGTTTATTAAGATACATGTGAATATACATAAGGGCATAATAATTATTTACAACATCTTATACATTTTTTTAGTAGTAAAATACATTTAATTGACAAGAACTTCCCCAACAGTTTTCAATGCGTCTCGTGATTAAGAAAAAAGGAAAAGCCACATAGATTAAATATTACGTAATTAATGAGTGCTTAATTTAGTCAGATTTGTTTATTTATTACGTATTTAATGCATTGATCATACAAATCTGACTAAATGAACCAAGGCTGTCAAACTCGCGAGTTTGCACGTAAGATCGTATGATCTTACATGCACACCAGTGAAAATCGTGTAGAATCGTGGTAGGATCGCATCGGAGGTAGGATCGTAAGTAAGATCGTATGATCGCACGTAAGATCGACATGCGATATGAGTTCACTTTTTTTTTTTTTTTTTTTTTTTTTTTATTTTTTTTTATAATCTTTTAAGTCTATCCCACTCGCTTAGGCCAAAAACACAAACGTGTATTTTACTAATGTCTAATGAGTAAACCACTATTATTTCATTTTCAATAGATTATAGTTTATACATAATTTTCTACTTTTCTAAATAGATTATAATCTAAAAGTGTTCAATAGTTTAATTTACTTTACTTCATTGTGATTAAACTAATCAAAGGGTATGCTTTGGAATGCCACTTATGAAACGTTTATTTTCTTGAAATCATGTTGATGGCTCGTATGTTTTGAGGCATTTAGGACCTATGTTATGTAAAATTATTCTACTAAATCGTTAATGTAAGGATTGAAACTTGACTTTTTTGTGTTTTACAATTACTGTGGTGTTTGAAATTTGAACTTTGTCATTTTCAAAAGGATATTGTATGAATTTATCTTTGATGTTGAGCAGAAATGTAAAACAGTTTGACTCGTATATCATTTGTTTACAAAATTTGACAAATTGGTAGTATTTTGGGATCGCGATCTGATCTTACGATCTCGATCTTGCAAAGACAAAAATGATCATGCGCGGGATCGCGAACTTGACAGCCTTGAAATGAACATACACTATAGGAACTCATTAATTACATAATAATTAATCTATGTGGCTTTTCCTTTTTTCTTAATCACGAGACGCATGGAAAGGGATAGTCTAAATACGCTAATATAATTACCTCATCATTGACTTGTTATAAAAAAACCACACTTTTTTCAAAACTCACTTTAAGACTCAGCCACCGTAAATGAGAACAACAACTTCTACAAATGAATAAAGAAGTTATACCTCATCATTGACTCATCACAGTTTTTTTTTTTCTTTTTTCTTTTTTCTTATTTATTGTATTTACTTTTGTAGTTATTATATATATATATATATATATATATATATATATATATATATATATATATATATATATATATATATATATATATATATATATATATTTTTTACCTTTTTTGTCATATTGATATTTTTCACTTGTTATATACATATATACGTTTATAAGTGAACAAGCAATACAATATTTATTGAAAATAAATAATTACAAATACAATATAAAAAATAAATAATTAAAAATACAATAAAAAGAATGTTACATAATTATTTTGTTAGGTTAATATTTTTCGAAATACGATAATAATATTCGAGAAACACATTTTAACGACTAACATATGTGTCCTCCCATCCAGATGTATTTCCACTTTTATATGTAATCCAAAGTGGATGAGTTAACGGTAGTGGACAACCTTCGGGTAGTGTCGCTTTAATATAATGGTTACCATTCACATGAACAATCACAATTGTCTCATGTGGTTTCGATTGTGGTGGACTCGACCAAAGCGGAAAACTCGTAGTGCAGCCTTCGACATTTCTTTAATGAGTTAGACTTATAACAAATCTTTTATATGCTGAGGCAATAACCAAACCAGTGTTTGGCATTTCCATCCACTTTCCATATTTATTTTACGATCTCATAATTTTTTTTATAACCTCTCGTTTCAAATATATACTTGTGTGTAAAATAACTCTCCTCAATAATCACTTTCCACATTTTTTTTTGAAAATAAAATGTCTTACAAACGGTAAATCATTAAGTGACAAAAAAAATAAACCATCGCGATGGGAATTTTTGTTATATTTCGATATAATTTGGATGAAAAAATCATGTGTGATTTTTTGTTAGGAATCACGTGTGATTTCACAAATCACATTTGATTTCATAAAATCATAAAATCACGTGTAATTTTAAAGTAAAAAATCACATGTGATTTTTCCATATGCAAATTTCAACATTGACACAAAAAAGTTAAAAAAAAAAAAAAAAAAAAAAAAAAAATCGTCAAAAGTATATAGAAGTGGCCTATATAAGAAGATAATTTGATTATCGTCATCTTTTATTACGTAAGGATAAACGGTTATTAAGTATATATGAAAACCTTAAGGTTAAGTAAGATACATTTGAATATACATAAGGGTATAATAATTACTCCTTCCGTCCCTAAATAAATGTCTAGTTTGACTTTTCAGAGTTAAACTGGTTCAACTTAGAGCTTAAATATTTTTTTTGTGTTATATAATAATGATAAAAAAATTATACCATTGAAAAATACACTTAAAACTCAATCCGTTCATATATTTTGCGTCAAATATTATATAACACCCACAAAAATAGTTAAGGTCAAACTTGAACTATTTTGACTCGGAAAAGTCAAACTGGACATTTATTTAGGAACGGAGATAGTATTTACAACATCTTATACAGTTTTTTAGTAGTAAAATACATTTAATTGACAAGAACTTCCCCAACAGTTTTCAATGCGTCTCGTGATTAAGAAAAAATAAGAAAAGCCACATAGATTAATTATTATGTAATTAATGAGTGCCTATAGTGTATGTTCATTTAGACAGATTTGTTTATTTATTACGTAATGAATGCATTGACCAAAATAATACGGAGTACTTTGGTGTGTTTAGTAGCACCCTTTGCGATATATCAAAATTTAAATGTTAGCTATAATTTTAGAGTCTGTCTTGGAGTTTTAACTCAAATGTATTAAATTTTTAAGAGGTTTAAGATGTTAAACATTTTATACTATAGAAGTACGAAACAAGTTCCAACTATAAACAAAATGATTAACTTCATATTTTTTTTATCATCATGTTTTTTTTTTTTTTTTTTTATCATTTTAATAAACGATCATAATGGATGCTCTAAAATTTGGCTTCTAACACAAATCATAGCATTGTAAATGAGCAAGTTGCTCGTGAACTACACAAAACCGACTTGGTAAAAGCTTGAAACGATTCTGAACCGGAACTTAAACTTAGTTTTGGGACACATTTAATAAATGAGTTCGAGTCCAAGCTTCATACCCAAAGCTTGCTAAAGCTCCCCGTACGGCTAAATGAGCAGTAGAAACATATACGTGTGCATAAGTATGCATACTATGTATACACATAATTGTATATATACTTTATGTATTCATATGTATAAATGAGCTCAAAACTAATACCGAACTCGAGTTTAGTATCCGTAACAAGTTGAGCCTGAATCTTTCCCGAGCTTTTAAAATGAGTCACCATTGAGTGAAAAAGGTAAGGCTCGAAATAGTCAAAGCTCAAGCTATAATATTTTATACGAGCCAAACTCGAGTTTTTACAGAAAAAAGATAGCTCAACTTATTTACACCTCCTCCTTGTGATCAAAGATAAATAGCATGCCCGGTAGTCCGGTACAGTCCAATATGTTTAGCGCATACAAATTCTGGAATGTTTTAATACATGGACTATGAAAATCTTTAGTTTTAGAATGTTTTATAATTTGATCTCACTTATTTGCAAACATAAGTGAGATTAAATAATAAAACATGCATTCTAAAACTAAAGATTTAGATTACAATTTTTTTACAACTCATTAAAACATGTTTTGGCTATACCTTCAAAGGATACGAAAAAGTTCAATTTTTTTACTCATAAAAACGTGAAATTTTTATACTTTGTTGGTTGTGCATAATTGCATTTAAAAAAAAAAAAAAAAAAAAAAAAAAAAAAAAAAAAAAAAAAAAAAAAAAACCATTTTGGACGCTTAAATGTAATATGACAACCTTTAAAGTTGTTAAACCACAATTTAAACCCCTCCCAAAAGTTAGAACCAACAAAACCTTTTGCAAACAAAGTGAGATCAAATAATAAAACATTCAATCAAACATTGGTTATTAATTTGATATAAAAGCATCATTTTCAGTTGATATCTTTACTAATATTGGTGTACATAAGTACTAAGTACGATTTTAGAGCCCTTAGAACTTGGGGACCGTAGGCGGTCGTCCACCTTGCCCGCTGTCAAAGGTGTCACTGTTCATGATGGAACACAATCTACAGTCGGTTTTAAAATTTACAAAGCGGTTGCTTATATCAAAAAACCTACTTTTACATTCAGTTCATGCTTCATACCATTGATACAATTAGTTTCTAATGTATCGTATCCATGCAGCAATGTAAACTGCACTGAAATAGTTCATATTCCAAATAAAGAGTAAAAGAAATGTGTCTTCTGGCATATACTGTTATAGATAGTCAATAAATTGATTACATAGTAAAATTTGTGTTTTGGGGTGAAGAATGTATCTCGGTGAAGTCGCACTGAAGTTGTGAAAATGTTTGAAAAACACATAAATATAATGTGTTATGGACATCTGCAAGTGTTTTCTACAAGCCGTAATGTTACAGATAAACGAGTACGCTCCTTAATAAATGGATGGAATCTAAGAAATTATTCTTACATCCTTGCTATAGACTATCTGTTGTCACGACGATTCTTCCTCCATTCCCATGGTTTTTCAGGATTCGCTGAAGCCCACAGACCGACTCTCTTAGCTCTCGCATCTTTCTCCCACTGTTGTTACAAACAATGCATCATTTTCAGAAGATTATTTAACAATCACATAACAGAAAACGGAGAGGTGATGTTACCTTTTCTAGTTCGGGTCGTTTGTCATAAGCACCATAGTGCCATACTAGTCCTTTCTTCAACATCCGTTCCTGTTTGTTATTCATAAAAACATATGAGTGTACACTTCCCCTTGCAGTAATATTAACAGAGGTGGCAAAATGGGTGGGGCAGGACTGGTATCATGTTAAAATGGGTCATTTTAGTGGGAGCGGGTAGGCCCAAAACATGTTCTACGCATTTCATTATAATAGTTACTGTGTCAAATATGATTACAAAAATCACATAACATCAACAACAATCAAATTTTGGGATACATAATTTAGGAGGCTTAATGAAATTAAAATACACTTTGGGCGATGGGCAAGAATTGACACATGCATGTATTAGACTATAAAAATTGCACAAAGATTACTGTATATGAGATAATCTACCTGGACAAAGATATTATTGCAGTAAACATCACCAACACACCGACCATAACGATCTTGATCAAATATCAAAACTCTCAAAGACTTCCCTACAACCATCTTAAGCAGTTCCTCCTTCGCCTCTTTCCCATAAGGCATTGCGCTTTCCGGTGCGTCTATTCCCCTGTCCCATAGTTACAAACATGTCATAAGTAATAATTCATAGGTAGAGCCCGTAGTGGGGCTGTGGGGATATAATACAAGAGCAGGTTGGGTGATCGGATAATGGGTCAAAACTTGTAATTATTAATTGGGTAAGGTTGGTCTAACTTGCAAACCGTCTCTTCTCTTTTCTTGAGTTTGAATTTACAGATAATCAATGCTTTTTACTTTTTAAAAGCTAGATTGTTACAGTGACGGTTTATAAATTTTAAAAACAAACCGACTGAAGAGATTTTATGCATGTTGATACAGTTTGGCTGACTTTTGGAATTTTGGTGCATTTGATGTGCTCAGCGCACAGAAAACAAATACTCAAAACTCGTTATATGTTAATAGGCTATACTATGTAGCTTACCTTAGTCTAATTCGATACTTCCGGGCTAGAATTTCCTCATTTTGTATATTTAGCATCCTGCATCATTTGATATTTGTTATTATGCAAGTTAGATATTTTGAGAGTTATGAATTTTTAAAAAGGTTGACCATTAAAATGTATAATACCGATAGCCTGCATCTGTAATCTGCTTGTGGAGCGCATCTGCCTTAGTATAGTTCCTCTGAGCACGAGCTTTGGCTCTTTCCACTGCAGCTGCTTGTACGTCTTGTGGAACACATGCTGCCTCCCTAGGAGTTGAGGTACTAACGTAAACTGTAACTGTATCCCCATCTGCTACAGCCTTTTCATCCACCTTTGTATATTCAAGTAGATTTCAAACCACGTTTTAAAAACTAAATTTGCAATAAGAAGTTGAGGATTCAAATTAGAAGTTCTTACAGGAAGTGTGTTTAATTCGTACTTGAGACCAGGAATGTGTTGTGTGTGGCTGGTTCCATTTGAGGTATGAATCGTGGATTGAGTGTGGCCGGTTCCCGTTGAAGTCTCAACCGTGGATTGAGATAGAGGGAGACCATAAAATGATAACAAACCCTTCACAAAGATCACAAAAGCACCGAATTCAGAATCTTGTTGCATGTTTTCTTTTACAGTTTTAGTATCAATAGGTGCCAAAAACGGGGATTAAGTAGCGGTTTTAAAACAAGTGAAGTTCTATTTGTTTCACGAATTGCCGATGACTTTTTTGTTACGACTTTTAGATTTAACCCGTTAGCAATAAAACATATCCCAAATCGATCCATTTACACAAAAATTGGGCTAAGATTGTTCCCCCTCTTATTTATAGATAGTTATTCACACACACATACAAAGAGTGAGATAGTACCTCGACATCGGCCTTTTTGTGTCTCTTTAGCGTGTTAACAACAAGGCTAGAAACCTCTTCAGGCGATATTGGTTGAGGCTTTGCTTGTGCCCACGCCTCAGAAAGTTTGCTATACCTACAATTTCCTCATTTGCAACAACTATCAAAAACCAATCAAACAACATTGCAAAAGTACTTGTATACAAATTTTCTTATAGGAATTTATAAACAAAATGGGTCAAAAAACTTACCAATTAGACTGAGCATTCTTGGATGAAACAACATGTTTACTCAAACCTTCAGGAACCTACAAGAAAATTATGATAATTATATCAAAACTAAGTAAATTTCACACATATATTCAGTGTTGTAGCTCAGCGAACGGAGGCCCAATGCGAAAGCTTATATGATAACTAAATACAATGGTCAGAAAATATATTATACCAACTATTGAAACGAAAAACATAGTATTATGATGATCTATCTTAAGTTTTTAGACATAATGACATATTCACAACCATGGGAGGAGATAAGGGGGAGGGGGAGCGAAAAAATTTGTAGTGTAAATTTTCAACAATATTTGACTTTTTTGTAATTTGCCCCATGAGCACCAATTTATAGTGTAGTTTCTAAAATTTATCAAAGTGTGCCCCTCGACCAAAAATTTCTGGCTCCGCCCCTGTTCACAATACAAAATTGTATAACGTTAACAATTTTTGCTGGAAGAGAATTTTGAGGCCCCAAATATGTAATGGGGTATGAATTTTGAGGCCCTTAGAGCAGGGGCGGACCTACATGGATGTCGGGTGTGGCACGGGCTACACCCAATTTTGGGTCATGCAGTATAATTTTCTTTAAATTGTGTCGTGTTTTGGCTAAAAAAATCTTTATGGTGCGAATTTTAGAAATTATGATAGAAAAAAATTGTGTAACACCCTTCCGAAAATCCTAGGTCAAGCACACCTCGCCCACCCTCGTAATACTATATGAGTCAGGTGAATTATGCTAGTTAAAGATGCTTTTATTGAATATAATAGTACATTAGTACCTGTGATGTCTTTTCAAAGTGAAGGATATCTCGAGCAATAGCCGAAACACCAGCAGACAACGTAGCACCACCTTGATAACCATATGGCTGCTGCTGATTCCCCCAAGCACCACCCTGATAACCTTGTGGTTGCTGCTGATTCCCCCAAGCACCACCCTGATAACCTTGTGGTTGCTGCTGATTCCCCCAAGCACCATCATGATAACCATTTGATTGCTGCTGATTCACCCAAGCACCACCCTGATAACCATATGGTTGCTGGTGATTCACCCAAGCACCACTACCACCATCATTGGTGTTTGGCTTAGAATAACACTCACTATACAACAACCTCAGTACATTTCCCATATTTTCAAATTTCCAAATGTACCCTCTTAGCTAGATATTTTTCTTGTAGAATTCAGGTTAGCTGAGATGTTATATATGAAGAAATGAAAGTGACCAAGAAGAAAGGTATCATATGGTCCCAAAGTTGATATTTGCCACGTGTCGGGTTGTGATTTGTTGGAAATGAGTTAGCTTTAAAAGTGGACTAAGTCAAATATTATTTAAATGTTTTATGAGGGGTTAAAGTCAGTTAGCGACAAAATACGGCAACGTGAAAGTTGTAACATACACGGCTTTCCCACACTTTTTTGAGGTGAAAAGACTAAATTGTCCTTGGGCTTGAATCTGAAGCCACATGTAATAGCGACATTTTAGCTAGGATGATGCAACGAACATGCCATGCTCACATTTGAAGATGGAATATCATATTGTTTTCGAGTAAATTTAGCCAACACGTAATGTTAACATTACTTGTTAGTTGTTACATTCTTTCAGCAAAAAAGAACATGGGTCATGGCTTCTTAGTTTAACTTCTCTGCAATAGTGCAGGGACAATAGACCTTACGTGCATTGACGTAAAGTTGTTCTATTTTAACTTCTCTGCACGCCATTTTCCTTTTCTACTGTGACAATTCCTATGATCTTATTGTCACTCGCACTGATTGGTTACTCTGATCTGAAGCACATGTAAGGAGATGGACACTTTACAAACATTGCCACATTGGAGTAAATGATATAGCTAAATTCGAGATAGTATAATAGATCAAATCAGACATTAAAGATCTATGCCTGTATTCTACAGAACACCAAATCTCATCAAAGACAGACATTCTCAAAGAAAAGGACTGTCAAGCTGCTAAAAATCATACTTCCAACTCGATAGTTCCTCAACTAATAAACTCTTTTAATTTAAGATTAACAAAGTTATCTTAGATTCCTTAATGCAAACTTAGTAAAGTTTTCACATTCAAGTACAAAGTGGGGCAACTAATGCCAAACCAGCATAGGTCAGAAAATATAGTACCACACCCAAACCTAACCTTATACCTTGAGATTTTTTCAAGAATTGATAAGAGACGATAAATCATGTAATCCACGCTTCAGAATGATATTCCGCATTCGTGAATCTTGTCCTAAGTTTAGGATTTGGGGTAGTAACATCACAAAAGTAGCATAATTAGGGATAACATATGGGGTAGTAATATCACTCATTGTTCTTCAAGAACTCTCGAACCAATGTTTTAAAACCCGGGTCAACCCGACCGGTTTTCAACTGATTGAACCGGGAACCGGATGGGAGACCAGGCCGGATGTGACCCTTTTTTTGCTTGTTTAAGAACCGGATTGAACCGGCGGTTTTTGGTTGACCCAGGTTGATTAATCCGACCGGGTCATACTTTTGTTTCAAGATAAAGTATCATAACAAGCTTTTTTGTTTCTTAGATTTGCATGCTTTCAATAAATTAAAGAACCGGGGAAAAAAATGTAGATGGTCATATTCAAACATAAATTGATGCCTCTAGTAAGACCACTCGGTAAGGTGCCATTCACCCCACATTAACTTTTAACGCACCTCATTTTTTGACCGAGTTGCCTTGCCGCCTGTGAAAGGCAAGCCCACGTTAACGCACCACGTTAAGGGTTTAACGTGCGTTAACATGAAAAAAAAAAACTTTCTTTTTTGCCCCTTGATTCTTTGTGTGTTTATGTTTGTGATGTGTTTGTGTGTGTTTTTGTGTGTTTTCAGTGTGTGTGTGTGTGTTTAGTGTGTGTACAGGAGATGGGGAATAAGATGATATATGTTCCACATTTGCAGTTTAGTCCCTGTGGTATTATGATGTTGACAGTATAGTCCCTGTTGTTATAGTAGCAGTTTTTTTTTTTTTTTTTTTTAGTTATTAAAATTTTTATTTAGTTTTTTTTTTATGTGGTAGTTTTTTTTTTTTTTTTTTTTTTTTTTTTTTTTTTTAATTCGAAAAGTTTTATTATTATTATTATTATTATTATTATTATTATTATTATTATTATTATTATTATTATTATTATTATTATTATTTTTAATTCGAAACATTTTTTTTTTAATGTTATTAATAAATATTTGGGTTGTTGAATGAATGAAATAATTAAGGGGTTAATTTGTAAATTAAGGTGAAGGTGAGTTATAGGTGAGTTATGCTACCGGGGTGGAAAGTCAAGAGTGAAGGTTAAAAGGTAAAAGCTGATGTGGCGCTGACGTGGCAGTGCGTTAAGTTTTAACTCACGGTTACGTTACCGCGTGCTCTAAGTAATATATTAAATAGTTGACTAAAAGTATGTTGTAACAATCATTGTTCTAAATAGCGCGCTATAGCGGTACCATAGCGCGAGGCGTGGCCTCCACGTTACGAAACAGGCCAAGGCGTCGTCTCTAGGCGTGGCTTGCAATAAAGCGTGATAAAGCGCGCTATAGCGCAAGGCGTGACACCTTTTTTTGAAGCTTTTAATATTTTATTTTTTTATTTTTTATTTTTTTAAAGAGATTTATTGGACTTAAGCTTATTTACAAGTATTTATTCGGGATTAGTAAATTCATAACTGAGTTTTAAGCCTATTAGCTAACTAATATTAACAACTCTATAAATATTTTTTGCAGCTTTGAATCACACCTTAAAAACTGTTGGGTCTGTTAAAACTCAAACTCCTTAATCGAGGATTTGAACATAAAATATCCTAAGTGTTTGATAACCGAGAACACTAACAAGTCACTGAATGCATAGCCGTTCAGTTCATCCTTAAGTTGCTCAAGGCGAATCTATGAAAAAAGGTTCACCATTCAGTGAGGTGGTTCTCAGTGAATGATACCTGAGCCAAAGAAGAAGATGATGGACTCAGTGAGGGATGACAATATCTCACTGAGTCCCATGACTCCTCACCATCTAAGAACACTGAGTGAACAAAGACTGAAGATACCAAGACTGAAGAATAGGGACTAGGCGGGAAAGTTTGAACAGATTCACAAAAGTGCTTTATCACTTTAAAGTCAAAGTTTCCTTAAATGGCTAAATCCAGTCTGCCATCAGAAAGCTCCTTTTTGGCCTTAACTCAATGAAGGAGGCTTTGCCAGAGAATAAAATCTATCAAGATTTTATCCTAGGATGTCTTGTGTCCCTTGGGTAATTTAGTGGTGCATACTTGTGTATAAATAGAGAATAAGTGGGAGAGGTAAAGATTACGTTTGTGCACTTAATGCTTAGACATTCACAAACCAAATCTTTACTCTCTCCAAAGAACAACACAATCCCTGAGATAGCTTAGTTGGATCTTAGTTGTCACTCAAACTTAGTTTGGGTTTAGTGAGGAGTATACCATACTTGTCATTTCAATCCCAAGTGTTGTTCCACAAACACTTGGGTATAATTCTTTTGATTAATTTCTAATAAAGAATTAAACGTTGAAAAACTTTGTGTCTTATCTTTTACGTTTATTTAATTTTGATAATTAATCATCACGTCGCTGCATCATGTAACTTGATTAGATTAACTTTGTAGTTAACCTTAATCAAGTAAAAGGGTCCAATAAAAACGCTATGACGCAACGCCTCACGCTAAAGCTTGAGGCTTGGCTATGCCGCTACACCACGCTTCACGCTATTTATAACCTTGGTAACAACTAATGATGTAAAGTGTTCTTCTATTAAGAACACTAATTGTTATGCACAAAAAGAATAATACCCTGTAGTTAAGAACACTAACTGTGTTTTTATAAACCATAAGTAGGTTTTAAAATCATTAGATTCGAGATAGGTAAAAATGGTAAAGTAAGAATTTATGAACGGGTCATGACGAATTTTTGCTAGAAACTTAACACTTCACATATTTTTTATGAATATAGTTACACTTAAGAATAAATGAGTATTTTTCTCTAAAAATGTCAAAATAGTTAAAATAGACTTTTAAAAAGTAATAAATGATAATTACTTAGAAAACCCGACTAAAAGACAAAAACTGGAAAAAAGACAAAATGTTTTTCTTTAACTTATAAAACACAAGCACAATGTGTCGTGGTGATAGAACATTTTAAAACATTCATTTGCATTCTCACATTCATAAAATACCGTACTAAGTTAAAACCACACTTAACTAGTTCGCCTTTCGGAGTCGTTGTCTTTCGTTGCTTCACTTACTCATTATCAGATCACTATCTTACTTGAGGTGAGTTTCCATTGTCCCATTTTTACTTATTTACATTGTTTTACTAAATTGTCAGGGTGAGAATACACTGCTTGTTTTTATGCGGACAGGAGTACTAAAAACTGTTACAATGCCTAAGTTACCTAGTACGACACTTAAGTCCCCAACATAACATGAACCATTAATTACTTGTAAGCGCGGATGTTGTGAATAGATCTATTGGGTTGACACCCCCGTCCAGGTTGGTCGCGGCAACTTGAGCATAGTACTCGTTAAACGTACAAATATCATTCGGATTATTTCTGAGTGTCTGGCAAACACTTACATGGGGAGCAGTTATTATACATGCTTGATTGCATACTAGTACGTTGAGCTTCAGGGTCATAAGCTTAGGGCATTATATTCATTTATTTTTCATGACATTGTATTTAACTGTCATAAGTACTGAAATCTTGTGTTTCGTACCTAATCACTATTTATTTAAACCTATGGACTTACCAACAATATGTTGACCTTTTTAGCGTGTATTTCTCAGATGTTTAGCTTATCTTGGTATGCACTACATGGAGTCCGTTTTTCCCTAGTCGTCATTGGCGACTTCATTCACGAGGATTTCATTGCATCAACTATTAAATCATTTGATATTGTTGTTTATTTCAAAACTCTTTTACTATTCCGCTACGAAACTTGATGATTTATGTATTGAACTTATGTTGACTTATTAAATTAAATGATGTATTTTTCTAAAATGACTCATGTAGGTCTTCCAATATGACTGTAACTTTGTATCCATGAAAGTCATGCCCCCGGATTACTATTCCGTTGCGACCCAATTTGGGGGTGTGACATACTTAGACGGAAAACTACGCCGAAAAACAAGAGAAAGTGAAGAGATCCTTTTAGAAAAAAGAAAGAAGTTAAGCCATAACTTCCCACCGCTATTTATAAACAAGAGAAAAATAAGGTTAGTGGATTACACTTGACAACAGCCCATTGGCTCAAAAGGCCTACGCCACGCGCATATTCTTTACACCCTATGAGACACGCGTAATACTGATTTTACGCTGATGTCATGTAAAGTCAAAAGGACACGCTCACACGCTGCATAAACAGCTGTTTGACTTAATTCAAATCATTTCAAAAAGATTATTTGCATTTCCCACGCAAACATTAAATGTTGCCTTATCCTGACATGACTCAAACGTCGTTTAAAAGGCACTTGACATTTAACATGATAACTATAAGCCTAGTCAGCCTTTATCAGGAACCTTATATGCTGGGGGGACTCCGTTATCGGCCTGGCAAAGTTACTTTACAGCCTGATAATTAGTATTATTAGTACAACATCATACCATTCGATCATGCTATAAAAAGAAGATAAAGTTAACAGATAGAGTTAGCAGAAGAGAGCGAATAACAGGAACAAAAGGGACTTGATACTTAGAGAGTTTGGTACGCATGGTTGGTAGCCATGGCGCCATCCGACCAGCCCACCCTATACTTTTCATGACTTTTGTTATTTTTTTTTCTTCATTTTAGATTAAAAAAAAAAAAAAAAAAAAAAAAAAAAAAAAAAAAAAAAAAAAACATTTTCTTTCCTCTAAATTTGTATGGCCAAACATATCATGATTTGAAAAGTTTATAACTAAATTAAAAAGTTAAAGTGATGGTGACTGGTATGGTTAAATTTTGATAAAACAAAAAATTAGAGTTATAAACTAATGTTGGTATTATATTTGCTAGATTTAAAAAGTTCATAGGATTCTAAAAAATTCATTGGGTCATCTCATTATATACACCACAACTACAAATATGTTGTAAATTAGAACTAAAAATTGATTGTTTTTGCATTTTTTTAGTATTTTAGAGAAATGGAAATTAAAAACTACAACACGTAATCTCATTTTTATTGGTTAAATTGAATGTATGGTTGAAAATGGACAAATACCTACGTATCAGAGATGTTATGAAAAGTACTCATATGTATAGAACCGGTTCGACCCAACGGTTTAACTTGTGACTCGACTGGGTCAATTAAGGCTATGTTTGGCAAAAGTAACTGTGAGCAGTAGCAGTGAGTTGTGAGCAGTAGCTGTGAGCAGTAGCCAAAAAAGCTCACAGCTTCGTAAAGAAGCATTGGGAAAATGCGCTTTCCTAAAAAATAGCAAAACCCACAGCTCTCATGCCAAACAAACACTATAAATCAAAAAGCTCATTTTTCACCGCTCATTGCCCAAAAAAGCTTCAAAAAGCTTTGTGCCAAACATAGCCTAAAAAACTAGGTTTTAAAATATTGGGTTTTGATGTGACATAAATTTTACATTTTTACCCATCACACAAAATGCTAGAAAGGACTGATTCTGTAAAAAGTACATGATTAATTACTCTCTATGTAATTTTATATATTTAAAAAAAATATATTTTAATTTTTACCTTATTACTGAATTGAAACCCTAAAAGGCAAATCCCCCAGATTGAAAAAAAGTACTAATTGATGGCTTCTTCTTTGTTGGCTCGCAGCAGCAGGCGTGTTATTTCCAATCTCTTGGCGACAGGTCGTCCTATTTATCATCATCCACGTGGCTCTTTTTCTCCTTCTCCTTCTCCTTCTTTGGAGGAGATTGGTCTTGTTACCAAACTGGATTTTTATGGTAAACCTACTTACTTCTTTTTATTGTTTATAAATATTTCGTATATTTATTACTAATTGAGGGTGCGTTTGGTATTCAATCCGGAATGACTAAAGGTATGACTTTCATTAAAGGGGTGTATTGGATTGGGGATATTAATTCCGTTATTATTGTTTGGTATAAAATTTTAACTATCGGTATCACATTTAATATTGTCCATTTAAGTGCTTAAATTGTATTAATTATGTGGTAGAAATAATAAAATATGTGGGCCCATGGGAATGGTTAACAAAAGTCACCCCTCCCCATTGGTATGCATCTATCATTCTTGGAATCATACTTCTGGAATAAATCTCCAACCAAACACTTTGTATGACTATGAATGTCATTGTTTGATTCTTATACTCTCTAAACAAACACCTCCTGAATGATGATGAACAGGAAACCTGATGGCCAAATTAGATAAACATATGGATGAGCATTTCGACCCGAATCCCGGAACTGTACAGGAACCATACTGGTACCGTACCGAAACGGTACCGTTCCCGATATACGGTACGGTATCGGGACTACAAAATAAGGTGAAAAAAAATCGGAACCACTAATTCGGTACGGGAACGGTACCAAATCGGGAAATTCCTTAATAAAAACGAGAAAAACCCGATTTCCCGGTACCGGTATCGAACGGTACCGGTATCCGAATCCCGTTCGGTATGGTACCGATACCACTATTTATGCTCGG
The DNA here is from genome assembly GCA_030686995.1 of Artemisia argyi. Taxonomy (NCBI): domain Eukaryota; kingdom Viridiplantae; phylum Streptophyta; class Magnoliopsida; order Asterales; family Asteraceae; genus Artemisia; species Artemisia argyi. The sequence continues at coordinate 169,592,176 of CM060706.1, read as the reverse complement.
GAAAAAATCGGTACCACTAATTCGGTACGGGATCGGTACGGTACCGGTACCGTGCTCATTCCTAGATAAACATATATTAAAAAGGTTACCTCATACAATGTGTAGAACCGTCAGGGGTGAAAACTCTCGAAGGTGTATCCTTAAGTAAGAGGAGCGAGGCCGATCAAGTGTTAAATGTTTTCCTTGAGGATGCCAAGAATTGATTAGAATATCTAGGCTAACCTAAAGTACATTTTTTCCATTTTACCTGCTCAAAGTTGGTTAATTATGATTATTAAATTGCATAATATGTATATGAAGCAAGTCGAGTTTGGAGCTTGACTTTTCCAAGACAAATTCTTAAATTTTGTATCATTTAAGGGTCAAAGTTGAGTTTGAGCTTGAGTTTTGGTAGATGATTTGAGCGCCTATTACTACGGTACTTCGGCATCCATCTTTTGGTCTTCACTCATAGCTGACTAGCAATCTTGGTTAATATCCATTGCAACCCAAACTCAGATGAATATTTTAGATGATTTAGTGAGGAATATGTTACAAGAGGTTCATGAATTATGAACATGCCTTTTGGGAAGGGTGTCAATGTAGGTTTGCGTAGTAGACTACCCGTAATGGAGTCTTGTTCCACGCCTGATACAAGCAAATCACGCGTCAACCACTACACCCAGTTTTAGAAGCTTTAAGCTTCTTTTCAAACAGTACCTTAAATAGCTTATAATAAGGAACAGTTTTAATAGGCTTTGTCAAGCAAACGAAATTATATTCCAACTAAAGCTAAGTTTTAATAGGCTTTGTCAAGTCAAATTTAAAAGTAAAAAACATTTTTCTGCGGGCAAGGTTTCCCGCGTTTCAAATCACTATTAAGCGTATGTAACGTTTAATCAAGTCAAACGAAATAAATAATTCACACGTAAGATTCAATTAGATCAAAGTGTGATAATGTTAAAAAAGTTTATTCATAGTTCTTCTACCATAACAATTAACGCATTAAAAAAATTCGACACAACACCTTGACCATGTGATATTCATTTGACGTTGGTCATTTTCAATCAGTTATGCGCAAATGCTTAAACCTTTTAAATAAAAACTTTCTAGACACGAATTAATTCGGGTATCCGTGAAAAATAAAATCGGGAAACCGAATTGTGATAAACAAGTTTCTCCGGTTTTGGATTCTTCGGTTATCGGTATTTCGCTGTAACACCCCAACCCGGCACGGGGTCAAAATGTCACATTATGGTGTTAATCAAAACATACAAACGCAAGCGGAAGACTTATAAACATAAAGATTACAAAGGTATTCTGATACAATAATGAAATACTAACTCTAAACATAGTGAGTTCCAAAACTGAAATATAAATCCAAACAAAATTTATATGAATCCAAATCCAAGTCTAATACATAGCAAATGGGGGTCTAATCATCAGGGTAGTCCACTAAGAGCTCCTATACACTCTTCGCTCAAACCCAGCTTTCCAACCTAAAACCTGCCGTAGAAAAAGAAATGCAGTTGAGCTTAAAAAACCCAGTGAACAGATATATAACAAAACGGATAATCGAAACGTATATAAGTATAAGGAAAGAAATCATAAGCTCCTGCTGAAATGAATATCATCTGTCAAAAGAATGAGCGATCAACGATCAACTGAAAAAATATCATAAGTCAACTGAATATAGAACATGAAGAATCAAATGATAATATGAATCATATAGTAACAATAATCAAAGAGCATGTAATCAACAAAGGCATGTCTAACGAGGTACTCAAATAGACATATATGAACATTGGAAAGCCACGAGCCGACCTAACGAGATACTCGAATAGGTCTCAAATCACATATCCATCAAATCATAAGTGTACGGAAAGGGGAGGCTTCTAAGTACCAAAAGTGAAAGGGTACAAGGCACGTACAGCCAGTCACTAAGCCAAATCATATCACATCATATCAAACGCATATACCCAAGATGCATCCATACGCTCCCTGAACAAAATATATATACAAGTACAAGACTATGCATATATATACAAGAATTGATCGGTCTCGCTTTAAACAACAAACAAAATGGTGGAGGTCTATCTTCATTCTAATGGATGTATAGAAGAATTGATTTCAAAATGGTAGCTTGGAATATTACAGGGATGAGCAACTTTAATCAGCAAAAGGAGGTGAAAAAACCAACAAAAAAGTGTTGGTTGTTATGTGTTTAAGTGTTCCCAGATTAGGGTAAAGATAATCAATAAGTACCGGATATTCACTTGAAATCGTGTTATCACTTTCCAATAGAAACTATTCGACCCTATGCCTGGGTTACACGAATATCTCTATGGGATAAGACCAAGTGATGTTCTTGTTTTAGGCACAAATCAAGAACAGAAAACGTATTCAAGTGTTTAGGGTTTGTGTTGATAATCGTATCCATGCAGAATGTTATGACCTCTATTTATAATAGAGAATACTCAAACCGTAACCCATGAAATTATGGATAATTAACGGCCCATTAATTATATCATAATATTTTCCATAATAGTAGGAATCAGTGGTTAAAAACGAGCAGCAGAATAAACTGTCAACTAATGCCATCAGCAGAATCATTCTAGCTGCAGAATCTACTAGCAGAATCAGATCAGCAGAAACAGATTCTACTAGCAGAAACAGATTCCACTAGCAGAAACAGATTCTACTAGTAACCACTATGAGTCAGGGAATTCAGTGACCAAATGAGTGTACACTCCGTACCTCCAAACCCATTATCAGGTGTGAATTAATCCCTCAAGTGCACTAAATTTTCCAACAAAAAAAAGAGGATTTGAATCTTTGTCCATGTAGTCCCTGAGAATATTTTTGGCAAATGGGATTTGTATCTCAAATGTATCATGTAGCATAAGAGGTTTTGTAGGATTGTAACAAGTTGGAATCAAAGAGTGGTTAGTGTGAAGCGCATTCATTCCTCAAGACAAGCTATGTTTTGCCCAACAGAATCAGTAGAAGCTAATATCAAGTTTAACTATCTATTCATGTATGCAGCAAACAGAATAAAAGCAAAGCCAAAATCATACAAGCGTAACAGAGGAAATCACATAAGTCCAAGGCCTCATAAAAATCACAAGACCGTATATTCAATTTAGAGTTGCAATCGATGAAATGACGCTAAAAACAATCTTAAAGCAAACCACAAGTAATATATAGGACCTTAAAAATGCAAGTAACATTGATAACAATCTGCGGGTTAGTCTTTCCAGAAACAGACGTGTTATACTACTAAAACCAAAGAGATGAGGTCGATCAGTATATATGGCCAACACAACGACTTGGCAACAGGTTCCTAAACTGGATAAGCAAGATCTCGATAAAGCATACAAAAGAAACTATGCAGAATACGTACAACAACGAAATCCAAGAATGAACAAGTATCGAGAAACTCAATCTGATTGCTAGATCATAAAGCCCGTGATGTCCACCATGTAAATTCCTTTGTCTTCCTCAAGTTTGGTGTCAACCTTAGCATCCGCAAAATCAGCTTGAGAAGGTAAGTCCATGTTCACAGTTACTAGTGTGAGTCTTCCTCTGTGTGCAACAAAACTTGTGATACCTAGCTTGGTGTGATTCTGTATGAATGACGAATGTGATTGTCGCTAGCTACACCAAATAAGTAAACAACATACTTGAGGCGATCCGGTGTTGATTCAAGAAGATACCATTGTTTAGATACGGGGTCCTCGTGGTGCTTGTTTTTCTTAATTTGGAACCAGCTAATGGGATCTGTGAGCTTGGAGAGGAGGGCGAGGCGATACGGATGGATGGCTTGAAATGCATGAATGAGAGCTATAAAAGGAAACATGATTGGTGATTAGTACAGTGAATATAAGAATTGAAATAAACTAGTAGTAAAAAATGAGTGAGTAAGAATATCAAAACAGATTGGTGGTGTTTGTATAAAATTATAAAAGGGGAGAAAAAGAAAGAAATCTAGTGGAGTATTTTATTTAAACACAAAGAATAAGAATAATAATGTAACAATAGTAGATCCAACAAGAGGCTTATGACAAAAATAGCATGTCATCCTAGCTTAGTAGTGAGTGACTTTTAAGAAAAAAACAACTACTGTATGAAATTTGGGTGGGTTTTTAACCAAGTGCATAGTAATAGTAATAATCATCTTCAAGCAACCCATATGGAAAAATCCACAAAACCAACCATCTCGCCAGAATTAAAAGAGACAAATTTATTACACTACCGACATCACAAAACCCACATAACCAACCAAAACAACAAACAAGATCAACAAACTTCATACTAATTAAATTAAATTAAAAAAAAAAAAAAAAAAAATCTACACACTCCCCACATCAGAAAAAACCACAAAATTAATCAAATCAACAGCAAAAATTTCACAGAATGCGAAAGAAAAAAAAACACATATAACAAAATCCACATAAAACTAGCATGAACGAGACCTCATTGACATCATTAACATCAGAAACTATACGTCAACTTGTGCAGCAAGTTGGGCATACGCTGATTGATATATGTAGCAGTCACATTATTAAGTAATGTAATGTTCGGTCTTCACTCGAAGCATCCAAACAAATTAGGGACTCTTTCAATTATCTCATCGAAACCAATGACATATACATGTCCAATCTAACAAAACAGATACTATATATGTCAGAAGATTATGGTTTCTTATGTAAAAACTAACAAACTTTAAGAAAAACAACTTACTATGCCAATTATATCAGAGAGATGTGATAACTCCAATGTAAAGCACCCTAGATCCGGGTCTCTAAAAGAAACAACAAAATAAGGATATGATATGACATAGAGTTAACAAGAACAAAGTTTGAAATATTAGTTTACCACATGGATGTTTTTGATCCCTAAGGCAACTGCAGGCCTGCAGCACCTAGCTTTGAGTAAGATGCGATGACCTAAAAATGTATCAACGTGAGGGGTAAAGAAAGAAACTATTTTTTAAACTACAGTCAAAAATGAAAAACGTTGATTACTCATTGCAGCAGCAATTAATGATTTTTCTAAAAGTTTGTTTAGAGCTGTTTTTTTAAGTTGTTCATCATAAGCAGCTTTGAAATTCGGATATAAACACACTACTTATAACTGTCTACTAACTTGAGAGTAAAAAGATACTTTTAAGCAGTTTAAGAATTGCTTATTTGAACTGCTTATTACATCTTAAACCCTATAAGAAATGGCAAACACACAAAGAACTCTGTCTACTTAACAAAGACAAATCCAAATACCCCATAATACCTAATATATCATACTAGATGTGCCAAATGCTAATAGATGTTACATTCTTTAAACGTGCAAAACTATAATCCGACACATGAGAGCTGCTAGAACCGCCTTTTCTGCCGGCTGATAATAAACTAATGACTTAAAGTGGGTGTATTTTACTACGTGTGTGACTGTCCAACACAATCAAACACAGAAATCAAATAAAGATTCAAAACTTAAAAAAAATAAAATAATAAATAAATAAATTTAATCGTTTTTCTAGAACGACAATTTTTTTACACATATACCATCTAAGTCATAATATATCTAACAAGAGTTTTTCTAATGTGTGCCCTGGGGCACACGTTAAGAACACCAAAAGGATAATGGGACCCACGAAAAAGTACATCCGGACCCACAGAAAAGTACACTTTTCAGATAAAAGGTGTGGTCCGGATGTACTTTTTCGTGGGTCCCATCATCCTTTTGGTGTTCTTAACGTGTGCCCCAGGGCACACATTAGAAAAAATGCCTCCGGCAACCATGAACCATCGGTGGACAACTCACTTACTCACATACCACTAGACCAAAGGCGTTAGGCAGCAAACCTGTTTATTAACATTAACAAATAGAAGTACATAATATAAAAAGATCTAAGAATTAAAGACCAACCATGTTTATGAAGGTAGTCTAATCCACGGTTTGACATGATCTCTTTCCACACTAAATTTCATAATAATAACGTCGTCTCATCAACCGGTCAACCCTTTAATATTTTACCAAAAACACTGCTAATTAAACCTTTAAATCTACAAGAACTTAGCTTGGAAGGTGTAACAAAAAGAGTTTTGAATAACAGGTTGAGTTTAAGAGGTTGATTTTGTAGGTTTTTGGGGTGTTGTATTTGAAAGGGTAATCCCATCTTTTATAAACAAAATGTTAATACCTTCACCAACAACCAAATTTAATGCAGAAAATAAAGATGATAGAGACTAGAGAGTGTCAGCTCTAAACAAGAATCAAGAAGCCCATTGTTTTATTTGAGGGTTTTAAGGGTGGGTTTACTAAAAAAGGTATGAAAAGGAACCGAAAAGGTTTTCAAATGAACCAAAGTCATGATGAATATGTTAAAAAAATTGAAAGACTGGTTACGCAATTGTACAAGTTTTATAGTGTAATGTACAAACTTATACAGCACGAATTAACTTGTCCAATTTCCATTTTATTTCTTGTCCTTATTTTGGTTACATTGGTTACAGGTGTCGAATTTTTATTAGACATGCCAAACAATTTTCATTTGTTTTCCTAAAGTATTTTTATATAAATGAGTTGGCATAGTTAAAAGTTATTCTTAATTTTGTGTGGCTAAACATGTGTGGCAATAATTCATTGGTTATATCAACCGGACCAACTTTTTTACAATCAAAGGAAATAATGATACATAAGTTAGGCACAAAATTAGTCATATATTTTAGGTAAAATTACATGTATATTCTTGAAAATTTTCAAAATTACATATATATCCTTTTTACTAGTTTTTTATGCATAAAATACAACGCTTTTAATGTATCAAAAAGATATATGTGTAATTTTAAAAATTTCCAAGGATATATATGTAAATGCCCCTATTTTTTAAGTCTCCCATTCTTTTTCATTTATGACATAAGAAAAGTCACAAGTATTATTATCCACATATTTTAAACGAGTACAAAGAAATATGGGAAGATGTATTTGTTTTTGTTAGTGCATCTGAAATATGCGGTTGAAAAAGGGAGAGCGCGGTTTCGGAACCGCTTGGAACCGAACCGGAACCGCAAGAACCGAGAACCGAAAAACGGATGGCCTAAGAACCTAGAACCGGATCGAGTAACATATCTCGGTTCCGGTTCGGTTCCTTGCGGGTCTAACCGATTGGAACCGAAATTTTTAAGAAAAATGAATTATATAAACTACAAATAATACTTTTAGAACATGTTTGATCTTCCGCATAATAATCCCAACTAAATGTGGACATGAGTTTGACTTATTGTAGGACAAAGCATGATATATAATCTATTAGCCGTGTTGGTTCTTATTTTGACTTGATTTTTGACAAAAGCTTGATCCATAGTGCGATTAATACCAACTATTGGACCAATTTATATGAATGTTATTAACCACCTCATCATCTATGTTTTCATTCTCAGTGCTTGCATCTCCTTTATTTTCACATGTTCCTATCTCTCTTTCACTCCATATATAATACAAAAATAAAAATAAAAATTAAATCCTATTAAAAATTCGTACATACATAGTTAAATACTTACATATGTTGCATGTTGCTAAAGTTTGTAATTTGTAAATGTCTTGACAATAATTCACTATATAGGAAATTATATTAACTTAATATATCTTCATTAGTTTTTGTCTGTGGATATACATCGTTTTGTTAACAGTTTACTAACATGTATTGCATAATCGTCTGTCGATTGTAAAAATCTATAATATTGGTCTCAGCAAGCGAAATGATTTATTTAATAAATGTGTTATATCTCATCAATATTATAAACAACAAAAACTATAATTAGACACTAGAGTATGAAAGTCGGGCGGTTCTTCGGTTCTGGAACCAATACCAGCGGTTCCGGACCGAACCGAACCGAGAATCGCGATTTCCAATAATGAAGAACCGAGAACCGGACCGCGGTTCTAAAATTCGGTTCGGTTCCGGTTCGGTTTCGGTTCATTTCTCGGTTCCGGTCAGTTCCCGGTCAATTTGCTCACCCCTAGTTAAAATTACTTCTAACTCTTCTTACTTTAGTTTATTTCTCATTTAGTCATAACACGAATAAACTATTACAGTATTAATTTTATTGTGAGAAAATGACAAATGTATCCATTTAACTAAAAGTTCTCAATGTAAGGTTTGAACTCTATTAAAATACTTATTTTTGTGCACAAATACTAGGTTTTCCTAAACTTGTGAGATTTAAGTGACACTTTTAATAATAGTTGAAAGTTTTGTAATGATGTTCATGTCTTGTAAATTTATTAGGTTTTTCACCTTTTATTCATGCCTTGCGAAACCTTTTAAGAAAAATCGTAACTTTTTATTAGTTGCGGTTTATTCACCTTTGTGCACTTATCTACATGATGCTATTCCCATACTGCAAGGATCTGGTATTATAAGTCATATCGTTTATGCTTTTCCAGAAAAATCCATCTTCGGGTTATGCCATGACCAGTACAGGTGGTTTTGGATCTCTTGTTTGGGCTCATCATGTTACTAAGAGTGTCAAAATATCCAAAATCAAAAAAATAGAGAACGAAACCGACTTTTATGTTAACCGAAGCAATTTTTTCAATTTGGTTAATCGAACCGAACAAAGAGGTTTTGGTTTTTGTTTTATAAATTTGTGACGAATGGTTAACAAGAAAACTGATAGTATTAAATACTCTCAGCTCTACAAATATTAACTACTTGTAACAAATTACATATATAAATACCGGTAAGAAATAAAATAAAAAGGTTTTTGTCGTGAGAAGTGTAAAAACGATTGAGTAGGGATGAGCACGGTACCGGTACCGTACCGAATTAGAGGTACCGAATTTTTCCCGAGCATAAATTAGGGTACCGGTACCGTACCGAACGGGATTCGGGAATCGGTACCGGTACCGGTACCGGGAAATCGGGATTTTCCCCTTTTTTTTCGGGAATTTCCCGATTTGGTACCGGTACCGTACCGAATTTGTGGTACCAAATTTTTTTCCTCCTTATTTCGTAGTACCGGTACCGTACCGTATTTCGGGATCGGTACCGTTTCGGTACGGTACCGGTACGGTTCCGGTTCGGTTCCGGTATTCGGTACGAAATGCTCATCCCTACGATTGAGAAACTTAATAAGGTTCTCGAGAAAATTAGAAATTTTTACAAAAGATAGAAAACATTGGTGCATAAAAACGTAGTGAATGAAGTTTTCGGGATTTTGATTTTTACAGGGTTTTTTAATGCACAAATATAAAATTTTAATGCACAAGAAAATTTTCAACGCACAATTATTTTATTTTTGATTTTTGAGATGTTATGCACAACGAAATTTTATTGCATATACTAAAATGATGTTAGATGCACAAAATTTCGTTTTACAACATTTTATAGCGTAAACGTTTTGTTCACAAGTTTTTCAGCAAAACTATACACTTTTTGAAAAACTTTCTTCATAACCTTTTTGTCTATCAACGTCCCCTATCTTTGTGAAAACTTTTGAAAAATAGTTAGAGATTCTAATGATTTTTATTCTCTGTGTTGTGATTTTGATGTACATTTATCGTTTTTATTGGTTTACATCAAATATAAGGCTATGCACAGCGGGCCGGAGGAAGATCGGTCGAGTGACCATGTGACCGATGTTTACATCGGTCGAGGCCAATGTGGAGGTTTGGGCAAGAATCGGTCGAGCAAAGAGAAACGAGGCTATCGGTCGAAAACTCGACCAACTTTGAAACATGAAAAAACTTCCCAAAACTTGAAACGTTTGTATTAACCGTTGGCTTGCAAGTTTATCACAACCTCTTTTCCTGTAGTTTGGCTAGATCAACACTTTTCACAACTTTCATATCTTTCTCGGCCATGATGTTGTGTTTGTGTTTTTATGTGTGAATGTTTGTTGATGAGGGAGTGATAAGTGATTGTAGGGATTAGTAAGTTTAGTTTTCAAAGTTGTTTGGTTTAAATGGCTACAAGTATGGTAATCACCTGTAAATGGCTACAAGTTTAATTTTCAAAGTTTTCAAAGTTGTGTTTTTGTGTGTTAATCTTTGGTTGTTTGTAGGGATTACACGTATAATTTATGTGATGATCATGCAAGTATGGTAAACTACAAGCATGTAAATGGCACATATTGAATGATGGGCACGTGCGCATGAAATCATTTATGCATGGATTTAGTTAAACTATGGAGTAAAATATATATATATATATATTAGTCAAAATTGTGGCACTTCGATGAATATGGGTTATGGAAAGAGAAAGTTGGGGTGACAACCGAAAAATAATGCAATATGGGTCACCACTGTGCCCAGCCTAACATAATGCCATGTTATGTATTCTCGGTGCTCTATATGAAATCTTTTTTATAGAAATAGGAAGTGTCATCACCACCTAACCCAAACGGATTACTTGAGCGCACCTATTGTTGGCTTGTAGTGGCGATTTTTAACAGTAGTTTTACTTAAGTTGACCCTCTTAGATTGCATGTTCAAATGTCTAGTCGTAAATTAATGTTAGTGGGCCTAACAACCCTTGAAAGTTGTTAATCACATACGGTTTTTGTCTAACATTAAGGACATGGATAATTTTTTTCTAGATTGTAGCTTACGCATATTAACTACTTAAAGTACTTGCTTCAAACCAATAAAAGTGAAGACTTACTATTGTTATTTTTGATGCTTTTCCTATCATGCTATTTTATTTATTTATTATATTTTTTTTTTTCAGTTTAATAAAAGAAAATATGTTCCAAAACACATACTCTCGATGAAATGCTCCGATGATACTTTGAATCTACTGCACATCCCCTAGTTCAATTTTAAAATGTTTTATCATATGTTAAATTGGTAGGTGATGGCTTGGTTGCAAAGGATTTATTGGTCTTATGTAGTTATGTTTGAGGGTTGGTACTTGGTTGGTGTGTGTCATAATGGAGATTTATTGGTCTTAGGTGTATAGCTGGTGAGTCGGTTTTTTTCTTTCGGCTTTTGTAATTGGTAAGTCATATTAATACGTAGTATATGCTTTGACATAGGACCCAAAAATTGTTAGTGGCTCCAAAATTTGACATGTTAATAATTATATTAATTTTGTACACATATTTTTCACGAGAAAAAAATTATTTAGATGAGAAAATATCATAAATGAGTAATATATTATAACGTTTAGATTACTAATTGCATTATATTTATAGACGGTGACACTTTATATATAACATTTACTTATTGAAAGAACTCATTATCTAATTTCGTCTAACGCATTCAAAAATTTCATAAATTCATGAAACGGTCCTGCTTTGACTAGAACACCATATGCTCTTTTAAGCTGTGCAAACACAGCCCAGAAGTATTTAATAGTCGTAATAAAATCATTTGCGAGCTTACTGTAGTTTTTGTGTTTTAGCTACACTAAAATGGTTTTATTACCTCACCGTAAGAAATGTATGAAATTTATAGTTGTATTAAATTAAAGTTCTAACGATAGCAACTTTTGATAACAAAAGAAAATATTTCTTAGATTTTTTATATATTGGAGCCTTCTTACTTGAATCTTCTTAACAAACCATAAACTTCAACTTTCGTTACATAACTTAAGTTGATTAGTCAATAATTTATTATCCGAAATTTTGATCTCTCAGGTTCATGATTCAAATGAAATAAATAAACTAAGACTTACAGAAAACGAGTAATAATCTACTGCGCATTGTGGCGAAGTTTACAATTTTACATTTTTTTAGCGAGCTGAGACATATTTTTAAGTAAATCATAAACAAACACCACACCCAAACCAAATTAACGTTATACCTTTGAGAGTTCTTCATAAATATCCATTGCCATGCTAAGCTTCCGACATTTACTAAAACCATTAATCAAGACAGTAGACAAATTGACATCGTTCATCAATCCATTGCTTCCTAGTGAACGGAAGAGAGCTAATGCATCAGAACAGCGGGAGTTGTTGCACATTCTATTGAACATATTTGAGCAAGATACTATAAGTAATTAAACATATCAGGAGTCAGGCCCTTGGTTTGCATCTTATTGAATAGTTCCATAGTGGCAGCGGGGTTCCCTGATTGAAACAAAGCTTATTGCAACATAGTGTTGTAAGTAACAGCATTAGGAATCAAACCCTTGTTTGGTATTTCTCGAAAAATATTAGTGGCCTCATCGATTTGCTTCTTCTTGCAGTATCCATTTATCAAGCTGCTATATGTGGTACAATATCCTTTTCCACGATGCAATCAACAATGTTTGTTGCTTCATCCAATTCACTGTGTAAACAGTACCCCTTTGTTAGTGCATTGTAAGTGATTAGATCCGGATATAGACCTTTTCGTATCATTGCTTGAACAGCAAGCTCTGCACCTTTTACTGATCCTTGCTTGCAAAAGGCATTCACCAAGATATTATAGGTATGTGAACTGGGGGAGATTCCTTTCTCCTCCATATCTATTAACAGTCTTGCAGCCTCTTTCTCTCGACCAAAGTTACATAGACCATGAATCAAAGAGGTATAAGTGATAACATTAGCATGGACGCCTTTTTCAGTCATCTCATTGAAGAGCCGTATCATCAACCATTCTATCTTTGCAGAGGCTGTCAATGATTGTAGATTAGTGTTGTACACATGGTTTACATGATGACCCCTTTTCCATGAACCTGAGCAATTTAAGGGCCTTGCTAGTGTGACCAACTTTACAAAGGCCATTAATAACTGTTCCGTACATAACCTGATCAGGTTCACATAGTTTATCTCTATGCACTTTCTTAAATAACTCAATAGCTTCAAAAACCCAATCAGCAAGAACAATCCCATTAATGAGAGTGTTATAGGTAGTTAAGTCAGGAGGATAACCTAGCTTGAAGATAGTGGCTAATAAGGCAAAACCATAATTGAAGCAGTTAATAGAGATGTTGATTGTATAAAACCATAATTCGACAGACAAAAGTCTGATGGAAATGGAACAACGATGCATACAGATGTTCGAAGAGAAGAAAAGTGTTTAACTTTATTTTTGTTATCACGAAGGTGAAATCTTATGCACATCATTTCTTAAAAGGTTCTGGAAAGGATGGTACACTAGTCTTGCTAACTAGCAACTGTCATGAAATAAGCAGTGGCGGGAGCCGGGTAAACGAGAAGAATTGATTTCCGATTGTCAGCTGATGAAGTGATAAAAATGTAGAATTTAACAATGCATTTATAAAATAAGCCAACTACGTATTAAGCAACACATGGCAAAATAAAACTTGAATGAGTGCTAGTTTGAGTGAGTGCTAGTTCTGTGCAAGTTGTGTTCAAGATCAAGTTTGAGTTGAATTATAAAAGGTTATTGTCAAGCTCAATTTAAAGCGAAGTTAGTTGTTTCATGTAAAATGCAATTTTAAGAAAAAGGTATATCTATACGCTATGTGTGTTTTTTATTCAATCAATACCAGTGTGGTAACAAAACCGATGGATACGGACATGCAGTACTCTTCATACTGTCTTCCATAGTCGTTCTTTCAATCAACTAAAGTATAGCTGTATTTCTTCACTGTTTCACTTTCCAACTAGATCTAACGCGGCTGATGAATCAGTCTTGGACTCACTTTCACATTCACGCGCCTTCTGGTATAGCCTCGGCGCGTCCACTACACACGCCTTCCTCCAGTTACTCAAGCTCACCAGCATCATATCCTTCCTCACCTCTTTCTCTTCATTTACCAAAACAAAACAAAAAACTATAACAAAACATTAAAAAGGCACAATAATAACAATGATTTAACTAAATAACCGATTAACTAAATAATTAACAGTTTCGATCTATTTACCTTGAGATCCGTTGTTTTTACCATTAACATCGATCATTCAGAGCTGATGAAGGTAATCCATGCTGACGTGGCGTCACATCCATTGGCATTGATTTTGATTTTGTTGAAAATGAAAATATATTTGAAGCCGAGCTCAAGGTCTTAGAAGTCAAAGCTCGAGCTTTGTTAAACTTGACCTCGGCTCAGCTAAGAAAAAACATTGTTCAAAAAGTAGTATGGGTCTATGGGAGTTGCTTAAGAAGCATATGTTGTTTTAGAATCGCAATTGCAAAGTAAGGATGTTGAGCACACTCTGTCGCACTATTCCTTCAGATATCTTCTACATTTTGTAACATTTCAATTTTGTGTTGTGTTTGGTTTTCAATAATGAAAACCATGTAAACACATCTGTAGTTGCATAGTAGATACATTTTCAGTGTTCCCCACATGGGATTATCAATCAACATAAAAGACCATTATAAACAGAGGCTTCGGTTTCATGATCAGCATAGCCCTTGTTGATTTTATAAGGTCCATAAACCATTAGTTACAGAAACAAAACACATACATCAACATCAATCTACAACCCGCTACATGTATAGTATTCTATGGTTTGTACAGACAGGGTTTCTTTAAGCCTTAATGAGTTGTGAGAACCTAATAGACATAACCTTAGAAAACCTTAGTTTTCAAGCGTTTATTTGCCTGTCATCAACATAAGCAATATTATCATATATTGAAAATAGAAAAAACAAGAATTATGATTTTTGAATTCATAAATAAATAGATGGCACTCTCGCCGTGACTACTAGAATCTACAAAAATAGTGTAGTTAGGAAGAATCCTCTGATCCGGAAATTAATGCCTCCTACCTTTTACTTCGAATGATAACATAAGTCAAACCTATTACATTTTCAAACATGCTTGACATAAGTCAAACCTATTACATTTTCAAACATATGATTGACAAGGTTCTCCTACATTCTGTAACGCAAAAGTTGAATAGTTATGCTCTTGACATTCAAATGCAAAAAAGACGACCTAAGAACAACTATAATTGCTCCCTGAAACTAAAACTTGATATACCTCACGACGTTAAAGTAATGATGTGAGATGTTAGATCATATATACCTCCTCCTTTTTTCTCTAAACTTGCAATCTTCTTTATAATATTTTGCAGACGAGAATATTGTCCTGCATTTGGGATTAAGGGTAGCAACATCTCAAAAGTAGCAGAATCAGGCAAGAAACCTCGATTGATCATTTCTTCTAGAAGACGCTCTGCCTCTTGACACTCATTTTTTTTCAACAACCCTTGAACAATAACATTGTATGTAACACTATCCGGCACACATCCATTATCTTCCATCTCTGTGAACAATTCTTTAGCTTTAACAAATAAACCTTCTTGGCAATGCACACGTATCATCAGCGTATAGGTCTTAACATCAGGTTTCAATCCTTTCAATAAGAGTTCATCATACAAATCCAATGCCATGTTAAGATTCCCGCACTTGCTAAAACCATCTATCAATATAGTATAAAAACTTATGTCTCTCATCAATTCATTGCTACCCAGTGAACGGAAGAGAGCTAATGCATCAGAACATTGGGAGTGATTGCACATTCCATTGAACAAGATACTATAAGTAATTATAGTAGGAGTCAGGCCCTTGGATTGCATCGAATTGAAGAGTTCCATACCGGCAGTGGGGTTCCCTGATTGAAACAATCCGTGCAACATAGTGTTGTAGGTAACAACATTAGGAGTCAAACCCCTTGTTTGGTATTTCTTGAAAAATATCAATGGCCTGATCGATTCGCTTCTTCTTGCATAATCCATTTATCAAGCTGTTATATGATGATGTTGGGCACAATATCCTTTTCCACCATGCAATCAACAAGTTTTCTTGCATCATCTACTTCACCACGTAAACAGTATCCATCAATCAGTGCATTGTAAGTTATTACATTTGGATGTAGACCTCTTCGTACCATTGCTTGAACAGCAAGCTCTGCATCTTTGACGGTTCCTATCTTGCAAAAGGCATTTACCAAGATATTGTAGGTACGTGTACTGGCTTGAATTTGTTTCTCCTCCATATCTATCAACATTCTTGCAGCCTCACTCTCTCGACCAAAGTTACACAGTCCATGAACCAAAGAGTTATAAGTAATAACATTCGCAGGGACGCCTTTTTGAGTCATCTCATTAAAGAGCTGTAGCGCATCATCAACCATTATGTCTTTGCAGAGGCTGTCAATGATTGTAGAATACTGTTCTACGAAAGGTTTGCATGATCCCTTTTCCATGAACCTTAACAATTCAAGTGCTTTGCTAGTTTGACCTACTTTACAAAGCCCATTGATAATGGTTCCGTATGTAACTTGATTAGGCTCACAAAGTTTATCTCTAATGAGTTTCTTAAACAATTCAACGGCATCAGAAACCCGATCAGCAAGAAAAAGGCCATTAATGAGAGTGTTATAAGTAGTTAAATTCGTGTAAACACTTTCAGATCGAAGTATTTTGATGGTTCTATCGAAATCTTTAATCGGATAAAACTCAGATTTTTTGAACAGATAATATGTGTTTTGTTGTTATGAAACCGAACCAGAGAAAACCATGAAAATATGACCAAATCATAACTCGGTTGTAACTGCCAATGGCCGAATTAATTAAATTAACGGGTAAAATTAAAGTCCAAAATACCGGGAATTTTATTTTTAAGTGCGTTTTTAACATAGCACTTTATACCAAATAAAAAATTTTGACCCCAGCTAGGGGCGCTGCCCCTTGGACCCTGCTACCAGGGGCCCCCGCTACCGGGGGCGCTGCCCCCGGACCCTCGTGATTCGGGGCGATAATCACAATAACGTCATACAAGTGTGCACTCCGCACAATCCCGACTTGTTGAACATTTATCATGATTACACATTGGTCAACTAAATCAATTCATTACAATTAAATCATATTGGTGATGTAACAGATATCACTAGGAATACACATCAATTTAATTTGGTTAAAAAGTGAAAGGGCTGTTGAATAATGTTCCATCTTTACAATTGGAGTAATGAGCTTGTTAAATTCAATAAGGCTGCCCACCGTAAGGGGATTCAATCCCCTTACTTTTTCATGCCACGTCAGCTTTCTCTCTCCAGCGACCTGCAGGCGATTCAGTGCCCCAGTAAGGCGACCTACACTACAAAAATAATACTACCTCCGTCCCATTTTAATTGTCCGTGGGCCCGAATTTGACCGTAAATATTTTTGTTTGTATTATATAACACTTGATGAAATTTATATCATTGAAAAGTTCGTTTAACGAACTTTTCAATGATATAAATTTCATCAAGTGTTATATAATACAAACAAAAATATTTACGGTCAAATTCGGGCCCACGGACAATTAAAATGGGACGGAGGGAGTACCCCACAAAAATACCTCATTTAATTAATTAATACACACACAAACAAAAAAAAAGTGCGATCGACGATCGGGCATACGACCCATTTGTGTTTTTGTCCTTGCTCGACCGAAAAGCCACAAAAGCAACGATCGATGGAAATCGATCGCATGACTCGGTCGTCCATGCCTTCTGTGCCCAGCCTGATGAAGGTGGAGATTTTCTGTGAAGCATTTCATCAAACCATTGGAGTGTATCATCGAGCTTGGGAACAATAGGACTACAAAAGAATCTTTGATGGAAATGGTATGAAGATGCAGCATATAGATGTTGATAATAATTACAGGGAAGGTGAAGTTTCGTGCACATCATTTTAAAAGGATCTGGCATAGATTTCTGAAGCAAACAAGAAACAAGGGAATTAGTTAAGTGTGATTTCAGAATTAGTTACTTTTGTTCTCTAAGGCTAAGCGTAAAGGACCCCAAAGACGCGTCGGTCACCCCAAAAGACTCGTCTTCCTCGTAATCCCTCCTTCCATCCACGCGTCTTTAGAAGTCGGTTTATGCATCAACCGACTTGTGGTTGTGTGTGTGAGTTGTGATGTTGATTTTTGTGAGATGTTTTTGTGTATAAATTGAGTTTAGTGATGGTGTAGCCAAAAAAAAAAACTATGACCAGCCGTTGAGTTATCAGTGTAAATAAGAACCTGGGGGCCAAGGCGATGTTAAAGGGTCGTAGACCACTTCCGTCAAGCAATGTTTTAAAACCCGGATCGACTCGGTTGAACCGTGAACTAGTCAGGTAATCAAAACCCAGTTTTGAAAATAAACCGGGTTGAATCGCCAACTAGAAGCTTGACTGGGTTAACTGAAAAACAGCTTTCCGATCTAATAAAACCTTTATTATCAATAATTACAAGACATCATCGGGTTACAAATATAGCCTTTTGCTAGACACTAATCTGCTACTCACTATACATGTAACTTCAAACCATAAAACAGTAAAAAGTAAAACAAACTAAAATCTGAAATCCAGACTTAAACTAAATCTGCAAATCAAATCCATTTGCAAATCAATCTAACGAGGCTGGTGAATAGGCCTTGGACTCACTTTTACGTTCACAATCTTGGGCGCCTTCTCGTAAAGCCTCGGCGCGTCCACCGCACGCGCCTTCCTCCACTTACTCAACCTCACCAGCATCATATCCTTCCTTACCTCCTTCTCTTCATCTATACCATAACAAAACAAAATTAACTCATCTAATTTAGTTAATAATTTTTTTTGATCTATTTTTATAAAATAAATTTTATTTACCTTTAGATCCGTTGATTTTAGAGTCATCAAAATCGATAAAATCATCATCATCAGGAAATAAGTAATCAGAAGAATCATTAAGATCAAAAATGGATTCAGAAAAGCATTCACGAAGCCAGTAATCACGAAACGAAGGAGAAGACCGAACAAGCGACCACCACTGATCGGAGAAATCCTCCACGTTTCGATAAGCCGACGGAACGAACATTGGAGCGTTTGGGTTCAGAGCTGATGAAGGTAATCCTTGCTGACGTGGCATCACATCCATCGGCATTGTTGTTGTTGATTTTTTTTTTATCAAAGTGAAATGAAAATGAAAATATCTGTTTAGATTGAGAGTGATGGTGGTATATAAATAGTGAGGTTGGTAACGATATTACGGAATTGCCACTGGAGTTAGTGGAGTGATAAAAGGAAGGGTGTTTTGGTAATTTGAGATGAAGGGAATGCGGACAGGATGGTTCTAGAGGGAGCGTTATCGGGACACGTCATTGTTCTTATCCGTTTGAGTCAAGTGTTTACTGTATCACGTTGTTTTTGCTTTTCTGTGTGTAGCGAAGATATTTTTAAGTTTGAAATGTGTCGAGTAAATATATTTTCCCGATATAGAGAATGGAAATGTTATTATGTTATGGTACAAAAATAAAATAGGTCCATGTGTTTGTCAAAAATAACGGTGATAGCTAACGAGTAGTTGTAATAAGTAGGGTAGTAAGTATTAGCGAGAATAAGTAGCTCTTTGTTTTAATAACGTGTTTTTTAACGTAGATGTATAATTATAATTAATAAGTGAAAACATTATTAGCTTGTAAATGCTACTAGAAGTCGCATTTGATTTAGAGCACTTAGAAAAAAAAAAAAAAAAAAACTCTAGTTGCTTATTTTCAAACAAGCATTTTCTGTATAGTAACGGAGTTTGAACCAAATATTTTGGGGGCCGTTTTCATTGTGAGATAGAAGTAGTTTTCGTAAGCATCGATGATACAAGGATTACAGTTTTGTATATACAAAACCGAAAATACCAACGTATATACAATTATTGTTTCGTAGAAGGTACATTTTTAAAGTAACATATGAATAAAAAAGGAGTAAGTGAGTGTTATATTTGACGTGAAACTTGTTTTCAAGTAGAGTGTTGTTAGGGGTTCACATTCTATAGGTTAATGGCACCTCCTTAAGGTATTTTATCAGTTTTTGAACAATCTGTAATCATAAAAAGAAAGTTTACCGTTTTATGTTTCATGTTTTTATACTTTTGACTTATCAAACTTTATATTTTGTGTTCCGTTCAGTTTTGTTGTTTTATAATAAAAGCTAAATTATAAAAAATATATATATATAGAAAATAAAAATTGAATAAATAGAAAGAATGGGTGCCATTATCAATCGAGAGATATGTATAACCTAAGCCTTTCAAATATTTAGGAGTGCCATAATACAAATTCCGAAAATTTTAGATGGGCTATACTAATAAGAAAAATCTTTGGGGGCTATGACCCCACCCTGCCCTTATAATCCTCCATCCTTGTTTGTGTAATGCTAACCGTTAGTTACTAGTTGTTTTAGATAGGGCTGCAATCAAAAAATCAAGCTTTTATCAAGCAACTCGAGCTCGAGCTTGAGCTTAACTCGATCAAGCCAATCTTTTATCAAACTCAAGCCCAAAAATTAGCTTGAAACATTTAACAAGTCAAGCCCAAGCTTTTGATAGCTCGGTTCGAGCTCTTATCAAGCTTTTTCAAGCTTTAATATATAAGGACTTATTTCATAAATAAATGAAAAATGTATTATAGAAGGACTTTTTACCCTAATTAATCTAATGATTTGTATTCTAGCATCTCTTGTCTCTTCTTCGATCATTCAACAACCAAGTAAGCTTCTTTTTTTATTTTTCCAATTTGTAAGTTTACTTATCAACAACTTTTATTTGATAATGTTAAGTGTTAACATCAACAAAAACTAATCATATTTATATTCTAATCGATATTTATATTATGTGTTGAATATCGTTTATATGGAGAAAAATAAACCATTTATATAAAATATAGATTTAAAAAATTTACTAGTGTAACGAGTTCCATCTTTTAAATCTATATTTTTACTATTAGATTTTATAAATACATTTATTAATGAGTTTGACTATTAAATACAATATTTTTGTATGCATTCAAGCTTTTCAATCCAAGCTCAAGCTTGGCTCGAAACCTAATCAAGCCAAGCTCAAGCCTGGATGATTAAAGCTTGACAAGCTATCAAGCTAAGCTCAAGCCTACTATTTTTGTTTCAAGCCAAGCTCAAGCCTTGTCAAGCTCGAGCTCGGCTTGACTCGATTGCAGCCCTAGTTTTAAAACGCTCAAACGCTTGCTACCAAATACACCGTATGTATCATGTAATGGACTTATTGACAACTTAAAGACATGTATATTGTGGAACGACATTGATCATTAAACAACTAAAAAGATTCATTCAAGTTAATCGAGGAAGTGAGTATTTTCAGCTTTGATACGTGTAGCCCAAGGTGTTCATGTGTGTCATTTTCAATCTTTTTTTCTGACCATCTCAAGATGAGACCCGTAAAGATTTGAACCATGGTTTTGAAGACACCTCACACCACGACAACTTTGGATGTGATCATAGATAAGAAAAGGACCAAATAAGATAATTGATTCATTCCTTATATAAACGAGCAAACATGGGAATGACGTACAAGCAAAAAGCCATAGCTGCCTTGCTTGCTTTATCTAAAGTTTTCCCACTTCGCTTTATATGAAAGAGCATGTTTTGAACCCATATGAATTGTCGATCTTCTTTTTGCTAATTCATTATTTCTAAGTGTTATTAGGTAAAAATAAAACCAGCTGGGTTATGGGTTGCATTGCCAAATAACGCGAGTAACACAATATCTACTACGTAATAACCTATGTACGCTGTTACGCTGTTAGTAGGGGTGTATTCGGATGGATTCGTCGGATATCACGTCATTCGGATCGGATTATCATAAAAAACAATTTGATCCAATATCCATCTAATAAGCATCATTAAAACTAAAATCTTAATAATTATAACGACACACAATTGCAAACTATAATCCTAATAAAATATTTTAATGAAGTTATATTATGCTTTTCATGATAGTAATCTGAAAATACAAATATTAATATAGAATAAACTCTATTTAAATTTTTAAAAGAAACCACACAAGGTAAAGACCGATTATAAGAGTTGTCAAAAAAGAAAAGGGATAACCCATATAGGCATATATCATCTCATGTCCTCTTGCTATTAAATCTACTTATTAACTCAAGAAATATCAAATTTAGCTCAACTTTTTTTCTATTTTTTTTAGAACGACAAATTTAGCTACTATTATAATCTAGTGACTAACTATTAACAGAAAATGAAAAACATTTTACGGATTATTCGGATATATCCAAATCTGAATAAAATTATATGTATATTACAGAGTATTACATTCGGATTATTCGGATTTATCTGAATAACCCGTTTAAGTTTTGAAATTATCCAATTAAGCTTTTTCGAATTTGGATTGGATCAAATTCATCGGATTTGGATGAAAATGACACCCTTGGATGTGAGTCGGGACCTATAAGGCTAACCTATATATCCAATCACAGGCTCGGCCCAATAACTATTTTCCTTATTTTGGTTAATGGCTTGATGCTATTTAACCGTTATGTTAATTATTACACGAACGAGCTGGGGTACCCGCGCGTTGCTGCGGGAATGTTGTGAATACCTTTTTTTTATTAAAGACTAAATTTACGACTCAACGATTGTCCAAAAATTATACGTAATACTATTTTTGTAAAGTCCCTATAGTTAAGGAATATTGGCCCATTCACTTTCTTAAAAAAAGATTTATACTGGGCCTAACAGAAAATTTATATCATGTGCAGCCCAATCCAACACCAACCCTAAAAATCTGCTATATAAATCCACTAAAATCCTTTCTACCCTAATCTTTTGTAACCACCTGGAACCCTAATCCTTTTTTAAAAAACGCAGCAACAAATTATTCCATTCATCAAACATATAAAAAGAAAATTCGTTCCTTTGATTCTTTGTATATCCGAAACTCACAGACACATACACCGCTTTGATTCTTGTTAACTTCGAACTCAAACACTCTCAACTTTTATACGAAGCTACTAAAGATCACGGTTTCAAGACCTTGTAACAAAGGTCTCAGGTAGGTCGTTTATTTTGTGTTTGTGTTGTTGTTTTAACCGAACAAAAAGATAGAATGAAACTGATGTTTTGTTCTTTCTTTTAATTGTCGGATATTTCAAAGAAGCTTTGCTTCAAAATGGATCGATGATGGTTGAGATCTTTGTTATATTCCTTTTTGTACGAATCATGTTAAACCGAAAGAAAGTAAGTGTCACTTCTTTGAATAATTGCCGATTTGTTATTGTATTTTCTTTAATTTTCGGATATTCAAAGAAGTGTCACTTCTTATATAGATCTATGATGATAATCTCTTACACTTTTGTTTTAATGACAAATTCACAAATCTATAAATAAGATAAGAAAACTGAGATCTATGATGTGCGTTTGTTGTTGAATGGTGAGGTATTATGGATGTGTCTTGATGTAGATGATATTGTTGTTTGTTGTTTACTTCGATTGATTGTTGATTGTGTATATATATTAACGTGAGGTGTTTTTGGATTTGTATCTGTTCTACATCTCATCTTGTTTTTTTTTCTTTTTTCTTTTTTTTTTTGTCGTAGGAATGTTGTTTGATTGTAAAAGAACTAGTATTTTAAGCCCGCGCGTTGCCGCGGGTTGTTTGCATGTGTAAGTTGGGCTGAAAAAGAGGTTTGAGTGTATCTGTGTTAGGATGTTAACAGTATTCATTGTGCAGTTAAGGGTGATATTTAGTCCATACACATTGCAGATCTATGTCCTAATTGGAAAATTATTCTAAAATTCTTTAATCAGTCATTGTTTATTGAATTGGAGTTCTTCATAGCTGGAAATATTCTTGATCATTATGCTCCAAAGGAACAACTGGCTGCGTAACTTATCGGCAATAGCTTTAAAGTCAATCCCTCCTGCTCTTCCTCTTCCTCCTTCCCTGTAGCCAATAAACATTACAACACTTCTTAGAATGATAAAATCTAAACAGATCGTGTACCAGTGAGTGTAATTAGCCATTTATAAATAAAGTCCGTCATATCCACAAATGAAAAAATAATAATGTCACACATCAGCTCACATTCCCTAGGGCGACAGCAGTTTCTTTAAGAAAACTTGGAGAATGGCTATACAGAATATGCCTTGCATACGTTTTATAACCAATAACTATAAAATGGTTGTTGCCTCCCTCCCACAACTAACTTATGCAACTGAAATCGAAGGGACTCTATTTTGTGTAATGTTACCTCTATAACAACAATAGACAACATCATATGTCCCCATATACTCTTATAAGAACACTTAAATAGGATGTTGATTAACATGTGGTTCCTTACCTTGTTCCACTTCAGTTACTTCAGCTATAGACTCAGGCTTCACGCTGCCTGTTGGCATTAGACAATAGTTACAATACACACCATATAATCTATTTACTGAAATTGATTGATGATAATAATTAATAATATGATTATCATGTCCCAAAGTTAACAACGAAGATTGATGCAGGTAGCCTTAGAATTGTTATATTATCATAAATGTTACCTTAAGATACGATAGCAAAAATTAATAGAATGATGGAATTGTTAACAACGAAGATTGATGCAGGTAGCCTTAGAATTGTTAACAACGAAGATTGCTGCAAAGAAACACGGCTGCATAACTATGCCATCCGGTCCCCGCCTCGCCAAGTTACGTATCCAATCGCCAACGAACCACTTCATTTGTCTCAGCAAATACATGCTAATCATCATAGCCCTACATGAAGCAACCAAACACGTGTTATTTTTTAGTTCATGAAAGTACGGCACGAAAGCAACAATAAGACCACCAACCAAAATAGCTTCTATCAGATTAAACTCTAACCACATACAACACATATCTTGATTACAAAAAAATCATGGCAGGAAAAATACAAACTTTAAGTCTAGAGTAGTTATTTGATCATTACAAATTCATTTTTTAAGCCATAAGTTGAAATAAACAATCTCATAAGCCGGAAAAAGTAAGCGTCTGAGCTTTCCAAGCAAATTTAAGAAGCGAAACTTTTATAGATAACCCAACGCTAATTTAAACCATACAAAGTAACCACACCAAAATGAATATAAGGCCACGATCCAAACGTAATATTTATTTGCAATAAAATTAAGAATTTTAAAGCAAACGTTTCAAGCAGAGTACATATAATAAAGTCGACACTGGTTTGAGTATACGCTTAGCAAAAATGATCCAATAGTAAATATTCCAAATTCACAATCCTCAAATAAAAATCCTAATCTACTTGCATAAAAGGCCACAATCATAGTAATCAGAGAGGAATGAGACCTGTGGAAGAAGATTAAAAAAAACAACTGTAGAAATAAATCAATTATCCATAGATTGATCTGTGGAAGATCATCAGAGGTTTATTTTTTGAGAGGAATATACACAAAAGAACGCATAACACCATATATTTGAAAAAAAAAATGAAAGAATGTTATTCAGCTTGAGTTTCAGCGCACCTTGATTTCACATGTTCATTTTCCGTGCCATGGCTTAACAAAGTATCAGCAACGTTTGTTGGCTTCATTCATTACGATACGCCTAGGTGAGAAACTACACAATCAAATGTAGAATATCAATAAGATGGTAAACTGCATTTAGCCAAATGAAAAATAAATTGTAACATTGCAAAAAGTGAAATTATACGTGTAATTCAATTTTCAAGTTTGCTGATATATGGAACTTGAAGAATTCTACACAATAAATGGTGAGAAACAATAAATACTTGAGACTCTTTTGACTAACAATTTATGGTTTTCAACCATAGCATAACACAAATTGACCCATTCATAAGTAAATGGACTAAAAAGGCCACATGTACTAAAACCTGTTAATTTTATTATAACATGTCGTTCGGCAAAACATTGAAGAAAATAGATTTTCATATGGAAATTAACTGAAACACCCAATAATATTACATCGAACTCACTTGCTCTCGCTCTATATTACAACATACTCAGTTCTAAAGTGCACATCTATAAAGCATCTAAACTTCACTCAACTGTATTCCAGTGGTTTTTTCTTAATACATGTAAACATCTTGTTATTCTAATGTGCAACGGTGTACTAATCTCTAATTAATTAATTATAATAGGTATATTAAATTCCTCATGTATCATATATTTTTGACAGTGTTTGCGGCCTTATCTGAAACAGCTCTAAAGTTGATCCCAACCAATTTTCAGGGCTCGTCTACCTTATTACTTACCATATTTCTGGTGTTAAATGAGCTCAATCCCGTAACTGATTACGGGACTTACAGCACAATACAATCCCCCACTACTCATAATAACAACGTAATTGTTTATTTTAATTTTTCTGTCATACTTATCTATTAGAAAGCTGACCTAAAGCCATTTATGGTCAGGAAACTACCACAGACAACCACCCGCAACGTCTTTCGCATAATTTCTGGGACAAAATTTGAAAATGAAAAGCAACAAAGATAAGGCGAGCTTTACTTACATCAAAGCAGCAGATACACGGCTGCAAAACTTTTTGTTTTTTTTTTCGGCGACTCTGCTGATGATATATGAGTCAGCGGCTCTCTTGACACATACAAAATGAAAAGCAACAAATCAAAAAGTTTCAATCTTTTATACAAATCTTGAAAGGCTGTTAACCTAATGTTAAATAATTAATGCCCAATTCATTTTTAATCACAAACAATTAAACCCCAAATCATTAAAACCTTAGAGGAATAAAAAAATTTCAGATTTACTTACATCAAAGTAGCAGATTTACAGAAGTGAGTTTTGATCATGCATTCGTATTCGTCGGAGTTTGATCCGGATACCGAAGATCCAACCGGTACGGTGGAGGATGCACGCATGTCAGCCGGAATCGATGATGATGTGTCTGTGTGAGGGTTTGATTAAGAGCTGATTAGAATGAATGGATGATTTTTTTTTTAGGATTTATCCAGAAGATGAGAGGGTTCTAGAGAGAGTGAGAGACCAAGAGAGAGGTTAGAGGTAGATATATGAGGGCATGTATATCGGGGTACTGTAGAAAATACACTGTAGAAAATGTACTGTAGAAAAGGTACTGTTCACAAGCGCCCGGTAAATGTTATATTGTATAATATTTTTTTAAGGACTAAATTTGTAAAAGATCGGTAACGGAGGACTAACGGTGCCATTTGCAGCTAACATGAGGGACCATTATCGTAAATTGCTTAGGAACAGTACACGCACTATTCCCCACTGTACTGCACTGTAGCAGCAACTGTTCTGCACTGTTTGTTACTGTAGCAAGGTTACTTTCCTTTTTAGTCCCTGAAAGTGGCATTCTGTTGCATAGTTAGTCCTTAGAGGCTAACGGTGAAAATAAAAGTTAATCTTAAGGGCTTGTTTCTGTTTATTATTTGTACAAAAAAGCCCCTGAAGTTACTGTGGGGTTACAAATTTACGTCACTGTTGTTAGATAACGGCCGTTAAGGACTAACTTCACAATGGATCAGTAACCTCGGGGGCTAAAATGGGGCTAACATGAAATTTGTGCGGGTACTGTTGCTACAGTAACCAAAACGCCTATTAGTATATATATAATAAATGTTGACATGTTACGTTACGAGTTTTGACTCTTTCGTGATATCTTGCATAGAACAAGTAATAAAATGAATGTGTAAGAATTTCGAACTAAAAAGTATGAACCGGAAATTTTCATTCATATCAATTTTTCACTTATATTTTTCGTTTAAAGTTTTTTCCCATGTAAAGTAAACAAGTTGATTAAACTTTCCAAAACATGTAAAATTGCACACACTTGCATATACGAAAGTATATGATTTCCCCCAATTGGAAAACCTAGAAACTGCAAAGACGTGCAAGTTATGTAGTATAAAAATGCTGCAAATACGTGTTAAGATGTGT
This sequence comes from Artemisia argyi, assembly GCA_030686995.1. Lineage (NCBI taxonomy): Eukaryota > Viridiplantae > Streptophyta > Magnoliopsida > Asterales > Asteraceae > Artemisia > Artemisia argyi. Next base: position 169,564,600 of record CM060706.1, on the reverse strand, counting down.
ACTCCAGCACGACTTACCAGATAACTCATACCACACAGGTCATCATCAATTGCCACATCACCCCCAAATGGTCAAGGTCAGTATTCCTAACCACTGTCTTCTTCCATAATCATATACTCATGTTAGACAACTTGAACACAAACTGACTTTAAATGCATCCAACACGTAGGTTACAACAGGTCCAATCCAACAAGGCCTATATATAAATGTTAATCTGGAGTTCTCCATTAAACTGCAATATAAATATATCATTTCACAACCCTCATCCCCCCCCCCCCCCCCCCCCCCCCCCCCCCCCCCCTTAAAGGCTTAAACAACCCTTCTGTCTCATGGGTACCTCAACAAGAGCACTGAAGATAGGAGTTATTGGGTTTGGTCCCTTTGCTCAGTTCTTAGCAAAAACAATGATCAAACAAGGGCATCTTATTAGTGCAACTTCAAGATCAGACCATTCTGCGATTGCTGGCAATCTGGGTGTCCATTTCTATAGGTATGTATAAGTTGTATAACACTTACCTGCACAATGTTCATCTTTTCATTACACGTTCTTAAAAGTAATAGTATAGTATAATTTGTGTATGAAGGGACATGGAAGAATTTATGGGATTAGAGCATGATGTGATTCTGATATGCACATCAATTATGTCGTTATCAGAGGTCGTTAAGTCTATTCCATTTCATTGCCTTAAAAGACCAACGCTATTTGCTGACGTACTCTCTGTCAAAGAACACCCAAGACAAATTCTCCTCCTGGTAAACTATAAGATAAATGTCACTTTCTTAATGAATCCCAGTAAACTCATAAATCTTTCCAGATATAGCATAACTACTTGGAACTTAGGGAGAAATGAATAGTGCAACTTAAAGATTACATTCTTTAATGACTAGTGAGAAATTAATATATCTTCCTACACATGATAATAGTGTTAAGCATAAATCTTTATACATATACTACGTATCATTTATGGCTCAATCGAACACCGGGCATCGTAAGCAAGTATTATCTTCTAATCCACATTAGGATTTAAACTAATTCAGTATACTACTAATATGTTTATAATGTCTTGTGAAAAATTTAGGAAGTTCCCCAGGACTCGGATCTGGTGTGCACGCATCCTATGTTCGGACCAGAAAGTGGGAAAGATGGGTGGAAAGATCTTAAATTTATGTACGAAAGAGTACGTGTTAGGGATGAGGATCTGTGTTCGTCTTTTCTTAGCATTTTCAAACATGAGGTAGACTGATTTTATACACAGGATTTTCGAATTTTCAGTGCTGTTTCTGAAAAGTGTACACTATGTATGATTTTGCTATGGACACGTGTGCATGAAAAATGTAAATTCAGGGGTGCAAAATGCTGGAAATGAGTTGTGAAGAGCATGACAGGCTAGCTGCCGAAAGCCAGTTTGTTACTCACACCATAGGCAGGTAAATGGCTTCTTAAACGGGTAATTTTGACCCTTTTGCAGGCATATATATTCATGTTAAGTTGGAACTATAATGGGTCAATGGGCAAGATAAAAATATATCTAAAAAAGAAACGGGTCAAACGGGCAAACATCACCCAAAGTGTATCTTTAATGCATGTATCATAAAAGCTCCCAAATCATTTTATTTATAAAACTAGAGTATTGGCCGTAATGAAATATTGTAAATTTTGAAAATCGTATTTGACACACTAATTGTTTATAAACAGATAAATATATTTTGGACAAAAGTGTTGTCCCTGAGTCCTGACCTGTACAAAAAGTATTTGTTTGGACCCATTACCCAACCCGCCCATTTTCCCACCCAATGACAACTTTTTAAGCTTCTAATCATGTTGATACTGTTTTTACAGGATGTTATCAGAAATGCATATTACAAACACACTGATAGACACAAAGGGGTTTGAGAAGCTGGTTCAAGTGGTATGCGCAAACTTACTTCTATACATTATATACATGTTGCTGTTATAGAAAGCAAAACATAATAGAAACAAGATTTTATTTTGTTAAAATGTGAAACAAGTAACATGTGACGGGTTGATGGCTACATGCAGAAAGAAAACACGGCGAATGATAGTTTTGATCTCTATAGTGGGCTGTACATACACAATAGGTTTGCCAAGCAACAGGTATGAAACACTTCTACTTCCTGTGTATATCTAGTGCTATCAGATCATTTTATAAGCTAACAAATGCATTAATTTACAATAACATATACATTGATGGCACAGTTGAAGAATTTAGAAAGTGCACTTCAGAGAGTGAAGGAATCACTAGAAGCAAGGATGAACAAGCAAGATGGGCGCAAATGTAACTAAAGATTGGCTTTAAATAAATATCATGTAAACTTGCATGCAAAACGGTTTAATGCCATTTTCTTGATGAAAAGACTTCACAATGTAATTTATGAATCTTTGGATAGTATCATTCACATGGTTACCTTCTGCATAATTACTTGTTACATTTTTTGTTTTTTTCAAACTTCCAATATAACAAGTTGTATATTATTGCTTCCTTTAACTTTCCAAAGTTAATTGGCAATTTGGCATCCCACTAAGTAAAACTGTAAAATGTTTATTCATAATTACTAAAAAGAACTATATTCCAGAAACTAAGAGGTAACTTTATCCTTGACGTGTTCTCTGATAGTGATTTTAGAATTTAAGGTCACATTAGGCATATGTGGAACATATGATCGACCTCTGAAAACCAACCTATACGTTAGCTTGTGGTGATATATTGTTTGGTTCTATCATTGACATAGTTTTCATACAACCATATATAATCTTTCTAATCTAAAAAGGTAATCCTACCATTAAAAACTACTGCATGATGGGGGATATCATTAATATGTTATATTTGCCTATTCAATGTTTTGGTAAAATGCAGAAATGCAATGTCCCTTTTTGTTCCATAAAATACCAAAATCCTAATGGTTCAGTTTATCTTAGTAATTTGTACACGTTGGTATGTCTTGTAACCATTCAGAACCCTTAATCATCCACCACTTGTTCACTTAGTTTCAACACTACAAAACCTACTATGTATAAGAACTCTTTAAATTTCCTTTTAAAACCATTACAAAAATATTTTGAAGTGTTCTTTGATTTCTCATGACTACCACATATAAGGACTCCTTAAATTTCTTTTTATACCATTACAAAGTAATTCTGTGACTGTTGTTTAGTTCCCAACAATTCTTTAAACAAAGTAATTCTGAAAACTATGCTGTAGTTCTTTAAACTAAGTAATCCCAATTGTTATTACATTGTGTTCTGAAGATAAAGAACAATGTAACCAGGGAGCTTATTTAGTACTACCTATGAACGATTTGCACTTGTATTCATGTATAAAATGGTTAGTCAATCAAAATTTGTTTCCTTTACCAGCCCGTGGGTTATACAAAGGCATAACTTTACAAAATCTGCTGAAAATTTGCCTCTATCTATCTTCATTTTGTGTTCTATCCAATGTGCTCAACTTTATATCTTAACTACAGAGCACGACTATAATATTCATTGAACAAAAACAGAAAGCGGTTCCTTACAAGGAGGTGACCTCAGCAGCAGCTATAGCATGACACAAGTCATCATCTCTTAGACTGTTGACTTTCAATTTCATCAACACCAGCTTCTTCTGTGTTGTTGCAACCTATTGTGGCAGGATTTGCAGATTCGATTGTTTGGTTTATAGATGATGCACTCTTTTGAGTCTGTAGTCCCGCAAATCCATCTGTGTTGTTGCAACCTATTGTGGCAGTATTTGCAGATTCGATTGTTTGGTTTATAATTATAGATGATTCACTCTTTTGAGTCTGTAGTCCCGTAAATCGTGCGAGATCTATCCATTGCTGCACAAAGATAAAATATAGGGAAGTTTGAATAAAATTCAAAGGAATATGTACAAATAGCATCAATACACTATGTAGCATAAATTATCAAAGTAAGGTCAACTTAACCTGAGTGCCCCAGTAGGAATTGATCGTCCGTGACACAAACGATATTATATTAACCAACAACGTTTGATCAGCAAACATATCTGAAAGCCGATGCTCCACTAATCCAGCAATAATCTGCATTATGAGTTGCGCTTATGTTAATAACGAACCAATGTTTATAGCTAGAAGTGGATATCTCGATAAATGGTTGATATAGATTATGTTTTATCTCAATCGATTCAAGTAAAAAAAAAAAAAAAAAAAAAAGGGAACATGTAAAAAGGTTGAAAGTCATAGGGCTAATTTAAACGAATACAACCCTCTAATGCATAGTTTAAGTGGGTCAGCGGGCTGGCATTTTTTGACCTGCACCAGAAATGACCTGTTTACCGAATTCATTACCCAACCTACCCATAATATGCATGTAATTCCTATCAAAATTCGAGATCTGAATATGTGAAGTTGGGATACCTGATATCGGAGATTAGCTGATGTCCCAAGAAAGCCACTGTAAACAACTGCAGTTTTCAATATTGGTGATCTCTTATTTTGTTGATTATTCACAAGGGCGGGATTCAGAAATTTGCGTGCAGAGTACAATACATTTGAGGCAGCCACAGCTCCAATACTGGAAACAAATCCAACACCAGCAAGCTTTATACCACCTACAACCACTGAAGCTACTCTATGGCCAGCATTCCAGTCCTTCCCAGCAAGCGTTTTTTGAAATGCATTATCGGGTATAGATCCCAGAAGACCCTTTAGTGCATCTATGCTGTCGGGCCCATTAGCATCATCAGCAAATGAAATAAACGATAATGTAGGGGCTGGAAGCCATACTGTGAAGAAATCAACTACTATTCCTCTCAAAGTGTCCGTCACCACATAGTCAATTTCTTCAAAGAATTTTCCTTTTCGCTTCTGATATTGTGCCAAGAGGGTTGTAGTTATCGATATTGATTCCTCTATAGCTAATCTATTTAGGAATTTGGGATCTGCTAACAACCTTTCTCTAAATCCCTGGCATTAAACAGGAATGAGGCTTACATTAAAGATGGTGCAAATTGCATGCCTTGATGAAGAACACGAAGTGCTATTCCTATTAGCAGGGCAAATTAGTTAACAGTTACCTGAAAATTATGAGCAAGTTCGGCAACAAGAGGATACTGCTCCAAATCAAATAAATTCTGCAGGGCTTCTGGAGATACAAGACCAAGATCTAGTCCTGTTTGGATATCCTGATAAAGGCAGAACGCATATTATCATCAACTAACAATATATCCTGTTTGGTCACACATCACATATAAAGATTGTAATGAAAACAACCATGACTAATGAGCCCCAGTTTTTTTGACCATCGCCTTTGAAAGTAGGTTTGATTTAATATAAAAATGCAGAAAGAACCTCATTTGTAACTAATAGGTCCACTAACCTGTGGCAACGCGTCTCGCCTTCTGCCAGCGGCATTCATGACTCGAGCAATTTCAGCACGGTCAAAGCAATTTCTTGTGCATGGTCTGGCGGCAGAATACCATAAGAAATCAGCAACAGGAACCTCACCTTCGCGTCTGATGTATTGCCTTTCAGGATCAAGCAATATAACCGTTTGATTTTTCTTTTGCATCTTTCTTGCGATTCTTGCTGGTACCCCAGTCCCTCTTGATCCATAAGCAACATGGCTTGCACCAGTCACCACCACCAGCATTCCATTAGCTCCTCCATTTGTAACTGCCTGTAAAATTATCTGAGACATGGTATACTCCTCAACAACTCTGGCTTGTGCAGACAGATAAGAGCTTGGCTCAAAAGGAATAGACTGAACCGAGAAACTCATTTCCTTTGATGGTCTACGCGAGATCGATGTAAATCCTGATATAAATCCTGAACCAGCTGGTGGAGCATAAGCTTTGCGCTCAGCCTTGGAAAGCCCCCGAATACCATCAGCTTGAACAGTCCTCAGAACCTACAGATATATGTCAACAAGTGTAAGTAGTGTGCCATCAGCTTAACCCTGTATGTATATCGGAACTTGAAATAATAAAGAGTACCTTAAGTGGTGTACCACATGCAACTAGTCGAACTCCATTATCACGACAGTAGTTTAGAAGAGGCTCGTACTCCTGCCATCGCTGAGGTGGCCAGTGTGACACGAAAGGCTTTAACGTCTCTCCATCAATCCTGTCATCCATGATTGGCTTTGATAATGAGCACTTCAGCAAAATATAAACATAACAAAAAAACAGAGAATACATACATATAGGGAGGAAGCTTAGGCCACAAATTTCAGATGGATTTTAACTAATGAAATTGTAAGTACACTTGTGCACGCACAATAAAAAGTATGTTTGAACAGAATTCCGATTTGGTATACAGATCTATGACAAGATTGAAGCTCTTAATCACTACCACATATCCATTAGAAGTCAAAAAGATTTTCTATTGGGAAAAATAATCCAAGTGTGTGGAAGGATAACGCCTCTAAAAGTCCACTTATAACCACGCTAAGATGTAGATATACCACAGTATATGAAACTTAAACATCCTACAGACGTCTCACGAAAAACTAAACCTTCATATCAACATATCATGTACAATTCTCGCTAAAAACTTAATTAACTTACGCTTAAATAACATAAAGCTAAAATTAAATTAAACCTTTTATCAACAAACTGATCAAGCTGTGCCTGCAAATCAGCAGGAAACGCCTCAAGCGCCAACGTAATCGACCTAGTGGCCTCCCCACACCTCTTGACCAAATTCTTCAATATCTCAACTTCCAAATCCTTATCGTCGCGAGTCGGCACTTGCTCAGCTTCACCTAAATAAACAATCCTTCCATTCATCATCTTCTCCCACACTTTCCCTTTATCCTTACCTACCGCCATCGGCTCTCCTATCACACTCGCATCGTATATTCTAGAACTTATCACCTCCTCCTTCTTCACCTCCACTTTTGCTGACGTCATCACCGGAACAGTCGCAACCGTGGTTTCGTCAGCTCTGGCTACAGCTGACCGGAGTGCATAAGCTCCGATCGCAATTAACGGCGTTATGAGCACTTGACGTCTGCTTGAACGAGCTTCGCTGTTATCGTTACGGACGGCGTAAATGGTGGCGTGGCGGCGGCGTTTGGTGGAGGTGGCGCGTAGAGTGAGTACAGGCGGGTGGTGGTTGTCCACGTGGACATTGTTGGGGCAGTGAAAGAAGGTACGGAGAGCATGGGCCTGCATTTCCGGTGGGGGTTTTGTGAAAATTTGCGGTTTAAAAAAAAATTAAAATGGAAGGTGATTGGTTGTTATGTTTTTTAAATTTGTTAAATTGATTTTCTGACGTGGCGGATATTGAAGAGATGAGTGGTGTGTGTATACGTCCAATTTTGTGGCTTTTGCTACACCTACGTTACTCTCAATTTTGATGCTCAAAATAATTTTTTTTTTTTTTTCAAAAAATTTGAGTCGACAGAAAAACTCTAACCTCATGCACCTGTTTTAAATGTCGATCGACCTCTTACTAATGACTTAGTCCAGATAATGAGCACATGTTTCACTGATTTTTAGTCTGAAGTTGTAACTAAACTCATTACCTATTTCTTAAAAAATCTTCTTTGACCAATCAATTAAACATTTGCGGTGGGAAAGTGATACCATTGTTGTAATAAATTTGATATTTGCAATCCGTGGTTTCTTTTCTTTTTTTGTTGTTGTTATATTGTGGAAAGTTTACGTAGTGATTAGATTTTTTATAGAATGAAAGGGATTTCGTGTACATTAAGTCCAATAAATGGTACGCTAGTGAAAAGATGTAACAAAGAGTAATGTGCACTCGTGTAGCCAATGGCTCAAGAGCATCATTTACTAATCATACTAATATCAGTGTTTTGAAACCTGGGTTGACCCGGCCGGGTTAACCGGTTCGACTGGTTCCGGCAAAAAAAATTGTAAAAAAAAACCCGGGTTTCTAAAACCGGGTTAACCGGTTAGACCCGCCGGGTTTTGAGTGACCCGGGTCAACCCGGTTCTCAAAACCCGGCCGGGTTTCGCTTTTTCAATTTTTTTTAATAAAAACCCGGGTTGACCCGGTCAAAAAAAATTAAAATATAATATATTGAAAACCGGGTCAAACCGGTTGACCCGGTGACTCGACCGGGTCGATTTCGAACCCGGTTTTCAAAACATTGACTAATATTATAAACATAAACTATTCCTTGTAACGAACGGGTCTTTAAGAGATTATTTGTTGCATTAAGTAACAATTGAGACACTTTACGTGAGAGATAAGGGTAAAGACTATAAAATAACAACCTACCTTCTCCATTTTACCGAGATAAAACATGTATTTTTTTATCAACATTTAAGCCAACTAAACTTGCAAATATTGTTCTAAGGTCAACAAAAATATTGATTATATTAAAAATAATAATTGAAATGACTATATTACCCTTCTCTTCTTAAACTATACCCATTATCACACTACCACCAAACCAAACCAAACTTCTAGAATCAAACCTAGTCACACTACTTGACACAACCAACAACCTTAACCAAACCAAACAAATCCACGCACACATCATCCGTAAATACCTCCATCAATCCAGCTACGTTGTCACTAAGCTCATCTGTGTCTTAACTTCTAAATTCAATGTCCCAGTTGACCCATACCCGTTTAACATATTTAACCAAGTCAAAAACCCGAACCCATTTTTATACACTTCCGTAATTCGCGGATATGTAAAGGAGGATAATGGTTTAGTTAAGGCTGTTGATGTTTATAAATGTATGAGACGAAATGGGGTTGGCCCTGTTTCGTTCACTTTTACGGCTTTGTTGAAGGGTTGTGATCATGGGGTTTATGGGGGATGTTTGGGTGAGCAGATTCATGGGGTGGTGATGAGGGTAGGTGGGTTTGGGTTTGGGTTGGATGTTTATGCTGGGAATGGTTTGATTGATTTTTATGTGAGGTGTGGGGAGTTGGGGGATGCGCGTAAGGTGTTTGATGAAATGTGTGTGAGAGATTTGATTTCGTGGACTACTTTGATTGTGGTGTATGTGAGGGTTGGGGATATGGGTGTGAAGGATATGGTGGCGTGGACGGCGATGGTTATGGGGTTTGCGCAGAAGGGGAAGCCGAGAGAGGCGTTGGAGTGGTTTGATAAGATGGTGGAGGCGGGGGTGGAGATGGATGAGGTTACGTTGGCTTGTGTGATTTCGGCTTGTGGTCAGTTGGGTGGTTAGTGTTCGAGAGAGTGAATTTGGTGGCTGTACTCTCGATGACTATTGCATCTGTAACAAATCCACCCTTTTATTCAAGTCTAGATTGAGGGGTCAGTTGGGTGGTTAGTGTCCGACACCATCATGGAAGTGAAAGACAAGATATGTGAAATAATGGTGTAGTTTAAGAATACAATAGTAATATAGTCATTTTAATTATTATTTTTAATATAATAAGTCTTTTTGTTGACCTTAGAACAATATTTGCAAGTTTCGTTGGCTTAAATGTTGATAAAAAAAATACGTGTTTCATCTCGGTAAAATGGAGAAAGTAGGTTGTTATTTTATAGTCTTTACCCGAGAGATAATTATATATCATTGTCTTGTTGTGATCTTGTGAAGGGGTTTAGTTTCGCTGGGCACACTCTTACTCATATAAGCTTGTGATTTATGAGTAAGTTTGTGTGTGGGGAACTGGTCATGGAACTAGGATGACCCCGGACTCTTGATTACTCGTATAAGTTAACTGTTTCTTTTTTATACATATGAGACATCATGGCCCGTGTGATGCATGGGCTTTGTTGACCATGATTAAATCATACGTGTATGTCCGGTAAAAAGTGTTCAAGTTATGTTTATACGTTGATTTGTTTTGTTTACAACATTTTAATGCATCAGTTTACTCATTATAGTCTGTTACCTTGTGATAGACAATACATCTCAACAAAGTTATAACTTACAACTCTGAAAGGACAGTTTATTCCCTGAGATCTTAGTTTAAGTAAGCCTTTGTTTAATACCTCAAATATTAATTTTCATGCGACAATCTTAGGCAATAATAGAACTAACACGACATTATATCTCGAGATATATGGTTATCCCGTAATATTTAAATATGATTTATCCTTGTTTTGTAACATCGTACCTAAATCTTAACCTCTTGTGTACTCTTTAGTCCTCACTTATTATGTAACTTCAACTTGCCTGATTCAATTAAAATCTAAAAAATATATGTAACACGTCATTCTATCCCGAGATTTTTGGTTCTCTAGAGTATTTTAATATTAGTTATCCTTATTTTGTAATAACCATAAATAAATATGAGTTACAATAAAAAGTTATCTAACACAACATTCTATCTCGAGATTTGCGATTCTCTTCCACCTATTAAATACTTTATTAAATACTTTATTATGATTATTAACCTATTATTTGTCATATTTATACATTTTGTTATAGGATTTTTGTTGACTTTTGTAACAACGATAATGGAGCATAAGATATAGAGATACGGTGATGACTGTTTTGGGAAAAAACCGATTTGCGGTTAGTCGTAATTTGTATCCTCATTCATTTTATATTCTATTTGTTTATATTTCAAGAATTTTATGTTTTTAACTCGGCATGATCAATGATGTCAATCGAATAAATTTTATTTTTGTTTAATTTTGAAAAACACACGTTAGTTTCATGGACTTATATTTTCTATATTTTTGCATGTGTTGATCGTGCATAAAATGAAAACCAATATCTGTAATCAAACTTCAAAGGAGAAGAGTTAAAGGATTCTTCTTATACTTTGTTTAAATTGAAAAATTGTTGAATCTCATATCATTATAAATGGTTGTAGGGTTTTCACAGTTTGGTTTAAGTTTTAGTTAATCGATCTTTAAGAGGAAGTTAGCCCATATATAGTTCTAAAGGACAAAAGGATATTATTGATAAAGATTTGACTCAGCTCTAAGATTTAAGATTTTGCATAATCTTCAAGTATGTGATTTATGATGATACAAGGTTTAAAGATTATTATAATTTTTCAGAATTTTTATACGCTCAGTTGATAATTTTATGTTGTATATAATGGTATCAATTGTTTTATTTATAGTGATACATTACTGGATTAAGTGTTGTAGCGCGTGGTGATACATTACATACGTCGGTGTCTTTTGTTCATAAGGTATGAAGAAGAGATACAATGTATATTTTGAAGAATTCAGACCAAAAAGAACGAAAATCTCAATGACTAAAGTGTTTTTGTTCATAGAGTAAGTTATGTGGATATTTTCATGCTACGCCTTAATCATAAGCTTGCTTATATATGTAGTTTTGATGCACTTTTTACTTTTTACAAGATATCAAAAGGCTACTCATAGAAAAATTGTCCTAATTATGCCCCATAAAGAAAGGAAATAAAAATGTGCCGTTAGAAATTTCGTTGCTATATATGAGTACTAGCTTATATATAGTAATATCAAATCCATTTTCAAAACCTATCAATAAAACAAAAGCTTGTGAAAAAAACTTTCCCCAAGACACTTTTATTTGTCACCCACACCCAACACATCCAAACAGCCCTCTTCATTTCTACAACCGCCATGGTTGCAACTCCAACACCGCCACCACCACCACCACCATCATCATCATCATAGATAACATTGTGTTACAGGTAACAGAGTTATAACTGTTTTTTTTTTCTTTAAATTATTTCAATTTCATTATAGAATTGCAATTAAAAAATCATGGGCAAAACAAATAGAATAAGTTTGTTACCGGATTGCTTATTAGTCGAAATCATCTCTCGAATCAAAATAAAAAGTCGAAATCATCTCGGATTGCGTCTATGGCGAGTTGAATTAGATGAAGATATGATTGAAATTATTTTGTCCGGAAGTCCTTGTTTGGAAAGTTTGGAATTTAAGGAATGTTATGGGTATAGACGGATTGATATTACTTCAAAGAGTCTGATGATGTTCACATTTACTTGTTATGATTGTCACTATGTGTATCCGTATGATACGGATTATATTGATGCTATCGAAATCAATGCTCCTCACTTATTGGCGCTAACAATCCAATACAAGATGTATTTGAAGAAGCTTTTGCTGCGTGATGTGTCTTCTTTAATCCAAGCTAAATTACAATATCGGAACTTGGGGGATTTTGATATATCTCGGGATGTACTAGAAGAAGAGATGCTTAAAGGACTTTTAGAAAGCCTTAGCCATGTCAACGATGTTACACTTGGGGGTGACTGTTTAGAGGTATTTTTTTTTTTTTTTTTTTTTTTTTTTTTTTCATTTGGGTTTTGGTTGTTGTTAAGAGGTGTGATTGCTAGTTTTAATTTCGGGTTTCCCTGATTATTATTTAGTTTATACACATTGCAGTGCTCTAATAACGTTCTCTTTGCATTGGTAGGTTCTCTCTCGATTGGAAGCTAAAGGTTTCCACTATTTTGAGGATACGGATAATACTTCACTGGATAGTGGTTCAGTTTAAAACGGAGATTGAGGAGAACAGACTGTTTTTGTATTGGGTAAAAGTGATCGAGTCTTAGTTGCTAGTTCTAAGTATGTTTAGTGATAAACTGTGTAATGGATGTTTGCGTGTGTTTACAGCTGACTTGGCTTAAAAATGTTATGTTTTAGTGAAGAATGCAATGAATTTCTTATGTTAACAGAAAATGCATAAAAATATTCTCTTCTTATCAAGTGGTATCAAATGTTTTGCAGTGCATGTTCTGTTTTTTATTATGATACAAGGACATGCTTCTTTTTGTCACAATGTGAGGCTGTTTGAGAGAGGTTAGCTTAATCTTCTGACAGTTCACCTCATTGGATTTTTCATTTCTCATTTCCTACCTCACTCTTTTTCATTTAGTAAGATAATAACACGGTTTGTAAAAATTTGTTTTTGTGTATATGTGCTACTCCCTTGAATGTATACAATGAAGTTCATGATGACCAGTTCAATTTGAACTTCATTGCCTACACCTGCGTTATCGTGTTATGTGCAGTGTATATCATGTGAATCTTATGACAAATACATTCCTTGTATTGGCTTTAGTCATGCTCTCATCATGTCAGCTATTGTACATGTTAGAAATGTTATATGTCTATAATGGATTATTATCAGTAAGACAAGTAGCATGATCATTGTAAAACACTAAAACCTGTTAAAAGTGTATCTCGGGGATTGTATAGAGGATTAGCAAAGATAGTAGATGAATCAAAACAGGTTAGTTCAACAACTTAAAAACCGTATTAGTACTTTGGAACATGGATCACAACCTGTTGAAGTAGATGACCATCTATCGAGCAAATCTCAGTCAAACTTTGATGTCTGTAATCTGTATACATTGTTGGTGGATTCAACGGTTCCTCATGGTCCTTGTCACTAGATTCCTATAGCCCATTTAAAGATACCAGAAGTTCACTTAATTCAATGCAATTTGTGAAGAAATATGCATCTGCTGCAATCTTGAATGGTGGGATTTCACACAGGTATTCTCTTCAAATTGTTACAATTGCAATATTTGTGCTCTTAATCTACTAAGACGTGTTCTCATAACTTTTTTGTTTGTTTGTAGTTGAATCATTCATCCTTTCAAAGAATCAGTGGGTTCCAAGACCACCTTTATTGTGTAAAAACATACATGCTGCCGGAGCGTCAGTTAAGGAGAGACTTTTTGTCGTTGGTGGTGCTAACGGACGACAATGCTCCTCAGAGGTGGAGTAGCTAACGGATGACAAGGTACGTTTATCATCATTTTCAGAGTATGCCACTTCACTTTCATCTGCTAGAAATGGTAATTTGGGTTATGGTTGATCTCAAGCGGGTCAGATGAGTCAAATCACTATCCTTAAGTTATAAATGAAACATCTTATCGGTTGTATTGTTCTCTGTGCCATGTGGTTTATTGTTATGTGCCATGCTCTATTGCTGCACTATATTCGGTCATTGCTTGTTATATCAAGTTATCTTCAGTTCTCGGTTTTATTAATAGTTGTAACAGTGGGCTTTGATAGGTGTGGGAATGGAATTTATAGATAGATACTATCAAAGAATATGTTCTATGTGCTCTGCATCACATTATATTGGAGTTGTGTTCTTAATCTTGATGATCATACATTTGTTTAGCAGAATGGGAGGTCAGAAGCAAAAGAATAAGTTGAGTCTTGATAGGGCCTTAAAAGAATCCCCTTCCAAGTTTAATGTACCTGCTAGAAACTTGAGGAAATCTGATCTTGGTGGTGTTATACTTGGATGCACTCACAACACCATCAATGAATGCCTTACAAAACATCTGTTTGGTTAGTTTTTTATTTTAACTTTGTGTTTTGCTAACAGGTTTGCCAGGGCCACGGTTTCCATACATAAAGAACATAAGCGAAGGACTTGTGCTTTTTCTGTTTAACCATCATGCTCTGAAACTTCATGGAATATTTGAGGCTGCTGGTCCTGGTCAAATGAACATTGATAGACATGCTTCGGTTCGAGAGGGAGATAACACCGGATACACAAGTATTCCTGCTCAGGTATCATTTCCCGTTGTAATGTAGTAGCTCTTTCATTGGCTGATAGCCTTTGGGTAATTTTTTCTAGAGGAGCACACACATACTAATACTTAGCTTTATATGTATGGTTCACATTTTAGGTTCGGGTTCGTGTTAGGATGGAGTGTCTCACGTTATCAGAAAACCAGTTTAAGCCAATTATTGCTAATAATTACTATGAGAGCAAACACTTTCACTTTGAGTTGGACAAGGATCAGACAAATCAGCTGATCTCATTGTTTGAGAGATTTCCTGTGATTTCTAATAGTTTAAGGGTTTCTCGTATACCCCGAATAACAACCACCAATCCTGTGATTTCTAGTAGCCCAAGGGTCACTCATATACCACCAGTAACGACCACCAACATGTCATTTGCTTCGGTTGTTGGCAAAAGTAGTGCTGATATTACCGCTGTGCAAGTAAACGACTGGGTGAAAGCGAACTCATTGCCGCAAACACATGGGAAGATGACTCAAGTCCTAAAGGATATGAAGACAAGGGCAATTTCAGTGGCGGTTTCGTGGAAGAAAAAAATTGGGATCAACCTTGGGAATCAGACGAGGATCCTCAAGTAAACACTACCACAGTACCACAGACGAGTTTCAATTGAACCAAGATTACAAAGCCAATGGCTGCATGGAAGAAAACAAGTGGGGTGGAGAATGGGAGCAACCTTGGGAATCAGATGTGAATGCTCAAGTTAACACTACTACATATCAGCCTTATTTCTTGCAAGAAAACACTTGGGAAGAAAGTCAACCTGTTCCTGCAACCACTGACAAAGTCAAACTTATGGAAACCCAAGAATCAGAGTCGAGTGATCAGTCTTCAGATAACAATCCAGATTGCAATAAGTCATCATCTGACGAAGCAAGTGAGAGTGACGAAGAGGAAAATCACGTGGAAGAAGATTCTTCAGTGTCTAATACAGTTGCCGAGCCTCAGATTTCAATGGATGTTCCGTCATGGGTGCTCAATGTAATTTAACTTTATTCAAGTTATACATGCTTATTGGTTCATGCAATTTCTGTTTTTTGCTACTTTATTTGCCTAATTCAGTTATATTTCTTTTGTGTATAGTTAATTGATGAAGTTAAATCATTGAAGGGATCTCAGTTGAAGCAGATTGTGAAAATCAGTATGCTAGAGAAAAGATTGGTACAATCTTCAATCCCAATATGTTTCTCCTTCCTAGAATGTTTTATTACATTATTCAAGTTACTTAATTGCATTTGGCTACGCAGGTTGAATCAAAACAAGAAGTCCAACAACTCAAAAGCCGTATTCATACTTTGGAACATGGATCACAACCTGTTGTAGACCCTGTTGAAGTAGATGATAATCTATCGAGCAAATCTCAGTCAAACTTGGACAAGTCTGTGTATATTGTTGGTGGATTCATGGTTCCTCATGGTCCTCATCACTAGAATCCTATAGCACATTTAAAGATACCAGAAGTTCACTTAATTCAATGCAATTTGTGAAGAAATTTGCATCTGCTGCAATTTTGAATGGTGAACTTTACGATTTTGGTGGTGAGGGATTTCACACAGGTAATGTTATTCTCTTCAAATTGTTACATATTGCAATATTTGTCCTCTTAATCTACTAAGACGTGTTGTCATAACTTTTTGTGTGTGTGTGTGTTTGTGTGTGTGTGTGTGTGTGTGTGTGTAATTGAATCATTCATCCCTTCAACGAATCAGTGGGTTCAAAGACCACCATTATTTTGGAAAAACATACATGTTGCTGGAGCTTCAGTTAAGGACAGACTCTTTGTCGTTGGTGGTGCTAATGGACGCCATTGCTCCTTATAGGTGGAGTATCTGGACCTAGATATTGGGAAGTGGATCCCTACTTGCCCAATGCTTTTTTAAGCAAGGTACCATTATCTTCATTTTCACAGATTATGCTACTTCACCATTCATATGCATAGAGGTGGCAATCAGGGTTATGTTTAATCTCAAACCGGTCAAATGAGTCAAATCGCTAATCTTAAGCTACAAAGTAAAAAAGGAAACATCTCAACTGGGTTGACTCTCGAAAGTCAAAAGTATCCCAAATGACATTTTTAATAAATAAAATATCCTAATATATTTTATTTTGAATCTATATTAGTATTACTAAACTGATATAGCGTCTGGTATCTTTTTGACATAATTTTTTTTTTGACTTGTTTTCTCTGCAGTGTTTTGGGTCAATCTGATCCGACCCATTATACCTATACAAAAAATACCCAGTTGACTTGTTACCCAACTTGCCTATTTTGACACCCCTAATATCATATATCTGTTATAACTCTATAAGCTGTTGTTTCTCTGTAGAGGCTAGCTCCTGCAATGGCAGAACTGAACAATGCACTTTATGTTACGGGTGGATACGAGGGAGCTTCCTATATAAGGTAATATATAATAATTAGTCCCTAAGGAAAACTTAGGGCCTTTATCATGTTCATCTCCACACTTATATTTATCATCCCATAGTTAATTACTAGTAGATGATAAATTCTAATAATTCATGCAGTTCGTTTGAAAGGCATGATCCCCGTGAAGCCGTGAAGAAGCGTGGGAAAAACTTCCTGGTATGAAAACAAAGAAGGGTTGCCATTTAATGGTCATCCTAAACGAGAAACTGTAAGTTTGGCTTAGATATTAATAACAATTTCTACCATGGTTTATTCTTATATAAATGCTACGTGATCGTACTTGGTAAAGTTAGCATCGGTAATGGTTGAAGTGATTTTAGTAACCATTCGTTATAGGTAGTAAAATTAACTGGGTGGTGGGTTGGATAACACATAAACTGATAAAAGTATGAAATGGGTAATTTTTGGTATGAGGTAGTGAGGTGTGGCTAGTTGTACATTGATAGAAAGTATCCTTCATTAAACCCTTGAGGTCATGTTGATGAAGCCTGGCTATATATACATTTGCATCTCTACCTTACTTATAGCATTAAGGTAATTGCAAATGTTTTTGAGAACTGAACTACATAACAGGATCTGAGATTTGCATGTTTTGGCTGATTATTTAAATGCGTATTTCAAGTTTTAGCTGAGGAAATCATTCCGCATTGACAAATGACCAGCATGCTTGGAAGTCATTTTTACCAAGTCATATATGTTTATGCAATGTATATACAAAATTGAAGCTCTTGCAGATCTTCTATCACTATACTTTGGTGATGAAAATCAAAAGTATTGGTGAAGAAAATACTTCCTGAATAAGCTATATACTAATCTTTAAATATAAACCTTTTATTTTCAATTGTATTAAACATGAGCTGTCATTGATTTTCAGATATTTTTTACCTAAAAAGTAAGCTGTAGAGTTTGTTTGCACCAATTTCAAAGTGACTAGATTTTGTGTTAAATAAAACTCTATACCAACAATAAAGTTGGTATTGAATATTGCTGATAATTTGGTGACAAAACTAATCATATACTCACATTGCATCAATCATACCCAAAAAGAAGGCTCTATTGACAAGTGCTTTAGTCAATGATATACGTTTCAGGTTCCAAGCGCCAACAACAGTTGGGGGACTTGCTGGACTTTCAGACTTCAATGTACCAAATTTAAAAGAACTACATAATATCGTAAGTCAATAGTATTTTCTGCTTTTTCTTTTACTCTGAATACCTAAAACTTTTCAATAAGTTACATCGTATTGCATTCTTGTTGAAATGATGAATGTGACTCTTACCTAAGAGTAGGGGTGTCGTTCGTGTCTGGTCAACACGACCTGAACCAATGATAAATGTATCTACTATTAATTGTTGTCTCTGTTATTGTAGGTCGCTATTGTCAGCATATCACGAGCAGCGTCCATTAGAGTTGTGGTGCTGCTGTATTTTCTAATGGATTTGGGCTATTGGAGCAATGCTGAAGTTGATGCATCCCTGTTTATTTGACGAAGACGTTGGATAAAGGTAGATTTGATGCAAGTGATACACTTAACAAGTTGAGTTAAAACATGCAATTGCACGCTGGTGTCTAAATGTAATAAACTGTTGGTTATACGAATATGATGAATTGTTAATGCTAGAGATACTTGTGATTTTAATGTTAGTGGCTTTGTGTATGTGATTATAAAGTTAGTGTTAATGTGCATTTGGGATTCATTCTTGAGTCGAGTTATATATGTGCATAATGGGTGGTGACAATCCGAAAATTATGTGTTTCTTCTTGATAGGCACCAGTAACAACAACTAAACAAGTTCTTTCTACAACGAGTGGAACTCACAATCCAAAAATCAAGACTTTTCAGCTTAAAAAATGATAGATACTATTTTTTTCCCTCCATTTAAATTGGTTGCACAATAAAACAAACCAACTTACTCGTTGTTCCAAAGTAGATGTATTGTTGATATATATGGGTACGTTTGGCGAACCGAGTTGGGCTGAATCTTATATTATAAGTTGTAAGATTTATTTTATTTTTTAATAAAACTGTTTGGGGAATTAGTTTGAGCTGATACTTATTAGTCTAAATCACCTAAACATACATCAAATTAAATTTAAAAATATTTCAAGCTTTTGCGTGTTAATATGTTATATTTTTAAAGGTATTTAAGTAATTTATCCAACTATAAGCCTATAATTCCTCATAAACCCGTTTCAATTGGCTTGGGCTTATTGAGGCTTATAACTTATCAAAGTTTTCATAAACTTGTGTGACAAACAGATATACGAGTTTGTTTTAAAAGCTCAAGCCCTTATAATTCCTATAAGTCCGGTAGTTTAATAAAAACTAAAACTGACTGAAAATAAAGCTATTTAAATGCCTTTTAGTCATTATTATTTTTAGAAAATAAAATGTTACTGTATTTTGTTTTCACAAAATCAGGGCACTTTGAACTTATTTTTTTAAATACATGTTTCACATGTCTAGTAATGTATATGGAAGAGAGGCGTTTTATTTTGCAAACTCAAAAACCCCCACATACCAATGGACCAATCAGAAGTCTCCATTTAAAAAAACAATATTTAATAATAAAATACACGGAGGGGCCATTTTTGCCAACTCACTAAACTTACCCCACCAACCCCACCCCCTACATCTCACTTTCCTGTTTCCACATATTAGATATCACAAAAAACCCACTTTCTCTCTCTAACCATCATCAAAAACCACCATAACAAATCAAAATTAACCACTTTTTAACCGTTCAAATCATCAATAAAACACAAAAATGGAAGAATCATCGAGTGCACAAGCAGATCCATGAAAAAACCGGTTCAAAATGAACCTACTGAATCTCGGGATGAAGGTATGATGCTTCTGACTAATTATTTAGTTGTTTTATTGGTTGTGTTTTTTAGTGTTTATATTTGGTTGAGTTTCTGAGTAAAAAACTTTGTATACATGGATGCACACCAAGTGTTTGATGAAATGTGTGACTGAAAAGTATCATACGTGTGTATCACCAGTGATATTTGAAGTTGAACTGTATATGTGTATTATCACTAGTGATATTTGTATTTGACTTAACCGTGCAAATCACATAAAGCACATAGAAAATGAAACAATCGACATCTAAAACAACGAATACTTTAGTTTTTACTGTTACAGAATCATTATTAGTGTGTTTTACTAGTTAATTTTTGATAATTTGTGATGTTGTGATGATTTATGTGATAATATGAGAGATTAAAAGTTAGGTTTAACAGAACAAAAGATATGTTGTAATGCTTCTGTTTGATTTGTTGTGGATTTGTATGTTTAATGGATAGATTGTGCATGTTTCAAAAGGTTTTACCGCAGTATTTGAAAACAATATTGACTGGTAGTGTATCACCTGTGATATAACAGTTAAATTATTGTTGATTGGTAATATATCTATTGTGATAACAAATAGTTATTTGTTTGACATATGATATTGAAAACAAATGAAATATTCGTACACTAACAAAAATTATGAAAATATTTTGATGCAGATTTGAATGAGACCTGTGCAAAAAACAGCCTCATCAAACGAAAAGAATCAACAACAAGTGCAATTGTCGTTGAAGAAAGCACAACATCTCCACAAGCAAATTGAAGAAGCTCAAACACTTGTGACATCACAAGTTCCTCCATCACCACAACTGATTCAACAAATAGAAGAAAGCTGTCACACATGTGATATCACCAGTGATATCACCTGTGATATCACTTGATATCACCTGTGATATCACTTGATATCACCTGTTGATATCACAGGTGGTATCACCTGTGATATCACATGTGATATGTGATCACATGTGATATCAAAGGTTCCCCCGAAAGCATCTGGGAATAAAATGAAGGTGTTGGTTGATGAACCAATGAAGAGGACGATTGTTGAAGAACAAAAGTAAAAAAAACAAGTTGATGAAAATAGTTGCGTTGTTATGTTTTAATCTATACGGTTATAAATAAATGTGTATAGTTGACAAGTTGGAAGTCAATAGTAGGTATTTAGTTTGACTGAATCATGTTATTTGTCCCAAGAGAGTCAAACTCATAGAAATGGGCCATAGCGAGCAATTGTTTAATCCATCTTGATTTGTGAATATTTGTTTGATAAAGTTTTGAGTGGTATTTAGTTTAATATGGTAATGTGAAAAGTGAAAAGTGTCATACCTGTAGTATCACTAGTGATATTTGAAGTTGAACTGTATATGTGTATTATCACTAGTGATATTTGTATTATCACTTGTGAAATTTTGTATATTTTATAAGTTTTTTTTGTTTACTTGTTAAGCTTTATTTTACTAGTGCTATTGAGTAAACATAACAATTCAGGAAAAAAAATAAATAAAAAAATAATAGTATCACAAATGATATACAAGTCCAGGATAAAATTAGCAATGTTATTAAATAAACCTAACAATTCAGTAAAAAATCAATCAATCAACAAACTAATACTTCAATTGCAGCGACTGATAAACCGCCTCCACTTTCAACTACGTCGCCGCCCCATTGACATTTGAAACTTTTCCCTTGTTTGGACAAGTATGTCTATTATGATCAATTAAACTAAAAATATTACAACCCTTCTTTTGGTTCTTACTTTTCTCAATAGTTTTCTCACGTCCACCCTTAATACGGTCATTCTTATGTCCTTTAGGAGGATTCTTTATACCCATAAAAACTTGAACAATATCACAAACTTTTCGGGATGGAAGACTTGGCAAATCAGTCTCAACTTTTGACTTTAGCTCTCTCAGGTTGTCTACAAAAGAAGTCCAGTATCATAGACCGCTTATCAGTAATTACAACAATAAGAAACAGATTATCAAACATATCACTGATGATACTACACATATATCAAACATATCACTGGTGATACTACATATATATCAAGCATATCACTGGTGATACTACACATATATAAAACATATCACTGGTGATACTACACATATATCAAGCATATCACTGGTGATACTACACATATATCAAACATATCATTAGTGATACTACACATATACCATCAGTAAAAACATTTATTTTTGTTTGTCTATTACAGTGAAAGGCACAAAAACCACCTTGTGCATAAAAAGTACGTAATTAATACCTTAGTGTAAAATCCAATAATGATCTTCATTACATACTCAACATTAAACTCAGAAACAACATGAAAAATGCCATGAACTCCATAAGCTTTTTTGGTAGCCGTGCAAGCATTTAAATAGAGCACCACAGAAAAGACTTCAAAACACTGTAAGCTACACCTTAATTAATAAATAATAAGCAATATTACACTATAATTAATAACTTATCAGTAACTTATACTCACAGCTTATCCCCACAAACTTATATTTTCATCATCCTCAAAATGTCAAAAATATTATATAAAAAAATTAAACATCTTAACATAAACAACTTATAAATAAACAGACTAACAATTATCACTGGTAATACTAAACATATATCACTGGTGATACTAAACGTATATCACTGGTGATACTAAACCAACTTATAATCATCAACTTCAAATATCACTGGTGATACTAAACGTATGTTACAGAGCATATTCAAAACCACAATTAGACACAAAAAAAAGCATTCAAATGCACTTAAAAACATAAATTCAACTAACAACTTAATTAATAAGCAAAATTACAAAAGCAGATAACAAAATTATCAAATATTTTTTACTTACACATTTCATCAAACACTTGGTGTGCAACTTGATAAGAAGAAATGTTAACAACTTGATTCACATAATTATCAACTGATTCAACACCATTATCAACCGCAACAATATCAATCAAATCTCCTTTTGAAACAAACACTTATTTTAGAACAAAAGAAGCCATAAAAAATGATGATAATGATCGGAACAATGATGGTGATCGGAGTGGTGCTGGTAATGGTGATGATGAAAGACACGATAACTGTCGATCAGAACAGTGATGGTAATCGGAGTGGTGATCGGAACATTGATGGTGATGATGAGATGATGATCGGAACAGTGATGGTGATCGGAATAGTGATGGTGATGATGATCGGAACGGTGATGATGATCAGAATGGTAATATAACTGATTTATGAATGGAAGGAATGAGAGCAGAGGAAACACACACACACGAAGTGTGTGTAAAAAATGAAGCGAATGAAAGAAAAAAGAAAAGAAAAGGCTTTATATAGTTGGGAATATTAAGGTTAAGCATATTAAATCTTAGATTAATCTAGGCCATTAGATCAAAAAGGATGGAGGGTGGGGATTTGTCCATTGGTATGCACAAAAAAATGGGTATGAATTTGAATTTTCCTCCATATGGAAGATTGTAAAGCGTATTCCAACTGTGCTTGAAAGTTAGATGGATTTATGAAGGATTGGATTGCTCATGGAATTTTATAATTTATTTAGTTGTAGTAATTGTTGTTACGATCGACTTAACTTTTTTTTTTTTTTTTTTTTTTTTTTTTTTTTTGCAAAATTTACTTATGTAGCCCGTGTATTATACGGGTTTTAAAAGATCAAAATGTCTTTGTATCTGATTGAAGGTTTTGTTTTGATTTGCAATTTATTCATGCGGTATCAATTGAGAGATTGTTTTATGTGTATGCTATAAGAGTATGGATCTAGTGAGAAGAGAAATTGAAATGAGAAGAATGAGAAAAAATATTAGCCACATATTTCAAATGAGGAGGAGAAATATAAGGGGAGATGCATCTATATTTTCAGGTGCACCTGAAATATGAGGTTGTGGTTTCTTCTCACCATTCTCATTTTAATTTTATTTCTCATTGGATCCTTACTCTATGCTATAAATGTGTTGGGAGAAATCCAACAAACTGGTTTCTAGAGCGGAACCACGAATCAAGAACTACTCTAACAAGACCTCGACAAAGGGTTATGATCCCTTAATGCCGAGTGGCACCAACACACACGAGATATTTTACACTCAAATGTTTATTAAACGTGAGCAAGAAAAGAAGGTACAAATAAAACATCACTCCCTCATCCCTATTTATAGAGAATGAAGGGGGAGAAACCTAATCTTTGGTGAACAAGGATTCTACAATTGAGGAGGTTAGGAACTTTCCTAATACATGACTAACCTCCTTAAGTTTGAGCTAAAATACAATTAACCCCCTAAACTTATATCCTAACTATTACACACTAATATTCTAACAATTTCCACCTTAGTGGTAATAGTTAGCCTTCTCCGATACGCAGCAGCTTCAACCAGTGCTGGAACCTCGGACCGGGGACCGCCTTCGTCAAGGCACCAGTAGCAATACCCGCTACTAACCTTAGCTCAAATCCTAACTCTATAGAGAATCCCTTTAGCCATGTATCCTCCTTCAATTCTCCAGTAAGTGTCATATACTCCGCTTTAGTTGTTAACAAAGTCATCATGTGCCACAACATAGCTTCCCAGCTCACCGCACATTCCTGTATCATAAACCCGTACATTGTGAGCTACCTATGATGTAGTCATAATCCACAAAATCCTGTACGTCCATCTGTAATCCACGATCAAACCTATCCAACATTCCCACATCCGTAGATGCTATGTCAGGTCTCATGCAGACAACTTGATACTTATGACTTCCAACTGTATATATACATGACCCCTTACTCTTCTTTTCTTCATCATGATTCCTTGACAGACTACCCTCTAACGATAGCGTAGAGTGTCCCCCCAACAATATCTAAACCGACATCCCGTTGGAAAAACTTAATCGTGACACCCTCAGAGTATTACCACTCTGAGTCCTGAAGATCTTCATACCAAGTATAATTTCATTTGCTTGATCTAGCAAACCCTTGATAACTCAGATCTCAGTCTTGGTTTCGCAAGTAAACCCCATATATAATCTATATAGAGGAATAGATATATGAACATACTTGGTGCATACTTCCAGTACTATATTTTACCGTCGTCACTGCTTCGCCTGAAACCGTTGCTGAGCAAACACATACTAGACCGAGTATCCATACCTTTTTTCATTACAACTATCCACTTGAAAATTACCTCACAAGCAACTGTATCCCTGAAAGTCAATGACTCATGTGCATCTTCATTTATCACTCCAGCAACTCTAGAAGCAGTCATATTACTGTCACCTCTATACCTTTCAGCAACATTACCCACTGCACCTTCTTGACCAGGTACTCCGGTTTTCATAATGTCTGCCCCGATCTTTGCACCAAGGTATACCCGCTTATTTACCAAGCAGTCCGTGTTTGTCTTTCCTTCAAGTTGTTTAACCTCCAACTTTCTTTGAGCCACTGCAGCATGATCGTTACTCTCCTGAATTACCTCAGCTTCACGATTTTCCTGAGCTACCTGTAGTTCCACCTCAAACCAAACACGCTTTTGAACATGTACTCCATGGACCCTTGTTTTAACACCAAGACCAAGTTGCTTGAACCCAATTTGTTTTTGACCAACTTGTTTGAATCCAACTTGTTTTGAACCTCCATGCTTTTGTACAACATTCCCATCGAGCTTATCGATGTTTAACCTAGTATTCATACTAGCCATTCTTCTTTAACCTTGCTACAAACCTTGTCAAGTTGCTTTTTAACCAACTTTACCAACAAGTCTTACAAGCCGTCTTGTCACAACTCGTAAATTCCGGTCATTTTCCAAACTTCGACAATCTACTATTCATCATTTACTATTCACCGATTACTATTCATCATTTTACTATTCATCGTTTTTAAGGTCAATTTGATATTCTGAGAAGCGTTCAGAAATTTTACTATTCACTTGACACTATTCATTTCCGGAAGAAATCTTACTATTCACGTGCATTACTCATTTCATCGTAAATTTAGTTTACGAGTATTTAGATTCGCGTAACCGTATTGGTTCAGGTGCGAACTCATGCATTATCATTTGTGACATCTCATACGGACTAGAAATAGTCTGCATATCATCATTATGGCACTTGCATACTATTCCACTCGTAGGATATTTAAATTAATACTTTTGGTATAATTGACTTTTTAAGTATATTTATTTCTAAATAAACGTTAACAAGCGATCAATAATGTGACTAACACGTCCGACACTCCTGACTATGATTCCAATATATTTTTATATTCATTTTAATAATATAAAAATTATAATATTAATTTACCCGCTGTTTTGGAAATTTATTTAATTTATATCGTACGCCTAATTTAATTACGACGGTCTTCTTAAAAACTAAACGATAATCATCCAAACACTCAATACTTGTACCCAACATATTTTCACAACTTTTATGACTTTATTATATCCCGATTAACTTCGTCATATTTTACTTCAACTCGTCACGATTTATTTCTAGTTAACTCGGTACCCGGTAACACCTAATATACAAAATATCTAACTAATACTTGCACATTGGGAGACAATAGCTTTAATGAGCCAACCTCCCTCCCCCTTTTCCCTAATTTCCGCCCCTTGCCCCCCCTAGGTCCAAGATTCACTTGATTTTCTTTTGACTCAAATATCTACACCAAGACTTTATGTTACTACTTCATTCTTGCACATTTTCTTAACCAACAAAGCAAGCAAATATCTCTCTCTTTTTCTCTCTAGTATGATCGGCCAAGGCAAGAAAAACAAGAAGAAACCATCAAATTTTGAAGTTCAAGTCTTAATCTAGTCTCATTTGTACTCCTAGTTAGGGTTTTGAAATAAAAACCCCAAGGATACTTAAGTATTTTTCTCCAAAACTCATCAAATCTTTCAAGTAAGTATGTCAAACTAATTTTCCTAATTTTATCAAGTTCTTATTATGTTCATATGGTTTTTATACAAGATCTACATGCATATGCTATTTATACCACTTTATTTTACAAACTTTTAACTTTGAAAGCCTAGAAAGTAATTATAGTTAAATCCTTGTTAGATCCACTTGGTTTATGATGTTTAGGAACCCATGACACCCTAAGAAGGTGTATGGTAGGATTAGACTAGTTTTGTGGTGATTGAAAGTGGTTTGGTTGAAGTTGGAACAAGTTTGAAACTAGGAAAATGATTTTGGAAAATATATATTTACCTACTGTCACCATTTTTAAAACGTGGGAAACTCAGTAGGTGATGGGTAAATTTTGACCAAAGATTTAGAAAATACTTTTAAAAACGAAACTTTTGGCGAAAGAACGGACTAAAACGAGCTTATAACGAAGGAGATATGATTTTTGTAAATTTAACGACGAAAACTATTTTTCTGAAAAACTGCATGCTGTTTGACAGTTTTCGACGGGCAAATAGAGACGTTAGACGTAACCTAGAGGAGCCGAGCTATCGAAAATATATTAGTATATACTAAAACGAATCCGTGGATATAAAGAACGAGTAAAATGAGCTTAAAACGACCAAGTTATATACGTTTTAAAATCGTCAAAACTATATATATATTTAGTCACTACTAGAAAATAATATAACTACGTACTAAATGATATATTTTCTAGATTTCTTATTCAAGGAGTTTATTTTTAACTAACAAAGTACGTACGACTCAAGGTTTATTACGCGACTACTAGACATTATTTTAAGGTTTTCGAGACGAGGAATATAACACTAACATTTTTATACGATATATTACGACAAGTTTTTATAACTCTATTTGGACATATTTTTCCTAAGTATGGAAAATATTTTATTTGACAATAACTAGTATTTCTAAGTTACGAGTGGTATAGGTATCATGTGCATGTGCATTCATTACATCACGGCATGATCTAAATTAGATCACGATTATCCATTTAGGTTGCGGCTAGTGTTCGCGCCTCATTGTCCCGACTACTTTACCATCGTTGTACCATCTTTGTACTATCACTCCAGGTGAGTCTTCATAGCCCCGTTTTAATTACTTATTTGATTTCAAATCCCACGGGGGAGAATACATTGCACAATTATTTTTTGTACATGCCCAAGTATTAAATTCCGTACATTGCTTAAGTTGTTAGTACTACCACTTCAAGTCCCCTTTATTATCATGGACCGTTAATTATATTGCCAAGTGAGAGTGAATGAATAGATCTATTGAGGGTGACTCCTCCATTCGTGTTTGGGTTGCTCCGTAAGGAAAACTAATGCATTTCATGTCTAATATTTGAGTGACTGGTAACCACTCCTTTGGGGCCAATTTTAGTACGTCTAGCTTCGGGGCCATGAACTTAAGAGACAATGTAGCTTTTTGACATTTTGTCACCTTACTTTATACTTGTGGCTATTGTACGTACGATTTAACTTATAAACCTATGATTATTCACCAACATTCGTGTTGACCGTTTTTCGCAATGTATTTCTCAGGTTATTAAGGTAGCTCATGTTGCATACATTTGGAACTTCATGGAGTCACGGAGTCGACGCATCTCACCTTATATTTTCTGCACTTATGAAACGTTTGATCTTGTTGAACTTATTTTATCTAAATTGGCAACATCTTTCGGGACCTAAGTTTTGTAAACTCTGAATGTTTTAATGATCAAACGATGTATTTTTCCAAACGACACTTTAGGTCGTTCAATATATCCTTGTTGTGATGCTATGACCGTTACACCCTCAGGCATTCCATTCCGCTGCAAGTCAGGTAAATTGGGGGTGTGACAGATTGGTATCAGAGCTAAGGTTATAGCGAACTAGGATGTATCATGGACCTTAGACTATAACCACATCATCATAGCATCTCATCATTTCATCATAGGTTCATATTCATTATACATGTTGTTTCATGCACACACTGTGCGAGTTATTTATACCCATACTCATATATATATATATATATGATTATATTGACCTGGTTCACAAGTGACATGTCTTCAGATACTCACCCTATTATCCTTTTATCGGATTTCAACATTGAAGATGCATTGTCATCTTCC
Source organism: Artemisia argyi (assembly GCA_030686995.1). Classification (NCBI taxonomy): domain Eukaryota; kingdom Viridiplantae; phylum Streptophyta; class Magnoliopsida; order Asterales; family Asteraceae; genus Artemisia; species Artemisia argyi. The sequence goes on along the minus strand of CM060706.1, from coordinate 169,535,828 downwards.
ACTACCATTGTACCACCAGTTGCACGTATACCACCATTAGCACTGTTGAATTGTTATAGGAATAAGGTTTTCCTATCATTCAACCTATACATAGAATGCCGTTTGGTAGAGTATTCAGACTTAATTTTAATGGACTTATTAGGATGCTTATTGCAAGGGAGATAGTATGTTTTCTTTCCTCCACTAGTAGGACGCTTACTACTCAGGTACTACCACCACCATCAGTTACTTATTTCACTATTGGTCGTCCCATAGTGCGTACTTCAACTTTACCTCTTGGATGCCGTGAGATAGCGCGAAAGAGGGTAGTATTCCATTCACTATTATCACTATCGCCTCTTAACTCGTCACTAGGATTTCATCGTCATCAATGTTATTCTCATCCTTTAGAATACCACCATTGCCATTTCCCTTTTACATTTCCACTTGCCATGAATTAGATAACACCTTACGGAAAATACCAAGACCACGGACTCAAGAGGAACCTCCGCAACACCAGGAAGTCTTTAGACTAGACTTATATCTTTACTAGCTTTTACTATTATCCTAGCCACGAGAGGTGTGGCATAGTTCGAAGAAACTTGTGGTATTTTGATTGTTGTACAACAGAATCACCAAGTGTTGACTCTACCATATGGATATGGTTGTGCTATCTATGATATTGGTCCATATAGACCGAAACCTTCATGTATTATATTCATGTGTTATGAATATGATGATTTTTATTACCTATAGATTCTCATGGACTCTTATGATTTGATGGAAATAGACTTAAGCAAACAACTCCAAGCATGACGCAAGCTGCTGTTGGACAATCCATTGCCAGGAACGTAACTACCGCCCTCACCAAGGAACTTACTCACGTGGAATTTATGGGCTGTAATCCTCCCTCCTTTAGCGGAATTAGAGACACAAAGAAATTTCTCAAATGGTTCGAAGAAATAGAAACGATATTTCGATGTGGCGACTGTCGTAAGGAAGACAAGGTTAAGTTCGCCACATGCACTTTTCAGGATCTTGCTCAGGAATGGTGGACCACACATATTAAGATAGTAGGAGTTGATGATGCTTACTCATGCTCTTGGGAGGAACTAAGAAGGATGATGGGTATAGCCTTTTGTGTAAGAAGTAAATTACGAGCAATAGAACAGGAAACACTAAACCTTACCATGGTAGGAGATGTGGTTGTCAAGTATACTGCTCATTTTTATGAATTAGCTCGACTAGACCCTGCAATTGGTGAACCGGAAAGTAAGAAACTTGAAAGGTACGTCGGAGGACTTTCTCCTGAAATTCGTATGTTGGTCATCGCATGGGAACCCAATGCCATGTCTGAAGCTATCCAGATGGCGATCGAAGCAAAGGAACATATAGCCCACACCAAGACATCAGGAAATAATAGCGACAATAAAAGGAAGTGGAACAACAACCGAGGTGAGAATGCCACACAAGGACCACGCAAGAGACAGGGAGTTGCTAAACCCTATGCTGCAGGTCTAAATGAAAAGAATGATTACCTTGGTATTTTACCTAAGTGTGAAGAGTGTCAACATCATCATAACCCAGGCCGTTGCCCGGAACCATGTGGCAACTGTAAGAAGGTTACCCACAAAACCAGGGATTGCAGGTTTCCAATTGTGGGTGATAATCAGAAACCATCAATTACATGTTTTGGCTGTGGTGTAGTGGGACACTTCAAGAGTGAATGCCCAGAGTTGGGAAACCAGAATTGGAAGAAGAAGTTCATGTTTTAAAAACCATAGTTCGAGCCTTTAGGGTTGTACTTTCTTTTGGTACTTTCCATAAGTACGTTGGTGTAACCTAGTTATATTAAGCACTTTCCTATCTAATGTAATGACTATCTTTTGTTACCTCTATGATAACCATAACTTTCGTTTACTTCGTTTTCTATCCCAATCGTTAAATCCTTAATCGTTTCGCAACATTATACCATTGTCTTGTTAGGGATTAGGCCGATTTCGTATTTGACGGATTAGTAGATTATTACCATTCCATAGGATTTACCCATGTATCCAATAAACCATTCAACGAAATTAGTTTCAAACTATTTTACTACCCTATGGGGAAATTGTTTTACCAAATTTCTAAAATGAACTATTTTGTTACCGTACTATAAACTGATTTTTCCGATATTATGCCAAATATTTACTATTATTACGCAAAACAATTTTTATGTTACTTTGAAAAGAAATATCTAGAATCCCATTTTAATAACAATGCGTTGAACACCATTTAAAACTTTTGAGAAAAATAATATTATTTTGACTAAATCAAGCATCGCATCATTAGTCCTCAACTATACATAGCCTGATCACCTATGTATACTTCAGGAAGGATTATGCCATGAAGGAAATAGTTACTTTTTAATGTATTGCTAATAACAATCTTCACTTAAAAGCGTTTTAAACAAGTAAACTCTTTTATAAATGTCTCTTTCTGACAAACTCTCCCTGGATACTTACCCCACCTGTCACCCACTTAGCCATTAAGTTGGATTGTTCCATTGACTTCTTTAGGAGAGACTTTCCATATCAAGTACTAGGAGGACTCCTCGATACAAGAAAAACACTAAAAGGATTACGGAACTATTAAACCTAGACTAAGAAAATTCATAACCCAACAACAGTCCTAAGGTACCACGATACCATCCGAATCACCTTCTCTGACCTAGTTGTCAAATTGTATTATTCAAAGGTACTAGCTAGATTTAGTTGCAGGATCGAACACACTGTGAAGGTGCGCTATGCAACACTATAGAGAGAGACCAAGCCCAATAGGCAAAGAATGACACATGTCTTAGCAATCCATTAGACCAAAACACAAGGAATCAAAGATTGTTACCCATATTCTATCCCCTTTAAATGACGCTGAGTTCGAAAGACGTAACGTTGAGGAATTAGTCACAAGATTTATGGTACCTATTTCAAGCGTCCCAGATAAAAGTAATCGAATCACCTCAGACTTCTAACAATCATTTTAAGATTTCCTTCGGGACTCCATTTAGATGTAAACACCGCCTACCATCCTCGGACCGATGGTCAGAACGAGAGAACGATTCAAACATAGGAAAGTTATACTCAGAGTATGAGTGATTGACTCTAGAAATGGTTGGACTAACCATTTACCATAAATCGGATTCTTTTACAACCATAGTTATCGCGCGAGCATAGAGACTACATCAATTGAGGCACTTTATGGTCGAAGTACCAATTACCCATTTACAGACTGAAATCGTAAAGTTAAATTCACTGGTCTAGAACTAAACTATGAAACAACAAAGGAAATTTCACAAGTCAAGAACCAGTTACAAGCAACGAGAAGCTGGTAGAGGTAGGTTGGTACATGACACACATCATGCGGATTGGGTATCCCTGAACAACAAACCAACTAGATTCAAGTGGGAGAACGAACTAAGTTGAAAGCTTTGCCTTGGAGAGGCATGATACAATTTTGGTAAACACAAGAGATTGAACCTCTAGTATAGGGGACCAATTAAGATTCATTTTAGAATCGACCAGCTGACATATAAGATTTGAGTTCTGGCAGAGTTCAGCAACATATATTACCCATATTACCTTATAAACCTGAAGAAGCACTGATCATCTATTGACGAACCAAACTCGGAAAAATCCTAACTCACTAGTCTAGTAGGCATTCATGAGATAACCAGAAATTACTTGCAAGTCAAGAATCAATTACAAATTCTATAAGTTGTAAGCCATTAAAACTTCAAGTTGGTAGCCAGATCATGTTGAAAGTTCTGCCTAGAAAAGGCATGATATTATTCGGAAAAATTTGGAAAGTTAAAACCCGATATACACTGGACCACGTAATATTTCAGACAGAGTAGGCCTAGTGGCCGTCAGACTTGAGCCTTGTTAGAGAACAAACGGATTACACAACTATGTTTCACCTATTCAAATCCTAGGAAATGACTTCCAGATTAGTCACTCATAATCCCATTTGGAAAGGAATCCAACCCAAAGACAAACGCAAACTTGGTAAGAACCAATAGAAATCATGGACTGTTAGGTCGAACGATGAAGCAGAGTCGAATTCCTATCATGAAAGTCCGCCGGAGTTCTCAAATATTATCACCTTTCACCAATATCACTCCAGAGACCAACACAAACTGAACTTCGGGACGAAGTTCCTGTTAGAGGGGAAGACTGTCACAACTCGTAAATTCCGGTCATTTTCCAAACTTCGACAATCTACTATTCATCATTTACTATTCATCGATTACTATTCATCGTTTTTAAGGTCAATTTGATATTCTGAGAAGCGTTCAGAAATTTTACTATTCACTTGACACTATTCATTTCCGGAAGAAATCTTACTATTCACGTGCATTACTCATTTCATCGTAAATTTAGTTTACGAGTATTTAGATTCGCGTAACCGTATTGGTTCAGGTGCGAACTCATGCATTATCATTTGGGATATCTCATATGGACTAGAAATAGTCTGCATATCATCATTATGGCACTTGCATACTATTCCGCTCGTAGGATATTTAAATTAATACTTTTGGTATAATTGACTTTTTAAGTATATTTATTTCTAAATAAACGTTAACAAGCGATCAATAATGTGACTAACACGTCCGACACTCCCGACTATGATTCCAATATATTTTTATATTCATTTTAATAATATAAAAATTATAATATTAATTTACCCGCTTTCTTGGAAATTTATTTAATTTATATCGTACGCCTAATTTAATTACGACGGTTTTCTTAAAAACTAAACGATAATCATCCAAACACTCAATACTTGTACCCAACATATTTTCACAACTTTTATGACTTTATTATGTCCCGATTAACTTCGTCATATTTTACTTCAACTCGTCACGATTTATTTCTAGTTAACTCGGTACCCGGTAACACCTAATATACAAAATATCTAACTAATACTTGCACATTGGGAGACAATAGCTTTAATGAGCCAACCTCCCTCCCCCTTTTCCCTAATTGCTGCCCCTTTCCCCCTAGGTCCAAGATTCACTTGATTTTCTTTTGACTCAAATATCTACACCAAGACTTTATGTTACTACTTCATTCTTGCACATTTTCTTAACCAACAAAGCAAGCAAATATCTCTCTCTTTTTCTCTCTAGTATGATCGGCCAAGGCAAGAAAAACAAGAAGAAACCATCAAATTTTGAAGTTCAAGTCTTAATCTAGTCTCATTTGTACTCCTAGTTAGGGTTTTGAAATAAAAACCCCAAGGATACTTAAGTATTTTTCTCCAAAACTCATCAAATCTTTCAAGTAAGTATGTCAAACTAATTTTCCTAATTTTATCAAGTTCTTATTATGTTCATATGGTTTTTATACAAGATCTACATGCATATGCTATTTATACCACTTTATTTTACAAACTTTTAACTTTGAAAGCCTAGAAAGTAATTATAGTTAAATCCTTGTTAGATCCACTTGGTTTATGATGTTTAGGAACCCATGACACCCTAAGAAGGTGTATGGTAGGATTAGACTAGTTTTGTGGTGATTGAAAGTGGTTTGGTTGAAGTTGGAACAAGTTTGAAACTAGGAAAATGATTTTGGAAAATATATATTTACCTACTGTCACCATTTTTAAAACGTGGGAAACTCAGTAGGTGATGGGTAAATTTTGACCAAAGATTTAGAAAATACTTTTAAAAACGAAACTTTTGGCGAAAGAACGGACTAAAACGAGCTTATAACGAAGGAGATATGATTTTTGTAAATTTAACGACGAAAACTATTTTTCTGAAAAACTGCATGCTGTTTGACAGTTTTCGACGGGCAAATAGAGACGTTAGACGTAACCTAGAGGAGCCGAGCTATCGAAAATATATTAGTATATACTAAAACGAATCCGTGGATATAAAGAACGAGTAAAATGAGCTTAAAACGACCAAGTTATATACGTTTTAAAATCGTCAAAACTATATATATATTTAGTCACTACTAGAAAATAATATAACTACGTACTAAATGATATATTTTCTAGATTTCTTATTCAAGGAGTTTATTTTTAACTAACAAAGTACGTACGACTCAAGGTTTATTACGCGACTACTAGACATTATTTTAAGGTTTTCGAGACGAGGAATATAACACTAACATTTTTATACGATATATTACGACAAGTTTTTATAACTCTATTTGGACATATTTTTCCTAAGTATGGAAAGTATTTTATTTGACAATAACTAGTATTTCCAAATTACTAGTGGTATAGGTATCATGTGCATGTGCATTCATTACATCACGGCATGATCTAAATTAGATCACGATTATCCATTTAGGTTGCGGCTAGTGCTCGCGCCTCATTGTCCCGACTACTTTACCATCGTTGTACCATCTTTGTACTATCACTCCAGGTGAGTCTTCATAGCCCCGTTTTAATTACTTATTTGATTTCAAATCCCACGGGGGAGAATACATTGCACAATTATTTTTGTACATGCCCAAGTATTAAATTCCGTACATTGCTTAAGTTGTTAGTACTACCACTTCAAGTCTCCTTTATTATCATGGACCGTTAATTATATTGCCAAGCGAGAGTGAATGAATAGATCTATTGAGGGTGACTCCTCCATTCGTGTTTGGGTTGCTCCATAAGGAAAAGGAATGCATTTCATGTCTAATATTTGAGTGACTGGTAACCACTCCTTTGGGGCCAATTTTAGTACGTCTAGCTTCGGGGCCATGAGCTTAAGAGACAATGTAGCTTTTTGACATTTTGTCACCTTACTTTATACTTGTGGCTATTGTACGTACGATTTAACTTATAAACCTATGATTATTCACCAACATTCGTGTTGACCATTTTTCGCAATGTATTTCTCAGGTTATTAAGGTAGCTCATGTTGCATACATTTGGAACTTCATGGAGTCGCGGAGTCGACGCGTCTCACCTTATATTTTCTGCACTTATGAAACGTTTGATCTTGTTGAACTTATTTTATCTAAATTGGCAACATCTTTCAGGACCTAAGTTTTGTAAACTCTGAATGTTTTAATGATCAAACGATGTATTTTTCCAAACGACACTTTAGGTCGTTCAATATATCCTTGTTGTGATGCTATGACCGTTACACCCTTAGGCATTCCATTCCGCTGCAAGTCAGGTAAATTGGAGGTGTGACACGTGTGTTCTTGAATCCCAAGACAAAGCTAAACCTTACTTGTCTTCCAAGAACCACCAAGACTTGAATTCCAAGAAACCGAAAACTTGAAGTTGAAACTTCTTGCAAAACCTTGTCACCTTTGAAGCTCAAAACCGAAACTCCAAGAACCTTGTGACAAAAGAAAACGATTTCCCATAACCCTAGGAGAATCGATCCACCTCCTTGCAAGACAACTTCAATAACCTTGCTGCCCAAGTAATCTTGACTCGAAAACCTAGAAACCTTGAACCGTGTAATCTACACAACGATAGCCAAACAATAATCGAAAATGACAAAAAACACAACCACAAGATCAGAAAATTCGACAGTGAATATCTCCTTCTTGGAAGCTCCGATGCAAGATCCCTCCGGTGAGATCCTAGATCTATGTGTCTTCAACCTACGGTTCAAATTTCGTAGTAATCCAACGGTTAACGAACCTGCAGCGCCGATTCTCCCACGGCTGCGCAGTAACCGACGAACCAAACCCGGTTCACTTGTTTATCTTGTTTTAGCTCTATCCACGTTGTGTGATTCGTTCTTCTCGAACCAGGCTCTGATACCAATTGTTGGGAGAAATCCAACAAACCGGTTTCTAGAGCGGAACCACGAATCAAGAACTACTCCAACAAGACCTCGGCAAAGGGTTATGATCCCTTAATGCCGAGTGGCATTAACACACACGAGATATTTTATACTCAAACGTTTATTAAACGTGAGCAAGAAAAGAAGGTACAAATAAAACATCACCCCCTCATCCCTATTTATAGAGAATGAAGAGGGAGAAACCTAATCCTTGGTGAACAAGGAGTCTACAATTGAGGAGGTTAAGAACTTTCCTAATACATGACTAACCTCCTTAAGTTTGAGCTAAAATAAAATTAACCCCCTAAACTTATATCATAACTATTTATTCTAACAAAATGCATAAGTGTTATCATTTGTATTATGTGATTAGCTCATATGCTCTACTCTGCAATAACGCGCGAATTGAAATACTCGTTATTTAAACAAAATACAATACTAAGTACTTTTTACCTCTTCACAAGAAAATACATGTCAGGTGAATATGTATGTTCTTTGAAATGATATAACTCGATCAAAAGTATTTGAAGCAAATATAATTTCATTATATTTTATAGGTAACATTTAACAAGTGATTTTTTTAGTTATGGCATGATAAAATTACATGAAGCTAAAAATGGTGAGATTGTTCATCTTTAATACAATATTTTGAGACTTATCATGTATTTACTTTTAACATGAAAATGCCAAATCCAAACTAGACTTATTATCATTTTAAATCTCTAGTATCTTTCTAAACTTCATGATTGGGTCTAAACGGTCAACTAAGTTGAACAGGTGTGGTCAACAAAGTCAAACTCCTTAGGCTCAATGCTCCGCGGAATATAGTGTTTACCCGGGTCGTTATGTCCCGACGAGGTGTGGATTGTATTCAAACGGGTTTGAGATCAGGTGAATTTGGACAGAAAGGGGTTTGAGATTGGTTAAACTAAGGAATCAATAAGGAAATAGCTTAAATAAGCTATATGAACAAGACTGTAAAATCAAAAAAATCAGAAACATTTTAAACCTAAAAACGTGTACGTTCAGTTTTAAAATAACGCGAACGTATAAAATAAAACGCGAGTTTTTGTGAAATAAAATACTTACAAAGATGAAAATCACATTTTTGCAATCCTAATAATATAAGAAAATTTTTGGAAAATTAAAATTAATTTTTACACTATTTATATAATTATTATTAATTAATTACTATTTTCTAATTACTTATTAATTATTTAAATTAACCTAAATTACAACTAATTATGAAATTACACTAAAAATATGAAAAATAAATTTGGAAAAATCAAAAATATTATAAAACTAATTTTCAAACTGAAAATATATTTTTCCTACTTTTTTAATAATTACTATTAATTAAAAACTAATTATTAATTAATTTAAACTATTTTAAATTAAGAAAAATAGAAAATGAACAGTAAAAATATAAGAAAATTCCTAAAATTATTTTACATTATATAAAAGCTAGGAAAAATATAAAAACTAGGTCTTACTTAATAAAAACTAATTTTGCTTACTAATACTTAATTATTGATTAATTATTAATAAAATTAATATTAAATCTAATAAATACTAAATCACAAAATAAAAATCTGAGAAAATTATTAAAAATACTTTAATATGAAAGGATTTTAAGAAAAATATAAAAATTCTAAGTGCTTAACAAAAATCTAAAAAGAAAAATTAAAAAGTTAAATAATATTAAATAGAAGTTATCACTTGAAATTAAAATTATTTTTCTGGATTTTTTCTTTTACAAACCTGTTTTATAACTAAATTTGAGAAACTTTTACAAAAACAACAAGCTTGTAACTCAAAGATAAGCACTTTGAGTGCTTATTTGCTAGACAGTTGACTTTGGTCAACTGTGGTGGGCAAGAGCTTGAAATAAGCTGAACAATGATCACAAAGGTGAAAATAAGCTTCAAGCTAATGAGAGTGACCAAAAATAAGCTGAGATGACTGAATTAGCACAATGAAATAAGCTTATAAGACAAAATAAGCAAATCCAAAAACCAAAAATCCAAACAGGAATGGGACAAGGTTGAGGGGCATAGGAGCCCTAGTAAATGAGGTGCAAAACCCAAATTAAGCCCAGGGACTTGAAGAGGGGTAGGAGAGGGGTTGAATGGACCAAAAATGGGGTAGTGGGTCCTACTGTGGTGGCCAGAAAAGCCCACCAAAGGTGGTGGTGTGGATGGTGTCTGCTGATTCAGGCGAGACTACTCCCCCGCAGGTAACTTTGGGGATGTGTGGACCCCACAAGAAAAATCACAAAAATCAAGTGAAGGTGGGATATGAAAGTATAGCTGGGGAGGTTACAATTCCTAAAAGTTTCAAGGGTTGAAACCTTATACAAAATTCTAAACAAATCCCACCATTTTTGGAAAAACTGGATAACATGCACTTTGACTTTTGTAAAAAACTTTATATTTTGACTATATTGAACTTTGATCACCTTTTACTGATTATAAATGAAGTAGTAAGCTATATTTAAACTAGATTACACTAAATTAACAAATATTGTAGCTATTGTGATGGTTTTGAGATCCTAAACCCCTCACAGTTAACTGTGAGGGAGATTACCTTATGATTTTGACTTTTTGCTTATTAGGTACTAGTTGTTACACCTTACATGACTTACATGAACCTATTAGAGTATAACTGAACCAGATATACCACCCACAAGCCCCTTGAACTCAGAGCTGCAGCTTGTGCCAAACACCCCTTAAGAAGCAGTTTTGGTATTTTTATAAAGCAAACCACAATTTCAAACCATGAAACTAAAATCTAACACTTATATTAACCTATGATGAGCATGAATAAACAGCTAACAACAACTAATAACAACTGATCCAACAATAAAAGTAACAGTAAAAAAAAACTTTGAAATGAAACTTACAATTAGTTCCTAGATTGAACCTAAGGAGGTATGCGGGGTGAGCCTGGAATGAATTAATGAGAATGACTCAGAAGAGCCTGAGGTATTCCAATTGAGCTCTGGATACGCTCAACACCTTATTTTTCTCCAATGTTGACCACAGTTGACCTTTTGAAAGCTTGGGTGTTTTGGTTGTTTCACTTAACTAATAAGCATACCTGTAGCTTCATTAATCTAAAATAAGCTTGTATGAACATTATAATTGGTAGCGTAGGGATTGCACCAGGCTTTACCTCTCAAGGGATCTTGAGAAGCTTACACCCCCCACCAGGCAGTGTACCTGATCGTTGTAGTATAGTATAGTGACAAGTACCGGGGGATTGATCGTTCAGCTAGGAATAGTGTCGCTAGGATTAGAAAACCTAAATACTAGTTCTAGAGGTGAGGGATGATTATTTTTGTATTTTTATATTTTTTTAGAAAGCAAGTAAATATCTCGGGTTTGAAGGATTTGGGCGGAATTAGTTGCTAATCAACTAACCCAATACTAAAGATGCAATCAAAATAAAATACTAGAAATGAAAATAAAACTAAATTAAACTAAGGTTGTGAGCAATAAGTGGAGAAATTGTGTTTACTTAGATTTCACTACTCCCTAGATATCTTTTACACATTAATTACTTGTTATAGTTGCGTGGATGACGGATTGTATTCCTTAATACCATTCATGGGGTGGCGCACTTAATTCCACAATCCTATGAGTGCCTACTTCACTGCTATGTCGAGCCGGCTAAGAAGCTCCTAACATGGGATCATTAGAATTTACTCATGCATTAAATACAACCAATAAAACCTAGTGCACGTCAGTTCATGTTTCTTAAGACGTTCAAGCATGTTACCATTTGGAGATCTGCCAGTTTTCTTACGCCTAACATCGAAATCATTCATCCAATATAACCATAAACAAGTAATCAACACATAATTAACATCTAGGTTTCATTAGATCTAAGCAAACACAAGATAGATCTAGCCTAACATGATGGAATTAAGACAAGAACAAGATATAGACAACCAACACATAGACATATTGATTGAATTAGAAGAACACTTATCTCAATTACACATGAAAGGGTTCAAGGGCTGAAAACCCTTGAAAAACCTGTAAAATTCGTAATAGGTTCGGCCTCTAGGGTTTCTCCAAACTTTTCTCTCTTTTTATGAATGAAAATTAGAAAATTATATATAGGAAATTGAGGCTGACGGCGTCAAGACCAAATAGGTGACGCCGTCATCTCGCCGCCAAAATATTTCTCGGACTGCCTTGATCTACATCTGACGCCGTCACGTTATAACTTTTTCCAGGCCGTCACGTCTTTTACTCTTGACGCTCTACTTGTGACGCCTTCATGTTTGTACTGGACCGTCATGCAAATTACTCTTGACGCCGTCAGGATTTTGCTCTTGACGCCGTCACCTACTGTTCCCAGCTTGGAAAATTAAGTCTTTGGCGTTTTCTTCACTTTTATGCTCCAAAAACGTCTGAATTGCTTCCTTTTCCAGATTTCACTCCCAAAGTACCTAAAATCATAAAAGGAACGATTTAGGGCAATATTTGATCAAATAAATTCAATTCCGGGCTTAAATGACCCCCTAAAAGTGGTTCATTTTTTGTCTCATCAATAATCACTACTTAACAGTCTTGAACTATATGAGATTCAAAAATAGGAATTGTGACTAAAATTGAAACAAATTCTGAATTAAACCAAGAACTTTTAAATTAAAACTGAGGAAAGTTGAATTACACTTGGATACTTGTACATGATCTTGTAAACTAAAAATTACATTTGAAAAGGGAAAGTTACACTAAAAACGATTTTTACCTACAACTAAGCTAACTAACTACTGCTTCTTCTTCCCTTTTTCTTGATTTAAATAAGTCCTGGGATGTTGCTTTGACTTTCCCACACCTGTTCTCAGCCATTGGATTACTTAGATTGATCTCAGCCCTTCAAACTGTTTTTGGCAGGAAAATGGTTTGGGCAGGATTGAGTGGATTAGTTGTGGTATTAAATGAAGAGGGGGTGGGTTGGTTAATTAATGGGGGAAGGTGAGTGTTGGTGAGGGTTTTGTGGAGATAGGAGAGGAGAGGGGGGGGGGGGGGAGACCAGGAAGCGTGAATTGGGGGGAAGGAGGTGATGAATAGTGGTGTTTGACCCTGGGTGGTATTAGTTTAGGTTTAGGCTTTGTGGTGGGCTGAGGTGTTGGATCAGGGTGTGTGTTTGGATTTGGTATTTTGGGGTTAAATAATAAAAGGGGTCCGTTTGGTATTTAATGGTGCGCAAGGACCATATTTGTAATTATGCTGAAAATGAGGGACCAAAATTGCAACTGCTCGAAAGTTATTTCCAAGGACCATTGTTGCCAACTTCAATAGTATGAGGACCCATGATGATAATTTTCCATTTTAAAATACCCGGGGACCAATATTGACAAGTTTGCAAAGTACAAGGACCAATCTTGTAAATTTTCAAAACTTTTTACCCAAAGATCAATTTTGTAATATTTTGACTTTCAAAAGCTTTGGGTTGACTTTTCATTTAAAATATATGCTCAGGGACTGATTTTGACAAGTTTTGAAACTTGGGGGACTGAAACTGCCAATTGCTGAAACTTTGTACGTTTTTCATTTGTTTTTGCTCATTTTGCATTTAAAACACATAAAACACAATCCCTGGAATAATTTAAATATTTTGATAACTTTTTGATTGTTTTTGTATGTTTTGGCAGTTTAAATACGACAAAAATGATGAGTGTTTGAGCACTCATCAATCCCCCACACTAAACTATTGCTAGTCCCTAGCAATCTTTTTAGAAAACTTGATGGATTTGAAAACTCTTTACCAAAAGCCATCACTTCTGGAGTAGCCAAATGTTTCGATTCAAATAAGAACTATGGTCCACTTGATAACCATGTGATTTTTAGCAAACCACCAGCTTTGAACGGTTTTGATTAGTCTTTACCAAGAGCCGTTTGCTCCTGGACTAGCCAACTCTTGATGGACCTAGTCAACATCTTGGTGAGCTGGTTACCAATTATGGTTTTTCCACTGCCTTTACCACAAGCCATAATCTTGCGGGCTAGCCAACTCATTCACTTTTTAGGATATGGCGAGTTGATTTACCATACAATTTTGGGCAAATTGCAAGCCATCAACGGATTTGAGATATCTTTACCAAGAGCCGTTTGCTCCTAGATTAGCCAATCCTTTTGTCGTTTAGACATGGCGGACTGATAACCATAAAAATTTTGAAGCACAAGTGAATTTTTTTTTTTAAATTTTGAAATTTTGGCCAAAAACGGGGGTACTAGATAGTAAAATGTGATAAAATTCGCTAGAATAGCGAAATACCCCCCACACTTAGAATGAATATTGTCCTCAATATTCAAAGTCCCGGCTATTATGCCGACTCTTTGAACGTAAAAGGGCAACATTACAAGCTAAATGTGGAAAACACCATTTTTTCACTTTATTTGTAACCACAGCAGGGGTAATTCTCCCACACTTAGGGTGAAAACCCTAAGTACATGCTACTGTTTTTGTTTACCGAGTCGCTAGCTTGACTCGACCCCGAATTCATTTGTCCTTGGGGAAGCATGATGTGGAAGAAGCAATCTCAATCGGACTTTCATTCAAGATGTTTGGACAAACATTTGAAGCACGTGAAAGTTTCACACCGATGAGATAAGTACCCGGCTCAAGATAATGATACATGAAAATGCCGGGGTCAAAGATGGTATCCTCACTCCCGAAGGAGTGAAGAAGAGAAGAAGTCACCTTATAGGTGAAGAAAAGGAAGAAAACCATGATGAAAATCATGATAAGATTTTCTTCCTCGAGAGCAGGCTTAGTAGCCTGAATTTGGATTTCAAGGGTTAAGCTCATAAACATACCGGGAGGGAGGGCGGGAATTTGCAAATTCTCATAATTGAGTGCATCTCCCCCCGGGCTATCAAACTTCGGAGGAGTCATGATATGATGAGTGAGTTCACCGGAGAACTCCTCATGAAGAGAATTATTCACAAGATGTGAATCTGTGAATTCATGTTCCGGAATAGACTCATCACAATCCTCATTCCGAATACCAAATATTGGATTACCAGAAATCAAAGTGAATTCAGATTCGAATTCAAATAGAGGATTGGTGAGAGTAGTATTGAATGCAAAGTGATTATCATTCTCTATTGGACTGTTGGGATAAGAACTGAGTGGTGGATCATGATATAGGAGACTTTCAATTTCTCCTAGATCGGCTTCAAAATCGAGGAGACCATCATCACTTTCCGATGAAAGTGGATTGATGTGAGTAAGTTCATCGGCGAACTCCTCAAGAAGAGGATCAACATCAGAATGTGGAACTGATGCCTCAATATACTCAATGTCTCCATGAGATGTACAATCATCATTAAAATCGGAGAAAGTCTCAAAATGATCGTTTGAACACTCAAGAGGGGAAGGTAAATCACACATATGATCCAAAGTTCCCTGTGACTCTCCTAGGATTGGGACAAGGATTTCAACACTAGACTTTATGAATTCGTCCGATTCCTTTTTAGGAACAGTGTCAAGATGCTCATCCCCCATGTTCAGAGAGTGAGTGAGAACCTCGGGTGTGATAGCAGTTGTTTGAGATGGAATCTCAACTGCTGGGATATCAACTGATGAACTTGATGAAGTTTTATAAAATTGAATAATATCAAGGGTATCTTCATCATCACTGTCATCAGGGATAAAACGGAACTGAGAGCTAGATCTGGCTGCTTTTTCTTTTGCAATTGATTCCCTAACAGATTTTTCATAGGCATCTTGGAAATTTATTCTAGCAGCCTGCTTTTCAGCTAGCAATTCTTTCATGGATTTTTGATGAGTGTCTTTTTGGGCAAAGTCTTTAACTAAACCCTTAAGTTCATCAAGTAATTCCAGTACATTTTGCATTTCTGGAAGAAGTACTTGATTCATTTAGTACTGTGGAGGTTGGTCATAATAAGGTGTGTCAAAATTGTCACAAGGATATGGATTCCCCGTTTGACAATCTGAGCTGAAGTGTGGACCTCCACAGTAATCACAACAGTAAAACTGTTGAGTCTGGACTGGTGAATCATACGGGTATTGGTCATAACCAAAGTTCTGAGCATCACCGGAAAACTGTTCATAGACAAACGTGTTTCCAGCTTGACACTCAAATCCTTGGTGAGGACCTCCACAAAACTCACACAGATATGTCAGTATCTCATGATGTGGTGGCTGGTAGGATGTATCAGATGTGTCATGGTAAGGATAGGGAGCTTGGTTATAGACAGACCCATCTCCTGACTCTGCCATACTACAGCTGGGACAATTACCACCATTATGAGGACCACCACACCATTAGCAAATAAGAAAGTGTGGATGAGACATAGAAAGAATCAAAAGTTCATAGAGGGGTAGGGATGAAGAATCAAAGATGTGAGAGGGTAAAGGTGAATGATTTTGGGTTTTTGGATAAACATTTTATACAAATAAGAAAGAAAATGTTTTAGTGTTTTTTTGTGTTCGTTGAAAACTGATTTTAAAAATTTTTCGTGAACAGTTTTGTTTTTATATAAAAATAAGAAGATAATATGAACAAGGGTGGTAAATATACAATGGATGTATATCCCGATTCACTAATCTGAAAACCGTTTAAGAATAACGCGCACAACCTCCTCGGTAGCGGCGCCAAATTTTGATTGGGTCTAAACGGTCAACTAAGTTGAACAGGTGTGGTCAACAAATTCAAACTCCTTAGGCTCAATGCTTCGCGGAATATAGTGTTTCCCCGGGTCGTTATGTCCCGACGAGGTGTGGATTGTATTCAAACGGGTTTGAGATCGGGTGAATTTGGACAGAAAGGGGTTTGAGATTGGTTAAACTAAGGAATCTACAAGGAAATAGCTTAAATAAGCTATATGAACAAGACTGTAAAATCAGAAAAACCAGAAACGTTTTAAACCTAAAAACGTGTACGTTCAGTTTTAAAATAACGCGAACGTACAAAATAAAACGCGAGTTTTTGTAAAATAAAATACTTACAAAAATGAAAATCACATTTTTACAATCCTAATAATATAAGAAAATTTTTGGAAAATTAAAATTAATTTTTACACTATTTATATAATTATTATTAATTAATTACTATTTTCTAATTACTTATTAATTATTTAAATTAACCTAAATTACAACTAATTATGAAATTACACTAAAAATATGAAAAATAAATTTGAAAAAATCAAAAATATTATAAAACTAATTTTCAAACTGAAAATATATTTTTCCTACTTTTTTAATAATTACTATTAATTAAAAACTAATTATTAATTAATTTAAACTATTTTAAATTAAGAAAAATAGAAAATGAACAGTAAAAATTATAAGAAAATTCCTAAAATTATTTTACATTATATAAAATCTAGAAAAAATATAAAAACTAGGTCTTACTTAATAAAAACTAATTTTGCTAATTAATACTTAATTATTGATTAATTATTAATAAAACTAATATTAAATCTAATAAATACTAAATGACAAAATAAAAATCTGAGAAAATTATTAAAAATACTTTAATATGAAAGGATTTTAAGAAAAATATAAAAATGCTAAGTGCTTAACAAAAATCTAAAAAGGAAAATTAAAAAGTTAAATAATATTAAATAGAAGTTATCACTTGAAATTAATATTGTTTTTCTGGATTTTTTCTTTTACAAACCTATTTTATAACTAAATTTGAGAAACTTTTACAAAAACAACAAGCTTTTAACTCAAAGATAAGCACTTTGAGTGCTTATTTGCTAGACAGTTGACTTTGGTCAACTGTGGTGGGCAAAAGCTTGAAATAAGTTGAACAATGATCACAAAGGTGAAAATAAGCTTCAAGCTAATGAGAGTGACCAAAAATAAGCTGAGATGACTGAATTAGCACAATGAAATAAGCTTATAAGACAGAATAAGCAAATCCAAAAACCAAAAATCCAAACAGGAATGGGACAAGGTTGAGGGGCATAGCAGCCCTAGTAAATGAGGTGCAAAACCCAAATTAAGCCCAGGGACTTGAAGAGGGGTAGGAGGGGGGTTGAATGGACCAAAAATGGGGTAGTGGGTCCCACTGTGGTTGCCAGAAAAGCCCACCAAAGGTGGTGGTGTGGATGGTGTCTGCTGATGCAGGGGAGACTACTCCCTCTGCAGGTAACTTTG
Source organism: Artemisia argyi (assembly GCA_030686995.1). Lineage (NCBI taxonomy): Eukaryota > Viridiplantae > Streptophyta > Magnoliopsida > Asterales > Asteraceae > Artemisia > Artemisia argyi. Next base: position 169,517,908 of record CM060706.1, on the reverse strand, counting down.
GGGATGTGTGGACCCCACAAGAAGAATCACAAAAATCAAGTGAAGGTGGGATATGAAAGTATAGCTGGGGGGGGGGGGGTTTCAATTCCTAAAAGTTTTAAGGGTTGAAACCTTATACAAAATTCTAAACAAATCCCACCATTTTTGGAAAAACTGGATAACATGCACTTTGACTTTTGTAAAAAACTTTATATTTTGACTATATTGAACTTTGATCACCTTTTACTGATTATAAATGAAGTAGTAAGCTATATTTAAACTAGATTACACTAAATTAACAAATATTGTAGCTATTGTGATGGTTTTGAGATCCTAAACCCCTCACAGTTAACTGTGAGGGAGATTACCTTATGATTTTGACTTTTTGCTTATTAGGTACTAATTGTTACACCTTACATGACTTACATGAACCTATTAGAGTATAACTGAACCAGATATACCACCCACAAGCCCCTTGAACTCAGAGCTGCAGCTTGTGCCAAACACCCCTTAAGAAGCAGTTTTGGTATTTTTATAAAGCAAACCACAATTTCAAACCATGAAACTAAAATCTAACACTTATATTAACCTATGATGAGCATGAATAAACAGCTAACAACAACTAATAACAACTGATCCAACAATAAAAGTAATAGTAAAAAAAAAACTTTGAAATGAAACTTACAATTAGTTCCTAGATTGAACCTAAGGAGGTATGCAGGGTGAGCCTGGAATGAATTAATGAGAATGACTCAGAAGAGCCTGAGGTATTCCAATTGAGCTCTGGATACGCTTAACACCTTATTTTTCTCCAATGTTGACCACAGTTGACCTTTTGAAAGCTTGGGTGTTTTGGTTGTTTCACTTAACTAATAAGCATACCTGTAGCTTCATTAATCTAAAATAAGCTTGTATGAACATTATAATCACTACTTAACAGTCTTGAACTATATGAGATTCAAAAATAGGAATTGTGACTAAAATTGAAACAAAGTCTGAATTAAACCAAGAACTTTTAAATTAAAACTGAGGAAAGTTGAATTACACTTGGATACTTATACATGATCTTGTAAACTAAAAATTACATTTGAAAAGGGAAGGTTACGCTAAAAACGATTTTTACCTACAACCAAGCTAACTAACTACTGCTTCTTCTTCCCTTTTTCTTGATTTAAATAAGTCCTGGAATGTTGCTTTGACTTTCCCACACCTGTTCTCAGCCATTGGATTACTTAGATTGATCTCAGCCCTTCAAACTGTTTTTGGCGGGAAAATGGTTTGGGCAGGATTGAGTGGATTAAGTGTGGTATTAAATGAAGAGGGGGTGGGTTGGTTAATTAATGGGGGAAGGTGAGTGTTGGTGAGGGTTTTGTGGAGATAGGAGAGGAGGGGGGGGGGGGGAGACCAGGAAGCGTGAATTGGGGGGAAGGAGGTGATGAATAGTGGTGTTTGACCCTGGGTTTGACCCTGGGTGGTATTAGTTTAGGTTTGGGCTTTGTGGTGGGCTGAGGTGTTGGATCAAGGTGTGTGTTTGGATTTGGTATTTTGGGGTTAAATAATAAAAGGGGTCCGTTTGGTATTTAATGGTGCACAAGGACCATATTTGTAATTATGCTGAAAATGAGGGACCAAAATTGCAACTGCTCCAAAGTTATTTCCAAGGACCATTGTTGCCAACTTCAATAGTATGAGGACCCATGATGATAATTTTCCATTTTAAAATACCCGGGGACCAATATTGACAAGTTTGCAAAGTACAGGGACCAATCTTGTAAATTTTCAAAACTTTTTACCCAAAGATCAATTTTGTAATATTTTGACTTTCAAAAGCTTTGGGTTGACTTTTCATTTAAAATATATGCTCAGGGACTGATTTTGACAAGTTTTGAAACTTGGGGGACTGAAACTGCCAATTGTTGAAACTTTGTACGTTTTTCATTTGTTTTTGCTCATTTTGCATTTAAAACACAATCCCTGGGATAATTTAAGTATTTTGATAACTTTTTGATTGTTTTTGTATGTTTTGACAGTTTAAATACGACAAAAATGATGAGTGTTTGAGCACTCATCACTTCAACTCGTACGTCCAAAAATAAAATGATGACAACCTGTCGCATAACAAAATCAGACAAAACCATCTTTAATCTTATACTCATCTTTTAAAATTTGCCATATCCCTTGCTTAAATATTTCAAAATAGACTTACGCTAACATAACCCTTTCAACAGTTTGTTTACAATCTCACTATATTTTATAGGTAACATTTAACAAGTGATTTCTTCTTAAGTTATGACATGATAAAATTACTTGAAGTTAACAATGGTGAGATTTTTCTTAAATTATACAATTTTTTAAAACGACTAATCTATTATTATACTTTTACTATAGAAGTAAAGTAAAGTAAAGTAACTCCCAATACCGTCTTTCACGGGTTATGAGTCCCAATACCGTCTTCCACGGTGTATGGGGGAGGTTGAGACGTAGACAACCATACCCCTACCTAAGGTAGAGAGGCTGCTTCCGGTTCTACCTAAGGTAGAAAAGGACCTCCGGCCTTTTTTAGGGAGTGAGGATCGAACCCTTGACCTCTAGGTTAAGAGGCAAGGGGTTTTCCAACTGATCCAACCCTACTTGTTTTTATTATTATACTTTTACTATGAAAGTGTTAAATCCAAACTCAGACTATCATCATTTTAAATCTCTAGTATCTTTTAAAACTTCAACTCATATGTCTAAAAGTGTGTTTGTTTCGGCTTATATGGCTTGCTTATGGCTTATTTGGTTTTGAGCTTATGCTTCATAAGCTCACTTTCTGTGACTTATTTCAAAACTTTCCGGCCTATATATGTTTATCAGGTCATAATAAACTTATATAAACCGAAAAGTTTCAAAATAAGCCACAAAAGTAAGCTTATAAAACATAAACCCAAAACCAAATAAGCCATAAGCCGAAACAAAGACCCCTTAAAAATAAAATGATGACAACCTATCACATTACAAAATTAGACAAAATCATCTCTAATCTCATCTTTTAAAATTTGCCATATCTCTTGCTTAAACATTTCAAAATAAATTTATATCAACATAGCCCTTTCGACAACCTGTTTACAATTTCACTATAGGTAACATTTAACAAGTGATTTTTTTCATAAGTTATGACATGATAAAATTACTTAAAGTTAAAACTGGTGAGATTTCATCATTAATACAATCTTTTAGGGTGTTGGCAGTGGGTGCCTGAAGGCACGGGAACGCTGCCGCCATCACCTTGATCACGCACGAGAAGCTTCACCCACGTGAAACTTTCACGCACGGGATGGAAGAAAAAAGTGACCGTTGGAATATGATTTTTGGAAGAAAAATTGAAGTGAGTGAAGGGATGTAGTGAATGACTCATTCCCAACAAAAATATGCGTGAGTGATGAAAAAAGTTGATGAATAATGTGACATAAATGAATTAATTGAGAGTGAGTGATAGGATTTTGGGTGAGTGACCCATTGCCAACTAGAGGTGGCCAACGGATCCGGTTCCAGAACCGTAACCGGATAATTAACCGGAACCGAATCCGGTCAACACCGGTTCCGGCAAGATCCGGTCCCGTTCCAAAATTATCCGCATGTTCCTGTCCGGTTCCACATTTCTGATACAAGATCCGGTTCGGAACCGGATAATCCATCACCGGTTCGCGATCCGGTTCCTGGGAACCGGTTCCGAACCGGTTCCAACGTTAATATTGCTTTTTTCTGGGTTTTGTTCACAGTAGGTTCAGCAGCAGCAGCACAACGGTCATATGACCGTTTTTTACATAAATTCCAACGGGTTTGTCCCCTATTTGTCCCATTTTAAGCTCCTAAACATTCCTATAAATACCATTGATGATTTTGGTTGAATCACAACAATCAAATTAAAAAAAAAACACTCAAAATTTACTCACAAGTCACAAACTTGATCAAAAATGTCTAGAAGAAACCAAGCTTCTCAATCTCAACCAACATCATCAAACAATCCCGCTTCTCATGCTCAAAGTTCTACAAACCAACCTTTGGAAGTTGGGATTGAACCAACAACCCGAAACCAAGATATTTGGTGTCATTTCGACTTGGTTAGGTTTTCGGATAATTCAAAAAAGGCTCGTTGTAAAGCTTGTAACACTTATATGTCTTCATCGGGGAATTCTACGTTGAAGAAGCACACGAATCACCATTGTAAAGCAACAAGAGGCGTTGGGTCATCGGATCAAAGTGTTATGGGACGAGATGGGAGTATTTTTGTATATGACGAGAGGGCGCTTCGTCAAGATTTAGCTCACTTTGTGATTCAAGAGGGTTTGCCGTTCAACCACTTCGACAACCCTCGGTTAACGAGGTTGATTCAAAAAAGGCTTCAACCACGCTACACTCATGTAAGTCGTCAAACTCTTAAACGTGATTGTATTAAATCTTGGTCAAAGGTTAAAAAGGAATTAATACTTGGTTTTGATGCTTTAAAAACTAGTGTAAACTTAACAACCGATGTTTGGTCGGCGGGTCATGGTTTGCCGGGTTCGTACTTGTGTGTTACCGCACATTGGATTGACCCCGCTACTTGGCAAATGATGAAACGTACTATTGGTTTTGAAATATTTCCAAATCCGCACACGGGTGAAAATTTAAGTATAATGTTGAGATATGTTATGAAAATGTTTAATTTAGAAGAAAAGGTTTTTTCAATAGCATTCGATAACGCTTCTAATAATACAAATGCGGTAGGATTACTAAAACTAAGATACCGACCGATTGTTGAAGGCATTTTTTATCATAGTCGATGTGTTGCACACATCATTAACTTGGTTGTGCAAAGCGGACTAGCGACCCAACAAATGTTTAATTTAAGAGAATCTTTTAGAAAAATGTTACAAGATATTTTTCAAGTTGGATCGACAAGATATTTGGATTATATAAAATTGTGTCATGAATCGAATTCCATTTTTTTATCACCAAATTGGGACGTTCCTACAAGATGGAATTCGACGTATGATATGTTTGTTAGTGCTTTACGTCAAAAAAACACGTTACAACATTTTCATGATGAGCTTTGTGCTAGACAAAGGCGTGGGGAAAATATGGTACCATTTTCGGTTGAAAATTGGAGTCTTGTTCAAAAAATAACCGATTTACTCAAAGTTTTTAAAACCGCAACAACTATGTTATCGGGTGTTTATTATCCCACGAGTCATTCGGTCCTCAACCAACTTTATTTGATGTGTAGAAAATTAGGAGCATACGAATATGATGGTCCACTTTTTGCTAATATGGTTGTACCGATGAAAGAAAAGCTTAAAAAATATTTTCAAGAAATTCCACCGGTAATTACTTGTGCCGCCGCAATAAACCCATGTTATAACGTTAGCGGGGTGGAATATCTTATCAAAAGGATTGGTGAAGACTTGGATTTGGACCAAATAGACCCTTTTTATGTAATTAATGCACAAGAATCGTTTAAAAATAATTTCAAACGTTTATATGATGTTTATTTTGAGAAATATGGTGCAACAAATGTGGGAACGAGTTCGGTGCCAAGTATGTGGAATTCGTCTTCATCCGTGGATCCGGATTTGGACTTATTTTCAAGTTTAAGACAAGAAAGTGGTAAACGGGCTAGGAGTGACAATTTAACGAGCAACGAATATGGGAGATATACGGGAACCGATTGGTTAAACACTATCACATCCGAAGAGTTCAAGAAATTTGATGTTTTGAATTGGTGGAAACAAAGGGAATCTCAATTTCCCGTTCTAGCCGCAATGGCCCGGGATTTACTAAGCGTACAAGCTTCAACCGTTGCTTCGGAATCCGCTTTTTCTACTAGTGGAAGGGTATTGTCGGTAAGAAGAACAAAACTCACACCTTTATCTTTGGAGATGTGTATTTGCTTGAAGGATTATTTGGATGGGAATGAACGTATACAAGACGTTTCAATACTTGAAGAACCGATGGACTACGAAAAACAATTACAAGAGGTCGAGGTGCAAGAAGGTTATGTAATCAATCTTACCGAAGAAGAAATTGCTTACGATGAAGCTACAAGCGCCGCAAGGGCCGCCGTTCAAGTTGAAATTCAAGATGAAGATGAAACCGAAGAATAATAAATAGTCGAAATGTATTAAATTTGTGTTTCAAGTACTTTAAGTGTGACGTCTATTAGTTTTTTTAATAAAAGTCGAAGTTTATTAAGTTTATTGTGTGGGAAACGCGAACGAAAAAAAAAACCCGGAATCGAAAAAGTTAGCATGCCCACTGTTAAGAAAATGACCACCGGTTCTTTGGAACCGGTCCGACCGGTTCTTGGGACCGAACCGGATTGGATCCGATCCGGAACCGGGTATACTTGTTCCGGTTTTGGGACCCCGGATCCGAATGGAACCGGATCGGATTGGAACCGGATCCGGTCCATTGACTTTGACGACCGAACCGGTCCGGATTGGAACCGGTCCGGTTTTTTTTGGAACCGGCAAATGGCCACCTCTATTGCCAACACCCTTAAGATGACTTATCATGTATTTACTTTTACCATGGAGATGTCAAATCCAAACTACACTTTCATCATTTTTAAATCTCTAGTATCTAGTATCTCTTAAAGGCATGAGTTAACCACACCCTCCCTGTAGAGAGGGTGTATTGGCCAACACTGCTGCCGCCGCTTGTACTATCTGCTTTAATGTTTATACTTTTTGATTAAAATAGGTGGACCCCCATGGTAGGGAGGTTGCGGTTAATGCATCCCCTCTTAAAACTACAACTCATATGTCAAAAAAATAAAATAATGACAACTGTCACTTAACAAAATTACACAAAACCATATCTAATCCCATTTTCCAAAATTTACCATATACATTCACTTCTTGCTTACACAATTCAAAATAAACTTACACCAACATAGGACTCTCATCAGCCTCTTTACCCAAAAGCAACATGACCAAAAATAGCAAAAAGGAATACCAAAACTGCACATAGTCCAAACTAATGTGCCAAAACTGAAACTATTTTTTTTCTTTATTACTGTCAAAACCGGTCATTTCGGTAGCAGTAAGTAAGGTGCTCCCATTACCAAGTAGTAGGTCCCACTCTCATACTACCACCCTATAAGCTACCTCACTCCGGTTCAAAATACACTCATTTTTTCCGGTTCTCACCTTTTTTCAGACGTAATGCCGTTAACCGTACCGTACATTTTTTAACACAACTTTTTTTTTTGCTATAAATTTTGATATTTTCTTCATTTTCTTTTTTTATATTTTCAGGTGCTGACGTCACTTTTCAGTTGATCGGAGTGTTAGTGAAGCCGATATAGGTTTAGCCTCTTATCTATTAACTATTTTTTTAATTCTGAATTTTTTTGATCATTTTTTGGAAGCTATATCGTCCGTACAAGCTGACGTCACTTTTTTTTAAATAAATTTTTTGTTAAAATATTGAGTAGATGAACGGTGTTTATGAAGATATTTGATCAGATTTAAGCTATATTTGTTATAAATGCATGATATATTGTTTATTAATTATTATTAGGTTTTTTTTTTAGCTATTTGTGTTTGTTTGTGAAATAGATGATAGTTTTGAGTAGCTTATTTTATACTTAGGGTGCTTGTACCGCGCGGCGAGTTCGATTTAGGTCATTGATGCTTAAGTTACTTCTCTAATTTCTTGTGCTTTCGGTATTTGTGTGGAATTTTGTGAGTAGATGAAGGATTATTGTGCAAATATTTGCTCGGATTGAAGTTATGTTTGCGTTATAAGAGATATGCATGATATGTTGTTTATTATTTAGGCGTTTTTGATATTTGCGTGTTTGTGTGTGTGATGATAGTTGTGAATAAGCGCTTGTTTGCTTTATTTGAGTGTGACGTTAGTAGATATGTTTGCGTAATAAGAGATATGCAGCGTGATATGTTGTTTATTATTTAGGCGTTTTTGATATTTGCGCGCGTGTGTGTGATGATAGTTGTGAATAAGTGCTTGTTTGCTTTATTTGAGTGTGACGTTAGTAGACATGTTTGCGTAATAAGAGATATGCAGCGTGATATGTTGTTTATTATTTAGGCATTTTTGATATTTGCGTGTGTGTGTGTGATGATAGTTGTGAATAAGCGCTTGTTTGCTTTATTTGAGTGTGACGTTAGTAGATATGTTTGCGTAATAAGAGATATGCAGCGTGATATGTTGTTTATTATTTAGGCTTTTTTGATATTTGCGTGTGTGTGTGTGTGATTATAGTTGTGAATAAGCGCTTGTTTGCTTTATTTGAGTGTGACGTTAGTAGATATTGATGTATTAAGCCACGACACATTTTGAATTGGAAGTAAGTCGAGTTATCGGAAGAAATAGAGTACTAAGTGTTGTATTTGTTTGTGTGTTTAGGTATCTTTTTAAGCAGAGATATGTATGATATATTGTTTATTATTTAGGTCTTTTTAACTGTTTTTGCATTTGTGTGATATAGTTGATGTAATAGTAGGAACTTCAAACTTGTATGGACGATATGATTTCGGCTATTGATGCTTAAGTCATTTTTTTTGTATTTTAGGTATCTGTGTGAAATCTTGTGAGTAGAAGAAGGATTATTGTGAAAATATTTGCTCGGATAGAAGTTATGTTTGTGTAATAAGAGATATGCATCATATGTTGTTTATTATTTTGGTGTTCTGAATAGTTGTGTGTGTGCGCGCGCTTGTGATATAGCTGTGAATGCTGAATAGGCGTTTGTTTGCTTTATTTGAGTTTGATGTTACTTATATGCTCTGGTTTAGGTAGAGTAGATATTGTTATAAGGCATGACACATGTTTGGGCTTTTAAAACTTGATAATGGTAGTATCAAAGGAAACACATATGGATTTGCTAGTGTTTTTTCTCTTGTTTTTGTGAATTTTTGTTTGTAGATGTATGATGTCTGTGAAAAGGTTTCGTAAAGTATGTCTTCTTATCGGAAAAAATAGAGTACCAAGTGTTATTTGTTTAAGTATTTTTTTATTAGAGGTGTTTTTGGTGTGTGAAGTTGATGTTGTCAAGTGTTATTTGTTTAAGTATTTTTAAGTATTTTTTTTTTTTTATTTGTTTAAGTGGGCTTTGTTGGGTGTGGGAATGGAATTTATAGATAGATACTCAAAGAGTATGTTCTATGTGCTCTGCATCACATTATATTGGAGTTGTGTTCTTAATATTGATGACCATACATTTGTTTCGCAGAATGGGAGGTGGGAAGCAAAAGAATAACTTCAGTCTTGATAGGGCCTTAAAAGAAGCCCCTTCCAATTTTAGTCTACCTGCTAGAAACATGAGGAAATCTGATCTTGGTGGTGTTATATTTGGATGCACTCACAACACCATTAATGAATGCTTTACAAAACATCTGTTTGGTTAGGTTTTTTATTTTATGTTTCCATCATCTTTTTTTGCTTATATCTCCATTCATATAAAATTAACTTTGTGTTTTGCTGACAGGTTTGCCAGGGCCACACTTTCCATACATAAAGAACATAAGCGAAGGACTTGTGCTTTTTCTGTTTAACTATCATGATCGGAAACTTCATGGAATATTTGAGGCTGCCGGTCCTGGTCAAATGAACATTGATAGATATGCTTGGGTTCAAGAGGGAGATACAGGATACACAAATTTTCCTGCTCAGGTATCATTTCCCGTTGTAATGTAGTAGCTCTGTCATTGGCTGATAGCCTTTGGGTAATTTTTTCTATAGGAGCAAACACTTAGCTTTGTATGTATGGTTCACATTTTAGGTTCGGGTTCGTGTTAGGATGGAGTGTCTCCCGTTATCAGAAAACCAGTTTAAGCCAATTATTGCTAATAATTACTATGAGAGCAAACACTTTCACTTTGAGTTGGACAAGGATCAGACAAATCAGCTGATCTCATTGTTTGAGAGATTTCCTGTGATTTCTAATAGTTTAAGGGTTTCTCATATACCCCGAATAACAACCACCAATCCTGTGATTTCTAGTAGCCCAAGGGTCACTCATATACCACCAGTAACGACAACCAATATGTCATTTGCTTCGGTTGTTGGCAAAAGTAGTGCTGATATTACCGCTACTGCTTCTAGTTCCCATCCTACCTGGAGCTCATTATTCAAAGCTCAACCAGCTTCTGAAGGGACTAGCAACAGTACCCAAGCTGTGAGTGTATCTTTTGCTGCTTCAAATCCATATGAAGACAAGGACAAATCTGTGCAAGTAAACGACTGGGTGGAAAGCGAACTCATTGCCGCAAACACATGGGAAGATGACTCAAGTCCTAAAGGATATGAAGACAAGGGCAATTTCAGTGGCGGTTTCGTGGAAGAAAAAAATTGGGATGGAAAGTGGGATCAACCTTGGGAATCAGACGAGGATCCTCAAGTAAACACTACCACAGACGAGTTTCAATTGAACCAAGATTACAAAGCCAATGGCTGCATGGAAGAAAACAAGTGGGGTGGAGAATGGGAGCAACCTTGGGAATCAGATGTGAATGCTCAAGTTAACACTACTACAGATCAGCCTGATTTCTTGCAAGAAAACACTTGGGAAGAAAGTCAACCTGTTCCTGCAACCACTGACAAAGTCAAACTTATGGAAACCCAAGAAACAGAGTCGAGTGATCAGTCTTCAGATAACAATCCAGATTGCAATAAGTCATCATCTGACGAAGCAAGTGAGAGTGACGAAGAGGAAAATCACGTGGAAGAAGATTCTTCAGTGTCTAATACAGTTGCCGAGCCTCAGATTTCAACTGATGTTCCGTCATGGGTGCTCAATGTAATTTAACTTTATTCAAGTTATCCATGCTTATTGGTTCATGCAATTTCTGTTTTTTGCTACTTTATTTGTCTAATTCAGTTATATTTCTTTTGTGTATAGTTAATTGATGAAGTTAAATCATTGAAGGGATCTCAGTTGAAGCAGATTGTGAAAATCAGTATGCTAGAGAAAAGATTGGTACAATCTTCAATCCCAATATGTTTCTCCTTCCTAGAATGTTTTATTACATTATTCAAGTTACTTAATTGAATTTGGCTACACAGGTTGAATCAAAACAAGAAGTCCAACAACTCAAAAACCGTATTCATACTTTGGAACATGGATCACAACCTGTTGTAGACCCTGTTGAAGTAGATGATAATCTATCGAGCAAATCTCAGTCAAACTTGGACAAGTCTGTGTATATTGTTGGTGGATTCGATGGTTCCTCATGGTCCTCATCACTAGAATCCTATAGCCCATTTAAAGATACCAGAAGTTCACTTAATTCAATGCAATTTGTGAAGAAATATGCATCTGCTGCAATCTTGAATGGTGAACTTTACCATTTTGGTGGCGAGGGATTTCACACAGGTAATGTTATTCTCTTCAAATTGTTACATATTGCAATATTTGTGCTCTTAATCTACTAAGACGTGTTGTCATAATTTTATTTTATTTATTTATTATTATTATTTTTTTATTTTATTTTATTTTATTTTTTTTTAGTTGAATCATTCATCCCTGCAACGAATCAGTGGGTTCCAAGACCACCATTATTTTGGAAAAACATACATGTTGCTGGAGCTTCAGTTAAGGACAGACTTTTTGTCGTTGGTGGTGCTAATGGACGCCAATGCTCCTCAGAGGTGGAGTATCTGGACCTAGATATTGGGAAGTGGATCCCTACTTGCCCAATGCTAAGCAAGGTACCATTATTTTCATTTTCGCATATTATGCTACTTCACCTTTCATATGCATAGAGGTGGCAATCTGGGTTATGTTTAATCTCAAACCGGTCAAATGAGTCAAATCGCTAATCTTAAGCTACAAAATAATAAAGGAAACATCTCAACTGGGTTGACTCTCAAAAGTATCCCAAATGACATTTTTAATAAATAAAATATCCTAATATATGTGATTCAGAGGGGAATTGCATATATACCCAATGAAACTTATATATTTGCATATTTCCCCAAAATACAAGTAATGCACAATGTACAATAATGTTTAAGCATGTTTTGGGAAAATATGTAAATATGCAAGTTTTAGTGGGTAGATATTTAATTGCCCCTTTGATTCAGAATCTATATTAGTACTACGTATTACTAAACTGATATAACGTCTGGTATCTTTTTGACACAATTTTTTTTTGACTTGTTTTTTCTACGGTGTTTTGGATCAATCCGATCCGACCCATTTTACCTATGCAAAAAATACCCAGTTGACTTGTTACCCAACTTGCCTATTTTGCCACCTCTAATATACATATATCTGCTATAACTCTATAAGCTGTTGTTTCTCTGTAGAGGTTAGCTCCAGCAATGGCAGAACTGAACAATGTACTTTATGTTACGGGTGGATACGATGGAGCTTCCTATATAAGGTAATACATAATTATTAGTCCCTTAACTATAAGACCATTCCATTTCAATTCAGAACTTACAAGGAAAACTTAGGGCCTTTATCATGTTCGTCTTTACACATACTTTTTTTTTTTTTTTTAATCATCCCATAGTTAACTAGATGATAAATTTTAATGATGTCATGCAGTTCGTTTGAAAGGCATGATCCCCGTGAAGAAGCATGGGAAACACTTCCTAGTATGAAGACAAAGAAGGGTTGCCATTCAATGGTCATCCTAAACGAGAAACTGTAAGTTTGGCTTAGATATTAATAACAATTTCTACTATGGTTTATTCTGATATAAATGCTACGTTATCGTACTTGGTAAAGTTAACATGGTAATGGTCAACTAGATTTTAGTAATCATTCGTTAAAGGTAGCAAAATGAACAGGTCGGTGGGTTGGATAACACATAATAGTATGAAATGGGTAATTTTTGGTGTGGATGGGGTTGGGTTGACCTAAAATGGCTTCTTGTCCAAATTTTTATGTAAGTAATTAGTGTGTTAATACGATGACAAAAGGTTGAATTATTTTAAACATAGTCTAATATTTTGAATAAAATGATTTAGAAGATTTCATGCAATCAAGTGCACTGTTGGGAACTTTCGACCATCTGGCTCCTTAATAGATAAACTTTTTGAGATTGCCCGTACACTATGTTAAACTTCGTATCTAGTCAAACATTGTATCAATTCTGGGAAGAAGGTATCATTTGGTATTTATAGGTTATCACTTGGACATTCTGATTGGACAGCATGATAAGGATGTGAAAGTCTTCCGTATACCTTATACTAAAAATCTTTTCAATTATGTTACAGATACACTCTTGGTGGATTTGACGGAGAGAAGTATGTACCAACTGTTGAATGCTTTGATACCCGAATGGGATCTTGGGTGGAGGCTGAGCCAATGAACATTTCTAAAGGCAATTTTGGGACCTTCGTGTTGGAAGAAAAACTGTACACAATTGGCGGAGTGAAGGAAAATGAAGAAGTTATGGATATTGTATGTAACCAAACCAACAAGACTTTTCTTAATTTAGTGATTCTTATATATTTTAACCAACTTTTTGACCGACTTTTTGGCAGGTTGAATGTTACAAGGAGGGTAGTGGCTGGGAGATTGTTGATTTGAAAGGGATCGGGAAAAGGAGTCATTTCTCTGCGATTGTGGCGTGAGTTTTGCCTGTTACTTACGACGAGCCTCGATCAGTCTTATGTTTTTTTGGGGATGGGGTAGTGAGGTGTGGCTAGTAGTTGTACATTGATAGAAAGTATCCTTCATTAAACCCTTGAGGTCATGTTGATGAAGCCTGGCTATATATACATTTGCATCTCTACCTTACTCGTAACATTAAGGTAGTTGCAAATGTTTTTGAGAACTGAACTACGGAACAGGATCTGAAATTTGCATGTTTTGGGTGATTATTTGAATGCATTTTTCAAGTTTTAGCTGAGGAAATCATTCTGAATTGGCAAATCACCAGCAATTTAATGCATGCTTGGAAGTCATTTTGACCAAGTCATATATCTGTTTATGCAATGAATATACACATTTGAAGCTCTTGCAGATCTCCAGTCGCTAAACTTTGGTGATGAAAATCAAAAGTATTGGTGAAGAAAATACTTCTTGAATAAGCTATATACTAATCTTTAAATCTAAACCTTTTACTTTCAATTGTATTAAACATGAGCTGTCATTGATTTTAAGATCTTTTTTTCCTAAAAAGTAAGCTGTAGAGTTTGTTTGAACCAATTTCAGAATGACTAGATTTTGTGATAAATAAAACTCTATACCAACAATTAAATTGGTATTGAATATTGCTGATAATTTGGTGACAAAAACTAATCATATACTCATATAGCCTCAATCATACCCAAAAAGAACGCTCTATCGACAAGTGCTTTAGTCAATGATATCCGTTTCAGATTTGCAAGCACTATTCAAGCCCGACAACTTGAATAGTATCCGCTTTTACATTCAACCGCATGTAGCTTAAAGAATCGTGATATAGTTTATTTACGTACCGTAGTTTTAGTAAGGCCAAATCAATTTGGCAGGAGTGACAAATATAAGAATACTTGTCGATTAACATCAATACATATTCATTTTGCCAGAGATGCATTTATTCGGAAAGGACATCCATATGGAAAGCTTTAAACGACATATGTAGTATAAAGTTTGTGGAGTAATATAGAACATGAGGTCAATCTACAACAAAGATACGACACTTTTATCATGGATTTACAAAAACTCTTGCAAATTTCAATGACTTAGTTTTCTAATGTTTGTTATGAATACAAGTTAATCACACGATGTAATATGGAAGCTGCAAGCCTTCAACGACAACTACTCAAACGGCTATAGTATCATGAAATGAGGGCAAGACCGCAATAAGGGGATCTCCATAACCAACAGCCTCTGCAAAATCACATGCATATTCGTTTAGTTTGTGAAACAAGAACAATTTTGCAACTAATTTACAGTAGTTGATAACCTCAGCTCCATATTAGTTATATAACAAATTGATTGATTACTGTGAAGAAGCAAAGTTATTTAAAGAGCAATATATCACAAAAGTTAATCGTAAAACATAAACACAATCATACCTCCATCATCAAAGAGGATCTTTATAACTTCTCCATCTACATCCGACTGTATAAATGATTTGTTTTCCAAAAAATAGAGAAACATTGATCAGATTATGATAAAAAGATTGCTCTTTTAAGATAAGTAATTGTCCAGGACCTCATCTCACCTTCACAGGAAGTTCAGTGCCAAACTGGTCTAAGTAGCAGATCGTTTTTCCTTCTTTAATCATATCACCCTGTTTATTATAAACATTCTTGATTATATCATTTTCATATTCATAGTACACATAAATATTGATTGGTTTTAGCAAAACTTAAACAAGCTTGCTACTATCGGCAAGATAATATAAATGCAAACAAGATATGAAGACTCATTTAAAAAAGATGAAACAGAGTTGTTTGCCAATTAGACGACCCTTGATTTTGTTTTCAAGTTATTGAGAAAAGGTCGAAAGGGGAAATTAAAATTTGAAGCACACAGAAGATATGGGTGTTTTCCTCGTTACCTCTTTACATGCAGGTGGCTGCTTCTTGCCCTTGAGTGTCCTGGCCTTACGGAATGATCCAACCTGGTATATAAAAATTTGTTGCAAAAATAATGAGTTTATAACAATAACTGTTCAGTGCACTATCATGGCATTCAAATCATAATTCAGACTCATACCGTTGGGCACGATACTAGAACATATCCAGTAGCTCCAGATGCTTCAAGTGCAGCTAGTTTTCTTGACTTCTTAACAGAATCATTTACAAATGGGTTTTCTTTTGCTTTTATAGAAGACGACGGTGCGGCAGCAGGGGCAGAATTGGACATTGGTTTACTAGGAATTGGTGGTGCTTCTGTAGGCGAAGCAAACAGCACGGGGGCTACTGCTGAATTGATGTTCCTTTTAAGATGCATTTCAAAGTTCCCAATCTAAGAGAATGAAAAAAAAAAGCTTGTCGGACAAATGGCTTTCCAAAGAGCACATGACATTACATATAAGAAAAACAGGTACTGTATCTTTGTTACTGGTCTTTGATTGTCTGCAATATGACGTCTAATTGGAACATAATTCCCATTGCATATATCTTAAAACATCGATGCAAAGAACATCACAGTTATATCAAGTGTACCTTAATTTTGAGCTCAGCGATTTGTGTCTCGTCACAGACTCCCGCAACAAGTTCCTGATATTTTAACAGTACGCATACCGTCAACATGAAAACCACTAAAGGCATTAAGAAAAGAATGTTAAAGGAGATCAAACATGCTGTTCGTAACTTTGAAGACACTAACCTCACAACCACTAGGGAAAGTTGCACCTCTAGGAGTACTTTTCTCTAGCAAGCCTTCAATATGGAAAAGACAGAAGAATTATTCACACATGTATGATGTATCTACCAAACCTTGGAATAGAGAGAAGGTCGATGTAACGATTTTGGCAGTTTATGTAACAAATCAGTCTAACTTAGTTTATCAATGTAAAAGTCATATTAAGGGCAACTTAAACAAATATGAAAAAGAAACATAGAAATAAAATTTCATCTCTTGTTTGGCTTCAGGATAAAAAATATTTTCATAGGTGGCAAAAAGAAACACTTACCATTAGACTTGTTAGTAACAGAGGCTTCAGATGTTTTCACACATGAAACAAGCATTCCTGCACGCTTTGTTGGAGTAGAAGAACGACTCTTACGGAATGCTGACACATTGGCATTATGCATAGAAACTACACCACGTCTTGCAGCTATAGAATCTACAATCATAAAATCACATACGAACTTAAGCATGCCCACTAGTTTGAAGCTACCTTAAAAAATGAAGACTTTAAATCTGCACAACAATCTGCTAAATAATGTTGGTAATCTTCACAGCTCAAGACGAGCCAGTGCACACTTGTTATAGCTAGCTTGATGACCGCCATGACAAAGAGCAGGGTCAAGGGGCAAGAACCTGAAACCTAAGCGATTTTACACTAATTGTTATTAAAAGTTTTTACCCACCAAAATCAACCGGCATGACTTTTCTAGCAATTTAACCATCACAACCTTTGGTAAATAACCGAAAATAATTTCCTGCTAGGTGCAAACAACCTTAAGTGGTCATGCCAACCTCCTGAAAAAGGAGGGCTTTACCTGGTTTGAGTCTGTGTGGCGGTGGTTCAAACCCCGTGGATTAGTCGGCCAAAAGGTCGGATATCACGGTTACCATAAATAACCGAAAATAAATGAATATTGGTTAGTGGGTTTCGGATTGGTTTCTCGTGCCTTAGAATTCAATTGACAAAATGTGTTATCCAACTAAGGATTTCGCAAACCCGCCCCTAATATGAAAGTGATCACACATTATATATATTACACATGACAAAATTTCCTAGAAATAATAAGCTAAAATTTAAGATTCAAGGAATTAAGGTAAGCATAAAGTGACAAAACTTGATATTAAATTGGCACAAAGTATGCGAAAATTCAGCACATCTATTACTCTATTCCATATTTTGAATGAAGGGGATCATATAATAAAGTAATTAAATATAGTGAAAGTAAATTAAGGAGGATGGTTTACAATGAAAAGTGCTTAAGACAGCTGCTGCTGCTGCTGATGATGCCATGTGAGTGAGTGTCTCCTTAGATTAGATTTTGTGTTGGATATTTCCGTCCTAATAATAAATTCATTCACCTGCTGTTTTACCCTACTTATTAATTGTCAATTTGTCACCTCACTCACTCATGTTCTTCGAATCAACCTTTGACTAGAAAGTTGACTTCATTTCAAACAAACATTATTTATTTATTCATTCTTATTGGCCTTAGAACTCATAAAAAATGTTTCTTTATCTTGACCAAAAGAAAAAGGTGCAATTAAGAAGGGGATTGGTTATTGATACCCTTAATATTACTTTTTACTATCCCCGTCTCAAAATTTAAGTTCAGGTTGACTTTTTAAATCTAACTTTGACTATAAACATTTTTCTTTTTATTATATAATACTTGATGAAAATTATATCATATAAAAATATATTTAAAACTCAATCCAATTATATATTTTGCATCAAGTATTATGTAACACAAGCAAAAATATTTAAGGTCAAATGATTGAAAAAGTCAAACTGGACTTAAATTTTGGGACGGAGGGAGTAATTAATTTTATTTATTTGCATAATTTTGTTTTTGTTGTAAAGTTGCGAAAAATAAAAAAAATACAAACAAAAAATATAAAGTTTGACAAGTCAAAAGTAGTAAAACACAAAAATACGGAGCAAAAAATCATAAAAAACTGTCTTGACATGTTAATAAAGTGAGTAAAACTATATAAAAAAAAAGTACGAAACATAAAGTATAAAGTTTAACAAGTCAAAGCTAATAAAAAACAAAAGATATAAAATAAAAGACCATAAAAAATGATCTTTTCTTGTTAATAATTGTAAAAAAAAGAGTAAAAGGGATACAAGAAGTACCAATAACACTACCCTTAAGTAACATATCGTACCTTTTGTTAAAGTTCAAGAAAGCACGCATATTCGTTGAAAAACTATTACGTGGTATTAGATATGTTTTGTTAATTAAGGCATTAAGTTATATTTTAATTATTAAAAGAGTCCTTTTGGTAGGCTGACTAAAATTTTGAACTAAAATAGATTAAGGGCGTGTTTGGTTTGCTATCTGAAGCCGTAAATTGGTATGAATTTGATAAGAAGGTAGTATGAGACTTAGAGTTTTTTTTTTTTTTTTTTTTTTTTTTTTAGTCCTCTTACTCTTACCAGTAAGAGGTGGGCAGATGTTTTGTTTGTTTATTTTTTTTTCTTTGAGTCAGACCCAGTTAGACATATAACATTTTACTCAGTAAGAGGTGGGGACTTGTCTTACTGCCTCTTACTCGATAAGAGAGATTGACGACTCGCGTTAATATAATATATTTGATAGTTTATTAACTATGTTATATTTATGATAAAAAGTCTTGTCTCATATTTACACAAGTTACTTAAATAAATTGTAGAAACAAGCACTTAAAATCATTCAGACAATTATATAAAAACAAACAACATTATTTCATTTAGATTTAGACGTTCTAGCCATCTCTTACTAGTAAGATGTGGTAGCCGGGTTCAGACCTAAAACATTTAAATGAAACAAACACACCCTAAATATATGATTACCATTGCCTTTTTTTTTTTTTTTTTTTTTTTTTTTTTTTTTAATTTATTTATTTATTTATTTATTTATTTTTTATTTTTTGTTTTTGTTTTTTGTTATAAATTTGAGGTATGATTATCATATATAGATAACCCTATTCAACAAACTAAATTGAAAAAAATAAAAATATACCATTAATCAATCATTCTCTCCTCTCTCCTCTCCTATCAATCTATTATTCTTTTACATTTAATTTTGAATCATGCATACCAAACATTTTTTCTTGGAATCAAATCATTCCCACATTTTGAAACCCATCTGCCAAACGTCCCCTAATTTCATTGATGTGACAAACTTACTTGTCATTCTTATTGATAATGAAGCTTAGTTGAACATATACCATGTTGGGGTTAAACACCAATAGGGTAAAGATAATCGAACCGGATATCTCAATGAATCGTGTAATTACTTTTCAAAAGAAACCATTTGACCATATATTGCATGACACGAATATCTCTTTAGGATAATTCAGAGAGTTGTGTTCTCGATTTAGACACAAATACAAGAACCCTTTCGCTTATGAGTGCTTAGGTTTTTTCTTTTGTGTGTATCTCATGCATAATGTTTCCCTTATATAGAGAGTACCCGATTCAATGGAATTATGAAAATTAATCGTCCCATTAATCTCCTCATAATGTTACTCTATTATAACAATAGTGGTTACAAGTCCAATTGATTATTATCATTAAACCGCAATTAAAGCTGCCCTCGAATAGGTCAAAGATCGTTACAAGTTAGTAGTAAATAAGTTTTAATAAGTCACAAACTCATCAACATACTTGTTGATGTGTTTGCTCACTGATAAGCTTGCTGACTGAACGAGCTTGCTCCATGAGTATACTCATTGATGAGTTCTCTCACCGATGAGCTTTCTCACTCAAGGGTTGAACCCTCTGATGAGTCTACTCCCTGATGATATCGTTCAGAGTCTACTCACTGAACTCAGCTCCCTGATGAGATCGTTGAAAGTCTACTCACTGCAGAGTATAACTCATTGAACTAATCCATTCCCTAATTTCTACTACATCACTATTTGAGTCAAGGAGGTTCAGTGACTTAATGGATGTACATTCCGTACCTTCAAATCATTTCCAAGTATGACTTATACCCCAATTGCACTAAATTTCAAGGTTCCAACATACAAAAAACCATATCGAATAAGTTTGCCACGACAACATAATCAATGCATTTCAACTTAAAAAAATAAGTCATATCCGTCATAAAGGCTTTTTCGACAATTAAAACATAAATGAATGAGTTAATTGACAAGAAATACTTTATAGTGTTTTTTGAATAATTTAATCAAAATATGTATAGTAGGGCTTTTTGTGGCATTTGCCCTTAAAATTTATTTGTAAAAAATTTGTTGTTGTAGTTTATAGATGGTTGTTTGTCTAACCTTATTTAATGGATTTGTAAGGTTATTGAAAAATTTATAAGCTTATAAGTTAATTCTTCATAATAAAAACTTATTTAGTTGTGTTTATAAGCTTATAAATTTAAATAAATAAGCTGGTGAGCTTACGAAAATAATTAGTTTATAACTTTATCGATTTTTTAATAAGCTTGTATGCATGCCCTACTAGTTGGATAGAAGCCTACCCACTTACCAGGCACCAGCCTACCTTATTAGCCGGACATGAGAGACGCACACACAAACACCGGTGCATATTTGTAGTTGTTGAATGTGCAGTTGAGTATTCATGGGTTCGTGGATATCACACAATTTGAAGGGCCATGTTAATTATTTGTGTTTCTTTTCTTGTTTCATCCTACATTAGTAATCATGTATCCAATATGTGATCTATGTTTCAGTTCTAGCTATATAGTTAGAGAAATAAAATATTCAGTTACTATCTTTTTATTGTAATCTGTGAATCATTAATCGATAAGTAAAGAAGTGAGTTCGTCTAAATAAGTCAACCGATAATTTACACATAAAATGCAGTACTATAAAAAAAAAAACTAGTAGAATGTAACAGAACAAGAATACTTAAAAAAAAAAAAAATCTAAGTCGGATGATAACTTTATTTATTGTACATTAAAGTTTCCAAATATATCAAAAATTATCCACAAGATCGATAGACAATTCATTTTAACCAAACCATATAATTTCACACTCAAGCAAGAGTAAGACGAAGAATATCACGAAACTCCAACCTTCTAGTTTCGGTATAAAACGTCTTGTACTTGTTAGGCCAATACGTTAACCAAATCCACCCTTTCGCTTCCCACTCCATCGTTTGCCCCATCGTGCCTTTTCCAAACTTCCACAACACACTTTCTCCATACTCATCTCCAGCAAATATTACCCCTCCTTGCCTCGTAAACGGTCTATAAGCACTCGAGTATCTGTTCTTAAACCAAGCTTTCGGCTGAAGCAACGCAAACTGCATGCATAAAATACAAGGTTCAAGGACAAAACTATATATAGACATCAAAAAGATAAAGTATCAAAGTGTGAAACGATCAACGGCGTAGTTTAAATCAATGTTCACTTTTTATATTTTTGGACTGATCGAGTATCTATAAATGTTACGGAGTAATATGTATTGTAACAACCTTTGAAGGCTTTGATGAGAAAACCTCACGGCCATTAACACTATCATGAAGAAACCAGTTAAATGTTCCACTGTTGCCATAAACCGATTGTTCGAACTTCCATGGCTTAAGGTTTGTGGTGACGGTTTCACCTGCGGATACAGATATACTAATAGGATTTGGCGGTTCAAATGAGCCTTCAATGGATCTTTCCACACCAATTTCTCGAGAAGGGTTTTCGGAGGATCGACTAACAGAGACACTTAAGATGTTTGTTTGATTTGTGGGAGTGAGTTGTAGGGAGATTCGTGAAGGGAAGTGCTTTTCATCGATTCCTGCTCCTCGTTCTTTCATCAGTATTTCGTTCACTAGTCGTACGACATCACACCTGTGGTTAACACAATACGTAAACATAAAAACAAGGGCAAATAATTAAAAAAAAAAGGTAATATACTTCTACAATTTCATCGAATGGGTAGTGAACTATTTATTTTTTTTATTTTGAGGGTAATTTTCTTTCAAAATCATCATCTTTAAGGTATTTTGTAAAAATTTTGGACAATTTTGCCCCTCATAGCTAATACAAATTTTTTTTCCCGAAGGGCAAAATTGTCCAAAAAATTTGCAAAATACCCTAAAAATAATGAATTTGAAAGAAAATTACCCTCAAAATGAAAAAAAATAGTTCACTACCATTTGATGAATTTGTGGCAAGTATATTACCTTTTAATATCATTTGCCTTAAAAACAAAGTAAATAGTGCAGTACTAGAAAATAGTTTACGAATTTTAGTATAAACTATATTATACAGAAATTCTATTAAAAAATCATATGAAAAATCGTTCTTAACAAAATATCATAGATGTGTTTAACCCCAAATCACCCCTATAGCTAGCTAATTGCTTAAACTTACTTTGAGAATAACTTATTTTGGCCAACCAAGCTTTATGGAACCTTTTTCTCCATATTTTGACTTCTTTGCGAGGGTACAAAAATTATTGTAAAAACTTTTAGAAGTTATTTTATACAGAAATTTTAACGAATTTCACGTACTTTATTATGCAGTATGTTAACTTGAAAGGTAATTAAAGTACGTAGAGTCTAGTTACATATATATAAAATAGTTTCAGTTAATATAAAAGATTATAAAGTTACATTAGTATCATAGTATATGTTTCCGCTTATATGTGAATATATAGATGCATGGATATGATGTTTTTGAATTGTAGCGCATGGTACTATCGTTATAACTTATAACGTCGTATTCATAAATGATAAACCCCCCTCCAAAGTCTCATAATTTTACGAACAATGACATGACCTAGTTATATATTTGACTTTTTCTATGAATTAACATATACCTATAAGGGTTTCGTATAGACAAGACAAACATTTACTTACGAAGAACTTGATCATCTGGATATGTTTAATTAGGTGCAATCATTAAATCAAACTTTTAAAAAGTCAATCATAAAAAGTCATGTTTGTTCTGAGTAAGGATCAAATAAGAAGAATTATTAAAATAAGAAGAATGAGAAATAACTATAACAACATATTATAGATGCATCAATTTGAATTAGATGCATCACTAATTTTGAGATGCATCATAATATATTTTCTAGCTAAAAATTAGATGCATATACATATATTAGATGCATTTCATCAAGTTAGAAGAATCCTATATAATGTTCGTCCTCAGCAGGTCAAATTTGTTGCTAGTACTACTTTGCATCGTTTTCACTGCAAAATCACTTTCGAAACTAATTGTCATACATCTAAATGAATGGAGATGCATCTAATTCAAGTCGATGCATCTCAAATATGCCATTATAGTCATTTCTCATTCTTCTCATTTTAAGATTTCTTCTCACTGGATCCTTACTCATGTTGTTCTAACTAATTGCAGTTTTTCTTGTTAATGTGAAATGACCAAAAGTATTTCTAGCTAGGTTTATGAGTTCATCCAACCGTCCTTTACATATAATCTTAAAATTTTGTACCTTTTTAATTTGATCCTGATCACTACATAATCTATTTGGCATAAAACTTAGCTTTATATATATGGGTCACATTTTAGGCCCGGATTTGTGTTAGGATGGAGTGTCTCGCTTTATGAGAAACCCAGTTTGAGCTAATTATAGGCATGTAACTACTATGAGATCGAGCAAACGCTTTCACTTCGAGTTGACAGGGATCGGACAAAGTTTCAAGTATTATGGTCACTTCTGGTATAATTAATATTGGACTTGTAGTTAAATATTCAGTCACATAATGGAAGATACTTACATGAGATGACGTCATAGGGATTTTTACTTGGTATAATCTCTCTAAATGAATGCAACTTAGCACTTTATTCTTTTGTCTCTATTCAACTTTTTCTTTTCGTGGCTAAACTTTTAAAACCACCTATTGTATGTATAGTTGATTTTGCAATACCTTTCAATACATCATATTACATTTCGTAATACATTCGTATGGTGTAACAACACGTACAATATATACAAGTAGAAAGGATTTTACCTTTTACTTCTAAGTAATATATACAAGTAAGGTAAGATACTGGAACAATTATTGTTGAGTAAACGCAACGTTTTTAAGCATGTAGAGTTGCTTTAGATTAAAAGGATCCTCCACTATCTCAATTTCTAGAAAATACTTAAACATTAAGAGGAATATGACAATGCGTTGTCTTGGCCACAAACCTAATACATAATGGTGTCCTTTGCTTTCAAGCAAAATCTATAACCATTAGGGTTCTCAAAAATTATTTCCTAAATTATGCAATTGTTGGAGAATTTTGTTTTAAAGGACTTGCCAATTTAGGATATTGGTTTGATGTTTCATGCATACCATAAAATTTTCTTTTTTGAAGGGTAATGATTTATTAAACAACTAACAAGCAAGATGCTAGTAGAAAGATTACAAAAAACTGATTAGATATTTCTCATTATCTCCTGTTCATTCCACTCAATTTTTCACATTACAATGACTTTCTATGTGCAAACCAGATGTTAAATAAATAACATTAATTTTATAATTTACACGATACTATGAAGCTTTATAGAGATATATATGAAATTATGTACCCCTTTTAATTTATTTGTATATACGTATTATTTTCTTACCAACATTCCCCGGTCATCTTAAAGATAGTCACTACTAAAATACTAAATGATCTTCAGAATTTTTGTTTTTCTAATTACACTCGGCAAAATAGTATATGAACATGTGAGATCATGAAAGTCAACTACTGTTTATTTATAAGAAAATATGTGTGCTATAGCATGTGTTCATTGATCTTAGGATACAAGTTAGACAAACCAGACATGTATATATACCTCATATAAATAAGATTCAAATGATTAACTATTATTAGTCGCAGGTTATTTGGTGAGCATTGAGTTTCTTCTTGATTTTATTTAAGCTTAAACTATTTGATCTGATAACTTAGATGGTCAGTTATTAAGAACGAGTCGAACTAGTCAAAAATAGCTTAAAATAATTAATTACATGCACTAGTAGATCGATAAATGCTTAATCTATTACCTTATGTCGTTTTATATTTCGCTAAAACAGATTTTTAATCATATTTAAAGTGCCAATTACAAGAGCGTACGTAATATAACAAGAAATAGAAACCTTGCATACCTCACGTTGTCGATGCTAACCAAAACATCAATCCACTTTTCACGAACCATCACATGATTATTCAACTGAATCACCCCTTCAAGTTGATGGTAATTCAACGAAAACCCGAGCTTCTCATCTTCTTGTCCATTGTTACTATTACACTTTTCAATCTCCATAACAATCACTGGACAATACAATTGAACTTTCCATAACCCTAATCCTGAAACCGCGGAAGAGTACATGGGTGATGGTGCTTTTAGGACAGTGTTCATTGTTCTTAGCTCCATCAACCAATTTGTGATCGCAAGATTCATGGACCTCATCCATTGTTCTTCCGCGTTGGATCCCATTAACCTCATTAATTTTTTAGATGTTTCTCTAGCCCATGGACATGCAAATTGATCTTTTAGTGTATCTATAGCATCACACCTTATATCTTGAGGAGCTTCATATATCGATACAATAAATGTTAGTGCAAGAAACAAGAAGTTAACTATGTCCTTAAGGTCAGGGATCGAGTTTGGTTCAGGGAGCTTGAGGAAAGAATTGGAACGTTTGATAGGGGTGTAATTAAGGATGTCTTTAATGATATTGGTTAAGAGTTTGGATATGGTAATTTGCTCATGAAGTACGCCATAATTAACGGTGAATTTGAGTGGTATAGAGGTCCAAAGAGATACAAATAAGTTGTAATTTGCAAGAATTTTGAATGATAATGAAGATGGGTGAATTTGGCTTTTGGAAATTGAGAGGTCAAGAGATGGTTGAGATGAAGTTGATGAAGAACAAATGCATATTGATTTGGTGTTTGTTTGCCATTGAGATGGTGGTGGTAGGTTTTGAATCCAAACCCATATATCAGGGAAAGAAGAGGCCATTTTGAGATATTAATTTAATTATGAACTTAATTTATACACTTGATCACAATGGACACTCAAACACACGCATATATATAGAAAGAATAAGTGAATAACACAAGCAAAGTTCAAAAGATAGAAGATAAAGTATATGCATTGAGTAGCACTAGCATATATTGGTGAAGTAATGCCTTGAATTGGAAAAGAAAAACATATCAATCTTCAAATCCATATCAATATCCATATATAGTTATATAGCAATTCACATACGTGTAGGAAACTATAGTATTCCCACAATTCAAAAAAGCGAAGAAGAAAAAAGTCAAGAACGTTGAAGAGTTGCTTAACCTTTATTCCATGACTAAACTTTACAAATATAAAAATATGATTCTGGTTTTACTGACGTATTACAAATTTACAATATCATTGATTTAACATTTGGTGATTAAAATTGGAAGTTACCATCATTTAGGTTCATGAGAGCCAATAAAGGTCATTGTAGTATTTTGGTGAAATACACAATGAAAGTAGAAAGAGTGGGTATGTGACCAATGATAAAGCTAAGGTGTAAAAAGTTGCTTTTTCAACATGATTCTTGGCTTTTGCTTGTTCAAAACGGAGATTGCATTAAACAAAACCTAATTTGGAAGCATCCGCTTTACGTTGTACAATTAGGCAAATGGTCCCTTTTTTCCAAAAGAACCCTAAAAGTACAATACTTAAATGCATCGGTCTTCCGATTTTGGGAGTAAACTTCGTGGCAAAAGAATAATGGTTATATTTGTGTTGATCTTGATCGAGAAAAGCCGAATAGAATAAATTGAATACAAGGATATAAAGCTAGGCGTGCACGAAAGCACGTTTGAATACATTATATTCTTAAGTTTACGGTTAGAAATAGAAACATGCTTATTTTATAAAAGTAAAATGACAAGTGAAAAATTCTCGTGTGGGCGTATTACCGAAATATGAGGATGACATGATCCTTGCTTGAAGTTTCCATCGACTATAAGCAAACACGTTTCAAAAAAATTTCTTTTCAAGAATATCCACTTACCTACTATTCATAAAGTAGAATAGCATATGATGCTTGCATAGCCAGAGCCTCAGAGGTTAATGTTTTAGTGATGTTGGGCCTAATTTATACCCTCATCATGCATGTTCCGTACCAAGTAAGGGGAAAACTTAATTCAGCGAGTGCTAAAGTTATGTGTAATTATATCTCAATGTAGTCATTTCACTTTATTATAGATAATCATAGCTCATAAGGGATTTATAACTTTAAAATGGAGAATTTCAAAGAAACATGTATAAGAAAATTAAACAGGTATGCATACTTGTCATGTACATATCGACACTCTATGTTGGTGCTTTCGATATAAATTAAGAAAAAACATGATAAATTTCAAGAATAAGAAACAGATAAATAAAATCATCTGTATCAGGAAACGTGAACCCATGTTGGTCGGCATAAGGATAAGAAATAATTTCACAGGTGGCTAAAAGAAACACTCACCGTTAGACTTGTTATGCAAGCATTCCTGTACGCTTTGTTGGAGTAGAACACGACTCTTACTGAATACAGACACATTGACATTATGCATATAGAAACTACACCACGTCTTGCAGCTATAGAATCTGCAGTCATAAGATCAAATACGAACTTAAGCATGCCCACTAGTTTGAAGCTACCTTAAAAAATAAAAACTTTAATGTTTGTTTCATTTAGATATTTTAGGTCTGAATCTGACTACCACATCTTACTAGTAAGAGGTGGCTAGAACGTCTAAATCTAAACGAAATAATGTTGTTTGTTTTTGTATAATTGCCCGAACAATTTTAAGTGCTCGTTTCTACAATTTATTTAAGTAACTTGTGTAAATATAAAATAAGACTTTTTTATCATAAATATAACATAGTTAATAAACCATCAAATATACTGTATTATATTAACATGAGTCTTTAATCTCTCTTATCGAGTAAGAGGCAGTAAGACAAGTCTCCCACATCTTAGTGAGCAAGATGTTATATGTCTAAATGGGTCTGACTCAAAAGAAAAAAAACAAACAAGCAAAACGTCTGCCCATCTTTTACTTGTGAGAGTAAGAAGGAGTAAGAGGGCTAGTAAGACTTAAATAAATAAATAAATAAATAAATAAATCTTCACAACAATCTGCTAAATAATGTTGATAAATTTGGTGTTATCAACCGTTTTAGGTGATTGTGTTTTACTTGAGATCAAATGGCTTATTCAAGAATAGCTCAAGAAGAGCCGGGAGGTGTGGAGTGCACACTCGTTATAGCTAGCTTGATATTGCTATAACAAAGAGTGGGGTCAAGGGGAACCTCAATAATTTTACACTAACCGTTATCAGAGGTTTTACCTAACAAAACCGACTGACATGACTTTTCCAGCAATTTAAGCAACCATCACAACCTTTCGACTTTGGTAATTAATCGAAAATAACTTAGTATCGATTGGTGCTTATAGTTTATAGCCATATTTTGGTCTCTTATTTGAAAAACATTTAAAAAAAAAATAAAAAATGTACTCTAACATCTTTCGGTTTGATTTCTCATGCCTTAGTATTCAATTGAGAAACTGTCTTTTCCGACTAAAAATTTCGTAAAACCGAGGCATATAGGGTCAAATACTTTAATCTAAAAGTGATCACACTCGAGTAATATAAGGTTGAAATACTTTAATACGAAAGTGAACACACATTACACAAGACAAAATTTCCTACAAATGAAAGCGACAATGAACGCGGTAATTGGAAAAAGTATGTTGTTGAGAAAGCAACAATGAATGCGAAAGGGTTTTTCTTTTTTAAATTCTCGACCATTCAGGGTGCCGAATCTGTTCTTCGTGATGGTTCATGGATGATTTGTGAAATTCCAATAATTCTTAATAAGTGGTCTCCTGAGACTAGCCTCCTGAAGGAAGATTTGTCTTGTGTTCCAGTTTGGGTAAAGTTCTATGATGTACCAATTGTTGCATATTCTTTCGATGCTTTGAGCTCTATTGCCTAAAAAATAGGTAATCCTATGCTCCTTGATTCATATACTAATGAGATGTGCTTGGAATCATGAGGTAGAAATAGTTATGCTAGAGCCTTGATTAAAATCAATGCGACTAATGAATTTCGAGATACTTTGGTTGTCGTTGTCCCTAATCTCAAAGGAACTAGATATACGAAACACACTATTCGTGTTGAATATGAATGGGATCCTCCTAGATGTAGTAAATGCTTGGTATATGATCATGTTTTAGAGGAGTGCCCTAAAGCTCCTCCTGAACATGTTCCTAGCTCTTAAGGAGCTACTAAAGAGGTGTCGAATGATGGTTTTACTACTGTCAAGCGAAAAGGTCCCATGTCTAAGCAGGTGTTTGGGGTTTCTAAGACAAAAAAAAAAAAAAAAATGGAGTATCGGCCGGTTTCTCCTAAGAGTACAAAGGCTTCTCCTCCTAAAGACTCTACTAAGGAGGATTCTGCGTCTAAACGCCCATGTAAGGATGTTGCAGTGGTTAACACGTCTAATGCTTTTGATGCTCTAGGTGCTTTGGATGAGGATCATACAGTTAGTAAAGATTCGGATTTTAATAATGGATTTGGAATCATGGATAAACAAGCAAGTGTTACTATTGATTCATTTGATAGTCCAAGTACTACACCTCTTGTTGAAAAGATTAATAAGCTTGAAAGTCAAATAATTGAGGGAAAGCTTGTGCTTCTGGCCTTCTAGGTGATGATGGGAAACCACTTCCTATGCAAAAGAAAGTTAATGTGGGACACGTGGGTAATAATGAAGATATCTCTAGCTCATCCAATGTTGCTTCTTATATTTTTCAAAGGTAGGTAATCCGTTTTCTAAGGTTGGGACTTTGGTTATTTCGGACAGTGATAGTGATGATGAAGTCAAAGATGTTTATGATGAGACTTCTTATTTTATAACGAGTGGAGGTGCATATGATGCTAGTTTACATGAGGATGAAGATTTTGATCTATATGACACTTATGACCTTCAAGGTTTGACTCCGGAACATCGCGCATTTTGCGATTCGATGGATATAAATCTTCGTGGTCAGTTCAAAAATAGATATATTTATTGTCCTTATAGTAGTTGTTCATAAGATTGACTTATCTTTCTTATGCTATGTTAGGTCTTAAGCACTGTAGGTGTGTTTGATTTGCCTTTTAGGGCTGAGGTTTGGAATTCACCCAAACCCGTTATACTTAAATATTTTTTTGGACTAATAATATTTTGCCTACAAATACTTAGCTAAAATTTGAGATTCGAGGAAAGTAAGGATAAACTGACAAAAACTTAGACACTACATTTGCACAAACTATGCGAAAATTCAGCATATACTCCACTCCACTCCGTATTCTAAGTAAGGATCCCATCATAAATATTGTGAAAAGAGAATGGTTTACAATGAAAAATGTTTAAGACAACTGCTGCTGATGCCATGCGATCTTTGAATTATGAGAGTAACTGACTAGCTCCTTGGATTAGATTTTCTATTGGATATTTCCGCCCTAATAATAAATTCATTCACCTGCTTTACCCTACTTACTTATTGTCACCTCACTCACCAATTCATGTTCTTCAAATCAACCTTTGACTAAAAAGTTGACTTCCATTCAAGCAAACATTTTTTATTTATTCATTCTTATTGGCCTTAAAACTCATAAAAAATGTTTCTTTATTTTTACCAAAAGAAAAAAGTGCAATTTAGTAAGAGGATTGGTTATTGGTACCCCTAAAATGAATGTAAAATCTCTTAATTTTTATTCAGTTTTTATATTTTTGTTTTTATTACAAAACTGCGAAACAGAAATTAGAAACAAAAAATATAAAGTTTGACAAGTCAAAAGTGGTAAAACACAAAATATGAAGCAAAAAACCATAAAATTGTCTTGTCTTGTTAATAAAGCGGGTAAACTGCCAAAAAAAAGACGAAACATAAAATATAAAGTTTAACAAGTCAAAAATATTAAAACAGAAAAGATACTAAACAAAAGACCATAAAAAATAGTCTTGTCTTGTCAATAAAGTAGGTAAAAAAAGAGTAGAAGGGATACATAGGATACAAATAACACTATCCTTAAGTAACATGTCCTAGTTGCTGATGTGTTTACTCGCTGATGAGCTTGCTCATTGAATGAGCTTGCTCCTTGATTATACTCACTGATGAGTTCTCTCACCGATGAGCTTTCTCATTAAATGATTGAACCCTCTGATGGGACTACTCCTTGATGATATCGTTGAGAGTCTACTTGATCACTGAAGAGTATAACTTACTGAATTCATCAACTGCTTGATGAGATCGTTTAGAGTCTACTCATTACAGAGTATAACTCACTGAACTCACCCGTTCCCAAGTTTCTACAACATCACTATTTGAGTCAGCGAGATTCAGTAACTTAATGGTATGTACAATCCGTACATTCAAACTCATTTTCAAGTATGATTTGAACCCTCAATTGCACTAAATTTCCATGTTCCAACATACAAAAACACGATAAGTTTGCCACGACAACATAATCAATGCATTTCAACTTAAAAAAATAAGAGCCCAGTCGTTCGGTGTAAAACCCTAAAATCTCAAACATGTAAAATTCCTAAATTGCCCTCTGACTATGAATCAATAAGAACATTATAAATCTAAAACCTAAGTTACTAATATGACAAATCATTTATAAGATTACCAAACTATACACTATAAACTAATTTACTAATTAGTTAAGTTTGAAAAATAAAATCTTCAACAATGACACAAAATACACGCCCATAAGTTATATTGGGCCGAATTATTCACTATACAAGTATATAACCATTGGGCCTTTACCATTTGAAAGATAAGAAAGAGATTTTTGGCCCATTTAACATTCCAATAAGTGAGAATTAATATTTGATATCCCTCTAAACTTGGCAAGGATTCCTTCTCATTCAACTCATACGCTTATTTCCCACTTTGTTCTCATCAAATACACGGTTCAACACAATAATAATACACGACACAAAGCAAAACCCTAAATAACTAAACACCACAATTGGCGACTGTTTACTTTTCTGCTTCATTTTTTCTCATTCGATCAAAAGAAGGTGTTGCAAGGAAGGTTGTCTATAATCTATCTTGAAGGGTTTCGATCGTGGGTTCTATTCTGTCAACTAGGAAGTTCGGTTGTGGTTCCTATGTGTAGAGCTTAGTCATGGTGAAACTTTGGTTCGACAAAGGGTGAGAAGTCGTGTGATTAATCTGGTTCGTGGGCGAAGGATTGCTGTTTTGGTGGGCTAGTATTCGACCCTGGTTCCCTTCTTTGCTTCGACATACATCAGGGGTATAGTATTCGAAACCTTGTTCAATTCATCTCTTTCTTGTTCGATTCTTGCTTCTGTTTCAATCATGTTTTGGTTTCAATATCGACAATACAAGTATCACATAAAATCATAGTGATATTCACATGAAATAACGATTAGTAACCTATATACTCCGTAATCGATAATATAAACCTGTGTATTCATATTTTGTTTGTCACGAATGTTTGTTTGGTGGCTCGACATAAAAGTGTATTACAAATCCAACACTTGATCATATGTAAAAGAGAAATAGAAACATGTATTAGTTTGGTTCGAATCAATTATAAATAAAAAAGGATTACGACTTGATCTCTTCGAATAAGGGTTTAGATTGTTTTTATTTGATTAAGGATATGATGTTTAACCATGTTTCTTAAAGCGTGAAAGAGGTTTATTTCTGTTTCGACTGAACAAGCGTGTAATAATATGAGAACAAGAAGACCCAAAGCATGCGTAGTACGTATGCATGAAACCTCTTGTGTCAAAGTGAATTTTGGGTTATGGCTATTGTGTTGCCACGTCTAAAGCAACCTATTTGACACTAAGTATTAAACCAAATCACACCCTTTATAATTTGTTTAACAGAAAGCTTAGAAAA
Source organism: Artemisia argyi (assembly GCA_030686995.1). Taxonomy (NCBI): domain Eukaryota; kingdom Viridiplantae; phylum Streptophyta; class Magnoliopsida; order Asterales; family Asteraceae; genus Artemisia; species Artemisia argyi. The sequence goes on along the minus strand of CM060706.1, from coordinate 169,484,769 downwards.
CTAAATATATGAAATGACTTTTTAACATGGGGCGTACATAGGTATAGGTCGGTTTAAAGTTTGGTTGGAATGTGATTTCATGTGTTGGGCGTACATTTGTAGTTTAAAGAATCGGTTTAAATTGGTTGTCATATGATTACTTATGGGACGTTAAGTTGAAAATACATGTTCATGTTGTGTGGGTGAGTCGTGTGTATACGATGATAGGGTGCATGCATGTTGACATAGTTTACGGTGTTGTCGCGGTCTAAAATGAGGTCGAGAAAACATTAATATAACTTGTTAAACGACGATATCCTAAATCGGTCATTATGAAATTAAGTACATTTTAAACTCCAAGTTAAACATTTGATATATATAGACCTTAAACTTTGATAATTTAGAAATGTGACCCTAAACTTTACTAAATTGTCATAATAGACCCTAAACAACTATATTGTCATTATTATACCTTTAAGTTTATTAAATTGTCATGATAGACCCTAAACAACTTTTAGTTTACTAAATATGGAAAGTTACTAAAAATAGAAAGAAACAAAAAATGGGAAATCTGATTAAAATGAGCTTATTAATAATAAGATGATCATTAATTCGTGTAGATTCGTTGAAGAAGGAGTGACTTCCTATTCTTATGTTATGATATGATTTTGTTGGCGGTTTAAGGTACAGATATTCTGCCTTTTTAGTAAAGCCCTTCCTTCTCTCATGTAATACCTCAAATTCTAAAACAATGCAAAATTACCAAAATGCCCTTATAAATAAAAATTTAGATAAATAATTATAAATAATATCAAATAAGCCCTAAAACTCCATAACTTGGTTACATATGATCAAAATAAATTAGGAATGAATAATATATGTTACTTTTGTAAAAATAATAATAATAAAAATTCTGCATAAATATTATATGGCCGAATTATATATTTAGAATATATATATGTACATATTTATTACTATAAAATAGAAAACAAATCCCAAATCAAATAGGAAACTTATATAATCTTTTATTTGGGACTTATCACAATAATATACAGCCAAGATAAGTTTTTTATCCATATATATATAGATATACACGTTTATAAAATTTAGATAACCTATAATCGATCTTTAAAATCCCTAACCGACTCAAAAATCCTCACAGTCGACTCCAATTTTTCTGAGGTTCCCTAGTATTTTTCCTGGACGTATTTTAAGTATAAGAAGGTGAGAAAAATCGTGGTTGAGGCTGTGGTGGCTTGGTTCGATCGTTGGATTTGTTTTGCTCGATTAAAATTAAACCGAGAGGTAAAAATTCATTCTGCTTGTTCACTCTTTATAAAATCTTTCTGGTATTTTTCTAGTAACCTATATATCATATATTATCAGTATAAAATATTATAATCGAGCCATGCATGTTAATATGATCAAACGAATTTATATGTAACCATAAACCCTAAATCGACCTAAAAACCCTAATCGGCTAAATCTATTTGTTTGTGTTTCAAATTTATTTTATTCAGATCCTATACATGTTATTTGACTATAATAAAATTGGTTCCATGATGATTGAAGTGTAGAAACTAGTTTTGGATTTACTTTGTAATCGGTTAAATAAGAAAAATAAAATAAAAGTAGAAGTGGATCGAATTAATTAGGGTTAGGGTTTTTGGAAAATTTACTGCATTAAATGAGGTTTAAGGATGATGTAATAATTGGGTAATGATTGGAAAAGATTAGGGTTAGGGTATTGTGGATTATTTTGTAATCGAATTGGATATTAAAAAGTATAGGGTTTGTTTTGTAATTTTACAAACTTAAGGATTATTTTTGTAAAGTATATTGGACCATGGGTAACTGTATAAAATTAGTTCAAGGGTAGAATGTATAACATTTGTAATTAAACGGATTAATTTGTAAGTTATATAATAAAAAGGGTGTTTATTTAAAATTAAGGGTTTGTTTTGTAAATTAGGGAAAATTAACTTATTAACCCTAAACTTTTGAAAGTTGACATGTTTTATCCTAAATTATAATTATTTGTTATAATGAAACCATAATTCCATAATAATGATTTACTTAAAGTGTAAACCTAAATTACTGTGTAATCTTTCTAATTAGAGAAACTTACTAATTTGAGAATCTTATTAAATAATGGAAAATTACTAAAAGTGGAAAGCCGACTAAAGAAGAGTAATCTGATTTAAGATAAAGTTATTAACAAATTAAATGATCACTAAATCAGGTGGATAATTAAAGAAGAAGTGAACTATTCCTTTCATCTCTGTCAGCTTTGCTTTTGAGGTACGGATATTCTGACCTTATTCTTAAGGTTTCCTTTGTGATATGAACTTTCTGTTTGAACCTTTACTATGATAAACTTTTGCTATGAACTTTTGACATGAACCTTTGTTATCTGAACCATTTGTATGAACCTTTATTACATGAGCTTCACTACGCATGGGGGTTCCATGTCCGTGTCATAGATGCACCTACGGCATGACTCTAGGGCAGTAGAGTGATGTTCTGCCACGTCCCTTCCGTTATATATGAATGTGCACTAGTTTTCAGGGGCGTATGGATGCATCCTAGATCTGTTTTCTGTTATGATATGATATGATTCTGTTTAGTGAGTGGTTGTACGTGCAATGTACCCCTTTCACTTCTGGTACAATGGAGTCTGTAGTTCCTTGTGCAAACTTATGATTTGACGGCTATGATAATGTGATATGATATGATATGTTTGTCTGAGCTCATGGTATTATTTTGGTTTATGATTTTGTTTATACAGGTGACTGTATAGATTCCTTACTTAACCTACACAATTTATTTCCGTATTATCTGTTATACCTAAATATGTTTCCCCAAATTATATCTTCTATACTTCAGCATTTATTTCAGTTTTCTTTTGTTATATCCGTTCACTGAGCTTTTGTAGCTCAGCCGCATTTCTTTTCTCCGCGGCAGGTATTCAAGATAGCTTTTGGATTAGCTTTCTGGGCTTGAGTGTAGAACTGAGTGAAGAATTTGACTTTAGCTATTTGAAGTAAGTTTTCTGCTTTTGATCTGTCTGTTTGTTCTGATGTAACACCATAATTTGTAACATTTTTACCCTTGTCGGGTTGGGGTGTTACATCTCATGACTCTTTACTTTTGATGTATGATTCTATTCCTTTTAAGCCATTGCTATGCTTCCCTGTAACACCCCCAATTCATGGTTGCAGCGGAATTCAAACTGGGTGTTACTCGACAGCACAATAGTCACAATAATAGAAAACGAACTCTAATTGAGTCGTTTTAAAAGATTTATCATTCAAATTATATAAATATCAGAGATTACAAAATGAGGTCCCAAATGGTTTCATGTTTACAATTTACATTAAACGAGTTTTTGAATGATAATAAAATTTATAGCCCTTTTTGAACGTCCGTGCCCTTCCGTGTCATCCTTGATCATCATGAACCTGAAATACATGCTTGAGAGGTCAACACAAAGGTTGAGTGATATTCATAGAGTTTGTTTAATGTTTGAACACAATATGTTGGTAGTATGAGTTAATCAGACTCATACACATGTTTGGAAAACAAAGGTGGGCTACGTTGTTATACGCCCGAAAAAGGTATTATCACATTATTCACTAAGCTTATGACACCAAAACGTTAACGGGTACCAATATCGATCGGCGGTTTTATCCCGGTAGGTATGTTGCTGTCATACCCAGGTCTCAAATATTAATGCATTTGTATGAACGTATTCACTACAAATGGGATTCGTCAATCCCAATAGGCCTATTCACAATATTCGCGCTCACTATTGCTAGTGATTAAATGGTTCATAATAAGGGATCTCGGTTCAGCAAGGCAGGTACTTAGTGATAATAAAACAATCAGGCAAGTATACAAATTGAAAGCATTGTGTTCGGTTAAAATAGCATGTATTCCACCCAAGGGTTTGTAAAACAATTAAGTAATGAAAAGTTGGGCTATGAACTCACCTTGGGATGTAGTGACGTAATGAACACAACTGTGCCAAGGAGTATGGCGGAATAGTAACATAAGTGATGTCAATAATTAGAGCGCAACGATACAGAATCGGCATAACCTAATGAATATAAGCTTGTCTCAAAACATAATACGCAGAAAGTAATCGATACGTATGAGTTTTCAAAAGGTAGAGTGTTGTAATTTTCGTGGAATATTTATATCAATGTTTGTAAAAAGTTTAGTATCCCATTCGTGTGGTGGTATAAAGTCATAGACTTAGACAAAACGCACGCCAAAGCACAAATCATATAGCATAAGTATGAAAGGTAATAAGCACGTATAAAAGAATAAACCGGTATGAACCAGATAAGCAGATATATAAATGAGATATATGGATTAGTTATGTTTAACTAATAAATAGTCATTAGAAGTTCCAACTTGTATTTATTGGTTATTGGGTAGAAATCCAATAATAAACAAGTGACAGTCCGTGTAATAAAATCCGGTAATAAGTGATTTGTTATTAAGTCGTAAGTCCGTTAAGAGTGCAATACATTAATCCTAAACCCTTGTAAGATTATATATGTATTTGACATGGTACATGAGGTTTGTAACTTGAAGATTTGCTAAAAGAAGCCCTATGTATGAGTTAGAAACCTGAAATTCTAAAACAGTCCCAAAGATTGGAAAGTCTGCACAACTCAGTGAGTTATGGGCCTTAGGTAATTAGATAGGGTGATAGAGCTATGTCTTGTGGTCATTTCGCCGGGTGGCGCACCTCATAACTCATCCCGATGAGTAAATGAGAGCCAAAATGGCGAAAGGTGTCAAAATCTGCACACCAGATTTCAATCAGAAAAAGCTCATGGTTCTGGTCATTTCTGGAGTTCGGCCCAGTTTTATGAAATGTGGGTAAGACATAAACTTAAATGTAGCCGCAAACGGTGCATCAACCGGAGTTGTAGAACTCTAGATATCGCCGAAAAGGCGGGACTGCAGTGAGCTGTTCCAAACAGCTCATGTATGCAGTAAATAGACAAACAAAACGCACCCATTTGGTGCAGAAAATCAGCACACAAACACCCCTATTTGGGGTTGTTTTGCAGCCACTAAACACCCTCGGTTGGGGCTGTTTTGGCAGCCAACAAACACCCGCAGTTGGGGCTGAAATAAGCATATCTAGACGCCCCTGATGAGCATAAAATAAGCATAACCAAATGCACCTTATTGGTGTTGAAATGAGCAGGTCTAAACGCACCCTTTAGGGCTATTAGCGAACCGAGAAACCAAACCCCAACAGCACCCTTGGCGGGCTTGCGGTGTGGGCTGGAACAACAAAACAAACACACCCCTTGGACTGTTAATACGCACCAACAAACACCCCTGATGGGGCTGTTGTTACAGCAAACTACAAACACCCTTTGAGGGCTGTAACAAGACGAATCAACAAGCAAATAAGTACACCCTTCGGGGTGGTTTTTCTCTTGATCCGAGACAACCAAACAGCCCTTGTGGGTCGTCTCTGTTGAACCAAAACAAACACCCTACGTGGGTGTCCCTTTTGTGAATCGAACCCATCAAAACACCCTCTTTGGTTCATTTTCTATTCTAGGCTGACAACAAACAAGCACCCCTAGCTGGTGTAACTGCGATAGCAGACAACAAACACACCCTAGTGGATGTTTCTCTTGAACTGAGCAAACAAAACAACTAAACAACCTCAAGTGGGTTTCTAGTTGAACCTCAGCAAGAACAAACACCCCTTGGGTGTGACTGAAACAAACAAGCCAAACGTACCCTTGTGGGCTTGCGTTGGTGGTTCGAGACAAGACAACCAAACAAACAAACCACCTCTTAAATCTGTTTCACCACACGAATCTTTACTAAAAACATGTTTTAATCCAGTTTATTTCCACGAAAATCATACGAATAATATATTAGTTGGTTTAATATTAAGAAGATAATATACCAGATGTGTTTCGACATACCACAAGGAAAGGAGGAGGTAGTAAAGAGATGATGATATTGATGGTGCGGCTGTGGTGATTCACGGACACAAACCAAACCACAAAGACCTATGAGTGACCCTTTTCTTTAACCCGTAACGAGCCACCCTTGTCTTCTCCTCGTGATGGTGTGGCGGTTATCAAGAGAGTTGAGGAGGTGGGAGAGGCGGTGTAGTGAGAGAGATGAGGAAGAGATAGATAAGATCTGATTTTATCTTTCTCAAATAAAAAGGCGGTGTAGTAGTAGGATAGGAATGGGAAGGTGGGCTTGTATTATTATTATACCGTGTATTTCGTGTCCCGTTAAGTTAAAATGTAACGCGATACCTCCGTTTGGTAATTGCGGGAAATATATTTCTTGAATCGTTATAATAATAATAATATAAAAAAAATAAAATTATTGACTCCGATTAACAATTATCGAATTTAAACAATTACTAATGCGATGTCAGTACGCGTGCGGTGTCGTTTTTCAGGAAAAGCAATATAACCTCTCGTTGAATTGACAATGGTGAACATAATTGTTCAGAAAGTAATAATTCGAATCAGAGCGAATTATTTAACTTGGGAAGTTACCGGTTAACTATCGATTACAGTATTTGTTTTTACGTTACAGTAAAAGTGAAATAGTCAAAAGTCAAAGTCAAAGGGCAAAATAGTCATTTTGATGTGTGAAAATTTACGGGTTGCTACAGTATCCACCCCTCAATTGGAACTTCGTCCCGAAGTTCAGCGGGTGTTATCTGTTGACAGAGTGTTCGAGCGTCGAGACATGATGGAAGTACTTGCGACGTATCTGGTCTTTACGCTCCCACGTGAATTTGAGTTTTTACCGAAAGTTCTAATGAACTCTTGAACAATAGGAATGCGACCTTACTTAAGTCGTTTGACCTTACAGTCTATGATCTTGATTGGTTCTATGATAAAGTTCAGACATTCGTCAATCTGGATCTCTTCTAGAGGAATAGTGACCAATCCTAGTCTGGATCTTGTATAGTCCGATGTTGAGATGTCTGGGAAAGAGTGTAGGTATTTGTGGAGAATTTTGATCTCACACTCCGAGGTGAAATCAGGAACTCTTTTAATGTTTTGATGGGTGAGCGAAAGTGCTACGATTAATATCATGGCTCAAACTAACATTTGTAAGAAATAAAGTAAGGGTATAGATGTTTGGAGGACTAACACAATTGGAGAGTCTAATGTTGCAGGGCTAGCTGAAAATATTGGAGAACCAAATGTTGTGGCGCCTCTTCGAGTGATTGTTGTGCCAGGTGTTAAGAGGTTGTTTTCACAAGGATTTCATGAGTTGCAAATGCAGCAGTTTCAAAAGCCTAGAGAGAGTGGTTGCATTTAGGTGCCTAGATGATGAATCAATTTTGATGTCTCGTAAGCCAGTGGATCATGTTGTAAGAGCTCGGTCTGCTCATGAACTAAATAATGGCAAAAATAACAATAGTAACAAATGGTGTGGGGATGTGGAGAGAGAACATTTCGAGAAACAATGTCTCTAAAATAAAGGTCAACAAATGGAAGGAACTCTTGGGAGAGTTTATGTGTAGGTGTCCACACACCCAAGTAAAGTAGGTAGAATATCGAACACAGTCTGTTAGTTTGAGACTGAACCAAGTCAAAAGTGTAACAAGTCTGTTAACTCAATAAATAACTCATGATTGTAAAGATTTGCAACGGCAAAAGTGACAACTTATGAATGAACTTAGGAAGTTCTAATGAGATCTTAAAACTTTTGCTGAGAAATAGAATACCAGAGATTCTAAAGTTCGAGTTCATACTCATGTCATATCGGATACAACCAAGCCCACTTGTTTATAATTCTTTATTTACATAGAGAGGCATCCCAAACAATGTAAATAGAGGAATATAAACTTATGGTTCGGTGATTTACAATTTCTTTATTTAAATGAAAAGGCATCCCAGTCCATTCAAATAATTATAAATCATCCTACTTAAGAATTCCCAACACAACATTCACAATTAGCCGGTGAGTTACAAGGTAGTGCATTACGAGATGATACTGGTGTTCCAAAAGTACAAGATGAATATTCAATCTTGTAAAGCTGATGAGGGTGTAGAGATGTCAAGTTTGCTTTAAAATTTTAAGAGATTTTAAAGGTTTATGACGGAATGGTATCCTTTATGACCTAAACAGGCTAGTACTTCTAAGGGATAAAGAGAAGAAATGATAACTATCCCAAGATAGTAGTTCGGATTATCTTATAAATGAAAACTTTCAAGAATGAAATTAGGCAGTACAAATAAGGTTTTAAGATTTCGCTGAGTGGTAAGACACTATCGTGTCTCTAGATTGTTTTAATGAATTCTGGTGGTTTTATCGAGTTCATGTAGGAAATTAACCTGAACATAACCCTAGTACAACTATTCCCAGTATTTGAAAATTTTAAGTCGAATATAGTTAGTCAGACTATATTCCACTGTCCCTAGGTTAAATATAGGTGACTAGTCTATATTTAGCCAAGGTTCGATAAAATTTTCAAATACCTAAATTAGGTATACTTGTGATATGTCTGTTGCTTTTAAGAAACTGTCCACTAAGCAAAGGCGATGTCAAACTCTTCAGTTGCAAGTCCCGCCCATACAAGACTTGTAACCTATGTTTTCACATTCCATTGCATAGAAGATAGTACGGGTAGATACGTGTGGAAAGAAAGTTTTAAGTAATTCTAAAACAATCTATACTTGGCCAGGATCACGAACTTTTAACAATGAAGGTTTCAGAAGAAAACTTTGATGAATGTAGAGAAACTTCAGCTTTTGTAGATGATGCTCATATTTCTATTTAGAAATCGATAGATTGTGATGGGTTTTTGATATCATATGAAATGATATTGATGAGGTGATGGAATAATTCCAGAGACCATTGCACAAATCACAATGTCTCGGAAGTAGATTAGACCATTGTGTGACTCAAAACGTTTGAGAAATGATTAAGACCATTGTATCATACAATGTCTGAGAAATAGGAAAGACCATTGCAATTCGTTACAATATCTTGGACATAAAATGTTGGAATAGGAATATGATTGGGAGGATGTGGTTGTGCCAAAATGCCCTAGAATAGGCATGTGCAGATATGTTTAGATAAAATGATTGAAAATAAATCGAGTGTATATATCAATATACTAATATGTTCATGTAGTATAAAATGCTTACGGGGAAATGCTCAATTATGCTAAGGGTACATATATTAATATGCAATTATGTTTGTGTAGCCTAAAAATGTCTACAGGGAAATGCTCAAAATGGGTATATATGAATATACTAATATGTTTGCGTAGCATAACATGCTTACTAAGTCCATAATCGTCTCGAGGATGGAAGACACGGAGAGTGGAAGGCTATAAAAATGTTTTTGCTTGTAATTGTAGTTATAGTTTAGGTCACAATTAGACCCGTTTCACTATAACCATGGCTCTGGTACCAATCTGTAACACCCCCAATTCATGGTTGCAGCGGAATTCAAACTGGGTGTTACTCGACAGCACAATAGTCACAATAATAGAAAACGAACTCTAATTGAGTCGTTTTAAAAGATTTATCATTCAAATTATATAAATATCAGAGATTACAAAATGAGGTCCCAAATGGTTCCATGTTTACAATTTACATTAAACAAGTTTTTGAATGATAATAAAATTTATAGCCCTTTTTGAACGTCCGTGCCCTTCCGTGTCATCCTTGATCATCATGAACCTGAAATACATGCTTGAGAGGTCAACACAAAGGTTGAGTGATATTCATAGAGTTTGTTTAATGTTTGAACACAATATGTTGGTAGTATGAGTTAATCAGACTCATACACATGTTTGGAAAACAAAGGTGGGCTACGTTGTTATACGCCCGGAAAAGGTATTATCACATTATTCACTAAGCTTATGACACCAAAACGTTAACGGGTACCAATATCGATCGGCGGTTTTATCCCGGTAGGTATGTTGCTGTCATACCCAGGTCTCAAATATTAATGCATTTGTATGAACGTATTCACTACAAATGGGATTCGTCAATCCCAATAGGCCTATTCACAATATTCGCGCTCACTATTGCTAGTGATTAAATGGTTCATAATAAGGGATCTCGGTTCAGCAAGGCAGGTACTTAGTGATAATAAAACAATCAGGCAAGTATACAAATTGAAAGCATTGTGTTCGGTTAAAATAGCATGTATTCCCCCCAAGGGTTTGTAAAACAATTAAGTAATGAAAAGTTGGGCTATGAACTCACCTTGGGATGTAGTGACGTAATGAACACAACTGTGCCAAGGAGTATGGCGGAATAGTAACATAAGTGATGTCAATAATTAGAGCGCAACGATACAGAATCGGCATAACCTAATGAATATAAGCTTGTCTCAAAACATAATACGCAGAAAGTAATCGATACGTATGAGTTTTCAAAAGGTAGAGTGTTGTAATTTTCGTGGAATATTTATATCAATGTTTGTAAAAAGTTTAGTATCCCATTCGTGTGGTGGTATAAAGTCATAGACTTAGACAAAACGCACGCCAAAGCACAAATCATATAGCATAAGTATGAAAGGTAATAAGCACGTATAAAAGAATAAACCGGTATGAACCAGATAAGCAGATATATAAATGAGATATATGGATTAGTTATGTTTAACTAATAAATAGTCATTAGAAGTTCCAACTTGTATTTATTGGTTATTGGGTAGAAATCCAATAATAAACAAGTGACAGTCCGTGTAATAAAATCCGGTAATAAGTGATTTGTTATTAAGTCGTAAGTCCGTTAAGAGTGCAATACATTAATCCTAAACCCTTGTAAGATTATATATGTATTTGACATGGTACATGAGGTTTGTAACTTGAAGATTTGCTAAAAGAAGCCCTATGTATGAGTTAGAAACCTGAAATTCTAAAACAGTCCCAAAGATTGGAAAGTCTGCACAACTCAGTGAGTTATGGGCCTTAGGTAATTAGATAGGGTGATAGAGCTATGTCTTGTGGTCATTTCGCCGGGTGGCGCACCTCATAACTCATCCCGATGAGTAAATGAGAGCCAAAATGGCGAAAGGTGTCAAAATCTGCACACCATATTTCAATCAGAAAAAGCTCATGGTTCTGGTCATTTTTGGAGTTCGGCCCAGTTTTATGAAATGTGGGTAAGACATAAACTTAAATGTAGCCGCAAACGGTGCATCAACCGGAGTTGTAGAACTCTAGATATCGCCGAAAAGGCGGGACTGCAGTGAGCTGTTCCAAACAGCTCATGTATGCAGTAAATAGACAAACAAAACGCACCCATTTGGTGCAGAAAATCAGCACACAAACACCCCTATTTGGGGTTGTTTTGCAGCCACTAAACACCCTCGGTTGGGGCTGTTTTGGCAGCCAACAAACACCCGCAGTTGGGGCTGAAATAAGCATATCTAGACGCCCCTGATGAGCATAAAATAAGCATAACCAAATGCACCTTATTGGTGTTGAAATGAGCAGGTCTAAACGCACCCTTTAGGGCTATTAGCGAACCGAGAAACCAAACCCCAACAGCACCCTTGGCGGGCTTGCGGTGTGGGCTGGAACAACAAAACAAACACACCCCTTGGACTGTTAATACGCACCAACAAACACCCCTGATGGGGCTGTTGTTACAGCAAACTACAAACACCCTTTGAGGGCTGTAACAAGACGAATCAACAAGCAAATAAGTACACCCTTCGGGGTGGTTTTTCTCTTGATCCGAGACAACCAAACAGCCCTTGTGGGTCGTCTCTGTTGAACCAAAACAAACACCCTACGTGGGTGTCCCTTTTGTGAATCGAACCCATCAAAACACCCTCTTTGGTTCATTTTCTATTCTAGGCTGACAACAAACAAGCACCCCTAGCTGGTGTAACTGCGATAGCAGACAACAAACACACCCTAGTGGATGTTTCTCTTGAACCGAGCAAACAAAACAACTAAACAACCTCAAGTGGGTTTCTAGTTGAACCTCAGCAAGAACAAACACCCCTTGGGTGTGACTGAAACAAACAAGCCAAACGTACCCTTGTGGGCTTGCGTTGGTGGTTCGAGACAAGACAACCAAACAAACAAACCACCTCTTAAATCTGTTTCACCACACGAATCTTTACTAAAAACATGTTTTAATCCAGTTTATTTCCACGAAAATCATACGAATAATATATTAGTTGGTTTAATATTAAGAAGATAATATACCAGATGTGTTTCGACATACCACAAGGAAAGGAGGAGGTAGTAAAGAGATGATGATATTGATGGTGCGGCTGTGGTGATTCACGGACACAAACCAAACCACAAAGACCTATGAGTGACCCTTTTCTTTAACCCGTAACGAGCCACCCTTGTCTTCTCCTCGTGATGGTGTGGCGGTTATCAAGAGAGTTGAGGAGGTGGGAGAGGCGGTGTAGTGAGAGAGATGAGGAAGAGATAGATAAGATCTGATTTTATCTTTCTCAAATAAAAAGGCGGTGTAGTAGTAGGATAGGAATGGGAAGGTGGGCTTGTATTATTATTATACCGTGTATTTCGTGTCCCGTTAAGTTAAAATGTAACGCGATACCTCCGTTTGGTAATTGCGGGAAATATATTTCTTGAATCGTTATAATAATAATAATATAAAAAAAATAAAATTATTGACTCCGATTAACAATTATCGAATTTAAACAATTACTAATGCGATGTCAGTACGCGTGCGGTGTCGTTTTTCAGGAAAAGCAATATAACCTCTCGTTGAATTGACAATGGTGAACATAATTGTTCAGAAAGTAATAATTTGAATCAGAGCGAATTATTTAACTTGGGAAGTTACCGGTTAACTATCGATTACAGTATTTGTTTTTACGTTACAGTAAAAGTGAGATAGTCAAAAGTCAAAGTCAAAGGGCAAAATAGTCATTTTGATGTGTGAAAATTTACGGGTTGCTACAGTATCCACCCCTCAATTGGAACTTCGTCCCGAAGTTCAGCGGGTGTTATCTGTTGACAGAGTGTTCGAGCGTCGAGACATGATGGAAGTACTTGCGACGTATCTGGTCTTTACGCTCCCACGTGAATTTGAGTTTTTACCGAAAGTTCTAATGAACTCTTGAACAATAGGAATGCGACCTTACTTAAGTCGTTTGACCTTACAGTCTATGATCTTGATTGGTTCTATGATAAAGTTCAGACATTCGTCAATCTGGATCTCTTCTAGAGGAATAGTGACCAATCCTAGTCTGGATCTTGTATAGTCCGATGTTGAGATGTCTGGGAAAGAGTGTAGGTATTTGTGGAGAATTTTGATCTCACACTCCGAGGTGAAATCAGGAACTCTTTTAATGTTTTGATGGGTGAGCGAAAGTGCTACGATTAATATCATGGCTCAAACTAACATTTGTAAGAAATAAAGTAAGGGTATAGATGTTTGGAGGACTAACACAATTGGAGAGTCTAATGTTGCAGGGCTAGCTGAAAATATTGGAGAACCAAATGTTGTGGCGCCTCTTCGAGTGATTGTTGTGCCAGGTGTTAAGAGGTTGTTTTCACAAGGATTTCATGAGTTGCAAATGCAGCAGTTTCAAAAGCCTAGAGAGAGTGGTTGCATTTAGGTGACTAGATGATGAATCAATTTTGATGTCTCGTAAGCCAGTGGATCATGTTGTAAGAGCTCGGTCTGCTCATGAACTAAATAATGGCAAAAATAACAATAGTAACAAATGGTGTGGGGATGTGGAGAGAGAACATTTCGAGAAACAATGTCTCTAAAATAAAGGTCAACAAATGGAAGGAACTCTTGGGAGAGTTTATGTGTAGGTGTCCACACACCCAAGTAAAGTAGGTAGAATATCGAACACAGTCTGTTAGTTTGAGACTGAACCAAGTCAAAAGTGTAACAAGTCTGTTAACTCAATAAATAACTCATGATTGTAAAGATTTGCAACGGCAAAAGTGACAACTTATGAATGAACTTAGGAAGTTCTAATGAGATCTTAAAACTTTTGCTGAGAAATAGAATACCAGAGATTCTAAAGTTCGAGTTCATACTCATGTCATATCGGATACAACTAAGCCCACTTGTTTATAATTCTTTATTTACATAGAGAGGCATCCCAAACACTGTAAATAGAGGAATATAAACTTATGGTTCGGTGATTTACAATTTCTTTATTTAAATGAAAAGGCATCCCGGTCCATTCAAATAATTATAAATCATCCTACTTAAGAATTCCCAACACAACATTCACAATTAGCCGGTGAGTTACAAGGTAGTGCATTACGAGATGATACTGGTGTTCCAAAAGGACAAGATGAATATTCAATCTTGTAAAGCTGATGAGGGTGTAGAGATGTCAAGTTTGCTTTAAAATTTTAAGAGATTTTAAAGGTTTATGACGGAATGGTATCCTTTATGACCTAAACAGGCTAGTACTTCTAAGGGATAAAGAGAAGAAATAATAACTATCCCAAGATAGTAGTTCGGATTATCTTATAAATGAAAACTTTCAAGAATGAAATTAGGCAGTACAAATAAGGTTTTAAGATTTCGCTGAGTGGTAAGACACTATCGTGTCTCTAGATTGTTTTAATGAATTCTGGTGGTTTTATCGAGTTCATGTAGGAAATTAACCTGAACATAACCCTAGTACAACTATTCCCAGTATTTGAAAATTTTAAGTCGAATATAGTTAGTCAGACTATATTCCACTGTCCCTAGGTTAAATATAGGTGACTAGTCTATATTTAGCCAAGGTTCGATAAAATTTTCAAATACCTAAATTAGGTATACTTGTGATATGTCTGTTGCTTTTAAGAAACTGTCCACTAAGCAAAGGCGATGTCAAACTCTTCAGTTGCAAGTCCCGCCCATACAAGACTTGTAACCTATGTTTTCACATTCCATTGCATAGAAGATAGTACGGGTAGATACGTGTGGAAAGAAAGTTTTAAGTAATTCTAAAACAATCTATACTTGGCCAGGATCACGAACTTTTAACAATGAAGGTTTCAGAAGAAAACTTTGATGAATGTAGAGAAACTTCAGCTTTTGTAGATGATGCTCATATTTCTATTTAGAAATCGATAGATTGTGATGGGTTTTTGATATCATATGAAATGATATTGATGAGGTGATGGAATAATTCCAGAGACCATTGCACAAATCACAATGTCTCGGAAGTAGATTAGACCATTGTGTGACTCAAAACGTTTGAGAAATGATTAAGACCATTGTATCATACAATGTCTGAGAAATAGGAAAGACCATTGCAATTCGTTACAATATCTTGGACATAAAATGTTGGAGTAGGAATATGATTGGGAGGATGTGGTTGTGCCAAAATGCCCTAGAATAGGCATGTGCAGATATGTTTAGATAAAATGATTGAAAATAAATCGAGTGTATATATCAATATACTAATATGTTCATGTAGTATAAAATGCTTACGGGGAAATGCTCAATTATGCTAAGGGTACATATATTAATATGCAATTATGTTTGTGTAGCCTAAAAATGTCTACAGGGAAATGCTCAAAATGGGTATATATGAATATACTAATATGTTTGCGTAGCGGAATTCAAACTGGGTGTTACTCGACAGCACAATAGTCACAATAATAAAAAACGAACTCTAATTGAGTCGTTTTAAAAGATTTATCATTCAAATTATATAAATATCAGAGATTACAAAATGAGGTCCCAAATGGTTCCATGTTTACAATTTACATTAAACGAGTTTTTGAATGATAATAAAATTTATAGCCCTTTTTGAACGTCCGTGCCCTTCCGTGTCATCCTTGATCATCATGAACCTGAAATACATGCTTGAGAGGTCAACACAAAGGTTGAGTGATATTCATAGAGTTTGTTTAATGTTTGAACACAATATGTTGGTAGTATGAGTTAATCAGACTCATACACATGTTTGGAAAACAAAGGTGGGCTACGTTGTTATACGCCCGGAAAAGGTATTATCACATTATTCACTAAGCTTATGACACCAAAACGTTAACGGGTACCAATATCGATCGGCGGTTTTATCTCGGTAGGTATGTTGCTGTCATACCCAGGTCTCAAATATTAATGCATTTGTATGAACGTATTCACTACAAATGGGATTCGTCAATCCCAATAGGCCTATTCCCAATATTCGCGCTCACTATTGCTAGTGATTAAATGGTTCATAATAAGGGATCTCGGTTCAGTAAGGCAGGTACTTAGTGATAATAAAACAATCAGGCAAGTATACAAATTGAAAGCATTGTGTTCGGTTAAAATAGCATGTATTCCCCCCAAGGGTTTGTAAAACAATTAAGTAATGAAAAGTTGGGCTATGAACTCACCTTGGGATGTAGTGACGTAATGAACACAACTGTGCCAAGGAGTATGGCGGAATAGTAACATAAGTGATGTCAATAATTAGAGCGCAACGATACAGAATCGGCATAACCTAATGAATATAAGCTTGTCTCAAAACATAATACGCAGAAAGTAATCGATACGTATGAGTTTTCAAAAGGTAGAGTGTTGTAATTTTCGTGGAATATTTATATCAATGTTTGTAAAAAGTTTAGTATCCCATTCGTGTGGTGGTATAAAGTCATAGACTTAGACAAAACGCACGCCAAAGCACAAATCATATAGCATAAGTATGAAAGGTAATAAGCACGTATAAAAGAATAAACCGGTATGAACCAGATAAGCAGATATATAAATGAGATATATGGATTAGTTATGTTTAACTAATAAATAGTCATTAGAAGTTCCAACTTGTATTTATTGGTTATTGGGTAGAAATCCAATAATAAACAAGTGACAGTCCGTGTAATAAAATCCGGTAATAAGTGATTTGTTATTAAGTCGTAAGTCCGTTAAGAGTGCAATACATTAATCCTAAACCCTTGTAAGATTATATATGTATTTGACATGGTACATGAGGTTTGTAACTTGAAGATTTGCTAAAAGAAGCCCTATGTATGAGTTAGAAACCTGAAATTCTAAAACAGTCCCAAAGATTGGAAAGTCTGCACAACTCAGTGAGTTATGGGCCTTAGGTAATTAGATAGGGTGATAGAGCTATGTCTTGTGGTCATTTCGCCGGGTGGCGCACCTCATAACTCATCCCGATGAGTAAATGAGAGCCAAAATGGCGAAAGGTGTCAAAATCTGCACACCAGATTTCAATCAGAAAAAGCTCATGGTTCTGGTCATTTCTGGAGTTCAGCCTAGTTTTATGAAATGTGGGTAAGACATAAACTTAAATGTAGCCGCAAACGGTGCATCAACCGGAGTTGTAGAACTCTAGATATCGCCGAAAAGGCGGGACTGCAGTGAGCTGTTCCAAACAGCTCATGTATGCAGTAAATAGACAAACAAAACGCACCCATTTGGTGCAGAAAATCAGCACACAAACACCCCTATTTGGGGTTGTTTTGCAGCCACTAAACACCCTCGGTTGGGGCTGTTTTGGCAGCCAACAAACACCCGCAGTTGGGGCTGAAATAAGCATATCTAGACGCCCCTGATGAGCATAAAATAAGCATAACCAAATGCACCTTATTGGTGTTGAAATGAGCAGGTCTAAACGCACCCTTTAGGGCTATTAGCGAACCGAGAAACCAAACCCCAACAGCACCCTTGGCGGGCTTGCGGTGTGGGCTGGAACAACAAAACAAACACACCCCTTGGACTGTTAATACGCACCAACAAACACCCCTGATGGGGCTGTTGTTACAGCAAACTACAAACACCCTTTGAGGGCTGTAACAAGACGAATCAACAAGCAAATAAGTACACCCTTCGGGGTGGTTTTTCTCTTGATCCGAGACAACCAAACAGCCCTTGTGGGTCGTCTCTGTTGAACCAAAACAAACACCCTACGTGGGTGTCCCTTTTGTGAATCGAACCCATCAAAACACCCTCTTTGGTTCATTTTCTATTCTAGGCTGACAACAAACAAGCACCCCTAGCTGGTGTAACTGCGATAGCAGACAACAAACACACCCTAGTGGATGTTTCTCTTGAACCGAGCAAACAAAACAACTAAACAACCTCAATTGGGTTTCTAGTTGAACCTCAGCAAGAACAAACACCCCTTGGGTGTGACTGAAACAAACAAGCCAAACGTACCCTTGTGGGCTTGCGTTGGTGGTTCGAGACAAGACAACCAAACAAACAAACCACCTCTTAAATCTGTTTCACCACACGAATCTTTACTAAAAACATGTTTTAATCCAGTTTATTTCCACGAAAATCATACGAATAATATATTAGTTGGTTTAATATTAAGAAGATAATATACCAGATGTGTTTCGACATACCACAAGGAAAGGAGGAGGTAGTAAAGAGATGATGATATTGATGGTGCGGCTGTGGTGATTCACGGACACAAACCAAACCACAAAGACCTATGAGTGACCCTTTTTCTTTAACCCGTAACGAGCCACCCTTGTCTTCTCCTCGTGATGGTGTGGCGGTTATCAAGAGAGTTGAGGAGGTGGGAGAGGCGGTGTAGTGAGAGAGATGAGGAAGAGATAGATAAGATCTGATTTTATCTTTCTCAAATAAAAAGGCGGTGTAGTAGTAGGATAGGAATGGGAAGGTGGGCTTGTATTATTATTATACCGTGTATTTCGTGTCCCGTTAAGTTAAAATGTAACGCGATACCTCCGTTTGGTAATTGCGGGAAATATATTTCTTGAATCGTTATAATAATAATAATATAAAAAAAATAAAATTATTGACTCCGATTAACAATTATCGAATTTAAACAATTACTAATGCGATGTCAGTACGCGTGCGGTGTCGTTTTTCAGGAAAAGCAATATAACCTCTCGTTGAATTGACAATGGTGAACATAATTGTTCAGAAAGTAATAATTCGAATCAGAGCGAATTATTTAACTTGGGAAGTTACCGGTTAACTATCGATTACAGTATTTGTTTTTACATTACGGTAAAAGTGAAATAGTCAAAAGTCAAAGTCAAAGGGCAAAATAGTCATTTTGATGTGTGAAAATTTACGGGTTGCTACATTCCCTTTGTCTGATTCATATTTGATTGATCCAGTTTTGTTATGATTTGCTTGATATTTGTTAAATGCTATAGTTCTTATTCTTATAGCATCCCTATGCCCTATTTGTTGCCTATTATTTGATGAATTTGTAGCCAGTCATGGGGAGTCCATGGCCTTACCACTGATGCACCAGTGGTATTGACACTATCTGTGGAGGTGAGTTTTTGTCCACAGCGTTCCCTATTATGCTATAGCTATTCAGACCTATATTTATTATTATATATGTTTAGTTAGCCTAGAGCTTTGTGCATATATATCTGTTTTGCAGGGAGCGTATGGATGCATCATAGGTATTTAGTTTAGTATAATTTGGTGAATGGACTTGTGTATGTGCAATACACCCCATTTCACATTTGGTATATCAGAGTCTGCAGCTCCTATGTACACTATGATATATGTTTGTTGGGCATTCCTATTAGTTCTAATTTTCTTTGATCTTTATAATCCTGTCATCTCTATTGTGATTAACTTATGCTTGCTTTATTTCTTTTGCTTACACTTATGACTCATTTCTTTTCCTTGAGTGTTTGATATCCATTATCCGTATTTCCTTTGATCATATTCTATGTTTCCATATTCTTGATTTCTATCTCAGCAGGTTCGATTGGACTTATGTCGTATTCACATTCGTTTTCCTTTTGTTATTGGTTTCGTTTGTTTATATATATTCACTGGGCTTTTTAAGCTCAGCCGCATTTCTTTTCCTGCGACAGATTTTAGAAGGAAGCTGAGTGAAGAGTGCTTAGGAGCTCTTAGTGGACTACATTGTTGATACCCTTCCATGGATTAGAGTTTTGACTTAGAGTTTTCCTTTTGGTTCTTAGCTGGTTATTAGTTTTGGAAGTTGTAATGTTTAGAATTAGTCCTTTATCTTTTCTTTAGAACTGTTTTGTGAACCTTGTATTATTAATGTATTCCGCTTGCTTATATTCTGATTTGACCCCATAATGTTACACTTTAGCCCTTTTCGGGTTGGGGTGTTACATTCGGGCTTTTTCAACAACTAAAACATAAATGAATGGCTTAATCGACAAAAAGATGTTTTATAGTGTGTTTTTCAATAATTTAATCAAAATATGTAGGGCTTTTTGTGACATTTGTCGTTAAAGTTTATTTGTATAAAATTTATTGTTGTAGTTTATAAATGGTTATTTGTCTAAGCTTATTATTTAATGGACTTGTAAAGTTATTGATAAATTTATAAGCTTTTAAGCTCGTTCTCATATTAAAAAGGGTTAAGTCAATATATTAGTAACCAACTTTTATCATTTTACACATCTAGGTAACCAAATTATATTTTATTACTAATATAGTCATTGAAACCGGCTAATTTTTTACGATATAGTAAATATGACTTGCTGATTTTTCAAGTAGATAAATATATATATTTTTTTAAATCTTAAATTTTTTTCCACCTCATTTATAACAAGTTTAGTTGACTGTTTTTTCTAACAAGTTTATTTGACTTCAGCTAAACAAGTTTATACGACTAGCAAAAACCCTAAATAGTCGACTCTCTCTGGCGACAAAAAAGAAAAAACCCTAACAGCCTACTCGACTTATCTCAATCGATCTTTGAGCCTGATTCTTGATCTCCAAACGATCTTGCATCTGTACAATCGATCTTTGAGTGACTGATCTCTTAGGGTTCTTTTCTTGTCTCGTGTTTTTGTGGATCTGTTTCGTGGTGCTTCATTCTTATTCCTCTACGATTTAGTGATCCCTTGTTGCTGATTCATTGGTCTATCATTATGGATACAGGTTAGTGATTTGGGCATATATTATCAAAACCCTAAGTGATTAGGGTTTAATTATTCCTCTTGTTTGCATGCGTGCTGATTTGTCTGGATTTTGTGGTCGTGGGTGTTGAGAGATGATTAACAAGGGTTTCTTGAATTCCAAAGTTGCTACTAATGTGTCCAAGCCTTGTGGGAATGATAACGTTAATGTTGAGGGTGTTGATTTGTCGTCTGGTATGATTGATAATAATTTGGTTGGGTGCAAACATGACCTGGTGGAGCCGGTTTCACTTGGTAATATTCAAAAGGCTACTACTAGCTTTGGTGAGTTGAGTCCATCCTCAATGATGAACCCTAGTAGTGTTAGTTTGAATGAGGATGATGCACCTGAATGTTCTATGAATGGTACTCAGAAAGTGGAGCCGATTTCACTTACGAAAGATACATCTCATGGTGACGACTTGGAACGGATTACAAGTGCTGATACGGTTAAGCACTTGATTGATAATGCGCATCAGAATTTTGATGATGCCATGAATAAAATTCAATGTGAAATTGGAGCTAATAAAGTTAATATTCCAAGTACTCCTCCTTCGCGTGGGATAAATGTGAATATGAATAGGAGTGTAACTTCTGGCCCTAATGCTCACAAGGTTGATACTACTAATGGTACGGGAGTGAAGTTGGTTTCTTACGCGGGTGCTACTTCTAATGAACCTCTGAAACATGTTTCAAACTTTCATAGGTTGGAATGTAGCAAGAAGAAGGCTGATGTTGACCTTTCAGTTCCAATGAAAGTAGTGGAAGAGGTGAACACGCGGTTTGAGAATACTCTCTACGGTTACTTTCTTGGCCAACGCCTTGCTTTTCCGGTTGTTGATTACTATGTCCGCAATGCATGGGCTAAGTTTGGTGTGCAAAAGGTAATGATGAATGCTAAGGGGTTCTTCTTCTTTAAATTCAACTAGAAGAAAGGTGTTGATGATGTGCTTGAAAACGGTCCTTGGTTGATCAGAAATGTTCCTATTATTCTTAAACCATGGACTTTGAACACAAACCTACTTAAAGAGGATTTGACTAATATCCCGGTGTGGGTTAAATTCCATGATGTTCCCCTAGCTATGTTTTCTGATGATGGTCTCAGTCTTCTTGCCACACTGATTGGCACGCCCAAAAGGTTAGATGCTTTTACAAGCCAAATGTGCAAGGAATCGTGGGGCCGTAGTAGTTTTGCTAGATGCATGATAGAAGTGAGATAGGATGAGGTGCTTAGGGATAGCCTCACTGTTGAGATACCTTTACTTGATGGTTCAGGTTCGACTATTGAGAAGATACGGGTTGAATACGAGTGGCAACCACCTCGTTGTGACAAGTGTAAGATATTTGGTCATACTCTGACTGATTGTCCTACAGTTGTTATTCCTCATGTTCAGTCTACTAAGCCTGTTAATGATAGTTTCAAGACTGTCAATCACAGGAAGAAAGGAAAGCAAGGTGGTCCTACAATTCCGGGTCAAGGGGGGTTTACTAAACCTGTTGTGGGTAAGTAGTTTCAGTATCAACCCAAAAAGACTCCTCCTGAGCCTAAGAAGACGACTAAGAATGCTGGTAGCAGTAAGAAGACGACTTCTGATGTGGCTAGTTCTAGTGGTACGAAGATTTCTACATCTAACCAATTTGATGCTCTTAATATGGATGATACGGATGCATTTGGTATTCCTACTTCTGACACCAACATGGATGTGGATGCTGACCGTACAATGAAAGTTAATGAGGATGAGTCGGTTAAGACTGGTAATACATCACAAGAACCGATTGTGAGTGATTCAATGGGAACTAAGGAAGTTGGTTCTACTCCCATAGTTGAGAAGATTAGTAAACTTGAAAAGCTACTTATTGATGGGAAAGCTACTCTTGTGGATGATGAAGGTCATTCTATTCCGTCTGCCTCTGTCACTAAGAGGGCTAACCCATTTTCCAAGGTGGGTGATGTTGTGGTTTCTGATAGTGATGAGGAAGAGGTTCTTAACACGTTCGACGAATCAGCAAATCTATTTGGTGGAGGTCATGAGCGTGAAGATGAGTTTGATGACTATGATGATTACTCGAAGCAAATTTATGATCTTCCAGGGGAATTGGATGCACTTAATGCCATTTATGGCTTTAATCTCCAAGGTCGTAGGAAGTAGTTTATATTTTTGTCCGAGTCTTGCAATATTATGTGGTAGTGGTTTTGTTTTCTTGTCTAGAAAATAGGAAGTATCTTGTTATGTAAGCTTTTCGCCTATGTAACGGGCTGAGATATGGAATTCACTCATATCCGTTGTACTTAAATGTTTTTTGGAGTAATATATTTACCGGGTCGTTGACCTTTTACCCAAAAAAAAGCTAAACAAGTTTATTTTGACTTCAGCTAAACAAGTTTATTTGACTTCAGCTTGCAGGTTATCATCAAATATCCATCTTCTACAAGATTCAATTACACATCAAAACATAAAATCTTTTATATGCAATCAACTACGACACACTCCAACACCTTATCAAACCTATCCATAACCCGACTCAACCCGTGACCCGGAACACGTTCGATACTATGTTGACGGATGATTTCTAAGTTGTTGGAAGCAAGTTCGATACTATGTTGTTTGTCGATTAAGTGGATAATTGTGTTTGGGATTTTGGATCGTAGGTTTGGTCGGTATCGATGATGACATCATCATCGAGGTCATCGTGCGATGGGTATAGAGATGGAGCTGAAGGTACAGGTGAAGTCATGTTTTAACTTTTTTGATTGAAGCTGTATTTTATAATTTGATTTAGCAATTGTTTAATCAGGTGAATTAAATGACTTGATGGTCGGTGTGATAATTTATTACACCAATTGTTATAGGTTTTATCTATTAAATGCTCGGTGTAACAATCTAATACATGGATTGTGGTGGTGGTGTGGTGGTGTGTGTTGCGACCGCCATTGGCCATAGGCGGCTGATTGTGACCTGTGGATATCACACAATTTGAAGGACCATGTTAATTACTAGTGTATCTTTTCTTTTACTATTCTTGCATCCTACATTAGTAATCATGTATCTTCAAATGAAACAATACAATACCGATAAAAGTCAACATTCACTCGTGGCGTCTCTCAAATGACATCCTTCCTACAAGATGTAATCTTGATGCTCGTAGGATTGATCTAGATTCGACTCGGTGCCCATTATGCGATCAAGGTCTTGAAGATGCTCAACACCTTTTTGTGGATTGTTCGGTGGCTTCCAACCTATGGTCCTCAATCAAAGAATGGTGGTGGTTGGCTAACTCCCCAAAATCATTGTCTGTCTGATCTTTTGTCATGGGGGGATTTCAATCAATTTTAACTATATTACCAGGAAATGTTTCGACGCGGTTGTTCAAACTACGTTTAGGTCATATGGCGATATCGTAACCGGTTTGTTTCGACCTAAAACCTCCTAGAAAAGATTTCCTCGTTGAGGAGATTAAAATGCTTTCTCATTCTTGGTTTCTAAATAGGAATAGGAAAATAAAACCTGTTTGGATTGATTGGATTGATGACCCGTTCAAAGCTTGTACAATCTTCATTTAATCTTTTTCACTAGCTTCTTGCTAGTGTGTTGTTTTTAATGCAAAGTCGTTAAAAAAAAGTAATCGCGTATCTTATGTTAGAGAAATAGTAATATATTTAGTTACTATCTTTTTATTGTAATCTGTCAATCATGCATTAATCGATAAGTAAAGAAGTGAGTCGTCTAAATAAGTCAACCGATAATTCACACATAAAATGCAGTATTATAAAAAAACTAGTCGAATTTAAAAGAACAAGAATACTAAGTCGGATGATAACTTTATTTATTGTACACCAAAGTTTCCAAATATATCAAACATTATACACAAAATGGATAAACAGTTCATTTTAGGCAAACCATATATATACAAACTTAGATTTCACACTCAAGCAAGAGTAAGACGAAGAACATCACGAAACTCCAACCTTCTAGTTTCGGTATAAAATGTCTTGTACTTGTTAGGCCAATACGTTAACCAAATCCATCCTTTGGCTTCCCACTCCATCGTTTGCCCCATCGCGGCTTTTGCAAACTTCCACGACACACTTTCACCATACTCGTCTCCAGCAAATATTACCCCTCCTTGCCTCGTAAACGGTCTATAAGCACTCGAGTATCTGTTCTTAAACCAAGCTTTCGGCTGAAGCAACGCAAACTGTATGCATAAAATAAGAGGTTCAAGGACAAAATTATATATAGACATCAAAAAGATAAAGTATCAAAAGTGTGAAATGATCAACTTAACGTCGTAGTTTAAATGTCCACATTTCCTATTTTGATTTTTCACGAAATAAAAATGTTCACTTTTTATATTATAACCAATCAAAAGAGATATTAGTGAGTAAAGACAATTCCATATTTAGAAACTATGTGTTTTCAAAGTTGCTATTTATTATTGGACGGATGGAGTATCACTAAATGTTACGGAGTTGTCACAACCTTTGAAGGCTTTGATGAAAAAACCTCACGGCCATTAACACTATCATGAAGAAACCAGTTAAATGTTCCACTGTTGCCATAAACCGATTGTTCGAACTTCCATGGCTTAAGGTTTGTGGTTACGGTTTCACCTGCGGATACAGATATACCAATGTGAGGATTTGGTGGTTCAAATGAGCCTTCAATGGATCTTTCCACACCAATTTCTCGAGAAGGGTTTTCGGATGATCGACTAACAGAGACACTTAAGATGTTTGTTTGATTTGTGGGAGTGAGTTGCAGAGAGATTCGTGATGGGAAGTGCTTTTCGTCAATTCCTGCTCCTCGTTCTTTCATCAGTGTTTCGTTCACTAGTCGTATGACATCACATCTGTGGTTAACACAACATGTAAATATAACAAATTAGTAAATAATGAGGTAAAAAATTGTTTACCAATTTTAGTATAAACTTTGTTATACAGAAATTCTATTAAAAAATCATATGACAAATAGTTCTTAACAAAATGTCATAGATGTGTTTATCCCCAAATCACCCCTATAGCTAGCTAGCTTACCAAGCTTTACGGAACTTTTTTCTCCGTATTTTGACTTCTTTTAGAGCTGAATTTATTTTGCAGAGAAATTAAGCAAACGTACAACGTGGTATGCGAATTAAATTGGTGGTGACTTTGGTACAAAGTATATTATTGAAAGTTATTAGTTCATCCGTTCCAAAATATAAGTCCATTTCTAATTTTTTAAAGTTTTTCTTTTCCGACTTTGACCATAATTATATTTTTTCGAGTTATATAATACTTAATGAAAAGTATACAAATGAAAATGTATTTAAAAGAAAAATTCATTTATATATTTTACATCAACTATTATATAACAAGAAAAAAAATAATCATGGTCAAAGTCGGAATAAATAGACTTTGAAAAAGTCAAAATAGACTTATATTTTGGGACGGAGGGAGTATTTGTATATGGATTTTAATAAATTTCCACTTTATTTTACAATACACACTGTGTTAACTTGACAGATAATAAAAATCAAGTCTAAGTACATCATATAGTTTTTCGAGAGATATATGATCGAGTTAGTATAAAAGATTATAATATGTTTCCGCTTATATGTACGTATATATGCATGGATTTGATGTTTTTGAATTGTAGTGCATGGTACTATCGTTATAACGTCGTATTCATAAACGATAATAAACGCTTCCAAAGTCTCGTTATTTTACAAACAATGACATGACCTAGTTATATATATTTGACTTTTTCTCTGAATTATATAAACATGTCATGAGTTAATCGGACCCCCTATAGGGAGGGTTTGTGGAAGACTGTGTTGCCGCCGCCTGTACTGTCTACATTAAAACTTGTACATTTTGACTAAAGTAGGTGGACCCCCATGGTAGGGAGGGTCCGGTTAACACATCCCTATAAACATATACCAGGTACAACTTGGACCACGTGTTTATCGATTAGTGCCTATAAGGGTTTCGTATAGACAAGACAAGCATTTACTTACGAAGAACTTGATCATCTGGATATCATATCTTTAATTAGGTGTAATCATTAAATTAAACTTTTAAAAAGTCAATCATAAAACGTCAAGTTACTATAATATATACTAAAAAGAGTGTGGGTACTGTAGCAACAGTACCACGCAAGTTTCATGTGAGCCCATTTTAGTCCCGGTTAATGGTCAATTGCGAAGTTAGTCCTTAACAGCCGTTATCTAACAAGCGTAAGGACTAACTGTGCAACAGGGCGTCACGTTAAGGGCTAAAATTGAAAATTCATTTGCTACAGTGCGAAACAATGTAGCACATTGTTGCTACAGTGCCAAATAGTACCGTGTACTGTTACTAACTATTTTACGATTTCAGTCCCTCAGTTAGGTGTAAATTCCACCGTTAGTCCCCCGTTAGCGATCTTTTGCAAAGTTAGTCTTTACTAACCAAAAAAAAAAAAGATATCAATCGTTTTATTTCGAGTTTATATTAAAAACAACAATCCCGCAGCAACGCGCGGGTGCCCCAGCTCGTTATAACTAATTGCAGTTTTTCTTGTTGATGTGAAATGACCAAAAGTATTTCTAGCTAGGTTTATGAGTTCATCCAACCGTCCTTGACATATATTCCAAAAAATCTTTGCTTTTTTTAATTTGATCCTCATCACTGCATAATCTGTTTGGCATAAAACTTAGCTTTATATATATGGTTCAATCACATTTTAGGCCCGGACATGTGTTAGGATGGAGTGTCTCACTTTATGAGAAACCCGGCTACTTTAAGCCAATTATTGGCATGTAACTACTAGCTATGAGATCGAGCAAACACTCTCAGTTCGAGTTGGACAGGGATCGGACAAAGTTTAAAGTATTATGCATGGTCACTTGGAGTATTAATTCATTATTGGACTCTTAATTACAAAGTTTCAAATATTCAGTCACATAATGCAAGATAATTACATAAGTCTTTCCAAATTCATGATCAATTACCATTGTTTTTAGATAATTTGGTCATCTTGATACTATACCCGTTTAGATATTGCAAAAACAATACAGCTCTATAATTTAGAAAACCGTATCACATTGACCCTAACGTTATTTAGAAGGTTAACGTGCAGCGAGCAGCAACTACTAATAGTATATATTATGAATAAGATAAAGTCTTAGAGATTTTTACTTGATATAATCATCTCTAAATGTATCCAACACGCTTTATTCTTTTGACTGTATTCAACATTTTATTTTCCGATTGTGTGACTAAACTTTTAAAGCCACCAATAGTATGTATCGTTGATTTCGCACAATACATCGTAATACATTTCGTAGTAATTTCATAATACATTCTTAGATTGTAAAGATACATATAACAGGTGTTTTAAAAAAGTTTAGTCACAAGAGTCGAGTACATACAAAAGAATAAAATGATTAGTTAGATACATAATGGTGTCCTTTGCTTTCACTATTAGGGTTCTCAAAAATTGTTTCCTAATTTATGCAATTCTCTTTTGGAGAGTTTTGTTTTAAAGGACTTGTCTAATTTAGGATATGGGTTCGATGTTTCATGCATACCATAAAATTTTCATTTTTGAAGGGTAATGATTTATTAAACAACTAACATGCAAGATGCTAGCAGAAAGAATACAAAAAACTGATTAGGTGTTTCTCATTATCTCCTGTTAATTACACTCTATTTTTCACATTACAATGAGTTTCTTTGTGCAAACTAGATGTTAATTAAATAACATTTATACGATATAATGAAGCTGTAGAGAGATATATGCAGTGACGGACCCAGGGAATATGGATTCGGGGGGCAAAAAATATTTTTTTTGACAATAACAATAAAATACGGAAAAAAAAAGATCGTAATGATAAATCTAGTATTTTTACTTAGAGATGAATGATTTATAAGGCTTTAGAGCATTAAATGTTATGTTTTAGTATGTGGGTGGGGGGCAATTTGAGTTTTGGGTGGGGGTCACTTTTTAAAAAAGGTCAAAATTTTAAAAAAATTACACTAAAATTTCAACTTTTTCGACTAGCCGTGGGGGGCACCGGACCCCATGATTATACTATAGGTCCGTCCCTGGATATATGTGAAACTAATGCACCCCTTTTAATTTATTTGTAAATACATATTATTCAAATCATTCTTACCAATGCAAAAACAATTTCATGCATTGCTAAAAGATAGTCACTACTAAATTAAATGATCTTCTAATTTTTTGTTTTCCTAATTGCACTCAGCAAAATAGTATATGAACATGTGAGATCATGAAAGTCAACTACTATTTATTTATATGAAAATATGTGTGCTATAGCATGTGTTCATTGATCTTAGGATACAAGTTAGACAAACCATACATGTATATATACCTCATATAAATAAGATTCAAATGATTAACTATTAGTATTATTCATAATTTTATAGGTTATTTGGTTAGCATTGAGTTTCTTCTTGATTTTTTTAGCTTAATCTGTCAGAATTATTTGATGATCTGACAACTAATTAGAAAATAGCTTAAAAAAATTACATGCACTGGTAGATGGATAAATGCTTAAACTTTTACCTTATGTCGTTTTTTTATTTCCCTAAAACAGATTTTTAATCATATTTATAGTGCCAATTACAAGAACGTATGTAATATAACAAGAAATAGAAACCTTGCATACCTCACGTTATCGATGCTAACCAAAACATCAATCCACTTTTCACGAACCGTCACATGGTTATTAAACTGGATCACCCCTTCAAGTTGATGATAATTCAACGAAAACTCGAGCTTTTCATCTTCTAGTCCAGTATTACTATTACTCTTTTCAATCTCCATAACAATTAATGCACTATATAATTGAACTTTCCATAACCCTAATCCTGAAACCGCAGAAGAATACATGGGTGATGGTGCTTTTAGGACATGGTTCATTGTTCTTAGCTCCATCAACCAATTCGTGATAGCAAGATTCATTGACCTCATCCATTGCTCTTCCGCGTTGGACCCCATTAACCTCATTAACTTTTTAGACGTTTCTCTAGCCCATGGACATGCAAATTGATCTTTTAGTGTATCCATAGCATCACACCTTATATCTTGAGGAGCTTCATATATCGATACAATAAATGTTAGTGCAAGAAACAAGAAGTTAACTATGTCCTTAAGGTCGGGGATCGAGTTTGGTTCAGGGAGCTTGAGGAAATAATTGGAGTGTTTTATAGGGGTGTAATTAAGGATGTCTTGAATGATATTGGTTAAGAGGTTGGATATGGTAATTTGCTCATGAAGTACGCCGTAATTAATGGTGAATTTGAGTGGTATAGAGGTCCAAAGAGATACAATTAAGTTGTAATTTGCAAGAATTTTGAATGATAATGAAGATGGGTGAATTTGGCTTTTGGAAATTGAGAGTTCAAGAGATGGTTGAGATGAAGTTGATGAAGAACAAATGCATATTGATTTGGTGTTTGTTTGCCATTGAGACGGTGGTGGTAGGTTTTGAATCCAACCCCATATATCAGGGAAAGAAGGGGCCATTTTGAGATATTAATTTATGAACTTGTTAATTTATGCACTTGAATACTTGATCTCAATGGAAACTTAAACACACACGTATATATAGAAGGAATAAGTGAATAACACAAGGAAAGTTCAAAAAATGGAAGATAAAGTACATGCAATTGAGTAGTACTAGCATATTGGTGAAGTAATAAAATATTCCTTTGTGTTGTAGTTTTCTTTTTTCTTGGTATTTGACGTGTATCTATCTTTCATATATATCCGGAACAACAAGCTACTATTTTTATAAATTCACTGACATACTTTGACAACAAAAAATGAAAATATATTACAAGACTAAACATACAGCCTCATGCATTATGCAATGTTGTCTAAAGACTAACTCATTATCTAATAGTTGTTCAGCTTTTCTAATCCATATTGTAAGTTGATTATAGAAAATGTCTTCATATTAGACACAACAGCTTTTATATTTCATATTGTAAGTAGATTGTAACCGGTCAAAAACACGTTGGAATTCAGACACAACAGCTTAACTAAGGTCCCCAACTTAACGATATTCGTCGCATCCTGGTCCATTACAAAGCATATCTTGTAGTATGTATTTAAATCAGTACTCTTTTCGTTAGTACATAGTTTTATAAAAGTTACTGTCGATCAACTAATAAGATACGTACTATCTTGTGTAGTATGTAGTCTTGTGTAATTATTATTTGTTGTCTTCATGTAATGTCATTTGCTTCCTCCAGTCATCTTGTTGGAGCTGTAGTTTTTAGGCCATCCATTGTATTTGTATTTTTTTCCCTCTTTCTTTTGGGTCCCTTTTTTCATCCTATGTGGTGTAAAAGGGGTTGCCTTGGTGTGTATTTGTATTAGGGTTGCAATTCTCGACATGACAAGTTAAATGATATGAACCCGACACAAAGTTAAACATGTTCGATGTGACAATAAACATGTTTAGGTAAAAAAACAAGTCAACCTGTCTAACACGTTTAATTAACGGGCCGTGTTTGAGTTGAGTAAGCATTAGAGCGAAGGGAGTGATAACGCCTCCCTGGCGTTATCGTCTAGCTGGCAACAAAAAAACGCAGCAACGGCGTTATTACCACTTCCATGGGCCTGGCATTGGTGAGGCGTTACAACGTGAGTTATTGCACTAACGTGCGTTACAAGTTACAACGTGGGAAAGGACCAAAAAAAAAAAAAAAAAAAAAAAAAAATTCAAATCACCCCAACATAAACTAGCAACGGCTAGTTTAAAAAAAAATGTATGCAACGGCTAGTTTTCTTTCATATATATATATATATATATATATATATATATATATATATATATATATATATATATATATATATATATATATATATATATATATATATATATATATATATTTTTAAACACCTATATAAACCCATCTCATCTAACCTGTTACAAACACAAAAATAAAACCATCTTTATATCCCACTAAAATTCTTTCACAATGGATCCACATAATCCAACTTACGCCGCACATGTGAGCTTTTCCGATATCGAAGATGAAGCAGACGTTTTAGCAATCTTTGCCGCTTATTAGTACATGAGAATAGAAGAAGAAGAAGCCCAATCATCACTCCGGTTGACCCGTAACCCAATTTCCCGTGAACGTGAGGTTGCAAAGAAGCGTTTGAAGGCCGACTACTTTAATGAAAATTGTAAGTATCCTCTTAGAGACTTTCGTAGAAGATTTCGTATGAGGCGGGAATTATTTCTTCAAATAGTTTCCGCAATTGAATCATATATTGCCGATACTTTTCCGGATAATTTTGCATACTTTAACCAAGCACCTGATGCTACTGGTCGGATGAGTATTAGTGTTCTCATGAAATGCACTATGGTCATACGCCTATTGGCATATGGAAACTCACCAGATGCATTCGATGAGTATTTGTAAATGAGTGCACGTACCAGACGTAATTGTCTAGATAATTTCAATAAGTGCATTATTGATTTGTTTACGGGAAGGTTTTTAAGAAAACCAAATATGCATGACGTTCAAAACCTATATGCAAAACATGAGAATGAACATGGTTTTCCGGGAATGCTTGGTAGCATCGACTGTATACATTGGCAATGGAAAAATTTTCCAGTGTCATGGCAAGGGCAATATGTTAGTGGTCATAAAAAATACCCGACTGTATTGCTTGAAGCTGTTGC
Source organism: Artemisia argyi (assembly GCA_030686995.1). Lineage (NCBI taxonomy): Eukaryota > Viridiplantae > Streptophyta > Magnoliopsida > Asterales > Asteraceae > Artemisia > Artemisia argyi. The sequence continues at coordinate 169,452,263 of CM060706.1, read as the reverse complement.
GTGGCATGATTTGTGGATTTGGCATGAATTTTTTGGTGTAGCGGGTACGAATAATGATATCAATGTTTTAGATAATTCGCCGTTGTTCGATGACTTGCTAAATGATGATTCCCCTGTAGCTCCATTTGAGGTAAATGGAGTTTTGTTTGAAAAAGTGTACTACTTAGCCGATGGGATTTACCCACAATGGGCTACTTTCATCAAATCATTCACGAATACCGTTGATGATAAACACACTTTATTTAAACGGCGACAAGAAAGTGCACGAAAGGATATTGAACGTGCTTTTGGTGTTCTCCAAGGACGATGGGAATAATATAACAACCAGCACGTGCTTACCAGGTTACCAAGAGAAGTATAATCATGTATTCTTGCATCATATTGCATAACATGATTCTAAAAGATCAAAAGTTTAATGTAGGTGAATACAAAGAAATTTTCCGGGATCCGGCTAGACATATGCAAGACAGATGGATTGATAGATGTGATAGGCGTCGTCAAAAGGCAAAAGAAATCCGTGACAAAGATGTTCATGTTAGTCTCCAACTCAATCTTATGGAGCATATTTGGCGTAACCGTGAGGATTTTATGGAAGAAGATGACGACTAGTTTTACTTATTATCATATTTTTCAATTCGTATTTTAATTCGTAATTGTTTTATGTCGTTTTTTTTTAATTGTAATATTTTTGTTTTGTATTGTAATGTTTAGTTTTATTAATAAAATATTTGAATATTTAATAAATGAATTTGTTGAGGGTAGAATTTGTAAATTTGTAAAAAGTGGTGTTTTTGATGTTATGTTATTTGGTGCTAAGATGATGTGGCGCTGACGTGGCGTGGTGTTATTTCATAACTCAAGTTACCACTCCCTTTACACTTAAACATGTCAACCTAAAAATAAAATGGGGTTTTCTAACTTGTGCCATGGTGGCATGGGTTTAGAAGTATTAATTAAACATAACTATTTCCGAAATTAAATTCATTTTCATGTAAAGTGATGTTAAACTTGGCAAACAATTTTTTTTTAGAAAGTAATAATATCAACTTACATTTAATTATGGTAATTTTAGTTCATTAAATTTTTTAAACATGTATCACCATGGCATATTGTAGAAAATCCCAAATAAAATATATAACTTCGATTTTATGAGATTTAGATTAAATGCGTTGTGTTATATAACTAATATGTATAAATTACGATTATAGCTCAAATATTATTGAAATTGTTGTATAGTTATTTGTATGTTATTTATACAATATTATTTTTGGATTTAAACTTGTTGAATTGATAAACCGTCAACCTTCTTCACTGATTGACCTACTTACTTAAACAGGTTAAAAGAGTTACAAACGGGTTACACGTGATATGCAAGTTTAGGTTAGGGTTCAGTTTCTTGACACGATTAGTAAACGGGTCATGTTTGAATAGATGTTATTATAACTCACCAACTCGAATAGGTCAATCCGAACTGACTCGATTGCCACCTCTTTTACCCTGGTTGAGCTTAATGTTTTCTACCGTTTCTAGAAAAAAAAAAAAAAAAAAAAAAAAAAAAAAAAAAAAAAAACCTCACAAGATACTCTCTTTCAATTTTTTAGAAAATCTTGTATTGGTTAAAAAATTAACACTTACTGTTAGACGATTAGACAAATTAAAATGTAAAATTATGAAAATATATCACATGTATATAAAACTAACTCAACAATTTAGATGCACACAAAAATGGTTTATGCAAGAAGAAAAGTATAGTAGAAATATTTATGCAAACCCATGATACACAAAAATGGTTTCACATTAGATAAACAAAAGTGACTATTGAAGTCACTTGTGTACAAAAAGTTGTTACATTTGTAAAGATTGTATAGCTTACGATGCTGTGATTATGATTGATACATTTAACTATTTAAGCATCTAACTATATATCTAAAAATTTCAACAAGAGATTATGATAACAAAGGATAAATAGCTTTCGAAATGTCACCTTTCAATACACATAGTACATTATTACGCATTATAAATGTCAAAAGATATGTTTATTATGCATTAACTTGATTAATCTTGTTACAAGCACGTATGCATTATAGATTCATGGAGATGTCTATTCGAAGAAATATGTTTTGCTTTAGTTCGGTTATTAAAATTGATAGAAACCAAATAACCAATTTGCTTTAGAGTTGCTACGCTGAATTAATTTACATAATAATAATAATAATAATGAATGTTGACCATGCATGCCACTCGTAATTAAGCATATGTGCACCTAAATCTTTATGGATAGAAAAGAACACCTTAAAAAAATTACGATTATGCACACTCAACCAGGTTTTCTTCTCATTTGATCATAACTCATGTTTGTCAAAAAATTATATATAATATATCGAATTTTAATCTTCGGTTTGTACTTAAATCTTGAGTCAATTATTAACGATTATTGTTTTCCATGTATACATTGACCACGAGTTTATTTTTGCTACGCACTGGATAATTATGTACTCCGTATTTGTTTACAAATCATGTAGTATAGATATGTTTAAAAATATGTTATGTCAAACTTATTTATTAAATCATGGTCGATCACAACTGTTTTGAAGTTGGAAGTTATGATGTCTTAGGATATATATCGCCTACATAGCGCGCGGTTTGTACTTAAAGATTTAGGTGCACATATGCTTACGAGTGGCGTGCAAGGTCAACATTCATTCATTATTATTATTATGTAAATTAATTCAGCTTATAGCAACTGTAAAGCAAATTGGTTATTTGGTTTCTATCAATTTTAATAACATAACTGTTTTGAAGTTGGAATTTATGATGTTTAAGGATATATAGCCTACATAGCGGTGTTATATGCCACCAACTTTGATTTGATATGACGAGACTTGTTAAGAGGAAAAAAAATTTAACTAATTCACATATGCTAGTTTTTTTTTTTTTTTTTTTTTTTTTTTTTTTTTTGGGTAAGCTTAACCGAAGTGGTATCTGTCTTCTTTAAAACAAAACTAATAATTGTATCAACCCCAATTCCAGAAGAGGAAATCACAATGCATCTTGCTCAGCAGGCGTAAGTCTTACAATTACTGATCTATACATTGCGTTAGTATGTTAGCTCCAAGTCAGCTTGAATGAAACTTCTATTGCACGTATTGTTTCAAACTTATATAAAAGTTTCATAATGGATTTCAAAATGGTAAAGCGGATATCAAAGGTCATTGGCCAGTGTTATATGAATGCATCAACTAAGAGTTTATGGGTTCAAATTACAGTAGAAACATATGTGATATGATATGTCATATGTGGTGCAGATTGTGAAATGTGAATAACTACAGGATAGAGCCATAGAGGGGGTAGAGCTAGTTTAGTGGAGACTTTCATGGCTTGATTTATCAATACTTATTATTCGTTTTTGTTTCATACCTTTTTCTTTTTTTTCTTTTTTTTAACAACTTATCCACTTACTGCTTTATCTTCTTACTTTTTAGCAAAATAACAATTTTACCTGATTAATTAATGTATTCTTTAAAGTTAGTAATAATAATTAACTTCAAGCAAGAATAATATAGTAAAATTGATCATATTTTCATATTTATTTTTAGTAGTTAACAATTCAATTGAGACATTCCGAAAAAATAAAAAATAAAATAAAATAAACTATTACTCAATTTGAGAGGTAGGGAGTACTTTTAGCATTTCTTAATGTCAAACAACTTACTTTTGATTTCAATAGCATTAGTTGTACATTTAATTCTTTGAGCAAAAACTATCAATGCCTTTAATTGGTAAAGAAAAATATATCAATCTTCAAATCCATATCTATATTGCGTATATAGTTATATAGCAATTCACATACGTGTCAAAAACTATAGTACTCCCACAACTAAAAAAAAACGAAGAAAAAAGTCAAGAACGTTGAAGAGCTTATACTTTATTCCAAGACTAAACTTTACAAATGGATTTAACATTTGGTGATACAAAACTAGAAGTTACCATCAATTAGGTTCATGAGTGCCAATAAAGGTCATTGTAGTATTTTGGAGAAATACACAATGAAAGTAGAAAGAGTGGGTATGTTACTAATGTGTCTTGGGTTTCGACTTTAGATCTGTTTGGTTTAGGTCTGGCTCCTTTAAGGATGCTCAGTTTTATCTTCTATGTAGGTTTTATGTACTTTGTGTACTTTTGCCAAGCTATATCTTCATATGGTTGTGTCTACCAAAAGCTCACTTTGGTGATTCCCCCCACCCTTGTATGGTGTTGTTGTAGTCTGTCACAACTATTATAGTGTATGTCTTGTTTTGGCCTAACTTGTTACCTTGTGTATTTTGTTTAGCAAGTCGGTTTTGATTTTGCCCTTTATATTCGATGTAACTTGTTGTGTTCAAATTACCTCCATTTGTGAGGAGTGAAATACTATCTCTATTCAAAAAAAAAAAAAAAAAAAAGGCGTAAAAAAATTGCTTTCCAACCAGGGACGGAGTCAGAAAAAAATATGACCGGGTGCACAATTTTGTTTTAACCGCAATATAATAGAGTTAAAAAGTGGATTAAAACGAAGATTTCATTAAAACGATAAATAAATGAACATATTACCTTCTAATTAGTGATTCTACGATCTCCCATAGAAAAAAAACACTTACGTGCACCCTCATTTTTAATATTAATAAGTTCTTCTTTCTCTATTGCACAAGTTAAAGCGCCATTAAAATAATCATCACTCATCCGATTATGCAAATCAGTTTTAATGAGCTTCATTTTAGAAAACATCTTTCAACCGTAGCGGTAACAACATGGAAGACTAAAACCAACTTCATTTAAGCACTACTTTTCATAATATTGTAAATACGACAACAATAAAAATGCACATAAAAGCACAATTGGGGTACTATTCATATTCTAATATATTGTTAACTATCACTTAAACTTGTTATCCCTATTTGTCTTAATTGAAATTGCATAGTTATTCATTTATTCTTATTGCCCTAAGCCCTTATTGATGATGATAGACTATACGGAACCAACAAATTAGTCAAGATTTCATATAACTAATCAAAACAAGAAAACTTTAAAAGACATAATAAACAAATGAAAGATATATGTTACGACTTACGAACCTGTTTCATCTTTGTGATGTTGGTTCAATTTTGGATTTTGTAAATCGTTAGGATGATGAAATGATAAATAAACTTGTTCCATTAAAAAACCTATTTCATGGGCTTTTGTGCTTTAATTTATTAAACTTGTTTAATCTTTTGGGTTTTTACAAAATTTTATATTTATTTTTTATTTGTAAGTATACGAACTAAATAATATTAGAGACACATTTTAATGCACAGAGTGCATTTAAGATAAATTTAGAAAAAATCGATAATTTTTTCAAAAATTAACACTATATCGAAAAAATCAATGGGATGCACGTGCACCCGCGAGCACCCCTTAGCTCCGTCCCTGTTTCCAACATGAATCTTGGCTTTTGCTTGTTCAAAACGAATATTGCATTAAAAAGTATTAATTTGGAAGCATCTACTTTACGTTGTACAATTAGGCAATGGTCCCTTGGTAGAAAAGAACCCTAAAAAGTACAATACTTAAATGCATCGGTCTTCCAATTTTTGGGGTAAACTTCGTGGCAAAAGAAGAACAATGTTGTATTTGTGTTGATCTTGATCGAGAAAAGTCGAACAGAATATATATATTTTCTAACAGAATAGAATATATTGAACGCAAGGAATATTAATATATAATGTTAGGTGTGCACGAAAGCACGTTTGAATATACATTGTATTCTTAAGTTTTACAGTTGGATAATAGGAACGTGCTTTTTTTCCAAAGCAAAATGACAAGAGAAAATTCTCGTGTTTTGATCATTGCTTGAAGTTTCCATCGACTATAAACAAACACGTTTTGAAAAATGTTCTTTTCACGACTCCAATATTCGCTCACCTCACCCACTATTCGTAAAGTAGAATAGCATATGATGCTTTGCATAGCCAGAGCCTCAGAGGTCAATATTTTGGGCGAGGTTGGACCTAATCTATAGGCTCCGGCTCGTCATGCATGCATGAAAACAAAAATGACCAACCTAAAAGAATATAGCATTAGGAGTTTTTTGTTAGATAATTGTAATTTTAAAAGATATATACATAAAGGTGGTACTTCTTAAATAAATACAATATAATGTATCTTTCCCTTTTCTTTTCTTTTTGCATACCTATATATTAGTTGTATACACCTATATAACTATATATATTCAACATCTGGAAACAAAAAATCATCCATTCCTTGTGTTTTTGCATGCAAAAGAATTTCGAATCTTTGCTCCCAGTTGTTAAAAATTAATTGTCACGACTTTGCTATTTGATGATTATTCTAGGATGATGATATCTCCAGCTTGGTGTTATTTATGAGGTTTTAAGTAGAAGATAAAAATCATTTTATGTTTAGAGACCATCATACATAGCTAGCTAGCATACGAACTAAAAAACTTGAACGAACACTATATATTAACAAGTAACAGTCTAACAAGTAGTGAATTGAGAGGCCGCAAAGGTTGAATTGGGCGTAACATCTCGGTCAATCTAGTAACGTCGGTTCCACCTATTCTCGAATCATATCAGGTGAATTATTTTACGAATCGAATTGGCAAAAGTTAGTTTAGTTTGGGTAGTTTGAGAATTTGCGCACAACTTGTTTTTTTTGCTGAAGTTTCAATATGAATCCTGTTCGAAACAATATCCGTATATTTTAACAAGCGGGGTCTCATGAATACATACTCAGACTTATTTGGTTTGAGACTTTGATCGACAAAAGAAAAGAAAAAGTTATTACGTTGGGCTTTCTATGTGCAAGAGGAAAGAGATCAAAACATTCTATATTGTAAATAAATTTAAGAGTACAACATTTATGTATTTATCTTTCTAAATCACTATGGTGTAATAAAAAAACTCGCATTAACCTTTTCAAGAGGTGCATGTATCTTTGCGTGACTTTGATATTTTCTATTTTGAGGCAACCATCTAACGTAATACACAAGATATATGCAAGAGCAGTTTGTTGTCTTCGCTGTTTATACAAGCATGTTAAAATTTGACATTAATGATACTTATCTTAAATCATTTCAGCCTGTTGGTCTTATGCAAGAAGTTAGGAGCAAATTGTGATATGTCTTACACATCACTAGAAAAAGAACTAGTTATAATGTCCGCGCATGCGTGGGTTTTTTTTAAAATTTTTTTGAATTATATATTTTTATTTATTAAAAACAAATAATTTAATCTTTGTTTTGTTTGATTTATGATTTTTAATTATAGTTTTTTATTATTAAAGATAATTATTTAAAAATTTTAATCCTATTGTTAATTGAATTTTATCTATATTTTTTGTATTTATTTTCTACTTGTGTTATGGATAAATATAAAATGTTACCTAATAAGAAAATAATCTTTTTTAAATAATATTATTACTAAATAAGGTATGATTTAGTTTTTTTGAAATAGAAAAGTCCCCACTTGAGGTTTTGTTTTATTATATAAAATATTCGTATGATTAGGTTGAAAAGATTTTAAGTATCAAAAGAGTTTGATCACGTTTGTTCTATAAATTTTAAATTATTTTGGTAGCTTTCGTTAGTTGATTCTCAGACTGTTTCTTGGTTTTAGGACATTTGAATTTATTTATTTTCTTCCATTTGTAACTGGGCACATCACCTAATCATGATTCAGATATCACAAAAATCATGTTTCGGTATCATAGCAAACTGTAGTTTGATATAGCACATACAGTGATTGATGTATCTCTCTATAACTTCTCCCCCTTCTTTCTCATTTTATGAATTGTTTTGTGAAAATTAGGTTTTTTTATCTATAGGAAGAAAACTGGATTTGTCAATCTATTATAGTTTTAGACTGATCGTAAATGATTTTGTACCATTTTGAACTTTTAATAAAGCTGTTAATCAAAATAAAATCCACATAAAGTATATATGCGAACAATGGATATCTATGAATCAAAAGTATCCCTAACAATCGTAAGCCATTAAGCCCAAAATAATTCAAACACCCACTTGCTATAGAAACAAATGTTGAAATACAATTATACAAACACCATTTAAACCTTAATAACGAATTTTGCAATCAATCTACTCTTTAAATTATGACATTCAAATAACAATAAAACATTTGATAAAAAATATAAAAAAAATAATAAAAAAGAAATGTAATTTAGCTTACTAGACCAGCTTCAAAGACAAAAGTCTCAGCAAATCTGAAGAGCAAAATACATTAATTTCTGACCGGATAAACACCTTCCATTTAATTGTATTCTTTTAAGCACCGGTTGTTAATTATGCAGGTGTAAATAAGCCATTGTAAAGCGATGAAATCACACGTATACAAGAAGGCGCAGGAGGTTCCTTAGAAACTGATGTTAGTAGTAACGGGTTAGGTCCTCTTATTTATACAGGATTGCGTATTTATTTTGGTATATGTTTTACCTGTTGTGTAAAGCCTGCCCTGTTTGTGAGTGACCTTTTTGTAAAGTTACGTGATTTGTAGAGTGTGGTATTCAAAGTTTCTATTGCTGAATCCTGCTATATCGTAATTAGTTAAAACTCTGATTGTTCGATTCTTTTGATGTACAGGGTTTGAGATCGAAAGGAATGAACTGTGCTACAGGTGAGGGTTCGTGAACTCGCAGTTTTAGCTGGTCTAATGAAGGGAGAAGATGGGAATTATCAACAGACATTCATAAACGAGCTTACAGCAAGGCGACGAGGCTTCAAAAGGGAAGAAAACAAAGGTTGGTTTCATATTTTTTTACAATTATTTATATGGGTAGATAGATAATACTATCACGCTATCTATCTTTTTTTGTTATAATCTTTTTATGCTATGCAGCTCAAGGCCACTTACGAATGAAGTTATCGAGATTGACTTGGGTACTACAAATTCAGCAAAAAAAAACTTTTCCAAACATCAGGTATATAACTGCTACACCATGTTTATGTTGTGTTTCGAGTTCTATGAAAAACACTTCGATTTATGAAGTAAATGTCATGGTATAGATCTGGCACATAAAGAAATGTCAAAAAGCAAAAACTAGAACGGGGTTGCAAATTGGGCTAACTGAGAACGTCATCTTGAAGTCAATGAGTTCATTTTTTTCGTTTCGTAAACAATCTTACGCAAGCGTGTATTTGTCTTTCAATTTGGAAGGAGGAAGGCAATAAGAGACAACTTGAAAACGGGGTTGCAAATGATCAAGAGCCATTTGATCTCACTTGATTGAACCATTTTGCTTAGGTAAGTAACTGAACACCTGATTCAAATAAGCAGTTCATTTTTTTCACAGTAAGGTTAACCAGTTTAAAATTGCGACTCAGGTTTTTATGCTGGCGTTCCATCAAAATTCAGTAATAGAAAGATTTGAAAGCTGGACAAAAATGGTAATAGCATTGTTGGTGCGGCCTTCAAGGGCAATCAACAAAGAACTAAAAGTTCATAGCCTGCTGTGGCACCAGCCATGCTATTCAATCTTAACAAAATCGAGGTCGACAACTTTAGTGTTTTATAATAGGGAAGTGATTTGCACACATTCAAAAATGATTGGGACACTCAACTGTACAAGCAGATAAAGCACACTGTAAACATAGTACAACTATGTAATGCACAAATTTGAGTGTCCCAATCATTTTCAAGAGTGTGCAAATCAATTCCCTTTATAATATGGTATAATGTGCATTATTAAGTGATGTTGATGATCATCTGATCATTGCTTGAATTGGTTATTCTGGATATTGCAGGTGTCATTTTTACTTGGGATTATCCTAATTTTTGTAGGTTAGTTATATTCAGAGTTCTTGGAGTACAAGAAAACTGCAGCCTTAAAAGGTGAGTTCAAACTTCAGTCCCTAATTGTAATCTGGTCATTTTTATAGATGCCACATGTTTCACATTATATCAATGACATTGTTGTACAAGCAATTATTTTATGTTGTTTCCAAGAAAATTGATGTTGACTATCTTGATGTCGTTAATAAGATGGCATTTTGTTTTAGAGTTAGATGTAATTTGTAACTTGCTCACTTGAACACTGGAATGAGATGTGCTTAGCACCACCTCAGTCGCGTAATGATTACATTTTTAGTAATTTACTTTGATGCATTTCAGTGGCAGAAATGATGATATTAGCTTGGTTGAGTTGGGCAACAATACAGTAAACGAAGATGATAGAGCTGCTTTATTTTAAGGGGGTGTTCTCCAATCAGCTTCTCCTAAAATCCATACTTCGTCTAATACATCTCCAGTTGTGAGGTTTTGACACCTACCCATTGTTTATCATTGTTTTTTATGGATATAACTTTATCATGGTAGGAGACTTATGCAGTGTTTTTCTTTTCCCAGGTTATTTACAATGGTTCTTGCTTGAGAATCGTTTCACATTGAGAGCTATGTATGTGATAATAATCTTAAGTTTTGATTTTCAAGCCGTACATTATAATTTTAAGATTTCTTATGTTATTTCTGTTTTCTATCTTTCTTCATATCAGAGTTCGGGGTCTTATTGTTCTACTTCTACGTATGTGATCGCACAAACGGCTTCAACGATTCCAAAGAGGTCTTGGCTCTTCTTTTATCTTCAGTCTACTGGGCAACTAAAACAATATCATACTTGACTAAATTATGAGCATGTTGTGTTTCATGCTTTAGGAGCAAAATAGAAATAAGTTATGAGCATTTACTATTTGACAGTAAATGTGTATCTTCGAAATCATGGCTTAATGACATTACACTTGGAAATACACATTTGTCGGTATATTTGGTCATTCTAAGACATGCTCCTTTCATGGCGGAATGAAGACAGTAGTATATGTCACTTCATGTGAAAAATTGAACGATTTACTTAACAAATTGGTTCAGAAAAATGCTGACCATTGATTGGATGTGTAAAAGCCCCTTGCTCAAAACATAGATGTAAGGCTTGAGTAAACATTTCTATGCTTAACAGATTAACAAACGGAAACCAATTTATAGTTTTATACCAATACTACTTCAAAAATAAAACTGTATGAAAAATCAACATAGTTGCTTACTCCAAAAAACATTGTTGAATTTTAACACATTCACTTTGTAAACGGTACGCCAAAAAACGCCGTCCCACCGCAACGTGGCGGCCGGCGCCTGTCTCGTTCTTTTAAAAGGAGGTTGCCTGAATTTCCGATCAATATAACATTTATAAAAAACTTTATAAAAAGGCTCAGAAAGTTGCTTAATCTGCTCAGCGAACGTTTTAATAAAAAAAACCAATTCTCATACAAGAGGTGTCAGAAAGTATAGCATTGATCATCATAGCCGATATATCATCATAAAACATAAATATAAAATGGATTGACATCCTCTCAAGTTTATGCACATGACCGGTAATGTTCTCTCACAATCAAAAAGAAAACTGTAGTTAGAAAACATTACCGGCCATAAGAATAGAACTTGAGAAGATTACGATCCATATAAAACCCACAAACCAGAAAAACTAGAATAAATCGTTAGATGAGGAATGAGTTGTTTTAAGTGTTGGTGGGTGGTTATACATACATGAAACACAACTCTATTACATCATGATTCGAAATCGGCCACAACACTCTGCATACAATTTGGTTGCTAGAACATTTGGTCCTCGATCCATTTTCATTCAATAGAATGAACCTCACAGTACAAATAAAATGCAGTACAAAAAAAAAAAAAAAAAAAAAAAAAAAAAAAAAAAAAAAAAAGGTGTACAATGCATGTATTAGTGCATTCCTCCACTTGTATAAATGTATAGTTACAACTTCACAGACGCATATCACATATCATAACTTTTAAAAAACCAACACACTTGCCATTACAGCCTCTTCTGTCATTTCCGGTTCACATATTAAACCCCCATCTTATAAAGTGCATTGCTGCATTGAGGGGTCTAGAGTTGCAACCTAACACAAAGAATAATCAAAAGGACATCACAATAATATGTCCTCAAGTGTCATACATTACAGAGTGGTCTGCAGCTAAACTATCATGAAATGGGGTGGTGAAAAAGTGAGGAACTTTTGTAAAACTGTTCATAAGATAGTCATTGAGTAGCACGAGTGTACATAAAAAGGTACAAAAGGTAGTTATAAGGTGAATCAACCCATAACATAGTTCGCAAAAAAACCTATATAACCTATGAGCTTTTTGCATATCCACTTGTTTCTTTAGCTACTGTTTCCCACACACTTGCCATCTTCTCTGCATATCCTGCCTGTAATCGTAAGCACAATGTTAAATGATACACATTACATAGACAAGACACTTGTAAAGTTGACATCCAATGCATGAAATCAAAGTAGGTTGCTTGCAGGAATTGCGCTATGAAATGGTTCAATTTGTCATGAATTACGATTTTACAAATTTTTAAATTATTTATTTATTTATTTATTTATTTTAGTGATAATGACCTAAAAATAGGGCTGAGCAAACCACCCGAACGGACCGGATCGACCGAGACCGGACCGGACCGACCACATTCGGTCCGGTCTTCAGTCTCGGCTTTTTGGGCTAATTCATTCTCGGTCTTGGTCGGTTCGGTCCGGACCACAAACTGACTATTTTGCCTTGTTGGACCGATTGAGACCGGACCGACCACATTCGGTCCGGTCCTCAGTCTCGGATTTTGGGCTAATTCGGTCTCGGTCTTGGTCGGTCCGGTCTGGGACCGATGCTCAGCCCTACCTAAAAATGTATCTAACTTGTCACTTTTTCTAATTGTGTGTAGCCTTCTTATTTTTTTGCTGTTATATACCCCAAGGCCCAAACATTTGAATTTCAACCTTTGTGTGTATTTGCTCATGTACAATGACCATTTTACTCTTATATTTTGTAACCACTCTATTGACAAAGAAGGGTAAAATGGTCATTTTACATGCACAAAATACACACAAAAGTCGAAATCAAGAGTTAAGGGTATATAATAGCAAAAAATAAAGGAGGCTACACATAATTAGAAAAAGTGACAAGTTAAATACATTTCTAGATAATTATCCCTGTTTTTACAACATTACAAAAGGGGTATGTAGTTGTATTGCATCATTTCATGTCAATTCAATGAAAGTTGGAAGCTTATATTCCTGACGCATAAATAAAAATTTTGACATACTTGACCCATTTGACCTGTTCTCTTTTCATATTTTGCTAACCGTTTTGACCTGTTAAAGCTATAAGCCTATAACATAACCAAATCAAGGATGAACAACTGTACCTGGTTAACAACGAATCCTTTCAACATGCCAAAGAAATCATCATGTCTTTCTTTGTCCAGTCTCTCGAGCTCATTTTTATTATTCTCCTGCATAAGCATTTTGTTGTTAGATACTTCTCAATGATTATGCATTCATTGACAGACAGTTCTCGAAGAACAAGATTTATAATCTACAAGAACAATCTATAAATCTTGGCAGGTTTACTACAAAAAGTAACAGTTAAACTCACTGTTCAATTACACAGTATGGCCAAAATATACTCCAATATTACAACTGGAGGTGGATTATGTTACCTTTATACGTTCATATTCTTTAACTGCACAGCTTTTAGCATCTTCAGTAACTTTCATTGTTTCTTTCAACTCCTCAATTTTTCTAACTCTAGACCTGTCACCACCGAATATCTTGGATGCAGCTGCTTCAAGCTTTTCAATCCTGGAATTCAAATTTGATAGCTCTGATAGAAGAGTCTGTACAGTTAACAAAGCATTTGATCGATCTGCATATGCATTATTTACAGCCAGCATCACTCCAAGGTATTCATGAAGCTTATCCTGTAATAAATGAAACAAGAAACCAATTACTGAACTTGACTGAGGCTGAGAGAAGGAAGCTTCTTAAGGAATGTTTGGATTTGCATTTTAGATCTGAATACCTGATTATTGCGACTTGAAGTCAACCTAATGAGTTTTTATATATTTTTCTGATTGTTTTAGGGTCGGATAATGATATTTGGATAATCACTTCATACCAATTGCAACAAACTTCATCCTCTAAGGGGGAAAAAAAATTACTACCTATTTCCCGTTCCTCTAAAGTGATTTGATAAGACTTTCTACTCTCATTTCAGCAAAAGATATCTCCTTTTTTTTCACAAAAACTACTATTTGGTCATGTTATATGTTAATTCTACAAATAATCAGAATTTTCCAAAGATTCAAGACATAATTATTTTACAATTTTAAGCAGCAGAAGCACATCCAACACCATTTTCTACGACTGTTATATTACAGGTGATTATCTAATTCTAATTGCTCCGTATTATGAATATCACACAATCACTTTCAAAATGAAGTCAAACACCCCCTACTACTATGTATAAGATGTGATAAGCTAAATAAAGTATCTAGAAAATACCAAATGTCTGACAGTCTGTGCATTCAACTCTCGATACAATCTGCTGGCTTTAACGGCAGAAGTGGCCACATTTTTCATATCTGCCGCTCTCACTTTTTGAGAGTTAAACATAGCTTCTTCAGACTCAAATTTGGTTAATTTCACAAATGCCAGCCCCAGTTGCCCCAGGGTCTCTCCAATGTCTTGCTGAGATTTAACGAGAGATTCAGCCTGCAGATAGCAGCTAACATCAATAATATGTTTTTATATGATAGGAATTCGGCAGTAAAGTAGTGAATACCGATAGAATGCCACATGAGATAGAACAGTTCCCTATCAATGGAAGCCTTCGATGAAGAAGGTAAGTAAATGGAGGTGGCAATTTGTGCCCAAAATGGAAAAAATGGGCTAATTTTGACTACTTTGTAAAAGACATGGGCACATTTAGCCCCCTCCTTTTTTTGAAATGGGAATATTTAACCCATTGAAAAATTAAAGGGGCACTAACGGGCACATATTTTCTCTTAATTGGAGAACATTATAATCGTTTAAAGAAAAACTAATATATATCATATATTTAATTTTTAAATATAAATGAAGTAGTAAGTTTAATGAATTTATTTCGTTATTTTTGGTTTTCTATAAAGCGATTTGTATAACATGTGCCCGTTTAGCCCGTGCCCATTCTAGCCCGTGCCCGTTCTATCCCGTGCCCATGCCCGCCCGGCCCGCCCGTTTTGCCACCTCTAGGACTATGACCATTTATTTATTTCTTTAATTCTTCCCACCAATGCTGCTATATAAATAGGGTGAAAATATCTATCTCACAAACACAACTAACTCATAAAAGATAAGCAACAGCGAAAAAGAAGTATTAAATGGCATAGTGTCTGCATACCAAAGTGCAAGTTGTGTCAAATCACCTATCCATATCAATACTTTGCAACACTATATGAATTTGTAACACATTCAACATGGATTGCCTAAAAATATACTTTTACTTAACCACGTTAAAAACATCGAAACTCAGGAGTGACTGTGCAAGGTTTTTTTTTTTTTTTTTTTTTTTTTTTTTTTTTTTTTTTTTTTTTTTTTTTTTTGTGACTGTGCAAGTTGAACCCCACAAAAAACATTGATTCCTATTTTATGGTGCCAGCATAAATGAGATTCAAGTAACATGGCAGAAATGAGACCATAGATTATGATTAGCTTCTGCAGTTCTGCATATTTGAATGATTAACCGAATGTCCAGTATATATTCATCACACCTTTAGTTTTCTTCAAAAATGACAACTACTAACAATAATTTTGTTTTGCACCGATGAGTACAGCCTGTATTGTAATATTATCAATATAAAGCCGTTCAAGTATTCCACAATGGACTAAGAGACTTACTTTTTTAACATATAAGAATCACTTACATACTAGATTTCTCAAACAATAAATATCATACCATAATTGCAAAATCAATAGTCGATCGAAGTATATTTGGTGCCAAACTAAACTGACACAGTGACACCCATTAGTTTAGCTACATACTCAGTTACCATCATTTCTCTCCTCCAACATATATAAATTCACTATATTAAGAATCATAATTCAAACTTAATATAATGAATTTTACGTTTGTTATCATTTTACGTATTCTGAACCACTTATAAGAACTTATCATTTTACGTTTGTTATTACTGCCTATCTAGCTTGTTTTTAAGAGCAAGCTGCAGAAGATGTTTTTAGCTCTCTTGGCACTAGTCTACTCGAAAATTTTAGTTTAATCCACGGTATCCACCTCAAACTTAATAACTTATGTACTGAATATATTGCAAGTGCAAAGATAACAAGGATTGCAATCTAATACTTTCAACTTTCAAGTCACTAAGATCCAGCTAACATCAAAAAAACTTTTTCATATGACAGGAATTCAGTGGTAGAGTAGACAATCCCGATAGTATGAGCTTATCTCAATGTTATCAGCTGTCTCACAAACCCAACAAACTCATAAAGAAACGCAACAGCGAAAAGGACATGCTGTAAAATTATATGCATTTGTAGCACATTAAACATAGATTGCCTGAAACTATACTTTATATTGAACACATTATCAACATCAAAACTCAGAGGAGTGAGTGTGCAAGTTAAACCACACCAAAAACATGGATGCTTATTTATGGTGCACACATAATTTACATTCATGTAGAATGCCTGAAAGGAAACTAGAGATTATAATACACTTCTGAAAATCTGAATGCTTAACTGAATGTCCAGTAGATATTTATCATACCTTTGACTTTCTTCTTATAAATGATAACTGCATTTAATATCTAGTTTTGCACTGAGAGCACATCATGTAAAGTACTAAAATCATATAAAGCCATTAAAGTATACCACTAAGAACTACTAGTAAGATACTTTCTTTCTTACCGTATAAGAATCACTTGTATACCAGATTTCCCAAACAATGAATTCCATATTCTTTCTTACCATATAAGAATCACTTGTGTACCAGATTTCTCAAACAATGATTTCCATACCATAACTGCGAAACTAATAGTAGATCTAAGTATATTAAGTGCCAAATAACTGACACCCATTAGTTTAGCTACATACTTGGTTACCACCATTTCTCTCCTTCACTTGAAGGTACCTAAAGCTCTACCAGTGCCCTTAGTCTAACTGTTTTTTAATAGGTAAAACTAAAACAATGGCTCTCTAAATCACACTGGATCGTCCATGATATTGCGCAGCTAATATATGAAATTACTATAGTTAGAATCTTAGATCAAACTTATACTAGTTCTGAACCAGTTATAAAAACTTACTATTCTACGTTTGTTATTACCGCCGATCTAGCTCGTTTCAGCAAGCTGCTGAATCGTCTACTAGAAAATTATCGTTTATTTCACCTCAAACTTATGCGCTAAAAATATCGCAAGTGCAAAGATAACAAGGATCACATGCAAATCTATCTAAGTCACTAAGATCTAGCATTGGCATCAAACAATCCGGTTTTTTAAAATCAAATGCGTAATCCACAAGCATTATACCTGCTGAGACACATTAGTCAACTCCGTCTCAAAATCCTGCAACTTCTTCCTCTTATCCAAAAACTCCTTATCCTCTTCAACAACCAACGGCTTAGCCCCGCCCCAATCATTCGTAACCGACTGTCTCAACTCCTTAAACAACCTCAACAAATCCCGTCCACCTTTGGCAGGCTGCACAACTTCACTCGGATCAACCGCAGCCGATACAACACTTTCCCCAAACAACTGCTTAGGCAACTTAACCGCACCATCCAACATCCTAGACGCCACATCCGTCGTCTTAACCAACGGCAACTTCCCTTGCACCTGCAAAAAAACACGCAACTCCTCACTCCTCTTAATCACCGGATGCTCCGCCAGCTTCCTCAAATACTTCTCCAACGCCACGCGCCTATTCTCAACAAACTCATGCTTCTGCATCACCTGGCTTTCCACAACGCTCTTATCCGGCCTCAACGGGATAAAATAGCCTCTATACGCCTCCGCCAACCTATCCGAAAGCGTAACCACATCCTTAAACCTACGCCTAACACTAAACTCAGTTCCGTTAAACTCAGGCAAATTAGTCCACGTGGCAATCAAATAAGTCACGTAACTACCTCCGCCAGGGACTAACGAATTACCAACAACATCTTGCGATTTCTGCGGATCAGTTACAGATATTTTCAAATACTCACCACTAGAGGACGCGGATGCTGACGTGGCGGATGATGACGTGGAAACTATCTTATTATTATTAGTATTATGACCGTCATCAAAGGATCTGAAAACCGCATCGGCGTAAGAAGGAGGTTCTAGAAAGGAATTGAAGGATGAGTTAGGGTTTGGTGATGACGTCATAGATAACGGATCGTTAACGGTGTGATCGTGAGATGTGGGGATTTCAGCAGGTGGAGATAACGGATGGCCGTTAGATAACGGATCTCCGTTAGTGTCGTTGTTGTCATCGTCGTTGAGTATGAGTGATTCCATTTGGGATTCTTCTTCTTCTAAGGCCCCCTGATTATTCTCATATTCCATCATTGATTAATTATTTATTTATTTTAGTGCTTTAGAGCTGATAATGGTGGTGGTTTACGGTAAGGAAGGATGGATGGAATTATCGAGAATTGGGATTTTATTTTTTTTTTATAAAAAATGTTTATTATTTTGGGTGAGGACAAGTGGAGTGGGTCATGCTTGCTTGGGTTGTACACGTGAAGTATTATGAGTTGCACGTCATCGGATCAACCAAGGTAAGTTTTTTTTTTTTTTTTTTTTTTTTTTAGAGAAGGCATAAATTCAACCCTAAACTATCCTTAGTCGCACCATGAGAAAGGGAGCTCGGATGCAAAACTAGCTACAAAACAAGACAGTAAGACACCACTGTGACATAAGGCCAAAAGAAAGTAAATAAACTAAACTCCAGCAAGATGCCTAGAGCTCAATTGATACCAAAAAAATTGACAAAAAGAAAAAACGACTAAACTTAACCCCAAATATGAGTGACGGGACTAAAAAACGCATCGTTTGTCTACATATCCAACACACCAGGCACTCATAAATATTAACCAAAAAGCACCACTTTGACCAAATAGAGATATGAGTTTATCTTTCATGTCCCACTCAAGCCTCCATTTGACCGAAGATCCATTACAAACCTGCTCAAAACATTCAACTTCAAACCCACTTTTGATTATGCCAAAACTATACCTTAATCCTATCACGTAACTTCACCAAAGCCATACTGAAAATATATGGCAAAGAATACGAAAAATCTCAAGTTCCAACAACATTTGCATAACAGTTTGTTGGATCATTGACCCACTTTTGCCAATCTCACGCATTTTTTTCCCTTCTAATTCATTCAAAGCTTTGCCGAAAAACCTCATTGGTAGTAAAAACATTAACCAAACCAATCTTCCACCAACCAAAAATCCTTTCGCAGATATGCTATGGCATCTTACATAGTACCAAATTGTGATCGATTGTTTCTTACCCGTCGTTACAACATAGACATAAGAGATAATCTAAATCTATACCTCTTTTGTCAAGTTCGCATCTCACCGGGAGTCTTTCTTTAAGCGCGCGCCAAATAAAAATGTTGACTTTTCTTGGCACGAACTTGTTCCATACCGTCTCTTGATCCGCGTCGTCTTCATGTAAATGTTTGTTGTCCACTAGCATTGTTAATGTCTTGACCGTGAATATTCCATTGTCTTTAAGCATCCATCTCCAAGTATCCCTACAATCCAAAGATACACATAAATTCTCTAAAAGACTTGATAGAACCTCCACCTCATTACACACTCTACCCCTAGGTTCTCTAAGCCACTCAACCAAGGTAAGTTTTGTAGCATTGTTTTCAAAACACGAGTACATAAGTAAACAAAGTTTTATTTATTTATTATTTTTTTCTCTTTAGAATGATGATATTTTTATTATTAGACGGTTTAATCAAACTAAACTAACATTTGCGCAAAACGACGGTGTAAAGCGTCAATTAGTTATACTTGCAAAATCATAATTTTGGTCTGACTCTTGATGTGAAACTTACGGGTTCAATTTGTAGTTATTGCGTGAAAAAAAGTTTATAAGGTAGAAACAAAAAATGATAAAAGTTTAAAATTAAGCAATATTTAAAATATTAATTTAGTGGTGACATTATTTTGTTAACAAAGTTTAATATATACTAAATTGTGATATTTTAGTGAATGTTGTTGTTACCATTTTTAATTAAAAGTATAATATTCTACTAACATTACTCGATTTTAAGTTATTTTAGGTTTAAAAAATAAATATACACTTTTCATAAATAGTAGAAATATTTCATTATCATTTTCAGCTATCAATCAAACTATTTTAACAATGATTTGCAACATTTTGACCAATTAATACACGTGGATCTAGTTGGTGGTTACATATACAAAATCTATGTAAAAGCCCAAGAGATATAGATGTGGCCACTTATCGTTGTTTGCTTCAATCATGAGTCGAACTTTAGATATTTTACCTTTTAGTAAGGCTAGTCACAGAAGGAATAGGGGATCGAGTTGTGTGATCGATTTCATTCGATCGTGTTTATTGTGGTGATTCGATCGCAGGACGACAAAACCTCAAATGGGTCGTGTGGACGATCGAGAGAATGTGTTTAAATTTGTAAATTTAAGTTTTATAACCGTTGTTAAATGGTTAAAGTAAAAAAAAATGAACTTGGTCGCCTTTACTGGGGCACCCAATCGCCTGCAGGTCGCTGGAGAGAGAAAGCTGACGTGGCAAGAAAAAATGGGGAGATTGAATCCCCTTACTGTGAGTAGCCTAATGTTAGTCATAAAGCTTTTTAGCAGCTTCACAACCTCTGAATAGTAATCTTTATCGTTTAAATGTCACATCATCAAACATGGTAGATTTTATAAATGATAGTATGATACTGACTTTTAAAGCACAAGTCACGACTCAACATAGCTTGTTAAATAATATTTGCAATAATTCCAAAAAATGTCTTTTCTAGCCTCTTTAATAAATATCTTCACAAATGATCTTGGGACAGTGCCGAGGTGGGAGTCTAAAGAGCCCAAACTTTGTGAGAAATTTTTCAAACTTTTTGATCATCCCAAAGCAAATTAATTTGCAAAATTAACAAGGTCCAAAAGCCAGTCCCATATTTCTGACACGTTTGTGAAGGTATCTCTTCTTGTAACATCAAGTCTGTACATATCACTAACTAAGCTTGGAAGAATGTAAAATAAAATTATAAATCTAGACAAGAGATGATGTATGATGCAATCAGCAGAAACTGGACTAGTTACTCTTTTAATGACAAGTTTTTTTTTTTTTTTTTTTTTTTTTTTTTTGAACGGCTATGAATATATAAAATATAAAAAGCTTCTAGCAAGGAACTAGAAGCCAAAGAGTACAAACAAAATAATCTAGATAAAAAACAAAAACAACACTATCTGGACACTACCCGAGACTTTACTGCGAGACCTACAAAAAGGATGAAAAAAACTCCTGCCAATTACAGAGAACCGAGACAAGAGAAAAATCCCCACCCAAGGAGGCCGAGCCAACGATTTTCACTCCGGGGTGTTTTCGATGTAGACCCAAACAAGCCCCGGGGAAAGCAAGTGAAGAAAAAGAAATAAAACAGCGACTAAAGCTCGAAACTTTCTTCATTCGAAAGACATTATCCCGTTTAATTCCCTTCATTTCCGTGTGGGATGTGGCACACATATTCGTTTTTGGAAAGACATATGGATTGGCGAGTCTCCTCTTTATATTTGTTACATTAGGTTATTTCGTTTGGAGAAAGATAAGGATTTTTTAATTATTGACCGTATTGTTAATGGGCAATGGAATTGGAATTGGTTTAGGGATGATATTGGAGTTCGTAATACGGCTTACTTGAGGGACATGCTTATGGAAATTAGCCAAGTTGATACAAATGCGGTTGATGACCATTGTGTTTGGGTGATGACAAAAGATGGCATCTTCTCGGTTGGGGAAACTCGTCGATTCATCGATTCTAAGCTTCTTCCTTCATTGGTGCCTTCGACTTCTTGGGATAAAATGCTTTCCCGCAAGGTTAATATTTTTATTTGGAGATTGGATTTGGATCGGTTACCTCATAGATGGAATCTCTCTGCTCGCGGCATTGAAATTCCTTCTATCTTTTGTCCTTCGTGCAACGGTAGTGTGGACTCATCTTCTCATATTTTCTTTGATTGTGATTTCGCCAAGAAGGTTTGGAGGCTTGTGGTATGTGTTAATTCACATACCATTTCATGGCCAAAAATCGACCCAAATGGACTAAATAAGCTAACAAATGCCAAAGAAATGTGTGTTTTATGTTTGTGAATATGCAGGTACGGATTTATCACAAAAAGACGAATTATCAAGCAAATATCAGAAATACGTGCACGATAGTAGAATGAGTCGGAAAGTCAAGCTGGAAATCAAGTTGAGCTTTGAAAAATCAAAAGAGATCCTAATAGTTTGAAGATTTGCATGATTCGTCATTTTCAGGAAATGTCATAAACAGTCCCTGCACTTTGGAAATTATCACATTTAGTCCCTCAAAGATTCATGTGAAGAAATGTCAACTCAATCCTTCATAATTCAGAAGTTGGCAGTTTAAGTCCTTGGAAGTTATCTTTGGAATAATGGCAGAAAAGGTCCTCAAAGTTTCATAAAATTCAAAATTGGTCATTGAATGCTATTACTACAAAATCTGAATAATCCCACACCAGTCTTGGTCCAATATTAAATTCAATCCAAAACAACAAAAAGCCCAACCCAATTTTCCCATACCTGACCCAATCAAACTCACGGTCAAACATATACAAAACAGGTCAATGGTCAAAGCTTGTCAAACCAATAAAATATATTAACCCCTTCCCGCCCCCTTTTTACCCAGAAAAACTATTCACTACGAACCCTAATTAGTTACCTTCTCAATTACAGCAATTAAGGGCTGTTTAGTCAAATCAAAAGGATTTTCTAGAAGGATAGATGTGTCAGAAGATGTCAGGACTTGTCAGAAGCAAACAAGCACACGCTTGGCCACATGGCAAGCTCCAATTGGCTACTACACGTCACTAGATGTGATCCAAAGGCTATTATCTTGAGGGATTGAATGGATTTTGATCAAGCGGCTATTAGGAGCTTCAAAGAAACACAAACTCACACGGATTGCCAGCTTGGCAATCCGTGAACTCCCACTCCTCCTTTCCTATATAAAGAGACCTTGTGTAGCCGATTAGAGTGTGGAGTTTCGAATAGCGAAGCTCTGCCAATTTCTCTTCTTAATTGTATTTGCTTAAAATTCAGTTGTACTTCTTCTTTTTCTTAATGAAATTTAGTTTACATTTTGAATCAAATTAGTTCTTATTAGTTTACTGCTTATTGTTGCTTTATTAGAACTGTTTTATCAATATTAGCATCTCTTCTTCATTCTCAGTTTGATGTTGTCTTAATCAAAAGTTTTATTTCAAATCAGAAAATAAAAGAATAAAAATATATATAGTTTTGAGAAAATCAGTTTCAATTCAAGTTGAATTGTAGTTTTTAACTGTTTATAAATAGTTTTTAAGCTTTTGAGATTGAGAAGTCAGTAATTGGATTTTAACTTCTTTTGCTCATATTTGGTCAAACAAAGTCAACAGTTGAGATTGGTGGTGATTTGTGTTGAATTGGGCAAGTCAAAGTGAGTTTGGGATGCACTTGGCCTGTCTAGAGACAGGCAAGCATAGTGAATTTCCTCTTTTCATGCTGAGGAAAAAGGATACTGTAAGTAATGGTTTCAATTTTTAGCTTCTTATTGCATTTGGTTATTTCTAGTTAGATCTGAGCTTGTTGATTGGTTAGATATTCATTTAGTTAATTTTGTTGTTATTTGAATGTAATTGAGTAATTTGGATAGATTGATATAGTGTAGGAATCTGTGTCAGTTTGCTTATTTCATATCTGTCTTGGTTAGCATAAGTGTGATTATGTATTGCAGTAGGATTTAGTAGTGATAGATTGTTGATTCAACTTTTAGTAGTGTAATCTTAGATATCTTGATCATTGTTTTGGAGATTTGAAGTCTAATTCATGTATTCTTAGTATAATCTGCTAAATAAGGGGGTGTTTGGATGAATTGATTGCTGAGTGTTATTGAAGTTTAATCACTGTTATAGCATAACATTTAGACCACATTAGAGTAGTAATAGTTATTAAGATCATAAAAACAGTAGGTCATTTATTAGAAAGTCAAAGTTAGTTTTGAAATTTAGTTTACTGTTAGTATAAATGAAAATCAGTTAGAATAATTGAAGTTGTAGTTGCGTAATAGTCATAGTTAGCTTAATATAGATTAATTGTAGCTTAAAATTACTTATTAGAATAGATTTGATCAGTAGAAAGTAGCTTAAGTCAAATTAGTATAGGTGCATTAAGTCAACTGCCTTCAGTTTTAGTAACTCATTGACTGCTGATTTTGCTTCATTTTAAGATAGTAATTGAGTTAACCTGATAGGGCTTTTAGTAGTATTGAACACTCAGTAGTGTAACTGAGATTTTGCCCCATTAATTTGGCACTAGAGCTTATTAGGATTGGCTTAATTGACTCTGCAATTTAGAGGTTTGGAACAAGTAACTGAATTGAGTAATAGGACTGCTAGTGCTACATTGGCTTGTATTCTGAGTATTTTTTAGACAGCTGAGTTTATTTGTTAATACTAAAGTGAGTTTCATAGTTTATAAACATCTGGCTTACTTAGTTTCACTTCTGCTTATCACTTTAGCTTTTCATATAGCTTATTACAAATTCCCTGTGTTTTTGAGCTTATTGAGAGTTGTGAATTGACATTTCTGAGCATATTTAAGTATTTTGCATCTATGTTTGTAGTTTGGATAAGTTTTGTGGCAAGTGCTTATAAATAAGCACTTGCCATAAGCTGTTTAAGCTTAAATAAGCACTTTTGCTTATTGTTTTTATTCCAAAATTTTTCTGCAACATTTCCAAATTATGTTTGATTTTCTGGAATTTTTCCAGATTTTTCCAAGTTATTTTACTATTTTTCTTAATATTTCTTCATTATTAATCATTTTTAATAAACAAAAATCCATAAAAATTCAGAAAAAGCTTTAAAAAATACAAAAATAATTTAGAAAATTCTTTTATAATATTTTAGATTTTTTAGATTAGTTTTTATAATTTTCCTATTATTTTTCACATTTTCTTTTATTTTTAATCAATTTTTTATTCAATAAATAGAAAATAAATCATAGAAAATAAATAAAAAGCCAAAAAATATTTTTCTTTTTCTTAAAATTCTTTTTATTAGTTTAAGATTTTTAGAAAATTGTTTCACACTTGTAGGATCATTTTTAGAATAAAAGTCGCGTTTTATTTCGTACGTTACGTTTTATAATTACGTTTGCATTTCCGTTTTCACGATTTTGACTTTTGTGCATAACTAGCTTGTACCTTGTGCATAATTCAACATTTCTTTTCACATTTTGATTTCACAATCACTTTTCACTACACGATTCCCAATTCGATTATTCGATATTCCATTCGAACCTTCGTTGGGAGAAAGACCCGAGAAATACTTTCACGAGTATTTCTTCGAAATAAATATATACTATAATTTGACAAACATCAAAAAAATGGCGCCGCTGCCGGGGAATGTCGAAGTGAATTTTTGAATATCGTTTTGAAAAATCGTGTTTTGTTAAGCCTTACTCTACTTTTTATATATATCTCTATAAAAATTAAAAAATTCAAAACACTTTTCCTAAAGTGTTTACAAAAATACCAAAAAATAATAAAATTTACAGCCTCGACTCTGCCGTTGAAGGGAGGGCGTTGTAAACCAAAAAAAAGTCTCACAATATAACGAAAACGTAAAATTAGTTGTTTATCGGATTATTTCAATTATTACAACCGATTAAGCGGGAAAAACGGAAGCTAAGACATTAAATTGCTAGCTGAAGAGAGATCCATTCTTCTCTCCCGTCCCGTCGCGCGTGGTTGTGAAAGAAACGGTTTTTGATTAACGTAACGTTTTAATAAAAAGAAAAACAAAAGAAATAAAAAGTTTTTGTGAAAAAATATATATAAAAAACAAAAAGATTTTCTTTTCTCTTTTCTTTTCCATTTTCTTTTTGATTTTGCTTGTGGTGTATGCACACCCGTTCTTCTTTTGAGAGTCTTACGTCTCCGTTCTCTAACCCCGAGCAGGTTTTACGACATACGAGTCGGGTTCATTTCCTTGACGACGAGGAAATGAACCAAAACGAACAACACAACGGACCCCCGCCGATGGGTGGTCCGCAGCACAATGTTATCCCGCCGGTGGGACAACAACCGGTATTTGATCCACGTCCAATGGAAGAACAACTCCAATCACCATTCAATGGTGTGAGAAGAGCTATTGTGATTCCGGACATCAATGCCAATTTTGAGATCAATCACGGATTACTCAATTTGATCACGGGTATATCCTTTCACGGGTTCGATCACGAAGACCCCTATGCTCACATCAGAAATTTCACCGACATCGCTGAGACCATAAGAATGAACCAAGTTCCTCACGATGTGGTGAAATTGAAGTTATTTCCTTTCTCCTTAAAAGGAGCAGCCCGGACTTGGCTGGAAAAGGAACCGCCTAATTCAATTCACACTTGGAATGATCTCGCTTCCAAGTTTGTGAATTATTTCTATCCTCCCTCTAAAACTTCTAACCTACATTCTCAAATCTTTCGGTTCCAACAAGCTTTTGATGAGTCGTTTAGTGAAGCTTGGGACCGGTTCAAAGATTTGAAGGAAAAATGTCCTAACCATGGGTTCACCGACCTTCAGCAGATTGACACTTTCTATAATGGGTTATGTCATGTTGACCAAGACTCACTCAACTCTGCTGCGGGTGGTAACTTGTTGGCTAGGAACACGAATGATGCTTTCATGATAATTGAGAATAAGGTTCGTGTGAGAATGTCAAGGAATAAACCTCAAGTGTCGAATAATGGTGAAAATAATGATGAAATGATAAGTATGATATTGGCTTTAACAAAGAAAGTTGATGCAATTTCAATTGAAAAATCAAACCATCAAGTCAATGTGGTTAGTCACGGTTGTGAGACTTGTGGTGGTCCACATTTGTATTATGAATGTCCGGCCACCGGTGCCTTTTTCTCATGAGAACGTGTATGCTGCAAACGCGGGTAACAACGGTTACCCACAACCTCAAGGAGACCGTAATCTCCTCAGCTACCGTTCTCCTCATTATCC
The DNA here is from genome assembly GCA_030686995.1 of Artemisia argyi. Lineage (NCBI taxonomy): Eukaryota > Viridiplantae > Streptophyta > Magnoliopsida > Asterales > Asteraceae > Artemisia > Artemisia argyi. The sequence goes on along the minus strand of CM060706.1, from coordinate 169,425,076 downwards.
TGGACCACCCGTTCTTAAACAACAAAACCAAGTCAATCAAGTCAACCAGAATCATAATGTTGTGAATCGTAATAATCAAGGGAATCAAAATCAGAGTCGAGCTAATAACGGTTTTCAAAATCATAATCAAGGGTTTAATCAAAACCGGGGTTTTCAAGGTAATTACAATCAAGGCCCGCCTCAAGGGAATTTTCAAAACCAACAAAATTATGGAAACCCTGGGAATTTTCAGAACGCTAATCATGGAAATCAAAATAATGGTAATTTCCAAAACCGTGGGCAGAACTTCAACAATAATCAAAAGCAAGGTGTTATCCAAAATCCGTCACCCACGGAAGATTTGATTAAGCAATTGATTCAAAATCAACAATCTTTTATGGCAAAATATGAAGAATCAACACGGTTGTTTGCAAATCAAATCAGTGATATTAACAAACGTTTAAATGATCGACCCTCGGGTTCGGGTATTACTTCTTTGCCAAGCAACACGATCGCAAACCCGAGGGGCGAAGTTAAGGCGATCACGACTCGCAGTGGTGCTAAATATGATGGACCCACAACTCCGACTACCTCTTCTTCTTCGTCTCCGCCTAAGGTAGTGGACTGTGAGACCGAGGCGACAAAGGACCCGGTCCCTCCTATTAATAATGGAGGAGCTGAAAACGTCCAACCTCCGGTTGTCCAAAAGTCAAAAGATAAAGAAAAAGTCGTTTTTGATAATAATGTGAAATACAAGTCTAAATTGCCATATCCGTCACGATTTAACGATGAAGAGCTCCGTGCAAAGTCTAAAATACAAATGGAAAAATTTCTGGATATTTTTCAAAAATTGCACTTTGATATAAGTTTTATGGATGCTCTCGTGTACATGCCAAAATTTGCTTCCACGTTCAAAAACCTCATAAGTAATAAAGAGAAATTGCTTGAATTAGCCGAAACGCCGATAAATGCTCAATGTTCCGCAATTCTTCTCAAGAAGCTTCCCGAAAAGCTTGGTGACTCGGGAAATTTTCTCATTCCGTGTTCGTTGAAAGATCAAGGAGTTTGTAACGCCCTGGCCGATTCAGGTGCGAGTATTAACCTCATGCCATTATCGGTCTATGAACAACTTGGAATGGGGAAGCTTAAACCGACGAAAATGACTTTAGAGCTTGCTAATCGATCGATAACTCATCCAGTTGGAATTGCTGAAGACGTTTTTGTTCGTGTGAATTCATGTACTTTTCCTGCAGATTTTGTTGTTGTCAATTTTGAGGCTGATCCGAGAGTTCCTCTAATACTAGGGCGACCGTTTTTACGAACCGCTAAAGCCCTAGTTGATCATTTTGAGGATACTCTAACTTTACGACATGATGACGATATTATGATTTTTAAAGCCGATGATTCAAAATCAAAGAAGTACTCTGTCAAAAGCGTTGATGTTTGCGATTATTCCTTTGATGATTTTGTGAAAACTTTCGTCTTCGACTCTTCCCCATCATTTCCTCCAATTAAGGAATATGATTCTCTTTGGGAAGAGGTCGATGAATTTCTTGCAATTGAAACGATTCTGATTTCTAAGACTGGCGAATCTTACTTTGATTCGGAGGGGGACATTATTTTTCTTGACAATTTGTTGAACGATGAACCATCAATCCCTCCGAATAAAGTTAAGACGAAGATTGAGCTTATAATTGACGATCCTTTTGAGCCCGAGCTCGAGGAATTTTTACCTGACTTTGAGAGTTTTACCTTTGATACGACTGAGGAGATAAGTGGCAATCCCACTTATCTTCATGATTTTTCTGATACGACTTATGAAGCTTTTCATTTTGATACCGATCACTCGGAAGAGACGAGTCATGGCAGTACCACTTCTCATGCTTTTATCTCTCTTCCGGAGTATGAGTCATTTAACTTTGATGAATCTGAATGTGAAATTGAAAAGTTTTCTAAACCTGAATATGAAAGTTTCAGTTTTGATCTTGAAGTTGATCATGATCCGGGTGGTGTGTTTAAAAATGAGAGTTTTAATGAAGATTGTATCCCATCCCTCCCACCCGGAAAAGACTTTAAGATGAACTTAAATGATAAGATTCATAATTTCACAATTATGAAGTTTTCTTTTGAAGATGATGAGTTTTTCAAGATTGTTATCATGACCTTCTTGCCATTTATAACATTTGGTGTGGTTTCTCTTATCCTTCACTCCGTGGGGAGTGAGGATGTTGTTTTTGACCCTGGTATCGTTTCTAAAAGTTTTCAACATTAAAATACCATCGATTATCTCTTCGGGATGGAACTTTCAACTAATTCATAAGTTTTTCAAATATTTTGAATGAAAGCCCTAGTGAGATTATTTTTCCACGGATTTTTCCCCAAGGACGAATTAATTCGGGGATCGAGTCAAGCTACGTGACTCGGAAATAAAAACCAAAGCGCTTCGTGGGTGGCAACCCATGCTTATCCAATTTCATCTTCTTATTTTCTATTTTCTAACAAATAACGTGAGGAGGGGGTGCCTCTTCTACTCTTGTGTTCCGTGGTTGTTTGTGATGTTTGTTTAGGATTGTCCGCGATTTATGATGACTCTCATGCTCGTTATCTTCTCTTCGCTCGAGTTTCATTCATCGGTGCTTATTAGAAATCCTATATCCGTGAATCTTATCGACTAACGTTTTCTTTGGCATAATTAATAAACGGCCTAGAATTTTGTTAGGATTACCTTAACCCGTAAAACATTGAGGACAATGTTTCATTCTAGTCTGGGGGAGGGTGAATCTTCGATTCGATTTTGACCTAGCATTTTTATATGTCGTGTACTCTTGCAACTCCGTTTTTCCACCAAAAATAAAAAATTGAAAAAATTGAAAATTTCAAAAATTTTGAAGAAAAATCAATGAAAAAATCAATGAAAAAGCACAAAAAGATGTGAAAAAGTTGAAAAAGTTGTGCAAAAATAATAAAGTTTGAATAAGTGTTTTGACACCTTGTTGACTTTCTTGCTGGCGAGAGTAGGAATAAATATTTTGACTTGACCGGGCGTGTTGAGCCCTAGCTTGTTCCCTTAACCAATGATGATCACATAAGCTTGTGCCAGTTTTGTACACAAGGAGCTATAAAATGCGAATTCTTTCTTAAGAATCTGCAAGTTCCCGTACTTGACTTTATACATGCGCAGCTTAAAAGCTTTCGCTAGTCTTTTACATCAGGAGCTAGAAAACGCGAATTCTTCTTCTAGAATTTGCAAGTTTCCGTAACTGACTTTATATATGCGTGGCTGATTATCGGCTAAGTATTCGCGGGTTTCATTATTTGAAATCTTAAATTGCGAAGAGCGAGAAATGATAGAGTTTATTTAGAAGTTAGATGCTAAACGTGGAGTAGTGGTTCTCTTTAGAGCTCATGAGAGGTACTTGTGGCTTTTTACTCCCAACAGATACGTCACCCATATATAATAGATGTTCTAGGTTAATTAGTGGTATTTCGGTTTGAATAATATTTAGTTCTTTGTTTTCTTAAGATAATTTTTGCTTTAAAAGTTGGGTACATATCAAGGAACATCAAAAATAAGAGCAAAAAGTGAAAAATCAAAAGTCAAAAGTTGATTATCTATGTGGTTTTGGAGCTACCCGATAAGCTTCCATTGATGATTATGAGAAAAGTCAAGAAAGAAAAAAAGAAAAAGTGAAAAATATGAGAAAAGTGAAAAATGAAAAGTGAAAGTTGGAAGTTATGTTGAATAAGAGTTTGAATGTAAATAAGTTGTTGGCGCGTGAGGTGCATGTGTGTAATTCTGAATTGGACACATGAGGTGCACGTGTAGTACTCCGCAACTTATATTTATGATATTGTATGTACCAAAATTCCTTGATGTGGACCGAATTTCTATTGCAGTGGTTCTTGAAAGAAAATGGATAACTACTTATCGTTTTAACTTAGGTGTCACTATCGGACTAAAAAGTATCAAAACGAGAAAATATGAAGAAATTCATTTCTCAACAAAAATAAAATATTGATATACAAAACTTAGGACATGGGAGTAAGGAGTTTCCACACGTAACTTTTATGAGTAGTGTTAGCATCTAATTTGTAGATAAGCTGTGATCTCGTTTTTACGCTTAGTTTGGGGACTCGTGAAAAATCAAGGATGACGATTTTTTTCTATATGGTCATTTTTCCATGAAAAGTGTTTCTACTCGTTGACCCTAATAATTATTGCAAAATAATGAAAGTTCAACAAACCGTCACAAAAATAAAGTATGAAAAGTACAAAATAGAAGTGTAAGTGAAATAAATGAAAAAAAGGAAAATTTTGGAAAACGGAGCGTTTTCGAGAATAAATGATTTTATTATTTCTTTTGAACCTCCTTGCTACTTTTCAAAGTTAGTAGAAAGAGTTTTGAAATTATTTGTCTCAAAAGCGTGAATTGATCACATTGCGTGAGGACACGACAATACCTTAGTCTGGGGGATTTTGGTATGTGTTAATTCACATACCATTTCATGGCCAAAAACTGACCCAAATGGACTAAATAAGCTAACAAATGCCAAAGAAATGTGTGTTTTATGTTTGTGAATATGCAGGCACGGATTTATCACAAAAAGACGAATTATCAAGCAAATATCAGAAATACGTGCATGAGAGTAGAATGAGTCGGAAAGTCAAGCTGGAAATCAAGTTGAGCTTTGAAAAATCAAAAGAGATCCTAATAGTTTGAAGATTTGCATGATTCGTCATTTTCAGGAAATGTCAGAAACAGTCCCTGCACTTTGGAAATTATCACATTTAGTCCCTCAAAGATTCATTTGAAGAAATGTCAACTCAATCCTTCATAATTCAGAAGTTGGCAGTTTAAGTCCTTGGAAGTTATCTTTGGAATAATGGCAGAAAAGGTCCTCAAAGTTTCATAAAATTCAAAATTGGTCATTGAATGCTATTACTACAAAATCTGAATAATCCCACACCAGTCTTGGTCCAATATTAAATTCAATCCAAAACAACAAAAAGCCCAACCCAATTTTCCCATACCTCACCCAATCAAACATATACAAAACAGGTCAATGGTCAAAGCTTGTCAAACCAATAAAATATATTAACCCCTTCCCGCCCCCTTTTTACCCAGAAAAACTATTCACTACAAACCCTAATTAGTTACCTTGTCTCAATTACAGCAATTAAGGGTTGTTTAGTCAAATCAAAAGGAGTTTCTAGAAGGATAGATGTGTCAGAAGATGTCAGGACGTGTCAGAAGCAAACAAGCACACGCTTGGCCACATGGCAAGCTCCAATTGGCTACTACACGTCACTAGATGTGATCCAAAGGCTATTATATTGAGGGATTGAATGGATTTTGATCAAGCGGCTATTAGGAGCTTCAAAGAAACACAAACTCACACGGATTGCCAGCTTGGCAATCCGTGAACTCCCACTCCTCCTTTCCTATATAAAGAGACCTTGTGTAGCCGATTAGAGTGTGGAGTTTCGAATAGCGAAGCTCTGCCAATTTCTCTTCTTAATTGTATTTGCTTAAAATTCAGTTGTACTTCTTCTTTTTCTTAATGAAATTTAGTTTGCATTTTGAATCAAATTAGTTCTTATTAGTTTACTGCTTATTGTTGCTTTGGGTTATTAGACAAAAATGTTATTAAAGTTTGCCAAAAAGTGCGATTTGGTTACTAAAGTTTTTTTGGTTACAAAGAGGTTACTCAAGTTTGGTAACCGGTTATATAAGTTATTATGTATGTTTTAACCTTCTACAACAGTTTTTTTTTTTTCGTCGTTAGCTAACGGTCGTTTGCAACAAACATTTGCACTGTTAGTCCTTTATCCTAACGACCGTTTATACTTAACTCAAAATTTGGTTTTCATACATTTTTGTCTGTTTTTCTTACGTTTTTTTATCCTTTTTACGGGTTTTCCGTTTCATACGTTTTCGTTCGTTTTTATACGTTTTCGCCAATTTTCTTACACTTTCATCCGTTTTTCTTACGTTTTGCCCGTTTATCTTACGTTTTTTTTTTCCATTTTCATACGTTTTTGTCCTTTTTTCTTACGTTTTGTCCGTTTTTATAACTTTTCGCCCAGTTTATTATGTTTTCGTATGTTTTACTTACGTTTTTATCTGCGTTTCTTACTTTTTTTCGTTTTCAGACATTTTTTCTTACGTTTTTTTCGTTTTCATACGTTTTTGTTTGTTTTTACACATTTTCACACATTTTTATACACTTTTTATACACGTTTTTATACACATTTTTACATACGCATAAAACATAACAAGTATAAAACATACAAAGGTGTAGAAAAACGTAAAAGTAGTATGCAAACGTAAAAAGATGTATGAAACGTACACAAGCGTATAAATGCGCACAAATGTAATAAAAAATTATGAAAACCTATGAAAACGTATGAAAATATACGAAAAATAGATGAAAACGTACAAAAATGGACAAAAAAACGTACGAAACTAAAGAAAAACGTACGACAAGGGAGAAAAAAGTATATAAACGTAAAACAATGTAAAGATAGTACGACAAGAGGGAAAAACATACATAAACGTATAAAAACGGATAGAAATGTACGAAAATATACAAAGATATACGAAGGAGAAAAATGTAAAAATTACAAAATTATAATAAAAAAAAATACAAAAAAAAACAAAAAAAAAAAAACGCATAGTAACTTTTTGTTAAAGTTCAGTAACCTATTTAATAAACCCGTAAACTATAGTAACTTCTTTGTAACATTTTAAACTTTGGTGCTGACGTGGACAAGGGGAACCGGTAATTAGCCGGTTGCCTACCCTCACAGTAACATTTATGTAACATTTTTAATCTTTGAGTAACCTAAATGACAAACCCGTTTACTTAAGTTACCTCTTTGTAACCAAAAAAACTTTAGTAACCAAATCGCACTTTTTGGCAAACTTTAGTAACTTTAATAAACAAAAATCCATAAAAATTCAGAAAAAGCTTTAAAAAATACAAAAATAGTTTAGAAAATTCTTTTATTATATTTTAGATTTTTTAGATTAGTTTTTATAATTTTCCTATTATTTTTCACATTTTCTTTTATTTTTAATCAATTTTTTATTCAATAAATAGAAAATAAATAAAAAGCCAAAAAATATTTTTCTTTTTCTTAAAATTCTTTTTATTAGTTTAAGATTTTTAGAAAATTGTTTCACACTTGTAGGATCATTTTTAGAATAAAAGTCGCGTTTTATTTCGTACGTTACGTTTTATAATTACGTTTGCATTTCCGTTTTCACGATTTTGACTTTTGTGCATAACTAGCTTGTACCTTGAGCATAATTCAACATTTCTTTTCACATTTTGATTTCACAATCACTTTTTACTATTCACTTTTCACTACACAATTCCCAATTCGATTATTCGATATTCCATTCAAACCTTCGTTGGGAGAACGACCCGAGAAATACTTTCACGAGTATTTCTTCGGAATAAATATATACTATAATTTGACAAACATCAGCTTGCTCGTGATTGGTGCGACATTTCTCTTCCTTCTTTTTCTTCGTATAAGCATTGGAAGGCTTGGTTCCATTCATGGCATGCTTCTAAAGAAAAGTCTCGTCGCATTTCCATTATTGTAGCGGCTTCTCTTTGGTGGATTTGGAGATACCGTAACAGTGTCATTTTTTGTTCGCATCCGATGAGGAAAAGTCATTTTTTATTACATTCGTTCATCTTCTTTCTCTTGGTTAGTTAATAGGGGGCGTATGTCTTGCAGCTGGTTAGATTGGCTTAAATCTCCTATGCTGCCCGCGAGTAATTGTTGAGCGATGTTGTTTATTATCTTCTTATGACAAGTTACTGTTACTTAATTGGGTCACCCGATAACCTGAATCACCCGACCAGACATAGCCCGACCCGAATCCCACCTGTTGATACAAAAGTTGGGCGTTCCTAGTTTGGGCTCTTGCTCTCGTACCAATTCGCTCTTAATGCTTGAAACCTGCACACTAAGAAAGTAAACAAACACCGTTAGGCTTATCGTGGGATTGTCTCCCACGATTATCCTCCGGCGTGAGAGTAAGTAATCGGTTTTAGGGTTCTCGTAAGGAGTTTTAGGGTTTGTGAATCGTACCTTTAATGAGAATTATGTCATTCCTTATATAGGTGCAGAATCCTCGTAGGTTTCTTGCTCCTTACTCTTCGCACACGTGGTGCTTATCCGGGTTAAGGATATCTATTCCATAAATAAAAGATCCTTATCTATGCCCGGGTAGTTTTGGTTGGGTTTTGGGCTTCGTAAGTCTAAACCATTGGCGTTGTGGTCCAAGTCATTGTTATGATGGCCCACTCGTGGTGGGTTTGGGCCTAGTAACGTTTATCATTTGGGCTCGTGGCCCAAATATAGACTATACGTCATCATGTCCCCCCAGTCTAGTGTGCGCGGCTCGTAGCCGCGGGTACTAGACTAGTGATAACAGCGGTAAGCGTGGCGGGAAAGATTTAAATAGTTACCGCCCAAGGGTGGGAACTATGTATCTAGTCCCTAAATATCTCAATCTTACCTCGGGAAACGGGGAGTGTAGCCACGTATTCCTTGGAAGATGGGAAAAAGTGCATGTACCGTTTCATATTCTAGCCACACGTTTTATAAGTGGGATCCACGTGGCTTACATCTAGGGTTTTTATGACCTATATAAGAGTCACCGCCTCCCTTTTCACTATAACATCACAGTAAAAACGATTTCCGCCATTTTTACATCTTTTCAAAAGCTTCTTTAAGAGATCAATTGTTTCTATTAGGTAACTGCGCGTGCGTATCTTAGTAGATCTTGTTATACTGCTGAAATGGTTGCTCAGTTAGAGGATTTTCGCTCTGCGATGGATGAGGATGAACTGCGTCAGTTCTCTTCTGATTACTTTATTCCTCTGGATGTGCATCCAGAAGTCCCGGACGTCGATGCGTGTATTGCCGATTTTCCCGAAGGGAAGATAGGGTTATACACGCGCTTCTTTGAGTACGCTAACTATCGCGTACCAATATCTGTATTTTTGAGCAACATGCTCAATTTCTATCACCTTCATATCTCTCAGCTGCACTGTATAGGTGCGGCGAAGATATCAAATTTTGAAATAAACTGCCGTTTACTTGCAATAAACCCAACCGTCGACCTATTCCGTGCGTTTTACCACACAACGTGGTCGCATGGATGGGTATCCTTTGCGAAGCGCGCAGGGCGCCTTCAGTGTTATACCGATAAGGTAGATTCCTTGAGGCATTGGAGGGAATATTTTTTCTGGGTGGATGATGTGGTGTTTCCTTCACCATTTGAGTTTTATACTCAAGAGACGCTGCCGAGGGATGGGCGCCCCGCACCCGGTTCGTATAGCTTGGCGGATGCGGAGACTATTGAAGCCAACCGCATCCCCATTAACCCTTACCCTGAGGAGTTTTTGGTGCACATGGGGTTGAGTCGCAACTATGTCCATGGTGCTAACGAGGTGCCAACCTTTATTGATGAGAGCGGCCGGGGTGGGTGTTCATCCCTTTTAATTGTTCGCTTCAAATAATGTAAGTTTTTCTGTATGCCCACTTTTAATAACTAACCTGTGTTTTGCTATTTGTTTATGTGTTGCGCAGAGATGGATTTGTTTGCCGTAGTGAAGCTTGAGAAGCCGAAACAGGTGACCGTTGGTGTGCGCCCTCTGAGGGAGAATGAGCAACCACTCTTGGTTGCGACTGCTGGGCATCTGACTGTGTTGGGGCCAGCTGGTCCTGAAGATTCGCCCCCTCTTCTTGTGACGCCAGTACAGAGCGTGGCTCCCACTGTGGAGTCTGCAGATGTGGAGAAGTTGCAAGCTGAATCTTCTGACAGTGTGGAGGTAGTAGAGCCTTAGGTGGTAGCGCAGAATCTAAAGCGCAAAGGAGAGGCTAGTGGCAGTGGTACTTCCAAGAGGAGGCGCCATCTGATCGCGGATGAAGAGTCATCCGCAGAAGATGACAGATCCGCTACTGGCGCGGATAAGGAGACTGCAAAGGCTTCTCCGCTTCTGTAAGTGATATTCCTCATTCCTCCTTATTTTATATATTTATTATTACTTGTCATAATATGCGCTGACTTTCTTCCTTATTCGTTGTAGTGACCATGCTGCAAAGGATGATGCGGCATTTGTGGAGAGTGTGGTCCCTCCTCATAATGAAAATGTGGAGGAGGGAGTGAAGGTGGCTGAGGATGTATCTGCGCAACAGCTGTTGGTGGAGTTAGTTGCTGCTGCTGAGCGTCAAACTGAGCTAGTCGCTCAGTTGAAGACGCGATACGTCGGGGAGAGTAGCACTCTTGCCCAGAAAGATGAGGAGATTGCTCTTCTCCGTGCGCAGCTGGCTGAGGCGCAAGCGGAGGTGGGGTCCTCCAAGGCGCACGCAGACAAGGTCACTGACGAAAAGTTGACCATGATGGCTGAGCTGCAGCACGCGCGCGGGGAACTGCATCAGTTTAGGGCAAACCTTACCTGGGCGGTAAGGTATCTTGAAGAGAAAAATGCGAACATTTTGCGAACATTGATGAGTTTCGCCTGCGCATGGAGAAGAATATTAAGGAGCAGGAGGAGAAGCTGCGCGGCCTGAGCATAGACTATGATGAGGAATTATACCCGCATCTTATGTCTATAATAGCTGAGCGCAGGTACGTCCTTATGTATTTTCTGCAATGTTGCTTTATTGATTGATTTGTTTCTTTTTTTCTAATGCATTATTTTCCTGTTTATGTAGGTAGTTGATCAGTCATGGCTTGCGCCTGGCTGCGATGGGCACCTTAGAGTCTCCAGAGGTGTTGGGGACCTTTGGAAAGGTGGTGCAATGCGCCGTGGAGCGTGGTAGGGCACAAGCTATGGAAGAGCTCCATGAGGCAAAGGTGCTGAACGTGGCGCTTACTGAGGTGCCTGGCTACAACGCCAATGCTTATGACGAACTGATGCAGGCCATGGAGGGGATGAAGCTGCTTGAACTTCCCCATATTGCGCGATTGGAGCGCGACCAGGATTACCCTATAAAGGTAATTATGGAGGGGTTAACCCTGGGGCGCCATATTTTGGAGGATGCAGAGGCACGGCCAGACTATTATCTGAAGCCTGACGAGTCGCAGCTGTAGGTTCCTGTTTTTGCGCAGCCGCGCCATATGTTGAATCCCTTTGTTCTTGAAAAGGAGGTTCCTCTTAAGGAGGTATTGGAGCTGCACGCGGAGAGAGCTGCCAAGAAGAAAGGTGTTAAAGGCAGGGCCACCCTATGCGGTGTGGGCGCTGCGCATATTCCCAGATCCGATGGGGTTCCTGTTAGCGTAGCGACCGTATCGCCTAAGGATGCGTTGCTTTTGAGAAAGCTCCAAGAGGCAGGAAGCTCCGCTGCCCCAGAAGATAGTCCTGAGCATCGTCATAGTGTGTAGATGTAGGCTTTTGTAACTTGTATGCTTTTGTATAAATAACAAAGTATATCTTTTGCGTGTTATGGTATCCGTTCGTGAATTGTTATCTTTTTATGTAAAAAGATTAAATACGATACTCTTTTTGGATCTATGTTTAAATTAAGTGTGTGGCTTAAGATAAATTATAAGTATGAAAATAAACTTGCATTATTTTTGCAAAGTTTTTTTATGTGACTAAGAGTCTTGGCTCGTTATTTGCTAAGCTCGTACAGTGTACGTGATATTTGCGCATCCTTCGTGGGATGCGTAAGGAAAACTTACTTCAACGTCTTGAAAGTAAGGCGCCTAGCAAGGATGCGTGATCCAATGTTGATGGGTTTGCAACCCTCTTACTCAACGAGTGAATTAGTAGGTTTACTCATCCTTTCTGCCCTCGTGGGTCTTAATTAGTGCATGCACGCCATGTAGGCAAAAATATAATATAACAATATTGACACATATAAGAATGTACGCAATAAAGTAAAATGTGTTATAGAGTTAGCTAGAAACCATAACGTTTTATTGATACTTGCAAGTTTTTGAAGAATAAAAAACAATTCCTAATAAAGAAAAGAAAATCAAACGACAAACAATTATTGGGCACATACTAAAGTGCAAAGTTGTTTGTTTGTGGGCCGTAGCCTTTCCTAAAGATAGCATCTTTTGAGATTGCAGATATTCCAAGAGCGCGCTAGATCGTGACCTTCCATATCGCGCAACCAGTATGCACCATTACCTAGCGCATCGGTGACCTCATAGGGTCCTTCCCATTTGGGTCCAAGCTTGCCTGTGTCTTCTGCGTGGCTCGCGTCGTTAGCGCGGTATACAAAGTCTCCTGGCCTGAAGGAAGTATGTTTGACTTTTGCATCATAATACTTCTTCATTTTTGCTTTAGCCTTTGCTTCGCGTATAGCTGCGCGTTCACGTCTTTCTTCCAGTAAGTCCAAGTCTATGCGCCGCTCCTCGTCATTTGTTGTGACGTTGACCTCTGCTGTTTGTATAGTTGGCATTCCTATTTCAGCTGGTATGATGGCTTCTGTTCCGTAGACAAGGGAGAATGGTGTGTCTCCGGTACTGGTTTTGATTATGGTGCGATGCGCCCATAAGACATGTGATAGCTCGTCCACCCACTTTCCTTTGTATCTGTCAAGGCGCGCTTTTATTCCTTCACCTATACTGCGATTTGCGCGTTCAACCAAGCCGTTGGTTTATGGGTGTTTCACTGAAGCAAAGTGTTGTGTAATGTTTAATTGCGCGCACCAATCTTTAAATGGGTTGTCGCAGAATTGTTTCCCATTGTCTGATATGATTTCTCCAGGTAGTCCGAAGCGACATACAATATTATCCCATACGAAGCGTTTTACCTGGTTGCCCGTGATACTCACCACTGCCTTTGCCTCAATCCACTTCGTAAGGTAGTCTATGGCTACGATGAGGAATTTTAGCCCTCCCGCTGCAACTGGGAAGGGGCCTGCGATGTCAATGCCCCATTTATAGAATGACCATGGTGAGGTGATGGGGGTTAGCTCTTGTTGTGGTTGGCGCGGAATTGGCCTGTGTACTTGGCAATTGCTGCATGATGCGTGAGAATCGCAACAGGCTTTACCTCTCGAGGGATCTCGAGAAGCTTACAACCCCCACCAGGCAGTGTACCTGATCGTTGTAGTATAGTATAGTGACAAGTACCGGGGGATTGATCGTTCAGCTTAGGAATAGTGTCGCTAGGATTAGAAAGTCTAAATTACTAGTTCTAAAGGTGAGGGATGATTATTTTTGTGTTTTTATATTTTTATGAAAGCAATTAAAATATCGGTTTTTGGAAGAGTGGGCGGAATTAGTTGCTATTCAACTAACCCAAAACTAATATGTAATCAAAATAAAATACTGAAAATGAAAATAAACTAATTATACTAAAGTTGTGAGCAGTAATTGGAGAAAATGTGTTTACTTAGACTTCACTACTCCCTAGATATCTTTTACACGTTAATTACTTGTTATAATTGCATGGATGACGGATCGTATTCCTTAATACCATTCATGGGGTGGCATACATAACTCCCCAATTCTATGAGCTCTTATCTCCTCCTACACCATGACCCAGCACAACTATAGGGATTGTAAACAGTGGCTCATGCATTAAATACAACCAATAAAGACCTAGTACGCCTCGGTTCATGTTTCTTAAGACGTTCAAGCATGTTACCATTTGGAGATCTGCCAGTTTTCTTAAGCCTAACATATAAAATCATTCATCCAAGACAAGAATAAACAAGTAATCAACACATAATCAATATCTAGGTTTCATTAGATCTAAGCAAACACAAAGGAGATCTAGCCTAGCATAATGGAATTTAGACAAGAACAAGATATAGACAACCAACACATAGACATATTGATTGAATTAGAAGAACACTTATCTCAATTACAATGCAAGGTATCAAGGGTTTGGAACCCTTGAAAAACCTGTAAAAGTTGCACCAAATTCGTCTTTAGGGTTTCTCCAAAACTTCTCCCTTTTAATGTGAAAAACTAGAAAACTATATATAGGAAAATCGAGGTGACGGCGTCAAGAGCAAGGGTGTGACGCCGTCATCTCGCCGCCAAATACTTCCTCAGACGGCCTTGATCTACTTATGACGGCCTATGTGACGCCGTCATCAACTACGGTATTTTATTCTTGGGACTTTGACGCCGTCAAGAACAACTCTTGACGCCTTCAGGTACTGTTCCCAGCTTGAAATTTGAGACTTTGCCGTTTTCTTCACTTTTAGGCTCCAAAAACGTCCGAAACGGCTCCTTTTCCAGAATTCACTCTCCAAGTACCTAAAATCACAAAAGGAACGATTTAGGGCAATATTTGATCAAATAAAGTCGGATTCGGGCTTAAATGACCCCCTAAAAACGGATCATTTTTCGCCTCATCACTGCATTTTTTTATCATATCTCGCGCATCGCGGTGCATAGTAGGCCAATAATATCCTGACCGTAGAGCGCGCGCTACAACAGACCGTGGTCCTGAGTGCATGCTACATGATCCAGCGTAAATTTCTCGGAGTACATAGTCTGCTTGAAGAGGTCCAACACATCGGAGCCAAGGTTGCAAGAAAGAACGTCGATATAGGATGTTATCTCATATTTCAAATCGCTGCGCTGTGCGCCGCACTCTTCGAGCGTCCTTATGATCTTGTGGTAAGACTCCTTTGCTAATGAATTCAATGATAGGTGTCATCTACGTGGGATCTTGTTCTTCTATCACCGTGGATACTTCCATCTCCAAGATTGATTTGTTTTGTAGAGTTTCTACCAATACCTGTTTTGATAAGTGCGCAAAGCTTGTAGATGCAATCTTGCTAAGCGCATCAGCTTTCCTGTTGTCCCCTCTAGGTACTTGTTTGATTGTGAACCTATCAAAGTTCTGAATTAAGGACTTGGTCTTTTCCAGGTATTGGATCATGTGTTCATCCTTGGCTTCATACTCACCTAGCACATGGTTAGCTACTAGCCTGAAATCCACGTTTGCCTCCAGGTTGCGTACACCCATTTGAATTGTAATACACAGTCCAGCGAGTAAGGCTTTGTATTCCGCCTCATTGTTTGTGGCTGTGAATTCGAAACGCAGCGCGTAGGTGAACTCCATTCCTTCTGGATTAGTAAGGATAAGGCCTGCGCCTGATCCATCCACGCATGAGGATCCATCTGTGAATAGAATCCAAGGTTCCTGTAGGTCTGTTTTGCTTGTTGAAGGTGGACTATCAGTATCTGGCTTTTCAACAATAAAGTCGGCTAATATCTGCCCCTTGATTGCAGTGCGTGGTCTATACGAGATGTTATACTCGCTTAACAACACACTCCACTTTTGTAGCCGTCCTGATGCGTCAGGTTTAGAGATAACTTGTTTGATTGGCTGGTCTGTGATTACAGCTATGGGGTGCGCTTGAAAGTATCTGCGCAGTCTTTTAGCTGCGAATACTAGGGCTAAGACCAGCTTTTCTGATGAGGCAAAAAATGATCCGTTTTTAGGGGGTCATTTAAGCCCGAATCCGAATTTATTTGATCAAATATTACCCTAAATCGTTCCTTTTGTGATTTTAGGTACTTTGGGAGTGAAATCTGGAAAAGGAAGCAATTCGGACGTTTTTGGAGCATAAAAGTGAAGAAAACGCCAAAGCCTTAATTTTCCATGCTGGGAACAGTGCATGACGGCGTCAAGAGTAGTTCCCTGACGGCGTCAAGAGTAAAATTCCATGACGACCCAGAAGAGTTTTGACGGCGTCATGAAGGTAGGGCGTCAAGAGTTAAAGTCATGACGGCCTGGAAATGTATTGTTCTTGAAGGCTGATGAGGCGAAAAATGGTCCGTTTTTAGGGGGTCATTTAAGCCCGAATCCGAATTTATTTGATCAAATATTGCCCTAAACCGTTCCTTTTGTGATTTTAGGTACTTGGAGAGTGAATTCTGGAAAAGAAGCCATTTTGGACGTTTTTGGAGCATAAAAGTGAAGAAAACGACAAAGTCTCAATTTTCCATGCTGGGAACAGTACATGAAGGCGTCAAGAGTAAATTCATGACGGCGTCAAACCCCAAGAATTAAAATCCGTAGTTGATGACGGTGTCACACACAGGGCGTCAAGAGGAATTTGTGTGACGGCTTAGGCCTTGACGGCGTCAGAAGTAGATCAAGGCCGTCCGAGGAAGTATTTGGCGGCGAGATGACGGCGTCACACCTTTGTTCTTGACGCCGTCATCCCTATTTTCCTATATATAGTTTTCTAGTTTTTCACATTTAAAGAAGAGAAGTTTTGGGAGAAACCCTAAAGACGATTTTGGTGCAACTTTTACAGGTTTTTCAAGGGTTCCAAACCCTTGAGACCTTGCATTGTAATTGAGATAAGTGTTCTTCTAATTCAATCAATATGTCTATGTGTTGGTTGTCCATATCTTGTTCTTGTCTCAATTCCATTATGCTAGGCTAGATCTCTTTTGTGTTTGCTTAGATCTAATGAAACCTAGATATTGATTATGTGTTGATTACTTGTTTATTCTTGTCTTGGATGAATGATTTATATGTTAGGCTTAAGAAAACTGGCAGATCTCCAAATGGTAACATGCTTGAACGTCTTAAGAAACATGAACCGAGGCGTACTAGGTCTTTATTAGTTGTATTTAATGCATGAGCCACTGTTTACAATCCCTATAGTTGTGTTGGGCATGGTGTAGGAGGAGATAAGAGCTCATAGAATTGGGGAGTTATGTATGCCACCCCATGAATGGTATTAAGGAATACAATCCGTCATCCATGCAATTATAACAAGTAATTAACGTGTAAAAGATATCTAGGGAGTAGTGAAATCTAAGTAAACACATTTTCTCCAATTACTGCTCACAACCTTAGTATAATTAGCTTATTTACATTTTTGTTATTTTATTTTGATTGCATCTTAGTTTTGGGTTAGTTGAATAGCAACTAATTCCGCCCACTCCTCCAAAACCTCGAGATTTTAATTGCTTTCTAAAAAATATAAAAATACAAAAATAATCATCCCCCACCTTTAGAACTAGTAATTAGGCTTTCTAATCCTAGCGACACTATTCCTAAGCTGAACGATCAATCCCCCGGTACTTGTCACTATACTATACTACAACGATCAGGTACACTGCCTGGTGGGGGTTGTAAGCTTCTCGAGATCCCTCGAGAGGTAAAGCCTGTTGCGATTCCCACGCATCAAGTTTTTGGCGCCGTTGCCGGGGAATAGTTATTGTCTAGGTTAGGATTTCTTTTTATTAGGTCTAATTGCTAGATTCCTTTCTAGTAAGATTTTTTATTTTTTATTTTTAGGTTTTCTTTAGTCTATCTTGTTTCTTCGTGCCTTTGTTCGTAACTCTTTACCATCCGACATCATGGAAGGTGGTAACATCTTTGAACCCGTCATCCCACCACAACAAAACCCACCATTAGAACCCCTTAGGCCCTGAACCTTAGGAGAGTACTCCCGACCTAGCCACCAAGGCTACCGAAACACCATTGAGCTCACCGGAGCCAATGTGACCCCCTTGCGATCCGACACCATCCGGTTGGTGCAAAGCGGATGTGCATTCCATGGACTTCGTTCCGAAGATCCAAACCAACATCTTAAGGACTTTCTCAAAATCGTAGATTCCATAGACCTAGGTGTTGAAACTAGAGAGACCACCCGTTTACGCCTATTCCAATTCTCTCTACGGGATCAAGCTAGTCAATGGCTTGAGCGTTTACCCGCGGGATCCATCACCACATGGGATGATCTCACCACTCGTTTCCTTGCTCAATTTTTCCCACCGGGGAGAACTACTAAGCTTAGGAATGACATCTTGATGTTCCAACAACGTAAAAATGAATCTCTTTATGAAGCATGGACTCGTTTCAAGGACTTACTCCAAAAAGTCCCTCATCATGGCATAGATCTTTGGCTCCAAGTCCAAATCTTTTATGACCATATCGACATCTCCACGAGGCGAACCATTGACCAATCGGCCGGTGGTAAGCTACGTGATCTTAGTGCGGAACAATCATGGGAGCTCATAGAAGATCTTGCTCTCTATGACAACGAAAGTTGGAACGATCCCCGTGACTTGAACAAAACGGTCAAGGCAATATCTTTGCCTTCGAACAATTCTAGCACTCCCGACCGTAGGATCATGGAACTTGAGGACCAAGTCAAGTTTCTCATGAAATCTTACGAAGCTCCGAAGCCTTCAAGCCAAGTGAACAAAATCACTTCTTCATGCGAATTATGTAGTGGTCCCCATGACACTCGTGATTGTGTGGAACTCCCCGGAACAGCTTTTGCGGACTACGCATCCACGCGTACCGACGAAGCGGGAGATAAGTGGTACACTTTCAAGCCCGAGCCAAACACTTATGGTGATTCATACAACCCCTCTTGGAAAAATCACCCAAACCTTAGGTGGAAACAAAATCAACCCAATTCTTCCAATCCGCCTAATCGTTACCAACCAAACGGTCCACCATCCAACCGTACTTTCAACAACAATCCTTCTAACAACTATGGTAGTACCAACAATCTTGAAGGATTGATGTCAAAGTTCATGGCATCTCAAGAAGCTCGCATATCTAAGTTTGAAGCCGATTTCAAACAAAAGCAAAGCGAGCTGACCACTAGAATTGATGCATTGTTGAAAGTTCTCAATGACCGAGAAATGGGAGCACTCCCGAGTGACACGGTCAAGAATCCGAAACTAACCGTTAATTCCATATCCTCAGTTTCGTTACCCACTTCGTGTCCACAATATTACTCGGTTAAATCAATGAGCACGTGTTTCAAACAAAACCAAGTTCCCCAAAAGGACCAATCAAATAAAACACCCACTATAGAGCCGGTCAAAAGCATTGTTGAAACACCTCTTACGCAAGACCTTGACGATGAATTCAAAGAACTTCACCTTGAACGCCCCGTCATTGATGTCTTAGCGCGTGCTCCTTACTATAGTGCCCTCCTAGAAAAATATGAGAAGTGTAAGCTAGGTAAAAATGGGACCGCCTTCGTTCAAAACAAGTTGCCTAAAAAGCTTGATGATCCGGGTATATTTGTTTTGCCCTGTAAGATAGGAAGATCCGAAGCTTTCGACACACTAGCCGATTTAGGGTCAAGCCTCAACTTGATTCCCTTATCCTTATTCACCGCTCTTAAGCTAGGAAAGTTAGAGGAAACGGAGGTATTGATAGGGCTAGCGGATAGGAGTATTGCCCACCCGGTTGGAATGATTAAGGATGTAGTTGTTCACGTAGGAAGGTTAACTATATTAGCGGATTTTCACGTCCTAGACATGGTTAGTGACACTACATGCCCATTATTGGTAGGAAGAGGATTTTTAGCAACTGCTAGTGCCATGATAGATTGCAAGGAATCCAAGATAGCGGTAGGTGAAGGCGATACTTGGTCGGTGTACGATGTAAAGAAGCATAGTTATGATTGTGATGATGAACCGACACCGCATTGGGTAGAGATGAATAGAAGACCATCTAGATATGGACCTTGGATAGAAAGGAACTTTATAGGACCTCAATGCCCATTCTATCTAGAAAAAGACTTTGTTGAAAAGACACATTCGGTAGAACAACTCATAGCTAGAGATGAAGAGCTAGACCCTTTTGAGGACCCGTTAGTCTTTAGGAAGATGATTGAGTTATTAAGCATAATGCCCATCAACATAGAAAGGAATAAATGGAAAAGAGAGGGAGACAAGTGTAAATGGAGGTGGGACAAGCCACCTAAAGAAGGTGACGGGTCATGGCATATTAGAATGACCTTGTATGATCCGGATGGAGAAAAGTTTGAAAGGTCGTACCATACTAAGGAAACCGATAGAAAGTTGAAACCTAAGTTCGATTCCAAAGATGTCCTCAATGAGGAACTCACCCGTATCACGTAGTAACCCATGACCTTGAGTCTAGCTACAAGACTCGTAAATAAAGAAAAGCGCTTCTTGGGAGGCAACCCATGTTTTGTGTGATTTTGTTTGTTTGATTGTTATTTGCTTCCGTATGCATGCTTTATTTTTATTGTTGGTAGATCATGTTTCTCAATTAAAATGTGGAAATACTTTACTTTGTTGTTTGGCCTAGTCTTAACTCCAACCTAAAAGTATTTTTGCAAAAGATAAGTGTAAGGGGAAACCCCAAATATGTTTTTAAGAAACAAACCGATCATGATTCTCCACAATATTAAATGAACATGTATATTCGTATTTGTTAGAGTCAAATGCTTGTATTGAGTCATAATGAAGTTTTGCAGGAAGTAGGACCAAGTTTTTCCAGAAATTTTCCGGAAACTTAACATAAGAATTTTTGCAGGTCCATTCTGACGGCGTCATGAGTTTACTCTTAACGGCGTCAGAGGTTAAAAATCTGAAAATTTTACCGGTTTTGTTTTTCTAACGGAGTCTTATGGTTTTTTGTGAATTATTAAGTTTTATAATCTCCAGGAAATCTGCAAACTTCATTCCACAAGCATTATATCTTACTTTGTTTTCTAGGATTTAGAAACTTATATAGGATGCCGTCGATTTTACGCGAGGTTGTCTTGTCTATTTTGTCAGGATTTACAGGTTATGTTCGACAAGGAGATGATTTATATTCTGGAAGGGAAGCTTTGATTGTTCATTTTCTTGGAGGAAGATCTAATATGGCCAACTTATAATCCATACCGAGCGAATCAGGGGAGTATTTGATTTTATTCTCTTTACTTTTTCACTTTTACATTCTTTACTTGAACATTGGGGACAATGTTCATCTTAAGTGTAAGGGGAGGGTAAAAAGATGATACCTTACATATGGACTTTCGCTTGAGTTTGTTTTGTTTGATAGTAGATGTGTAATAAAACTATGAGAAATACTTGTTAGTGCAATTTTAGCGCCAAATTTAAATTTTTTTACAACATTTAGGAGTGAAACTTTAGCCATAGCAAGCGTCTCATGGATAGGAGATTGTATGACTAGCACATAACCGTATATTCAAAAAAATTTTCCACCCAAATATGTGAGGTTCACCTTTAGATTTGATTGGAAAAGCATTTACTATTAGTGCTTATGAGTGTACCAGTAGCATTTAGATTCTAGAACTTGCGTTAGTGATGCATCCCAAGACCGCTAGTGAGACTACATTCGTGTGGTAGGATTTACTACATGATAAGAGGCATTAGGATCACCCTTGTGTTAAACCCGTATCATAATTACTTGACCATTTAAGTCATATTACTTGGCTAGTTAAGTCAACTAATTTTTCCCACACCCTTAGCGTTGTACTCATTTTTAGTACACGAAACCCCTAGTACACCCCTCCGAGCCTATCTTTTCGTTTCTAACTTTAAGCATCTTACTTAAAGGAAGAATTTGTTATACCCCACTTAAATGTACAACCAAATCGCCTTAGCCTTCCGTGTATGCGCTCATCTTTAGTGCATTATTGTTATTTGTCAAACCCTAAGTTAACTTTCTAATTGATTACATGGTTGCTAAGTCGAGTCATATCCTTGTACATATTGTTTTGGGACGATTGGGACTCATGGGTAAAGTACTTATTTTATGGAGTAATGGGGAAGAACATCATATATTACCCCCATATGTACGTTAATCTTAAAAGTGCTCCAAGTGTTTTGATTTTCTTAATTCGAGTCATTAGATTAGTTAAATGTAAAGTATGTAAAGATTCAAGTGTAAGGGGAATTTTCATTCCCTATGATGTATTATTTTGGATGGTAGGGTAAGATTGTATGCACAAAAAAAAAAAAAAAAAAAAAAAAAAAAAAAAAAAAAAAGAACGAAAAAAAAATAGAAAAAGAAAAAAAAAAGGAAAAAGAGAAAAAACATACGGACTACCATCCCGTTTCATTTTATGTTCATTTTATGTTTTTGTTATTTCTCATTTATTAGCTTAAGTCGAGTCTAGTCTTGGCTTCGCAACGCCATATTGTACATGTAATTAACCAAGATTGTTAACTCGCCACCAGTAAAACTTCCTTTATCCAACAAAACCGTGTAATTCATATCCCTATACCTAACGTTACAACCCTTTGAAAGACCTCTTTGATAGTTTATCCTAGGTGCTTACGCCATGTAGTGGAGGTTTGATCCTTTCCCAAGCCTATGGTAATCTATTTTGCTATGACAGGTAGTGAGAGATATCTTCCATTTCCATAATGTTATATTACTTTATTACACCCGAGAGATGTGAGTATCTAAACACTATTTGTGAGGTGCTTGTATATGACCTCCGTGCTTGTCTATTGGTCTTTAGTGGAATGATTATTTGTTGTAATTACTTTTATATTAGTGGTAAATGACCCCTAACTTGTATTTTGAGTAGAATAAAAGCGCATTTGCTTGAGGACAAACAAATCTCAAGTGTAAGGGTATATGATGAGGCGAAAAATAGTCCGTTTTTAGGGGGTCATTTAAGCCCGAATCCGAATTTATTTGATCAAATATTGCCCTAAATCGTTCCTTTTGTGATTTTAGGTACTTGGAGAGTGAATTCTGGAAAAGAAGCCATTTTGGACGTTTTTGGAGCATAAAAGTGAAAAAAACGGCAAAGTCTCAATTTTCCATGCTGGGAACAGTACATGAAGGCGTCAAGAGAAAATTCATGACGACGTCAAACCCCAAGAATTAAAATCCGTAGTTGATGACGGCGTCACACACAGGGCGTCAAGAGGAATTTGTGTGACGGCCTAGGCCTTGACGGCGTCAGAAGTAGATCAAGGCCGTCCGAGGAAGTATTTGGCGGCGAGATGACGGCGTCACACCTTTGTTCTTGACGCCGTCATCCCTATTTTCCTATATATAGTTTTCTAGTTTTTCACATTTAAAGAAGAGAAGTTTTGGGAGAAACCCTAAAGACGATTTTGGTGCAACTTTTACAGGTTTTTCAAGGGTTCCAAACCCTTGAGACCTTGCATTGTAATTGAGATAAGTGTTCTTCTAATTCAATCAATATGTCTATGTGTTGGTTGTCTATATCTTGTTCTTGTCTCAATTTCATTATGCTAGGCTAGATCTCTTTTGTGTTTGCTTAGATCTAATGAAACCTAGATATTGATTATGTGTTGATTACTTGTTTATTCTTGTCTTGGATGAATGATTTATATGTTAGGCTTAAGAAAACTGGCAGATCTCCAAATGGTAACATGCTTGAACGTCTTAAGAAACATGAACCGAGGCGTACTAGGTCTTTATTGGTTGTATTTAATGCATGAGCCACTGTTTACAATCCCTATAGTTGTGCTGGGCATGGTGTAGGAGGAGATAAGAGCTCATAGAATTGGGGAGTTATGTATGCCACCCCATGAATGGTATTAAGGAATACAATCCGTCATCCATGCAATTATAACAAGTAATTAACGTGTAAAAGATATCTAGGGAGTAGTGAAATCTAAGTAAACACATTTTCTCCAATTACTGCTCACAACCTTAGTATAATTAGCTTATTTACATTTTTGTTATTTTATTTTGATTGCATCTTAGTTTTGGGTTAGTTGAATAGCAACTAATTCCGCCCACTCCTCCAAAACCCCGAGATTTTAATTGCTTTCTAAAAAATATAAAAATACAAAAATAATCATCCCTCACCTTTAGAACTAGTAATTAGGCTTTCTAATCCTAGCGACACTATTCCTAAGCTGAATGATCAATCCCCCGGTACTTGTCACTATACTATACTACAATGATCAGGTACACTGCCTGGTGGGGGTTGTAAGCTTCTCGAGATCCCTCGAGAGGTAAAGCCTGTTGCGATTCCCACGCATCAACGGCGTAAATGTAGATCTAGGCAGTCCGAGGATTGTTTTGGCGGCGAGGTAACGGCGTCACCTATTTGGTCTTGACGCCGTCAGACCCCTTTTCCTATATATAGTTTTCTAATTTTTCACATTAAAAGGGGAGAAGTTTTGGGAGAAACCCTAAGTACGATTTTGGTGTAACTTTACAGGTTTTTCAAGGGTTCCAACCCCTTGATACCTTGCATGATTAATCAAGATAAGTGTTCTTCTAATTCAATTAATATGTCTATGTGTTGGTTGTCTATATCATGTTCTTGTCTTAATTCCATCATGCTAGGCTAGATCTATCTTGTGTTTGCTTAGATCTAATGAAACCTAGATATTGATTATGTGTTGATTACTTGTTTATTCTTGTCTTGGATGAATGATTTATATGTTAGGCTTAAGAAAACTGGCAGATCTCCAATTGGTAACATGCTTGAACGTCTTAAGAAACATGAACCAACGCGCACTAGGTCTTTATTGGTTGTATTTAATGCATGAGCCACTGTTTACAATCCCTATAGTTGTGCTGGGCATGGTGTAGGAGGAGATAAGAGCTCATAGAATTGGGGAGTTATGTGTGCCACCCCATGAATGGTATTAAGGAATACGATCCGTCATCCATGCAATTATAACAAGTAATTAACGTGTAAAAGATATCTAGGGAGTAGTGAAATGTAAGTAAACACATTTTCTCCAATTACTGCTCACAACTTTAGTATAAATTAGTTTATTTTCATTTTTAGTATTTTATTTTGATTGCATCTTAGTATTGGGTTAGTTGATTAGCAACTAATTCCGCCCAAATCCTTCAAACCCGAGATTTTAATTTGCTTTCCATAAAATATAAAAACACAAAAATAATCATCCCTCACCTTTAGAACTAGTATTTAGGCTTTCTAATCCTAGCGACACTATTCCTAAGCTGAACGATCAATCCCCCGGTACTTGTCACTATACTATACTACAACGATCAGGTACACTGCCTGGTGGGGGTTGTAAGCTTCTCGAGATCCCTCGAGAGGTAAAACCTGTTGCGATTCCCACGCATCAAATTTTTGGCGCCGTTGCCGGGGAATAGTTATTGTCTAGGTTAGAATCTCTTTTTATTAGGTCTACTTGCTAGATTCCTTTCTAGTAAGATTTTATTTTTATTTTTAGGTTTCTTTAGTCTATCTTTTTCTTTGTGCCCTTTGTTTGTAAAACCATTTTCATTTGTCTTTATGGCGGATGAGATTCCATTTAGATCATTAACAATAGAGGAACAATTAGTTTACTCGGATAGATTTGCTTCCTGTTGTTCCAATGAATTTTTAAGTGATCTTAGATATATACAAGAAGAGATGAGTGTAAAGTTTAATAGGTTTGATGAGTTATGCGCATGTGTGGCTTATATTAAACAATCATTGTTAGGATCAATTCCTTTTAGTAAGACCCTTAGGAAAAATTTTGAGGAAAGCCTCCTAACCGTGAACCATGAGTTCAATGAATTGATGGGTTTGTATGCATCACAACTTGAGGAAACAATTAAGGAGGATTTAGCCGAACATGATCATATTGAGCAAAAAGATGAATCCTTTAGGCAAATTGAGCATTGTAATCAAGTTATTGAGGAATGTTCTTATGAATCAGACTTAGAACTTGAAATGGCTAGAGAAGGATTTGAGATACTTAGGAACATGTTTAGGTTAGATTCTACTAAAACACGTGATGAGGATATAGGTGATGTTGAGAAAAGGAAGGATGAGGTAAATAACACAAACCTACAAAGTACCCCACAACTCCCACCATCACTTGAGGAATACACACCACCCGTGACTTACCCAGAAGAAGTAGAAGAGACTATAGGAGCCCCAATAGAGGTAGAACCCTTGTACCAAACACCACTAGAGGATATAGGTTTGAATACTTGTAGTGATAACCTTACTCTTAGTTCTAGGGAATTACCTAGTGTTGATGAACCGGAACCTCAATCTTCACACAACTCTCCATCCTTTGATATATATCTAGGAGACAAAAGAGGAGCCGACCTACCCATCAACCCATGTAGTTCGGGTAGTCTTAGGATAAAGGCAATGGACTCTAAGCCTTGTAGAGAGGAAGCCAATATAGGCGTGGAAAATGGCCTTACATGCTTACATCACCCATTTATGATTGATCACAAGAAACATTATGGGTTTAAACCGGGTTTATTAGGTCAAGATGGATCCCCAACTAGTAGTCTCTTGAAGATGATAGAAAATGATCCCTTTCTAGGAGAAAATCTTAATCCACCCATTAACCCGATTGAATTTGTTAAGGTTATGATGATAGGAGTACACCCCTTTGAGCATATAATTCATCCACCACTCTTACCTCATATGGCATATTTTCACCCTAAGGGTGTGTATCGCTACTTCCACCCGCACTTAATCCTAAGTGTAGGGAAAACCTCCCCTATTTCCGTTAAATAAGGGTAGAGTCAGGCTCGTGACTCGAACAAAAACAAGCGCTTCTTGGGAGGCAACCCATGTTTTGTGTGATTTTATTTGTTTGTTTGTTATTTGCTTCCGTATGCATGCTTAATTTTTATTGTTGGTAGATCATGTTTCTAAACTAAATAGTGAAAATACTTTACTTTGTTGTTTCGGCTTAGTCTTAACTCCACCTAGAAGTATTTTTGCAAAAGATAAGTGTAAGGGGAAACCCCAAATATGTTTTCAAAAAACAAACCGATCATGATTCTCCACAATATTAAATGAGCATGTATATTCGTATTTGTTAGAGTCAAATGCTTGTATTGAGTCATAATGAAGTTTTGCAGGATTTTTCAGGAAGTAGGACCAAGTTTTTCCAGAAATTTTCCGGAAACTTAACATAAGAATTTCTGCAGGTCACTTCTGACGGCGTCAAGAGATAACTCTTGACGACGTCAAGTGTAAAAATCTGGAGATTTTACCGGTTTTGTTTTTCTAACGGAGTCTTATGGTTTTTGTGAATTATTAAGTTTTATAATCTCCAAGAGATCTGCAAACTTCATTCCACAAGCATTATATCTTATCTTGTTTTCTAGGATTTAGTAACTTATATAGGATGCCGCCGATTTTACACGAGGTTGTCTTGTCTATTTTTTACAGGTTATGTATGACAAGAAGATGATTTATATTCTGGAAGGGAAGCTTTGATTGTTCATTTTCTTGGAGGAAGATTTAACCTGGCCACCTTATTATCCATACCGAGCGAATCAGGGGAGTATTTGATTTCATTCTCTTTACTTTTTCACTTTTACATTCTTTACTTGAACATTGGGGACAATGTTCATCTTAAGTGTAAGGGGAGGGTAAAAAGATGATACCTTACATATGCACTTTCACTTGAGTTTGTTTTGTTTAATGGTAGATGTGTAATAAAACTATGAGAAATACTTGTTAGTGCAATTTTAGCGCCAAATTTAAAATTTTTTACAACATTTAGGAGTGAAACTTTAGCCATAGCAAGCGTCTCATGGATAGGAGATTGTATGACTAGCACATAACCATATATTCAGAAAAATTTTCCACCCAAATATGTGAGGTTCGCCTTTAGATTTGATAGGAAAAGCATTTACTATTAGTGCTTATGAGTGTACCGGTAGCATTTAGATTCTAGAACTTGCGTTAGTGATGCATCCCGAGACCGCTAGTGAGACTACATCCGTGTGGTAGGATTTACTACATGATAAGAGGCATTAGGATTACCCTTGTGTTAAACCCGTATTATAATTACTTGACCATTTAAGTCATATTACTTGGCTAGTTAAGTCAACTAATTTTTCCCACACCCTTAGCGTTGTACTCATTTTTAGTACACGAAACCCCTAGTACACCCCTCCGAGCCTATCTTTTCGTTTCTAACTTTAAGCATTTTACTTAAAGGAAGAATTTGTTACACCCCACTTAAATGTACAACCAAATCGCCTTATCCTTCCGTGTATGCGCTCATTTTTAGTGCATTATTGTTACTCCCTCCGTCCCATAATAAGTGTCCACAATGGAATCTTGGAATGTCCCAAATTAAGTGTCCATGTTGTATTTCAACCAATGAGAAAAAACTTTAGTGGGTAAAGATGATATTTGATTGGTGGAGAGTGTAGTTAGTGGAATTTCCTAAAATTTTGTGCAAATGAAATATGGACACTTAATATGGGACGGAGGGAGTATTTGTTAAACCCTAAGTTAACTTTCTAATTGATTACATGGTTGCTAAGTCGAGTTATATCCTTGTACATATTGTTTTGGGACGATTGGGACTCATGGGTAAGTATTTATTTTATGGAGTAATGGGGAAGAACATCATTTATTACCCCCATATGTACGTTAATCTTAAAAGTGCTCCAAGTGTTTTGATTTTCTTAATTCGAGTCATTAGATTAGTTTAGTGTAAAGTATGTAAAAATTCAAGTGTAAGGGGAATGTTCATCCCCTATGATGTATTATTTTGGATGGTAGGTTAAGAGTGTATGCACAAAAAAAAAAAAAAAAAAAAAAAAAAAAAAAAAAAAAAAAAAATCGAAAAATCAAGAAAAAGAAAAAAAAAAAAGAAAACATACGGACTACCATCCCGTTTTTATTCTATGTTCATTTTACGTTTTTGTTATTTTTCATTTATTAGCTTAAGTCGAGTCTAGTCTTGGCTTAGCAACGCCACATTGTACATGTAATTAACCAAAATTGTTAACTCGCCACCAGTAAAAACTTCCTTTATCCAACAAAACCGTGTATTTCATATCCCTACACCTAACGTTACAACCCTTTAAAAGACCTCTTTGATAGTTTATCCTAGGTGCTTACGCCATGTGGTGGAGGTTTGATCCTTTCCCAAGCCTATGGTAATCTATTTTGTTATGACAGGTAGTGAGAGATATCTTCCGTTTCCATATTGTAATTTATACTTTATTACACCCGAGAGATGTGAGTATCTAAACACTATTTGTGAGGTGCTTGTGTATGACCTCCGTGCTTGTCTATTGGTCTTTAGTGGAACGATTATTTGTTGTAATTACTTTTATATTAGTGTTAAATGACCCCTAACTTATCTTTTGAGTAGAATAAAAGCGCATTTGCTTGAGGACAAGCAAATCTCAAGTGTAAGGGTATATGATGAGGCGAAAAATGATCCGTTTTTAGGGGGTCATTTAAGCCCGAATCCGAATTTATTTGATCAAATATTGCCCTAAATCGTTCCTTTTGTGATTTTAGGTACTTTGGGAGTGAAATCTGGAAAAGGAAGCAATTCGGACGTTTTTGGAGCATAAAAGTGAAGAAAACGCCAAAGCCTTAATTTTCCATGCTGGGAACAGTGCATGACGGCGTCAAGAGTAGTTCCCTGACGGCGTCAAGAGTAAAATTCCATGACGACCCAGAAGAGTTTTGACGGCGTCATGAAGGTAGGGCGTCAAGAGTTAAAGTCATGACGGCCTGGAAATGTATTTTTCTTGACGGCGTCAAATGTAGATCTAGGCAGTTCGAAGATTGTTTTGGCGGCGAGGTGACGGCGTCACCTATTTGGTCTTGACGCCGTCAGACCCCTTTCCTATATATAGTTTTCTAATTTTTCACATTAAAAGGGGAGAAGTTTTGGGAGAAACCCTAAGTACGATTTTGGTGTAACTTTACAGGTTTTTCAAGGGTTCCAACCCCTTGATACCTTGCATGATTAATCAAGATAAGTGTTCTTCTAATTCAATCAATATGTCTATGTGTTGGTTGTCTATATCATGTTCTTGTCTTAATTCCATCATGTTAGGCTAGATCTATCTTGTGTTTGCTTAGATCTAATGAAACCTAGATATTGATTATGTGTTGATTACTTGTTTATTCTTGTCTTGGATGAATGATTTATATGTTAGGCTTAAGAAAACTGGCAGATCTCCAATTGGTAACATGCTTGAACGTCTTAAGAAACATGAACCAACGCGCACTAGGTCTTTATTGGTTGTATTTAATGCATGAGCCACTGTTTACAATCCCTATAGTTGTGCTGGGCATGGTGTAGGAGGAGATAAGAGCTCATAGAATTGGGGAGTTATGTGTGCTACCCCATGAATGGTATTAAGGAATACGATCCGTCATCCATGCAATTATAACAAGTAATTAACGTGTAAAAGATATCTAGGGAGTAGTGAAATCTAAGTAAACACATTTTCTCCAATTACTGCTCACAACTTTAGTATAAATTAGTTTATTTTCATTTTTAGTATTTTATTTTGATTGCATCTTAGTATTGGGTTAGTTGATTAGCAACTAATTCCGCCCAAATCCTTCAAACCCGAGATTTTAATTTGCTTTCCATAAAATATAAAAACACAAAAATAATCATCCCTCACCTTTAGAACTAGTATTTAGGCTTTCTAATCCTAGCGACACTATTCCTAAGCTGAACGATCAATCCCCCGGTACTTGTCACTATACTATACTACAACGATCAGGTACACTGCCTGGTGGGGGTTGTAAGCTTCTCGAGATCCCTCGAGAGGTAAAACCTGTTGCGATTCCCACGCATCACTTTTCCATGGCGCTGTAGTTAGTCTCTGTCTTCTTCAATGCTTTGCTTACAAAGTATATGGGTGTCTGGACGGAGTTTCTATCTGTCAATAGTACTGCGCTAACTGCTCCGTGGGTTGCAGATAAGTACATGATTAACTCTTCCCCTGGTCGCGGTGCGACAAGTTTGGGGAGTGATGCCAGATGCTGTTTTAGTTGTTGGAAAGCTTCTTCTGCTTCCTTAGTCCAACGAAAGTCTCCCTTTTTGGTGCACTTCGTGAGTGTTTTAAAGAGAGGGAGTGATTTGTCTGCTGATTTAGATAAGAAACGGTTTAGCCCAGCTAGCTTTCCGTTTAATGACTGGACTTCTTTGAGTGTGCGCGGTGAGGGAAGATCGATAACAGCTTTTGTTTTTTCTGGTCAAGGCTTGATGCCATCTGGTTCTATTAAGTACCCAAGGAACATGCCTTCTGTCGCGCCAAAGGTGCACTTCTTGGGATTTAACTTCATGTTTATTTTTCCCAATGTTTTGAACGTTTCCTCGATGTCGCGCACCAATTCATCCTCTGTGTGGCTCTTGATGACAAGGTCGTCAACGTAGACTTCCAAGTTTCGACCTACTTGTTTTTCGAAAGCCGTGTCCACCAATCGCTGGTATGTTGCGCCTGCATTTTTTAGGCCAAAAGGCATTTTTGTGTAGCAATAGACCCTTTGACTTGTGTGGAAAGCTGTTTTCTCTTCGTCCTCCACTGCCATCTGGATTTGATGGTATCCTTTGTATGCATCTAGGAAGTACTTGAAAGGATATCCGCACAGGGATTCTACTTTCCAGTCTATCTCCGGCAGTGGATAGCAGTCCTGTGGGCATGCCTTGTTGAGGTCTATGAAGTCCACGCACATCCTCCAACTACCATCACTTTTCTTTACCATCACCGGATTAGAGAGCCAGTCATGATAGTATACTTCGCGCATAATGCCTGTGTCTACAAGCTTATGTACTTCTTCCAGGATAGCTTTTGCGCGATCTGGTGCCTGGCCGCGCTTCTTCTGTCGTATTAGGGGATATCCTTGTCGGATTTATAGCTTGTGCTCCGTGATAGAGCGTGGCACTCCAGTCATGTGCTTTGGTTCCTACGCAAAGATATTCAGGTTCTTTTGCAGGAGTGCGCATACAGCTGCTTTACCTTTGTCAGATAAAGATCCCCCAATCGATATTTGTTGATCTGGGTAATCAGGATGAATGGCGACCTTTAAGTTTGGTGTTTTTTCTGCACACTATTCTGGAATATTCTCCACATCACTGGTTACTGCGTTGCATTCTTTGGGTGGTACTGTGGTGTTGTAGAGGGTGACAATTCCTCCTTCCACCGGAAATTTGAGCATCCTATGTGCTGTGGATGGTACAGCGCGCATGGATGATATTTTAGGTCTCCCAATGATGCCGTTGTATGGTGAGGGAGACTTGATTACCATGAAATTTATCCACGTTGCTGTTGAGTGTTGTTCATCGCCTACAACTACGAGTAAGCGTAATTGCCCTATAGGCCAAATCTTTTCTCCTGTGAATCCAGTCAGCGACTTTGTGGCTGGTATCAATTGACTCTGTATCTCAGGTCGTAGCCTTTTGAAGCAATGATCATATAGGATGTCTGCAGATGCCCCCCATTGATATACATGCGGCGGATCTCGTGTCCCCCAATATGTATTTCGATAGTTAGTGGCTATACTACTGTGTTGTCCGCAGCTAGAGTGGGGAAGGATATCTCTTTTTCTGGAGAGAACTTTTGACTGACTTTTTGTTTTGTCTTGCGTTGCCATGACTGTATCATGTAGATGATGTCCGCTTTATCTTTGGGAGGTTCTTTCTTGCCTCCATTCCTTTGCTTATCCTTCCCTTCTTTAATGTTTTTTACGAGGTGATCCATTCTACCCTCCTTTACTAATTTTTCAATCAGTTGTCGTAGCTGGACACACTCGTTGGTTGTATGGCCCTTTTGGCCATGATATTCGCAGTATCCATTCCCTATGCGCTTATCCTCTGCGGTACGCATTGGCGGAGGCTTTGGGAAGTTTGCTCCTTCTGTTACAAATATTTCCCTCGGTGTCTTTGTGAGAGGGATATACTTGTCATTATCTCGTCCACTGCGATAATTCTTGCTGCGGTTGCTATTCTGATCACTGGATTGTCTCCTAGGCTGTTCTTGTTGCCTATAATTTGAGTAGCATTTTTTGCTGTCCGCAGCGGCTGCTTCTCCTTGTATGAAGGATCTTGTGCGCTTCATTAGCTCATCGAAGGTTTGGGGAACCTTGTCGTTTAGCTTCCGAATGAGTTCGGGGTTATTAATCCCATTCATGAACCCTGAAATTTTTAGGACTTTGGGACACGCTTTGACATGTATGCACTCATCTTTAAAGCGTTCCATATAAGCACTGGTTGATTCCCCTTGGCCCTGTTTTACTCTGTCTTCGTCTTCTTCTTCGCGACGTCTTCCTCTAGACTTCCAGTGTCCTGTTTCCTTATCCTCGTTGTCCGAGGAGTCGTTGGAGGAGGAGTAATCTCTTTTGCGGCGCTTGCGCCGGCTTCCTTCAGAGGAAGAGCTTGAGGGGCTTTCACTTGGGGATATTCTCCTCCCTAATCTGTCGTGAATTCTTTTGCTCCCAGACCTGGAGGAACCTTCGCTTGGTGAGTGTTGAGGTCCTAATCTGTCTTGTATCCCCCGACTACCAAGTCTGGAATGAACATTAGTGCGCCTCTCGCCGTCTTCATGTTCCTCTGAATATTGTGAGTCAGATGTCATACCCAGCCTATCATGGATAGTGGTACGTCTTTCATTGTTTTCGCATCTTCCTCGTAGGTGGCGCGGTGGTGATGCTTCGCGTTCAGGACCAAAGTTGAGCCGGGCTTGCAGGCTCGTACTCGACCTTCTCCTCGCTTCTTCTTGCATGAGGGCGGTTAGAGTTTCGTAATTTTTGGATACAAAATTACTCAACATTAGGTCAGGTGCGTCCTCATTCGCTGCAAGAATATCTGCCTCAGTATTGGGCACCCTACCTCGGTTAGGTGCGCCCGGCGGCACAGTGTTGTCCAATGTAGGTGCCGTTTGGTGAGGAGTATTGAAGAGGGTGCGCTGGAGTTCTTCAACGCTTGGGACTACGGTGGTGACTTGGGTAGTCCTTATAGCCAATTCCACCGCTGGGAGAGGTAGGGTTGGTCCCGGTTCTTGGTGACCAGGCGCATTGGTTATCCTAGAGGCCTGCCTAGGGGTCGAATCTTGTTGATTCTTCCTCTGGGGGTCACGTGTTTTTTCCAACTGCGGAGTCCGCTGGCTTGAATTTTTATTCTTCGTCCTTCTAGTTCCTTAGTTCTTAGTGTTGGTCTCACGGATGGCGCCACTTGTTGATACAAAAGTTGGGCGTTCCTAGTTTGGGCTCTTGCTCTCGTACCAATTCGCTCTTAATGCTTGAAACCTGCACACTAAGAAAGTAAACAAACACCGTTAGGCTTATCGTGGGATTGTCTCCCACGATTATCCTCCGGCGTGAGAGTAAGTAATCGGTTTTAGGGTTCTCGTAAGGAGTTTTAGGGTTTGTGATTCATACCTTTAATGAGAATTATGCCATTCCTTATATAGGTGCAGAATCCTCGTAGGTTTCTTGCTCCTTACTCTTCGCACACGTGGTGCTTATCCGGGTTAAGGATATCTATTCCGTAAATAGAAGATCCTTATCTATGCCCGGGTAGTTTTGGTTGGGTTTTGGGCTTCGTAAGTCTAAACCATTGGCGTTGTGGCCCAAGTCATTGTTATGATGGCCCACTCGTGATGGGTTTGGGCCTAGTAACGTTTATCATTTGGGCTCGTGGCCCAAATATAGACTATACGTCATCACCACCCGAACCCGATAACCCGATTCTTAATCGGGTCGGGTTGCGGGTCACTTTTAAAAAATTCAAAACCCGACTCAACCCGAGCCGACAAAACCGATAACCCCAATAACCCGACCCGATAACACCCCTAGTTGCAATTTTCACACCGATTAATTATTGATTGGTTAATTTGCCTTGGTTCTCATTCAATGACCAAACATAATATATAAGTTGCATAGAATAGTTCTAGACATAAGTTTAATGGGCAAGTCCATAATACAAATAATAATAACTAAACATGGACTAACAATACTATCTAACATCAATGAGTTAAGCAACGCTGTTAAATCAATTTGGTGAGAATGTCTGTTAAAGTAAGCAAACATGTTAGATTAATTTAAAAAAGACCTTAAAAAGGGGGGGGGGGGGGGAAAGTAGACTTATCAAGCAAGCATAAGTGTGGAGGGTGTGGTGATAGGTTTTACTACACCACATCAGCTTCACGTCAGCTTTTTCTCTCTCTTAAACTTTTTCCTTCAACTTTCCCTTAACCATTGCAGCGCATTCCTTCTCTTCTATTAATTTTTTTTTCTCATTTTTTCTCATTTAGAAATACCCCTAACACACACATACCCACTATAAGATACATAAAAGAAATAAAATACTAATTCTTTTTCTTGGATGATGTGTTCTTTTTGTTGGTATGCATGCTTTTAAGTGCGGGAGTAGAGTCCCGCTAGAGATGCTTTTTGCAAATTCCCGTATAGCTTGCATTGAGTTTCCCGCTAGTTTCCTGTTGGTGCACCCTATAGCCTAAGGAAAAATTTGATCAAAGTGTGATAGGTCAGTGCGTGAAAACTCGGTTTGAACATTGTTGCCTTGTGAAGAGGCCCTCATCCCAAAAATTCAAGACCTACTTTGCCAACTTCAAACAATTTTCTATTTCTTACTCTACTCTATATAAGTAACTCTTCTGATAGAGTATATCTTACACACTGCCATTAGATCAATGAAAACTGCAGCACAATGGAGCGCGGTTTACATGCATTGTCATTTTTAAGCTTGTTACTACTGCTTTCTAGTTTATTCTCTATCAAAAACTGTCTACCATGACTTTGTAGTACGTTCTTTTATTTCTTCAACACGCAAGAGTACAAATTGGTTGACTGTTGGTTTTACCTTGGAATTTATGAGTCGCAAAGGAGCAAAAACCAAAAGAAAATTAGTGTGGATAAATAACTTCATTTTGCTATTGATCGGAGTTCTCGTATTTTCGATTCGTTTGTTTTTGATATAATTTGGTTTTATTACGAAATCCTGGATATATTAGAGATTCAAGTTGATAATGAAAAAAATTGATGAACAAAGTATGTTGTAGAAAAACATTGATGAACAACATGTATTATGATGAACCCTGATGAACAACATGGACATTAATGTCTTTTTCATCAGTTAGTTTTGTTCATCAATCTTATTTATTAATTAGTCTTATTTACCAGTTAATTTTGTTCATCGGTCTTGTTCACCGGTTAGTTTTGTTCATCAATTATCTAAAAAAACACGTTCATCATTTCATCAGTTTTCTAAAAAAAATCATGTTATTCATTAGTTTTATAAAAAAAATCATAATGTTCATCAGTTTTATAAAAAAATCATAATTTTCATCAGTTAGATCACAATGTTCATCATTTAAGAGTGGAAATGACAAAAAATGATCTTAAAAAGGTAAAAGGAGTCACTTGTCACAATGTAAAATCCCATAAAATTCGGTACAACGGAAGCATACATGTTACTAATGGTGCTACCAAATTGGTACACAACACAAGGTATAGAAAACAGATTTACCTTATCAATTTTAGAAGAAATTTCATTACCAAAAGTATTAAGTTTACATCATTCAAAATACAGTGCGGAAATACAGGCCATAAAAGGATTTAGGCGGTCTTAAATATTTATCAGAGTGTCTATGACCATGCCCTTTGCCAAGCGCCTCCAGAAACAAGCTATCACCTTAAACATGAAAATACATGCTAAAAGTATCAACACGAGGTTGGTGATAATCCTACCTAATCTGCTCACCTTCTACTAATCAAAGAAACGACAGTATGGACAAACTTGCTCGTCTACACTCATAGGAAATCGTTGCACATCATATAGTGCCGATTCCCATCCTTTAAATCCTGATGGTCATCTCACACCCAAATTTTGTCAATCACTCCCAAGAGCCATGAGAACAGATCTGGATATGAGTACTGTGTATCATCCCCAGACTGATGGCCGAGTGAAGAAATCATTCAAACGTTAGAGGACATATTGTGTGCCTGCATAATCGAGTTTGGCAATGGATGGGATAGATGTCTCCTGTTGCCAAATTCTCTTATAACAATACCTACCACTCCAGTATCTCAACGGCACCGTAAGACACACTTTGTGGTTGTAAATGCCGATTGCCGAATTGTTGGGTAGAAGTTGGAGATACTTGACTTACTGGCCTTGAACCTATTCCTAAAACTACTAAGAAGATTGTTTAGATCCAAAAACAGAGATGCAAGCTGCTCACAAATCGTTAGAAGAGTTATAATGACAAATGACGTAAACCTCTTTAATTCCTAGTTAAAGCCTAGATTATGCTTAAAGATTCACCATGAGAAGGTGTGATACGTTTAGTAAACGTGGAAAGCGTAATCCTCGCTATATAATCCTTTCAATATCCTTGCTGGAGATGAACCAGTAGCTTACAGATTCGAGCTACCGTCAGAGCTTAGCAATATTCACCGTTTTCATGTGTATAATCTGAAGAAATGTCTTGATGATGAGACAATTGTTATTCCTCTGGAAGAGGCCCAGATTGTTGAACGTCTAAAAGTTTATTGAGAAACCTATCGAAATCATGGACCGTGAAGTCAGGCAACTTAAGCAAAGTAGTATCCCTACTGTCAACTTCGTTTAAACTCACGAAGAGGTCCTGAATTCGCATGGGAACGTAAAGATGAAATCAAGCAAAAGTATCATCCTCTCTCTTTTCAACCGTAACGGGTAACTTGAATTGAATTGCGAGGACGCGATTCCGTTTAAAGTGGGTAGACTATAATACCATGTAATTTTCCAGACGTATTTTTAATGATGCAAACTTTTGGCAATGAAATTTCTTCTAAAACAGATAAGGTAAATCCGTTTTCTATACCTTGTGTTGTGTACTAATTTGGTAGCATCCCAGTGACATGTATGTTTCCGCTGTACCGAATTTTATGGGTGTCACACACAATGTGGTGAATTTTTAAACTTTTTAGATTATTTTCAGTTTCTACAAAATCACAACCCATATAACTTTAAACCGAAATATGAAGTAATCACAATAAACTTTTAAAAATCTGAAAATACGTGATTATACTTTGTATGACAGTGAGTTTATATATTATAAAATTAGTTGTTAACACAAATGTTGTTACCAAAATAAGCTCTTTACTACAATATTCGTTCTAAAATTATGGTCCTTATATTCATTTTGGATGCATAAAATAATATTCGTTTTTTTATGTTAAACTATATGTTTTTTTGTGATTTATAATTTTGAAACCGGGAGAGTACCTAATTGAGTAAATTAAAACATTAAAAATTTTAATAAGATAAATTAAATGTTATACCACCTAAATTAAGAAAAAAAAAATATGTGGGATGATTTGCACACTTTAACTTATTATTTATACACTCAAATGTATAAATAATTAAAGCAAAATGTCACTATTGTACAAGTATCTAAAACATGCATCGGAGTGTTTTAATCAATTTTAATTGTGTGCGAACTAATTCCAAAAAAAGAGGTTGTAACCGAACAACTGAAGTTGTTAGAAATTAGTTACAAAACCATTAAATAAATAAATAGAAAACGTTGCATGAGCGGTTTATGAATCCTCACTCACGCCAACCAACCAACCAGCGACGGAGCCAGTGGGGGGGCTGGCGGGTGCTTGGCCCCCCTCAACCGGCCAAACTAGCCTACCTTTGTAGTTTGATTTTCTGATATACGTTTATGTTTTTTTTTTTATGTTCTCTAAGTGCTTACCATTAGTGACTTTAAAAAACAGGGTATGGCACTATGGCTTCTATTCTTTGTGATGGGGAAGACAACCAACAAGCAGATACTAGTATTTGTGGGGTCAAGGAAGTTTTGTTTTATTATTAAACTTTACTAAGATGTAGAAATATTGTTTGACCCCTTTAACATTTAATGATTGACAAAGTTAACCCCATCTTAATACGTTTGCTCAAAATGTTTGGTTTGAGACAAAAACCCTTTTTATTTTCTAAAGTATTACTCGTATTTGTTATCCTATTTGTTAACTTTTTGATATTAAAAAAAAGTAAGACGAGTAAATCGAAATGTACAAGTTTCTTATTGGAGTTGTAAGTTGTAACAACAAAATCGAATTAAAGTTGGCCCTTTTAAGAATACTCATAATTTTGACAGTCTATAATTTGTGTGTTACTATCACGTAGTAAAAAATTTCGGCCCCCCTTAACTTAGATTCCTGGCTCCGTCTCTGCAACCAACTAACCACTCCATCTTCTCATAACAAAAACGGTTAAACCTAACTTCCCACCTTCCTTCTTACAACCAAAACCATTTCACATACATTTCATTTCCATCTTTTCAAAACAAAAACCAATGACGTCATCATCATCAAATGGCGACGTTAACTTATTCAAGAACAAGAAAGGGTCATGGACCCCAGAAGAAGACGCCAAGCTGATACAGTTAGTGGAAACACATGGTGCGAGAAACTGGTCTGTGATCGGGTCAAGTATACCCGGAAGATCCGGCAAGTCATGTCGTCTCCGTTGGTGCAACCAGCTCAGCCCCAACGTCCAACACCGCGCCTTCACTCCTGAAGAAGATGACGTCATCGTCCGTGCACACCTCATCCATGGCAACAAGTGGTCCGTCATTTCCAAGCTCTTGCCTGGTCGTACGGACAACGCCATTAAGAATCACTGGAACTCGACTCTCAGGCGACGCGGACTGACTCTGACTCGGTTTTCTGAGAGTGAGTCGACCCAGTCTGATGATGATAATGATGAGGGTTTGGGTTTTAAGAATAAAAAGAGGAGGTGTGTGAGTGTGAGTGACGTCAGCAGCTGTGATGGGATGACGGTTTTGACGCTGTTGCCACCTGGAGATGGGGAGAAGAAGAAAGGTGATGATGAGGACACGTGTCTTGTGGATGTCATGAAGAAGATGATTGCTAAAGAGGTTAGGAGTTACATTGATGAATTGAGGGCTAAAGATGGCCTGTCTTTCGGGCCTGTTTTTGCCCAACAGAGTGAGTGACTGATTGAGAGGGTGATTTCATTGTTTAGTCTTTGAGGATATTAGACGAATCAGATTAAGGTAATGTTATATGTATTTTGTTTCTAAGATTTTATGACTTAAGAATGTCTTCTTCTAGATATATTTATGAGATAGTAGTTTTCATCTGATTTTATTTTTCGAAGCTGCAAATTGTTATGGAATGTAGATGTAATTTGAATCGCGGTCTTAATCACAGTTTGCATAAGACATTGTTGCATTGTTAGAATTGTTGTCATCAAGCAAAGATTTTATGTCGCATATACTGCTACAAAAGTTTATTGCTTGAGCGTTTATTTCACCTAAAATAACCAGTATACGGGTTTATATCGAACACGAATGCACATTGAACCATCATTAACTAAAGCAGCCAGTTTGATGTGCACATGATATTGGTAGTTTGGTCATCTCATAATTTGGTCTAGCTAGATGTGGCTTTGGTGTCAAATCAGATCATGGAACGGGCCCGACTCGATCTTTTGAGTCTAATCAAATCACATCATGAGCCAAACTTTTGAGTTCAGTCGTGAGCCGAACTCAATCATTTGAGTTGGTCATGAATTTGCGGGGCCAAATTGGTCATGATCTTTTGAGTCTAATCAAGTCACATCTTTCGCATTTCAAAAATAGTTTATAGGCAACCTAAACTTGTATTTGTTTTTGTTTAAAACATTTCTGGCCAAACTTATGCCGAAAATTTTGAGAAACAACAACAAAGAATCTTTTATATTGAAATATTATATGGGTTTCAATTCTTCTAGTATGATATGCTAAGTTTTGGATTCAAAATTCATCTCTCATAGTTTGATATTATTGACTGTTTTTTTTAGGTAATATTCTCATATTATGCTATACCTGTATTAAAGTGTCGTTACAAGTCGTTATACAGGTAATAAGAACATGGATTTGAGGTATTAGCTAAAGAAAATAGCGAGCACCATGAATTTATAACTACGTTGGCG
Organism: Artemisia argyi; assembly: GCA_030686995.1. NCBI lineage: Eukaryota > Viridiplantae > Streptophyta > Magnoliopsida > Asterales > Asteraceae > Artemisia > Artemisia argyi. Next base: position 169,384,676 of record CM060706.1, on the reverse strand, counting down.
AATAATTACTCATTCTCATTGAGAAACAGAAACAATATACTACTTTGTTAGTCCAAAAGATGGACATCATGTACCATCATCCAAGCTTAAAACTTCAAGTAAGCAACGAAGTCAATTAATTATTCAAAGGGAGAATTTCGAATTGGCAACATTAGTAGCAGGGAAATCATGCAGATTTGCAGCTTAAACTGGGTATTTTGCCAATGTGCTGTTGCTTGTAGAGGTTTTCATGCAGATCTGAGTGACAAGTGCAAAAGCTTAAATGGCAAAGATCCAAAGCTTTCACGTGAGCTCTAACTTCCAACTAGTTCTTTTCAAGGGATGTATTACTTGTACTAAAAACGATTTAGCATCTATATCTCAAAAGTATAAGACAATACATGATATACATTAAGCTCCGGGTAAAGCTGGTCATTTGAAAAGTTGTGGACTTAATAGTTCTTTAGATCATATTAACAATATGTTGTCTCTGAACACGTTACAATATATGGCAATTAAAAAAAAAATAAAAAAATAAAAAAAATAAAATTAATGCATCTTGATAGGCAGGAAAACCTTTTTTGTGTCAGATCAGAATTGAATTTGAAACAAAGTTCTCTTATGGAAAAGATCACTACACTCTGGATTCTTAAGGAGTAGTCATGCTTCCGAAATCATCCATACCTTCCAAATCCACTAATAATATCATTCCACCTCATTCATACTTTTTTCATACATCTCAACCACTTTTTAGTGGCAATCATGCCTTTTTCATACCTCCCAACTAATTTTATTTTTTTATTTTTTATTTTCATAAATTAAATTAAACAATTTAATAAAAACATAAATATTTCATTAATAATTAAAATAACATTACATAATAATTGGAAAAAAAATACATAATTATATCTAAAAATCGGTAGGCCATTCATATTTCTCCGCGTACGCACGTTTTTTGGCAATAGTGAATTCTCGCATAACCATATTGGTTATGTGTTCATGCGGCTCGTTATAGAATTTCATTGCCCGAATCATAGCCTTTTCGTTAGCATTTTCGAGTTGTGTCGTCATCAACTGTTTGGACAATTGATCCTTTGCACGTTTTTCTGCCATCGCCTCATCCAACGCTAGTGCTTTCTTTGCCGTATAGTTCTCAATAAACTCAACAGCACTATTCTTTGTCGACGACTCGCTAGCGGTCTTTTTCCCTTTTCTTTTTGATACAGGAGTTGTGTCGTCATTTAGATCCGGAATAACAGGATCAACATTGTCATTGCTTCCGGACTCATAGTAGCTAGATTCCGACGACTTTCTTCGTTTGTCGGAATGAGATATCGAATATAATTTTTCAAAACATGGTTGTTCCAACCATTTCGGTTCTCCCTTAACAACCTTCGACGCTTCAATATGATTAAAAGAAGTGCCCTTATTTCTCTTATCATAATCGGACATGGCATTATGCATGACGTTGACATCGTCACACCCACTCTCACGAATGCGATTCTACAATTAAAAAAGTATATAAATTAACACAAGTATATAAATTAACACACCATCCATGATAAAAATGTATGTGTTTGAAAGTATGAAAATGGAAGTGTTTTTAGTTTAATATATATATAGAGATTTATTTATTTATTTATTTATTTTCCTTGTGGTCCCAACGTTCCAAAATACTCCCAACGGTTACTTTTCAACGTTTGAAATCTCCAAACCGCGGAAGCAAATATTGCCGTTGGAACAATGCCGCTGGCCATACCGCCGAGGTGGCGGCGGTGTTCACCGGCGGTATGGCCATACCATTGGGTGATGCCGATGCCACTGCCACCGTTCTAACAAATACTCCTTACGGCCTAGAAGCTGAAAATTGCATACAGGATCTGGAAATACTAGAGTGATTGCAGACAAATACAAGTAAACGAATGAGGTTTTCCCTAACAGGTCACCCGGGGAAGACGAGTCTTCAACTCAAATGCGTACCTAGTGAGATTTGAACCCTAGACCTCTTTGTGAGGACATTAATTGCCATACAACTAGGCCACTTTGGTGGTGGTTTGTAGACAAATACAAGTGGCAAAAACAAATGAACTTACGAGCTCATCCACTAAATAGTTATCGAGGTAAGCAAATATTAACAAATAGATAAACTAAATTGCAATTCCAGCCAAAATATTAAGAAAAGAATAGCAATGCTAATGTCGTAACAAGACACCAGTTTAATAACGCCTTTCAGCAAGCAAATGAGCCAAGTTCCAACACATACTAATAATAGAACCTGTCTTTACCAATTTTAATGAACGACTTCTGTTTAATGTTCTAAGAAGCATCAACAATCTTGAAATCAATCACTTTTCCCTACCTGGGATCCAATTTCCTGTAGGTAATGTTCAGCATCCAGAGCTGCCATGCACCCTTCATACAACCAGGCAAAAAAAAAATAAAAGTCACACATAGGTTACATACATATAAATTTTTTAACTACACCGGTTCATACTTAATAAGTAACTCAAATCATATATTATACAATGCACAAAACTTTATTGCAATAGCCCTTTATTCAGATGATTGGTTAACATTTCCAATTAATATCCAAGCTTATATGCCTTATGATGAAGTATTTTAAGGGGCGTTTGGTTTACATTAGAGTATGACTATGGGCATTGGAATTGGAATGGGAATGGGTTTGGAAACCCAACTTACTTGGTGGGTTTAGAAAATGCCTATATTTATGGGTTTGATTCCTAATTTCAAAACCAAACCTACAAACCAAACATCTATAATGGGAAGGAAAGTGATTCTCTCATTCCCTACCCTCAAACCAAACATCCCTTAGTCAAACTGTTACTAGTCTGTTTGCAACTTGAGAGCTGATGTGAACTGTCATTCTGTCAATTTTAGGATGCTAGGTTTCATAGTCCTCTATGTACAATTGCAAGAAATTGTTAATGTTTAGTAATGCAAACCACATGGGCTTGCTTAGACCATGAAACATCTCTAAAAAAAGTTAAACAATTAGCTCCCCTCATGCTTCCATCTTTCCTTCCTAATACCAACTTAATTTAAATGCTAGTATGATTGACCCAAACCGAACATTCTGGAAACCAATCCAAAAATATAAACTATAGTGTGACATAATAAGTCGCAACTGGTAACTAAGAGAGAAAATAGTATATAAAAAACTAGGGGAAAAAATAATAATTACTGTTGTACAATAAGAATCTAATATGCTAACAGATATATCAATCCTTTCGAGAACCATACAAGCACAGTGTAGTGTCTATTATAAATCATGTCTAATCATACCTTAGTACTTTTTAAATCATGCACACCAATTTTTTAGAATCATATCCGCATCTAGAATGTAGTGGGTGAAAAGCTCACAAAAATATCTTTTTAAATCATACATGCATCTAATGCGTAATAATTCTTTAATCCTTTCTTTTTTTTCTTTCCAAAACCATGTCTGGAAACTTCATATGGGCTTTGGTAAATCATATAGGCTTTGTAAATACAAATTATAAAGGTCTCACATTCTCAACCAAGTTCTTGTGGATCCTACCCCTATTCATACAGCAACTTTCCAAACATTTTCATAGCTTGTATTTCCCTATTGTCCATCTACAATTCAAGACTTTAACTCTATAGCGATTAACTTCACATATCTGTAAAACCTTTTTCACTATAACAAGCTGTCGTATGCCAATACTCTTCCTGAGCCTTTTACTTATGAATGAGTTGATTCACTTATATATTATAACTAATGGGTCAAGCAGGTGAGATCAAATTGAAATAAGAGCTTAAAATTATATCATTCAAATGGATAGAATGAATCAAATGGGTGAAAGTCGCCCAAAGTGTATGTTTAATGCATAGAACATTCCAAATTAAAATCAAACTATCGCTGAAATTATAAATATTTTTTAATCAACTTTGACACACTACTTACCTAAGATAGGCTACAAAGATTTAAGAAACAAGTGTTCCGGGTCACCAAACCCAGGCCATATCTACCCGTACAAATAAATACCCCTTTTGACTCATTACACATCCCACCCATTCTCCATTTCTAATATATCATAAACCTAACAGAACATAAAGCTGAATACATCTATCAATTTCATTAACAAGCCTTAGAAAATAGCTCCCATCAACAGTTTTACCATGATGATATGCTTTTGCCCAGCCAAATGCCCCAACTAACGTCTATGAAAATCTATTCAATGTAACATACTACATGGCAGATTTATGAAATTATCGAAGTGATAAACAACAAGCAAAGCAAGCAACCATTATCAATAGATAGCTAGAAACTGCAAACTAGATATAGTCAAATAAGTCAGCAGAATTCATTCACATACCAGAACCCGCAGCAGTAATAGCTTGCCTATACTTCTTATCCTGAACATCACCGGCAGCAAAAACACCCTTCACACTCGTAACTGTACTCCCTGGTATGGTCACAACATACCCATCCGAATCAAGCTCCAACTGCCCATCCAAAAACTTAGTAGCAGGCTCATGCCCAATAGCAAAAAACAAGCCACCCAACATTCTTCACCTTCAAATCCGAAACCTCACCACTGACAACATTCTTCACTTTCAAACCACCCAAAGTCTTCTTCCCTTCCTCCCCATAGGCCTCAACAACCGCCGAATTCCAAATCACCTCAATCTTGTCATTATTCAACGCGCGCTGCTGCATAATCTTACTCGCCCTAAACTCCCCCCTCCTATGAATTATATAAACTTTGGACCCATACTTTGTCAAAAAATTGGCTTCCTCCATCGCAGAATCCCCTCCACCAATAACAGCCAACGCCTTTCCTCTAAAAATAGGCGCGGCACCGTCACAAACGGCACACGCAGATATCCCCTTATTCCAAAACCCCAATTTCCCATCCGAACCATCCCCAGAGCCAGGAAAGCTCAACCTTCTCGCAACAGCCCCAGTAGCAACCACAACAGCATCACATAAAACAGTTTTCGAGTCCGTAAAAACCTTAAACGGAGTCGACTTAAAATCGACTTTCGTAACCGTCTCAGAAAATATCTCAGTACCAAATCTAACAGACTGACTCTTACATCTTTCCATTAACTCAAACCCTAAAATCCCCTCCGGAAAACCCGGGAAGTTTTCCACATCAGTAGTGGTAGTTAACTGGCCTCCGGCAGCTATGTCGTTAGCCATCCATCCTTCAAAGAGGATAGGTTTGATTTCGGCTCTGGCGGCGTAGATGGCGGCGGTGTGGGCGGCTGGCCCGCTGCCGATTATGCAGAGACGGGTCTTTAGATCGTCCATTTTGGCGGCGGCGGAGGTAAATGATGAGGGTTTTGTGGCGGCGGCTGTTGAAGATGAGATGGCGGCTACAGTTAGGAGATTCCTGGCTTTGTAAATGAGGTTATAGAGTTTAGGGAGACGGTGTTTCATTTACTGTATGTTTTTAAGGGGTTTATTTGTGTTGTCTCTTTGAATTACTTTTGTATGTATTTAATAATAAATTTACTTTTGTCACTGTGTGATCGTGAATAATGCTGTTGACCTTAATGGCAATTAAGTAATTTTATTGTTATTTTGATGATTATACAACCATTGGTGTAAACTGTATAATCAAGTGACCACTGCAATAATTTGTATCGCTTTGCTTTTGGTAAAATACATGCTTCTCATTTCTATCAATTTTAAGTTGCAGTAGAAATAAATTTGTGAAAATGAAAGCATAATTATTAATAAAATGTGTTTTGGCTTATATATACTTTGACCATCCAATTCCGTTCTTGTGTTCTGCATATTTGTACAGCAGCAAATCAGATGTTGCCGACCACCTGCTGCTGATCATCTTGCCATTTAAGGCAATGTCAGTGATCACTTAGAACTTGTGGTTAAGTTACATTTTATAAGGCCATACAAGACAATGCCAATGACCCTGCTGTTGTTTCGCAGATGTGTGCTTCCCTATATTTTCTTCAAACCACAGAATTTCTGCATAAACTGCTACTTGTCATCATTTAAATGTTAATGATTAATGATTGCTTGCGTTAACTGGTATGTCATTTCAGGATCCACATAATATCTATAATTGGTAGAATTCAATGTTTTGCAATTACTTATCGACAGATAAAAAAGACTATCTGTGGACTGTGGAGTCTTCCATTATCTTCAGAAGAGGATATTCTGAGGTACTGTTTGAGAAAAAGTTGTCACATGCAAAGTCTCTTTCTAGCTTGCTATATGTTTGGTTGGAGGCGATTTTCACTTGAAGCTCGATATTTCATAATGCAAGTCTCCTTGTGGATACTACAGTTCCGTACAGCTTTGGCTCTATAAACAACTCCCTGCTGTTATAGTTCACTTTAGTTATTGTGTTGTATTGCCAGCCTTGAAGACAAACGATACGTGTGTCCGAGTAAATAACACATGGTTACATCTTTTTGCCATCTAATTTTATTTGCCTTTTGTTCTGATTTACGGAAGATGAGTACATTTTTTGCCTTTCTTTACATCAGTTGTGAGATAATTAAGAAATTTGACAGTTTTGTTGATGACCTGATGGTACTCTACATAGCACGACCTACCAAACAACCTAAGTTGTATATGGTCATTAAAAATGTCAGAAAAATCCAAGTTTCATGGTTTGTGATGCAAATTGTATAAAACATTGTCATAGGCTGTGAAGATATATCCGTAACAGGATATACACAGTGTATCCAAAACCTTAGAAGGGGCACAAGATGACTGAGGCAATGACAATAAAACTAGCGGTCTTAAAATGGTAGGACGGGTCAGGTAACGGGTCAAAATGAGTTTGGGTTACGGGTTGAACCATTACTTTTTACCAATATCCCCCCTCTCTCCCCTTTCTTGGGATTACTAAATTCAATTTCAGAATATAATATTTGTTATATGCCTATTTCTAAATCAAAGGTGATAAACAGGTGTGGAAAATAAAAGTAATAGCTGAGTTTATTTATTACCAATTTGGTATAAACTTGACCCGAAAAGTCTAAAGTTTTACCCTTAGGTAATCATGTACATGTGTGGCTGAACCTTCAATATAACTTACCATGTTTATATTATTGTGATGGTCATACACCCATTTATATTTCAGCAAGAATACGTTTCACCAAAACTATAAGTTCACAAGACAAGGATCATTCTTTGTGGCAAATTTTATGTTTAAAACTGCCTGCTCCTTTATCTGTTTTTGTTTCGTTTGTATTACGTAGATTGGAAGGTGTAGTAGACAATATTTGAATCTGACATTAATGAGGCTCGGATACAGGGCCGGTCCTGAGTTTTCTACTGCCTTGGGCGAGATGATTGAAACATGCCCCTACGGGGCAGGTCCTCAGTTTTTTGTCATGCAAGTCGTAAGTTTTTTTATTGACATGTGCGAGATGACTTAAAAACGCCTTGCAAAAGATTGCAAACAAACAAGACGCTATCTTTTAAAGTTTTAGCTTGCGAACAAAACCCGAAACTTAAATAATTATTTAACGTATCTTATTTTATTTAATGAGTTATTGACATTTAACATCATGTTTTATTTTCTTACTGCAACGTAATAACAAAATATATATGTCTGACTAAATAACATATCTTTAGACATTATCCATAAAGATAACACAAATGACATTTGTTTTATAACGACAATTTTTACTATCTCACGACATTTATACCACAAATTTATCTCACATGTCCTAAGCACAATTTGAACCCGCAACCATTTATATGAAAAACTTTTACACAACATGAGGTACAATTGAGACACAAGTTTTTTGATACACAAATGACATTAGTTATCATATCAGTTTATTTCAGAAAACACTAACATTAGTAATTAGTTAGATATCAATATTGCAAAAGATGGGTTTTGGGAATAAATGGTGTAAATGGATCGAGAGCTGTTTAAAATCAGCAACAATGTCAATTCTGGTTAACGGATCACCAACAGAGGAGTTTTGCTTGAAAAGAGGGGTAAGACAAGGTGACCCGCTTTCTCCTTTTCTTTTTATTTTAGCCGCGGAAGGACTTAATGCGATTTTAAAAGAAGCAGTTGATAAGGGTGTGTTTAGAGGCGTTAAGATCGGTAATGATAATGTGGTAGTTTCTCATCTTCAATATGCGGATGACACTATCTTTCTCGGGGAATGGAATAAAGAGAATGCGAAAGTCCTTATGTGTATTCTAAAGTGCTTTGAGGAAGTCTCCGGTCTTCGAGTTAACTATAATAAGAGCAAGCTATATGGGGTCGGAGTTAATGATTTGGAATTAAGGGATATGGCGAGTTGGATGAAATGTGGAGTTGGTGAGTTCCCTTTTATGTACTTGGGGCTACCAGTCGGTGAAAATATGAGGAGGATAGGGGCTTGGAATACCGTGGTCGAGAAATTCAAATATCGGTTGGCCGACTGGAAAGCAAAATCGATGTCGTTTGGGGGGCGCTTAACATTGGTTAAATCGGTTCTAGGAAGCTTACCATTGTACTATTTTTCGATGTTCCGTGTGCCTTTGAGTGTGATAAAAGAACTCGAAAGAGTGAGAAAAAACTTTTTTTGGGGTGGGGTGGGGGAGTGTAAAAAAGTATCTTGGGTTAAATGGGATAGGTTACTAGCCTCAAATGGGGAAGGGGGGTTAAACATTGGGTCACTTCGGGGGAAAAATCTAGCTCTCTTGGGCAAATGGTGGTGGAGATTCAAAAGGGAGGGGGGGTCTTTGTGGGTTAGAATATTAAAAAGCATTTATGGAGAAAGTGGAGGGCTTGGCGACATTAGAGGTGTAGGGAGGTCGGTCGGGGGGGGGAGGGGTGTGGTGTGATATCATTAGGGTGGGGGATGAATTGGAGGGTCTAGGATTAGAGTTTGTTTCTTCGTTTGTTGGGGAGGTGGGGAATGGTAATGATATTAGATTTTGGATTGATAAATGGGTAGGTGAGGATAGGCTTTGCGATAGATTTCCGAGGCTTTACCATCTCGATAGGTGTAAGGAGGGTAAGGTGGCGGGAAAAGGGAAATGGGTAGATAATGCTTGGTGTTGGGAATGGGAATGGGTTAGAAATCTTAGAGGGAGGGTATGTAAGGATTTAGAGGAATTAAATGTGCTTTTACAAAATGTTGTTATCAAGTTTGATTGTAGGGATCGTTGGAGGTGGGTGCTTCATGAAAATGGTGATTTCACGGTTAGAGAATTAACAAAGTTGGTGGAAGAAAAGACGCTTGGCGTGGCTAGTGGAGTTGTGGCGACAACTTGGAACAATTGGGTTCCAAAAAAAGTCAATATATTTGTGTGGAGGGCACTAAGGGGTAAACTTCCGGTTCGAGAAGAGTTAGACAAGAGGGGCATTGATTTAGATTCCTTATTATGTCCCTCGTGTGGCGATGTGGTGGAATCGTGTTCTCATTGCTTGGTCATGTGTAACTTTGCTATGAGTGTGTGGGACAAAATTTATAGTTGGTGGAAGATTGGGGTGGTTAATGCTTTTTCCATTGAGGAATTCTTTGCTTCTAATGGAAACGCTAATATCCCTAGTCATTCATCTAAAATGTGGCAAGCGGTGATTTGGACATCCGGGTACTTTATATGGAAAGAGAGAAACGCACGAGTTTTTAAAAGGAAAGCTTCAAGTTTAAACAAAATAGTGCAAGATATTCAACTTAAAAGTTACGAGTGGATTGTGAGAAGATCCGGAAAGAAAAGCGAGATGAATTGGCAACATTGGCTTTTTGATCCAGTAAAATGTCGAGTTCGATGAAGTTTTATGGTAGTTTGCCAATGTATCTGCAATCTGCAGGTTTGCTGCATATTTTTTGTTTTCAGTCGCTGTGATTGCTACTTCATTTCAAGGCAGTGTTTGGCTCAAGTGGTACTGTGACTGTTGCAAGTGAATATGTGAAGGCTGTGTTCGGTACTGTGTATTTTATCTCCACTAATGTACATGAAGACAAGGTTTGGCTCAAGTGCTATAGTGATTGTTGCAAGTGACTGTGAAGACAGTTTTGGTTTTATATAACCTGCTGCATATTTTACTTGTTGTGGTTCTTTTGTTTCTAAAGTCAAGTGTGGGCCAAGATGTTTGCTTAGTGTTTTGGTTTGCAAATTTGTGTCAGGTATTTGATGCATAATGGTGTTGGTTCATGCTTGTGTCATATAGCTCTTTTGTCCTTGCTATTAGGTTCATAAAGGCTTGTTTGGTTTTGGTTGTTTTGGTTGTTACTTGTTTCTTTTGGGATCTATCCCCCTTAATTGTCTTGTTAAGGTGGTGGGTTGCCTTTTCTTTGTATCTTGTTCCTTGTTTTGGTTCTTTAATACATGTTGCCTTTCAAAAAAAAAAAAAAAAATATTGCAAATATATCAATCTTGCAAATCTCATTCATGGGTTAAAAAATAGCTCATTCAAAATAATGATGAGTTGAGATACAAAAATAAAAATACAGAAATTAAATGTAATACTAAGAAATTAAAATTTTGTTTCCCATATTCCTATGTTGACGCAACCCTTTTGCTTTTTCTACAATACTCACGTGACCTATGTTGTCAAAGAAGAAAAATAGGCAACTGTGTATATGATTTCCAGCGAGCTTAATTTCATTAAAAGCATTGCCTCTCTCCATTTACTCTTCTTTCTTCTTCGAAAGCAACATCAAATACCTGATAATGAAAATGAATGTCATCGTCTCTTAAAAATGAGCGCTGACAGCTTATAAATTAAGAATTACATTGTTGGATACATTGTTATCAAGCCTCACTGAAAATGCAGACAATGGACCATTTTGGAAGAAGGCTTGGTACCCCTTTTTATCGCTTCCATAATTAACAATTGAATGTACATGGACATTTTGGTATCATTCACTATCAACTGTTTTGGTGTATTAATATGGGTTTGAAAGCATTTCATGGCAATAGAAGCATATAACTACACTTGTAAAACAAATTTATTATGCCAAAGGGTGTTAAGAAATGAACCTTACAAAACTATATACTCAAATGTAGGATGAGGTACCGAAATAGCTCATTATAAAAGTCATCAAGATGAAAAATGGTCTTGACAGCAGGTTTTCTCATCTAGACCATCCGGCACAACAACCCAATTACTCTTAATACACCCGGTCCTTTCAAAAGGAGATCATAGACTTTGTTAAATGATACTCCTTGTCAATTAAATAATGATATATTTTAAGAAGATGAAAAGGAGGAGGTGTGTGAGTGTGAGTGACGTCAGCAGCTGTGATGGGATGACAGTTTTGACGCTGTTGCCACCTGGAGATGATGGGCAGAAGAAGAAAAGGGGATGGTGGAGGGGTGTCATAAAACCCGGCGTTCGGGTCAATTCGGGTCGGGTCAACTCGGGTCAAAAATCATATTCGGGTCAACCGGGTCAACCCGAATTGACCCGAGTTCTAAACAAGGTCGGGTTCGGGTATGTTTTTTCAGCCTTGACCCGACCCGAACCCGATTTGACCCAACTAAACTAACACTTTACAATGTAAAAATACTCGGGTCGGGTTTGGGTATGTTTTTTGAAGGCTTGACCCGAGTAGACCCGAACCCGGCCGGGTCAACCCGACTGACAGCCCTAGTGGAGATTGAGGACACATGAAAAAGATGATTGATGAATGAGTTGCTAATTAAGGATGGCTTGTCTTTTGGGCCTGTTTTGGCCAAACAGATGTTATGAGTTAAGGCTGTCTACTTTGAGTTTATATATAAGTTGTTTCTACTTTCATTTTCGAAACACAGGTTATTGTTAAAGAATATGGAGGTAATTTGAATCATGGTCTTTCTCACAGTTCACATAAGATAGTTAGAATTGTTGTCATCAAGTAAAGATTTTATTCTCGCATATACTACTACAAACTTTGTTGCTTGAGAGCTTATTTTACCCGAGGTAACTAAATATAAGGGTTTGCATCGAACATGAATGCACATTGGGTTACTATTAAGTATTAACCTAAACCAGCCAGTTTGGTGTGCACATGATATTGGTAGTTTTGTTGCTCTTTTAATCTGATCTAAAAGTGGCTTTGGTCTCAAATCACATCATGGAACGGGCCAAACTCAACCGTTTGAGTCTAATCAAGTCACATCGTGAGCCGAGCTCAATCATTTGAGTCAGTCATGAATTTACAGGGCCAAATTGGGGGACTAGTATAGACTTAGACCAAAACAAATTCGTTTATTTACACGAACCAAGGCAAATAAGTTTTTCTTTATAGTAAAGACCTAAGAACCAGGCTGCACAGCTGATGAGATAACGTAAAGACATAAAGTAAAGATTCGCAATGAACATGAACTAAACTACTAAAGCGGTAGTTGGGTCATGGGTGTTCACTTGATGTTGGTTATAGATTCACTATGGTCTCGAATGGATATCTTAAGATCTAAGACAATAGTGCTAGGCTCGACTTGATATCTTAAGATCTAAGACAATAGTACTAGGCTCGACTTGACATCTTAAGATCTAAGACAACAGTTCTAGGACTGAAGATAACAAAAGGTTTGCAAGAGGAGCCAAAATACCTTGCTATAAATCTACTGTTGCTTAATCAAACAAGTTTTAGTACCTTGCTACAAATCTACTGTTACTAAAGCGGTAGAGACCCAAGGCCAAGGAGGGGGTTTGGAAATAGTTTTCAACCAGAAATTGATGCGCCTCGGTTATTACCTCATTAGCCATGTCATTGCCCCAAGTGCAAAGATGCATTACACCCGATCCCAACATCTTATTTTATACACCTCCCGGCCTCTGCCAATTTAGCTAACCCAACGATGTGGGACAAGAAACCTCATCAATATGCACTTTTGAAACCTCTTCCACTATTTCATTTGGCACAAATTCCTAACTACTGTATATTTTTATAACAAACATAAATAAACATACAAAACATCATTAAGTTCCTGTGAATCCATAATGAATTAGATTTCCTCACTCAGGATCGATGGAAATTTAAACTTGTATGAGGGCTTAAATTTTGTTTGAGTTGGTAAGGGGATGAATAGTTGGAGTATTGACAAACGTAACGTTAGAGTCAATGAGGCTCGGTCTTGTAATGAATTAGGTTGTCATAATCGAGACATCGGTGGTGCTTATTAAGGTGGTAGTTACATGAATTGTCATTGTGATAAAGGCGTTGGAAGCGATGACAAAAGTTCAGTGGTTGTAATGGTTGAGTCATAGTTTCAAGTTCTGTGAAGTTACTTACTCCATTTGATATTATTAGCTATGTAAACCCGACAGACTTAATAGGTATAATTATAATTTACCGACAACAATCTGATACGTATTTCGTAAATGATTGTTACTGTAGGGGATATAAGCTGGTCACGGATCAATAATCTTCTATGTATCTACGGATTCATTTGAGTATTTTTATCTCATCTGTAGCTATCCAGACTTCTTAAAGAGCAAATCATTAACAAAGAATTACAATAGGAGGAAATTGAGTTATATAGCATTGGCATAACATTTAGCTTAACAAAAACAAAGCGTTAAATCCCTTACTATTGATAAACTATAACAAGTTTATTCAGTGATTCTTCTTAGTTTACTTCAATTTCACCCTGTTTAAACTCAAAAGTAAAGCACAGACTCGAGAACAGAGAGAAGATAGACTGAAGCAAACAAGTAGAGGCCACAAGAAGACAATTCCCATTTAGATTACCTGAGATTCTGAGAAAGTTGCGATGCTAGATAGAATACGATTGAAGTATTGAACCAAGATCAAATGGAGGTGTAATAGAAGGGCAGAACAGCAACCATTTCAAAAAAAGGCTCGGTACCTACTTTAGTTGTCCAGTAGATTGACATTTTGGTATCTATTTTTATTTACTTTTTTGTCAAGAAAAATTATGGTAATGTTCCGATTGGACATGAAGAAGATCCCATTGAAGACTTAACTTGTAAACTTAGAATATAAATCAATTGAAACTGCTAGTTGACCAACTTGAATCAGAACTTGAAAAGTCGATTTGAACTTGAGAGCACGCTGCATCTTCTCGAAACGCAATGTGACACTTGCCTATGAGGTTATAACTGGCTCACATCCTGAAGCTAAATGCAATGACTTAAACTGTCCAAAACAAACACTGCTTGAAATTCTTTGATGCCTCACTGTGAAATAAATGTTACTCCGTATAACCTAACTTCTAATGTGTAACCCGAAAAAGAAAATAGATCCAACTGCATATCTGCTATCTTTTACATATTTTATGTCCAATCATAAGAATTTTAGATCAGTATGTCACTATTTTAAATTCCTTATTTAGTTCAGTTAATTCTCGTTTTAATACATCACCTATAAGTATGCTTCACCACTGAACATCCTAAAAGAAACACACTAGACAAGCAAAACTATGTTTAGCTAACAACACCTCCCCCCCCCCCCCCCCCCCCCCCCCCCCCTAAAAAAAAAATCAATGTGTCCACATTCTATGAAAATCATACCCGGTTTATAGAGAGCATTGAACAACCATCAAGCACAAACAAGAGGTGGGGGGAGAAAGATAAAGAATGAAGAAGTATCTTATTGTTTCGTGAGTTTTATTTTTGTGTTTTTTATGTTGAGTGTTCTTTGTAATTTTGGACAGAAGTATCCATCAACATTGAAGTTGTACAATGTAAATCCAACAATAGTTACTTCAATTGTAGAGTTTTACCCTTAAAAAGACAGCCCGGACACCCAAGGCCAAGGAAGGTTCGTAATAAGTTTCAAACGCGCAATTGACGCGCTTATGATGTTACCTCATTAGCTGGGATGTAACATAAACCATTGGTTCAGAAGGACCACCAGATGATAGGACTGACAATTGATGTTACTTTGAAGTCTTCTTAAACCATGGTATACTTCAAAGTTTTTGGTCCACAAACTCACACAGTTGCATCCAATTTGAAGTCTTCTTAGACATTTCTTCACTGCATTGAGCACTTCTATTGGTTTGATTTAGTCTTTGGTCTAATGAATCATCCAAAAATCGTTTTCCTTTAGTGTTTAAAGATTATTATGGACCACATAATTTTCGTTGATAGACTTGTACAACTCAAGTGATAGGTTTATAAATGAAACTAGACCACATACATATTCCGGTCATATTACCAATGTTAGTATATATATATGTGTAGCAAGTATGAACATTCATATCAATTAAAATATATAAAACACAATGGGTTATTCAAAAATGTTGAGTATCTATTTTTTTTTCTTTCTTATCACCACGTTTGCTTCTTCTTTCAATGATATTCATAAATGCCCTAAAAAACAGAGTGAAGCTTTGCTTCTCTTTAAACAAAACCTTTCATCCATCACATCCTTTGATTACAACTGTCATGATTGGCTGGGTTCTGATTATTATCCAATAATGATGAGCTGGAACACAAATTCAGATTGCTGTAACTGGGATGGTGTTACTTGCGACGACTCTACCGGTGATGTTATCGGCATCGACGTTAGTTGTGGAATGCTAGTAGGTACCATCCATCCTAACAGCTCCCTCTTCAACCTTCCTCATCTCCAAACACTCAACCTTGCTTTCAATGATTTAGGTGGTCTCCAAATTCCACGTGAGATTGGAAGGTTTTCAAATAGTCTCACTCATCTCAACCTCTCTTATTCTGGGTTTTCTGGCCAAGTCCCACCGGATATCACACGCCTTCATAAATTGGTCTCTCTTGATCTCTCCACCTTCATAAATTTTGATTTTAGTTTCACAATGAGACCTCATGTTTTCAACAATCTGCTACAAAATTTTACTAAATTGGAAGAACTTTCACTTTTGAATGTTAATATCTCTTCGGTTTTACCTGATAGTCTTAACGTCTCTTCTTATTTGAAATTACTAAATCTTTACAACACTGGATTGCAAGGAAAATTACCTAATTACATTTTCAACCTTCATTCTTTAGAAACACTTGACTTGTCCTGGAACACTTTCACCGGCGATATCCCTTCGGAAGTTAACGTAACACACCTTACTTCTCTGCATTTACCATATAACAGACTTAATGGGACATTGCCATCTTGGTTGTTTGCTTCCCTCTCATTAGAATCTCTTGATCTAAGTCATAACATGTTCACTGGAAATGTACCGTTTAAGTCATTTGCTCTTCCATCACTAAAAGAGTTAGACCTCTGTTTCAATCAGTTAGCTGGAGATATTGATATGAAAACAATTCGAAAACTCACCAACCTCACATTTATTAGCCTTTCTTATAATAATTTTAGTGGTGAATGGGAGTTGGATACATTGTTAACATGCCTCAAAAACCTTGAAGTTCTCGATCTCTCGAACAATGGTTTCTCTGTTACAACAAAGAATACCAATCATTATGTCAACCCTGGTTTTAGATTCTTAGGATTGGCCTCTTGCAAGCTAAAGGTGTTTCCGAATTCAATTCGAGCGATGAAACAGCTTTTTTGGTTAGATCTCTCCAGCAACGAAATCCGTGGCCGAATTCCTCATTGGGCAGGGGTGAAAGGAGGTAACAATCGGTTATCTAATTTAAATCTCTCACATAACTTCATAACAGGCTTGCCACAATTTCAGTGGTATGAACTATATGAACTATCTCTGCAGTCTAACTTGATTGAGGGGCCATTCCCTCCATCAATTTGCAACATGAGCTACCTATGGTTATTGGATATGTCCAATAATCGCTTTGGTGGATTGATTCCACAATGCTTTGGAAATATCACCTCCTACGTGATAGATATGGGGAATAATAGCTTTCAAGGAACAATTCCAGACGTATACGAGGATCGTGGAATACAAGGGCTTAATTTGAATGGAAATCAATTAAGTGGAGAGGTGCCAAGGTCCTTGTCCAAATGTCGACGGTTGACTGTACTTG
Source organism: Artemisia argyi (assembly GCA_030686995.1). NCBI lineage: Eukaryota > Viridiplantae > Streptophyta > Magnoliopsida > Asterales > Asteraceae > Artemisia > Artemisia argyi. The sequence goes on along the minus strand of CM060706.1, from coordinate 169,367,859 downwards.
ATCTTGGAAACAACCACTTGAATGGTACATTCCCCGGCTGGTTAGGAGATCTTCCAAATTTGCAGGCTCTTGTCCTCAAATCAAACAACTTTCATGGACACATTCAACCCTCTTCAACTGTTGAATCCCCCTTTCAAAGTCTGACAGTTCTTGACTTATCTCATAATGGGTTTGTAGGTCAACTCCCTGCAAAGTATTTTCAAAGTTTCAATTCCATGAAGAATGTTGTTAAAAGCAGCACAGCACCAGAATATTTGGACATGAATGGAATCTATTACTCATTCTATGCTACGGTGAAAGGGGTGAATCAAAATTTTCCAAAAATTTCGGTTGCCTACACAATCATTGATCTGTCCAATAACACATTTGAAGGACAGATTCCAAACGCCATCAGTGGTCTAAATTCGCTAATAGCGCTCAACTTGTCCCACAACAGCCTCATTGGTCCAATTCCACATGCTCTGGGGAATCTCATCGAGATCGAGTCGTTAGACCTCTCTTGGAACCAACTCACAGGAGAGATCCCTGGAAGTCTTGCAGGAATCAAGCGTCTCGCAGTCTTAAGTCTCTCGCATAACCGTCTTGTAGGGCGTATACCAGGCGGAACACAGTTCAACACATTTGATGAGAACTCATTTGAAGGGAATGTGGGACTTTGTGGGTTTCCGCTGCCCAAAAAATGCAGTGAGTATACCCACAAACCGCAGCTTGAAGCACGCGAAGATCAAGAGGAGAAAAGTGGATTTACATGGGAAGTGGTGATGTTGGGATATGGATGTGGGACGCTTCTTGGATTGGTGATGGGTTATTTCATGTTGTCAACCAGAAAAGTCAAGTGGTTCAATGCTATTGCGGATGCAACAGAGAGTTTGGTCTTGAAGAAGAAGAAGAAGAAGAAGAGAAGACATGTTTATATCGGGAAATGACTTTAGAATAAATTTGTGATGCAGATATAGGAGTTTAGGGTGGAGCTTGGACCATTTAAGTTAAGCTGTCGTACATAAGCTTCAGAATTATGGTGTTTGTGTGTTTTCTTTCTGAATTACTGTTGTATGTATTTAATATTAAATTTACTCTGGTCACTGTGTGATCGCGTATAATGTTGTTGACCTTAATGGCAATTCAGTAATTTTATTGTTATTTTGATGATTATACAACCATTGCAGATACAAATGTGTAAACTGTATAACCAAGTGACCACTGCAATAATTTGTATCGCTTTGCTTTTGTAAAAAATATGCTTCTCTTTGCTATCAATTTTAACTTGCAGTAGAAATACATATGTGAAAATGAAAGCATAATTATTAATAACATGTGTTTTACTATATATACTTTGACCATCCATTGCCTTCTTGTGTTCTGCATATTAGTAAAGCAGCAAATCAGATGTTTCTGATGTGTTTCTTTTATCTGCCCACCACCTGCTGCTGATCATCTAGCCATTCAAGGCAATGTCAGTGAGCACTTAGAACCTGTGGTTAAGTTACATTGCGAGATAATTAAGAAATTAGTTGACAGTTTAGTTGATGACGTGATGGTACTCTATATAGCACAGTTTCGGACCTATCAAACAACCTAAGTTGTATATGGTCATTAATAATATTAGAAAAATCCAAGTTTCATGATTTGTCAATGCAAATTGTTTAAAACATTGTCATAGGCTGTGAAGATATATCCGTAACAGGATATACACAGTGTATCCAAAACCGTAGAAGGGGCACAAGATGACTGAGTCAATGACAATTAAACTAGCGGTCTTAAAATGGTGGGACGGGTCAGGTAACGGGTCAAAATGAGTTTCGGTCATGGGTTGAACCGTTACTTTTTACCAATCCCCCGTTTCTCCGCTTTTTTAGGATTAATAAATTCAATTTCAGAATATAGTATTTGTTATATGCCTATTTCTAAAACCAAAGGTGAGAAACAGGTGTGGAAGGAATTTGATGGTCATACTCATGCACCCATTTATATTTCGCAAGAATTCGTGTATTTGGTATAAAATTGACCTGAAAAGTCTAATGGTTTACCTTTGGGTAATTGCGTGTATTTGTGTGGCTGAACCTTTAATATAATTCGTCATGTTTCTATTATTTTGATGGTCATACACCCATTTATATTTCAGCAAGAATACATTTGTGATGATAGAAGTTAGGTTCCGCTAATGTCATCTGGTTGTTGTGTTCCCACATGCATAAGAAGTAATGAAAAAACATAGTAAACGGGCTTTTCTACTATCCGAACATCTAGATGATAAGGCAATTGCTGAAAGTGTGAATGATTTCAGAAAGTGAGCTTTCTGAACAAGACTTTAAAAACTCAAAAATGATTCGATGAGATGTCGATTGTAGTATATGGTCGGTCATTATTAGAGATACTTTGAATGACAAAATTCCGCGTAAAAAATAAAAACCCACCCACAACTCACAAGTCTCACAGGTTACTCCACAGATCTTCACATAAGTGGGTCGAAATTGCCACTACTTGTACGGCACACATATGGCTAAGCATGGGATTTCATCCATATTTGTTTATGTTCTGAAACTTCTTTGAAGGCTGTGATCAAGTTTGTTAACCAATGGGTCATGCTTGTTTGGGTTGTATACGTGATGAGTTGCACGTCATCGAATAACAAATTTGTATACAAAGCTACTAGAAAAGTTTATTTTTATCTTATTTATCATTTTTGTATATCATATCATCAACCAAGGTAAATTTTATATTATTGTCAATAAGGTAGGTCTTTTATAACATTCAAGGATGACGAGTCTTTTATTAAAATATATACGATATAATTGAAAATTTTTCATTATCGTTCCCAACTATTTATTATCTTTGTCAATTAAACTCTTTTTAACTATAGCTTACAACATTTTGATCGATTAACACCCATAGATTGAGTTTGTTATTAAACGCAATCGAGATGTTGATGCGGCTACTATCTTTCGACAACCACAGAATAGTCATCTTTGTTATTTAAATGTCACATCATCAAATATGGTAGATTTTATTCAAATGATATTGACTTTAAAAGCACAATTCTTGACTCAAACATAGCCTTCCAATACTATTTGAAATAATTCCAAAAAAAATGTACATTTTGTAACCTTTTTAAACATCCTTATTCCTTACAACTAATTTTGAGACAGTGAGTACGAAGAACCCAAACTTTGGGATAAACTAAAATGATTATTTTATCAGTTCAGCCCATAAACGTTTTGGTCATCCCAAGCCCATTAACTTTGCAAACTTAACAAGGACAAAACCCCAGTTCAAGCATAGTTTCGCAGTTGAGTACTTGAGTTAGAAAAGTGTGTTTGTATAATTGTATCTAACTTTCTTTTTTCTTTTTTTGGGCATGATCTTCAAATGAAGCTAATTTACAATAAGTATTATGGAATTATTGGTTCTTGAAGCCAACAAACTCGATTTTTCATTTTTGAACACAAGCATGCATATATTTTCCTGAAAATATGTATGTATCGTATTGTATCAGTGTATAGATTATACACATTATATTACACTTTGGGACATTGATAGTTATGGACAAATGCCTTTCTAAAAAAAATAATAAAAATCGTTCAAATCAAAAAACTCTCTCCCAAACGCTGTGGCGATATTTGGCGATTAAAAAATCGAATCCCTTACAATCCTAATTGGTCGGTCATTAACTAATATTTGTTCAATTGCTCCATCATTCGTGGGTTAGTTGTTTAATTTATTATGTTGTGATTGCACTTATAGAGTTGTAGGGTTATTTTATTCATCGCTAAAAGGTTTTGTCCTGCTGCTTTTAATTCCTATCATTATTGCAATTATTTACTGATTACATAGCCGATTCATCTTACATTAAATTCATCACTAATTTTTGGGATCGACTTCTGTACTATGGGTTAACTTATTGAGCTGCATCGCTTAAAAACCCTAGTTTTAAACTAGGGTTTTACTCGTTTGGATTGAAGACTTGACGTTTTTTCTTCTTGTTTCCTGTTTAAGTGCGATTTATCTTGGTTAAGGGTTTGTTTTTGGTGTGATGTCGAATTCGGGAGAGATGGATAACATGCTCAATTATGGTATTAACACTTCTAGTGGTGTCCCATCAGTTAATACTAATAGTGAGGCTTCTGATCGTGCATATCCCACTAGTATTACAAGTTTTGATGTTGCTCGGAAGTCACAAAAGGCCACTACTAGTTTTGGTGAGTTGAGTCCACCCTCAATGATGAACCCTAGTAGTGTTAGTTTGAATGAGGATGATGCACCTGAATGTTCTATGAATGGTACTCAGAAAGTGGAGCCGATTCCACTTACGAAAGATACATCTCATGGTGACGACTTGGAACGGATTACAAGTGCTGATACTGTTAAGCACTTGATTGATAATGCGCATCAGAATTTTGATGATGCCATGAATAAAATTCAAAGTGAGATTGGAGCTAATAAAGTTAATATTACAAGTACTCCTCCTTCGCGTGGGATTAATGTGAATATGAATAGGAGTGTAACTTCTGGTCCTAATGCTCACAAGGTTGATACTACTAATGGTATGGGAGTGAAGTTGGTTTCTTACGCGGGTGCTACTTCTAATGAACCCCTGAAACATGTTTCTAACTTTCGTAGGTTGGAATGTAGCAAGAAGAAGGCTGATGTTGACCTTTCAGTTCCAATGAAAGTAGTGGAAGAGGTGAACACGCGGTTTGAGAATACTCTCTACGGTTACTTTCTTGGCCAACGCCTTGCTTTTCCGGTTGTTGATTACTATGTCCGCAATGCATGGGCTAAGTTTGGTGTGCAAAAGGTAATGATGAACGCTAAGGGGTTCTTCTTCTTTAAATTCAACTCGAAGAAAGGTGTTGATAATGTGCTTGAAAACGGTCCTTGGTTGATCAGAAATGTTCCTATTATTCTTAAACCATGGACTTTGAACACAAACCTACTTAAAGAGGATTTGACTAATATCCCGGTGTGGGTTAATGTAACAACCCGATATTTTCCACGTCTACGTTTAATCCCAAACTTTGAATATTCCACTATTCACGTGCATTATCAGTAAGGACCTCTCATACGGACTAGAAACTGTCGGCATATCATCATTTGGTCATTCACATGTTATACCACTCTTAGGACTTTCAAATATATAATTAGTATATTTAACGTTTTACGTATAACGATTTCTAAATAAACGTTAACGCCCGACTAATATATATACGACGAATATATCTAAATATTCCGACAATGGTCCCGATATATTTTTATATCCATTATTTCATCATATAAGTCATAAAATTTATTTACCTTGTACTTTGGTAATTTATTTTATTATTAACGTAAGTTTAATAATTATACGACGCATTTCGTGGAAATTTAACAATGATCACCCGGACACCCAATATTTATACTCAACTTATTTTTATAATTTTTACAACTTTATTTTAGCCCGGTTAACTCCGTCAAAATTTATTTTTAAATTAACCCGGTACCCGGTACACCTAAAAACTACAATTACATACAAATACTACACCAAATTTCTTACACACTCAACAAATCCCACTCATTTCTTACACAATTGCCGCCCCCCCTCCTTATACCATACCAATCCCTTACAAAAATTCAATTAATCATACTAACTACATCAACTTGAGTGTACTAGTGGCAATATCAAGATTTTTATCCAACCTTTCACTCATTCTCACAAGATATCAAGAAACACATATATTTCTCTCTTCTCTCTTGGGTTCACACGGCACAAACACAAAACAAGGAGCAAGGAAAAATTTTCAAGATTCAAGTGTGTTTTCTAGTGTAGATTGTGTTCATTTTTTTTTTTTGGGTTTTGAAAGACAAGTTCAAGCATACTTAGGTTTTCCTACTCACCAATCACCCTAACCTCTCAAGTAAGTTTACTAAACTCATTTCATAATTTTTACAAAGTTATTACTATGTTTATACATGTTTCTTGCAAGATCTCATACATGCATTAACTTATACCACTTTATTTTTGTAAACTTTTGATCATACTAGTCCTAGAAGTGATTTTTGGTTAGATCCTTGTTAGATCTACTTGGTTTTGGTGATTAGGAACCCATGACACCCTAAGAAGGTGTATGGTAGGATTAGATTAGTTTTGTGGTGTTTGAAAGAGGTTTGATGGATGATGGAACTAGTTTGGAGACTTGAAAATGGTTTTTGAAACTTTTGAAATACCTACTGTCCCTATTTTAATTTCGTGGGAAAATCAGTGGGTGATGGTTAATTTTTGGCCAAAGATTTAGAAAATACATTCAAAAACGAAACTTTGGGCGAAAGAACGGATTAAAACGAGTTAATAACGAAGGAGTTATGATTTTTGCAAATTTAACGACGAAAACTATTTCTTAGAAAAACTGCTTGCTGTTTGGCAGAATACGACGGGTAATTAGAGGCATTAAACGTAACCTAGAGGAGCCGAGTTATCAAAAATATACTAGTATACGCAAAGACGATTCCGTGGATATAAAGAACGAGTAAAACGGACTTACGACGACAAAGTTATTCACGTTTTAGTAACGGCGAAACATATATTGTTTGACAGCTTTTTGACCAAAAATAATTTACAACAATGTAGTAATTATATAATTCAATAAATAATACCCAAGTGGCAAATATCATAACTAGTAATGTACTAGTCATTTTAAGTATTTTTCAAAGTAAGAGTGGTATAGGGAAACATGTGCATGTGCATTCCTTTCATCATTTTATGATCTAAAGTAGATCATATCATTCATTTAGGTTGCGGTTAGAGTGCGCGTCTTACTTCAGTTCGTACCCTTTGTTATCATATCGCTTATATCAGGTGAGTATTCACGAACCCCCTTTTCTAACTATTTTAATCGTTTTGGGGTGGATGCATGAACAATACTGTTTACTCTTATATGGACTTAAAAGACTCTTGTTTCACTATTTATGCTCGTAAGCAAAAACGTACTTAAACAAACTTGTTTACTATTTACGAACACTATTATCTGAACTTTTTGACTTGTCTTGACATTATAACTTGTTTGCACTCTCGAACCTTTTGACTTGAACTTTTAGACTTAATGTGTCGTACGTTCTAAGACTTAAAGTCTCCCTTGTTCGGAGCAACGTTATAAAGTCTCTCATGTTCAGAGCATCCTTAATAAATCTCGCCATGGTGGAGTGACTAATAAATCTTTGCCAAGTCGGTGAAGTGACTAATAAATCTCGCCTAGGTGGTGGAGTGACTTCAAGTCTCCCATGTTCGGAGCAACATTATAAAGTCTCCCTTGTTCGGAGCGGCCTTGACTTATTATATACTATGATTCCATATTGTGAACTATATTGACCACTTGTGCTTGACTACTAGACACATAAACTATTTTAGGCAGTGGGTTGTAAACACACAGGTTACAAGTCTCTTATGGCGGGACTTGGAACTGAGTGGATTTGCAATGCCTTTGCCTGGCGAACTTTTTCAAATGGTTTTCCTATTATTTAAAACGTTTATACTCACCAACTATTTTCATAGTTGACCCGTTTTCTCTCATGCATTTCAGGTGATCGTCAGTAAGTTTTCTTCATGGTCCTTGCATAATGAAGTTTTCACACGTCACCACTAAGCGTTATGTATTTCAAGCTATCTTTTGGGAACTAAACTTTGTGTCTTAAAATGCCGATGTCGGCTAAACAATGTTGTAATGATGTACTTTTCCTTTAATGTAAATTATGGTATTGTCTTATTTCTCTTTGGTGATGTTTATCGATTTCGTTACACCTCGTGTTTCCGCCTTCGGCGAGGGTGTGACAGTTAAATTCCATGATGTTCCCCTTGCTATGTTTTCTGATGATGGCCTAAGTCTTCTTGCCACACTGATTGGCACGCCCAAAAGGTTAGATGCTTTTACAAGCCAAATGTGCAAGGAATCGTGGGGCCGTAGTAGTTTTGCTAGATGCATGATAGAAGTGAGATCGGATGAGGTGCTTAGGGACAACCTCACTGTTGAGATACCATTACTTGATGGTTCGGGTTCGACTATTGAGAAGATACGGGTTGAATACGAGTGACAACCACCTCGTTGTGACAAGTGTAAGATATTTGGTCATACTCTGACTGATTGTCCTACAGTTGTTATTCCTCATGTTCAGTCTACTAAGCCTGTTAATGATAGTTTCAAGACTGTCAATCACAGGAAGAAAGGAAAGCAAGGTGGTCCTACAATTCCGGGTCAAGGGGGTTTACTAAACCTGTTGTGGGTAAACAGTTTCAGTATCAACCCAAAAAGACTCCTCCTGAGCCTAAGAAGACGACTAAGAATGCTGGTAGCACTAAGAAGACGACTTCTGATGTGGCTAGTTCTAGTGGTATGAAGATTTCTACATCTAACCAATTTGATGCTCTTAATATGGATGATACGGATGCATTTGGTATTCCTACTTCTGAAACCAACGTGGATGTGGATGCTGGCCGTACAATGGAAGTTAATGAGGATGAGTCGGTTAAGACTGGTACTACATCACAAGAACCGATTGTGAGTGATTCAATGGGAACTAAGGAAGTTGGTTCTACTCCCATAGTTGAGAAGATTAGTAAACTTGAAAAGCTACTTATTGATGAGAAAGCTACTCTTGTGGATGATGAAGGTCATCCTATTCCGTCTGCCTCTGTCACTAAGAGGGCTAATCCATTTTCCAAGGTGGGTGATGTTGTGGTTTCTGATAGTGATGAGGAAGAGGTTCTTAACACGTTCGATGAATCAGCAAATCTTTTTGGTGGAGGTCATGAGCGTGAAGATGAGTTTGATGACTATGATGATTACTCGAAGTAAATTTATGATCTTCCAGGGGAATTGGATGCTCTTAATGCCATTTATGGCTTTAATCTCTAAGGTCGTAGGAAGTAGTTTATATTTTTGTCCGAGTCTTTCAATATTATGTGGTAGTGGTTTTGTTTTCTTATCTAGAAAATAGGAAGTATCTTGTTATGTAAGCTTTTCGCCTATGTAACGGGCTGAGATATGGGATTCACTCATATCCGTTGGACTTAAATGTTTTTTAGAGTAATATATTTACCGGGTCGTTGACCTTTTACCCAAAAAAATAATAAATAAATATTGTAACTTGCTAATTATTGTGCCATTGGTGAACAACAAGATTGTGCATTGGTCCACGATCGGAGTCATACCAAATCATATGGCGATGTTGGGTCGATAAATGGTTTTCATGGGTCATTTCTTCTCTTAAGACCATATGGAATGAATGAATTGAATGATCAAGGAAACATCAACCATGAACAATTGTGCATTGTAACTCGAATATTTCAATGGTACAATATCTTAGTCACACCAAATATATTAATGATGTTGGTCTACTATGGTTTTCATAGTTGGTTTGTTTCTAAATATGGAAATAAGGCGCTACACTATTTCGAGCTAAAAAAACACTAGTAGTGAATAATAAGCTAGATTACACACTGCCGATCATTGGTAATACCAAATAATTAGTATTATGAGGTTTGGTCTAAGGTGATTTTCATGGTTCTTTTTATTAGAGGATAAATACGATCAAAATCAATACTAACATGCTAGCTATATATGCATTGTTCAACGTTAGATCAAAATCAATACGATCTGTTCAATAGGTTTTGTTTGTTCAAACTGATTTAACCTTCATGTACACCATAATACATGAGTAATGAGTTATTTGTATCTGGTGACCAGTATCTATGACGATACAAGTAGCATGGTCTAAAAGTCGTCGAACACTGTTTTGGTAGCATAACAAAGTCAAACATAAGTTGTTTAAATGTTAAGCAACACTCAACAGACATGGTCAATCAAAAAATACTTTTAATTTATTTCAACTTTTGCCTTTCCTTTTTAATGTTGATTTCTTTTTCTTTCTTATTTTGATTGACTTAAATTTCCAAGCAGTTCAAATGGTCGCCCAACAAATACTTTGAAAACGTACTCGATCTCAAACTTTTTGAATGTAAGGACATTTAATTAGGGGTGACAATCGAGTCGTGTTCGGGTTGACTTATTCAGGTTCGCGGGTTGGCGGGTCACTATAACCTCAACCCAAACATGACCCATTTATTAATCGTGTCAAGAAACTCAACTCTAACCCAGACATTCATAATGCAACCCGTTTGTGACTCGTTTAACCTGTTTAAGTAAATAGGTCAAACGGTGAATAAGGTTGGTGGTTTATCGGTTTAACCGTTTAACTACTTTAAATAACATACAAATAACTATATGGCAATTTCAATAATATATAAGTTAAACGCGCAGATACCCTGCTAGTAGTATAAAAGTGATATATTGGAGTATTACGTTAAGTAACTTTTACACTTTATATGAAAGCAAAAATTACTAGGAAATGATGGACGACCAACAAATGGATAGTGAAACAACTATCTTTGTCAATGGGAGCATCTCTAACCAACTCATTTTTGGTTCAACATGCACCTAATTGATCCTGACTTTTACACATCATGTTATATTTTTCTAGATAAAATAGAGAACAGTAATCTTGCTTTTAGACATTTTCATTTTTATTTTATTAACTATCAATAAAACAAAATTGCTTCTACACGACATTGACGAGCTCCCGTTGATTTCGCGAATAAAGTTTTATGTTTCTAAAAGTAAGGAAATGATCAAGTAAGAAGAATAATTAAAATAAGAAGGGTAAGAAGTAATTCTAGTCACACATTTCAAATTAGGAGGGAAAATTTGAAGGAATATGCATCAACTTTTGTAGGTGCATTTAAAATGTGTGGTTGTGGTTACTTCTTATCATTCATATTTTAGTTATTCTTGATACTAACTCTCTAAAAGTATACTAATAGAAAGTAAACTTTCTCTAACATTGATGAAATATTAGTTTCTAAGCAAGTCTATTTAGTGGTGAAATGATCAATTAAGATTTAATCATTGTGTAATAATATATATTTTATTGTTTGTACATCGTTTTTTTAGTGTTTAGTAGTCTCATAACAAACTCTTTCTGAAGATTCCGTTAGTTGAACAATGCAATGTTTTATCTTTAAGTGATTTAACTTATAAGAAAACTCATGTCTTTCTAGGTTAACAACTTCAAGATATGTACTATTTTGTTTACCCAGAAAATGCAAACATTTCCTCTTCGAGCCGTTAGAAAAACTACTCGTAAGATGTTAGCTTTATAGGTAAATTTAAACATGAAATTATAAAACCAATCACAATTTCGTTTCGCATTTTATTCTTGCGCAGGGACGGAACCAGGACCAAATATGATCGATTGCATATTTTTTTTAACCGTAATATAGAAACGCATTTCAATGGACCAGGTGCATTTAAAATGCGTTTAGAAAAAATTGATGTTCTTTTCAAAAATTAACACTATATCGTAAAGATCTATAGAGGTCCCGAGCACCCGCGGGAACCCCGGTTCCGTCCCTGTTCTTACTATAGAGGCACTTTAGCACTTAGTATATTGGACCGCCAACTAGTTTAATAACACGTATAGTATGATATCAAGCTACTCTTCTTAAATTACATTGCAAATTTCTGGAAGCAGAAAACTCAAAAGAAGTTGCATTTTTTGTATAAATGAAAAAGTTCAAATTGACGTAGAAAATATGATCTAAAATATTTTAGGTGTTACAATGAAAAAAGCAGTCTTCGAGTTTCTAGAATCGTTTGTTTAGATGAAAAAAGTTATGACGGATATTTAATTATTTTTTAATTAATGTCTATTGTTTTTATTGAAATGACTATATGATTAGAAGAGGCAACTGCTATAGCCTAAAAGTCTTAATTGTTTTGGTATAGATATTAGGTAAAAGCAAAAGATTTTATGTAGTAGATCACGTCACTTATCTCATTTTCATTACAAAGGTCAAAACGCGCTAATTATTGGATCAATTAAGCATTACATTAGTAAACGATAAAAATTATATCGAGTTTAATGCCATGTTCCATGATTATTCTTATAATTAATGTCTTTCTGTTTTAGTTTGTATGAAAGTGATTGTAAACATAAAGAAACAAGCAAAACTATTTGAGATTAGCACGTATCAAACTCAAATATACGCGATTTTAACTAGAGTATACATGTAGCCGTTCGTGACCTATTGTTAACGGAAGGTTCTTAAATTGTAATCCCATCTTGGCCTCAAACAATCTTAAGAATTCTTGGACAAAACTAGAACCAAATATGACCGGATGCATAAATTTTTTGGAACCGTAAACACATTTCGATTAACTGGGTGCATTTAAGATACATTTAGGAAACATTGATGTTTTTTCAAAAATTAACATTACTATACATCGAAAAAATCCATAGGGGTCTCGGGCACCCGCGGAAACCTCGGGCTCCGTCCCTGCTTATGATCCTACTAGTTGAAAACAAAACTAATAATCTTGTTAAAATTCAACTATGCTCGTGGTGTATGTTTGTTAAACATGGATATACAAAAAAAGTTGCAAACTAAATAAGTACTCGTTGAAAATAACGGGGCAAAGTTTTATATAAAAAAGTTATCACCGTCTCTTCTAGAAAAGAATCACAAATATCCGATTTTGACTTGTTTAGTCTACCTTAAATATATTTTCCACAATTCTATTTTTTTAAGGGTGTACCTATTAGATGAAGAATTACAACACATATATGTAGAAGTTGATTTTTTTTACCAGTTCCAACGTTTCAAAAAAATAACCCTGTGCAAGGTATATTTTTGTCTCAGAAAAATAACAAAAGAATGTATCAGCACAACAAATAGTTCAACAATAAAAACACAATATATTCAAAGTATTTTGGAGCAGGTTTATGGTTGGTAACACGTGTGTAAATAGTTGAAAACTAATGTATGAAACTAGGAATCTATGTAGTCTTTTCTATTACCTGCAACATAGAATTATATATGCATACATTTCTACCTGTCCATCCATGGTTTGGTACTTGCTTTACCTAATTATAAGTTCTGATTTAGACCGAGATAAACCATGAGAAGATTAGATGACACAAACAAATAATCGACACATCAAAGTCCTAACCGCCGCGCCAACTAGTCCAATAACCTTCAAATGCCTATAGTCGAGTGTAGTGGAAACGCTTTTGACTAAACTTATTTGAAGTGATTACCATCCTAATGTGTTATCAAAATACAAGTTTACACAAGCACTTGTAAAAAAAAAGGTGTGTAGCAGCTTTTAGAGAGTTGAAAACATGACTTTTCTAGAACTCCTTGGAGATAGCTTTCTGCTAAAGGCTACAGTGCTACTAATAAGCTAACGGCTAACCCAAACATCAGCAAAATAACTTCGTAATAATCCTCACGAAAGACACCATAAAGACTAAGGAACCACCACTTTTATACCGGTTTATTCCTATTTGAAGCACAGAGTAACATATTGACTACTTTAAAATCTAGTTTAAGCCATTATTAAAAAAAACTACCGATACCTAATTGCTAGATATTTGCAGAAGGACTTGTAATCTATGCACCATTCTATTAGTCGGTGAAAAAGGTTTACACACCATACCTTTTGCACTTTGCAAAAAGAGTGTTTTAACGACATAACCTATGGCCTTGTAGTTGCAAAAGTCACACCGATTAATGAGTTAAACAACACTTTTTGATCAATTTGGTGAGAATATCTGTTAAAGTAAGCAAACATGTTAGATTAAATTAATAACAAATCCTAAACAGGGAAGAAAGTAGACTTATCAAGCAAGCATTGAGTAAAAATTTGATCACATTGTGATAGGTTAGTGGGTGCACCAACTCAGATTGAACATTTTTGCCTTGTGAAGAGGCCCTCACCCCAAAATCAAAACCTACTTTGCCAACTTCAAACAACTTTCTATATCTTACTCTTCACTATATAAGCAACTCTTCTCTCACCTTATTCCACAAGCCATCTATCTTCTTCTGGTAGAGTATATCTTACACACACTGCCATTAGATCAAAGAAAACTACAACACAATGGAGCGCGGTTTACATGCATTGTCGTTTTTGAGCTTGTTACTACTTCTTTCTAGTTTAGTCTCTTTGGCAAATGCAAAAACTGTCTACCACGACTTTGTAGTATGTTCTTTGATTTCCTAATGTTGTTTTATAAATGTCAGAATTTTATCAGTTGATGTTTACTAACTATTTGGAATTGCATTAGGTTCAAGACACGAAAGTAACGAGGCTATGCAAAACTGAAAATGTAATGACAGTGAATGGACAATTACCAGGACCGACACTGGAAGTGAACAATGGCGACAGCTTAGTGATAACTGTCGTTAATAGAGCTAAAGAAAACGTCACCATCCACTGGTATAATTAACACCATGAATATTCTAGTATATGTAATACTAGTTTACAAGGATGATGCTTAACTTAATATAAACTTTTGAATTGTTTAGGCATGGTGTTAGGCAAATAACTACAGCATGGGCAGATGGGCCAGAATTTATCACTCAGTGTCCAATTAGACCAGGAGCGAGTTACACATACAGGTTTAAAATTTCAGGACAAGAAGGAACATTATGGTGGCATGCACATAACTCGTGGGTCCGAGCCACTGTTTACGGTGCTCTTGTTATTCGTCCTAAAGAAGGAACTTCGTATCCGTTTGCTAAGCCAAAACGTGATTCAGTCGTTATTCTTGGTATGGTATTAATTTATCCCCTATAAAAATACATTTCACTTAAATAAGACACGTGACGTAATAAAATGATGTTGATGATCAGGGGAATGGTGGAATGCTAACCCACTGGCTGTCATAAGAGAAGCCATGAGAACAGGAGGTGCTCCAAATGTTTCCGATGCATATACCATCAATGGTCAACCTGGTGATTTATACAACTGCTCCACTAAAGGTTTGTAATAATCGTAATCTTATAAAAACTGACATTTTGGTAGATACTTATATTTCCGTTGTTTTTATAATGCAGAAACTGTTATAGTTCCAATAGATTCAGGAGAAACAAACCTCATCCGTGTGATCAACGCAGCATTAAACCAACAACTTTTCTTCAGTATTGCAAACCACAAACTAACAGTCGTGGGGGCCGACGCTTCTTATGTCAAACCTTTTACCACTAATGTCCTCATGCTTGGACCGGGTCAAACAACTGATGTACTCATCAAAGCTGACCAACCACCAGCCAGATACTACATAGCTGCACGTGCTTATGCAAGTGCACAAGGAGCACCGTTTGATAACACTACCACAACCGCTATTTTGGAATACAAAACCGCCCCATGTCCAGCTAAGGGTTCCTCGTCAAAACCCGTTATGCCTACTCTCCCAGCATTTAACGATACTGCAACTGCCACTGCTTTCACTTCCAGCTTTAGAAGCCCAAAAAAAGTCTTAGTTCCAACCGATATCGATGAGAATCTTTTCTTCACCGCAGGTCTTGGAATTAACCCATGCCCACCAAATGCACCCTCAAGTACCTGCCAAGCTCCAAACAGAACTCGATTTACTGCAAGCATGAACAATGTATCTTTCGCGCTTCCATCAAACTTCTCTATCCTGCAAGCACACCATCACAGTGTTCCCGGTGTCTTCACAACCGACTTTCCAGGAAATCCTCCAGTGGCCTTTGATTATACTGGGACCGTTCCTCGATCGTTGTGGACACCTATTCGTGGGACTAAGGTGTACAAATTAAAATATGGATCAAAGGTGCAAATTGTGTTGCAAGGTACAAATATCCAAACAGCTGAGAACCACCCCATCCATCTTCATGGATATGACTTCTACATACTTGCAGAAGGGTTTGGAAACTTCAATCCCGCCACAGATACCTCTAAATTCAATCTTGTTGACCCACCGCTAAGAAATACGGCCAGTTTACCTGTCAAAGGGTGGACTGTTATCAGATTTGTTGCTGATAATCCAGGTATACATACAAAATCAAGTTGAGTAAAAGACTAAACTTTTTGGGGATATATTATTAACTCTTTTCCTTTTGGGTTATTTTTTCTCAGGTGTTTGGATTATGCATTGTCATTTGGATGTTCACATCGGGTGGGGTTTGGCTATGGTGTTTATTGTTGACAATGGAGTTGGAGAACTAGAAACGTTACAGCAACCACCAGCAGACTTGCCAGTCTGTTAATAACATTCGTCAACAAATTCAAGATCATCATACTTAATAATTATGCTGTCTAAGTGTATTTGAGTTTAATGTTGTTTAGCCCACATTGGGGATTTCACTTATATTGTTTTTGTTTTGTTTTGTTTTGTTTTGTTTTCCTTTCTGTTTTGATTTGCTTTTCTTATGGCATTTCTAATAGCCAGCTTCACTAACGAAAGAAAGTGAAAAGCTTGGACGATGAAGCATATTGTATTTTAGAATCAGTTAACAAACATATTTTCATTGCTACTTTGTTTCTAAAGCAATGAGAAGAGCATTTTATTATTTGGTATTGTTAGCAGTCTCAAATTTGACCCGTTTATATTATTACCTTTATTTTATAATTCTGAACAGTCCCAAAATTCACCAATTTTTCATATGTTAATGCCTAATAGATGATTTATTGTTCTACATGGAAATGTTGGTTACAAACTAACGCTTTTTCTCTGCAAAGTAATCTGATTACGAGTATTTCATGCTGCAAAGAGACAGAAAAAATGTCAATTGTGGTTGCAAGAATATTATTTGAACACTGCCTAAAAGCATTTCCATCAATTACTTGTGCTCTTTCGTATTTAGATGAATGACTGTAAACTTAAAGGAGATGAAGAAGGTTACTTTCTCTAGCGTTTGTGAAATAGCAGAGCAAGATGTTCGGTTCTGCAAAAAGTAAAAAGTTACAGATCACATCCAGCACATATTCTATCTTATAACTTGCAACTAATTTCAGCTTCTGTGGGGCTTGATTAGGACGAGTCGCTAACAACAAAACGGAATCACCACAATCAAGAAACAAACTAAAAGCTGTTACTAAGACGACCTTATGTTATGAAATTAAAGGAATAAAACTATTCACTATCTAAAAGAAATACTTCACTTCTTGAACAATAAACAGCCGAACTAATATAAAGTAGAAACATAACAACCAGACTGCCGGCCAAAGAGTGTTCAAAAGGTAAGTCAGTATCCATGATTCCATGAATTGGGACCAGTTGAGCAATAATGTCCCAAAAGATCATTTAGATTCAATGGCACACATTCACTTTTGGCAGTGAAACAACCAAGCAATTGTCGGCCCAAAGGCACGCACTCAAACTCAAAGGAAATCGTGATTCATGAGGTTGATTTAATCCATTCCAGATACTTGATTGGTTGTTTTTTGACAAACAAGAAAGGTGAGGCAGGAAATTCATATGCTATAAAAGGTGAGCTTATAACTTCAATTGAATTCATCTCAAGGACCACATATATTGAGGACTATGTACTCGCGTGTAGTACAAGTGCAGTACCCAAACGGCCAAACCTAACTACCTAACACTAACGACGTACTTTTTTACTTGGAAGTACAACTAAAAGGATAGTACAATTCTGTATTATAGTTTAAGAGTTCAGGATTTCAGAACAGCTAGCATTTTAAAGCAATGTGATTAATAAAACTATCTAAGGGGGTGTTGATATTTAAATTTTCTCTCATGTGGTACTTTAAACTATATAGACGCAATAAGCCAATAAGCATAAGCACTTTGCCCTCAATCCAAACAGTCACGGTGCTTATGTGTATTGACACGACAATCACAGTATGTTTGGGATTGCTAAAGTTTTCTGTTACCTGCTTACATTAACTAGATAACCAGTTTGGAGTGACTGGATAATCTAAAATGCTTCTGCTTACTATGGGGTATAATCAAACATTTTTTATAAAGACTTGCGGAAACCACCACCAAACGGCCTCATAGTAATTAAGGCACCTGATCACTTCGTTACTTACAAGAGGTTTATGGTTCAAACAGTGAGTGCTACACACATTTGGGGATGCCACACGTACATTAAAAGTCAAAGACTCGCCCTCCATCGATAACCTAATATATGGAACTGCTTGATTATATAATGTGACTTGTTACCCTCGTATCTAATGTACATACCTTTATACAATCAAGAGACATCCAGCCGCTACTTTTCCCTCTTTTCATAAACTAATCTAAGATAACCGTGAAATAAGGAAACCCAACCACTATTTCATTACAAATAAGCAATCCCAAACACCCTCTAATATATGGAAAACATCTATTTGTAATGAATCGATCAGTCATGTTCATTTCATAGATCATGCTATATCATACGAAATAAATACATTGGCTATATATTTCAACAATTGTGAGTGTGTAACACTCGATCTAAATGTAAATAAATTCAATATGAAAACCGTAACTTGACCATGTAACGAAACTAGCTAGGTCGGTTAAAGCTTCGATTATATTAACGCGAACGTACGTGTTAATTTGTTGGATCATAATCAAAAACGTTAGTTTTATGTTTTCATTGCCTTAACCCTATAGCATTTGATGTTACCACAAACGCGTTGGAAAATGGTGCATGGATTTCGATCATGCACGTGCCATAATATAAAGTTTTAAATTACTAACCTGTTTGTTGCTTAATTATGGCTGAACGCACAGTGGTTTCTGCCACTTTCTGTTGGAGGGAACGTAGATTTGAGAGAATGGTTTTTGTTTCCATTTGGTACTAAAATATATGGCCAGATATGTAAGCTGGAAAATATAGTTTTTAAATATAACTCCAGATGTATAGGTGTTTGAGAAAAATACTTGAAAAGTATCATACCGTATATATCGCGAATAACTGTATTTATATTTTATAAGTTGGAAACAATAATGGTTTAAGTCAGTCGATACGTCATATGTTGTTAGGGTCGTCAGAGTCTCCAAAAGACCAATACAACGAGTCAATATATATTGAACCATACAATCTGTTATGTCAGAAGTAGAGTGTTCGGCGATGAAAGTTACACGAGTTTGATAGATTATTTTTGTTTCTTTCAGTTTCATGTGACGTCCTATTTACAAGATGTCAAAACAGAAAAAAAAAAAAAAAAAAAAAGAAAAAAAAAATTTGATATATTAATTGAGTATAGTCATAAAATGGACATAAAAAAAGATACAAACTTTACACAAAACAAAAACAATTTTCACTAATCTTAAACGTCCATTTATATCTTACGTTACTTAGCTAGTATAAATAAGTTATACTCGTAATCTTAGAGGAGTAGCCGATCGTGACTACACGGATTCGAGTTTTCTAATGAAGGTTTCAAGTTCAAACTTTCCATGCAAAATTATGGGGTTAGACTGAGCGCATTGCCTACTTTCTCATGCAGGTTGTGAGTTCGAGAAAATGAGAGCTCTTGTAAAGCAGGTTATAAGTTCTATTCTCACGTACTCTCCTAAATTGCAAAGAACAACTAAATATTATCCGAGGTAAAAGGTGACTTAAGGTAAAACAACTGAAGCAAGGAGTTTAGACTCCCGACGTTTTCAATGCCCCAAATTTACAAGTCTTGTAATGCATATAGAGTCAGCCACACGAGTTTTTCGGCCATCTTAACTACCGCCACGATTTTGAAAGGCCTCGATTTGCTAAAACTAATAATAATTGACAATTTTAATTTGAGTCTTTTGTATTCCAACAATAAATTTTCTAAAAATTTAAGACCAATGTTCAACGTAGATAATCCTCTGAAATTTAGAAGGCACTTGCTAGCTAACACTGATACAATAATAGAGAATTTAAGCATATTTTATTTTACATCTTAAGTTATAATGCATTGTACAACATATGCCGGTAAAATACCGAAACTGATTATAAACTTGAGTTTTAATGGATAAAGTATGACTTTGATATATATTAGAGACATAAATTAGTTCAAAATTAATAATATACTTTAATATAAAATAAATATGGTCAATCCTTGATGACTTGTTCCGTGTAAGTTGCACTTGTGTAACATCATCCAGTTCGTCATGCACGGCCATGCACCGCTTGGATTTTCGTACCATCGACATCTAATTCAATCGTCTTTATAGACATGTGGGGACCCTTCAATATATATATATGGATGTTCTATACATAAAGGGGATATGTACCCGAACAACTTGCGTAACTAGCTGGACCGTATTATCTTGTACTGGAATTCGGTTATATACGTATATATATTTAGTTAAGGTCGTAACTTGAATTAAACCATCTTTTACGTTAAATCTGGTGCAAGCTTTAAAATAAAGTGTGTAGACCGGTTGGTTTTTAAAGATGATGTTAAACAAATATAGCCACGTTTTCAAAGCGCAGTAGCGGACTTGCCTTCTTGCGATTTAGCACTCTATTGATATGAGAATTGTTTTTCACATGTTATTATTGAAGTGAGATGTATGAGCTACCTGATCAACGTTGCTAGTTAAAAAATAACATTGTTCTATACATACATATTTATTATCTATCGACTGAAGTTTGTGTTCTTTTAACATTCTAGTACTGGTTAAACGACTCTAATCTACTGAATCAACATGTGAATTAGTATAAATTTCGCAGTTAAGGACAAGCTATATGAAAAAAATCACGCGTAAAACATGACAAAAGTTAAAAGACAAAATTACAAAATAATTAAGTTGAGGGTTTTGCTAAAACATAAGACTATGTTTAAGAAAAAGGTTTGTGCATAAATGATGGTATATTTAAAGGACGAGTTAGTTATCACCAAATTAGCGGGTTTATTAATTAGTAATGTACAACCAAATAAAGCATGTATGGATATCTTAAACATAACTATAACGGTTATATTTCCTTCGTCTTATGTTTTGACTTTTTGAATTATTTTTTCAACCTTAGCCTTAACTATATTTTTTATGTGTTATATAATATTTGATATAAAATACATGAATTGATTGAGTTTTAAATGTATTTTTATTTGTATAATTTTTATTAAGTATTATATAAAACAAACAAAATTGTTTAAGGTTAAAGTTGAGAAAATAAAATTTTAAAATGTCAAAACACTTATTTTAAAACGGAAGAGGTATAAGTTTAGTGATGCCTTGAGTCTTTGAATCTAAGAAAGATTAAGCAAAATATCAAGCAAGAAAATATCGATAAAAGCGTGTGCATATATCTTCAAAACTATCCAAAACGTGGACCTAGCATTTCGACTATTTTATACTATTTTGTATTCTAACATCGTCGATAATATTTGTTGGATGTAGTAAGTCGCACTCTGTGACGACACAAAATTTAAGTAAAAAATGAAAATTGACATATATAGATTGGACCTCGATAGAGGTGCAAACTCTTACCCAGTTTTTTTTAACCGGTGGTTAAACCGGACCCGGTTTTTGTCATAACCGGTTATATTAAAACCGGTCTGGTTTTTTTTAACCGAATCGCTTAGACCGGTTATGGGTTTTTATGTCCGATCGGTTTTTTACCGGTTATATAACCGGGTTTACCCGGTTTTTAAATATAACCAGTTAAAACCGGTTATATTTATTTATTTATTATTATTATTATTATTTTATATATATACACGTGGCCCGTTTAAAAAAAATCAAAAGTTACCGTTTTAAAATTTAACCGGTTTTTACCCGGTTTTTTTCGGGTTTTTTTGGGATTTACCGAGGCAACGGCTATAAAGCCATTTAGCCATTTTTTTTTAGTTTTTTGAATGTTTTTGAGAGTTTTAAGCCACTATAAATAGAGGTAATGAGTTGGATTGAAAACACATCAAAAACAATCTCATTTCTTTCTTTAATCTCTCAAAAACGCTCTAATATCGCTAATTCGCTAAAATGGAAAAACGCACAATCACAACAAGCTTCCACTACTCCCTCCGTTGCTACTAGCAATACCCGAAAACAACATTACACAAATGATGATGTTGAGAAAATTAGACCAACTACCCGAAAAGGTGATGTGTGGTCTAATTACGAGTTGTGTATTATGAAATATCGTAATGAAAGGGCGCGTTGCAAGAAATGTGGGAATTTTTATAGCGTTGGGTCTAACACTACACTTAGGAGTCATTTGGGTAGTTGTAAGGCGGTTCAAAATGATATGTCGCAAGGTACTATTGGTGCGGATGGTCAAGTTTTTATATATGATGCGGAAGCGCTTCGACTTGATTTTACGAAGTTTGTCATTCAACAAGGGCTTTCATTCAACCACTTCGACAATGTCAAGCTTACGGAGATCATCAAAAGGAGGCTACAACCGCGGTATCAACATGTAAGTCGTACTACTCTTAGAAGTGATGCTTTTAATTTATGGAAAACGGCTAAAAAAGATATTATTGATGGTTTTCGTGAATATAAATATGGTGTTGCCATAATTACGAATACTTGGACCGCACCACATGGTACGGCAAATTCTTTTCTCGCCATTACGGCTCATTGGTTTAATCCCGAATCTTGGTTATTAATGAAACGGACAATTACTTTTAAACTATTTGGTTATCCTCATACGAGATCTAATTTAAGAAAAATTTTACATGACACTTTAATTGAATATAATTTAGATGATAAAGTTTTTACGATTTCACTAGATAATGCATCAGATAATACTAGAGCTATGGAATTGTTAAAATTACGTGTAAAACCTATTTTAGATGGTGCTTTTTTTTCATTCTCGTTGTGTTGCTCATGTTATAAATTTATCCGTACAAGCGGACTTTAAAAATATGTGATAGTTTAAAGATGAAATTTAGGAACGAACGACAAACTAACTATAAACATTTCCGAATTATGTGTAATGAAAAACCCCTAGGACCTTACTTTGATAATAATACTAGATGGAATTCTACTTGCATAATGTTTGAAAATATATTACGACAACGAGCAACTTTACATGCTTTTAATGATAGACTTCTTAATAGAAATAGTTCCGTTATAATACTAACCGACCAAGATTGGGATCGACTAAATGAATTAACTATGTTTTTACAAGTTTTTAAAGAGGCAACAATTATATTATCGGGTGTTTATTACCCAACTAGCCCGTTAGTTTTAAACCAAATTTATGCTGTGACGGAAAAATTATATGAATTTAAAAACTCACCTACTCAAATGTTTAGAAAAATGGTTAAAATTATAAAAAAAAAAAAATTATAAAATATTTTGCTAGTTTACCTTTGGTTTTTACTTGTTCCGCCGCACTTAATCCATGTTTAAATGTTGGAGGTGTAGAACTTTTAGTAACAAAAATAATGAAAAATTTAGACTTATCTTTTGGGTTAGAAGGTGAAGACCCCAACTATATAACATCTCAAATTTTTAGATTTAACGATAATTTTAAAAAAATTATTTGGAGTTTATGCAACAAAATATGGTCAACAACAAAACCCAATTCTTGAGCAAATGCGGGCCGGATCGTCCCGAATGACAAGAGACATTAATATAAACCTTTATAATTCTTTATTTGAAGACGCTACAAAGCGTCAACGAACATCGGCTCCAACAAGCGAATTGGGACAATATATGGCTACAAACTTTTAAGAACTTTAAGTCCCGATGAGTTTGCAAACTTTGACATTTTGGCTTGGTGGAAAGAAAGGGAAATCCAATTTCCAATTTTATCCGCTATGGCTCGTGACTTATTAGCGGTCCAAGGTTCGACGGTAGCTTCCGAATCGGCCTTTTCTACTAGTGGTCGACTTATATCAGATAGAAGGACAAGACTAACCCCCGAAGCCGTGGAAGTATGTGTATGTTTGAAAGATTATTTAGACGGAGTAGATAGGATACAACATGAATCATCGTTGGAAGGTCCAATATTAGATAAAGAAGGTGAAGAAGGTGTATTAAGAGAAGAAGATGAAATGGAGATATCACCTTCGAATACCGAAGGCGAATTAGATGAAGGTGAGCTTGAAGAATTTGATGTTGAAGATGTAGATGTACAAGATTTTTTGGAAGAAAATGATCTTGACTTGAGTAGTTGAGTATAACGGGTGATGGCAATGCCGAAGCTCGATATACTTGATTACACTAATATGTTTTCGGGTGATGGCCATGCCGAAACTCGAAATGTATTAGTATTTATATGTTTTTATGATTGTATTGTTTAAATAAAAGTTATGATTGTATTGTATAAATAAAAGTTATGATTGTGTTTTTTTTTTTGTATAATTGTATTGTTTAAATAAAAGTTATGATTGTATAATTGTATTGTTCAAATAAAAGTTATGAGAATATTGTTTAATTATATGTTTGATAATTAACAATTTTATTAAATAAATGTTCGAAGTTTTTAGTAAAATTCCCGAAAAAAACGAACCGAAAAAAAATGAACCGGTAAATAACCGATAAAAAATCCGAATCCGAACATTTTTAACCGAAAAAAGCGAACCGGTAAAAAACCGAAAAAAACCGTTTCCGAAAATTTATAACCGAAAAAAACTGATTCCGAACATTTATAACCGAAGAAAACCGATTCCGAAAAACCGAAACCGAACCGAAACTGGTTATTAGAAAAACTGGTTTTTTTTATAACTGGTTATTAAAAAACCGAAAACCGAAAAAAACCGATTTTTTTGCACCTCTAAACCTCGATGACGACTAGTCATCAAGGAGTAATCCAATATTCCAATGCTTCGAACCCCTTGTTTAACTTTTTTCTGCATTTTTTTTTTTTTTTTTTTTTTTTGATTAAGTGGGTGGGTCCTTTTCTGTTAATTATTCTTAATGGGGAGGAGCATCATTTGCTTCCTCTCCTCATATAGACCATTTAATAGAAAAAGAAACATAGTATATGTGTGGCTGTGGCCACACCACTATCTTCCCATTAAGACTTATTAAAAAAAAAAAAAAAAAAAAAAAACTTAGTGTATTTGAAGGGCTTTTTTGTACTCTTTGGATTCTTGAAGGTGTTTACTTGTATTTAGAAATTTGTCACCACTATGTGAATAAAGAAAGTTGAAGGGCTAGATTGCATGTCTTGAAGCTTATACAGTAAAACATCTATAAATTAATACTCGATAAATTAATAACCTCGATAAAATTAATAATTTGTCCGGTCCCAACTTGGGACCAGTACAAATTTGGCCACAATCGATAAAATAATAAGATAATAATTTTTTTAAAACTCCAGTATATATATATATATATTAGTCCCAACGAAACTATAAATTAATAAATACTAAAAATTCCATATATATATATATATATATATATATATATATATATATATATATATATATATATATGTGTGTGTGTGTGTGTGTGTGTGTGTGATACACTTCAAAATCCTATGATTGTTTAGTAAAAAATGAAATTTATTGTCACTTGTTATTTTTTGTTAAACTTTAAATCTATATTGAGTTTATCTCAAAATCTCCTTATTGCTGTAAAGTGTTGGTGTGTTGTCTTCTCTTATTGCAACAAAAAATGTTAATTTTATTTTCATAAAGTGTGAATATGAATTCATAAAATTTTAAATAGAACTTATTTTTCAAATTTATTTTTCCTCTAAGGAGTATACATTGTAACTAGTATATTACATTTGAAAATTTAAAGGCCATATATAAAACCTCTTTAAATTAAGAAATTATTAATTTATCGATATAATAATATCTCGCTAAATTAATAAAATATCACAGACCCAACACTATTAATTTATAGAGGTTTTACTGTATATGGCCAGCTGCCTGTCCCAGTGTCCCCTTAAGTTTTATATCATGTCTCATAATCATTTTCCCTCTCAACCATGATATCTTTGTCTCTCCCAAAAGTGATCTTTAGATCATCTTCTTAGAGTCTTTTTATCATTGTATTTACTTTGTGAGATTATTATCTCACAAGACACATAATCATTCGTGTACTCATTGACATTTTAATAAACGTCGGCTAGGTTTAATCCTGCCGACTATTTCTTTTCATTGTGGTTTGTTATATACTTATTTGATACCAACTTACAAATCCAATGCAACAATGCACTTTTATATTCTGTCAAAATAATATCACAAGTAACAATACATTTTAAAGGCAACTCGTTATTTTTTCATCCAATATTCTTCAAGTTGGCAATAAGAAATCTTTTTAAAAACCAACTCATTATCTTTTTTACCGAATACTTTGGTAACTTTTCTATTGATTTTTATTGTTTCTTATACTAAATCAGTAATCCAGAAAAAATGCTTACAATACTTAACTTTTTTCATTCTTTATACTGAAATTTATAATTCTAGTTAATCAATAGATCTTTAAAGTTTTATGTAACAACTAGACGAGTAACCGTGCATAGCAACGACATTTTATAGCGGCATATAGTTTTAGTGATAAAAAAAAGTTTATAAGTTATAAACGAAAAATAATAAAAGTTTGAGAATTTTGTAATTAGACATAATGTTTTGAAACCTGGTTACAACCAGGTGGTTCAACCGGTTGAACCGTTACGGTCGGAAAACGGGTCAATTTAAACCGGGTCAACATAACGAGTTGGGCGAAAAAATAGGTCAAATTAAACCAGGTCAACCCACCGGGTTTGAAGCGTCCAGAGTCAACCCAGTTTTCGATTTGTATTAATAGTTTCCTTTTAAAACATTTTCTTTTTTAGTTTTTTCAATTTTCCATTATATATAGTATAGAGTAAGATAAATAACTAAATGAAAATAAAATAAAATAAAATAAAATAAAATAAAAATGAACTGCTTAGCTAATAACCATTTTTTAAGACGACAACTTATAGCACAACGTACCTAAATATCATCCAAAAACTCACACGATGTCACAAATGTACTGCGTGTATATAGATTGATAGCCAACTCACGTACTATCAGAATGGGTGGTCGACCATCTGGTGGTGCCACCAACCAAGCGCTAACACCATAGCAAAGGCCTCCCAACCGCGCGCCATCCCAACCTTTTTGCACTTGTTTAGTGGTCTGCACCACCAAACAGTTTTTCACCTTTTTCTTTTGTTTGTGATGTATGTTTGTATAAAGTGAAGTATTTTTATATTTTTTGTTTGATGATAATCATAACACCTGTTTGATGGTGGGTTTTATAGTGTGTTTAATGGTGATATGACGTTGACGTAGAGGTGGTGAGTTTGGATCTGGTATTAAACCAGAGTAGATATGCACTTATTTAAATAGGGATTGTCTAACCAGTGCCCTTAGGGCACTGGTTAAGAAGGGGGAGGACCCACAAAAAAACACTAAAGAAATAATTAAAAGATTCAAGGACTTACATATTTTAATAAAAAAATATTTTTTTAGTACTTTTTTGTGGGTCCTCCTTCTTTTTAACCAGTGCCTTTAGGGCACTGGTTAGACAATCCCATTTAAATAATGGGTTAAGTGATATATTTGATGGACATATTCGATAGACACATCATATCTCATTTAATACTGCAACTATGTACACTGTCGAAAGTGATTTGTTCTTGTGATCGAGATCATGGAGCCAAATGAAACTTCCTCTTGGCATCCTGTTTATATTTATTTACCCTTGTGGTTTTAAGAAAAGACATATATGTCATTATTAAATTCAAGGTTTTAGAGGAGAAAATATACTTGTTTTCTGGCAGAAAAATCTTTGAATGTTAAATGAATTGTATTCAAAATAATTTATTATATAAACTGTTGTAAACGAACTATTCAACAAATCATCAAGTTGATGATGGTATAGTGGTATCTTTCAGAAATAATGTATCAATTTGCATATATAACAAATCAGATATATTCATTATTGTCACCAATAGGCAAATAAAAACTCAAATTATATAATAAACTCCAAGTGTACGTAGTGCTGTTTTATATTCACTAATGCGTAGTTTTGTTTGACACGCTTCTATACAAATGGTTCTATTTTCTAGGATTAATTTTGGATCCATAAATTTGTTTAACTTTTGTGATGAAGAAACTGAGTATCGAATCAACTTGTTGCATAAAATTTGATATAATGTAAACAACCTGTCGACATTTGATATAATGAAACTACTGTCGGCAAAGTGCAAGGTAGAAGATTGTTGTCTGAATAACATGATTGTATATAAAGTATAAACGTAGATTTTAATACAATTCAAATGTCTTGCAGTGTGCGATAATTTATGAGTACATTTCTAGCTCCAGGGCTTGTTGTTAGAGGCAAAAGTTTTTTTTAGAAAAATCATCATTTCAAATAGTGGGGTTATGATCTCTTACAAGAAATCATCAAGTTGATGATGGTAGTAGTTAAGAGGAAAAAGGGACAATGACAATACAATTTGCAAGTTGCAAGTACCCACCAAGATTATACGTAGTATATGTTAGGTTCCATTAATTCTACATATATAATTGATCATCAGTAATTTTCTGACACTCATTTTTGTTGATATTAATTATGATTATGACACTTCCTACGTCAAAATTTTGAAATATTAATTGCTCGATAATGTCACTAGGTTTTCATAGTTGTTTTGTGTTGGTTTAACAAGAATTTTGTTAAACCGTGCTTACCAAAAGATGACATTATAAATAGTATTCTCATCAAATCCTTTGAACTTTTGATTATTAGAAATAGCCCAAGAGATTGTTTTATAGATGATACACCTAAAATTTAAGAAAAGGTTCATCATGTATATATGTAACATGTTAGTCAATGACCCACATATTGCATTTAACTTAAGGGTGTCAAAACATTATAATAAGCAACTAGCTAGTTTAGAACCTGTAAAGCAAATTTTTATGAAAATAAGAAAGGCATGGTTAAGTTGTTGATTATTTGGGTAAACATACTTTAATTCCAACTGCTTTTGTTTTATGTTACGGTCAACATTTAGAGTGAATGAACTTGGACATGATGAACATAGTGGCAGATTTTATAATCTATACCGAATAAACCTGTTCAAAGTTCAAAGCATTACACCAAGTATTGTGATGGATTTGATCAATGATATACATTGATTATCTCCAATGGTGTTGAAATTATGATATCATGACAATCATATAAAATAAACTAAACACATCATGAGAGCATAGCGGAAGCGTTATAACAAGATCATATAACATGTAATTAATTAATCAATAATAAATAGTAAACATACCTTTGTGATTCTAGCCCGAACAAGAATCAATTGCAATCTTCAATTCAAGAACCCTAATTAGGGTTTATGTAGATTATAAGAATTACCCCTTACCTCTTTTGTAATTCAATCCAAGAATCAAACAATAGTGTGTTTGAATCGTGTTCTTGTACACACGTACTAATTCAAGTAAAAGTTTATGCAAGTAAATTAAACATAACACTTTTTAGCTTTATAAAAATCGAAACCCTTATAGGGATTAAAGATGGATCGATTTTGAGGACAAGAAGAGAGAAAGAAAACACCTAGAATGTGTGTACAAGTTGTGAGCAAACGATAACCCAGGAGGTGTTTATATACTTGATGAAACTTGGAGCTCAAGGCACAAAGGAGGTGGAACTCCTTCTAGAACTTTCTTGACCTTCCAATTATTCATAAGTATTACTTTCCTAATCTTCGTCTAACGGTCGTTAGTCATTCTCCGTTAAATACTAACGGTCGTTACTAGTTTTGTGTTTATTAATAATCATATATAACATTTATAAATAATTATTCTTTTACTCTTCATACGTAAAGTGTGCAATCCCACGATCTCGAGTTCGATCCTAACATACGACTACTAAAATAATGTCCATAATCTAACAGCTCCCACTTGGACATATTTTAATAGTGTAATCACATCGCTTAGCGTCTTGCAACACGCCGATGCCTCTAGTACGATCTCGAGTAAGGCTCCTGGAAAAACCTTTTAATGATTTCTCATTATTATTATTCTTTTATTTCTAATACCACGTTAATAAAGATATGGATTAAAGTCATTCCTTAATTAACCATTCTGTTTCTCGTTGTTTATGATTGATCAAGATTACCAAATCTTCTGAATATATTCATGGGAGATCTTGGGTGCGGCCGCACATACATCTTACCAACCCTACGAGGGCCCCAACAGTATTAAACTCCAAAAAATAAATTTGAAGAAACAAATTCTATCTTGACTACATGCAAAACCCACAAACTTTGTAACAATTTCGAAAATAACCCTTATGACTACCAGTTACGTATAGCGTTAAGTTGTTTCACAAAAATGTACTACATTCATGACACTTATCTTGCATCTCAAGTCTGAGGATAACTTCTCGTGATTTACTTAATGACAAGATCCATAAAGTAACATCATGTAGTTGGGATAAATCCTATATTCGGCATCATTTGAATATCATCTGAAATGGCATGACTACGCATCAATATACTTTAAGTATATTATACCAACCTTCATATTTGTCTTGATTTAATAATATTCCCATATTATTAACTGACAACGGACAATTTAGAATAACATTTATTCATAGATTAAACATACAAATATAGGATACAATTTATTATAAATTAAACATACCATGTATTTAAATTTATTATAACAATTGTTTAACATCCCTTATCTAAATACCAAATAGATCAATGCATGATAACTCTTGTTGATGAATTATATCTCAAGTAATGACATTCATACTTGTTGACAAGGCATAAATCATCCAACTTTGATCTATCGGAATTTTAAGAATACTTATTTCAAGAATTCAACTATTGGAGTTCTTGTATGTGCATACTCAACTATTTTGATAATGCCATATTTCATAAAATGTGTGACATCCGTAACCACAAATTTATGATAATCAAACTTCCAAACATTTTAAAGTTTAAAGTATTCTTATTCTCTTAATGTATAATGCAACTATGCTTTTATTAAGCACAACTAGTACATATAGCAAAAGATGAAATCCTTACCATGACTAGTATTGAGTGTCATCTCAATTTCATTAGCATTATTGTATGCAAACAACAATATGCTATTAAAAATTTCCCGTAAACGACATTAATATCTATTGTGTAATGTTTGATGCCCTTCAAACTTTCAAGTTTGTTGGCTATGACAATTTTCACAACAATTGAAAATTTATTCATCTATCGAATTTGGAAGCTGTTCCAGATTTAGGATGTGATTCTTTAATCAAACATATTCTTTTTAGAATATTACACAAGTTATCTAATAACTTTTTAATTAGATATTAATATTGCAAAATCATCTTGTAAAAGCATGATACAACAAAACATGATATTCATGAAAAAACTTTGAGTCATACTTAGATTTTATTCATGTTATTCATATCCATTTAGGCTTTCTAAATGATATATCATGTTATATTATATTCATTTACCGCTCATGTTTCAACAATAAATATTCATTCCAAGGTTGTATGTCTTATTTCCTAAATCTTACAAGTAAAGTTTCATTCCAAACTAAGACTTAACTTTTAACTTATATGGAATGTTACCTTTTTATATGTTCTACAACATATATGATTTAGAAATTAAACATAATACTCCCACTAGCTTTTAGGAATACTTAGAAATTATCTTATTTCAATTATAAATCAAAACATGGATTTAACAATTAAACATAAGAGTAATCTTCTAGATGCATGCATTTATCAATCCATGAATTATTGCACCATGTACACTTTCAATGATTTATTTGAATTCATAAACTCCTTTTGATTACTTATCGTCCTCGCTCAAGTAATCACTCAAGAAAGAGTTTTGATATTCTATTGTCAATTTCATAAATATGACAATCATAATCTTTATATATTTAATGTATTTAGAAAAGAATATTCAATCATAGTTAATCCCTTAAATGTGATTAATAATCTTGTCATAAAACATGCATTAAATACGTGCACAATATTGCCCGTATGATTTCTATTCCAAGATTTAAACTACAAGGGTTACCTAATCTTTGAAGAAACTCAGCTTCATTTTCTAGTCTAACTATTAAGATAAATCACATTTCTAAAATTAATTATCTTTATGGACAACATCTTAATCATTCATATCATGTATACTTTACCCAATTACATATTTGATAATGTATCATAATGATTATCAGGTTTACAATAATCCTGTATATCATAGCCCTCAGCATATTAATCAAATATCTGAGATATATTACTATTCTATGAATGATAATTCCATCATCTTGAGATCTAACATTTAAATGTCAAACTTTATTATCATGTTGAGATTTAACATTCAAATGTCAAACTTCATCATGATATTTACTAGTGTATTTTAGAAAATTATGTATCTTGTAATTTTATCTTTTAAAGATCAAAACTCCTACTTGCTTTTAGCAATTTAAAGACTATATTTAAATACTTAGCAAATAAAGCAACAATACAATGTTCTCTTTTGGGATATTACAAATACATATTGACAGTTCCTGACTTTACTTTGTTAATAACCTCTTCATAAGCAGTTAAACAAATTCAGAACTTCAATTTAAGACTTAATGTAATTCATCACATTCATCACATTCAATCATATGATAATGTCTTATTAATCTTCTATGTTGGAGTTTTATTAAATATGTCTAAGTCATACTCAACATTCTAACCTTGATAATTTTTGGAAGAAAAGAAGTCATAGTTATCTTTAATCAAACATTATAACAAGAGTTTGATTTTCCTAGTTGAACATACCATAAACATTTGGTATTTCATTAGTATTAATATTGTAAGACAATCTAACAATATTTAAGATAACCATATTCGTTTTGACTTGTCTATTTACCAACTAATTCATTATAATGGTACAATAGTATTTTCAAGCCGATTACATGCTTTATAACACAAGTACTTTTTACAAAGTCACTTCATGTCTATGTCTCTACAAGAAAACATAAACTGTTATAATTTCACTATACGTTATAAGTCATTTAACAATTTAATGGCTTCATGTATATGTCTTAATTAAAACACATAACAAGATAACGTCTTACTTTATTATAAGTCTTGTAACAATTAAAAGACTTTATGTTTATATCTTTACAATGAAACATAAACATGTTTAAATAAAGTAATTATGAACACCATCTTTTGGTTTCAATAGTAATTTCAAGTTAATTTATTACTTCACAATAATGTAAATAACATTATTTCTTCATTTATTTATGCCATTCCAAGAACACATAAATATTCAGATTGAAGCAGCATTAGATTACTTTAATATTTTATGTCATTCCATGAATTCATAAATATATAAATTAAAGTATTCTTGATATCATATTGACACATGTTCTAATAGGTATCTAATTTAGAAACTGCAAATTCTCATAGTTTAATTACATCAGTTGATCTGCTAGTAATGAAAATATGAAATTCACCTTGTTGTTGCAATCTAGCTAAGCTCTCACATAACATAAATTGTAACACCAAGTGTTTCTTGAATTAGATTAGAATAATTCATATTAGAACGTTATTCTCTTACCTTGCAGTCAAGAGAATCCATCATATCTTTATGAGTTGTTTCTTGCACACATTAAAGATAACATTTCTCCCACTTGTGCATGGAACAACCTCATATAGTTGATAAACAACACGCCATGCATTTGTTTATGTGATCAATATGATTGTGTCATAGATTTTAGTATAACAAGCAGGTGTAGAACAACAATGTATAGTAAGGAAACGTACAAGACTATTCTTAAAAGTATGAGTGTCTACACTTGGAAAGTAATTTTCTTTAGCTACCAAGATGTCAAAGCTTGTAACTCCCACTGAATTAAAGATCATTACAATAATTCCTTATTCAGTAATAAGTACACAATACTCCCACTGAGTTTGACAACATTGTAAATGTTTCATATCCAGTGAAAGAAAATAGTGTGCTTTTAACTTTCCTACACCTTTAAATGTCCATACGTAACAATTACTTATGCACTAAAAATTGTATTCTACTACTTAAATGTTGGACTATCCACCAAATGCTATTAACTTGAAAAATTGGGCATGCAATTTCTTCCTTAATAGGTCTACCATCCTACAATGTATGTAGCACCTTTAAAATAGTCAAAACAACTAGTTTGTTTTTAAACATTATGCGATAATTAGTCTAGCTTCTAATTATAATAACTCATAAAATGTCATACATAATTTTATATTAACCAAATATTATATTTGTTACTAAGAATTTAATCACCGAATGAGGATGATAAAATCCCTATGGAAAATATTCGCAATTTTCTTAACTATTAAAAATTTGCTATGAGTTATATTAGAATTTAGACATATCTAATATTTCTATTATCCTTTTTCATTCATGAAAAGAAATAGGATTGTATCACACTCTTCTTTCAAAGAAAGGAGACTTCTTTTGTCTTTTAAGTAAATTATTCTTAATCAAACATTTGTTCGAAAACAGAACGATATCAATTTACCAAAGCCCAAAGTACGTTTACGGTTTGAATGTTGCATTAATACATTAAAACGAATTACAAAAATTCAATTTTCAGTATTTTCGATAATTAGATATTTAAGAAAATAAAATACCCATTGGTAAATAATCATATAAACCATAGTATTTTCTTAAAGCTAGGATCCTAATTGACATGGTACCATTACATCAATTGATCTGCTAGTAATGATAGTATTCAACAAGGTAATTGTCGAACAATAATTGCCAATATCATATTGCAATTCCTAGATCATTATGGATTTACAATCACAAAATTTTTGTAATGTAAGCATGTTTGATCCCTGATTGGTCGTGAAACAGTCAGATAATTATTGGTCAACCACTTGTGAATGGTTAACTATAATAGTCAAACAGCTCAAACCAATGCTTCCGTGGAATACAGTGTTTCCCCGGGTCGTTATGTCCCGACGAGGTGTGGATGGTATAAAAACGGGTTTATGATCGGGTGAATTGAATGGGAAGTAACCAGATAATGATTTGGGTTTGTTTACACCATTGGAATGATTAGGAATAACAGTATTAACAATCACGGGAAACAGAAACGTATAAACGTAGACCAAATTAAAAATCAGGCACGACTACGTGCTAAGAAAAAGGTGAGTTTTAAGGAAAATAAACTACAGGGGGTAAAAATGAAACTTTTACAAACTTAAAATTAAAAGAAAATGAAATTAAAAAGAAAACTATTTTTTAGAATTTTTTATTACTTTTTATTATTTAAAAACTAATTTAAACTATTTAATAATTAATAAAACTATTTTAAATCTACTTGTTAATTACTAATAATACCTAAATGACTTAGAAAATTATGAGAAAATTTATAAAATTAATTAAGCATCACAGGAATCCTAAAAAATTATAAAAAGTTTATAAAATTTATTTTTAAACTAATTTACTAATTATTATTCTAAATATTAATTAATAACTAATTAAACTAAATAAATTATAAAAACTAGTAAATGAACAGTAAAAATTACAATAAAATTTCTAAAATTATTTTACAACATATAATAGCTAGGAAAAATATAAAAACTAGGTGTTGCTTTATAAAAACTAAATATGCTATTTAAAATTTAATTATTAATTAATTACTAATAAAACTAATTTTAATTCTAATAAATACTAAATGACAAAATAAAAATCTGAGAAAATTATTAAAAATACTTTAACATAAAAGGAAATTAATAAAAATATAAAAATATAGGTTACTTAATAAAAATCTAAAAATGAAAATTAAAATTAAATTATATTAAATAAAAACTATCACTTATTTTTATATTGGTTTTTCTTGATTTTTCTTTTGCAAATCTATTTTATACCTGAAAATAACTAACTTGTATGAAAACAACTAATTTATAACTTAATAATAAGCTAGTTATAAGCTAACAACCTAAACAGTTGACTTTATTTGACCAACTAAGCAAATAAGCTCAAATGAGCTTGAGTGGGACCCACTATGGTTGAATCTGGTCTAAGTAAGTTATTGGAACTAGTTTAAGCCAAAAGATGCCAAATAAGCTCAGTAGATAAGCTAATAAGCAATATTAAGCAATTCCAAAAACCAATTTCAACACAGAATAGGGACAAAGTTGAGGGTCAAATTTAGGTGGGGTCCACTGAGTCCTAGGTCAAACTAGAGGTCAAAACTTAAAACCTGGTAGGAGGGGGGTTGGATGATACAAAGAAGTGGTTGTGGGGCACACTGAGGTGGCCACAAAACACCACCAAAGGTGGTGGTGTGGGTGTGATATCTGCTGCACAGGGGAGGTGTTCTCCCTGCAGTTGTGTTTGGGGGTGTGTGGGACCCACAGAAAAAATAAAAAAAATAAGATGAGAGTGGAATTTTGAAGTTCAGCTGATATACTATATTTCCTAAAAAACACAAGGCCTAAAACCTAGCAGAAAAATCACAATAATTCCTTGAATTATTGGATTTTTTTGCACAAGGAAAATTTGACTTTTTCTATTTTACTGCTAGGTTTGACTTTTATGAGATTTGTTTGATTCTAGATGACTGAAGATGAAATAATAAGCTAATATAAGATGGATTTAAGCTAATAAGACAACTGATTAACACAGAGTGATGAATATGTAACTGGAAGTATTAACAGTGAACAAGTTTATGAGCCACAACTATGATTTTGACTATTGATCAAATGGACATGGTATATTATGACTCTTAACTCCTAAATAGACTTAGTACAATCTATTCAGGCCAAAACAACAACAAAACAACAACAAGACCCATGAGAACAGTCATGATCCAAACACCCCTATAACTGATATGCAAATGAAATTTTAAAAGCATTTAAGTTATTTATACAGAAAAATTGATTCACAAGGTCTTTTGTTGATATAATACATTATATAAAACACAGAAATGAAAGTCTAAACAACAAGTGGTGCTTGAAACAGATTATACTACTTGATGACAGTTAACATAAAACTTTTTGTAAATTTGTAATTCAATGAATAAGGAAAAAAGTAGCCATGATTTAACATCTAATATATCTAATAAACCTGAAAACATCAAATAAACACAACAAGGAACAGTAAGACATTATAATGGAAGAAATGGAAAATTAAGCTTACAATTGTTTTCCAACTGAGAACCAAGGAACAAAGGCCAAATTTCACCATCCTAAGACCTCCCATGAGGTTCTAAAACCACTGCCATCCAAGTTGTACAGTGCCCTGTTGCTTCTTCCTTCTTGAAAAACTGATTTTTGATTTATTTTCTAATTTTTTTGTATTTTCTTGTATTTTTGATATTTAAACTACGAGTGGTTTATAAGCTTTGTAAGCTTATAAAAGCTTGTAGATAATTAAAAATTGAGCCTAATGGAACAGGAAACAACAATATTTAACAATGATGAGTGAAATTGTCAATTTCACTCAAAAAATGCTAAACATGAATTTAATGAACAATACTGTAATTAAAGGTTTAAAACAGTTAACATAACATTAAATAAATTGAGTACAGCTGATTTTAACTAAGGATTACAATAAATAATTAAATTACACTATGACTACACTATTTTACTCTAATTAATCTACTGCTTGAACTCTTCTGCTTCTCCTTCCATATATAGCATCCCAATGTCTTCCATGGGTCCCACAGAGCATTTCCCAGCACCATTGGATGAGTGAAACTCATCCAAGCCATTAAACCTATTTTGGCGGGAAAACCAATTTGAGTAATTGGGAACTGTTTTGTGGTTTTAATATGTAATTGGCTGGTTGTAGAGGTGGAGGGAACAAGTAGGGAAGGCTAGGGGGTGGTGGAAGTTGTAGGTGTCAGGTTGCAGGGTAGCAGGGGGAGGCAGAGGTGTAGGTTTGGTACGTGTCATACCCTGGGGCAAACCCATGGGGTGGGTTTTGGTTTAAGTGGTGACAGGGAGTGAAGGAGGTGGTGATGGGGTGAAGCAAGTGGTGAAAGGGTGAGGTGGAGATGGTGGTAGCAGGAGGTGGAGATGGGGTGAGGTTGAAGGAGAGTCAAACGGTCAAAACCGTTTTATTTAATAAAAGGGTTGGGTTTGGGCTTAGTCAGGTTTGTTGGGCTTGGGGAAGTAATGGACCAGTGTTTATGTTTTATTTGGATTTGGATTTTGGATTTTAATAACTTTGGATCCGTTTGGTTTGTAAATAAAAATACCACAAGGACTTTTCATGTAATTTCTGAAAATTTGAAGGACTGAAAATGTAAGATTTCCAAAGTTACCCAAGGGTTGTTTTTATTCACATGTAAATAGTACAAGGGTAGTAAAGATAAATTTCCAATTTTGAATACCCAGGGACTATTCTTGCCAATTTTGAAATTTCAGGGACCACTTTTGTAATTTCGTTAAAATTTCCACCCAAGGACCAATTGTGGCACTTTGTGAATTCCCAAGGACCCTTAATGATAACTTTCCCAATTTGAACACCCAGGGACTAAAACTATCAAATTTGCAAACTCTAGGGACCAAATCTGTAATTTCTGAATTTGTGAAGGGTTGAACCTGTAAATTCTCAATAAATACCACAAGGACCAATTATGTCATTAACAAATAGTACAAGGTTTGTTTTTAATATTTTTCCATTTTTTTAAAACCTGAGGACTAATTTTGACATTTTTGAAACTTGAGGGACTAAAGTTGTAATTTTGCAATTTTTAACTTTAAAGGACTTATTTTGACAACTTATGAACCCCCAAGGACCTTTGATGATATTTAACATGTTTTGAATAACCAGGGACTAGTTTTAACAATTTTTGAAACTTGAGGGACTGAAACTGCCAATTATGCAAACTTTGTTCGTTTTTCATCTGTTTTTGATTATTTTGCATTTGAAACATATAAAACACACTTCTAAGATATTTTAAGTATTATGATGCATATTTGAGTATTTTTGGATGTTTTGGCAGTTCAGATTGGTATAAAATGATGAGTATTTAGACACTCATCAATCCCCATCTTACTGCCTTGATGTAACAATTCGCAATTTCAGGTTAATTACTATTCCCGGAAAATTTCACTATTCATTTTTCCCGAAATTTTCCCGAAATTTGATTTTTGTTTCTTGGCCTCGAGTGATAAATCATTTCCATGGCAAATTAAAAGTTTGACACTCATCAGATCATTTTCGCGAAAGTTATTAAGGAATTACACGTTTTAGGGTAAAACGTCATTCAAAAATTCTACGCACAACGAAACTCGACCGCTTTAATTTTCCCCGTATCAGAAAAATGTTTGATTCACTCATGATTTATTTGAGAATAAATCATGACTGAGAAAAACATGACCAAATAAACCTCGGCCGGGAAAAACAGGAATTTTCGTTTTTAACCGTTTTTACTCAGCCATAACCTTAGCCTATACCTGCACCGCGTTTCTAAGACGATTTGAGTTTTCACATTTTTAGAAAAAGTCAACATATTTTTCCCTCCTCCTTTGACCAAAAATCATTCCTTGATTTTATAAATCATTCCTTGATTTTTAGGCTTATGGTTTTATGTCTAAAAGACATTTAATACCAACCGATACTAGACTGAGCCCAGCCTACACATTATAAGTCATTTTAAATCATTATTATCATATTAGAAAAGTAACATCTTACTTTTCTCAATTTTACACAATATTCGTACGTTTCACGTATTACGCGTTTTAGACCCGTGTTTCCAGTTTTAGCAGGGTTTTACCACCCCAATGGAACCTACCACTCATTTTATATTTTATTATGGAGTATTTTGACAAGTTTAATCATTCTTCCAAGTTTCGTATTTTTACGATACCCGGTTTTACGTATTATGGCTTAATCGTTTACGGTTAGCATTTTACGGAGTCAAAAC
Source organism: Artemisia argyi (assembly GCA_030686995.1). NCBI lineage: Eukaryota > Viridiplantae > Streptophyta > Magnoliopsida > Asterales > Asteraceae > Artemisia > Artemisia argyi. The sequence goes on along the minus strand of CM060706.1, from coordinate 169,328,257 downwards.
TATCAATATAAGCTTGGATAATATCATCAAAAACCAACTCTTCCTCCCCAAGTTTTCCAAACCGCCATAGGGGGGGGGGGGAAGTCATCACCATGTGGCTTGATCTCATGCTAAGTGCTCCTAGATCATTACATGTGTTCACCTTGCTCTCCAAGGTTTGACAAGTCAAGGTTTGTAACCTCCTCATTGGCATATAAATACCCCTCCTCCTTTCTTTGTACGCCACACATACCACACACCAACACCATTCCATTTGCTAGTTTACTTCAAGTTTTGTGCAAGAAATCAAGTGCTACAACAACATATAAACTCTAGTTTGGTTTTGATTCATCAAACTACTTCCAAACCCTAGAAACTTTGGTGATTTCTCTTGAGTTTGAATCCACTCAAGTCACCTCAACTTTCATCATCTCTCTTTCAAGAATACAAGAGTAGAAAGATTGCATGAACATAAGTAGGTTGAAGCTAAAGTCTATCAAAGTCCTTACCTTACATGTTAACTTCCTTTCTTTGTTGAAAGCCAAAAGTTGTAAGCAAAACCCTAACATACTTCTTGTTAAATATCATAATCATGTTATTTACATATCATTCAGGCTATATTATGTCTTGTGATCATGTCCATGATGTATAAAAATGGGTAAAACAAGTTATTGTAAATGATTGTTAAGTTAAGTTATTTAAACAAGTAAACTAGTGACTTTCTTGGAGAACCACGACCAAAATAGTACAACTATGATATTGGACACTTACTTACTGTTAAAGAGGACCTAACAAGGAAACCATAGCAATTTGAACCACCTAAAACGAGTACACGAGTCAAAAGTTATGACCATTTGAAGTTACCAAAACTTTACGGCAAAACTGCCAAAATAGTTTCTGTGACAGAACATAAAACACGCAAAAAGAGGCCTTTCTGGTCCGTTTCATGAAAAAGTTAAAACACGAAAGTTGTCCGGAATCACGTTTTCTTCAAAAACTAAGGAGCACGTCTCCAGAAAACCAATAACGAATGAGATTTTTCTCAGTTTATTGACAGCTATTTTACATATATATGTCACTATATAATGGTTATGGTTTAAAAAGACCAAAGAGGTCTTATGACCTAGAATCAAGACCACAACCATGGCTAGAGCCAAGGTTGAGTCTCAATACCATGGAACAATGACCAAAGGTCATGGCAAGGCCATGACTAAATGACCATATAAACTTACTTAGGCGAAAACATGAGCTAAAAGTTGGCGATAACTTAAACATACAATTTGGATCTACTTCATCTAAAAGAACCATAAGATATTACAAGAAATTGTCATACAAGTTATAAGAAACTTACCCTAATAATAATCTTCATGTAAAGATAAACTTTCCTAAGTTTATTCAAATATTGGACATGTAACTTTTCGGATCAAAACTTATATATATATATATATATATATATATATATATATATATATATATATATATATATATATATATATATATATATATATATATATATATATATATATATATATATATATATATATATATATATATATATATATATATATATATTCAACTACTACAATAGTAGGGAGCCTCATGTGAGGAGTTCATTATGTAAGCCGTCGAGATGAGTTGTGGATTTACGAATTAAAGTGTCCTGGCTCCTCGAACGTTTACTAACATGACTTCTGAATTATGTCGGCCCGAACGGTAGTAAACGATATATAAACTATACATGTTTCATGAATCATTTCTTTTCAAAGACTTACACTATACATCGTACCACATCATGGACTAAATGCAAGACATATATATATATATATATATATATATATATATATATATATATATATATATATATAGGCAATTCTTCATATTCTTAGACATTATTCCAAACCTAAGTTGCAACAATTATTCTAGGTTGCTCATAGAAGTTCTTACGGCATATCCATCATTCTCATTATACATCATCCAACTCAAGGTGAGTTCATAGCCCCACTTTCTATTGTTTAACTATTTTACAAACCCATGGGGGGGATACATGCTATTATTTTTCTACTCGAACACAATGCTTTCTACTGTATGCTATCCGACTATGTTTTATTATCACTAAGTAACATCCTTGCCAAACCAAGATCCCTTATTATGAACCATTTAATCACTAGTAATAGTGAGCGCGAATATTGTGAATAGGCCTATTGGGATTGACGAATCCCATTTGTGTTGAACAACTACGAGTTCAAACAAATGCACTAATATTTGAGACATAGGTATGACGGCAAAGTACCTACCGGGATAACTCCGCCGATTGATATTGGTACCCGTTAACGTTTTGGTGTCATAAGCTTAGTGAATTAATAACCGTTCCGGACGTATAACAACGTAGCCCATCTTTGTTTTCCAACCATTGGTGTGAGCCTATAACTCACACTACCAACATATTGTGTTCAAACATTAAACAAACTCTATAAATATTACTCAACCTTTGTGTTGACCTCTCAAAGATGTATTTCAGGTTCATGATGATCAAGGATGGCACGGAAGGGCATGGATACTCAAGAGGGCTATAAATTTTATTATCATTCAAAAACTCATTTAATGTAAATTGTAAACATGGAACCATCTGGGACCTCATTTTGTAATCTCTGATATTTATACAATTTGAATGATAAATCTTTTAAAACGACTCAATTAGAGTTCGTTTTCTATCATTGTGACTATTGTGCCGTCGAGTAACACCCAGTTTGAATTTCGCTGCATCCATGTGTCACAACTCGTAAATTTTGGTCTTTTTCTGATCTTTCACATTTACTATTCATCGGTTACTATTCATCGATCACTATTCATCATTTTACTATTCATCATTTTTGAGGTTAGTTTGATATTCTGAGAAGCGTTTTAAAATTTTACTATTCATAAAACACTATTCACCTCCGGAGAAAATTTGTCATTTATGCGTGAGTTGCGTCATTTCTGTAAACGTACGATTATCTACCTAATAAACGTTATCCTATAAACTATTATTTTGAATAATTGATCCGACAATCCCAACTATGGTCCTAACACATTTTTATACTCATAATAATAATATAAAAATTATATTATTAATTTACCCGGTGTTTTCAAATCAATTGCTACATTTTACGGTCGGAGCTTATTACTCCGTCGGTTTGCGATATTTCAACCCGATAATTATTTTGACACCCGATTCTCATCAGGAATAATATTTTACAACTTTTACAACTTCTTCGTATTTTATTTCACCTCTTTAACATTTATTTTTAGCAAACTCGGTACCCGGTATCACCTAAAACACTAAAAATACAACAATATCTATCAAATTCTTACAAGATTTCCACATTTTCTTCACCCCTCCATACCTTGCCGTCCCCCCCTAGCCTTGGCCTCCAAGGGTCATTAATATTACTTGTACTTGACCATGTAATCACCAAAATGCCATTCAAGAACTAGATATTTGTAACAAACACAAGACTTTAACACATACACTTTTACATAGATCAAAAAGCAACTTCCTCTCCTTTTTCCTCTCCTAACTCACGGCACAAGGAAGAAACACAAGCAAGATCCATCAACTTTCCAAGATCAAGTCATAATCAAGCTCCATTTACTTTCCTAATTAAGGTTTTGTAATAAAAACCTAGGTTTCTTAATCAATTTCTCTTCAAATCACCTCAAACATTCAAGTAAGCTTCAAGAACATTTTTGATCTTTTCATACTTTCATTTTTCTAGTTTCATGATGTTTATTCAAGATCTTTATGCATATGTTAGTTTATACCACTCTATTTATACTTTTTATAACTATTGAACCCTAGATACTAAATATAAGTGGATCCTTGGTAGATTAGCAAGATTTATGATGTTTAGGAACCCATGACACCCTAAGAAGGTGTATGGTAGGATATGGGATGATTTAAAGTTGTTTGGATGGTTTTTGGACAAGTTAGTAACTAGGAAAACCCATTTTTAACCTATATATATAGCTACTGTCACATTTTGCAAAACGTGGAAAGATCAGGGGCTTCTGGGTAATTTTGGACCAAATATTTAGAAAATACTTTCCAATACGGAACTATGGCCGAAAACGGGGATAAAAACGAGTTTATAACGAAGGAGATACGCTAAAAACGAGTTTAACGACGAAAACTATATTTTCCAGAAATGCTTGCTGATGAACAGTACTCACGGACAAATTTGAGCATAAAACTTGATCTAGCCATCCCGACTTATCAATAATAGGTTAGTATGTTGTCCTACGATTCCGGGGATGTAAAGAACGTAGAAAACGAGCTTAAAACGACCAAGATATACACTTTTGAAACTAGGCGAACTATATATATATTTGACAACTTCTAATAGCACATATTCTCTTAAGTTATGGAAACACTATAATTCAACGCCAACACTTATTTTCAAACTACGAGTGGTATAGGCTTCATGTGCATGTACATTCATCGCATCCCCTCATAATTTAAGTAGTTCATTATAGGTCGCGGTTAGAGACCGAGCCTCATTTCCATCATAATCACTTTTGTCTTCGTAACTATCGTACCAGGTGAGTCATAGCCCCTACTCTTTTAAATTGTTTTGTTAACTTTTTGGGGGAGAATACATGCTCGTTTTTACATGAATTACTACTTGACCTTATAACTTGTTTTGAACTTTTGAACTTGACTTTAACTTTTGACCCTAATGTACCGTACGTACTATGACCTAAAGTCTCGCCATTTTTGGTGGAGCGTGCCAAGTCTCGCCATTTTTGGTGGAGCGTTCTTGACCTAAAGTCTCGCCTTATTGGTGGAGCGTGCTAAGTCTCTCATGTTCAGAGCATCCTTAATAAATCTCGCCATGGTGGAGTGACTAATAAATCTTTGCCAAGTCGGTGAAGTGACTAATAAATCTCGCCTAGGTGGTGGAGTGACTTCAAGTCTCCCATGTTCGGAGCAACATTATAAAGTCTCCCTTGTTCGGAGCGGCCTTGACTTATTATATATGTAGTGCTTATATTGTGACTTATTATTGACCACGGGTGCTTGACTACTAGACCTAAACTATTTAGCAGTGGGTTGTAAACACACAGGTCGCAAGTCTCTTATGGCGGGACTTGCAACTGAGTGGATTTACGATGCCTTTGCTGTGTGATCATTTTCTATAAACTTTATTTGTTAAACAAACTCTATGAACTCACCAACCTCGTGTTGACACTTTAGCATGTATTTTCAGGTTTTAACCAATGGCACGCTACAGGAGGTTTTGGCAGGGCATGGCATGGTCATAGAAGACTCTGATTATTTATATGGGGACCGTTTTTAAATTATTTTAAGGGCCTACTTCCGCACTACTTTTAACGATGTAAATTCAATATTTTTGATTTAACTATTTTATTCTAAATGATTGAAGTGAAAACCATTTTTGAACTAGTGTTGTAATACCAATTGAGTTACACCCCAACTACACGTATGCTTCCGCTGGACCCGATTTTGGGGGTGTGACACCATGAATTGGGGGTGTTACACTTGAGTCCAAGATCTCACTTCCTACTCAATTTAAGTCGTCTAACTTAAAAACTGCAAACTCATAAATCCATTACATCAGTTGATCTGCTAGCAATGAAATTACGAAATTTACCTCTCCATTGCAATCTCGCCAAGTTCTCACATGACGTAAATTACAACTTCAAGTGTTCTTAATTAGATGGTCTTAGACTTAGTTTTATAAGGGTATTACTTTTGACGTGTAATCAAAATAATGTATGAAGAAGCATGCATACAACTTCATAACATTGGTTTTATAAAACAATTTTATTACCAATTCACTAAGAGTAAAATAGCAAAGTTTTGATTGAGGTATCGGGTTCACCAATTAAAGAATTACCAACAATTATCGTCCACTTATATCGTACTTTTGCATAAGCCCTAAGGCTTAGTGTTTCGGATAATCATTGTGGAATTGTGGTCAATTCACCCTTAAGATGATAGTGTACATGTAATGGTTGTTCGGTAAGTCTAATTTACACACAAACGAGCGTTAAGACAGAATGTTGTCTATCTAAGGCCACAATTTAATGCGAAGCCAACCTTATACCCATCTTATAGTGTGTAAACTTCGGTCGAGCCTATTTAACCATTACGTACAAAAACATCAATCAACCAATCCTTTGAAATTTAAGCTCTTAAAACCAAAACAATTTCACCATTTATTTAGTCCATATTATTTTTGTATTCAAAAATTACCCTTTTTCGTTTATAAACATATCTCACATAATAATAAACAAAAAACAAGTAATACATAATAAAAAATAAAACAACCAAATAAACATATACATAACATAACAATTAAATATGTATAAACATGTAGCCACATGCAAATTTTATTTAATAGTCCTATTAAAAATCAAGTCTAGGTGTATTATGCATTTATTCAATTACGGCTTTCTTCTTCAAAGGAAAAAGAGCCACATACATCGATAAATCGATTGCGTAAGCCAAAACTAAACAAATACCACATAGCACATAATTGATTACTTAATATTGGAGTCTTCTCCAATTCGACATCAATTAATATATTTACATGTTTCGATATAACTTAACAATTAATTCATATATCCAATTTAAACTATTTAAATTACCATACAATAGAATCCATGCAAATATGCACTTTTCATGGATTATGCTTAACAATTAACATATTGCACCAAGATCGTTTACTAAAACGCATAACCAATTACATGACATCCTAGGGTTTCTAATCATATTAACAAATTCAAAAAACAAAACCCTAAAAACCCTAATAGGTCAATCGACCCTATAAAAAAAATTAGGGTTAGGAATCGAAAAAACCCTAAAAACATGTAATTAAACGAATCAAGATTCAATTTTTATGCGTTTCGATAATCAATTACACATTATATCGGCTCTGATACCACTGTTGGAATTATGATATCATGACAATCATATAAAATAAACCAAACACATCAAGAGAGCATAGCGGAAGCGTTATAACAAGATCATATAACATGTAATTAATTAATCAATAATAAATAATAAACATACATTTGTGATTCTAGCCCGAACAAGAATCAATTGCAATCTTCAATTCAAGAACCCTAATTAGGGTTTATGTAAATTATAAGAATTACCCCTTACCTCTTTTGTAATTCAATCCAAGAATCAAACAATAGTGTGTTTGAATCGTGTTCTTGTACACACGCACTAATTCAAGTAAAAGTTTATGCAAGTAAATTAAACATAACACTTTTTAGCTTTATAAAAATCGAAACTCTTATAGGGATTAAAGATGGATCGATTTTGAGGACAAGAAGAGAGAAAGAAAACACATAGAATGTGTGTACAAGTTATAAGAAAACAATAACCCATGAGGTGTTTATATATACTTGATGAAACTTGGAGCTCAAGGCACAAAGGAGGTGGAACTCCTTCTAGAACTTTCTTGACCTTCCAATTATTCACAAATATTACTTTCCTAATCTTCGTCTAACGATCGTTAGCCATTCTCCGTTAAATACTAACGGTCGTTACTAGTTTTGTGTTTATTAATAATTATATATAACATTTATAAATAATTATTCTTTTACTCTTCATACGTAAAGTGTGCAATCTCACGATCGCGAGTTCGATCCTAATATACGACTACTAAAATAATGTCCATAATCTAACATATGGAAATATGACTTTTAGTGATCCTTCACTACTTACTCTTTTTTCTTTAGTGGGAGTTGACAAATTATCATTTAGTGACTGTTTTCATATCTTTTGCTCACTCTTGATTTAGTGAAATGTCATTTATTTTGTAGTGTAGGTTGATGATAGCCATAACTTAAGGTTAGGTAATAAATTAAAATCTATTTTTTTTTTTTCATTGTTAAACGGTCGTTATGCTACGATGATTGAGAATTTGATTATTACATTTGTCATATCACATAAACACTTTAATAATTATACGATTGAATATATATATATATTATATATATAGATATGAGGAGGATTTTCCAAATAGGGGTTTGGTCAAAAAATGACCAAAAGATAAGTCGGTGGTGAGGAAGATTCATGCATGCTTTTAAGATTCACTCTATCTCAATTCCATCACACCATCTATATATAAACCATGTCATTTGCAATTAAATATATATATATATCAACGATGTTAGATAAAGTTATATACTCCATCTAATCTACCTAATGATTTTTAACGATATTGAATTAATAATAATTAATCATATAAGGATGAGAAGAGTTCATTTACATATAATGTAAAAAGGTTGCGGATTAGTTTTAGCCATCTATTTTTTTAAAAAGATAAAAATTCATTTTCACTCATTTCTTAAATAATTATCTCAAAAATCGTTAATCCAAACAGAAATAGTTATACTATCGCGACCAACATTTAATTATCTTTTTATAAATCGACACTTCAATATACTGCTTTCACACACAAAAATCGGTTTTTTCACTTTTTTTTCAAACTTGCATGGTAAGTCACGTGTGCTTTAACACTAATTTGAAAGTTCGAATAATTAACAATCATAGTAAATTGCACATAATTCTTTCTACGAAATTTTAAAAATTTCACAATTTTTCTTTCCTAAAAACTATATATTCTTAGCTTTTCATATAACACATTATATTTCAATATATTAGAGCAATTAATTCGTCAAGATTGGACAAAATACAAAAAAGCTTTAACTTTTTGTGGGTATTATTAGTAGTTTACACTATAAAATCACATGTGTTTTATAGTATGAGTTTAATAAATCTCGTATGATTATTGATTCTAGTTAGTTAGTATGAGTTTAATAAATCTCATATGATTATTGATTCTAGTTAGTTGACATCGAATTGAACATACGCCTTTACTAATTGTATGCTTACTAAATGCATGCTTGGAAGGGGTTATAGCCTAGGGAGTGGGAAATAGGAAAGATAATGAAAAATGTTGCTTGGTAAAGTATAATGCAATGACTCATTATCAAATAGTGAGCAATGGAATGTGTCATTACCCAATAAATTGTGATAATGTTTTCCTTACCCTTTCCCTTTTCTAAGCATTTCTTTTGCCTTTGCCTTTCTCATTCCTTATATTGAACCAAGTGCACCCTAATTGTATGATTGAAATTGCCGTTCAAAAAAATTTTATGATTGAAATCGTCTCATTTACAATGTGTGTTTTTTTTTATTCACTTATATTTATCTTTTCATTTACAATTAAGTGTAATTTTTAGGGCAAATATTTTAATAAAGTATAATACTTGACACAATTTGTTTTTCAGGGAATCGAACATTTTTTTTTTTGCTTATAACGGTACTTTTCTTTCAAATTCATCCTTCTTAAGGTACTTTGTGACATTTTTGCCATTAGAAAAAAAAATCTCCTATTAGCTGAAAGGGGCAAAAATGCCGAATTTGAAAAAAAAGTACTTGTATAAGCAACACAAATTGTTCGCTACCCATAAAAACAAATGGTGACAACTATAGTACCTTTCTAAAATATTTGCCCTAATTTTTACCATACAAATTATTAATCACATGTGATTTAAAGCATATTGTTCAAAAATCATATGTGATCATATGTTAAAAGCTAAAACATTTTATTTGTATTTAGGTAGAAAGCTATAAATGTTTGTCTTAAATACAAGAAATAATAAACTTTGAAGCTTGATACAAAAAGTTATGTTAACTTTTACTATATATTGCAAAATGTATGCAGTGTACATATTAGAGTTAAATCACATGTGATATATAAAAAATGTTTAAACATCGAGTTTTTCTTATATTTTGTTCAACTTTTATAAATAAAAATTGTTCTAATCTAGAGGTTCAAATATAATATGTTATATACGGTTAGAAAGTCACTAATGTGTGCTTTTCATCGTAAAAAAAGTGGAAGCTTTTGGACTTATATTCATTTTATTACAACTTTTAGATTTTTAAACGTCCAGATTAGTAGAAAATAGCATTTGATACGTCATGTAAAATTTAATACTGTAGAATAAAACATAAACAAGTACTCATCGTAACGTTACACTTTGTTTTGTTTAATGATTAATGGTTCGTGAGACATTTAATTTTTAAACGCATGAGTGTAATTGCATTTTAAAAAATATTACTTAATTTCTTTCATTTTTTTCTTCATAAAGAATAAGTGGCCGAGATTTATGCCTTGTTATGCAACTTTTTTATTGGTATGTAACTGATATCTCCTCTATAAGGATTATGTCTAACCTATTTATAATTTTGAGGACATTCTGAAAATAAAACAACAAACTAATGATAAGTAAGATCAATTTCTCAATACTCTTTTCAATGAGAATTGGGCATTTAAGTCATTTCATCTTGAGATAAGGACAATATTCGAATTGATAGTTTTCCAAAAAAAACATTAATTAGTCTCTGCATATCAAAGTTTTATAATTAAGTTGACAACATGCAAACTTGGGTCGATAAGTAACTAGCACAGAAGGTTCTAAGGCTGAAGAGAGTGGTGGGTGAGGAGTCACCAAGTGTGGCCTCTCTCACAAGCCATCCCATTCCTCATGGTGTTCCTCCCGCATGACAACCAAAGAAAACAAGGGATAGATGTGAGTTGCTCACCTCTCAACAATTGTGCATCTCTTTTGTGTTTAAATATTTTTTATTTTGTTTGTGAGTATGTGTGAGATATTTAATGGGGTATGTTTGAATAAAGTTGGTATTTTAATAAAATTGAAGAGTGATGTGACCACTACAGGTGAAAAGTGAGAGAGAGAGAGAGAGAGAGAGAGAGAGAGAGAGAGAGAGAGCGAGAGAGAGAGAGCGAGCTAAGGTGGTGCTGATGTCGATGGTGAGAGGAGATGACCACTCCAACTTGTCTAAGTTAACCATTAAGGCTACCCACAGTGGTGACCTGGGTCACCAGCTGCCACGTCAGCTTTCTCTCTTCGGTGACCAGACATGACCAAAGTACCACAGTGGTGACCGATTTTTTTTTTTTTAATTCAAACATTTTAAACAACAAATTTAAAATTCATTAAAAATAAAAACATTACAATACTAAATTAAAAACTTAAACTAATAAAACCTAAACATTACAATACTTATTAAAAACTTAAACTAGTAATCTAAGTTGTAGTGTGCCTTGATTCCTGCCTTAATCTACAAAAGTTCATTTCACTGTCGTTTGCCCCAAATTTGGGTCAATTATTGAATTTTAAAAAATCAAGTCTTGCTCCCGTTTTGTAATGTCCAGGATTACCACTTGTTTTCGTTGGAGTTCAATTTTCTCTATTTTCATCGTAAGCTCTTGTTGAATTTTCTCTCTTTTCATCGGAATCTCTTGTTCCTTGAATGAATTCCACGACTCTTCAATGTCCTTACTTTTCGCCGGTTTTGACGGCTTCAACTTGAAAAAGGTCTTGGCTAGCGAACTTGTCCATGATGCTGGTGGATCGCGAGAGGATACGACGACCCACTTGGTTCTTGGTGATAATCCATTTTAGGACGTTGCGGTGGTTCTTGGTGATAATCCATATTAGGACGTTGCGGTGGGTCAAATGGACGATTAAGGTAAAACATGTTTTGATTTTGATTGGGTGGTGGTATTCGTGATGTATATTCAAAAGTGGGTGGACGAAAGCGAATACCCCGATTTTGTGGTAGTGTTATGCCGGTTAATTCAAAGTTGTTTTCCGGCGAGAAATTCAAATCTGGTGCATTTTGGGTAGTCGGGATCGTCGATTTTTTGATGGGGGAATAATTTTCTTTGACATGGTGAATATGGATGAGAAGTTGTTTGAATTGTATTTGAAATTGTATGTTTAGAAGTGTGTTTGAGGTTGGTATTTATAGGATGTAAAGTGGTATAGTTTTTTGTTTTTTTTTTTTTTTTTTAAAGGTAAGATTTGAAAATTTTTGGAATGTTGTGTGCATTTATATCGGTCGTATATTCGACCGATTGTTGGTTCAAGATTGCCTCGACCGATATTTGCACAACTCTCCACATTGGCCTCGACCGATGTTTAAATCGGTCACCTCCTACACTCGACCAATTATTTCTGTCCCATTGTGCTTAACCTAACATGTTCAATAAGATTCAAGTGTCTTAGACCTAAGAATGTTAGAACTTAGAAGCGTGTACTCTCATTTACAAAAACTACTACTCCCTCCGCCGCACATTAAGTATTTGCTATAACTTTTTTAAGTCTTTTTATTTTGTCAACTTTGAGTTTAAATATTTTTGTTCATGTTATATAATACTTGATGCAAGATATATAAATGAATTAAGTTCTTAAATGTATTTTCATTTATATAATTTTTATTAATTATTATATAACACAAACGAATATATTTAAGGTAAAAAAAATTGAAAAAAACATAATGAACACTTAATGTAAGCCGGTTATAGTATTATATTAATCGACCTTTTTCAGTGTTCATAAAAAAGAATTGAAAATTTTATATGCTGGAAGAAATCCAACAAACCGATTTCTAGAGCGGAACCACGATTCAATAACTACTCCAACAAGACCTCGGCAAAGGGTTATGATCCCTTAATGCCGAGTGGCACCAACACACATGAGATATTTTACATTCAAACGTTTATTAAACGTGAGCAAGAAAAGAAGGTACAAATAAAACATCACCCCCTCATTCCTATTTATAGAGAATGAGGGGAGAGAAACCTAATCCTTGGTGAACAAGGATTCTACAATTGAGGAGGTTAGGAACTTTCCTAATACATGACTAACCTCCTTAAGTTTGAGCTAAAATACAATTAACCCCCTAAACTTATATCCTAACTATTACACACTAATATTCTAACAATTTTCACCTTAGTGGTAATAGTTAGCCTTCTCCGATACGCAGCAACTTCAACCAGTGCTGGAACCTCGGACCGGGGATCGCCTTCGTCAAGGCACCAGTAGCAATACCCGCTACTAACCTTAGCTCAAATCCTAACTCTGTAGTGAGTCCCTTTAGCCATGTATTCTCCTTCAATTCTCCAGCAAGTGTCATATACCTCGCATCAGTTGTTAACAGAGTCATCATGTGCCACAACATAGCTTCCCAGCTCACCGCACATTCCTGTATCATAAACCCGTACATTGTGAGTGATCTACCCATGATGTGGTCAGAATCCACAAAAGCATGTACGTCCGTCTTTAATCCACGATTAAACCTATCCAACATTCCCACATCTGTAGATGCTATGTCAGGTCTCACGCAGACAACTAGATACTTATGACTTCCAACTGCATATATACATGACCCCTTACTCTTCTTTTCTTCATCACGATTCCTTGACAGACTACCCTCTAACGACAACGTAGAGTGTCCCCCCAACAATATCTGAACCGACATCCCGTTGGAAAACCTGAATCGTGACACCCTCAGAGTATTACCACTCTGAGTCCTGAAGATCTTCATACTAAGTATAATTTCCTTTGCTTGATCTAGCAAACCCTTGATAACCCAGATCTCAGCCTTGCTTTCACAAGTAAACCCCATATAATCTATATAGAGGAATAGATATATGAACATACCTGGTGCATACTTCCAGTAATATATTTTACTGTCGTCACTGCTTCGCTTGAAACCGTTGCAGAGCAAATACATAATAGGCCGAGTATCCATATCTTCTTTCATTACAGCCATCCACTTGGAAATTACCTCACAAGCAACTGTATCCCTGAAAGTCAATGACTCATGTGTATATTCTTCTACCACTACATCAACTCCTAAAGCAGCCATATTACTGTCACCTATATTGTAAAACCTCGCAAAAATCCATATAATTAAAAACGTTTAATTATATATTAATCTCTGCCATTATTTTAATCACCATTTTTACGGGAAAATTTGAATTTTTCTTATCATATTAATGGTCACGATTACGATATTGCAAAATTCACCAAACGACAAAACAAGTTCTCGACACGTTTAACAAAATATTAAAGACTTACTAATCCTAATTTATAACTAATTATAACCAAACGGGCCCTTAATAAATTTCAGCCCAACCCCATTCGAAAAACACTGTTCATCAGGCCCAAGGCCAAAGCCCAAATTTTTGTTTTATGATTTCATATAATCGACTAGACACCCTCCAAAACGACCCTCGTTTTCTCAATTTCTACATACGAGTCATATATATTTTTGCACCATCTCGCTCACCACCTAGCCAACTATTAATGTGTCAAGTGCCATGTTCATAGGACGACTTTTGATATGTTTTTAGAAGGCGAAGTGATTGACAAATATTCAAGCGAATTGAATTGTAACTAATTCATTTCTTAACCGTTTCGACTCTAGTTTGTTTCTATGAGTTCCAAATAATATTTCTAAGATGATTTCATGTTTAAATGTCAAGAATGATCAGTTATATCCAAGGGGTACACGATTTATCAAATCGTGTATGGAATAAATATGGTTGTCGACATCTTCATGAATCATCAAGACATTTCCCTTGTTTCATGCACTCTCAAATGTTATTATATGATATAATTTCTCCTAGGAACCTATTGTAACTGACATTGCATAGTGTTTATGGTTTCTTTGGAAGATTTTGAACCATACGTGTTATGAAAAGTCACCATATATACTCTACATGCATGCATCCGTTTCCATCATTCATCGTTCACTTTCAAACTTCCTTTCTTCATAAAAACTATCTCTACAAGACCAGAAGTTGATACAATATCGTTTGGAAGCAAGAAACAAGGATCGTGTTTAATAAATTCGATTATTACTTTAGGTTATAGTCGAATTTGATAATTTCTTGTGTTTCCTTCTTCCATTCTCGTTTCTTCACCACCCTAGAGGTGTTGTAAGTTGTTTCAAGCTCTTGTCAATTCGTTTCACACATTAAATATATTCCATGCACCATGTTTATTTTTATTCGATCATATATAAGTTTCATGTATATATATTTACGTACGTATAAATTGTAGCAACACAAACGTGGCTAGCCTCTATCTTGGAAGGCCTAGGAGTCACGTAGCACACATATTTCACGTTCATTTTTACGTTACATGCATCAAATAAACTCATTTGGAACCTTGCATAAATCGGACATAAAAACTCAAAACAACTCTGTCTTTTATTTATATGTTACGTCCCAAACGTCTCATGAAACCCTCGTATAACTTTAAATATCGTGTAACAAGTATACCATATTATTACTCGACCTAATAGACCACCTAGAAAACTACCACTTTCATTTATATAACTTGTAAAAATACTCACGTTTCGACACTCAAATTAATTCATTTTGGATCGACAATCACAAGGTTTCTAAATCTCATATTATTCAAAAATTTAATAAAATTCGATTGGGCTTATACTAAGCCCAATAATATTTAGCGTTTTATCAGTCCACTGGGCCCATAAAATATATTTTTAGATTCACAAGAGTAGCCCAAGTCGAGGCCCAAAACTGTTTTCATGCCCCCGCCTCTAAATTTCTTAACGGGCTTTTGAATTGGTTCGTTAAGGCCCATTTATATAGAAATAAGCTCTTTTATCAAATAAGCAGTTGAAATAAGCTTTAATAAACTTAAATAAGCTACGGAAATTTTCCTATAATTTTTCCCACATTTTCTTACACGTTTGGACTAAAAATGTAACGCGATAACACTTAGGAGGACTAAAACTGTCAAACTGTTAAAAGAAAGGACTGAAACTGTAAAAACAGAATCTATATGATATAATTTGATATATTATCATATTCCAGGAACAATAAGTTATTTTGGACATGTAGTGGACTATAATTGTAATTTATATATAAAAATGACTAACGGTGTAACGCTAACGCCGTTAGTATAAAAAGTGTAAAAACTAGAAAAGGACAAGGACCAACATATTATATTTGACATTCTTATTTTATTTTCTATTTTTACGTCACCCATCATGTCATATGCATTTTATTACATTTTATTTATATATTATTTATTTTTACGTTAATAATATATATAACGAATTTTTAACTAATTATCATTTCGTATTATTTTTATCATGATTAAAAAGGTAAAACTCCGATGGATAATTTAAATAACGTATTTTGTCATATCATGCATAGCATAAGACTTTCACTGCACATCATCTATTCGTCATAACGGATAAATATTATTCGTTATTCGCTCGTATTTACCAAATAGTATTTGGTCAAATTCTCAGATAAATTTATTTATCAGGTTCCGTATCAAAGACGTTTCCATTATTATTCTCATAATCTCATCCTACTTTACTTTTCATCATTCCCGTATCAATCAAGGTGAGTCATAGCCACATTTCCAATACTTGTTTTTAACTAATTGGAGGAGATACATGCTTACATATACTTTGATAACTTTATAAGTATATGAATAAAATACATGATTCAAATCAATTTCCTAATTGATATTTATCTGATATGGTTTGTGACTTAAGATGTGATATATATATATATATATATATATATATATATATATATATATATATATATATATATATATATATATATATATATATATATATATATATATGTTGTTGGCGAAATACTTAACTGAAATACTGATATTCATATTATAATGTTTCCAAATTGATTATTGTGGCAATGTGATATATGTATGTTACTGGCGAATTACTTAACTGAAATACTGATACTCTGATGATAATGTTTCCAATTTGATTATTGTGGCATGTGATATATGTATGTTACTGGCGAAATACTTAACCAAATTACTGATACTCAGATGATAATGTTTCCAAATTGATTACTGTGGCATAATACATGACTATACTATACTATCCTGAATGATCCCATTATTACCTTGATATTGCCTAAGTTACCTTATCGCCATAAAGCCCCTCAATCATGAGCCATTAATCACTGTTATGTGAGCGCGAATATAGTGAACAGCTTCGAAACCTGTTAAGGATTGACCTCCTGTCCCACTAATACTTGACAGAATGCCATATGCATATGGTTAGTCGTATTAGTCGTGATACACTATATTTGAACAAAAATAGGAATTGGCAAATCACCTATTATAAGAGGGCAAAATTTATTATTGACTTGATAAATCACCTCTTTTGTTAACGTTTTGCGTGTCATGAGGCTTGGTGCAATATCCATAAGGAAATGTATGTTTTCAACATATATTTAGATACAGCTGTATAGGAATTTGACCATACTTGAATTGTATATCTGATTAAATTAGCATCATGAGTTTCCAGCTCATATTAGGATTATTGATCCCTTATTTGAAATTGATTGAATATCTATATGATTTATTGTGTGATTATAATCAATATTACCAAATACTTGTTCCATCATTGTTTGTATTCATCATTACCAAATATTCCTGAAATCTATTGAAATAAACGGTTTTCTATAAAACTCTATGAACTCACCAACCTTTGTGTTGACACTTTTAAGCATGTGTATCTCAGGTAATTTTAATGGAGCAGGACAAGACACGGAGCGGGCATTTATTACTCTGATAAATTAAAATGGTGTAAAAATCAAAATATGTCATTCTTACAAGTCTTTATATCTTTTACTAAGATTTTAAATCAAATGCTTCATCTTTTATCAAAAATATTATTTGAATGACAAATAACTTTCAAAACGCTTCTTTTAAGCCGTTTTATGAGATTATAACTTCGATCCTCCCCGTAACACCCAAATTACTTTTCCGCTGCTACAAACTTAACATTGGGGGTGTTACATATATACCTTTCAGCAGCATTACCCTTTGCACCTTCTTGACCAGGTACTCCGGTTTTCATAATGTTTTCCCCGATCTTTGCACCAAGGTGTACCTTTTCCTGCTCATTTTTCAAGC
Source organism: Artemisia argyi (assembly GCA_030686995.1). NCBI lineage: Eukaryota > Viridiplantae > Streptophyta > Magnoliopsida > Asterales > Asteraceae > Artemisia > Artemisia argyi. Next base: position 169,310,437 of record CM060706.1, on the reverse strand, counting down.
AGTCCGTGTTTGTCTTTCCTTCAAGTTGTTTAACCTCCAACTTTCTTTGAGCCACTACAGCATGATCATTACTCTCCTGAATTACCTCAGCTTCACGATTTCCCTGAGCTCCCTGCAGTTCCACCTCAAACCAAACACGCTTTTGAACATGTACTCCATGGACCCTTGTTTTAACACCAAGACCAAGTTGCTTGAACCCAACTTGTTTTGAACCTCCATGTTTTTGTACAATATTCCCATCGAGCTTTTCGATGTTTAACCTAGTATTCATACTAGCCATTCTTCCTTAACCTTGCTACAAACCTTGTCAAGTTGCTTTTTAACTAACTTTACCAACAAGTCTCACAAGCCGTGTGTTAAACCCGCCTTTTTTGTAACTATTGATCTACTAACCTTTAGAGAAACCCTAAAGCTTCGATCTTTCCACCTCAAGTCTACAACCTTGATATACATTGTACTCCAAGTAATCACTTTTCTTGAATCCCAAGACAAAGCTAAACCTTACTTGTCTTCCAAGAACCACCAAGACTTGAATTCCAAGAAACCGAAAAACTTGAAATTGAAACTTCTTGCAAAACCTTGTCACCTTTGAAGCTCAAAACCAAAACTTCAAGAACCTTGTGACAAAAGAAATCAATTTCCTATAACCCTAGGATAATCGATCCACCTCTGTGCAAGACAACTTCATGAACCTTATTGCCCAAGTAATCTTGACTCGTAAACCTAGAAACCTTTAACCTTGTAATCTACACAACAATAGCCAAACAATAACCGAAAACGACAAAGAACACAACAACTAAACCAGAAAATTCGACAACCTATATTTCTTTCCTGGAAGCTCCGATGTAAGATCCCTCCGGTGAGATCCTAGATCTACGTGTCTTCAACCTACGGTTCGAATTTCGTAGAAATCCAACGGTTAACGAACCCGCAGCGCCAATTTTCCCACGACTGCGCAGTAAACGACGAACCAAACCTGGTTCACTCGTTTCTTTTATTTTGGCTCTAACCACGTTGTGTGATTCGTTCTTCTCGAACCAGGCTCCGATACCAATTATTGGAAGACCCACCTGAAACCATTACCAATTCAGCCATCTCATCAATCAAATGAGTTTTTCTTTGTTTATTATATATGGAAAGCACGAGATTTAACTCAGATATACATAGCCTCATTGGGTTAATCTCAGGACCGTTTCTGAGCCTAACTTGACCACCCGTAATTGTACACACCTAATGAGATTTGAAGATTTTATCTCAAAACCAATTGACTTATAGCACTAAGTTATTTTAAACATAAAACCAATTCAAAACTAGTAATCTTCAACTCTTATAACTTCTCATCTTCAACTTGGCCTCAAACATAACAAAAAGATTTAAAACGTTTAAATGGTCAAGAGTCAAGACGTGATATATATTATGACTCTGAAATTGGGAAAATCAGATTTTAAACAATTAAATTTCGTAGAAAAAGAAGGAAAAAGGAATAAAGAGAGAAAAGTATATATAGTAGAAGATTAGTATTATATGCAAGTTGGTTGCTCCCACTTGCATGTCCGGCGTAATCCCTGTGTTTCTTCCTCTTTAAACTTTTCCATTTCCACCATTTCATTACTCTCAACTTGCTCCCCACCCATTCCTCACGCTATCCCATTCTTTTCCTTTCAATATCTCTCTCTATATATAAATCCTTATAATCACTAGCTCTCTCTATATATCATCGATCACCCAAAAAAACATTTATAAAAAATACCTACAAAGAACTATGCCTTCAACTATTCAAATCCAACGAATCCACCCTACAACCACTACAAACACCCCCACAACACAACCCATTAACCACCATAAACAGCCTTCATCAACCACTATATGGAGACCTTCATCTTCCATTAACATCCCTGAAGATCTTATCCATAACCACACCCATGCAGTGGGCCCCCACCAGTGTTCCTCAGCAGTTGTTCAAACCATCTCAGCCCCCGTGGACGCTGTCTGGTCTGTCGTACGACGTTTCGACAACCCACAAGCGTATAAACACTTTCTTAAAAGCTGTCATGTGATTCTCGGAGATGGTGACGTGGGTAGTTTGAGGGAAGTACACGTGGTGTCTGGTTTGCCTGCTGGATCTAGTACCGAAAGACTTGAGATTCTTGATGATGAACAGCATGTTTTGAGCTTTAGTGTTGTTGGTGGTGATCATAGGTTGCAAAACTACAGATCGGTGACGACGTTACACGCGTCACCGATCTGTGATGGGACCACTGTTGTTGTTGAGTCGTATGTTGTTGATGTACCGTACGAGAATACTAAGGAGGAAACGTGTGTGTTTGTTGATACTATCGTACGATGTAACTTGATTTCCTTGAAGCAAATTGCGGAAAATTTGGCCAAGAACTAGCTAACAGTAAATAAAATTGTATTCAGCTCGACTCGACTCGACTCAACTCAACTGGTGCTTTGTGTATTATCTAATCTGTTGGTTGTTGATCAATCTTTTGTTTTTTCAGGGGTTTCAATTTTAATCTATGATGTGGTAGAGATTAGAGATCAATTTTACGAATTTCTTCTTTGTTGTTAACTTTTTAGGTTTTTGTTTTGTTTTGTTTGTTCATGTGAATTTGACTAGCCAGTGATTTTACCTTGTTTCATGTAACATTTAGAAGTATATAATTGGCGAGTATTTCTTTTACCTTTTCTCCTTTAGCAATTGTAATATATATATTTATCAATGATTTGCTAGATTTTGAGGTTCATATGTAAAACGGTTGTTTAAAGCGGCTACAAATGTTGTTAACAATTAGTATATGATTTAACCTGAATTTAAAACTTAATTTATCTTTGTTTGTTTATTAATTAGTCAATGGCCATAACGTTGAAATGCTTAAAATAGGGAAACATGAGCTCTTGGGTTAAATGTTTTTATCCAAAATCGACGTATTTATTTACAAAATAATGATATTTTTTGTGTGTATAATACAATACTCCTATAAAACTTGGCATATACAGTAAATAATTGACTGTTGAATGTATGCTGACTTAAGTAACAAGGATGTATGGTGGCATAACCACCAAGGTAATTAATTGAAAAGCTAGGAATCTTATGTATGCAAAGTGAACAAGGCATTTAGTTTAAAAGTCAACATCAAACTTAAGACTAATCTTGAGGAAAAGAATACATACAGCAGTATATATGCAACATGTGTTTCAGCATTCTTCCTTTGTTCTAATTCGAACAAACAGAAGATAAATTAGAAATTCAATTCAAAAATATAGCTAGCATGTGTTATTAACCAGTACGGAATATTTTTTTAAAAATTTATGTTGATCTAAAAAGCTGCTAATATTTGTTGTACCACCGTCCGCAGCAACTGGTTTAGTTTTGTAGCTGGTATATAGCTAGGTGCATGCATACACACATTGCATTACATGTCATACACGCATAAAGTAATACTAGAAGGGTACCCGCGCAATGCGGCGTCGGGTACCGGATGACTGTTTGTGGCGAGCAAATATTTTTCATTTTAAACATTTCTTATTTAGCATTGTCTCAAATACACGTAGAAGATATATGTTTTCTAAAAATAGAACATTTAAATTATTAATAGTGTAATGCGTGTTTAGAAGTCGAGATGAAACTGTATTAGTTTGTGGGTTAATTTGTAGGCTTTATATATATAAAATATGCATGTTGTTAATTGGGCTCTTATATAACATTGATTAAATGGACTATTGCAAGTTAATGAGGTTCATAAATATTAGTGGCTCCTACAATTAAAGAGATTAAAATTCATAATGTAACTTAACTCCTCCTATTTTGAAATCCTTCCAATTAAAGAAATGTTTTTGGTCTTATTTTTTTAAGACTTCCTTTTTAGGAATGGCCTAAATGCATTATAATGTAGTTAAGATATCATATGTTAATAACTTAATATAGAATTACACATCATACATTATTTGAAAGAGGTGTGCTACACCCACATAAAGTTTACAAAATTTCACCCACTCGCTGACGTGGCAGAGTGTTGATTGGTTGATTTTCTGTGGCCCACAAAAAATCAACCAATCAGCACTCTGCCATGTCAGCGAGTGGCTGAAATTTTGTAAACCTTATGTGGATCTAGTATTTTCCTATTTGAAATGTGACTACTTTTATAAACAACTTATGATGTTGATGAGTTTGTAAGATGATCATTGCATTAATTATTGTTTGCAATGGCACAAAAGTTTTTTCTTGCGATCGATTGCACAATTGTTAACCATTCTAGCTAGTATATTTTTCAAACAAAATACCTAAAGATTTTGAACATGTGAATTAAAAAAAAAAACATTCAATGTTAATGACGTTAAAATCTTCACGCGGTTGGATCCTTCATAGGAACAGGATTGTAATGCCGAAAAAGCTTGAATGGATCTATGATCCTCTATAATCTTGTACTTGTGATTTTTTTCTTCTAGCTAACTTATTGCTCGCTTCAATGATTTATGCCGTTAAAAGAATGCAATATTTTACTTAACCATGTGCGGTGTTCAAATAATTAATTTGCTATTTAAGTTATGTGTTTCAAGCATAAGATAAGTGTTTTTTAGTCAACTAATCAAGCATGCCATTTTGGAATACATTAACAAGTATACTTAAACAAAATCATAATTAAGGGCATCTGCAACGTCTTAAGCTGATGGACTTGAGCTTCATCGAGGTCGGCGTTACCATTGCACTTTGCTCGGCTTTTGCTAGTGATAGAGAGCCTCGTGGTTCGGATGCTGAGAGTATGTAGTTGTGTGTTTGTTTTTCATTTTTGAAGATTTTTAAATACAGAACATGTGTGTGAGACATATATATAAGTTAATTAGTAACATTAAATTTGCCGTTCTAAAAAAAAAATTAGTAACATTAAATGAAACTGTTGCAAAATATAAATGTTAAAATGACGGTCGATATAAATGTTAAAATGACGGTCGAAAAAGAATGTTTATTATGTAGTTACGTGGCGCTAATATACTATATTATGAATGTTCAAAACAATTGCCATTGTATGTCGACATGGATTAAATTGCAAAGTAATGATTACTGTTTATACTCAAACAACAGCTTTTATCCAAACGCACCCTTACTGTAATTGGTCCATATGATATGATGGTGACCCCATACTTACCCCAAAAGCCAACCTTTAATGATTTTTTTCTAAAAATAGTAAAGTACGACAAATTGCTAATAAAATAAGGGCCATGATATCCACGCGGAGTGAGTTAACCGGACCCCCCCATAGGGAGGGTTTGGGGAAGTTTTGTGCTGCCGCCGCTTGTACTGTCTGCTTTAATGCTTGTACATTTGACAAAAAATAGGTGGGACCCCCCATGTAGAGAGGGTTAGGATAGTGTATCCCTATCCACGCCCTCCCTATTTTGACTAACCAAGCCCTCCCTATTGTAGGCTTTTTTGTGTTTTTTTTTGTTTTTACCCTTTTTCGTCGTTTTGTGGCTTTTTTTTTTTTTTTTTTTTTTTAAATAGAAAGGAGTATATGTATATGTATAATAATGTAACGTATATGTATAATATTTTGTATAATAGCACGTTAAATAACTGCAACAACGTATATGTATAATGTTTTGTATGATATCACGTTAAATATTACCACATTAAATTAAACGACAACGTTATACATATTATTTAAAAACAACAACATCTACGACATATGAAGATTATTCATCTCATTTAAAAGATCATGGAGCCGGACACTTGACTGACAAGCGTGATCCTCAGGATTCCTTGCCCTTTCTAACTCCATCTCCAGTGCCTTTATTCTTGCCTTCAACAGCTTGTTCTCATTTTTTGTAGCAACGCAGTTTGAGCAATGCGTTGAAGAAGAGTGTTGATTAAAGTGTTCTGCTTCAAATTCATCTTTCCATGCGAAATATCGACACCCAAAGTCTTTTGTATCTGGCTGTTACATGTTAAAAAAATAATAAGAAATGTATTTTTAACAAACAAATTATTTACATAACTAAGCAAACGTATGATTATTTACCACTGAAAGAGGACATGCATAAAACAGTCGCCCACGACTACCATCTTGCCAGGATTTCCGTTCTACAATAAATCCTCTATTACATCGGCACCAGAAAGGATTTCTTTGGCTCATCTGACCAAAGAATTTGCATAATAATTTATATCAGCAATCAATAATGTTATTAATAATATAAACAAAGTAATAATAACTGGTGCAGAACTAACACTCTACAAAAAAACAGACTTTTAAGTTTCAAACAATTAACATTTAAACGATGTTGAATAATCATTTACAACATATGATTCACTATGTTTACAATGGTTTTGTCGGTGTCTCTATTATTTACAACATAAATGTCACACCCCCAAAATCGGGTCCAGCGGAAGCATACATGTAGCTGGGGTGTAACTCAATTGATATCACAACACTAGTTCAAAAATGGTTTGCACTTGAATCATTTAAAATAAAATTGTTTAACCAAAAGTATGAATTTACATCGTTAAAAGTAATGTGGAAGTAGGCCCTTAAAGTAGTTTAAAACGGTCCCCAAAGGATTAAATCAGAGTCTTCTATGACCATGCCATGCCCTGCCAAAACCTCCAGTAGTGTGCCATAGCTTAAAACCTGAAAATACATGCTAAAGTGTCAACACAATGGTTGGTGAGTTCATAGAGTTTGTTGAAAAAGAATGTAATGCATATGTATGTAGGTTTCCCAGCAAAGGCATCGTAAATCCACTCAGTTACAAGTCCCGCCATAAGAGCCTTGTAACCTGTGTGTTTACAACCCACTGCTACAATATATAGTATGAGTAAAACATGTATAAGTTCATCATAACAGTTAAGCAATTAGTCGTGAGTCTACACTTCATCTCCGAAGACCTCACGTTTGTAGTATGTCTCCATGGTTGTGCCCAACAACTAAATCTGGGGCCATTGGAAGTATGTATGTCTCCATGGTTGTGCCCAGCAACTTAATCTGGGGCCATTGGAAGTCTCAAGAGTACACCATCACAGTTTAGTATAACACAGTTAAGTATAGTACAATCACGTATGTATGACATCAAGTATAATGTAATCAAGTATAATGTTTCCAAGTATAAATGTTATGTGTATTTGTACAAATAAGCAAGTAGTAGCATGTATCTCCCCCAAAGAGTTGATAGAACAATTAAAAGAGTAGGGGCTATGACTCACCTGATGCAACAGCTATGATGACAAAAGTGTATACACAGAAATGAGGTTCGATCTCTAACCGCAACCTAATATGAATGATGAACGATCTACTTTAGATCATGAAATGATGTTATGAATGTCCATGCACATGTTTCCTATACCACTCTACTCTTTGAAAAATACTTGTTGTTATCAAAAATATACATTTTCCAAAACTTAGAAAAATATGGCTATTAGAAAAATAAATCTAGTTGCAATATATATACTTGTAATAACTAATACTTCATTAGTTATAAAATTGGGTACTTGGCACTATTTTTATAAATCTAGAGTTACTACGTAGTTTTGGCGTCAATATTAATAAAAGCTGTCAAAATGAAATGAGTTTTGCCGATATTCAAACGTGAATATCTTTGTCGTTATAAGCCCGTTTTACTTGTTGTTTATATCCACGGTTACGTCTTAGTATGTAGTAATATCTTTTGGAAAGCTAGACTCCTCCGGGTTACGTCTAAAGCCTCGTTTTGTCCGACGAAAAACGTCCAACAGCAACAATTTTCAGAAAAATAGTTTTCGTCAATAAACTTGCAAAAATCATATCTCCTTCGTTATAAACTCGTTTTAACCCGTTCTTTCGCCTACGGCTTCGTTTTTGAAAGTATTTTCTAAATCTTTGGTTGAAAAGTTCCCCTGAGTTACTGAGTTTTCTGTATTTTCATTTTTGGGACAGTAGGTATAAATATATGTTCCAAAACCATTTCCAAGGTTCTAAACTAGTTTCTAACATCACCAAATCTCTTGCAAACGCCACAAAGTTAGTCTAATCTTACCATACACCTTCTTAGGGTGCCATGGGTTCCTAATCACTAGTAATCAAGTTAATTTAACAAAGGAACACCTAAATCACAATCTAGGGTTTGTATGTTCAAAAAGTATACAAAAATAAAGTGATATAACTAGTTTGTGCATGAAATTAAGCATGAATACCATAAGATACATATGTTAATTAGATGAAAACATGAAAATAAATTTGATAACTCACTTTGAAATAATAGGTGGTGAGATGATGAGAAACCTTGGATTACTTGTGTTTTTGTGTTATGATTCTTGATTAGGATGATGAAATGAACAACTTTGATGCTTTGTACTTTGGAAAATCATGGATTGATCATGGATCTTGGAAAAAGTCGTGGGTTTCATGATGTAGGAGATGAGAAATGAGTTTTATGATTCTAAGAATATGTATGTTAAGTGTTTTAGGTGGTTTTGGTAGATATTTATGTATTTTCAATGGCATACTTGTAATTATATGGTCAATGTGAAGACTAATGAGAGGGGGGCTGCACATGGTGAGTTTTGGGATGAGTATGTAAGAAGCTTGGTGTTATCTGGGTCACGGAGTCGGTTTTGGTTCCGTTAATCGCAAACCGTAAAGTTTTAAATCGCGAAACGTAAATTCGGGTATCGTAAAAATATGAAACTTGAAAGAATGACTAAACTTGTCAAAATACTCCATAAGAAAATATAAAATGAATGGTAAGTTCCATTGGGTTGCTTAAACGCTGTTAAAACTGGAAACGCGGGTTAAAAACGCGTAATTTGCGTAAAACGCTGAACTGAAAAACGTAAAATTTCAAAACTTTTAGAATTGTCGTAGAATGAGAGAAAATCATATTTCTATCGTTTATATTGTTTTATGGACATATCGGGATGCCGGAAGGACGTTTAAACCTAAAAGTAAATCTCGGACACGGCTTCGTGATTTTTGCAGAAATGATCTGACGAGCGCCAAACTCTCGGATTACCGTTAAAATAGTTTAACTTATGAGAATATGAAATAAAAATTTTGGACATGAATAGTGTTTTATGAATAGTAAAAGTGAATAGTAACTTTCCGAGATAAAAATTGGAATTTCGACGTTTGAAACAGGACATGAAATTACGAGTTGTGACAATAAATCAGTAATCATTTACAATGGTTTTGTCGGTGTCTCTATTATTTACAACATAAATCAATGAACCATTAGTCGATCTTGATACAAAGTTTCCCATTCGGCTGCAACTGGCTCTCTGAAATGCCTCCATTGTGGGTGGAGATAGGGTAGTCGAAAATCTCTGTCGAGCGTCAGTACAATGTAGTGAGCACCCACACGGGCAATCACAATGGGGTCGGTTCCTTGTGATGAGTTTGGCCTAGTAAAAAGCGGAAAACATGTGTTCCAACCTTGATTGGATATAAATACAACAGGTCGGTGAATGCTTGAAGCGATAACCGGCCCCGTGAGTGGCATCACCATCCAGCGATCGTTAGGTGCAGGTCCATTGAACCAGTCTATTGTATACCAAAGTCGGTCAAAGTCTTGTTGGAGGTACATATCTATGTATCTTTGCCTATGATAATCTAACTCTTGCAATAACATACCTCTGACTTCGTCCCACCTATTTTCGTTTTGAACAATACAATGGGCAACGCACCGAAACCCACAATTTCCATCACCCTCAACATTATGTATACTTATTACGAGTGGACGGAAAACAGGTGGAATATGCTTAATAAACGCATTGCTCACACTATCTCCAGCATAAAATCTATGGCGTAGAGTATCACCCGTGTAAGAGCTATGTCTTACAGGTTCTTTCCGCATGTTCGGCACTTTTGTAGATCTTGAATTCGAACTTCTTCGGTGATCTACGATTGGTACTTCATCAAAGTCAGGGACTTCATTCAAGTCAGGGACTTCATTCAAGTCCGGGTCTTGTGTAGCCTTGCCCTTTTTGTCCTTTGCGCTCGGACGACCACGGGTATTTTTTTGAATAGCTGGTTCACGGGTGTCAACAAATTCAGGTTGGAATATCTCTCTCAACTTCGTTAACATATTTTTCTTGACAAACGACGTTGATTTGCTAAAAATATTCTTGAATTGTTGCACGCCATTGTTAAACGAAGTATCATCATCATCATCACCAGCTTCACTGGAATAGCCATCTTCAGGCGGAGGCCTATTGATAACAGGCCACGGAACAGATAGGGTTCTCCAAAAAATAGGAATTTCATCCAGTGGAATGGGACGTCCTGAATTCAGTAAAAGCGACTTTGCACCCAAGCCATTAGTTGCTCGTCTGAAACGCACGTCTGAAAATACATCACAAATTTTACATTTTTTTTAACTTTTTAACATTTACAAACATAATTTTTTTTTTTACACCTTTACATTTTTTTACAACTTTACATTTTTTTTTAACTTTACATTTTTTTACAACTTTACATTTTTTTTTAACTTTACATTTTTTTACAACTTTACATTTTTTTTAACTTTATATTTTTTTTAACTTTACATTTTTTTACAACTTTACATTTTTTTTTAACTTTACATTTTTTTTTAACTTTACATAGTTTTACAACTTTACATTTTTTTTTTTTAACTTTACATTTTTTTACAACTTTACATTTTTTTTAACTAAACTTTACATTTTTTTTAACTAAACTTTACATTTTTTTTACTTTTTTTAACTAACTAAACTTTACTAAACAAAAAAATAAAAATAAAAAAAATAAATACGCAAAAAACGCGTTTTTATACCCCGCGTATAAAAGCGTTTTCTCTCTCTCTCTTTTCTCACACATGTGTGTGTGAAACGCGTTTATCTCTCTCTCTTTTCTCTCCCTTTTTATTAGATCTAAAATAAAAAGGGTTTACTTGTTTGTTGTGATGGATTTGTATATGTGACACTATGTGATGATTTGTGATACTACCTGTCTTTTCTTTCTCTCTTTTCTGTAATTTTTTTGTTACGTTGGTGATTATGTGATATTCTGTGGTGGGTTTGGTGATTGTTTGTGATTATTATTGATAGATCTGTGATTTTTTTTGGTTTCAAAAAAATTAGGGTTTCAAAATTTTTTTGGGGTTTTTACAAATTCGTTTGATTTATTATAATTAAACATTGTTAATCGTATGATAAGTCATCTAATTGAACCGATCTATAATTATTTTTTGAAACGCCTAATTTATGTGATATTCTGTGGTGGGTTTGGTGGTTCTGTGATGGATTTGGTGGTTCTGTGGTGGGTTTTGGTGATTGTTTGTGATTATTATTGATAGATCTGTGATTTTTTTTGGTTTCAAAAAAATTAGGGTTTCAAAATTTTTTTGGGGTTTTTACAAATTCGTTTGATTTATTATAATTAAACATTGTTAATCGTATGATAAGTCATCTAATTGAACCGATCTATAATTATTTTTTGAAACGCCTAATTTATGTGATTCTGTGGTGGGTTTTGTGGTTCTGTGATAGATTTGGTGGTTCTGTGGTGGGTTTTGGTGATTGTTTGTGATTATTATTGATAGATCTGTGATTATTTTTTTGATTTATTGATAGATCTGTTTAGTGGGGGCGTGGATATCACATGTTGTGGGTGGTTCTGTGGTGATTATGTGGGTAGGCTAACACTTTGATCTGCCACCTTTGAGTGATATGAATACCTGCTCTGGCCTACCCCATTCCCCACAGAAAAAGGTTTTGATATTGGCAATGATGATTTTATAAAAAAAAGCTTGATTTTGGCATGGCATTTCCAAATGAAAGGCAATTTTTTTTTTTTTTTTTTTTTGATTTTGCAACATTTGATGTTGCAGCCAAATATGAAAAGCAGTTTGGTTATAATCTGAGCCTTTACCTGAGTTGTGTAAAATTGTGAACTCGACATTTGTTGATATTGTTCCCAGCCTTCCCTATAATGTTATCCAAGCCCTATAATGGTTGGTGGTTCTGTGGTGGGTGATTATGTGATGGTGGATTATGTTTGGTGGTTCTGTGGTGGTTAATTATGTGATGGTGGATTATGGTTGGTGGTTCTGTGGTTGTTTTTGATATGGTTGGATATCCACGCCCTCCCTATTTTTACTAACCAAGCCCTCCCTACAATGTAGGCTTTTTGGGTGATTATGTGATGGTGGATTATGGTTGGTGGTTCTGTGGTGGGTGATTATGTGATGGTGGATTATGTTTGGTGGTTCTGTGGTGGTTAATTATGTGATGGTGGATTATGGTTGGTGGTTCTGTGGTTGTTCTATGGTTCTGTGGTTCTGTGGTTGTTTTTGATATGGTTGTAGTGTTTGCTGTGAGCTTTGTTTGTGATTGAGCTTTGTTTATAATCAAGCAAAACTGCAGTTTGGGAATCTTACTGTTGGGCTTGTTTGTTTTTTACAGGCTGCAACCCGCATGCAGTTTGGGAATCTTACTGTTTTGTAACATGCTTGTATCAGCTTGTGATTGTGGAATCTGCTTTTATGGATTGTGTTGGATTGTGTTAACAATCTGTGATATCCAGGCCCTCCCTATTTGGTTATAACCCTTGTGTTTGTGTGGAATCTGCACTTGGACAATGGTTTTAACTTTGTGTTTCACTTTTGCTAAAATGGCGATGACGAATGGTTTCTAAAACCCGAATGGATGGCGAAGTGATATTTTTATCACTTGCGCAACCTTCAAATCCGAGCCTAACTAAAAATCTACATTTTTTTTCGATAACGTTTTCAAATCTGAGCCTAAAAGGCGATGACGAAATCTGTGTTGTGTGGAATCTGCACTTTTAACTTTGTGTTTCACTTTTGGTTTAAAATGTTTTTGTTTATGTGGAATCTGCATATAGACAATGGTTTGAACTTTGTGTTTCACTTTGGTGTTGAATCTGCACACTTGGACAAAACAAAACATAGACAAAAAAAAAAAAAAGTTATTACTTTAACTTAAAAAAAAAAAAAAAAAAGAAAAGAAAAAAAAATTAAAAAAAAAACAACAAAAGACAAAAAAACTGACATGAACAGTAAAAAACTGACATGAACAGTGCCGTAACAGTGCCCTAGTTCCCACACCCTCCCACAGGGAGGGCTTGGTTAACACATCCCTAAAATAAACGGATGTGGAATCAAGGTACAACCAAGCCACTAGCCAGTTGTAAACTTGCACAATGGCATGGAGGATTTACAGGGTTCATTTTTAATCGAGTTATTTTACTTCACGTTAGTGTAAAAAGATGCTCAATTAATTTTTGGTCAATTTGAGTATTTTTGTTAAATATATTTTAACGATTATTTGTTAAGTTTTGCATTTAAAGTTCATTAGCGACGCCATCACCACCAATCAATGTCGCCACCACAACCACTGCCAAACACCACCTCACCACTAACCACCTTCGCAAACCACAAACCCCGCCCACCACCAACCACAGTTACCCACGGTCGTCACCACCAACCCCAACCACAAATACCACTACCACCAACCACTGCCGACACCACCAACCCCACCCATAATCGTTTTACCCCAACACCACCCAGTACTGTCGTCACCACCACTGTCACCCCTAACCAACATCGTCGTCATTACCAACCAAACCCACTACAGCCGTCACCATCTTACCTATGCACCACCGCCGTCACCAAGCCTACCTAACACTCGTGTCACCACCACCCAAAACTCACCACATCAACCCCCACTATGATGGCGGTGATGGATGGGGTTGAGGGTGGCGGCGATGGTGTGTAAATGCTGGTGATGGTGGCAGTGGATTAGGTCTGTAATGACGACAGTGTTGGTTTGGGGGTGACAGGGGTGGCGACGACATTGACGGGTGACAGGGGTGGGTGGGTAGAGTTGGTGGTAGATGCCGTGCTTGGTAGTGGTGGTGGTGGGCAGGCTTGGAGGTGGTGACGTTGGTAACGATGGCGATTGGTGGTGGTGGTGATGACGACGGCAACGATGCCAGATATTTGTACTTTTGTAAGTAACTACGCTGCATATTTTAGTTAGCGGAATAAATTCATGTGCATGGTTATCACTAATTAAAGTACAAGCACAAGACGTCTAACTTTTTGGGTAAAAGAGTTACCACGGTAAAATATTATTACTTAAAAAATAATTTAAGTACATCGGATGTCTGTGAGTCGCATACCTCAGCCCGAAAAGGCAAATCCAAAATGCCTAGAGTACTTCAGACTTAAACTAACATAAGAAATGACATGTTATAGTTATGCAAAATAAAAAAGAACAGCCTATCTAAGCTGACCACGAAAACTAATGTCATATGCATTAACAAACTTCAATTGTGCATCTGTCAGACCACAATCATCAAACTCATCATCATTATAAGGGTTTTAGTCATATGTGTCCTCCTTCCACTATTATAATAAGACATCTAGCTTAATTTGTGTAGTTTACCAAGTTTGGCGTGAGACTGTTTTGGGCTTATCGGACTTGAGCTTATAAATAAGTTACTTAATAAAATAAGCTTTTTTATTTTTTTTTCTATATATATATTTTTTTATCAATCATGTTTATAAAAGCTATAATAAGCCATAACCTTAATAAGCCTAAGCCAATTAAAACAGATTTATGGAGGTTTATATTTTGTCAAATTAGCTAAATATCTTTCAAACTGTAATGAACTAACACGCAAAAGCTTGAAATATATTTGACTTTTATTTCATGTATTTTATGTGATTTTATATTAGTAAGCTCAAGCTTCAGCTAATTTACCAAACCGCTATATAAAAGTATAAACTAAAGCTTTGAGCTAATGGTTGTGTTTCGTGGGGGGCTTATAGCGGCGGCTTATAGAGGGCTTGAGCTTTTAAATAAATTAGCTTGTAACATAAGATGTGTTTGTCACAAAGGCATATAGAACCTTTTATAGGCCATATGCCACTATAAGTCCGAGTCAATTTAAACGGGTTTATGTAGGCTAATAGTTAGTCAAATTACTTAAATACTTTTTAAATATAGTAAACTATTACGCAAAACTTTGAAATATATCTAAAATTATATTAATAAGTTTCAGTCTCAATTAATTCGTTAAACAACTCTAAAAAACTATAAGCTACAACTTCAGCTCTGACGTACTTCACCAAAAATAACCTATAATATAAGCTTCAGTCCCAACTCAAAACTCACCTCCAGCTCCATCTAGATCCCATTTCACCAAGCATGCCCTACATGTCAACTTGACATCGATTCCTCCCACCTCGTATTTATATCAACAACTTGATACACTTTTTTATATTTTCTTCAGCCTTCTTTTTAGTTTGATTAGTATTATTTTTTTCTTTTGCAGGCTGGTTTGCAAGTGGACATATCACGTTTTTAATCAATATTCAATTCCAATTTGATTATATATATATATATATATATATATATATATATATATATATATATATATATATATATATATATTAAAATCCATCAAATTAGATTTTCTCATGATTTTTCTTCTTTAATGAATGTATAGAACGTGCCAAGAGTTACTAATTAACGATGTTGTTAGATCATTGTTTTGATACAATATATGTTAATTGCACTTTAATTTCAACCTAGATTAATACTTTTACTTACTGCCAGAAACTCATTAACTAATAATTAAATATTATAACCTGCAACTGTACGATGTACGACAATAGAATACATAAAGTGTGGCAACAACCAAATGGCATTCTTTAATCTTTACAACTATTTACATATAAAAGTTTAAGTAGAGATGCATAAAAATTTCATTCATATTTCCAAAATGAAAACCCGAACATGGGAGTATATTACGTACACGGTGAAATTAATTAAGGATCAGATCGATATAGTACGTTTGAATTAACTTCTATTTTCTATTTATAAGTTGTCATTCTATTTATGGAAACTTTATCATATCATAATGTGACTTCCATCGATCTCTTCTGTAAATGCAATCTCAATGTGAATAAAAAGCATGGGAAAGTGACTTAAAAGGTGTTCGAAGGGTCACATTTGATAAAAGCTGCTTACGATGATGGCTTTGCATGCATGGTACGTTGACCAGCTTGCAAGCACGGGATTCCTGAATCCAATGAGGGAACACTTGCCACTACTTTCTCCATCTTTTAAAATCTTCAAACCATATTAATGATGATGATCTACAAATGCATCGCATGTTACATACATACTTCTAGAGTTCTTGTGATACTATCAATCAATATCTAGCATGGACCTCATATGTGAAAAATCTCTAGAACAATTGATCACCAAGAATTATTGCACAATATGATGTAGCCGAGAATATTGACCGACACACATGCGCTCTGTCTAAAGGACAATATGTCAATATCCACATTATGAAACTCATTTGAAGTGTTGTGTTTTAAAATGTTTGAGTTAAACCAACCGGTCACCCTGTTGTTTGGCCTGATTTATTTGTAACTTATATTATGAACATGAGTGTTATAAAAACATGGCATGTTCGAAGTTTATTTTTCATGTAAAGTGATTAAGTTTTAGGCATTTTTTCCACGTTCTATTGACATCTTAAGAATTATTGATACTTATTATTTAAAGACTTGTTTAACACACGTACAACTAAGCAAGCAAGTGAATAAGAGTTGTGGTGAGTTCTTCAAGAGGCATTTAATTTGACTTTTGGATGCGGGGATGTGTCACTTTGGCCTATACACATTGTCCGACACAACCAATTGACTATAAACTAGTAATTATTTAAAGCCATACTAAATAGAATACTACATGCAAGAGATTTTGTGTCGGTTTTGATTTCTCGGTACTGCAATTAGCTCTCGAGTGATGGAATAATTATACTTTAGCCTTCTAGGTTGGTCTTCTAGGAATTTAAAGTATAAATATATTAGAGCACAACTATGACGTACCTCCTTGTGTCAAGCTTTATGGGTGGTTATAATTCAAGCCATGATACCGTTGCCTCTTCATTTTATAACTCAAGCCATGGCAATGACGTACGCCATGGCTTGGTTGTGTTGTGTTTAGTATTTTCTTTTCCTTTTAACAAAAGATTGTGTATTTGTAGGTTCAAAAAAAGTTGCTTTGACTTGAGTTATTAAGGAGGGTATTTTTATTATGTGTGAGTAAAAGGGTTGTGTAAAAAAAAAGCTTTCACATTTGCATTCAATATAACAGAATTATGACAACAAAACATAAACATGCGGCTTATTAATTGTAGCTTTATGTTTTAAAAAAAAATAATAATAATAACAAATAATAATAATAATAACAGTTTAGCCATGTTTATATAGTTTGCATGCATATAAGATTTATTTTAAGCTAAATCAATGGTAAATTAAATTTTCACTTTGTTAGAGTCTTAACTCTTAAGACTTAGGGTGTGTTTGGTATGTTTTCATGAATCACAATGGGTATGGGTTTTAAATATAAAGTGGGTCCCTCGGGAATGAAAGTTTCATAACCTACCTCTTTGAGGGTGCGTTTGGTAGAGGTTAATGGGAATGAGGAATGATAGTGGATATCATTACAATTGTTTGGTTAAAATATACATCTATCAAATATTGTATTGAAAGACATATATTTTCCATACTCCATAGTACTCAAAGAGGTAGGTTATGAAACTTTCATTCCCGAGGGACCCACTTTATATTTAAAACCATACCCATTGTGATTCATGAAAACATACCAAACACACCCTGAGTACTATGGAGTATGGAAAATATATGTCTTTCAATACAATATTTGATAGATGTATATTTTAACCAAACAATTGTAATGATATCCACTATCATTCCTCATTCCCATTAACCTCTACCAAACGCACCCTTAAAGTGTTGGTATTATATGGACTATGGAGTGAAACATTTATTAGAGCTTAAGTTGAAAAAGATGGCCCAGTATAAAAGATCTCCGGCCCAACTAAAATATGCTCTAATAATACAATTTAATAGATGTATATTTTAACCAAACAATTGTAATGATATCCACTATCATTCCTCATTCCCATTAACCTCTACCAAACGCACCCTCAAAGAGGTAGGTTATGAAACTTTCATTCCCGAGGGACCCACTTTATATTTAAAACCCATACCCATTGTGATTCATGAAAACATACCAAACACACCCTGAGTACTATGGAGTATGGAAAATATATGTCTTTCAATACAATATTTGATAGATGTATATTTTAACCAAACAATTGTAATGATATCCACTATCATTCATCATTCCCATTAACCTCTACCAAACGCACCCTTAAAGTGTTGGTATTATATGGACTATGGAGTGAAACATTTATTAGAGCTTAAGTTGAAAAAGATGGCCCAGTATAAAAGATCTCCGGCCCAACTAAAATATGCTCTAATAATACAATGAGCTTTTTTCTGGCCCAATTTAATCCCGGCACAGCATAAAGGAATCCATGTAAAATTCGTATTACGTTTTTTTAACAATCATAATATGTACGTAACAAGTGAAATTTCAAAGATTTCGTAAATTTTAAAAATGATAACCGTTTTAAAAAGAAGCTAATCGCAAACCAAATTCTTTCCCAACCTTTTCATTTCGACCATTTACAAAAGTTTCATACTTATATTTAAGTCTTACAAAATATTTCAAAGATACACACATATATAACGAAAGCCATGACATTATTAAGTGGTAAAATGTACGAGGCTTATGTCATTCTCGGTTAAACTATATTATTAGCAACAAAATTGATTAGAGATGTGTTTTGTTTTCGTCTTTTAACGAAGGCAACCTTATCGGAGACACCCTAAAATAACTACATCATTGTCCTCACCGGAACTTTAACCCTCAACTTGTTAGGGGAAAATAACTCAAGTACGCATCTTGGAACCACTAAGCCTAAGCCCCAGGTATGATTATCTTCATTTTTAACTGGCGTACATGTCGATATCAGTTAAACACTCTAGATAAAATCACACAATTCGGAAGGTGTTTGCTTAAAATTATAATTGAGGTTAACTGGTTAAGCTTATTTTCAATAAGCAACTTTTTCCGTTTAAAAAGCAAGTTCATATTAAGGGCATTTGAAACTTTTATCTTAACTTGTTGCATTATACTATATATATAAAAGGCAGGCGCTACATGACAAAAATGGAATGAACAGTATTTTTTACGTTATATCTACAGTGGTCGATGAATGTGCTCTAACTTAACCACAACATACAAAAAAAATTACAACAAATTTAAATAACAAAATCACTATACACCTTGAAACAAATCTGATGAAAAAAAAAACGCAACTTTAACAACAAGGGTGTTTTTTGCCAATGCAGAATCCGGAGAAAAGCGTCGGCGACAACAGCAAATTCCGGCGAGTACAAACCTGAAAAAAAAAAACACACAGAAACCTTAAAAAAAATCTATATTAATTCATAAATAAATTGTTAGACATATAAATGGAAGCAAAAAAAATGTTAACTCGCCCGAGTCAACGTGAGTTGACTCGGTGAGTCACCGAGTCATGACCGAGTCACACGAGTCGAGGTTAAATCTTTTAGATCCACACTTTTTCTAATCTTTTGCATAGGTTTTATAAAAGGTTTTATATGAAAATCGGATTAAACAAAAATTTACAAATTAGGGTTTGAAAAATAAAAATATAGATGGGAAGGGGCGCGTGAGGGGTGTTACCGAGAAAGAGACAGAGCAAGGGTGGCGGTGGCGAGACCGTGGTGGCGAGGCAGCGGCGGTGGAGGTGTTTGGTGCCGCGTCGAGAGCTAATAAACACTATAAATACACGTATCTATCGAATCGGTAAACAAAATGGTTCGTCGGAAAATTTTCAGGTATGGTGGTCGCCGGAAACTGCTGGTGTATCGCCGGAATTTTTGAAGAATCCGGTGTGGTAGAGAGAGAAATGAGAGAGTATATGTGTGTGTGTTTATTTAAGAGAGAGAGAGAGAGTGAGAGTTATTAATGAGAAAGTGAATAAAAATTTCTCTTTTATATTTTGTGAGGGGCCAAACTGGTACAAAAGCAAAAGTGTTGGCTAAACTTTTCACAAAAACGATTCGGGGACTCATTTGACATAGCAAACGGATTCGAAAAATTACGAAACTTGCGTCATTGTTCACGAAATAATTTTTCCAACAAAATCAAGTATAAACTTCAATATTTTTCCCAATGTCAATTTAATTCAATGAGTGTTTGTGTGTGTTTAAATGAGAATAGAGAGAATGGGGTTTTTTTTATATAACAGGGAGGGACCAAACTTGGCTAAAACAAACCAAAGGGGTAAAATTAAAAATAAGGGGCGGAGGGGTCTGTTTTACCAAAATGCAATTCTTTTGACATATTCGCTACATGACCCATTTAACGTACTAAACGGACTCGAAAAAATATGAAACTTGCACCATTATTCTCAAAATAATTTTTCCGATAAAAACGATTATAAATACGTATAACTTTCTCGAATTTAATTTATTTGGCAAATCTGATTTGTTTCATGCTTTCTAAGGTACGTCAGCTCGATAAAAGAATAACGCACACATTTACCGTGATCCCGCAGCAACGCGCGGCGTGTGGTTCACTGTAGCTACAGTACCCACGCAAATTTCATGTTAGCCCCATTTTAGCCCCTAAGGTTTTTGATCAATTGCAAAATTAGTCTTTAACGGCCGTTACCTAACAGTTGTGGATTAAATTTGCAACGGACCAATAACTTGGGCCTGTTTCTGTGCAAATATTAAGCAGAAACAGCCCCTAAGGTTAACTTTTATTTTCACCGTTAGTCCCTAAGGACTACCTTTGCAACAAACCGTTACTTTCAGGGACTAAAAAAAATACCCCTGCTACAGTATCAAACAGTGTTTGCTACAGTAAACACCAGTTGGGAATAGTATGTTTACTGTTACTAAGGAATTTACAGAAATGGTCCCTCAAGTTAGTTATAAATCGCACCGTTAGTCCCCCGTTAGCGATCTTTTGCAAATTTAGTCCTTAATAACAGTTTTTATTTATTTATTTTTTATTTTTTTTACGGTTTGGTTCTAACAGATGCTATATACTAACAATATTAAAAACACACATATACTAACAATTACACCAAAACAAACACTAACACAATCATTCTATACATGAACCCCCGCAGCAACGCGCGGGCTACCCAGCTCGTTGGGTATAAATGGGAGGATGGTAATTCTTCTTATATCAGAAAATCAATGTCTTTAAGAATAGTTAACTTTAACAAAGCTTAATCTTTAGAATTTTGAAATCTTGTATGCCTGGTGTTACCATTTTCATCAAAACTCCAAGTTATGTGAATCTTGAAACTTAAATCTATAAATTGGACTAAAATCAACGTCTATATGTAATCAAATCAGTTGTATAATTTGCCCAAATCACGGCTTGAAATGAAGTAGTGAAATTTTTATCTTCCACGTACTCAAAACTACAACACGTTTAGACTCAATATTTACTAATATTTGTATGTGCCTTTTGTTTCAATCACAACTTTGATCCTTATACGATATTTACCTGCGAAATTTTGTCACCTAATTAAATTGCAAAACAGGTCTGATCTCCTGTTTCAGCATATTTATTTTACTATAATTTGCATTTGCTACCGAAGTCGGGCAGTTTCAATTTGACTACAGGATTTTATAATGAGGCACAGTAACCTTTATTGATATCATATTTTTCGATCGATGTTACATTACAAAACATCAAAGGGAAATATTACATGGCGGAAGAAGGGCCCCACACAATCCAGGATTACCCAAAAATGCAGAAGTTGGGAAACTAAAATTATGCTCAGGAATTTCTCCGGTGAGTCTATTGCCTGACACATCAAGTTCCTTCAAATTCTCCTTATTCAACAACTCTTTTGGTATCTTTCCTACCAAGTTATTGTTAGAAATCAAAAGTCTCGATAACTCAGCCGCGTTACTCAATGATTTTGGTATTTTTCCACCAATTGGATTGTGCGATAACACCAACGATACAATAGACACTAGCACAGGCTTATCACTGTTAACTTTTATAGGCCCCGAAAATGAATTATAAGACAGATCAATTGCGCTAGGAGATAGTTTTGGTACATATTTCTTAAAAATAAAATTTATGTCACCAGAAAAGTTATTCGAATGAAGATCAAGGTCCGTTAGAAATGAAAGTTTCTTGAACTCTAATGGAATCGTGTTGCTAAACCCGTTATTTGATAAGTTCAAAAGCATAAGGTTTGTCATATTCCCGATTAAAGGTGGTAACTCACCTGTTAACGAGTTGCTCGATAAATCCAATTGCCAAATTGTGGATGACGACAAGAGGACCCGCGGAAATGATCCTTGGAGTCCGGTTTTAGCCATCCTCAAACTTCCTAGGTTGAGTTTTGAAAACCACTTTGGTAATGTGACTAAGTTTAATGGATTATATGACAAATCTAGATCATATAAATTATGTAATCTAGCAAGCTCAGACGGAATCCGACCGGTAAGTTTGTTTCTCGATAAATCAAGGAACTGAAGAGCACCTAATTTAGCAAGCTGAGATGGAATCCGACTGGTAAGATTGTTTTTGGATAAAATAAGTTCTTGTAGATTACTTAGATTCCCAAAACTGGTAGGAATACTTCCGGTAAATTGATTATTGTTAAAGAAAATTCCGTTTAGGGTAATCAAATGACCAACAGAAGCAGGTAATTTTCCAGACAACTTATTGTTAGCAAAACTTAGCGTTTGGATGTTACGAAGCTTGCCAATGGAAGAAGGGATAACACCATATAATTCATTATTAGACAAACTTAAAATTTGGACCAAAACTAGTTTGCCAATTGAAGCAGGAATGGATCCAGAAAGTTTGTTATTGGATAAGTAAAGATACTCAACATTCTTTAACTTACCAATTGTCTCAGGTATGATTCCTGAGAAATTATTCTCATGGAAAGCAAGCGATGTAATCGAAGTCATATGGCCAATGGTCGAAGGGATCCGCCCAAAAAACTTGTTCCCATTAAGGGTAATTTCCCTTAAGGATTTGAATGATCTAAAAATGACATATGGGAGAGTCCCGGATAGATTATTAGAAGCCAGAAAGAGATGTGTTAGACGTGAAAGTTTACCAAACTCAGGCGGGATCGGACCCCTCAAGTCTTTAAGGTTGTTGAGGTTAAGCCGTTCTAAAAATGTGAGATTAGAGAGAAAGGGAGAGATGGTACCAGACATTGTGGTGTTTACATAGTCATAATCCAGAGTGACGAACTCACCGGAACGTGAGACATTAACGACTCTCCCGTGGGAACCACATGTTATCCCATCCCATGATTTACAACAATCACTATGAGGTGTCCATGTTTGCAAGAGACCTGAAGGGTCATAAGTGATTTTGTGCTTAAACTCAAGTAACGCTTGATGATCGATGGGATGACAAGCTTGCGATGTTAATGGTGAAATGAGGATAATAGAGAGGATGATGAATAAGAGAGTATGAATATCCATTGAGGTATTGGAATGAAGAAGAATATGAAAATGAAGGTGGACGTGCATGTGGAATAAATAGTAGGATTAGTTAGTGCATAGTTTCTTTGTTTTTGAAGTATGTAAGGTCACTTTTCCGATTATATGGGATACGATGCGCATAGTAAGTATGTAATTTATAAAATAATACAAGAACCAATTCACGTGGGTTTCAGATCATTTTTCTAATATTTACCATATGTTAATTACACGTTAAACCTTTTACTTACCGCAAGAAGTTTATTAATTAATTGAATATTTAAAGCTCGAACTGTACGATGATGATCAAAGAATGCATATATAAATAATGAAGCCCTGGTCACAACCACATGGCATTGTCTAATACGTGCAATTATTTTTACGGCATCTCTGAAATTGCCAGCTCACGTGTATATTTAAATAGCGTGGTTATAAAAGTAGCCACGTTTAAGCTGTTTGCTTAAAATTCTAAGTGAGGTTGAGCTTATTTTCGATAAGCAACTTTTTGCATTTAAAAAACAAGTTCATATTGAGGATATTTGGAACTTTTATCTTAACTTGTTGCATTGGGTATTATTGGGCAGATGGTTATTCTTCTTATATCAGGAAATCAATGTCTTTACTCTTTAAAAATAGATAAATTAAACTAGTTGGTTGGCAGATTTGACAGCTTATATTTATCTTTGATTATCTATTTTTTCATTTCGATCCAATACGCCGCGCCCTGATTTATGTTACTCATTTTCATACCGAGAAATTTAAATTCCTCCAAACGCGTAGTCGTCTCGTTTTTCACTCTAGCCGTCTCGTATGCCGCTTGGGCCGCTTCCCGTCTAATTCGAAGCTCGGTTGTCATAGACTCCAATTTGCTTGACTCACTTCCCCCGGTGCTAGTCGATGTATCGGACCTTTGTTTTTTGGAATTTTTTGGTTTCCCGGCAGGAGGTGGCCGTACATCATCACCGAATAGCTATTTGTTGCTTTGACCGGGTACGTCTTCGGTTAAGTGAATCGGTGTCGGCGCGTCCCATTTTGGACACTTCTTCAAAATTAACCACGCTTCCTCTTGAGCAAACGCAACACCTTTATGCTAGTCATGATACATTTGTCTATCATTCCTCATATCATCCAATTCACTTTCAACACTTTTTGTCAAACGTTTAGCACGTTTGTAAACCTCTAGAAACTTTAGCAATTTGCATTCAACGTATGCCACTTGCTTGTTAGCATATCTTTGTTACGAACTTGAAAATTTTTTCGGTTGAACTCGTGCATAATCCGATACCAAAACGTGATGCCCTTTGGAGAAGCTTCAGCATTCTTATCCTCGGAAACGGCCATCCAACACACGGCAAGTAAAACTTCCTCTTTCGGTGTCCAACGTAACGTAGTCTCGCTCACATCGAGATTTTTTTCATCATACACCTTGTCGTCTCGTTGTTTGCCTTTTTTTGCCATATGTTTACCTCCATGTTTGGATTTTTATGGAGACGTTGCTTCGGGTTCCATAGACGTCGCTAGCGAGGATTGGGTTTGTTGTGTTGGCGGTGTTTGTTGCTCAGTTTGATTTTGTTGCCACATAAACATCAATTGTTGTTGTTGTTCGAGTGTCAAATTAGTAAATTGGTTATTGTTGTTCGGGTTAGGATTTGAAGAAGACTCGGTGTTCAGGTTACCTTAAGCATTTACAAAACCCATTAAGTTTAAAAAACTTAGATCGTCACGTCCCGACATGGGTTTGTTTTTGTGCGAATATGAATATATGAGGGGTTTTTTTTTTTATTTTTTTTTTTTTTATTATTTTTTTTTTTTTAGAATATGTTGTATATGAGTTTTAGTTGTTGATTTATAAAGGTTTAAATTTTTTTTGATTTGAAAAAAAGTAGCCGTTGCATACAAACGGTAACATCATTCTTTTTTTTAATATTATTATTATTATTATTATTATTATTATTATTATTATTTAAACCGTTGCAAACTAGCCGTTTAACTTGAGAGGTATGTTGTGCAAAATAGTCCTAGTCTTCTTTCACGTTACAAAGCAAGTTATTGCAACAACTTGGAGAGCAACGCAAAACCAACGCCAAGGCCATGGAAGTGGTAATAACGCCGTTGTTGCGTTTTTTTGTTGCTAGCTAGACGATAACGCCGGGGAGGCGTTACCACTCCCCGGGCTCTAACAAAGCTTATTCCTTAGAATTTCTATGGCCGGTAGTATTACCATTTTCATCAAAACTCCAAATTATATGCACCTTGAAACTTAAATCTATAAATTGGACTAAATTTGACTGGACAAAGATTTTAGGTCGTAAAAATCAACGTATATATGTAATCAAATCAGTTCGATAATTTACGGAAATCACGGCTTGAAATGAAGTAGTGAAATTTGTATCTTTCACTTAAATGCAACACGTTTAGACTGAATGTTTACTAATATTGGTATATGCCTTTTGTTTCTATCACAACTTTGATCCTTATACGATATTTCCATGCGAAATTTTGTCACCTAATTAAATTGCAAAACAGGTCTCTCCTGTTGGGGACCTTTTACTTATAACATTTCAGCACATTTATTTTACTATGATTTGCATTTGCTACCGAAGTCGAGCAGTCTCAATTTCACTACGGGATTTTAGAACGAATGCCGAGGCACAATAACCTTTATTGATATCTTATTTTTCGGTGTTACATTAGAGCACTAGGTGTAGCTCGTCTTTGCATCTCGCCGTTCCGACGTGTCCCCTTCAACGGCGAGCTGTTGCTCGCCGCTGCATCGCCTCCCCTTGCCGTTCTCCGCCGTTGGGTGGTTTCTCGTGGGCACGGCGAAGGAAGGAAGCTGACAACGTGTACTATTTTATTTATTTATTTTTTCTTTTCCCATTTCTTTTATTGGTTTTGTTGTTTTGAAATTTTGTTTAGTAAGTTTTGAAAAGTTTTGTAAATGTAAATAAAGGTTTGTGAAGTTTTAAAATACTTAACATAGGATTACAACTATATTAAACATAGGATTGAAATTATTTAACACAACGTACAATTATATTACAACTATGAAACGGAAATTCAACTACGATTACAACATTAAAGTACGAAACGGAAATTCAACTACGATTACACACATTAAACTTAAAACTACGATTCAATTAAATAAATCATCCGACACATAGCCCTCGTGACTCGAATAGGAGTTACTTGAATCATCCTCACTCGATGGCACAGGTGGAAGTCCCATTTTCCATCGTCATTCTGCTCGTTGGTTTCTCCGATCCTCTTTACCTTTTAAGTACGCCTCACGCTCCCTTAACTGACGTTCTTGCTCAGCTTCAAACTCTAAGAAGACTTGCATATCCAGCTCGTACTGTTCTTCCTCAGTCAACCCAACGGTATTGGGTTGGTTTTCTGGTGGAAAGTTTGGTGGTTGATTGTTTGGGGGTGGATTGTTTTCTGGTGGAGTGGCAGGTGGTGGGTTGTCATATTGGAACACCAGAAATAGATCTTCTGGTGGAGTGTTTTGTAGGGAATTGTCTTCAGGTGGTGTGTTGTAAACCGATTCGTTATCAGGTGATGCGTTGTGTGACATTGTTACGTTTGAAGAAGAAAAGAGAATTCTTGATGATTTGTGTGTGAATTGTGGGTGTATTTCAGCATCTGAGAATGGGTATATAGGATGATTTTTGGAATTTGAAATTTACACGTTTGGATTCAAATTTTGAAATTATCCCGCTTTCATTTTGAATTCAAATTTGGAAAATTGAATTCAAATTTTGAAATTATCCCGCTTTCATTTTAATATATGCACACGTTTTTTTTATGAATTTGAAATTTAAGCATTTAAAATTTCTGTATCGTTTTTATTGGTATTTATGTATCGCTTTTAACGGCTATGTTAATACAAATATCGCCTAAAAACGTTATTTATATTTTATGATCTTTGCTAAGTTTTATTAACGACAAAGTGTAAACTTTAGTTTTTAGTAAAACATAATTTTAGTTTAAAGACTTGCATAATTAGACATTTGCTACATTTACATTTCATATAAAACATAACATTTTTATATTTCTTAAAATTGAAATGTCACATCCCATTTATGGTAAGTTTGTGTCAAACACATCAATATGCATTTAAGGAAAGATTGTTTGTTTGACTCACCATAAGTTTTCTTACACAAGTAAGTGTTTGACTAGAAATAAGTTGATGTGACTTTGGTTGGTTTGGAACGATTTATTGCAAAACTTAATGTCAGTCCTGGCGGAACCTTGGAGGTACACGGGCGGAACCCATCTGAGGGTTCCACCGTATCCGCCAAAGCTGCTGAAAGTTTTGCTATAAATACCAAGCCATTTGTTAGAGTTTTTCTTTATCACTTCTTATTACATTTACACATACACATTCATATCATTCATCTAACACTTTAACATTTCATTTTTGTGTGAAGATTCTTTTGTAGCAAAGAAGTTCACAAGTACATATAAAGTTACAAGTATTCAACACAATGTTGCAAGACTTGTTAGCTTAGCATCGTGTCGACTTTGTGTAGTTTACACTTCATTTGATTGTGTGTTTTCAGTTGTGATCGGTTAGTATTTTAGGCCTTAAAATACATAGTGTGACGGGAGTTGTTGTACCCTTGTAAAAGAACTAACGGGAGTGGTTGTACCCTTGTAAAAGAACTCGACATCTAGATTAGTGTCGGTAAACGTGTGTAAGCGACGTGTAAGGTTTTCTCCGTTGGTGAAAGGAGCTTGTTGACTAGTGAAAGAAACTTTCGAGTTGGATACTCGGGGCGTGGACGTAGGGCAAGAAAAAGAGTCCTTGTAGCCGAACCACGATAAATAATCGTGTTGTGGTTTGATCGTTTCTTTCTTTATCTTGCATATTATATATTGTGTTTTGTTTAGATCTTTGATTACACGAAAGTTTCAAAAGATAATTAAATTAAAAACGGTAAACTATTTAACCCCCTTCTAGTTTTCCACAATTGGCATCAAGAGCTACGTTACTCAAGCTTTTAAAATAGATTGTGTTTTAAAACTTGAAACGATCCATGGATTTTGAAAATTACAAATAAGGGCAATCTATGCAAAGACCACCACTTTTTGAAGCAAATGGTTTTATATATTGGAAAAACCGTTTTGAAACTTATGTGAAATCTAAAGATATATATTTATGGTATATAATCATTGATGGTGATAATGTAGCTACAAATAGTAAAGATGAAGATCAAAATAAATTGATTGCTAAAAATAATGAAGCTAAAATGATGCTTTACAATGCTTTACCTAAGAAAGAATATGAGAGAATCTTTATGTGTAAAACCACCAAAGAAATTTGGCAATCTTTAATAGTCACTCATCAAGGAAACTCACAAGTTAAAGATAACAAAATTGATCTTCTTATTCAACAATATGAACAATTTGCTATTCCCGAAGATGAGATTATTGATAGTGCATTTGTTATGTTTAACACTATTATTACTTCACTTAAAGCACTTGATGAATCTTTTTGTAGCAAGAATTTTGTCAGGAAATTCCTTAGAGCGCTCCATCCGAAGTGGAGAGCAAAAGTGACGGCAATTGAAGAATCCAAGGATCTTTCAAGTATGTCACTTGACGAGCTAATTGGAAACCTCAAAGTTCATGAAATGGTAATGGAAAAAGATTCGGAAATAGTTAAAGGCAAGAAAGAAAAAGTTAAGTCTATTGCCTTGAAAGCTAGAGTCCAATCAAGTGATGATGAAGAATCTAGTTCGGATAGTGATGATGAAGAATATGCCATGGCCGTTAGAGACTTCAAGAAGTTCTTTCGTAGACGAGGGAAGTTTGTAAGGCAACCTAAAGATGACAAGAAAACCTTCCGAAAAGATCGTGATGATAAGAAATGAAAGGTTGAAAGGAAATGCTTTAGGTGTGGAGACACAAGTCATCTCATAGGAGAATGTCCAAAACCACCCAAAAGCAAGTCTCAACAAGCTTTTGTTAGTGGTGCTTGGAGTGACTATGAAGAAGATGACGATGAGCCAAAGAATGATGAAATTGCTCTCATGGCTCACGACTCAAATAAGGTACTCTCCGACTCATCTCATTCTTCTATTGATGATGACACCTTACAAAAAGAATATAACAAACTTTGTGAATTAAGCTTAAAAATCATAAACAAAAATAAAATTTTGAAAACTAAAAAGGAGTTTTTAGAAAATGAAGTTTATGAGTTAAAAGAAAAAGCTAAGAGATTAGAAAAGAGTAAAGGTATTGACACATCGTGCAAATCATGTGAAGAGCTTAAACTCGAAATTGAGAAACTTAGAATTACTCAAGATGATCTAATAAAACAAACCACAAAGTTTAAGAAGTTCGATAAAAGTATTTCTTGTGCGGATGAAATTATGAAACTTCAAAAGTCGCCATTTGATAAAACAGGACTAGGTTTCATGAAACTAGAAACTTTGAAGAGTCAAACGAAACAAGAAAAGAAAGCACAAGAAACTAACAAAACTGCTACAGCAGCCCGCGGAACAGACGGAACCCAAAATAGGGTTCCGCCCGTTGAACCCAAATGTTCCGCCGGGTCTGCAGCAGCAGTGACAGCTTCCACGTCGGATCGTTCAAAATTTGTTAAAGTCACACATAAAAATGAAACAAAACCTGCTATTAAAACTGGAGTAAGACTTAGTAAAAACGAATTTAGAACTAGAACCACTCAACCGAGACCTACGACTCCTATTCCCAAACGCCCCTTTCCAAAGAGTAACTACAACACACGACCAAACTACCAACATGTTTGGAACCAAAACACTCCTGGACATTACCAAACTCCAAATTACATGTCATGGAACCCTTATGTTCTATTTTCATACTTGGATCAAGTTAATGGTATGTTTAACCAAAATGGACCCATGAGAAATTGGGAACCAAATGTTTGAGTGTTTTTCATAAAATAGGTGTGCCTCAAAGTATGTTTGGAACTGTGAATGGATTAAAGATAGCGGTTGTTCAAGGTACATGACGGGTAACAAAAGCCTCTTCTCAACTTATCACAAATGTGATGGAGGTAATGTTACTTTTGGTAGTAAATCTAAGAGCAAAATCATCGGAAAAGGTACAATCTCTCATGACTCTCTTTTTATAGATGATGTAGCTCATGTTGATAACTTAGGTTTTAATCTCCTTAGTATTAGTCAACTTTTCCGTAATAAGTATAACGTCCTATTTAGTGAAATGGAAGTAAAATACTTAAAGATGGCATAACCATAGCCAAAGGTGTTCTTAAGAACAACGTGTATGTCATGAAGATGGATCAAACATCTATAGACAAACTTTGTCTTACTTCATTAGATGAATCTTCAACTTTATGGCATAAACGTTTAGGACACGCTAACATGAGACTAATTCAAAACCTCTCCTCCAAAGACTTAGTTCGAAACCTACCCAAGTTGAAATACGACCAACACTTTTTTGATGCTTGCAAAGTCGGTAAACAAGTTCATAATAACCATAAGGCTAAAAATATGGTTTCCACATCTAAGTGTCTAGAACTTTTGCATATGGATTTATTTGGTCCATCCGATATACAAAGTTATGGAGGTAACTTCTACACTTTGGTCATAGTAGATGATTACTCAAGATATACTTGGACAAAATTTTTGAAAAGTAAAAAATGAAGCTTTTGATAAATTTGAGATTCTAAGTAAGAAAATTCAAAATCAAGTAGGGTCTAGTATTGTGTCTATTAGAACGGATCATGGTCGTGAATTTGATAATGAATTTCAATTTGGAAACTTTTGTGATAAAAATGGTATTACTCATAACTTTACGACTCCACGTACTCCTCAATCTAATGGTGTAGTAGAACGTAAAAACCGAACTTTGCAAGAGATGAGTAGAACAATGCTTAATGAACAAAACATTCCAAAAAAGTTTTGGTGTAACGCCGTTGACACATCAACGTACATTTTAAATCGAGTATTAATTAGACCATTTTTGAATAAAACTCCTTATGAACTATATAAAGGTAAAAAGCCTACATTAGGATACTTTAGAGTGTTTCGGAGTAAATGCTTTATTCTTAACACCAAGGATTATCTCACCCAATTTGACCCAAAGTCTTATGAAGGTATATTTCTTGGATATTCACAAAATAGTAAAGCTTACATTGTTTTAAACAAAGAAACCTTAAGAGTCGAGGAATCGTTGAACGTAACATTCGACGAGAGTCCACCTCCCTCTAAGACATCACCTTTGGTAGATGATGACTTAGTTGAAAGTCAAGCTATTGAAAATCAAGTGATCTTAGAAAATGACAAGGAAGATGAACCATTAAACAAAGAAATTGTTAATGTTTAACAATCCAAAAGTCATCAATTAGATAATGTCATAGGAAAAATAATTGACAGAACACTAAGATCTTAAGCCCAAAATGAAAGTAACGACTTTTGTTTCGTGTCAACCATTGAACCGAAAAGCATTAACGAAGCCATAAAAGATGAGTCTTGGGTAATAGCCATGCAAGAAGAGTTAAACCAATTTGTTAGGAATGATGTGTGGACATTAGTTCTTCAACCAAAGAGTCAAACAATAATTGGAACAAAATGGGTCTTTCGTAATAAAATGGATGAAAATGGAATTGTGTCTAGAAACAAAGCTAGGCTAGTAGCACAAGGATATAATCAACAAGAAGGCATTGACTACGATGAAACTTTTGCTCCGGTTGCTAGGCTCGAGTCAATTAGAATCTTACATGCATATACATGTGCACACAATTTTAAACTCTTTCAAATGGACGTCAAAAGTGCATTCTTAAACGGGTTTATAAATGAAGAGGTGTATGTTCCTCAACCACCGGGCTTCATTGATTTCGAAAAACCTAATCATGTTTACAAACTTAAAAAGGCTCTATACGGACTTAAGCAAGCTCCAAAAGCATGGTATGATCGACTTAAAACCTTCCTAGTTAACCATAGGTATACCATGGGCTTAGTCGATAATACTCTCTTCACTAAGAAGAAAGGTTCACATATTATCATAGTCCAAATCTATGTTGATGACATTATATTCGGATCAACTTGTCAAGAATTATGCGACGATTTCTCAAAAATCATGCATGACGAGTTTGAAATGAGTATGATAGGAGAACTCAACTTTTTCCTAGGACTCCAAATTAAACAACTAGAAGATGGTATCTTTTTTAACCAATCTAAATATATTAAGGACATGCTTAAGAAATTTGGATTAGAAGATTCTAAACCAATCAAAACGCCTATGTCTACGGAAACTAAACTTATCAAGGATGAGGAAAGTGAATCCGTAGATAGCACTAAATATAGGGGTATGATTGGAAGTTTACTTTACCTAACGGCTAGTAGACCTGACATTATGTTTAGTGTTTGTCTATGTGCTCGTTTTCAAGAAGATGCAAAAATAATTCATCTTGAAGCCGTTAAAAGGATCTTTAGATACATTAAGGGTACTACACACTTAGGATTATGGTATCCCAAAGGAATGGGAGTAGACACCATAGTGTATGCCGACTCGGATCATGCCGATGACTATGTTGATAGAAAAAGTACAAGTGGTACTTGTACCTTTGTTGGACATTGTCTCACTTCATGGTTCTCTAAGAAACAAATGTCTCTCGCTATTTCAACAACGGAAGCCAAATACGTATCGGCCGGAAAGGCATGTCAACAAGCTCTTGTCGACTACGGAATTCAACTTAACGACATCACCATTCTTTGTGACAATAAAGGAGCCATTGATCTTAGCAAAAATCCAGTTCAACATGCTCGTACCAAACATATTGAAATCCGTCATCATTTCCTTCGTGACAACGTTCAAAAAAGAAACATCTTAATTGAGAAAGTTTCTTCCGGAGACAACATAGCCGACATCCTCACAAAACCTCTTAAACGAGAACTATTTAACCTCCTTAGGCTAGGATTAGGACTTATGGAACTTATCTTGTAGTTCTAGACATTAGAAAAAAATCACAAAAATCAAAACAAACTAATAAGTCTTTTTCTCAGAAGAGTCGGCGAAACCCTCAGCCATAACGGGCGGAACCCTATTTTCGGTTCCGCCGTTTCCGCCGACCTGCAGAAACTCCACAATTGTTTATATTAAACCAAACACCCTTTATTTCACACCACCATTTCTAAACTGCCACTGTTCACTCATCCACACCCACGAAATTTTGATCCTCCATTCCTTCACATTGCTCATCAATCATCATTGTAAGTATTCTAAACATAATTACACTTCTGATCTGAGTCTAGGAATTATATTTTTGCACAAAATCAAAAGCTTGGGGTTATGCATTAACTTGAGAAATTAATGTAGAAACTTAGGTGCTTAACAAAACTAATCATGTTTCCCATAGTTAGGAATTGCATTATTATAAGCTATTAACATGTTTACTAAAACACCCCATGTCAAATTCTTGCAAAAATTTCTCACAAATAGGACTAATATTTTTTCGTCTCACATTGTGAATACAAAATCAAAACGTTATGTTCAAAAACATCACTTGCATAATGTCTCTTGAATGCTAAAGGGAATACATAACCAATATGTATTTTCGGGTACATTCAAACGAAGCTACATTGAACTAGGAACGTTTGGGTTATCTTTTGTAGTATAACAAAACTTGCATTATAAAACGTTTTTGAGCATAAAAATGAGTCAAGATAACCGGACCTCCACATTATTTTCATATAGGCACACACTAGAACATCCACATTACAATAGTCGTTTGCTTAGACTAAAATGTGAAATTTTGTTTTTCTAGGAATCATCATGCCTCCTCTAAGCCATTACGACCACAAGGACACCATTAAGTACCTACCCAAACACCACAAAACCAAAGGTCTTACGGAAGCTCAAATCAACATTTTCAAAGCCTTAGAAAAACGCTATGTCCATGAGGGTAGAACCATTGACCCATCCTTTCTAGAAGGTACAAACCTCCACACGGAACTTGCCACCATCAACTTTGAGTGTCTCTTAGAGATAGATGAGCCTATTTGTCCTAGGTTTATTTTAGAGTTCTATGCATCCATCAACCTCTCATTGGATGAGTATGGTCGTATGTCCATTAACCTCTCGGCTAGTGGTCATCCATACTCCTTCACTCTCGATGAATTTGCTCAAATCCTAAGTGATAAGGCGAAAAATGAACCACTTTTAGGGGGTCATTTAAGCCCGGAATTGAATTTTTTGATCAAATACTGCCCTAAATCGTTCCTTTTGTGATTTTAGGTACTTTGGGAGTGAAATCTGAAAAAGGAAGCAATTCGGGCGTTTTTGGAGCATAAAAGTGAAGAAAACGCCAAAGACTTAATTTTCCATGCTGGGAACAGTATGTGACGGAGTCAAGAAGACATTCCTGACGGCGTCAAGAGTAAAGTCCATGACGACCCAGTACAAACATGAAGGCGTCAGAAGTAGAGAGTCAAGATTTAAATGCGTGACGGCCTGCAAAAGAGGACTACATGACGGCGTCAGATGTAGATCAAGGCAGAGGCATCAAGAGTAAAGTCCATGACGACCCAGTACAATCATGAAGGCGTCACAAGTAGAGAGTCAAGAGTTAAATGCGTGACGGCCTGCAAAAGAGGACTACATGACGGCGTCAGATGTAGATCAAGGCAGTCCGAGGAATTATTTGGCGGCGAGATGACGACGTCATACCTTTGTTCTTGACGCTGTCAGCCTCTAAAATCTATATATAGTTTTCTAATTTTCATTCATAAAGAGGAACAAGTTTGGAAAAACCCTAAGGCCGAACCATATACGTATTTTACAGCTTTTTCAAGGGTTTTCAGCCCTTGAACCCTTACATGTGTAATTGAGATAAGTCTTCTCTTAATTCAATCAATATGTCTATGTGTTGGTCGTCTATATCTTGTGCTTGTCTTGATTCCACCATGTTAGGCTAGATCTATCTTGTGTTTGCTTAGATCTAATGAAACCTAGATGTTAATTATGTGTTGATTACTTGTTTATGGTTGTATTGGAAGAATGATTTCAATGTTAGGCTTAAGAAAACTGGCAGATCTCCAATTGGTAACATGCTTGAACGTCTTAGGAAACATGAACTGATGTGTACTAGGTTTTATTGGTTGTATTTAATGCATGAGTAAATTCTAATGATCCCATGTTAGGAGCTTCTTAGCCGGCTCGACATAGGAGTGAAGTAGGCACTCATAGGATTGGGGAGTTAAGTACGCCACCCCATGAATGGTATTAAGGAATACAATCCATCATCCACGCAACTATAACAAGTAATTACGTGTAAAAGATATCTAGGGAGTAGTGAAATCTAAGTAAACATATTTCTCCACATATTGCTCTCAACTTTAGTTTAAAATAGTTTTATTTTCATTTTAGTATTTTATTTTGATTGCATCTTTAGTATTGGGTTAGTTGATTAGCAACTAATTCCGCCAAAATCCTTAAAACCCGAGATTTTAATTTGCTTTATAAAAAAATATAAAAATACAAAAAGAATCATCCCTCATCTCTAGACTTAATCTTTAGGTTTTCTAATCCTAGCGATACTATTCCTAGCTGAACGATCAATCCCACGGTACTTGTCATTATACTATACTACATCGATCAGGTACACTGCCTGGTGGGGGTTGTAAGCTTCTCGAGATCCCTCGAGAGGTAAAACCTGCTGCAATCCCTACGCTACCAAGTTTTTGGCGCCGCAGCCCGTGGAATAGTTATTGTCTAGGTTAGAATCTCTTTTTATTAGGTCTACTTGCTAGATTCCGTTCTAGTAAGATCTTATTTTTATTTCTAGGTTCTCTTTAGTCTATCTTTTTCTTCGTGCCTTTGTTAGTAAATTAAATTCATTGACTATTCCGTTGACCATTATGGAAAACGCGAATCCACCCCTTTCCCCTAGAGAAGTGGCTGTGTTACGTGAACAAATTGAGAGTGAGATTAGGGAACTTAGGGAGCTTAATAGGTTGATTAAGGTTGAGCTCGACCATGCATTTAGTGACCTAGCGACCGCCTTGTATTCAAATAAGGACCTAGGGCCTAATGATTTTGTGAATGTTGTTAAGGAACTTGAAGAGGGGGAAATAGATCCGAAGCTAAATGATTATTTTAATCTATACCCCACTAAGGAGGAGATTGCATATTATAATAATCTTATTGATGACCCTTGATCTCCTTTTACTAGAATCGAACCTAAGATAAAGAGAGGCGATCCTAAGAATGCCAAGATACCATGTATGATTGGGTATAGACACGTTGACAATGCTTACATTGACTTTAAATCCCCAATCAACATTATGTCCTCGAGTGTTTATAATGATATAGTGAAAACAAGACTTGAACCTAGAAGAGATCCCAAATACCCCGGTGGAGTTTGTAACTTTGTCGGGAGAGTTAATGGTCTACATGTCTTTGTTGGGAATTTCACTTTTGTCACCGACTTTATGATTGTGGAAGATCTTGCTAATGTTATTGATTGTCGATTGTCCAATGTTGTGTTTGGTAAACCGTTTGTTGAGGAGTCCAAGTTAGAATATGATGAGATAGAAGGGACAATCCGATTTGCAAGTAACACCGATAGGATCACTTATAGGATGCCTAATAGAATGAAAGAATTTCGCTTTATGTCCCGATTTGACAAGGATAACATTGGTGCTTTTGAGGACATCAATGAAGAGGATAAGAAAAAGGGCATGGATTATGTATGGGAAAAGAGAAGTCTTTTCTACAAAGATTGCTTGACTTTAGGACAAAAGTATAAAGTCGATAGGGAATTTGCCCATAGGATTATAGGAGCGATTGAGAAAAAGGTGATTGGTTTCTACAAAGAACATTTACAATCAGAGAGTGAAACCAATGATGAGATCACGTAGTAATCCATGACCTTGAGTCTAGCTACAAGACTCGTAAATAAAGAAAAGCGCTTTTTGGGAGGCAACCCATGATTTTGTGTGATTTTTATTTTGTTTGTTTGTTATTTGCTTCCGTATGCATGCTTTATTTTTATTGTTGGTAGTTCATGTCTCTAAACTAAAAAGTGGAAATACTTTACTTTGTTGTTTGGCTTAGTCTTAACTTCACCTAAAAGGTATTTTTGCAAAAGATAAGTGTAAGGGGATACCCCAAATATGTTTTTAAGAAACAAATCGATCATGATTCTCCACAATATTAAGTGAATATGTATATTCGTATTTGTTAGAGTCAAATGCTTGTATCGAGTCATAATGAAGTTTTGCAGGATTTTCCAGGAAGTAGGACCAAGTTTTTCCAGAAATTTTCCGGAAACTTAACATAAGAATTTCTGCAGGTCACTTCTGACGGCGTCATGAGCTTGCTCTTGACGGCGTCACGGGTAAAAATCTGAAAATTTTACCAGTTTTGTTTTTCTAACGGAGTCTTAAAGTTTTTGTTGAATTATTAAGTTTTATAATCTCCAGGAAATCTGCAAACGTCATTCCACAAGCATTATATCTTACTTTGTTTTCTAGGATTTAGTAACTTATGTAGATTGCCGCCGATTTTATGCGAGGTTGCCTTGTCTGTTTTCTCAGGATTTACAGGTTATATATGACAAGAAGATGATTTATTTTTCTGGAAGGGAAGCTTTGATTGTTAATTTTCTTGGAGGAAGATCTAACCTGGCCACCTTATTATCCATACCGAGCGAATCAGGGGAGTATTTGATTTTATTCTTTTTACTTTTTCACTTTTACATTCTTTACTTGAACATTGGGGACAATGTTCATCTTAAGTGTAAGGGGAGGGTAAAATGATGATACCTTACAGATACACTTTCGCTTGAGTTTGTTTGTTTAATAGTAGATGTGTAATAAAACTATGAGAAATACTTGTTAGTGCAATTTTAGCGCCAAATTTAAAATTTTTTACAACATTCAGGAGTGAAACTTTAGCCATAGCAAGCGTCTCATGGATAGGAGATTGTATGACTAGCACATAACCGTACCATTCAGAAAAATTTTCCACCCAAATATGTGAGGTTCGCCTTTAGATTTGATAGGAAAAGCATTTACTATTAGTGCTTATGAGTGTACCAGTAGCATTTAGATTCTAGAACTTGCGTTAGTGATGCATCCCGAGACCGCTAGTGAGACTACATTCGTGTAGTAGGATTTACTACATGATAAGAGGCATTAGGATTACCCTTGTGTTAAACCCGTATTATAATTACTTGACCATTTAAGTCATATTACTTGGTTAGTTAAGTCAACTAATTTTTCCCACACCTTAGCGTTGTACTCATTTCTAGTACACGAAACCCCTAGTACACCCCTCTGAGCCTATCTTTTCGTTTCTAACTTTAAGCATTTTACTTAAAGGAAGAATTTGTTACACCTCACTTAATTGTACAACCAATTCGCCTTAGCCCTCCTTGTATGCGCTCATTTTTAGTGCATTATTGTTATTTGTTAAACCCTAAGTTAACTACCTAATTGATTACATGGTTGCTAAGTCGACTCATATCCTTGTACATATTGTTTTGGGACGATCGGGACTCATGGGTAAAGTACTAATGTTATGGAGTAATGGGGAAGAACATCATTTATTACCCCCATATGTACGTTAATCTTAAAAGTACTCCAAGTGTTTTGATTTTCTTAATTCGAGTCATTAGATTAGTTTATTGTAAAGTATGTAAAAATTCAAGTGTAAGGGGAATTTTCATTCCCTATGATGTATTATTTTGGATGGTAGGGTAAGAGTGTATGCAAAAAAAAAATAGAAAAAGAGAAAAAAAGAGAAAAAAACATACGGACTACCATCCCTTTTTATTCTATGTTCATTTTATGTTTTTGTTATTTTTCATTTATTAGCTTAAGTCGAGTCTAGTCTTGGCTTAGCAACGCCATATTATACATGTAATTGACCAAGATTGTTAACTCGCCACCAGTAAAGACTGCCTATATCCAACAAAACCGTGTATTTCATATCCCTACACCTAACGTTACAACCCTTTAAAACACCTCTTTGATAGTTTATCCTAGGTGCTTACGCCATGTGGTGGAGGTTTGATCATTTCCCAAGCCTATGGTAATCTATTTTGCTATGACAGGTAGTGAGAGATATCTTCCGTTTCCATATTGTAATTTATACTTTATTACACCCGAGAGATGTGAGTATCTAAACACTATTTGTGAGGTGCTAGTGTATGACCTCCGTGCTTGTCATTGGTCTTTAGTGGAACGATTATTTGTTGTAATTACTTTTATATTAGTGTTAAATGACCCCTAACTTGTATTTTGAGTAGAATAAAAGCGTATTTGCTTGAGGACAAGCAAATCTCAAGTGTAAGGGTATATGATGAGGCGAAAAATGAACCACTTTTAGGGGGTCATTTAAGCCCGGAATTGAATTTATTTGATCAAATATTGCCCTAAATCGTTCCTTTTGTGATTTTAGGTACTTTGGGAGTGAAATCTGGAAAATGAAGCAATTCGGACGTTTTTGGAGCATAAAAGTGAAGAAAACGCCAAAGACTTAAATTTCCATGCTGGGAACAGTATGTGACGGCGTCAAGAAGACATTCCTGACGGCGTCAAGAGTAAAGTCCATGACGATCCAGTACAAACATGAAGGCGTCACAAGTAGAGAGTCAAGAGTTAAATGCGTGACGGCCTGCAAAAGAGGAGTACATGACGGCGTCAGATGTAGATCAAGGCAGTCCGAGGAATTATTTGGCGGCGAGATGACGACGTCACACCTTTGTTCTTGACGCCGTCAGCCTCTAAAATCTATATATAGTTTTCTAATTTTCATTCATAAAGAGGAAATAGTTTGGAAACACCCTATGGCCGAACCATATACGTATTTTACAGCTTTTTCAAGGGTTTTCAGCCCTTGAACCCTTACATGTGTAATTGAGATAAGTCTTCTCTTAATTCAATCAATATGTCTATGTGTTAGTTGTCTATATCTTGTGCTTGTCTTGATTCCACCATGTTAGGCTAGATCTATCTTGTGTTTGCTTAGATCTAATGAAACATAGATGTTAATTATGTGTTGATTACTTGTTTATGGTTGTATTGGATGAATGATTTCAATGTTAGGCTTAAGAAAACTGGCAGATCTCCAATTGGTAACATGCTTGAACGT
Organism: Artemisia argyi; assembly: GCA_030686995.1. Taxonomy (NCBI): domain Eukaryota; kingdom Viridiplantae; phylum Streptophyta; class Magnoliopsida; order Asterales; family Asteraceae; genus Artemisia; species Artemisia argyi. Next base: position 169,269,919 of record CM060706.1, on the reverse strand, counting down.
CTTAGGAAACATGAACCGATGTGTACTAGGTTTTATTGGTTGTATTTAATGCATGAGTAAATTCTAATGATCCCATGTTAGGAGCTTCTTAGCCGGCTCGACATAGGAGTGAAGTAGGCACTCATAGGATTGGGGAGTTAAGTACGCCACCCCATGAATGGTATTAAGGAATACAATCCGTCATCCATGCAACTATAACAAGTAATTAGCGTGTAAAAGATATCTAGGGAGTAGTGAAATCTAAGTAAACACATTTCTCCACATATTGCTCACAACTTTAGTTTAAAATAGTTTTATTTTCATTTTAGTATTTTATTTTGATTGCATCTTTAGTATTGGGTTAGTTGATTAGCAACTAATTCCGCCAAAATCCTTAAAACCCGAGATTTTAATTTGCTTTATAAAAAAATATAAAAATACAAAAAGAATCATCTCTCATCTCTAGACTTAATCTTTAGGTTTTCTAATCCTAGCGACACTATTCCTAGCTGAACGATCAATCCCCCGGTACTTGTCATTATACTATACTACATCGATCAGGTACACTGCCTGGTGGGGGTTGTAAGCTTCTCGAGATCCCTTGAGAGGTAAAACCTGGTGCAATCCCTACGCTACCACTAAGTGTTCCAAACCGTGGCACTTGCATCTACACCGACAAACATAGCCTCTCAACTCTTGACCGCATCCATCCCTATGACACTCCTCTTGTGTCAAATGATGTTCTTCGTGACCACCTCTTCATTAGGACCACCGCCACTAGGAGAACCCGTACGGGAAATGAGGTTAGCAAGGACCCATATGGAATGGAACTCAATGAACTCAAGTCCCAATTCAAGAAATGGGAAGAACTCCTTAGAGCCAATGTCATTAGCACCATAGGAAACCGAGATCACATCAATGTTTTCCTTTGCTACATGCTCTACTCCTTGTCCGTTAGGCAACCCTTCAACCTAGCCTACTACATGGCCAAAAGGATGGCCGACATTCCCGTGCAAGGCACAATGGCTATGTCGTATGGAATGCTCTTGACCCGTCTCTTTAGGTTCATTTCCCCCATTCCGGCAACCCCTAGAGGTCTTCGCCTAGACTACTCTCTCATTCCACACTGTGGAAAACTAGAAGGGGGGTTGAATAGTTTTACGTCTTTTTACTTCGTTATCAAAATTAGTTTTAGAGTTTTGCTTAGCTTTTTAAAAACTTAGATTCGATAATATGTGATCTCAAGTCTTGTACAATATAAACAATTAATACTACACAATATATTACAATGATAAGTAATGAAATAAGTAAGAGATGGAAAGATCGAACCGCGAAACAAGAGATTTATAGTGGTTCGGCTACAAGGACACCTTCTTTGCCCTACTCCACTCCCCGAGCACCTAACTCGAGAGTTTTCTTCACTATATCAACAAGCTCCCTTATGGCGGAGAAAACCGTACACACCAATTTACACACCACTTTTCACACCACAACTTCGTCACACCTAAGTCACAACTTCTACACAACTTCTTCAAATTTATCTACTTCACACCTAACTACTCCACACCTATCTTCTTCACACCAATCTAGTACCTAGCTTTTCTTCTTCACACCAAGCTACTAACTAATCACACAATCTATATCTAACACAACTATCTACAATCAAGTATTCACAACAATCTTCACAAAGAATAATGTAAATGATCTTTGATGATGCACCAACAACTTGGATGTGGAGATCACAACAAGTTGTAATACTTCTTGTCTTGAGGGATAGAAGTATTCTTCTCTTGCACTTGAGAGGATGAAGGTTGGATCACTTTGCATTAGTTAATTAAATACCCCTTTGATCATAAATTGCACTAAACACTTTGTTTATTCATACCTTAAGTGATTTGGATGTAAAGAGAAATATTAATCACTAAATACTTGTTTATGTCACAAGTTTTAGTTCTATGAGTTTATATTTTGTGATAATTAAAACATAGAGATATTGATAACATGTTAATAATGTTTTTAGGCATTATTTATGTCAACAATCTCCCCCTTTTTGATTATTACAAAACCTTAAACTCAATATATCTAAAACTTGTTTTTAGACAAGTATTATAGAGTTTACATTTCTCTTCTCCCCCTTTTTGTATAACTAAAAAGGTTAAGCCGAGTAAGCTTCGCGAGGGAAGTTTAAACGGGTAGAATGCTCCCCCTTGATGTATGCTCCCCCTCATTTGAGAGCACCAAGGGAACGAGCTATGGAGATTTTTGCTACAAAAATATTTGAAGAGAGCAAGATACACATATATGCAAGGCAACAATTATGCAACTAAACATAGATTCATTCAAGCATTATAGAAATGATAAGCATTACAACATTCAATATGCTTGAAGCATATTGATAAAAATAACACAAAAGAAAAGACATAGTCCTATATTGCCTAAGAGAGCACTTGGACTTGCTTGCAACCCATGGTTGATTGTTTTATTTGCTTGAAGAGAAACATAAGCATAAAGCTTAGATGTTTGATTGAGAGGGATATGGAGTGGAGTGTGGAGCGGAAGAAGTGGATCTCACGATGTTGTATCGTGTTAAGGGTGGTATTGGATGATTACGAGTGAGAAGATATTCAATCCAAGAAATATCTTCACTCAAGTAGAGGATTTGTTTTTGAAGGAATATGCAACAAGGGCAAAAGTGAGTGTGGTTTGTAACTTGATCCAAGTTGAGAGAGTGAGGAAGGCAATTTGCATAGGGTGATGATGGAGGTTGCCCTTTGTTATGTTGTGCAAGATGCATAGCAAGGAGATCACTAAGATCATGGATTTGGTTTATTTCATCACGGAACTTTTGTTTTTCCGTGGCAATGTGGAGGGGATCATAGGTTTGGTATGGATGAGTTGGGTTTGTGTAATTGGAATTGTAGTTTGATGGTTGATCAAACTTGTATGGATCATTATAAGTGGTTGGAGGTTGAGAGGTGTAGTTTGGCTTGAAGGAAGATGTTTAATGTTGTATGGTTTGTAGAGAGGATCAAATGAATGACCTTGTTGGTTTGATGCAAAGTTTGGGAAGTAAGAAGTTGGGGGTGTGGAATGACTTCCAACTTCATTTATGATGATGGATTTGTTTCGAGGGCTTTTTCTTCGCCAAACGGGTTTTTCCGTCATCCTTGCTAGCCTTGAGGCTTTTGATTTTGGTTTGTTTGGAGAGTTCATGATGGGATGAATGGAGAGTTTTGAGGATTGGGGATATTTATAGTGTAAGATTTGTGTGTTTAAGGATGGATAATGTTTGTTTGGGGGATTAGGACAAAATGTGTTGGTGAAAAATGGGAAATGTAGGTTGAAATGGGCTAAAAAGCAGAAAAGATTCTGTAAACCCGACCATCAGATGGCCGGTCCCCTTAATTAGGGGGCGGTCCCCTTAATGATTAAGGGGGCCGCCTTACAAAATTAAGGGGGCCGCCCATCTGGTGATTTCCAGGTTGCCAGAATTGGGTTTTTGGCAGAAAATTTGCAGAAAGGTTATGTGTTTGGATTAGAATTCAAGCAAGTTCAATTCTCTTAGGCAATATAGAGTCTAATCTAATCAAGATATAGCATGCATGCAAAAACACATAAGCAAAAGAGCAAATAATCAACATATAATAAGCAAGAGGAGGCAAATAAAGACAAGCACAATTAAGCTTCCTAAGGCATCTATCTTAGATTAAAGGCAAGGATAATTAGTGAGTGAACAACTAGTGATGGATCAAGATGACACCATTATTAGTGAATTTGTCCTAGTGAGTGTCTATATGCAACAAATGTGGAGTTGTGATTGTTTCGACTCCTAGAAGCAAAGAGAAATAACGATCCTAAGAAACAATCCAAATAATCTCCTTGATTCAATTTTTGCTCGATCATGAATGTCAAAGACATATATTAGATTATATACCTTGACAATTTATGTGAGAATTTATGCATGATTTTGAAATACAATGTTTTTAGAATTAGTCAACAATGCAAGGAAAATGATCTTCATGGGGTTCCTAGATTGTGAGAATAATTTTTAGAGAAAATTGATTGAGTTTTACAAAAAGGTTTATGCAAAGAAAATAAATTTTCTCAATCTTTAGTTTTGTGCGAAATGGATTCCTAGACTCAGAAAAGGTGAAATGGAAGAAAAAATAAATTTCATGCAAGTATAAATTTGAAATAATTCAATATAATTTTAGTCAACTTGTTCCATCATTCCTAATCCTAAACGCAAGTGGTTGAATAATTCACGCCTTAGGGGTTTTGCGAATATATCCGCAATGTTGTCTTCCGATGCAACCTTTTCTATAGATATATTTCCTTTTTGTACATTATCCCTAAGAAAATGGTGACGTATTTCTATGTGTTTAGTCCTAGAGTGTTGCTCTGGATTTTTACTTAAATCTATCGCACATTTGTTATCGCACATAATGGGGACATTTTCTAACTTAATGCCATAGTCTACGAGAGTTTGTTTCATCCATAGTGCTTGTTGACATGCCTTTCCGGCGCTTACATATTCGGCTTCGGTGGTAGAAATAGCAAGAGCGGTTTGCTTCTTCGAAAACCAAGACGTTAGACAACATCCCATAAACGTGCAAATGCCGCTAGTGCTCTTTCTATCTACGTAGTCTCCCGCATGATCCGAATCCGCATAGACAATGGTTTCTATGCCGGATTCCTTAGGATACCATAATCCTAAGTGTATAGTGCCTTTAACGTATCGGAAGATATGCTTAACCGCTTCTAGGTGAGAGGTTTTGGGATCCTCTTGAAAACGGGCACAAAGGCAGACACTAAACATGATGTCGGGTCTACTCGCCGTCAAGTATAGTAAACTACCTTTCATTCCTCTATACTTGGTGTTATCTACGGACTCACCTTCATCGTCCTTTGTGAGCTTTACCTCCGTAGACATGGGAGTTTTCATGGGTTTTGAGTCTTCTAGGCCAAACTTCTTAAGCATTTCCTTAATGTACTTAGATTGGTTAAAAAATATTCCATCTTCTAATTGTTTTATTTGTAATCCTAGGAAGAAGTTAAGTTCACACATCATACTCATCTCAAACTCATCATGCATGATTTTGGCAAATTCATCACACATGTCTTGACAAGTCGATCCAAATATAATGTCGTCAACATATATTTGGACAATGATGAGATTTGGGTCTTTCCTTTTAGTGAAAAGAGTGTTATCTACCATTCCCATGGAATAATCATGTTTAATAAGAAAAGCTTTTAATCGATCATACCAAGCTTTGGGAGCTTGTTTGAGTCCATACAAAGCTTTCTTTAACTTATAAACATAATCAGGTTTTGCGAAGTCAATGAATCCTGGAGGTTGTGCCACATATACCTCCTCATTGATAAAACCGTTAAGGAATGCACTTTTCACATCCATTTGGAATAACTTAAAATCTAGGGCGCAAGCATAGGCAAGTAATATCCTAATCGATTCTAGTCTAGCTACGGGGGCATAAGTTTCGCCATAGTCAATTCCTTCTTGTTGATTATAACCTTGGGCAACTAACCTAGCTTTATTCCTAGTAACTATTCCATTCTCGTCTAACTTATTCCTATATACCCATTTGGTTCCTATGATGGTCATATCCTTTGGATTTGGAACTAATTCCCAAACATCATTCGCCTTAAATTGATTTAATTCTTCTTGCATAGCTATAACCCAACTTTCATCCTTTAAAGCCTCGCTAATATTCTTAGGTTCTATTGCTGAGAGGAAACAAAAGAAATTGTTTTTATCTTGGGCTTGTGATCTAAGGGTTCTTTGGTTAAGATGTCCTATTATATTATCTAATGGATGTGATCTAGATTCTTTAATATTAACAGTTTCGTTATTTTCTAAGTGAATGTCTTCATTATCATTTCCTATGAGTTTTGTTTTACTAACCTCAATAGCTTCATCTTCGACTAAATCATCATCTTCTAAAGGTAATGTTTTAGGAGGTGGTGGTGTTTCATCAAATGTTACATTTAGTGATTCCTCTACTTTCATGGAGTGTTTGTTAAGTATTATATATGCTTTGCTATTTTGTGAGTATCCTAAAAATATTCCTTCATATGATTTTGGATCAAACTTAGTGAGATAGTCCTTAGTGTTTAAAATATAGCATTTACTTCCAAATACCTTAAAGTAGCTTAAGTTTGGTTTTCTACCTCTTAATAACTCATAAGGAGTTTTTCCTAGAATTCTTCTAATTGATACCCTATTTAAAATATAAGTTGATGTATCTACGGCGTGACACCAAAATTTTTGTGGGATGGATTGTTCATTTAACATAGTTCTACTCATTTCTTGTAGTGACCTATTTTTTCCTTCTACTACGCCATTTGATTGAGGAGTACGAGGAGCGGAGAAATTGTGAGATATTTCATTTAACTCGCAATATTTTCCGAATTGTACTTCGTTATCAAATTCCCTACCATGGTCCGTCCTAATGGCAACTATTGAGCATCCTAATTTATTTTGAATCATTTTACTAAATATTTTGAATTTTTCAAAGGCTTGGGTCTTGTCACTTAAAAACCTAGTCCACGTGTATCGTGAGTAGTCATCTACTATCACTAAGGTATATTTGTTTCCTCCATAGCTCCGCACAGCGGATGGACCAAAAAGATCCATATGTAATAATTCTAGGCATCTAGTAGTGGATACTATATTCTTGGCTTTGTGACTAGCATGAGCTTGTTTTCCAATTTTACATGCATCACAAAAATGCTTGTCATATTTTAGATTAGGCAAATTTCTAACTAATTCCTTAGAGGCCAAAGCTTGTATTTGTTGCATGTTAGCATGTCCTAATCTCCTATGCCATAGTGTAGAGTTTTCATCTAGGGTCGTTAAGCATATCCTATCATCAGATTTGTTTCCTAGTTTCATAACATATATGCCACCTTTTCTAATTCCTCTACCTATAATTTTTCCATTCTTAACTATTTCGCTATCATCTTCGGTAAATGTGACTCTACATTTATTATCACATATTTGTCCTACACTAAGCAAGTTATATGTTAATTTATCTACATGCTCTACATTTTCAATAGTAAGTGAGTCTTGAGAGATCGTACCTTTGCCAATGATTTTCCCACGTAAGTCACTATCGAAAATAACGTTACGTCCATTGTATGCCTTGTATGTAGAGAATAGATTGCGATTCCCCGTCATGTGCCTCGAACATCCGCTATCTTTGATCCATTCGTCAGGTTTCAAGTCAATTCCTAAACATATTTCGTCTGTTTCTTTTGCCATAAAACACTTTTCGTCTTTTGGCTTTTCAACTTCTTCTTTGTCACTATCACTCCATGTTCCACTAACAAAAGCACCTTGACTTTCATAACCCGGTGGCTTTAGACATTCGCCAATGAGATGATTTGGACTTCCACATCTAAAGCACTTTCTTTTCCCATAGTTGTCACTTCTATTCCTTTGGAATGCTTTTCTTTCGTCTCGTGATGATCTAGTGAATCTTCCTCGTCTCTTGAAGAACTTCTTGAATTCTCTTACGGCCAATGCATATTCTTCGTCTTCACTTTCGTCACTTGAATCATCATCATCACTAGGTTCCTTTTTGGCTTTTAGAGCAATGGATTTGGTTTGTTCTTTCTTGACTTTGACCGTTTCCGAATCTCTTCTTATGATTTCTTCATGAACCTTCAAGTTGCCAATTAGTTCATCTAGTGATAACGTCATCAAGTTCTTTGATTCTTCGATTGCCGTGACCTTAGCTTGCCATTTTGGATGCAATGCCCTAAGAAATTTCCTAACACAATTTTTACTAGAAAATGTCTCATCAAGTGCTTTTAAACTTGTGATGATAGTGTTAAACTTAGCAAAAATATTATCAATTGATTCCTCTTCCGGAATCGTAAATTGTTCATATTGTTGTACAAGAAGATCTATTTTATTATCTTTGACTTAGCTATTACCTTGGTGAGTAATTAGTAAAGAATCCCAAATTTCTTTGGCGGTTTTACACATAAAAATTCTTTCATATTCTTTGCGTGGTAATGCATTATAAATTACCATTTTAGCCTCATTATTTTTTGCTAATTTCTTTTTCAAATCATCATTTTGTTCTTCAAAAGATACAATTTCATTCATTTTAGTTTCAACATTATATTGAATAGGAGGAAAATCACCAAAGGTAATAATATGCCAAAGATCAAGATCTTTTGATTTCACATACGTTTCGAATCTATTTTTCCAATATAAAAATCCATCACTTTCAAATAGTGGTGGTCTTTGCATAGATTGCCCTTCTAAATATTTTTCAGTTTCTATAGATCGTTACAAGTTTTAAAATACAATATATTTTAAAAATCTTGCTAGACGTGGCTCTTGATACCAATTGTGGAAAACTAAAAGGGGGGTTGAATAGTTTTACGTCTTTTTACTTTGTTATAAAAATTAGTTTTAGAGTTTTGCTTAGCTTTTTAAAAACTTAGATTCGATAATATGTGATCTCAAGTCTTATACAATATAAACAATTAATACTACATAATATATTACAATGATAAGTAATGAAATAAGTAAGAGATGGAAAGATCGAACCGTGAAACAAGAGATTTATAGTGGTTCGGCTACAAGGACACCTTCCTTGCCTTACTCCACTCCCCGAGCACCTAACTCGAGAGTTTTCTTCACTATATCAACAAGCTCCCTTATGGCGGAGAAAACCGTACACACCAATTTACACACCACTTTTCACACCACAACTTCGTCACACCTAAGTCACAACTTCTACACAACTTCTTCAAATTTATCTACTTCACACCTAACTACTCCACACCTATCTTCTTCACACCAATCTAGTACCTAGCTTTTCTTCTTCACACCAAGCTACTAACTAATCACACAATCTATATCTAACACAACTATCTACAATCAAGTATTCACAACAATCTTCACAAAGAATAATGTAAATGATCTTTGATGATGCACCAACAACTTGGATGTGGAGATCACAACAAGTTGTAATACTTCTTGTCTTGAGAGATAGAAGTATTCTTCTCTTGCACTTGAGAGGATGAAGGTTGGATCACTTTGAAACAAAGAATTATACACTTATGATCAAAGGATAAAAGAATGGAGATTTGGATTTAGATCAGAAAGTTTAGAAGTGCAAAAGGTGAGAAAAAAATCCAGGTTTAAGGTGGTATTTATAGGCAAAAGATTCGGACAGAGGAGCGTGGCCGGTCCCCTTAAATCAAGGCCTGTCCCCTTAATTTTAAGGGGACCGCCCCTTATAATTAAGGGGGCCGCCCAGCTGAAACGGCCAGAATCTTTGTCTTTTAGTGGGGAACGTTTATTTGGAGAAAAACTAACTGATTTTGGTTAAAAATTTGAATTCATATATTTAGTATGAATAAAACATTTTTCTTTTATTACCAAAAGTGTTTTTCAAAAATATATAATATGTTTATATAATTAAATAAACTTTGCATTAGTTAATTAAATACCCCTTTGATCATAAATTGCAATAAACACTTTGTTTATTCATACCTTAAGTGATTTGGATGTAAAGAGAAATATTAATCACTAAATACTTGTTTATGTCACAAGTTTTAGTTCTATGAGTTTATATTTTGTGATAATTAAAACATAGAGATATTGATAACATGTTAATAATGTTTTTAGGCATTATTTATGTCAACACACACACTTTTGTCCCACTAAGTGATAAGAGAGTCTACAAAGCCCAAGGAAAACGTCCTCATCCTCCTACCTCCTCATCATCATCCTCAATAAGTGAAGATGAGACTTTGCCCAACTCTAGGCTCCCACCTCTAGAATACCTTTCCCAACTTCCGGATATTCCAAATGAGTCGGCGGAGTTCAAGCAAACAAAGGGGATGTTCAAAAATCTCGGGAGATTCCTTGGAAAGCTCAAGAAGAAGATAGACCGTCAATGAGAGCGGGTGTGTAGGAGTGTTTGGCACAAGGTGCTATTTGAACAATTTGGTCGTTTAAACAATGTGTGTTATGAATTTGTGTGTTGGTAGGATATTTGGTACAATTTGGAACATGTATGAACTAACAACTATGCAGGATGACAACATTTAGCGTGTTGTCAAATTTTCATGCTTATGAAAAATTTCACTAAGTATAGTGAAATTTGCTAGCCTCCGGTCTAAGTCTAATGGTATGAGTGTTTACGTGTTTACTTTTTGCATTTCCTAACCAGATATGAATTATATTTTTGTTTTTAGGAGTTTTCAAAAAATTTGAAAATCATCTCGCGGGTCAAAACGTGGGACTGCCTTGTTTTTCAGGACTGGCGGTACCCTCAAACGGGTTCCGCCAGTGTAAATTTCTGGAATTCCAGAAATGGCCCAGCGGATCAGCCGGAACCCTCAGGAGGGTTCCGCCTGTGTTATCGCAGGGTTCCGCCAGACAACCTGCAAATTTTCTTGTATTTTTCAAACTTTCGATTTCCACAATACTTCAAAACAATCTTTTAGGTGAGAAACCCATCCCTTGTTAGTTTATAACATCATTAAATTGATTCTCAGCCTCTAGAACTCATAGAAAACCATTTCCCGCCAATTTTCAAACTTAGCCATAACCACCTCAAGGAACCTTCACCCATAAGGGAAGGAACCCTTCCAAAGGTTCCTTGCAATCCGTGAAACATATACCTTCAACCAATTTGACAAAACAACTAAGCATTTAGTGCAAATCTTTGTCTTCTTCCTCCACTATTTTCATAGGATTGACTTCCAATGATTTGACAACCTTCATTAATCTTCCGAATCATTAGCAACCTCCATTTTTGTATGGTTAAACATCAAATCCAAACACTCCTTCCCATACTTCTTCACCTCTATAAATTTAACCATCTTAGAACACCCTCAAATCATAATCTATGATCTTAAACCTCTAATCAACCATTTTAACAATGACAAAGTCAACAATCACCTCTCAACCATCTCGACCCATTCGGAGAACCGCCCGCATAAGTGTGAAACCAATTTGTTCACACCACACAATCAACCTAAGTTCTTCATCTTCGGATGAATTCTCCTCACCCATAAAAAATGAACATTTTTTAAACCTTGCATCTCCAACTCCATCACCCAAAGGACCAAATGAGCTCACCACTCCACCACCAACAAAATCACCCATTGACCCAACTCCACCAAGTGCTCCAACCCAACCATCCAAAACTCCATCACCACCACTACCACCTAAACTAGAACCAATGGAGTTATTTGGGTCTCCACCAACATCACCACCCTTTCATAGAAGATCTTAATGATCTTCCACCAAGATCAACCAATCCACAACCTTTGCACCCGTTTGCTCACATTGAGCAAACAACAAAACCAAGGCCATTATTTGAGCCTAATGAACCTTTTGACCACAACCAACCACCACAACAAAAGTACCGCCACCCAAAACCATTGTTGTTTCACCCTATCTTCAAAGACATCCACGGTCCTCTATATGGAGAACCTAACTTTGAACACTATGATCACCCAACACCACCACATTCCCAATCCCATTTCTTTGAGTCTTTCTTTCTTTCTTATGAGGAAATTCAAAGAATGGTCGAAAATCACCTCCATCAAGCAATGGAGCTACAAACCACCTTGCTTGACTCCATACCAAACCCATCCTCCACTCAAGAAACCAACACCAACCCACCACCACCACCATCATCAAACGACCCGCTTCCACTCACTCATAACCATGTTTGCTCACAATGTGAGCAAATGGTCAAAATAGGTGAAAGCATCAAGATGTTACTTTACCAATTTCAAGATGAAACCCGATTTGCTATACAACACATCATCGAGCGTTTGGATGCTCTTTCCAACCCAAACCAATCCTAGACCAAGTTTGAAGGCTTTTTGCCCCATTTAGGAAATGTGTTGAATGACTTCTACTTATAGAAGTAGGATTTTATTTTTCTTTTATTTCTTGGTTATTTTTTATCTTTTATTTTTATTTTTAGAAGTAGGAGGATATTTTTCATTTCTTGTCTTTGACTCTTATAAAGTCAAATTTTACTTGAAATGACATCTTTTACTACTATCTTATTTGCATTGTTGGTTGATCATATATGAGTTATGATTGTGGTTGCTTAAATTTTCATATAGTGTGGTGACTACAAGCTTGATTATGTGTCATTATCACCAACTAACCATTTTTTTGTAGGTTTAAAATCCATGTTTCCCATCTTGGCACTCCTTTTAGGAGGAGTATCGATCAAGGGGGAGCACGTGCATAGTTCCGCTTCGCTACTCTTTTTTTTGTTTCGACAAAAAAGAGGAGAAAGATATATAAACTTATAAACTTAAAATGATTTTCATCACTTAAGTAAAACAAGTTTAATATAACATTTTTTTAAGTCTTAACACTAAAATTTATGAGTTACTTAAAAATAAAGTTTATGTTTTGTCATCAACAAAAAGGAGGAGATTGTTAATACAAATATCGCCTAAAAACGTTATTTATATTTTACGATCTTTACTAAGTTTTGTTAACGACAAAGTGTAAACTTTAGTTTTTAATAAAACATAATTTTAGTTTAAAGACTTGCATAATTAGACATTTGCTACATTTACATTTCATATAAAACACAACATTTTTATATTTCTTAAAATAGAAATGTCACATCCCATTTATGGTAAGTTTGTGTCAAACACATCAATATGCATTTAAGGAAAGATTGTGTGTTTGACTCACCATAAGTTTTCTTACACAAGTAAGTGTTTGACTAGAAATAAGTTGATGTGACTTTTGTTGGTTTGGAATGATTTATTGCAAAACTTAATGTCAGTCCTGGCAGAACCTTGGAGGTACACGGGCGGAACCCATCTGAGGGTTCCGCCGTATCCGCCAAAGCTGCTGAAAGTTTTGCTATAAATACCAAGCCATTTGTTAGAATTTTTCTTTATCACTTCTCATTACATTTACACATACACATTCATATCATTCATCTAACCCTTTAACATTTCATTTTTGTGTGAAGATTCTTTTGTAACAAAGAAGTTCACAAGTACATATAAAGTTACAAGTATTCTCCAATGAAATTCTCTAACGGCTAGTTTCCTTCTAAATACCATGTTTACTCAACTTCGTATTGTCACATAAACACTATGGCTAACCAACCAGCTGAGGTGCAAAGAACAATCATTACCCGATTACGCAATAAACAAGAAAATGAACTTAAGTTGATTAACAACTTGTTAGGTGAGATAGCTCGTACTATTCGACAGATGCATACTCGGGCTCCGGAGATCGAACGGTTATGTGAGCTGCCTCAAGACCATCCAATAATCAGGGTCGGTCTACAAACTCTTTTAAGAAATGATGAAACAGATTTGCAACTTCAAGTCGCCTTCAAAATGGTCAGGGAACAAGTGTTGCAAGTCTGTCAAGAAAAGTCAGCACTCATCGATAATTATAAGTCTTTATAAATTAGTGATGATGTTGCATATCGTATGGTTTTTTCCGTAATGTAACTCTTTTTTTTTGATGAAATAAAATTAGTATGTTGTGTTATTTTTAATTATTTGTAAAATAAATTTATTTTATTAAATGAAATGAATAAAAAATAAAGTTGTAAGTGGCGGGGCTCAAATGAGTAAATTGAGATTTTTTGTTTGGTGAGAAGAGGTTAGTTGTAAAGAGGTGTTGGGGTGATGTGGCACATGTGAGGCCCGAATGAGTAGGATGGTTTTGCCATCTACACCTAGCACTCTTACAAAACATCAAAGGGAAATATTACACGTCGTAAGAGGGGCCTCACACAATCTAGGATTACCCAAAAATGCCGAAGTAGGGAAACTAAAATTATAGACAGGAATTTCTCCAATGAGTCTATTAGCTGACACATCAAGTTCCTTCAAACTCTCCTTATTCAACAACTCTTTTGGTATCTTTCCTACCAAGTTATTGTTAGAAATCAAAAGTCTCTTTAACTCAGCCGCGTTATTCAATGATTTTGGTATTTTTCCACCAATTGGATTGTGCGATAACACGAATGATACAATAGACACCAGCGCAGGCTCATCACCAATAACTTTTATAGGCCCCGAAAATGACAACAATGTTGTCTTTATTAAAATTAAACCAATGACGGCCATGACCACTATACTTACATTATGCCCAACAAAAATTTAATTCATTCGGTTGTTATATTCTTATTAATGTGGGCTTACAAAACATGGCCAGTAAAAAAGATTTGATAGGTCTATATATGTTTAAAAAAAAATTACGAAAAAAAAAAATAATTTATAACTTCAAATAAACATGTGAACAATATAAATTAAACATGTGAGTTACAAATATATAATGAATGTAAATGCTTAGAATAATTAAATACGTGTATAGTTTAATATGCGATTAAATTATTAATTGTAAATAGTACTCAAATATTTAACATATTTAAACAAATATAACATTACATAATTAATCATATTGCAAACATTACAAAAGCACGTAAAAATAAAATCACATGATTCGTAAATATCACAAAGCATGCCCGCCCATTGGGCGGGCCATGACCACTAGTGTGTATATATATATATATTGCCAAAAGTGAGTTATATTAATCTCCAAATATAGTACAATACTTGAATAACATAGAACTGATATGGACATGCCCTAATTAAAAAAAAAAAAAAAAAAAGAAAAAGAAAAAACACTTATTCATCCGAAATCTGTTCCTACTACCTCCTATATCTTTGGCAAACAGGGCATAACAGAGCAAACTACATAGTCTTCCCTTCTTTATCTAGTCATAACATTTAATACTTGATTCACCTTTTATTGCACCTACTATCTAACTGCATTTCCATTTCACCTTCCCATCATGACCATTCAACCTTTAACCACGATGATTAAAGTGGGAAAAGGTGAATGGCTTCGTTAGGTACCCATAACCCCTCCAAGTCAAGGGCTATACTAGATGTGTTACATTTCCATTTCTATGAATGACTTCACACATCTGGGACACACACCTTGGGGGAGGACCAATCATTATCTCCTGTGAGGATGTAAAGAATGGACCAAGAAGTTTCATTTTTTACAACTCTCAATTCTATTCTACTTACACCCCCTTCCTAGATTAGTTACTTTTCATAATAGGAAACCTACCTTATGAATGCTAAAATTATCCAAAACAAGTGGTATTCATGCTGCAAACTTCAATTCTACTTCAGACCATCAGAGATACACATGAATCACCACTATTTGGGACAACAAGCATTCAAATTACATGGCCATCAATTATACTATACTGATCTTATGAATTCCTCAGCTTTTGTTGTTGATAAAACTAAGAAAATTGGTTACAAAAACCATTTTGTTGCAGGTATCATGAGAATCACCCCTGCTATATACCATAGAGACTAAAATTCCAAACAGTATCCAGGAACCAAATATAGGATTTATTTGGCCGTTTTGACAATATACTTAAAACTTCGGGCAGGATACTACTTTATGGTAGCAAAAGGAATCAATTTCTTTTATGAGAACCAATGAAACAATATTGTTACTCCTTATTCTGTCATAGGATTCCAAAAATGACTGATCCTAGCCACCAAGGTACTAGCTAACTGCCCATACATCCTTGTCCCAAACACCCAGTTCAGTATACTATCAGATTACTATTTTGACAATACACATGTCCACTCCCATTTTGTCCAACTTTCTAAACCTGACTAGATTTCTTCACTTTTAAACTGAGGAGTTGTAATTTGACACTCTCAATGATTATTCAACATAGTCTTCCAATCAATTTCTTTTCCTCTAAATAGCCTTGAGTTTCTTTCTCTCCATATGTGGTAAACAACTGTGGCAAGCACAATCCTTCTCAGTACACTCCCAATGGTATTATTTTTTGGTTTATTCTCAAACTGCACAATCACACTTTCCCAACTGTCACTAAGATCAGATTGACCCAGTTTATCTTTAAGTCTTGTCCATATTTCTTTAGAATACTCACATTCAAAAAACAAGTGACCGTGTGAGTCATTCACAATATTACACAATGGGCATTTCATATCAGTGCTACTATTCCATCTCATCATTCTGTCATGTGTTTGTAACCTTTCTCTAATGACCGTCCAAAGGATAAATGCAAATCTTAGGTTGCATTGAGAAAACCATACTAACTTACACCACCTCACTTATTGAAATTGTTGCCTTAGATGTTCCCATATGGCTTTAGTAGAAAATTCCATCGTATTTCCAGCTATGCTTTTCCACATTGAAAGATCTTCTTTGTTTGCCAACCGATTTGGGACATTGATTGTATTAAATATGGGGAATTGTCTTCCCCATTTTTCAGGCCCAACTACCATTGACCACAATATCTTTAAATATCATGGATTCATCCAGCCTAGCTTCATATGTACATCTTTTGGTCACAATTTCATTTAACCTTCCCATATTGTACCATAAATCATGTGATACATTGGTTGATTCCCCATTACCAAGTTTTTTGCAGATATTATTTTTGACTTTATCTCTCAAATCTAATAAATTCTTCCACATCCGGCTATCATGTTGCTATTTTTGAATGTCCTAAATACTTCTTCCCTTTAGCTTTACTACACTTACCCATTTCGCCTATAAAGAGTTCTTGTTAGCAGCTATATTCCAAAGATTTTTTTTAATCAATAAAGCCTCATTCCATGTATCAAGCATTCTCAGCCCCAAACCACCTTGCATCTTAGGACTGCAAAATACTTTCCAAGCCACTTTAGCTTTCCCCTACTGATTTCACCTTTACACCACATAAACCCTTTTAGCACTTTATCAATATCTTTAATCACTGATTTAGGAATTAAAAACACAACAACCTAATAGACATTTAGAGATGAAAGATCAGGAGCCGATGATATGGACAATTGAGGAAGAGATCGCGTTGTGCAGAGCTTGGTGTTATTTTTCAGAAAATAGCGGGAGAGGAAATGCTATGAAGAGTAAGGGGTTTTGGGGGGAGGTTATCAATTACATTAAAGACGAAACTGGTTCAACGAGAGGGTACGACTCGATCCTTAGCGAATGGAAAAATAGTGTTCACCTTGGAATTGGTGGATTTTGTGCCATTATCAATAATAGCGAACAGAATAATGAAAGTGGTTCGAGTGACCTCACTGTATATCAAAAAATGTGTGCAGAATACGAATTGGTGTACTATCATCCCTTTACATTGAAGCCATGTTGGAACATTTTGAAGGATCATGCTGCTTGGAAGAAAGTTGAGATGCCTGCTTTTTACAAGCACAAAAAGGGTTGAAAGAAATCCAAGACTTCTGAAACCACCTCAGGGTCAGGAGAAGGTGGTTTCAATTTGAACGATGAAGCGGGTGAGTCTGAGGAAGAGATTCGAGAAGAGCGGCCAATTGGTCGTGACAAAGCTAAGAAGAAATCATTCGCCTCCTCTCGTGAGGGATCTGTATTTACTGATGCGGTAGCTGACAAATTCTTCAGCTTGAAATCGGTAAAATGGGGAAAGAAGAATGCCCAACAAGACTCCTATATACAATTGAAGAATCGAGAGTTGGATATTGCAGAGGTGGCGCGTCAGGAAGAATACGAGTTGAAAAGGGAGAAACTTGAAATACAACGTCGAAAACTTGAATAAGCCGAAAAAAAAAGAAATTGTACAAAGACATCTTATTCTATAACTTAGTAATCGACCCTTCTTTGCCCCCAATATAATAACAGAAGTTGCTGGAGAGGAAGGAAAAAATCAAGACATAATACAACTTAAATTATTAATTTAAGTTTTTAATTATTATTGTAATGTTTTAATGTTATTTGAATTATCATATAAAATTTATTTTTGTTGTTAAAAAAATTTGATGAAAGAAAAAATGAAAAAGTATGTGAGAGATAGAAAACTAAGGCCCCATTTGGTTCGCGAAATATTTTTGATGAAATTGGAATCTATCTATTGAATTGGAATTTGAAGGAATTAGAATGTTAAAGAATTAAAATGTTAAGAATTTATCTTAAAGAATTGAATTTTGCAAAAACTTACGCGTGTTTGATTGGAAGAAACTAAAATGGCGAAAAACAAAATATATTAAAGTATTTAAAATTTTATTTTAAATTAAAATTGATAAAGTGATGAATAATAATAATAATAATAATAATATCTTATGAGTTTCTAATAAAGTGATGTTTAATAATAATAAAAAAATTAATAATAATAATAATAGTATTATTAAAATAATAATAATACTTAATATATTAATAATAACTAATAATAATAATAATAACTAATCAAATACTGAATTCCATAAAATCGTAAACTTTTCTCAGACTTTGCTATGAAATGTTAAATTCTTAATAAATAAGATTTTGAAGGATTTCATTATATTCAATTTGTCAACCAAACACATTAAAAAATGAAATTCAGATTCTAAATTTCTTAAATCAAACACGTTATGAAATAAAATCATATTTACCGGAAGGCTCCTTCTCTCTCTAAATTTACTCCTCCTTCTCACTAAAAAAAAAAAAACCCACCTACCTGCTCCTTCTCCTTCTCCGGCGGTCGGCTATGGCCGGCCGTCCGGACCTTTCCCTTTTGCACTTTCCTTTCTTTTAATAAATGTTTGCCTACAGATCTGTCATTTCCTCCGATGCCGCTGTTTGTCGCTGCTGCCACTACTGCTTCTGCTCAGATCCGATGGCTTCCGGCCTCTTCTGCTCAGATCTGTTGTGGTCCGTCATCGTCGGCTTGCTGCTGCGTAGAGATTTGGTTAGATTTGTTAGGATTTTGTTAGGCTCCTTTAGGGATGCCTTGTTTTTGCATCTTTGTATGTATTATGTACTTCGTGTACTTTTGTCAAGCTACACCCTTATATGGTTGTTTTCAGTCAAAGCTCACTCGGGTGATTCCCCCCACCTTTGAAGGGTGTTGTTATAGGCTGTTACAGCTATATGGTGTATGTCTTGTGATGTAACTTGTTATGTTGTTATCTTCCTCCGTTTGTGAGGTTATGTTTCGATGTAATTTGTTATGTCGTATCTTCCTCCTTTTATGAGGTTTGTAATGAAATGAAATTAATCTTCGTTTAAAAAAAAAAAAAAAAAAAAAAAATCATATTTCAATTCTATCATTATACTGAAGATTCCACTAACCAAAGTGGCCTATCAGCCAAAATAAAGATGGTTGAGTCACTCATGTGGCAGGTCTAACTTTACGCAAGGGGTAGGATAACGACACCCTCCCTAGGGAGGGTGTGTTGACTTTGACCGGCTGTCGTCGCCTGTATTGTCTTCATTAAAATTTATACATTTTGATTAAAGTAGGTGGACCCTCCCTGGTAGGGAGGGTTAGTATATCACAACCCGTAAACCGCAAAGCAGCATCAAATGATCAAATCACTCATCTGTCAGTTATTAATAAACTGGACCCCACTATTTACATTTCCACCTCTCAAAAGTCAACCTTCCTTCATCGTCTTCTTCATAAATAAAACCCCCAAACAAAACAAACATTTTCATTCATCCTGTTCTTATTCCTATTCCTATGTTATTAAACCTCTTAAAAACATACGTAGACCGTCAAACCTTAATCACTGTCCGCAGCTACTACACCTCACTCACATCTCTATTTAATTCACCAGACATCATGGCCTCCAGTGACCCACAACCCGTATTCGACCCGAATGTCCCATCACGACCCGTCTCATACCCGATCAAAACATTGGAAGAGTTAAAGCTGAGGACATATTTTGACTCGTTTCATTTTGAGTTTAATAAGGCTACAGTGAAGTTGAGTAGTGAGGATGCAGTGTTGTTGCCTGATAGGAGGAGGATGATTGTGTGTCATGATATGGAGGGAGGGTATACTGATGATGATAAGTGGGTGCAAGGTGGGGGTAATGGTGATGCTTATGGGATTTGGCATTGGTTTTTGATTGATGTTTTTATTTATTTTAGTCATTATTTGGTTACCTTGCCTCCTCCTTGTTGGGTTAATGCTGCCCATAAACATGGTGTTAAGGTATATGCCCTTTTTGTTATAGTATATATTTTGTTTTCTTACCTTTTGTTATTAGTTTTCTCCAGACGAATACTGTTTTATTGGTTTATGAAAAAAATGGCGCCTTAGATCTCTTAGAATCAACTAATAGGATGTTAGAATCATGGTTGTTAAGATTCTGATCCTGACGATACTACAAAGCAAAAACGATTAGGATCTTACGTAGGATCTTAGCAAGCTTAAGATCTTGTAAGATCCCGATCTTGACCAAAAGATCTTAAGATCTAATCCGATCTGATCTTATTTTTCTCGAACCGCAAACTAAAAAACTATAAAGTTATGGATTATGTTCTATCGAATTTTGAAAACAACGTGTTAATCTTCTTAAAAATGACATGTTCATAATTTAGGACAACATTTCCATGAAACATGCATATAATTTTGTGTTTAGGATATATAATAATTTGTAAATTTGAATAATACTACAAAGACTATTCAGAAAAGGATCTTAGGATCCCGATCCGATCTTACATTCTTGTTCTTGTAAAAATGAAATGATCTTGAGTTGGATCCCGATCTTGAAAACCTTGGTTAATTTGAATGTTGCCACACAGGTTTAGCAAAATTAAATTGAATTTTTGTGGATTACATGTAAATGTATTCAACTTTTTGTCAATTGCTATTGTAAGACACTGACTCCCATCATCCCATAATATACTTTTGTCGGCGGTCATGTAAGCAATAACTGCATGACCCATGGAGTCTGATAAATCACTTGTCCTCCATGATTTTTGGATTATATGGCTAGGGCGGATGGTAAGGGGTTTTGGAATACCAATAAGAGTACCCAAGTTTGAATCCCATAAGTTGAGTTCTTTGGAGCCACCCACTCTAGCCTATAATCTAGAGGGCTAGTGATTTACCAGGCTTCATGGGTGTGGTCCGTGGAAGTCCAGGGTACTTGCCAGGTCATTAAAGGTGGCTCGGGTAGGGTTTCCGTGGTAACAAAAAAAATAATGTATTATTGGTTACCTGTTATGAAGGTGACTAGTTACATACAATAGTGAATACATTTCCTAGCAATTAACTACCCAATTTGATTAACGTGTTCAAGTACAAAATTATGTTGCGGTGAGGGAAGCTAGTTAAGTTTAGATGAGATCGAGATCATTAATGTTAATCATTATCAGTGAGAATCAAAGTAGTAGAGCCCGTTTTGCTGTTTTAACAGTTTTTTATTGTTTTCCAAATTGAAGGTATTGGGAACCTTTATAGTAGAGTGGGATGAAGGAAAATTGATTGCTGAGCAGTTTCTGGAAACGACTGCAGTTGCTGAGATGTATGCTGAGCGTTTATCTGAGCTTGCTGTCGCCTTGGGTTTTGATGGGTGGCTGGTAAGTCTACACGATCTGTAAACAATATTAGAGTGTTGTTCATATTTACTCTTAAATTGATTGCTTCTTTGATGCATTTGTATGTATTGTTAAAGAAGTAAGTGTATCATTCTTAGTTTATTCTATGATAGTAGTGACAAAACTTGAACACAGTCTTACTTGGCTTTGTTTTAACAGATAAATATGGAGGTCAAATTGGATATTTCAAGGATTCCTATTTTGAAACATTTTGTCAGCCATTTAACCAAGGTTATGCATTCTTCAATGCCTGGATCTTTAGTAATCTGGTAGGACTTATAAGAATCATGTTTTTATCATGTTATCTTTTTTCGTCGTTCTTTAAAACTCAAACATGTGCTCCATATTTTTTCTCATATACTCTTTGTGCTTTGTTATGTAGGTATGACAGTGTTACAATTGAGGGCAAACTTGATTGGCAAAATCAATTGAATGACAGGAACAAGCCTTTTTTTGATATATGTGATGGGATATTTATGAACTATACCTGGAAGGTATTCAATCAACATATTCTTTTCTTTTATTATGTTGTTTTAGTATTCGTATTTTCTTACGTGAATACATGGGACCATTGCAGGAAGATTATCCAAGGTCCTCGGCTGCTGTTGCTGGTGATAGAAAGTTTGATGTCTATATGGGAATTGATGTTTTTGGTAGAGGTACTTATGGTGATGGACAATGGACGGTATGTGGCTGTTAATCTACAAAACTGCATGAATATGTCGAATATACTTTAGTCTGCAAATCATTCACCAGAAAAAAAGTAGCTTTAAATCTTCTTCTTTTTTAGATGTTTTCCAACATAGTATTAGATCCTTTTCGGTTGACTATGAATGTTTTTATAAAATCAAAAATTTGAAGCTTATGAAGCACAATATAACTGTCATTATCTTTTGCATTGTAGACGAATGTGGCACTTGATGTACTTAAGAAGGATGATGTGTCAGCAGCCGTATTTGCTCCTGGATGGGTTTATCAGACTAATCAGCCCCCTGATTTTCAGACGGCTCAGAATCGGTATTACACGCTGCTAAGCTCATCTTAGCATTTATTTACTTATTTATCCAAAGGGGTTATTATTTATAAATTATTTTTTTAATGTATATATTACAAAACAGCTACTACGGTAAGTTATAAGATCACACTTTTGTAAGTAGTTACGTATATGTGATGTAATTGTAGGTGGTGGAGCCTTGTTGAGAAATCATGGGGAATATCACAAAGGTATCCTAAAGTTCTTCCGTTCTATTCAAATTTTGATCAGGTACTTATTACGCTTAAACAAATTCTTTTTATCTATTTTTCTGCATAGTTAACATCCTTTTGTTGCATCATATTGATCTGTAAATCACAATTTTTTTTCTAGGGCCATGGTAACAAAATATCTCTGGATGGAAGAGTAGTGTCAGATGCACCTTGGAACAATCTTTCGAATCAAAGCTTTCAGGTAGCATATTATGATTTCTTTTAGAATCACTACATCCTTAACTATGGTATTTGAGTATTCTTTTGTCATCTCTGCATCTATGAGGGAGTATATATTCAATCTTTTTGAAAGTCAGTAAAAAAAGGGTATGGTGCTAAGTAGAGGTGGTAGTTTTGAGTTTCGACCCATTGACTTCTGAATGGGTCGATTTGGGCTATCTTTTTATATAAAAGTGTTTTTAACGACCATGTTACCCCACACACACTACACAAAAATGAAAATATCTCTACCTTTTCCTTAACTTGCATCTAACGTTGTTTGGCAGCCATGTCTTGAGTTTTCTGAAGATACTGCAACTGAAACAATTCAAGCATATGTTGAGTAAGTTAATG
Source organism: Artemisia argyi (assembly GCA_030686995.1). NCBI lineage: Eukaryota > Viridiplantae > Streptophyta > Magnoliopsida > Asterales > Asteraceae > Artemisia > Artemisia argyi. The sequence goes on along the minus strand of CM060706.1, from coordinate 169,246,719 downwards.
ATGAATTTGTAGCATGACCGTGCTACTCAATTATGTATTCACTGAGTTGCTTTCTGTCATTTAAACCCAATTATATTTATTTTATATACACTTTATACTTTGGAATTTTTCAGTTTTAATCAAGCATCTTATAGTGGAGGAGGAAACATTACATTTAAAGGGATCCTAGAAAGTCATGCTTCTTTGAAAAGGAGAATCTTTCAAGGAGAACTCCATATAGGGAATTCACCACTCCACATTATATACTCGGTAATCCATCATATCTTTCCTTTTGATTGAACTTCTTTCTAATGTTTCCAGCCAGTAGAGGTGGCAAACTGGGCTGGTTGGTTAATGGGTCAATTCAGTTATCTTTTTGGTATGTGTCAAAATGGGCCAGGTCATTTTGATTAGTATAATTAGTGTTTCACATCTGATCGCAAAAATCATTTTTTTTTTAAATTTATTTATTTAGTATTTTTTTTGTTAATAAAATAGTTTTAAGAGGTTTTATTCATCAAAATATACTTTGACCAACTTCCCACCCACATGACCCATTTTTTAGTGGTTTATTTTATTTGACCCATTAGAGATAAAGCCTAAAACCAAATCTCTAAATAGCCATCTCTAGTTTCAGGACATGCGAGGCTTTTTTATGATGACATGACGTAGTCACAATCTTTAACAACTAATATTTGCATTCACCAGGTGAAATCAAATGGTAGCTCAATGATCGGCCTTTCTCTTCATTTCATTGACAACACGGATGTAGAAAAGGAAACATCAGTTCTTCTTGCATCATGGGGAGACACATTGCTTACCATGGAACGGTTTTCAAGCAAATTTGATACTGTGATAATGCCACATCATATTCAAAAACTTGAAACATCACCAGGATGGGTCATACAAGAAAGTAGTATCATAATGGAAGGATCCACATTAACTGAAATACATGCTTTGTGCTACAACTCAAATACTAAATCTGAATCACTTGATCAATATGCGTCATCGTCCTCGGAATTTAATGCAGTTCTTGGTCATATATCTATTAAATCTTCTACCTATAACATGATTTTTCCACCAGCCTCAGAATGGCATGTTGAAAGTCAAAATCTCGATTGGAGATCTAACTCGGAGGGACGTGTTACCCTTTCTTTCAAACTTCTATGGAAACTAAATGGCAATGTTGGCAATATATTCTCGAAGTACAATATTTATGTTGAGAACGAAGCAAATGAATCAACACAAACATCAAAGTATGTGGGAGTAGCGTTAGTGGAAGCTTATTATGTATCTGAGTTTGTGGTTCCAGCGGGTGTTACAAGCCTCAAGTTCATAATCCAAGCATGCGGCTTTGACGGAACTTCTCAAGAACTCGTGGATTCTCCATTTCATCAGATGCATGTTGAAGGTTTGTAGATTACGCTACTTCTATAGGTATTTGTATAATCTTTAACAGTATATAATAAAGGAATTACATATAATAAAGAAATTACATTATTTCGGAGTTTTTTTTTGACAAAACAATCTTATAGGAAAAAAACTTGGACCAATAGGAGAGCTCAATTTTGACACATAGGCGAAATCAAGTAATATGATTGGCGAATAAAAAATCAAAATTGAATTGATTTTGGTCAAACTTTAATAAATTTGGTGGAAAATTTGGTTGAGAAAAAAAAACATAAAAATATATGTTTCAAATTTATGAAAACAAAAACTTAAAAAAAAGATGAGATAATTAATACTCCGTAAAATTTTAGTGGTTGAATTTTAAATATATTATATAGAGTTAAGTGTAAATTGTATGTCTCTATGTTTTTAAATAACTTTAGATAATAAACAAATAACCCCGATACTTTATACCCTTAAAGTTTAGAGGTGTGCTACACCCACCTACACTTTACAAAAATTTTCCCACACGCTGACGTGGCGGAGTATTGATTGGTTGGTTTTCTGTGGCCCACAGAAAACCAACCAATCAAAACTCCGCCACGTCAGCGTGTGGGAAAATTTTTGTAAAGTGTAGGTGGATCTAGTATTTTTCTAAAGTTTATAACATGGACTTTATTTACAATTACATGAGTTTAGTATTAGTTTGAGACTTTCATCCATTAAAATTACAAAATTTTGTTTCATCTACTAATTTTTTTTGGTACTATGTACGTTAAATAAGAACTCATGTTATCCTTTTTAAGAATATAATTTATGCGTTCACGGGTTTGAATATTAAATATGGAAAAATTGTTGTTAATGGTAATATAAATATCAAATGGTAAGCATGAGTTACTGTAATATGAAAATAAATATACTCGATTGTACTTATAATAACGACTCATGTAATTATTATTTAAAATTTATATATGGATATCCGCTGTGATTATTATTTTAACTTCATTAACGCTCATTATGTGATACTAAAATATCAATAGTTAAGCTTAAAAAACAACATCAACCTGAACTTCAACATTTATGTCAGATAAACAAAGTTAAATCTTTCATTAATTAAATTTTTTCAAAAAATATTAATAGATACTTATATCATAATTTTCACGAGTAAATTCTTATGTGACCATATAGTTAACTAAAATTTTAAAATTTTAAAATAAATTTTAAAATTTTAAAATAAATTTTAAAATTTTAAAATTTTAAAATTTTAAAATAAATTTTCACGGGTAAAATTTTATTAATAGATATTTATATGTGAAATAGAATTCTCATTTGTTTATACTTAAATCGTTTGTTACAGTTAAGTAATCATGGAACCAAATGTATATTTATATAAATTGTATATTTACATACTACATAATTGATATCTTTCCTTATGTTACAATTTCGAACACGTGCAATCTAATTCCTAATCTTTAACAGAATAAACACAATGTAGAATATTAAACATGACCCATCTAATCAGATTATGCATTTCGTATGGTAAAAAAAAAAATAAAAAATAATACCATTTTGTGAGATCTGAGCTATTGGTCTGCTTTTACGTTGACTATGATTCAATTGAATGAAAGAACTTTTTGGAAAACAAAATTTATGACACATTCAGTTGTTTGTTTTTTAACCGATAATAATAGATGATTATTTTTTTTAAGAAAAAATCTCGTGCGTGCGTGGGTATTATAACTAGTGTTTCATTATGATAATTTATTTCTCTGTATCCAACTCTTTAATTATTCCTGGCGTTAAAACTTATAAATCTGTCGTATAGAAATAATAATGACATAAAAGTTTGAGTTAATTACTTAAATGGTCCCTGTGGTTTTTCAGGTATAATGAAAATCGTCCTTAGACTTTTTTTCCCCGGATCCTCTCCCTATGGTTTTGACCCCTAATGGGTTTGGTCCCTAAGACTAACAATTGTTAATTTTTTCTTGTTAAATCGTGTCACGTGACTAACATGCGAAGGGTATTATAGTCTTTCTTGGTTGCCTGACTTATTTATATACCTTTTTCAGTATTTCATCCTCACTTCTCAAGACTAAAAACCGACACACAAACACACAAACACACATTAACTTCCACAATGGTGAGATGCAACAACTGTGGAACACAATCCGTCATCAAAACTTCATGGGCTGCATTCAACCCAGGTAGACGATTTTATTGTTGTGGTAAAGGAGTAAGTTTTCAAATTTTCTTATTTTGTAAAAAAAAAGAAAAAATAAAAATAAAAAATTAAATCTGATTTGACCTAATTTGACCTAATTTATTTATTTTCTTTTTAATAGGAAACACATTGTGGGTTTATTGATTGGTATGATCCTCCTATGTGTGAAAGAGCTGTGCAAATCATTCCGGGTCTTTTACGTTCAATGCATGACCTACAAGGAGCATTACACCAAAGAACTGTTGAAGCTAAAAGAATGAAGATGATGTTGGTTATCAGTTGGTTGTTTTTCGTTGTTTATTTTGTTTTAAAGTGATCCGCTTCTGATAATGAATCAGTAGTTTGTATTTTGGTTATCAGTTGGTTGAAAAATGTTGTAGTTTGGTAATGGAAGCATTTTGTAGTTTGGTAATGAATGAATGAAAGAATGTTGTAGTTTGGTAATGGAAGAATGTATGAAAATTGTTGTATTTTGGTAATAGAATAATGTTGTAGTTTATCAAGTTGAATTTTGGTAATGAATGAATGAAAAATATTGCATTTTCACTCTTTCTTACAACAACGTGTTATCAAATCATGTCATAAATTTCCAACTAAAACCAAACTAACCAACACTCATCATATAAGCATTAAACAAGTATTCATACCACACTTCATTTAAGAATTATTGACCAAAACACAAACATTTAAAACCAAACCATCCATAAAAGTATCAATTGCAGTTAACCAATACAAATAAAACACAAACATCCATAAAGTCTTACCCAAAATACCAAAACACAAACTCAGAGTTTTTGACCAGCAATGTACTAACACAAACATAACATTACGTCTAACCCAACCAAAGTACTAAACATAAGCATAACAGTTTATGACCAAAACACTTTAAACCACCCTCCTTGCACTTGCCTTTGTTAGTGATGCATGTAGGACTGAAGGGTGTGGTGTCACACTTGCACTTTGTGATGGAATTGCAGTATGTGCAGGGACACTTGCAGTCTGTGCAGGGTCATGTGCAGTTTGTAATGGCTTTGAACCAACACCAGCATTCTGTGAACCACCACCATCACTTTGACCTTTGCATCTTCTTTGGTTGTGACCAACATGCTTACACAACTTGCAAGTAACACTCTTACCTGCCATGCTCAACTTCTCTCCTTTTGCCATTTGATCTGCAAGTTCAGCAACACTCTTTCCCCTCTTCTTTCTTGGCCTTCCAATTTGTGGGTAATGATCTGGTGGAATAATTGTATTTGGAATATCTGATTTTCCCAAAACTCTGGACCCAACTGCTCTAAATATCACCAAGACAGTCAAGAAACCATTTCTAAGAATCCTTGGTTTCAGCCTCCACAAGTGCATAAGCAAGTGGGTATGTTCCAAACGCACCCTAAACCCTCTTGAACTTTCTTTCTAGACAATTTTATGCAATCTGGCCTTTCTTAATCAATCTTAATAGTTGTATTTGGATTCCTTGCTTTTAATTCCAAACAATAGTCACTCAACTGTGCATAATGCTTTGTATAATCACCAACCACTCTTTCCTTATCCATATGTTTAGCTCTAAACACCTTCTGCTTTGAAACCCCTACTTCATTTTTTTTCTGCAGCTGGTCTTTAAGAACAGCCAGTGGAACTTTGGGGTTTGATTTAATAGTTTCCTCTACTTCTCTAGACAAGAAAGTAGTTGTAGATTTCTTAACAGTTCTTGACTGTAAACATTTGTGAATATCCAAAAAAGTTTTCACTTCCCAAGTCTGCTTTGAGCAGTGCAAAGTCGAAGGGGCATTTAGATTCCTTATCTTTAATACACACACACACACACCTACCTTTGTCTTATTCTTTGACTTACTTTTTGACTCGTTAACTATGTTACTCTTGTTGGGTTGAGTCTTTCCTTTAGGCCCATCAGCTGTTGACCCACTAACCACTACAGGGCCCTTATCAGCTGTAAAATTTGGTATGTGTCCTCTACAAACACACCTCAACCTAAGCTTGTCATTCTTCTTCAACCACAGTTCTCTTCTTTGTTCAACTGATACTCTTGTGATCATCTCTTTTATCAGTTTGCTATTGCCAAATTGCTGACCAAGGAAGAAATTTTCTTTCCATATAGGTACCACACTACCAGCATTACCCTTATTCATTCTAGCCAACTTCCTTAATGCTTTTTTCCTCTCACCTTCATCATCTGATCCACTCCCACTATCAAAATCCTCATCATCAACTTCCTCATCTTCAAACACCTTATTTACCTCTTCTATAGTCTCTACACAACCAACCCATTCTACATTAGCATCTATGTTCCTCCTAAATTCATCCATATCAACCTCTACATCATCTATCATGTTGTCTTGATCAACTATGAACTATCTTCACTGTGTGAAAACCGTGGTCACTATCTGAACCATGATCACTGTCTAAAACATGGTCACTATTAGAGAATAAGTTGGCCCAAACCCGACTTGTGGGTTGGGTCCATTAGGTTTCTTTATGTCTTGTAATCTATAAATAGTGATGAATAACAAAGGATTACCTACGAGGTTTATTCATTGTCTAACATGGTATCATGAGCAGGTATGATCTTGAGACCTAGTCGGTCATCAAGCCACCTCTATCACCCGTCACACCTACCCAAAGTCTCCAAAACCCTATTTTTTCACTGCCAATCCAGAAAAGTTTCATCTGTTCGTTGGGATATTTCTTGTGTTAGTTTGCTTTGTATTACACCTTTGCCGTCATTGTTGACAAATCCTATAATAGATCTCACTGTTGGGAGGTTTTTTCTTTGGAGTTTACAATTAAATATTTGAGCATGGTAGATAGTGGGTCGGTTAATGGATTTCAATATATGTTGAAATATCGAAAGTTATGATCAGTGGTAATGAAGAAGGAAAAAGGATTTAATTCTTTGGTTCAATACCATCAGTTGATTGGTGGATTTAATTCTTTGGTTATGAGTCGACTAAACTTATGTTTTTATTATGTTAATGTTTTTCTTTTTTTGTCTAGTTTATTACTCCAGTTCGAGCTTTCGCGATTTCGCCGCTCGAACTGCGGGGGAGTATTAGGGAATAAATAGGCCCAAGCCCGGTTTGTGGGTTTAGGGCATCTAGGGTTTTACCATTATAAATAATGGTCAATAATAAAGTAATACCTACGGAAAATTATGTAGTCTAACTGACTGACCTAAGTCATTCTTACTAGAATGATGTACATCTGAACCATTCTTACTTGACTGACCTATATTCTTATTTAATTTACCAATCTTCTTTAATGCTTCCCTAAACCACTCATCCTCACTTACATCATCAAGTACATCATCAGTAATATGAGGTTCATTATTCCATCCAATAAGCAAAGCATGATCTACAATCTTAGGTTCCTTAGAAACAGATTGATCAACATATAAATCAATAACCTTATACTTTGCAACATACTTCAACAATCTAACACATCTTTATCAGTATCTAATTTTCTTTGACCATTATCTAAACCGGTGTTGGGTTCATTATAATAATAGTCTATAGATACATTTTCATATCCTAACTCTTTCATCATGGTGGTAACCTTATGAATAGAGAACTCATCTGAATCAATAGAGTCTATCCAATTTGCCTGCCCACCCTTGTAACGTATCTTAAGAGGACTGGTGAATGCACCTCCATGGTTAATCTTGAGACAAAAAACGGTTGGAAACTTACCTGTTCATACAAAATATGTTTTACATTAGAAACACAAAATTCTTACAACAAATAAACTAAAGGAAATGTACTTATGATAATCATGATAGGGATTTGCTTCTGAACCCTTTTTACGCACCCTCCATTCACACAACATTATTGATTTTGGTTTCAGTTATCTAGGGTTTCATTCAAATTGTAGGTTTAGAGAGAAAGTGTGGTGGGTGGGTGAGTTAGTTAGTTTGGGGATGAAAAGTGAAATGAATGGTTATGATAAAGTCAAACTTAAGGTATCGAGGCAAAAGAAAAGAGCGCCAAATGTCAAATTACTATAATACCCCACATGTTAGCCACGTCACACGATTTAACGAGCTAAATTGACGATTGTTAGTCTTAGGGACCAAACCTGTTACGGGTCAAAACCATAGGAAGAGGATCCGGGAAAAAAAGTTTAAGGACGAGTTTCGTTATACCTGACAAGCGACACGGACGATTTAAGTAATTAACTCTAGAAATAATAATGACATAAAAGGTTTGAGCCTTTTGATATTTGTACCCCAGAGTTGATCTTATATAAAAACAAGACGATTAATATATGGTTTTCTGGTAAAATGATAGGCTCCCCTGTATTCCTTTTCTTGCTACCCTATGATGTAAATTCGTCTTGACAGAAATATACAATGAGGCAGCAACTTAACCAATGTAAATGTCAAATCAATATACCCTTTAACGACTTTAAGAGTTTGAAGACAAGATCATCGGTAACAACCAAATTAATATTATCAATGCAATGAGAATACCCATTGCTATTCACAGTACGTACTCTTATACTCATTTGTCATCCGTATTTCTTGATTTTAACCGTTTGTACTTTGTATCAGCATATTTAGAAATGTAGTTAACGCTCATTTAAGTGGTTTTTAATGTTTTTATGGACGGACGCATTATTTCTCAATAAAAACACAAGATGCAATTGTAAGATTCTTAAGTATCACACTATCAAAGTAGGCCATGGTAAGTGAATTGTGTTCGAAAACAAGTATCAGAAACTGGCAGCAAACACAAGAGCTGAAAATTAGGTATGTGTAAGTGAACCACAAAGAAAGATGGATGAATTTGTCAATTTGAATCAAGGTTGGATAGTGACTTTTTTTTATTACATTAAGAATAATAATTAATCACATTGCATGTGCACATAAGTTTGCAATATGACGTATCTTTCTTGAAAGAAGAAAGAAGTAGAATATTAGACTATGGTATAGCTGTTGGAATTATTATATCATGACTATCATATTAATAAACCAAGAACATCAAAGTGAGCATGAGCGGAAGCAATTATAATAGATCGAATAACATGTAATTAATTAATCATTAAATTAAATAGTAAACATACCGTAGTGATTCTAGCCCGAACAAGAATCAATGCAATCTTCCGGAACCAATGAACCCTAATTAGGGTTTATAAGGATTATATGAATTACCCCTTACCTTTTTGTAATTCAATCCAAGAATCAAACAATAATGTGTTTGATTCACGTTCTTGTACACACGTACTAATTCAAGAAAAAAGTTTATGCAAGTAAATCACAAAACCCTTTGTTGATGTATGAAAAACGAAACCCTTAGAGGTGTTCGGTTTTGGATCGACCAAAGACAAGAGAAGGAGAAGAAAACCCAAGTTGTGTGTGTACAAGTTATGAGAAAACTCTTCACCTTGGGTTTGCTTATATACTAGTCATTACTTGGAGCTCAAGGCACAAAGGAGGTTATCCCTTGCCCTTTGCCGATCGGTTTGGATCCTCCAAGAGGGATCCGGAACCTTCTCTTGTTTCCAAGTATTGTCTAGTAATTAGTTTCCTAATCTTCGTTTAATAATTAATTAGTCATTAATCAATAATACTAATTATTATTTAATTGTTTTGTATTTAATAATTAATTATAACATATTATAAATAATTATTACATTTCCTCTTCATACGTATTGTGTGCAATCCCGTGATCTCAAGTTCGATCCTAACACACGACTATTATTATTTTGTCTATAAAACCAACAGCTCCCACTTAGCCATATCATAATAGTGTGATCACATCGATTAGCGTCTTGCAACACGTCGATGCCTCTAGTACAACTTGAGTAAGGCTCCTGGAAAACCTTTTAATGATTTCTCATTATTATTATCCCTTTGTTTCTAATACTACGTTAATAAGGATATGGATCTAGGTCATTCCTTAATTAACCATTCTGTTTCTCGTTCTTAGAAATTGACAAGATTACCAAATCTTTTGAACCTTTCATAAAAGACCTTGGGCGTGGCCACGCAAACACCTTGACAACCCTACGAGGGGCCCAGCAGTATTAAACTCCAAAATTAATTTGAAGGAACAAATTCTTTATTGACTACAAGCAAAACACACAAACTTTGTAACACTTCTGAAAACAACCCTTATTACTACCAGTTACGTATAGCGTTAAGTTGTTTCACAAAAATGTACTACATTCATGACCGTTATCTTGTATCTCAAGTCTAAGGATAACTTCTTATGATTTACTTAATGACAAGATCCATAAAGTAACATCATATAGTTGGGATAAGTCCTATATTCAGTATCATCGAATATCATCTGAAATGACATGACTACGCATCAATATACTTAAGTATATTATATCAACTTCAGATTTGTCTTATTTTAATAATATTCCCATATTATTAACTGACAACGGACAATTTAGAATAACTCTTATTCATGGATTTAAACATGCAAAAATAGGACAACAATAATTAACAAATGGAAATAAACATACTAACATACTTTATTTCATTAAAATAATAATTGTTTACAACATCCTTTATCCAAATACTAATCACAGTTATGCATGAAACTACTAGCTAATTTAAGTCCAATTCCATTGGCTAATTCATTAAGCTTTTCTTTCGCCAAAGCCTTAGTGAACGGATCAGCTAAGTTTTCATCTGTGTGAACCTTCAACAGATTTATTTCACCTTCGTCAACCTTTTCACGAATAAAGTGATACTTCCGTAGAAAATGTCTGGTGCCTCTCATGACTCCAGGTTCATTGGCAAATATGATTGCAGCAGAATTGTCACAATACATATCAATAGGTAATTCAATTGAAGGCATAACACCAAGCCCAGAAACGAATTTCCTAATCCAAACAGCCTCCATAGCAGCTTCCGAAGCAGCAATGTATTCAGCTTCTGTTGCAGACATCGCAATTGTACTCTGCTTCTTGCTCCTCCAATCTACAGCTCCTCCATTGATAACAAAGACATAACCCGTCTGAGACTTCGAATCATCTTTATTACTTTGAAAGGATGCATCACAGAAACCTGTAACACAAAGTTCTGTAGATGGATTTCCACCATATACCAAAAACATATCTTTTGTATTCCTCAAATACTTAAGAATATGTTTAACAGCAATCCAATGTTTTTCACCTGGATTCTGTTGAAATTGACTGGTAATATTTTGAGCAAACGCCACATCTGGCCTTGTGCACTTAACCGCATACATAATAGATCCTACAGCTGAAGCATAAGGAACATTACTCATGCGAGCCACCTCTTCAGGTGTTGAAGCACAATACTCATTACATAAGCCATGTTTTACTTCCATCGGCAAATATCCTTTCTTGGAATTTTGCATATTGAATCTCTTCAATATTTTGTCAATGTAAGCACTTTGACTTAATCCAATTAACCGCCTTGATCTATCTCTATAGATTTTGATTCCCAGAATGTATGCAGCTTCTCCTAAATCTTTCATAGAAAAGCACTTTCCAAGATATGCCTTAACAGCTTGTAAACTTGGAATGTCTTTTCCCATGATCAATATGTCATCAACATATAGAATTAGGAAAGTTACATTATCACTCCCACTAGCTTTGTGATACACACATGGCTCATCAAGATTTTGAGTGAATCCAAACTTTTTAATTTCAGCATCAAACCTCTTGTTCCATTGTCGTGATGCTTGCTTTAATCCATAAATGGATCTCTTAAGCTTGCAAACACGATTTGGAAATTTTGGATTTTCAAACCCTTCTAGTTGTGCCATATAGATGTCTTCATCTAGATGACCATTTAAGAAAGCGGTTTTCACATCCATTTGCCAAATCTCATAGTCATAGTACGCTGCTATAGCTATGAGAATTCTTATAGCTCTTATGTCTGCTACAGGAGAAAACGTCTCCTCGTAATCTATTCCAAAAGTTTGAGTAAAACCTTTAGCAACCAGACGAGCCTTATAAATGTGTGCATATCCATTCATGTCAGTCTTGATTTTGTAAAGCCACTTACTCCCAACTACCTTGGCACCAGGAGGTAAGTCAACTTCTTCCCAGACTTCATTGTCATGCATGGATTGTATTTCCCCATCCATAGCAGCTTTCCATTTAGCTTTTTGAGGGCTTTTAATGGCAGCTCTATAACTAGTAGGTTCATCAAGATCCCCTAGTGTATGCTGATCGACCTCTACATTAAGACATAGACGGTCAGGAGCTTTCACAGATCTCGCAGATCTGCGAATGGGAATTACTTCAACTTCCGGTGGAGGACCCAGACTTTCCGGTTCTATAGGAAGTGTGCTAGTGTTTTCTGAAGGTAATGCATTATTTAGATCATCTTCTAAATCATATACTCTCCCACTGATTTCTTGAACGACAAATTCGCTTTCAAGAAAATCACCATATCTTGCAACAAACATTTTGTTCTCAGGTGGATAGTAAAAATAGTAACCCATAGTTTCCTTAGGGTATCCTATGAAAATGCATTTTACAGATCTTTGTTGGAGTTTATCTTGTGAGTCACGTTTAACATACGCCTCACAACCCCAGACCTTTAAATAAGACAAGTTCGGAGCTTTTCCAGTCCATATCTCATATGGTGTCTTATCAACCTTCTTGGTGGGAACCATATTCAAAATACGAACAGCTGATTCAAGAGCATAATCCCAAAAAGACAAAGGAAGATTAGTAAGATTATACATTGATCGAACCATGTCCAACAATGTACGATTCCTTCTCTCAGATACACCATTTTGTTGTGGAGTATATGGAGAAGTGAGATTCTGGACAATTCCATTCTCAGTTAAGAAATCTTTAAAATCTTGACTAAGGTATTCACCACCTCGATCAGAACGAAGAGCTTTAATCTTCTTTCCCAATTGCAATTCTACTTCTGCTTTGAAAACTTTAAATGTTTCAAACACCTCATGTTTATGCTTAAGTAAATAAACATAACCATAACGGCTGAAATCATCCGTAAAAGTTAAGAAGTAGACAGCACCTCTCCTTGACACATGTCTAAGTGGTCCACACACATCCGTGTGTATTAAACCAAGTAGATCTGAAGCTCTTTCCATATTACTATGAAAAGGTTTCTTCGTCATCTTCCCAGAAATACAAGATTCGCATTTATCAAATGACTCATCATTGATATTACTCAAAAGCCCTTCACGTTGCAGCTTTTGCATGCGAGTCTTGCCTATATGGGCAAGTCTACAGTGCCAAAGGTAAGACGAATTCAAGTCATACTTCATTCTCTTACTTATGCTGTACATCGAATTATTATTATTGTTGGAAGTCACACAATTATTCATATCAATTTCAAACACACCATTCACAGCAACAACATTAAAATAAAATACACCATTTAAAGAAACAGAAATTTTATTGCCATCAATAGTATGAGAAAAACCAAGATCCAACAAACATGAAAAGGAAACAACACCTCTAATTATAGAAGGTGCATAATGACAATTGTTTAAACAAAGTACTAAACCCGAAGGTAAAACTAAATCAAACATTCCTATGGCTTCAACTGCTGCTTGTGCTCCATTTCCCACATGCAGAAATTGCTCCCCATATGCTAGTCTCCTTTCCTCTCTAAACCCCTGTAGTGTATTACAAATATTAATACCACATCCAGTATCATATACCCAGGAATTTATTTCACGAGATAAAGTAAATAATTCAATGACAAATAAGTTACCTGAAGTGCTGGCGCCCATGTGCCCAGTCTTCTTGACCTTATTGTTTCGCAAGTCATCGAGATAAAGAGGACAAATCCTCTTCCAATGGCCCATCACCTTGCAGTAATGGCATCCTTGATCCTTCTTTGGATTATTCTTGATAGGAGGGTTCTTCTTAGGTTGAGGTGGTTGATAAGCCATAACCTGCTTATTCTTATCATCCTTCTTCTTTCCTTTACCCTTCTTCTTGTTCGCATTTGGCTTGTTAATTCTACCCCCTTGTATTGCTAGTACTTGGGGCGTAGGAGCCTTTTGTGGTGTACCTTTCTCATAATCAATGAGCAGTGCGTGCAATTCACTTACAGTCTTCCCCACGCAATGCATATTGAAGTTCCTCACAAAACCACTAAATTCCTTATCAAGGGATCTATTGATTAAGTGCACAGCCATATCATTGTCATAGGGTTTCCCAAGTGTTTGTAGTTGATCCATGTAACTTTTCATTTTCAACACATGAGCACTCACAGGTTCACCAGGACCCTGCTTACAACCATGTAGAGCTTCCATCAAATCGTAAATCTCGACATTTGTTGGTTTCTCATAAAGTTTCTTGAGTTCGTCAATCATGTCCTTGGGAAAATACTCCTCAAACTGTCTTTGAAGAGCTGTGGACATTCCCCCTAACATCATTGCGGCCACATCAATATGTTCCTTGGTATCAAGATTCCATTTGGCTTTGGCATCATCAGTAGCTGCCGTGCCTTCAGGTTCAGCAGGACAAGGCGTTTTCAAGATTTCGAGTTGACCAGTCACTCGCAGGACAATCCTTAGTGAACGGTACCAATCATTGAAATTTTCCGAGCCAGTCAATTTTTCTCGTTCAAAATAAGTTTTGAACACAGAACGTAAGTTGGTGTTATCAGTTTGAGCCATTTCTACAGATAAAGAAAGTTCAAAACATTAGTATTTTCGATAATACAATTTTTCAAGAAAATTAAAATACCCAAGGAAAATAAATCCATAGAATAATCTTGAAAACTAGGATCCTCCATAAACATAGTTTCATCACATTCAGTTGATCTGCTAGTAATGAAAGTATAATATGAGGTAACTTGTCGTACAAGTAATTGGCATAACATTTGTCCAATTCCTAGATTTATGGGATTTACAATCACAAAACATTTGTATTGTAAGCATGTTTAGTCCCCATCTTAATGCCTTGAGTCAAGTCTCACTTCCTACTCAATTTAAGTCGTCTAACTTAAAAACTGTAAACTCACAAATCCATCACATCAGTTGATCTGCTAGCAATGAATTTATGAAATTTACCTCTCCATTGCAATTTCGCCAAGTCTCACTATGACGTAAATTACAACTTCAAGTGTTCTTAATTAGATGGCATTCAACTTAATTTTGTAAGGGTATTACTATTTTGATGTGATCAAAATAATGTATGAAGAAGCATGCATACAACTTCATAACATTGGTTTTACAAAACATTTTTATTACCAATTTAGCTAAGAGTAAAATAACAAAGTTTTGATTGAGGTATCGGGTTCACCAATTAAAGAATAACCATCAATTATCGTCCACTATATCGTACTTTTGCATAAGCTCGAAAGCTTAGTGTTTCGGATAATCATTGTGGAATTGTGGATTATTCACCCTTAAGATGACAATGTACATGTAATGGTTGTTCGGTAAGTCTAATTTACACACAAACGAGCGTTAAGACAGAATGTTGTCTATCTAAGGCCACAATTTAATGCGTTGCCATCCTTATACCCATCTTATAGTGTGTAAACTTCGGTCGAGCCTATTTAACCATTACGTACAAAAACATCAATCAACCAATTCTTTGAAATTTTAACTCTTAAAAACCAAAACAATTTCGCCATTATTTAGTCCGTATTATTTTTTCCATTCAAAAAATTACCCTTTCGTTTAAATAAACATGTCTAACACAATAAATAAACAAAACAAGTAATAGACAATAAAAAAATAAAACAACTAAATAAACACATATACATAATCATAACAATTAAATATGTATAAACATGTAGCCACATGCAAATCTTATTAAAAAGTCCTATTAATAATCAAATCTAGGCGTATTACGTATTAATTCAATTAGGGCTTTCTTTTTCTAAGAAAAAGAGCCACATACATCGATAAATCGATTGCGTAAGCCAAAATTAAATAAATACCACATAGCACATAATTGATTACTTAATATTGGAGTCTTCCCCAATTCGACATCTATTAAAATTTACATGTTTTAATATAACTTAACCATTAATATATATAAGCAATTTAAACAATTAAATCAACACAATAAAAATCCATGCAAACATGCACTTTTCATGGATTTAGCTTAACAATTAACACATTGCACCAAGATCGTTTACTAAAACGCATAAACAATTACATGACATCTTAGGGTTTCTAGTCAATTTTATAAAAAAAATAAAATCAAACCCTAAAAAACCCTTAGGTCAAATCGACCCAAATTAGGGTTAGGGATAAAAAAAACACAAACCCTAAAAAACATGTAACTATACGAATCAAAATCCAATTTTTATGCGTTGCGATAATTAATTACACATTATAACGGCTCTAGATGCCACTGTTGGAATTATTATATCATGACTATCATATTAATAAACCAAGAACATCAAAGTGAGCATGAGCGGAAGCAATTATAATAGATCGAATAACATGTAATTAATTAATCATTAAATTAAATAGTAAACATACCGTAGTGATTCTAGCCCGAACAAGAATCAATGCAATCTTCCGGAACCAATGAACCCTAATTAGGGTTTATAAGGATTATATGAATTACCCCTTACCTTTTTGTAATTCAATCCAAGAATCAAACAATAGTGTGTTTGATTCACGTTCTTGTACACACGTACTAATTCAAGGAAAAGTTTATGCAAGTAAATCACAAAACCCTTTGTTGATGTATGAAAAACGAAACCCTTAGAGGTGTTCGGTTTTGGATCGACCAAAGACAAGAGAAGGAGAAGAAAACCCAAGTTGTGTGTACAAGTTATGAGAAAACTCTTCACCTTGAGTTTGCTTATATACTAGTCATTACTTGGAGCTCAGGGCACAAAGGAGGTTATCCCTTGCCCTTTGCCGATCGGTTTGGATCCTCCAAGAGGGATCCGGAACCTTCTCTTGTTTCCAAGTATTGTCTAGTAATTAGTTTCCTAATCTTCGTTTAATAATTAATTAGTCATTAATCAATAATACTAATTATTATTTAATTGTTTTGTATTTAATAATTAATTATAACATATTATAAATAATTATTACATTTCCTCTTCATACGTATTGTGTGCAATCCCGTGATCTCAAGTTCGATCCTAACATACGACTATTATTATTTTGTCTATAAAACCAACAATAGCACCTTTTTGGTCACATTAAGTGTGAACCAAAAACACTTTTCTGGTATATGTTTTCCATTAGCAGAAGAAACCAAACCCAAAATAAGGTAATGTCAATGAAACATATACCAACCCACATTTGGAAGCATTCTCCCTCGAGCCCTCCATAGTCAAATGTATTACAACAATTTACAAGTTATTAACTTTTTTATACTTATAAGCTAACCACTTCTTTTGCAATTATTTTATAATCTTCTTTGTCCTCAATAGTTGCTCTAATTCAGTTTTTCCTGGTATGTTCTACTTTTTGTTTCTATATCAGCTTGTCGCCACTTTACCATCTATTCATAGTATTGACTTTTTTAAGACATAGATTTTGTCACGGATTCTATAGTCATATTTCTACTCCATATTTAGTCTGTGATATTATTGTGTACATGTTTGTTTGTTCATTCCAATCTTGACCTGCAGGTTCACCCAGTAGACTTTTACAAATACGCACGTTTACATAGTTTCATACATATCCACAGGGAAGGTGTGATTGGTGACCTTAAAATAAAGGCATGAGTTAACCGGACCCCCCTGTAGGGAGGGTTTGTGGAAGACAGTGCTGCCGCCGTCTGTACTGTCTGCATTAAAACTTGTACATTTTGACTAAAGTAGGTGGACCCCCAATGGTAGGGAGGGTCCGGTTAACACATCCCAAAATAAAATGCTTTGGTCACTAAACTATGTGTATGGGGAATCTTTTAGTACGTTCACTTAGATTGATTAAATGTATATAGAATGCACATTCACATTTGTGCTGCAGGGACAAGTTTATATAACAATCTTTGGCATCATTGTGTATAAAATATTATATAACCGTAAGTCATAGGCGTTATTGATTTACACTTCAATTGTCATGACCACCCAGTCCACGTGAACAAGCTCTCTTGATCACGTTGTATACATAGCACAAATACTGTACTGTTATTTATGGCATAAGTACAAGTTTTCAATGAACCACAGTATCTTTAATTTTATAAAGATAGACAAAGTTAAGCTTTTTGGTCTTCGGTTGTTTGAGGTTAATTACATGATCGGTATTTGGCTAAGAATCCTAGTATAGATGCCTTTTTAGTCCTTTTTTAATATTAGTTATATGATTCGAGAACATGCTAGTTGGTTCTAATTAGCAGAACTTGTCTATTTGAGATGAGCACCGACCCTTTAACAAATCGATCATGTCTCAGTTCATTTGTACCCTTTTAACATGATCATTTGCCCTATTTATATGGTGCATGCGGAATAAAAATCTGAATCAAATGGGCCTATAAACATAGAACATATTAAACAATTAATGATTCTGCATTCAGACGCTACTTCTCATTTTGAACTCATTTTCAAATTCAAGACTTCTGCCTAGAAACCGAATGCTCCCTAAGCGAATGGAACCTGTACGTCTTTGCGGGGAGGACTTGACACACATAAATCCTGTTATGTAGCCTTCGTTTGTAACACATATGATATGATGCCAGAAATCGACGCGTTACAAGAGTATATTATTTATTTGTGTAGTTAGTGGCACATGCTAGGGTTGACTTCATTAAACCTACCCACGTTTTCAAACATACACCTGCTCCTTAACTTGATATTGTTTTGTTGTCTTGGTCTATTTCTAATAAAAACAAAACTGAAATGAGTCACTCTCTTTCACACACTTGCTTACTCATGCAAAACACACACAAGAAGCATCTGGGAGACTTTTTATTAAAAAAAGTCAAGATTGGAGATCTAAGAAATACTAGTAGTTGTTCTATTATGATCAGACAAATTATAATGATGTTTATTTATCATGTCCAAAGAGACGATGATTCTCTCTTTAAACATACTGAATTACATTGTTAGAAGTGAAGTTAAAGTACTGATTATGATGATGATGATAATGATGATGATTAGTGATGCTGTTAAGACATGAATATGATATGTCATCTGATGAAACCCTAGAAACGACATCGTCTGTTGACATACTGCTGTGTGCAGGGTGAACTACTTGCATGATCCCATGATCAGCCAATGTTGCTGGTGAAGGAGCTAATGGCTCTTGATGTTCCATTTGGATGCATAGTATTTCAGCTTGAGCCATGGCTAGTTCCATTTGCAACTGTGAGACCTGGTTCTGTAAGTACGAAATTGCTCCTACACATCCATACACCGGGTCTCTCATCCTGGCAGTCGCTTCATAGACTAGGCTGCTGACTGCATCCGCTCTTTGATCGACCGGAAGCTCCTGAAACAAGAGTGTTTGTCAATTTATATTATTTTTCATTAAAAAACTTGGATAAAGATGTTACACGGTTACACCCCTCTCTTTGCTTGCAAAAAAAGGGTTGTAAGTTGTAACATTAAAAATGATTACCTAGGAGTAAGTAGATAAGCAACAAATAAGCAATCTCAAATACCCTCTTAAGTATTTAGCAGATAGTGTAAGTATAGTACCTGCAACATCTTGCCAACATTGCTAGCGCCAAAGACCTTGTGAACAAAAGCGAACTTGTGAGGGTTGTCGGATGGGAAATAGGGTGCAAAAATGCAGTCCTTGGCACATCGTCTTCTTAGTAATTTGCATGAAGCGCATGGTGAATGCCCTGGTGCCATTTTATCTGTGTGTGTGAGAGAGAAAGGCAAAGAAGAAAAACTGCAAGATTTTAGGGAATCTGTGAAGAATGGAAGTCTACTCTTGTGCTTATTTATAGGGATGGGATATCCGCACCCTCCCTCTAGGGAGGGTGTCTTGACCAACACTGTTGCCGCCGCCTGTACTGTCTGCTTTAATGCTTGTATTTTTTGACTAGAATAGGTGGACCTCCCATGGTAGGGAGGGTGCGGTTAATGCATCTCTATTTATATAGTATTTAGTAGTCACTGTGTTATACTGTAACTTGGATCAACGCGCTTAGTATTATTTAAATCACACTGCATCAGTTAACAAAAATAAATGGTTATTATTGATTTATTGTGGATAATTTTATTCATCTATATAAATTGCATCATCAATGTATGTAAATGATGAAACAACATATATTGCATACAAATATATCTTAAACACTTGATATGTTTAGTTAGTTTTCAGTGTTTAACATATATTTTATGCAATATATTTTTTGATTCATAAGCAACAGATATACCTAGTAAATATGATTATAAAAGTTTTGTACGTTCAAAAAGGGTCTTAAAGACTTTTTTGCTAATCGTAGTTGATTTGTTTTTGGTTTTATAATAATGGAGTGTAAGCGTTGATTTTTATTGAGATCCTTTAACTATTATTAATAGTTTGTTGATTTGAATTATATCATGGTGATTATATATGTTTAGAAAATAAAGAGTTTTGTTAATCAAGCTTTAAGGGTTGTGGTTAAGATGTTTTATTTTAACTCTAATTCTAAGAGTTGTTGTTAGCAAAACCTTAGAATAAATATATATCAAAATACTTCAATGTTGCATGGTTTGATAAGTATGCTTGTATCCTCAATGTAATGTATTCCGTGGTTTTCGCTGCTAGTTTCTTGTTAGTGTTGTGTCTGCGTGGTCTCTTGCTAGTTTCAAAATTATTCTCATTTTGCACTAAAATAGTGTAAAAGTATAATGCTCATATTGGAGATGCTCTAAAATGGTTTCTTAGTTTGAACGAGCAGGGGTACCCGCGCGTTGCTTTGGAAATGTTGTGGTTAATCTAAACTCGAAATAAAATGATTGAAAAAAAATATTTTTGTTATTAAGGACTAAATTTGCAAAAGATCGATAACCGCAAGTACTATTTTTTTAAAGTTAGTCCTTTGGGACTAACTTTGAAATTAAAACTTGAGGGGTGTTTAAAAAAAAAAAAACTGATGAACAGTGTTTTAACGAATGAACAGTAATTTTTAATGAGATCGATATGTTGCAAAGTTAGTTCTTTGGAACTATCTTTGAAATTATAATTTAACCTAAGGTGCGGTTTTTGTTAAATATTTAGCCTCAGGGTCAAAAAAAAAAAAAAAAAAAGAGAGATGAACACTGTTGCTACAGTAACATTGTACAGTACCTCAAGATATATAATTTTGGAATACTACTATAGTGTACAATCGTTTAGAACACGTGGTACTGTTTAGTCCACTGTTCAGCACAACCCTTTGAAGCATGTACCATCGTTTACAGCACCTATTACTGTTTCGTCCACTGTTCTGCACAACACATTGAAGCAGTGTTTCAACAGTAACACGTTCTCATCTTTAGTATATAAAGATAATGACAATAAATTATAGTATGACGTGTAACAGTTGAGCATTTATGCATGTAATTGATAACCTGTCTTTTTATGCTGAAAAAACTAAGAAAACTAAGGTGCCATATGGTTTTTAAATGGATTTGAGATTTGGTATAAATAGATTTGAGATTTGGTATACGTTTGAAAGAAAATAAGGAAAAAAAAATAGATATAATTATTTAATAAATTTGTTTGCGGGGTGGGTGGTCGGCGCCTGAGAGTGCTCGGACTCGCCCCTTTAGCCCAACAACTTTATACAAACATAGGCACAAACTCATTCATATATTTAAGAAAAAATTACACGGATGGTCCTTGTGATTTACACAGATTTCATGTTAATTACACCAGAGATACCTATTTTTGAAAGTTGTCACACATTTAGTCCCAAATTTGGATGGGCCGTTAGTTTATCCGTTAAGTTATTTGCACTGTTAGTCATCCGTTAATATTTTTTGCACCGTTAGTCCTCATTTTCTAAAAAAAACCCTCATTTTTTGCACCGTTAGTCCCTCCATTAATATTTTGCACCGTTGTCAATCTTTTTACGTTTTCGTCCATTTTTTAATGTTCTCGTCTGTTTTTTAACGTTTCCGTCAATTTTCTTACGTTTTGTCCTTCTTTTTACGTTTACGTCAACTTTTTTAGGTACTCATCCATTTTTTTAACGTTTTCGTCCATTTATTTACGTTCTCATCCATTCTTTTACGTTTTTGTCAATCTTTTTACGTTTTCGTCCATTTCTTTACGTTCTCATCCGTTTTTTATCGTTTTCGTCCATTTTTTTACATTTTTGTCCATCTTTTTACGTTTTCGTCCTTTTTTTACGTTCTTGTCCTTCGTTTTAACGTTTTCCTCTATTTTTTTACGTTCTCATCCGTTTTTAACGTTTTTCGTCCATTTCTTACGTTTAAGTCAATCTTTTTACGTTTTCGTCCATTTTTTTTACGTTTTTGACTATTTTCTTATGTTTTTATCGGTTTTCGCCTATATTTTTTTGATTAAGTAAGTATGCTAAAAGAAAATTTGACATTTGATAAAAATGTTTCTGTGTCGATTTTAAATCATGATTTTGACCCCTTTCTGGTCTGAATCATCAAAAGTGTAAAACACGAAAGTTGTCCAGAATAATGTATTACATCAGGGCGCGCGAGATTTTAACCAGAAAATGCAAAACAAGGGTTGTTTACTACAAAAACTTAAGCCATTTTTGTTCGTTATCATCGTTCATTATATATCAAATCGGACTCACCGGCCAGTGTATATGTCTTAGAGGAGGAAACTATATGAACATCTTTACGTTTTCTAACACAGCCCTAGATGTTCATATACTTTTCTCCTCTAAGACATATACACTGGCTGGTGAGCCCGATTTGATATATAATGAACGAATGATAACGAACGAAAATGGCTTACGTTTTGGTAGTAAACATCCCTTGTTTTGCATTTTTCTGGTTAAAATCTCGTGCGTCTTGTTGCAAAACATCATTTCGGAGAACTTTCGTGTTTTACACTTTTGATGATTCAGAACAAAAAGGGGTCAAAATAGTGATTTTAAATCGATACAGAAACAATTTTATCAAATGTCAAGTTTTTTTTTAGTATACTTACCTAATCACAAAAAAAATAACGGGTGAAAACATAAAAAAATAGCAAAAACGGATAAAAACATAAGAAAACAGACAAAAAACGTAAAAAAGCGGACAAAACGTAAAAAATAGACGAAAACGTAAAAAGATTGACAAAAACGTAAAAAAAAGTGGACGAAAACGTTAAAAAATAGATGAGAACGTAAAAAATAGACGCAAACGTAAAAAGATTGACAAAAACGTAAAAAAAAATGGACGAAAACGTTAAAAAATGGACAAGAACGTAAAAAAATAGACGAAAACGTAAAAAGATGGACAAAAACGTAAAAAAGGACGAAAACGTTAAAAAAACGGACGAGAACGTTAAAAAATTGACGAAAACGTAAAAAGATTGACAACGGTGCAAAATATTAACAGAAGGACTAACGGTGCAAAAAATAAGAACTTTTTTAGAAAATGACGACTAACGGTGCAAAAATAATGATGTAGGACTAACAGTGCAAGTAACTTAATAGATAAACTAACGGCCCTTGCAAATTAGGGACTAAATATGTGACAAGTTTTAAAAATAGATATCTCTATTGCAATTAAAATTAAATATGAATTAAATATGAAATCTGTGTAAACCACAAGTAACATCTATGTAATTTTTTTTATATTTAAATTTATGTTGTGTCCCCCTTTATTAACCAAAGCTACGAAAATAGTAAAGCTAAAAAGATAGTACATGAAATCTTCAAATGCTCCCCCCCTTTTATTTATTATTATTATTATTATTATTATTATTATTATTATTTTGTCGTCTTCTACTATGTAGTCCCCACGTAACGATGTTTTTGTTTTGCTTCACCTTTTTATTATACCAAATTTTATAGCGGTACTTTCTTGGTAGTTTACATAGATGTTTATATGTTTCAAATTAGTGGAGTTACGTGACTTGCCTCATGGACAAGAAAATATGATGAATGTTCTTTAAGGGCAAACAAGGAATTGAGATTAGAGAAATGGAAATGAAATAATCTATGTATTCTAATATACATCACTTTTGTACCACCATTTTAAGCTAATAAAATTTAATGCGCTGATGTATCATACCATAATTAAACATCTTTGTACAAACACTTGATGCACAATTTTAGTACTCGGTTTTCATACAAATCATTAAACACCACAATCAATCAATTGGCAGTTTCATATGACCATTAAACACCACAATCAATCAATTTATTTTCATACAAATCATCTCCAAAAATCTATGGCGTTTCTCCAAGAACCATCAACGTGTTTTTAGATCCTATGACTTTCTCCAATCGATAACATATAACGCATTTTCGGATTCAAATTTTCTTGCTGGCCATCCTTTGAAATTGGTAATGATCTTGATGCTTTAATTCCATTGTATTGAAAGTTTGTTTTTGTTATTTTTTCATATGGTTTTGATTTCAATTTTTGTTATGTTTCTGATGTATACTTTTTTTCTATGGTTTTAAGTTGATGTTTTTCACAGGATTTGGACTAATTGCTACAAGGGTGTTGGCAAGATTGATTTCTTGGTTGATTTTAATTCATCTACACGGATCCTTCATAATCAGTTACAATTCATCCGATTCAAATCTGGTAAGTAAGATTTTGTGGTTTCATTCTTTTGACTATTGTTTTCATTATTCCTTCACAATGCATCTTCCTTCACAATCAGTTATTTTTTTTTTCATTATTTCTTTAAAAATATGCTGAGCTTTGATTGATTTGTTTGTTTATTGAATGCATTTATTTTTTATATGTGTTATGTTTTGTTTTTTTTATTGATGAGATCTTATGCGTGTTTAGTGTTTGATGATATGTCTATGAACACAATGTGTCTATGATTAGTTTAATTGGGTTTGAAATGTGTCAACATATGATAACTGTTTGATGTATTGTTGTTATGTAATTGTCATTTGTAGGAACTTGAATAATTGCTTAAAAAGGGACTTGAATAAGAGAATATTATTATTCCTCATGGCGCCTTGCAACTTGGCTCGAGATATGTGATTTCGGTACTCTAAGGTAAAATGCCATTTTTCGTGTTGACATGTACTCAAAATATGTGATTTGGGTGTAGTAACTCTTATACCATGTTTTATGTACAACAAATGTGGTAGTAAATTATATTTTGATGTTTCAACATGTTTATAGCATAAAGTATTGAATTGTGTATTTCAATTTCTGAATCATATAAAATTTTCTTATGTATCTTGAATTTAACAGAATATGTAGGTATGTTTATGAATCAAAATCGAAACACATGCTGCATATTATACACAGTGATTGTGAAAGAGGCGATAGAAAGGTATATAATGAATATTTTATACGGGAATGTTTTAATTGTAGTCTAACCTATTAAATACATTGACTAAAAACGCTTCTCCTTATTTTTGTAAAGTAGTAAAACCCATCAAATGACTTCTTCTACACTCTCATGTTTATATGATTGTTCAATATGCTTCCTCTCCATGCTGTGTGAATCTATTTTTGCAAAGTAGTAAAGGGCTTCATTATGCTTCCTCTCCACGCTCCTCTTCAGTTACAGATTCATTGGTAACAATCATATCCTAAAATAGTTCCACTGATTGTTTTTTATTCAAACCATGTTTGACATGCTTAAATGGCAATACGCTCTTCCAATCAATAATCAGTTTCAATTAATCTTCTTCTCTACGTTTTTTGCTTGATGTATTCTTACTTTTTATTTTGCAGGCTTCACATATCAATCTACAATGATTCGGAACTTTGAATTCGACCCAATAATTTATGTAAGCTTTAGTTGTATTGAAATCCATGACATTTGTATTATTACCTATCTATCTTCATCGACTATTTCAAAATCTTCTTTACAGTCGACGTAACAAGGGGTTTTTCTTCCGAACGTAAGTGATCTTAATGATTATTTATTTCAAGATTATTTGGAAATGATTTGTTTGACGTAGCAATTGATTAAGTTTATGTGTTCGACGACCTCTTAAAACTCAGATTATTGCTATTCTTTTGAGATGTACGCCAACTATTTGATAAAATTCCTCAATGAAACTTTTGTTTGACAATTATGTTTTAGAGGTTTAATTACGTGTTTTGTATTCATAAAAGTCTTTGCTTTGTGAATAACAGGAATTCTCATTTTGAAGATAAGGAGTCTTTAAGCTGCAAGAAGGTTTCTTGAAAAGTAACTCGATTCTAAGAAGCCAATGATATCAGCAAGGTATTTATAGATTTGCAAATATGATTTTAAGAAGGTTTCTTGAAAGGTATTTCTTGGATGGTCATATTTTTGCTTGGTTAGTGCAAATATTTTAATTGTTACTATGTATGCATGGTCTCTTTAACTTGCTACTGAAAAAAATATATGGAACTCATATTTCAATATCACTTGCTACTAAATAAATCTTTAGGCATGCCATTCAACAATTTTTTGGTGTTGGTTTTCATTTATTCTTGATGGGTCATGGCGATATGGTTTTAGGGCTGCATAGGAAACAAAGTGGAAAGTATTTTAAGTAATTCTCTTATTAGGTTCTTTCCAAAGCATACTAATGGGTATAATAGATACAAAGGATACCAGATTCCCATTCATTAAATGGGTGTTGGGTAAGCTTTTTTTGTGGGGTTACTTATCAAGCTTAATAGATGTTGTATTGATGCTTGAAACTCCCAATTACCAGCCCATGCTACTTCTCTTTTGACCCATAATGTTTTTAGGGATCCTGTAAGATCTTATTTTAATAAACTTATCGTTCTAAATCAAACTCATGTTCACAGTAGGTAACAAACTGAGTATTCAAGCTAACAAAGTTTTTTTTTCTTCCTCAAATGTATATTTGTTTCCTCAAATGTATATTTTTTCCCTCAAATACAGGATTGTGAAAAAAGGATTGGGCTAAGCTTTTTATCCACCACTATAGTGGAACCATGTCCTCCATGGTTTTCAGTTTCGACCTTTTAACTCGATTGTTTGCCTGCAAAATGAGGAGGATGGACAGTTTGGTATGTGCTTACCTCTTCTTTTACAAATTTAACTGTTATACAATGTTAGATATCTGAAAAATCAGGACATCTTTTGTTTGACATATCCAGACGTGATATGCCAATCGGTGAAGAGTTGTTTAACTTAACTCTATCCAGGTTAGTTACCCTTGCGCCAGCTAATACAGAACTGATTATTAAAGCCCATGTTTGTTAAAAGTTATTGTTATTTTTAATTAAGTTTACTCCAAGTATGCTCATTGATTTAGTTGATTATTTGCGATTCTACGATAGTTATGGATATGGCTTTCTTTCTAAGGAGGATGCGCTTTTAGTAGTGTAAGATATTTTTCTGTTGCTATTTTTTTCAATTTTATTTGGTAGTTTCGAGCATTATAGAAACTTCTTTATGTAGATATATGGACAGGTCTTTGTTTGTAAATCATAGAGGGTGCAAATGTAGACGATAAGTTATAGATAATAGGGAAGATAGTTATTGCTGTTAAGATTGAAGTAGAATATCAATATCTTCATCCCCAAAAGCTAACAGTATACCGAATCAACGTGTCAATAACAGAGTTATGCCCAGGATGAAAGGACAAGTGTACTGTGTACATGCTGCAGCAATTGTTCCCCACAAAAACTTTAAATACGGTCTCTAATAGTAGTATGTTATGTACCATAATTTTGTCATCAGTTTTTTTCTTTGGTCTCTAATAGAGTTGTTTTTGTACTATTTCAGTTGGGCTAAAGCTAATCAGATTTGTTACTTTTGCAACAAAGAAAAAAAAAAAGAAACAAGAATAGTTGTTTGATTTCAAATTTTGGCAATTTTAATATACTTATTTTCAGTTTATCGTTGAGGGGTCATGGGATTTGGCTTTATTTGAAGTAGACTTGGTGCATTCAAAGATGAGTGGGCTTGATCCTACAACACATACTAGAGTGAGTGATCTTTATTCTCAAGCTCAACTATATTGTCCAGTTATTGTCCCTGATGTTGTTCTAACAGTACCCGTAAGGAAAATGAAGCTGATATGGCCTGATTAGTTGTGTTGTTGTATACATATGGACTTGCATAAACAAAGTGCATCCATATTGATTGCCAGTTTTGAGTATGCCGTTTTCTACAGGCGTTTAAATAACTTATATAATGTAAAGTAGAAATTGAAGTATAAAGTACTTACAAGTTTCATTTAGGATCATGTTATTTCATATTATATCTATGGACAAAGACATAATTGTGTGCTTTGCAGGCCAGGTGAGAATAGCACATACGAAAAGAAAATGGGGCGGTTTTCATGTCAAATTTTATAAATGGGGCAGATAAGAGGGTATAAGTATTGTGGTCAATGGATCTGTCTTTCTTCCAAGAGATACATTCTCGGCTCAAACAAAGATGCCTCTCAAATCTCACTATCTAAAAGGTAAAAAATTTCAGCAAAAACCAATGTTATCTTCGAATATGCACCGTTACACTTGGTTTGATTAACTCACATGCCCATCTTTATACTCTTTTTCATTAATTCATTACTTGTTATGCATGGTGTCATCTCTGGATTTGATTTCATTTCACTATGCATTGAACTAAAACAGCACAACCAGTTGGCGACTTGGCGTTTAATCTGTGAGTAGATTAAGTGGCCAAATGGTTTGTATAATTATACGACGTGTTTTGGTTGAGATATAATGATTCCGTTTCTTTTCTAGACTGAAATAGAGGTTTCAAGGCTGCAGCAGATGAAGTTAAGCAAGATAGCTAAGGTACAGTAAGATGATGAAAAAATGGAAACAACATGCTCACGCTCCATAAGGTAGTATTTATGTTATGTATGTTAGTAAGTGAAAAATCATGTTGTGTTTAGAAATCCCTGTGATTCCAATGCAATAGTAGGTATGACTGATCTCATTAAGCATATCTCTGTTAAAAACTAACAATAGTCTTTTCCTTAGCATGTAAAACAGAAACCATACACTATGTAGAAAGGAATTTTAGATCATTTTTGAGAGAGTTGGCGTAAAAGTAACTAATTAAGCTATGGGATTTATTATAAACTCTTACCTGGGTAACGGGTCAAAGAGATTCGGGTAAAAAATGGTAACGGGTCAAAAGTATCATCTTTTTAATGCAATAATGATTAATCTGTCAGACAAGATTAAAGAATTTTGCTACATCAATAATAATCTATATTTTCTATTAGAATGATTTATGTATTAGAAATATGCCTTTTGACCATTTTTTAGGCGAAGTTTGGTCCTAAAAATAGATTGGACTTTGGTACTAATCGAGTGAATGGATTAAGTAAGGTACTAATTATTTTGAGTTCCTATACTTCGGTGCAAATTTGAGTCGATTTAGAGTAATTTGTTGGTGAATTGAATGATGATGTTCTGTAACGTAATTGAATACTGGAAGTCGCTTCAAATGAAAGACCAGGTATAAAAACCGTGAATCTCTGAATGTTTCTCTGCCTTTTAATAGACTCTAAGAGTTTATTGGGTTGTTAATGTCACTTTCGGGGTCAGTTTGACATCATTTCTTTATTGGGCTCCTTCCTGCTCATGGACAGTAATGGTAACCACATCAACAAATCAAACGGACTGAGTGTTTCCCTTGCAGATTCAGACGGTTGGGTTTTGGGTGGTGGAGTTGTTGGGTCGTTAGTTGCTGCCACTCCTGTACAGGTCCGTCTATATGTAATCGTTTTTTTATTTTATTTTGGGTGTGCACCAGGGGTTAATTGTTTTAACCATTGCTTTTTATTAGAGGTGGTAGTCGGTGGCTTCATAGCAGAAAACCAAAAAAACCAAAATCCGTTACGACCACATCCCTAACATAGCCTACAAACATGTCAAATTTTGGTAGTGGGTCAGTACACCATCTGCTGATGGAGGGTCAAGTGAGTCATCTGACGAAAGTGGTAGTAGTCAACTTCATCAACCACAAGTCCACAACCAATGTCGATGTATTCCTGGATGACCTGGCCAAACAACACCATTAACATGCTCCACAATTAATGACCCCAAATGCTAACTATTTGGATTTTTCGGGACGGTTGTTGGTATATCTTAATATTTTGTATGACGATGATGCTTTTGTTAGGTGAAGTGATTTCAACCTGATCTGTAAAAGATGTGATGTAGGAATCAGATTGAAATGGGCTTGGTGGTTTGAGTTTTGTGGCATTAGGTGCCTCGTCTGGTTGTTATTTTGTGTCGATGTTAGTGAGTAAGATGGGGTTTAGAAGTATTGTTATGATAGCTGAAGGTGTTTTTGATCAGATTGATGTTGGGAAGGACTATTGATGAGTGTCTAAATACTCATCATTTTATACTAATCTGAGCTGCCAAAACATCCAAAAACACTCAAATATGCATCAAAATACTTAAAATATCTTAGAAGTGTGTTTTATATGTTTCAAATGCAAAATGATCAAAAACAGATGAAAAACGTACAAAGTTTGCATAATTGGCAGTTTCAGTCCCTCAAGTTTCACAAGTTGTCAAAACTAGTCCCTGGTTATTCTAAAAACATGAAAAAGTCATCAAAGGTCCTTTTTAATCACAAAGTTACATATTTAGTCCTTTGGTGCAAAGTTTCATAAAAATTACAAGTTTAGTCCCTATACTTTGCAAATTGACATAAATGGTCCCTGGGATGTAAAAACTTTGAGAAAAATAAATATTGGTCCTTGTACTATTAATCTTTTGCAGGAATGGTCCTTGGGTGACAAGTTTGGTGAAATGACATATTTGGTCCCTGAAGTTTCAAGTTTGGCAAAAATAGTCCCCGGGTATTTAAAAAAGTGAAAAATATCAAAAATACCCTTGTACTATTCATTTATGGCAACATAGGTCCTTATGATTACTTATGGGAATTTACATTTTCAGTCCCTATATTTTTCCAAATTACAAAATTGGTCCTTATGTTACTTAAACCAAACGGATCCTTAATAATCTAAAAAACCAAACCAAATCTAAACACAAAACAAACAAGCCCAACCCTTTTATTTCTGGCCCATGTGACACCCCAGCCCAATCCACCCCTAAATATAAAACCGGGTCAACACCCGGTCAAACCCACTCCCCCTTTCCCTTTCTTCCCTCCAATACCACCCCTCACCACTGCTTCACCAAAACCACCCTCCACCTCACCTGTTTCACCACCACTTGACTTCTCCCTTTCACACTATGTCCCTCCACCTCACACAACTCTCCAAGACTCCTTAATTGCCCGTAAAACCCTCCACGTTACCCTGTGGAAACTTTGGCGCCAAGTTACAAATTTAAACGGCCAGGATTAAATTGACCATTTCAAGGGCTCAGATGTGTTGGGAAAGTGTCAGAGGGTCCCACTAAACCCTAAATATCATCTACAAAAGGAAGAAGAAGAAGCAGGGATGAAGAGTATTAGTGTAGCTTTAGTTTAATTTAATCGTAGGTAGTATATTTCCTCATTCAGTTGTAATTTTCAGTTAAAATCACTTGTATTCAGTTATTTTAGTGTAATTTAATCTTTCTTGAACCTTGAATTACCTTCTTGTTCATCAAATTAGTATTTAGCATTTTTAAGTGAAATCGACAATTTCATTTAACATTGTTATAGGTTGTTGTTTTGGACTGATAAGTTTATAAAAGCTCTTGACATAGCTGATATAAGCTTTTGAAAGTCTAAGTATTCAGTTACTCAGGAAATATAAAAAATTCCAAAAATATCAAATAAATAGAAAATAAAATAAAAAAATCAAGATCAATGTTGATCAAGATGGATTATGGGTGCTTATTGATGGCCTGGGTTAGAGGTTTCATGGGAAACCTATAAGTGGTTCTTGGCAATTGGTTCTTTGTTTCTCAGTTTGGAACTCTTGTAAGTTTAATCTATATTTTTTATGCAATACACTTATTTCAGTTTACCATGTGCTTACTTATGTTTCATGTTGTTAATTAGTTTTAATATAATCTAATATACATCTGTGGTTTAGTTTATGAGCTTAAATTCAGTGTTTTCTTCATTAGACCACAAGTTAGTATACATAAGGGAGTGTTTGGTTTAAGCTTATTCAATGAGTTTTGGCTTGTTTTAGTAGATGCAGTTAGTTTAACCAAGTCCACTTAGGTTTGTTACAGTCATTTAGTTCATAAATCCTTAGGCTCAAACAACCAAAAGTCAAAATCACTAGGAACACCCCCTCACAGTTAACTGTGTAGGGTTGTGAATCCATTGAACCATCATTTTAACTTAGAGGTTGTAGATTTAGCTTAATTTAGTGTAATCATAGCTTATTGCAACTATTTCAATCAGTAGGATTCATTAGAATCTCATAAAAGTCAAAGTAGGAGTTTAGATTAAAAAGTCAATTTGCATGTTACTCAGTTTTTCCAAAAACTCAAGGAATTATTATGATTTTTCTGTGGAGATTTAGAACTTGTGCTTTTTAGGAATCTTAGACTACCACCTCAACATATTAATCCCACTTTTGGATTATTTTTGTGATTTTTACACTAGGCCCCACTCACCCTCAAAGTCACTTGCAGGGAAGGGTATCTCCCCTGCACCAGCAGAACCCACCCATCACCACCACTTTGGTGGTGATTTCTGACCACCTCAGTGGGCCCCACACCATAAACTTGGTTCCTCCCAACTCCCCTCCTACCAGGCTTTAAACTTTGACCATAAGTTTGACCTAGGACTCAGTGGACCCCACCTGAATTAGACCCTTAAGTTTGTCCCATGTTCTGAGTTGAGTTAAGAAACCAAGTGCTTATTGATGCGTGGGAATCGCACCTTGCTTTACCTCTCGAGGGATCTCGCGAGGCTTACAACCCCCACCAGGCAGTGTACCTGATCGTTGTAGTATAGTATAGTGACAAGTACCGGAGGATTGATCGTTCAGCTTAGGAATAGTGTCGCTAGGATTAGAAAACCTAATTAAAAGTTCTAGAGATGAAAGATGATTATTTTTGTATTTTTATATTTTTATGAAAACAATTAAAATCTCGGGTTTTGAAAGAGTGGGCGGAATTAGTTGCTAATCAACTAACCCAAAAACTACTTTGTAACTAATTAAACTAATGAAAATAAAATTAAACTAATATTAAACTAAGGTTGTGAGCAGTAATTGGAGAAATTGTGTTTACTTAGACTTCATTACTCCCTAGATATCTTTTACATGTCAATTACTTGTTACACTTGTATGAATGACGGGTTGTATTCCTTAATACCATTCGTGGAGTGGCATACATAACTCCCCAACTCTATGAGCTCTTATCTCCTCCTACACCATGACCCAGCACAACTATAGGGATTGTAAACAGTGGCTCATGCATTAAATACAACCAATAAAGACCTAGTACGCCTCGGTTCATGTTTCTTAAGACGTTCAAGCATGTTACCATTTGGAGATCTGCCAGTTTTCTTAAGCCTAACATATAAAATCATTCATTCAAAACAAGAATAGACAAGTAATCAACACATAATCAACATCTAGGTTTCATTAGATCTAAGCAAACACAAGAGAGATCTAGCCTAGCATAGTAGAATTAAGATAAGAACAAAAGATAAACAACCAACACATAGACATATTGATTGAATTAAGAGTATACTTATCTCAATTACAATGCAAGGTCTCAAGGGTTTGGAACCCTTGAAAAACCTGTAAAAGAGGCACCAAAATCGTCTTTAGGGTTTCACCAAAACTTCTCTTCTTTTATGAAAAAACTAGAAAACTATATATAGGAAAATCGTCCTGACGGCGTCAAGAGTAAAATCTGACGCCGTCAACTCGCCGCCATACACTTCCTCGGACGCCCTAGATCCAATCGTGACGGCCTATGTGACGCCGTCACCACCTTCGGTAAATTAATCTTGGCCACTTTGACGCCGTCATAACTCCATCTGACGCCGTCACCAGCTACGGTAAATTATTCTTCATGTCTGACGCCGTCAAGAGCAAACCCTTGACGCCGTCACCTTGTATTTCCAGCTTGGATTTTTGGTACTTTGTCGTTTTCTTCACTTTATGCTCCAAAAATGTCCAAAATAGCCTCTTTTCCAGAATTCACTCTCCAAACACCTAAAATCACAAAAGGAACGATTTAGGGCAATATTTGGTCAAATAAATTCGGATTCGGGCTTAAATGACCCCCTAAAAACGGATCATTTTTCGCCTCATCATATACCCTTACACTTGAGATTTGCTTGTCCTCAAGCAAATGAGCTTTTATTCTACTCAAAAGACAAGTTAGGGGTCATTTAACACTAATATAAAAGTAATTACAACAAATAATCGTTCCACTAAAGACCAATAGACAAGCACGGAGGTCATACACAAGCACCTCACAAATAGTGTTTAGATACTCACATCTCTCGGGTGTAATAAAGTAATATAACATTATGGAAATGGAAGATATCTCTCACTACCTGTCATAGCAAAATAGATTACCATAGGCTTGGGAAAGGATCAAACCTCCACCACATGGCGTAAGCACCTAGGATAAACTATCAAAGAGGTCTTTTTAAAGGGTTATATCGTTAGGTGTAGGGATATGAATTACACGGTTTTGTTGGATAAAGGGAATTTTACTGGTGGCGAGTTAACAATCTTAGTAAATTACATGTACAAGATGGCGTTGCTAAGCCAAGACTAGACTCGACTTAAGCTAATAAATGAAAAATAACAAAAACATAAAATGAACATAAAATAAAAACGGGATGGTAGTCCGTATGTTTTTTTCTCTTCTTCTTTTCTATTTTTTTTCTTTTTTCTTGTTTTTTTCTATTTTTTTTTCGATTTTTTTTTTTTTTTTTTTTTTTTTTTTTTTTTTTTTTTGCATACACTCTTACCCTACCATCCAAAATAATACATCATAGGGGATGAGAATTCCCCTTACACTTGAATCTTTACATACTTTACATTTAACTATTCTAATGACTCGAATTAAGAAAATCAAAACACTTGGAGCACTTTTAAGATTAACGTACATATGGGGGTAATAATATTATGTTCTTCCCCATTACTCCATAAAATAAGTACTTACCCATGAGTCCCAATCGTCCCAAAACAATATGTACAAGGATATGACTCGACTTAGCAACCATGTAATCAATTAGAAAGTTAACTTAGGGTTTAACAAATAACAATAATGCACTAAAAATGAGCGCATACACGGAAGGCTAAGGCGATTTAGGTGTACATTTAAGTGGGGTGTAACAAATTCTTCCTTTAAGTAAAATGCTTAAAGTTAGAAACGAAAAGATAGGTTCGGAGGGGTGTACTAGGGGTATCGTGTACTAAAAAATGAGTACAACGCAAAGGGTGTGGGAAAAATTAGTTGACTTAACTAGCCAAGTAATATGACTTAAATGGTCAAGTAATTATAATACGGGTTTAACACAAGGGTGATCCTAATGCCTCTTATCATGTAGTAAATCCTACCACACGAATGTAGTCTCACTAGCGGTCTCGGGATGCATCACTAACGCAAGTTCTAGAATCTAAATGCTACCGGTACACTCATAAGCACTAATAATAAATGCTTTTCCTATCAAATCTAAAGGCGAACCTCAAATTTTTGGGTGGAAAATTTTTCTGAATATACGGTTATGTGCTAGTCATACAATCTCCTATCCATGAGACGCTTGCTATGGCTAAAGTTTCACTCCTAAATGTTGTAAAAAATTTTAAATTTGGCGCTAAAATTACACTAACAAGTATTTCTCATAGTTTTATTACTCATCTACTATCAAACAAAACAAACTCAAGCGAAAGTGCATATGTAAGGTATCATCTTTTTACCCTCCCCTTACACTTAAGATGAACATTGTCCCCAATGTTCAAGTAAAGAATGTAAAAGTTAAAAAGTAAAGAGAATGAAATCAAATACTCCCCTGATTCGCTCGGTATGGATTTTAGGTTGGCCAGGTTAAATCTTCTTCCAAGAAAACGAACAATCAAAGCTTCCCTTCCAGAATATAAATCATCTTCTTGTCACAAATAACCTGTAAATCCTGACAAAAGTAGACAAGGCAACCTCGCGTAAAATCGGCGGCATCTTATATAAGTTACTAAATCCTAGAAAACAAAATAAGATATAATGCTTGTGGAATGAAGTTTGCAGATTTCCTGGAGATTATAAAACTTAATAATTCACAAAAACTATAAGACTCCGTTAGAAAAAACAAAACCGGTAAAATTTCCAGATTTTTGACTCCTGACGCCGTCAAGAGCAATGCCCTGATGCCGTCAGAATGGACCTGCAGAAATTTTTATGTTAAGTTTCCGGAAAATTTCTGGAAAAACTTTGTCCTACTTCCTGGAAAATCCTGCAAAACTTCATTATGACTCAATACAAGCATTTGACTCTAACAAATACGAATATACATGTTCATTAAATATTGTGGATAATCATGATCGGTTTGTTTCTTAAAAACATATTTGGGGTTTCCCCTTACACTTATCTTTTGCAAAAATACCTTTAGGTTGAAGTTAAGACTAGGCTAAACAACATAATAAAGTATTTCACATTTTAATTGAGAAACATGATCAACCAACAATAAAAATAAAACATGCATACGGAAGCAAATAACAATCAAACAATTAAAATCACACAAAACATGGGTTGCCTCCCAAGAAGCGCTTTTCTTTATTTACGAGTCTTGTAGCTAGACTCAAAGTCGTGGGTTACTACGTTTTCCTATCCCGCAAAATGAATGCGGTCTCAAACATCTTAACCAGTCTCATATCCTTCCTATACTCGGGGCCTAAAGCTAAACATTTCGAGTAATAGATTTCTTTCTTTTTGTAACCTCCAATGTCCCTCTCCTCCTCACTTTCAACCTTAATCACGGGGATGTTGTCAACATCGAGATCCTCAACCTCTCTAAACCTCTCTTCTTTATGGGGCATCCTATATCTAATGTTCTTTTCTTTAGTAGCGAATGTGATAATGCCCTCATCATGGTTGTAAGTCATTTTAGAGGTTTTGACAAAAGGTTCTCCTAGAACAATCTGACACAAAGATTGATCAATAATTCCCCTAACATCTTCTAAGATCATGAAGTCGCACCTATAAACAAAATCCCCAACGAAAACATGTAACCCTCTAACCCGCTCAACAAAATTACACATGCGATTAGAGTTGTAAGGGTCCCGCCTAGGTTTCAACTTTTTGTTCATGATCCAATTATAATAAAGCCTATACATGATGTTCATTGGTACTTTTAGATCGATATAGGTGTGTTCTCTAAACATATGACCAATCATGCATGGAACCTTAAGATTCATAAAATTATGTTTCCTAATCCATGGGTGTTTTCGGTACTTTGCGGGGCAAGGGCATTTTAGAAGGAACTTATGGTACCTCAATTCCTCAAGGGTTGGCGTGGAGCTCCTAAATATTCTATCATCTTCCCATGGCTATTCCCTACAAGCGTTACTCCCTAGCTTGATTTCACATTCATTCATCTCATTGACCTTCATTATTTCATCATTTTCCGTTTTAAGTTGGTTATGTTGCAAAATAACTTCCTTAGGCAAGGTGAATCTAGTTAAGAAGTAGGAAGCAAGATCGTCCCAAGAGGAGACGGACCTTTCAGGGAGTTGGAATAACCATTGAAGAGCCCGACCATGTAAAGAGAATTGAAAGAGGACTAAGAGTTCCCCTTCTTGATTATCAACACCTAATCCTATAGAATTTGTAATTTTTAGGTAGTTCTCAAGGTGTCGGGTCGGGTTCTCAAAATAGTATCCATAGAATGCACACCCGACTTGCACCAATCGAATGGCGCCGGATTGCAGACGAATGGACCTTATAGGTGAGTGGATTGGTTGTGGTAGGTTTTGTGGGTGGTTTTGTTGCGGTGGGTTGATGGGCTCAAGGATGTTACCACCTTCCATGATGTCGGATGGTAAAGAGTTACGAACAAAAGCACGAAGAAATAAGATAGACTAAAGAAGACCTAAAAATAAAAATAAAAAATCTTACTAGAAAGGAATCTAGCAAGTAGACCTAATAAAAAGAAATTCTAACCTAGACAATAACTATTCCCCAGGCTGCGGCGCCAAAAACTTGATGCGTGGGAATCGCACCTTGCTTTACCTCTCGAGGGATCTCGCGAGGCTTACAACCCCCACCAGGCAGTGTACCTGATCGTTGTAGTATAGTATAGTGACAAGTACCGGAGGATTGATCGTTCAGCTTAGGAATAGTGTCGCTAGGATTAGAAAACCTAATTAAAAGTTCTAGAGATGAAAGATGATTATTTTTGTATTTTTATATTTTTATGAAAGCAATTAAAATCTCGGGTTTTGAAAGAGTGGGCGGAATTAGTTGGTAATCAACTAACCCAAAAACTACTTTGTAACTAATTAAACTAATGAAAATAAAATTAAACTAATATTAAACTAAGGTTGTGAGCAGTAATTGGAGAAATTGTGTTTACTTAGACTTCATTACTCCCTAGATATCTTTTACATGTCAATTACTTGTTACACTTGTATGAATGACGGGTTGTATTCCTTAATACCATTCGTGGAGTGGCATACATAACTCCCCAACTCTATGAGCTCTTATCTCCTCCTACACCATGACCCAGCACAACTATAGGGATTGTAAACAGTGGCTCATGCATTAAATACAACCAATAAAGACCTAGTACGCCTCGGTTCATGTTTCTTAAGACGTTCAAGCATGTTACCATTTGGAGATCTGCCAGTTTTCTTAAGCCTAACATATAAAATCATTCATTCAAAACAAGAATAGACAAGTAATCAACACATAATCAACATCTAGGTTTCATTAGATCTAAGCAAACACAAGAGAGATCTAGCCTAGCATAGTAGAATTAAGATAAGAACAAAAGATAAACAACCAACACATAGACATATTGATTGAATTAAGAGTATACTTATCTCAATTACAATGCAAGGTCTCAAGGGTTTGGAACCCTTGAAAAACCTGTAAAAGAGGCACCAAAATCGTCTTTAGGGTTTCACCAAAACTTCTCTTCTTTTATGAAAAAACTAGAAAACTATATATAGGAAAATCGTCCTGACGGCGTCAAGAGTAAAATCTGACGCCGTCAACTCGCCGCCATACACTTCCTCGGACGCCCTAGATCCAATCGTGACGGCCTATGTGACGCCGTCACCACCTTCGGTAAATTAATCTTGGCCACTTTGACGCCGTCATAACTCCATCTGACGCCGTCACCAGCTACGGTAAATTATTCTTCATGTCTGACGCCGTCAAGAGCAAACCCTTGACGCCGTCACCTTGTATTTCCAGCTTGGATTTTTGGTACTTTGTCGTTTTCTTCACTTTATGCTCCAAAAACGTCCAAAATAGCCTCTTTTCCAGAATTCACTCTCCAAACACCTAAAATCACAAAAG
Source organism: Artemisia argyi (assembly GCA_030686995.1). Lineage (NCBI taxonomy): Eukaryota > Viridiplantae > Streptophyta > Magnoliopsida > Asterales > Asteraceae > Artemisia > Artemisia argyi. The sequence goes on along the minus strand of CM060706.1, from coordinate 169,207,795 downwards.
GAACGATTTAGGGTAATATTTGATCAAATAAATTCGGATTCGGGCTTAAATGACCCCCTAAAAACGGATCATTTTTCGCCTCATCACTTATTAACTGCTTATTAGCTTATTCCAAGGGCTTAGGTGATCAAATCTTGCTCATACTTGTTCAATTAACTTATTGGAGCCTGAATCATCCATAATGGGTCCCACACAAGCTCATTTGAGCTTATTTGCTTAGTTGGTCAAACAAAGTCAACAGTGGAGCTAATAAGCTTCCACAGTGCTTTTTGTTAAGTTATAAAATAGTTGTTTTTATAAAAGTTGTTTAGTTTTAGATATAAAATAGATTTGTAAAAGAAAAATCAAGAAAAACCAATATAAAAATAAGTGATAGTTTCTATTTAATATAATTTAATTTTAATTTTCATTTTTAGATTTTTATTAAGTAAGTTGTATTTTTATATTTTTATTAATTTCCTTTTATATTAAAGTATTTTTAGTAATTTTATTAGAATTTTATATTATCATTTGATATTTATTAGATTTAATAATAATTTTATTAGTAATTAATCAATAATTAAGTATTAAATAGCATATTTAGTTTTTATACAGAAACACCTAGTTTTTATATTTTTCCTAGCTTATATATATTATAAAAAATTTTTAGGAATTTTTATAGAATTTTTACTATTCATCTTGTAATTTTTATAATTTAAATAGTTTAAATAGTAATTAATTAATAAATAGAATAATAATTAGTAAATTAGTTTAAAAATACATAAAATAAACTGTTTATAATTTTTTAGGATTCCTGTGATGGTTAATTAGATTTATAAAAATCTTCTTAATTATCTAAGTCTTTTTAGTATTTATAATAATTTAAATCATATATATAGTTAATTAATAATTAAATAGTTAATAATTATTAATAATTAGATAAATAGTCTTAAAAATGTAATTTTATTTTTAAAATAAGTTTTATAATATTTTAGACTTTTAGAAATTTTAATTTTATTTTTCTTAGACTTATTTTACATTTTCTTATTTATTAGTGAATTATTAGATAATTAATAATAGTTATTAAATAATAATAATTAATTAAATAATTAGTAATTATAAAATAAAATATTTTAAGTTTATTTAATTTGCATTTAAGCCCCTAAGGCATGTAAATCACCACTTTAGTTAAAACCGTTTTTGTTTCGTACGTTTACGTAGAATTAAATTAAACGTACGCGTTTCTAGGTTTTAAACGTTTCTAAGTTATTTAGGTTTACGTAATCACTCATATAGTTTATCTAAGTTATTTTGTTTTATAAAAACCTTAGTGAAATCACTCACACACACTTATACCCTTTCCTGTTCATATTCACCTAATCACAGATTCGTTTTTAATACCATCACAACCTCGTTGGGACATTACGACCTGGGGAAACACTGTATTCCACGGAAGCATTCAGGCCTGATTAGTTTGACTTTTACGGTTGACCATTCACAAGTGGTTGACTAATAAAAGTTGACTAGTTTAGACCCAATCAACTATCCACCTACGCTTTTTGTACATATGCCGAAGGATAAGGCGAGGAACAAGATGATTGGTTTTAACGTTGAGAGAAAAGAAAGTGTGGACGTTTGTTACTTTATTTGTAACAAAAGTATTTGTTTATTGCATAATGGACGCATTGTCACATTCTTTATTTCATATGTTAAATGGAACATGGTTAAGTTATCAATTTTCTTATCATCTCATTTATCTACTTCTTTAAAATATTACCAGGTGTCAACGGGTCTCTAAGCTAGTTTCCAATATTTGATGCATCTATAAACAAAGAAAGTGGAGAATTGAAACTCTTAGAAAATAGATCCTTTGCAAAAAGTGAAGAAATGATTTCCACTCATAAATTGATGGAAATGAATTCTTCCATAATAATAATAATAATAATAATAATAATAACAATAATAATAACAACAACAACAACAACAACAACAACAATAATAATAATAATAATAATAATAATAATAATAAAATAAAAAATAAAAAATAATAATAATAATAATAATAATAATAATAATAATAATAATAATAATAATAATAATAATAATAATAATAATAATAATAATAATAATCCTTTGGTCAAGCCTGGTGCTGGTATACGCCTTATTGCTGTTGGTACTGTATGGAGAAAGCTTGTTTCTAAGGTAGCTTCTTCTTCTATTGGTAACTCTATGAATACTTATTTACATGACTTTCAATTTGGTATTGGTGTTCCTGGTGGTTGTGAGGCTGTTCTTCATTCTGTTAATAGGCTCGTTGAGTCTAAGGGTAACGAGGTTGGGCTTTCTATACTTTTGGTGGATTTTAAGAATGCTTTTAATCTTGTTGATAGGAGTGTATTACTTCAGGAAGCCAGGGCACGTTGCCCATCGATTGCTCCTTGGGTTGAGTTTTGTTATTCCCGACCTGCTAGGCTTTATTATGATGACTCTATCCTTTGGTCTTGTCAAGGGGTTTAACAAGGGGATCCGTTAGATCCATTGTTATTTGCCCTAGCTTTGCACCCTTTGATTCAAGCTATTAATCAATCTTGTGAGCTTACCCTTCAGGCCTGGTATCTTGATGACGGTACTATTGTTGGAGATACCCTTATGGTCGCTAAGGCTCTTGACATAATCAGAACAGATGGTCCGGCTCGTAGTTTGTTTTTGAATGTTGATAAAACTAAACTCTTCTTGCCTGTAGAGGATCCTAGAAGTAGGGTGGAGGGTGTTTTTCCTTTAAATATATCTCGCACGCTCAATGGTGTCAAACTTCTTGGGGGTTCAGTCAGTTTGGATGATAGTTTTTGCAAGGATTTGGTTTCGAAAAGGGTTTCTAAAACCATCACCTTAATGGAGGCAATCCGCAAACTTCATGATCCCCAATGTGAACTCCTTCTTCTTCGCAGTTGTGTCGGGGTTGCAAAATTATCTTATGCTTTGAGGACATGTTCGCCTTTACATTTATTAGAGGCTTAAGTTCAGTTTGATCAGGCGTTATGTGCCTCCTTGGAGAAGATTGTTACAGCTTCAGGGCCGGGATTTGGTGATTGGCAGTGGCAGTTAGCCACTCTTCCAATCAAGTTGGGTGGTCTTGGCATCATTTCAGTAGGCGACATCATCCAGTATGCTTTTCTCGCCTCCCGCATGCAATCAAGTGATCTACATGCCAAGATACTGTCAAAATCTAGTATTATCTCTCATGGTTCTTCTTTTCAGTATGCTCTTGATACTTTCAACACCATTTGCAACATTGACTTGCTTTCTATAACCACTTGCGCTTCTGCCCCCCCATATGATGAAAACATTAGCAAAGTGTTACTTTGGTTTCATTGAGAAAGTCCTTGTTGCTAAGTACTCGCTAAGTCCACGACAAATGGCTATTCTCAGTTGTATACGCGCCCCGCATGCACAGGATTTTCTTTTCACCATCCTTATTGACGGTTTGGGACAAAGGATGAACCATCGCCAATTTCGATCTGTGTTGTGCTATAGGCTTGCTATACCTATGTTCTCTGAAGGTAGCCTATACCCGAGTTGTAATGTGCATCGTATGGACCAATGGGGGGATCATGCAGTTCATTGTTCTAGTGAAGTGGGTGTGAAGTTCAGTCACAATCTGGTGCGTGATATTCTTGTTGATATATGTTCCAAGGTTGGGATTATGGTGCGTAAGGAGGCTCCTATGGGTTTCCTTTCGGAGGATGGGAAGGAGCTACGTCCTACAGATCTTTTACTTTATAATTGGCTCCATGGTAAATATGCATGTTTGAATGTGACTGAAATCTCTCCGTTTGCTGGTGTGGGGGCGACTTCATGGTCTCCTGGGGTAGCTTTGTATAACGCCGTAGAGAAGAAAAAGAGGAAGTATGCATCTAAATGTGAGGACAGTGGATACAAGTTCATACCACTTGCTTTCTCTACATTCGGAGAATTTGATGCGGAGTCTCTGGATACACTTTCACGTATTAATTCTATTGCCAATAGCCACGCAAACAATTCTAAGAGTGGTGTTTTTATTTTTCATAGAATAAGCTTTTGTATTCAGAAAGGAGTGGGAGCACAACTCGTGTCTAGACTCCCATCCAACTTTGTGTAAGCTTATTTTGTATCTATGAAATAATATATATATATATATATATATATATATATATATATATATATATATATATATATATATATATATATATATATATATATATATATATATATATATACTAGATTTCGATGCCCGCCCGATGGGCGGGCATGACTTATAATTATTCTTTTGATGGTATTAGTTAGGTGTTAGTTAACGGATTTTTTTTAGAACGGGGAGCTTCTCTAATATTTTGATGGTATTACGTTATTTGTTTTTTTAAGGATTTTGAGCTTGATGTACATGTAAATTGTTAATGGTGTTTTTTAAATTTATTTAAGAGGTTTATTTTATTTTATTTATTTATTTATTTTTTATTTTTTTGCATTATGTATGTGGTGTGTTTCTTTCGGTCTTTGTAAGTGAATGATAAATCGGATGTGTTGCATGCATAAACATAACTTTATCTTTTGATGTACTACATAGTCTACATTGTTGTATAATACACATTATATAATATAAACATTTCAAATACATGTTAATTAATTATGTAGAGTGGATTACAATTGTATCTTTTTCTACAATAAAGCTTGCAAAATGTGCTCATATGATACAACCCTGGTGCAATACTTGAGTATCTTGGTGGCGCCGATTAAAGCATTGAGTTGAGCTTATGGTAACAAAGGTTGGTTCATTCCTCCATTAGTAAACTCAAACGCCACGTTTAATAAGTTCTCCTAAAACTGAGATGCATTAAGCATGTGTCGTGTGCAATACATGTGTATCAAGTTATTAACCTCATGTATTAATAGTTTGATTAGTGTGCTTGTCTAAAGTTGTGGGTCAATACAAATATAAAATATTCCTAGAGGTTGGTCAGCTTCATTACATTGGTAGCAAGATCTAAGAGTTTAATACTATCACCTCATGCAACCAAGTTATGAGAATAATGTCAATGTGATTAAAAAATGTCATAACAAACAACCTAAACACCTCATATTACATGAAATAAGCAATCCGACATAACCCATTTATAAATGTTATAGGAAGTTTCAATAAGCTATCCCAAACAACGGTTTTGGTTCTTTGTTACATCCTTATCTAGGTAGCAGTCGCTTATTGTAGTGCAACATTAATGCTCAAAATATATATACTTCTTGTAACATGGCTATCTAGTGTGATTAGATGTCTTAGGAGACTTTATGCAAATGATTTTACAGGAAGCATTGATGTCATTACTCTTAAGTAATATCCCAGCTAATGAAAACTAATGAATTGTATTAAATTGTGGGTACCTCTTTCAAAAAGCATTGATGCCTTTTATACCCAGGGCGCAACCTGTTAACATAACCAAAATATGAAATATTTCAAATTCAATTATTGTAATAACTGGAAGTTATAAGGTCAATGACTTTTAACATATACATTATCATGTATCAAGAATTGTAATAACGGTCTGTCGGTCTCAAATATGACTCTCTTTTAAACTTGCATCCACCTCCTGTCATCCGTTCATTTAAAGTTTTGCCAGTCAAAGAAAATAATTTAGTGAATATAAAGATGGAAATGATTTTATTAATGGGACGGTTTAGATTGGTTAACTATTAAACACTTTTATTCACTTTTTAAATAAATAGTCACTTATGTCGTCTAATAACCATGACCATGTAATAACTGTCTATACCCATGACCATGTATAATGAAATAAAACAAATATACTGTGGATGAGATGTGAAGTGCTCTAGCCTGCACATTTTCTTCATATCAAAACAATGTGAATGCAGAATGAAAAAGTACGCTGTATAGGAGTTTAGTAAGATTAAGTTGATGTGTTGCGTTTATGAAACTGGTTCATTATTTTCTGCTTCATCATCTCTATAATATTTTTTTAACCCCTAAGAAGTAGAAACAAAATTGCCAATGTAAAAGAGTAGGTCGCAGCACTAAATATCAGTACATGTAAATGGAAACTTATATGCAGCACTAAGTGTCACTACATGTAAACACAAACTTTTATTTCTTTTGGTCGTAAACTTTGAAACTCAAATAAAATTATACAAAAGAAAACTGACCAACGCAGTTGACCCGTTATAGCCCTCTTAACGCCACAAAGGGTTCAGTCCACAATCCTTCCTGTAAATTAATTTCGTAACATTGAAGATCATGATCATTAGAGTACAATCAAACAGTGTAAAAATAAGTCGTTTAATTCTACACTGTAAAATAGATATACACAACCATGCGTGTGTATACGATATATGTTTTTATAGGTACCTTAATATATCCAAGAAATGACTTTTTGGCAATCCACCCTGTCCATTTAGAGTAGTATCAATAACATTAGGATTGGAATTTGATGCCCGAGCAGCAACACTTGCATGTTCCCATGCCTGAAGAGTTTCATAATCAGGTACTTCCAAATCTTTTATTCTCATGTTGAGATGATCTGTAAAAGGCTTCAGTTGTACCTGCATTTTAATTCAAATGAGTAAGGATTGATAGGCATAAGCATGAATATAAGTGTTGCAACTAAATTCAACCCAGTTAAAAGATTTAGTAGACATTAAGGAGTGTTTGGATGGGCGTTTTGAAAGTAACTATGTGAGATACATTAATGAGCAGTAAATCTTTAATAGAAACACATGTAGAAATACTGTTTGATTGTACTTTTGTTGTTTGCAGTTATAATAATAAGTTATTTGATTATCCAAAATGATTTAATCAGTTCAAACACGCAATACAAATAATACTTAATCTAAGGCAGACTACCAATTCATTTGAAGTGGATCGAACCACCTTCACACTGATTTTTCTGCATTATGAAATGAAGAAACACCTAGCGCATTGATCTTTATGCATTATCTAACCACTATTAATTTTTTTTAATGCCAAAAGACATTCTTACAACATACACCATTTGAACTTTAACTTGACGATAAAATACGTGATAGAAATAATTCAAAAAAAGACTAAACCTTTTCCCACACTTTGGGGATTTGGGCATTAATATTGCTGGGTTTTTTTTTTTTTTTTTGTTGTCTACTTGATCTTTGAGCTTGTTCCTCATGTGGTGAAGTCTATATCTTACCACATAATTATCTACAATAGATAGATGGCTTTGAGAGCTTCTAAAGTGAGGTGTATTATGCGCATTCAAAACGTATATCAGGTAATTTTTAAGTGTGGAGTGTCAGGAGCAGCCTAAAATGAACCATATTTTACTCTAATAGTATACATGGAATCAAAATGGGTTCTATATAAATAATGAGTGTTTACTGTCAATGACGTTACGATGTCCGACATTGTTGTTTGTCCACCATCATTTTCGTTAAATATTAAAGTTACAGAAATCAAATACACATGAACCCATGGATGTGGCACAACTTGTTTAAAAAAAACATGCCACTTCAATTCTTCAAACACCGCAAAATCGGCGGGTGGGTCATGGGTCAAATAAGTTTGGGTTAAAAAAGGATCCAATTTGGGTGGACACATAAAACACTTACTTTTCCATTATCAAATATCTATAAACTGACAATGAACTAAACTTGACTATAAAAACAATATTATTAAAATGATAACCTGAATCTTTGAATAAAAATGAATCTTTGAAGGTTATGTGAATGAATTTATGATGACTTTTAACATTTGACCTATTCTGTTTTAGGTCGTGAACCTCACATATGTAACAAACTTCTTTTTATGTACTTAGATTGTTGTAGCCTAATTCGAAAATTAAAGTGCCCTTTTTTATGAATATACATTACTAACCTTTAAGGATGCGAGCAGAACAATAGTCATATCTTTACTTTTCAATATTTTCCTAATTGATTGATCATGCGATATCCATCCACAAACGATACTGCTACAATGATAGTTCTTATCAAACTCCGTCGCACTTGCATTTAAACTTTTCAGTAACCTGTCCTCATACTGAGTAATAAGATTGGAAATGGGCAGTATTGGGCACAACTGAACAAGTGGCAATTAATTCAAAACTACATAAGAAAGATGCTCTAGCAACCAATTTTTTTAAAATAAAAATTAAATAAATTAAAAAAAAAAAAAAAAAAACAAACTGTATATTTGCTAAAAATATACCAGCTTTGGAGGGTCATAAATAATTTCGTTGCCAAAGCCACATATGTCATGCAGACAATATTCTGAGAGAATCATATGCTCCCAAGCACCAAAACCAAGCATGTTATTAGGATCCATGTGTATTCCAAAGATGCATTGTCGTTGTCCCTTATTTTATGGTGCATTTAGGTATTTAGATGTTCCTGTGTACTCGTGGTAGAAAACCTCTGCACCCAGACTGTGATGGATAATCTGTAGCTAAAAACAACATAATAAATTCTCAATATTGAAATGTTAGCGAATAGTGATATATTTAGTGCTGATAAGTGGGAAGAAAAGAAGAGCAACAACATACCTCGCCACATGAGTTATAGATATCAATATGGCAGTCCAAGGTAGCAAAATCAAGTCAAGAAAAATTTGGTTACGAAGAATGCTTTAGGGAATAACACTACAATGATCCCCGCCATAATCCCTGCATAATAGAGGATTTACTTGAAGAATTTTTTTCACTCAAGCTTTATATGAGATCAAAGAGGCAAAAGTAGCTACCTTTCTTCCAATATTAAATGCAAAAGCGAATAAGAATGAGGTTCTCCTAACATAAGCTGAACCATATATCTTTTTCACAGATTTCAGACGACCTTATTAGATTAGGGGGTGTTTGGGTATCTCTAAAAGGGACTTAGTTGCTCCTATTCCCTTAATGCTATGATATAATCAGATGTGATAATTTCATGTCATCATTTAGAAAGGTCTAATAATGACACACTAATTCGTTAAATGATAGAACTCAAATTAAATGGTAGATAGCAAGCTAACCTTCTTTATGCGAAGAACATGAAAGAAGAAGAGCTGAATGAGTGATAACACGTAAATTATACATGTTTTTAGGCGTGTTTTATGCATCATAATTGGCCATATTTGTACGTATTTCTTACTTAATCGTGGAAAAGTGTTTGTACAAGCAAATGTAGCCAAAAACAGGAAAAAGTGATGAAAAGATGAAGAAATGAAGTAAAGGTGCATAATAGGAGATTTTCGAGAATGAAACAAGTGAAGAATCACACAAGGACTCAAGGATTTGATAGATTCAAGATTTCTACGTTCATATGTCAAGATAATATCAAGTTCTATAAAAGGAATTAGCACCAAAGTGGAAGAGAATGCATGCGACGAAGAACGATAAAGAAAAAGACAAAAATTGCATGCAGGTTCAATCCAACCGTTCGGTTGGAGCCCGCAACCGAATCGGTTGGAGTTGACCTGAAGAACCAACCGATCGGTTGGAGCAAATACCGATCGGTTGGATGGTGGCTGTTTTTACAAGATTGCATTTATTAGCGTTTTTACTCCTCATTATCATGGATGGATGATAATTTCTCACTAATAACTTCTTAGGGGACGTTTTTACTTGATAATTAAGTGATTGGAGGCTATATAATGACCTCTAGGCTTGCAACCAAAGTGTACCACAAAAATCCTAAGTTATAACTTACACCAAGTTATTACTAACTTAATATTTTCTCACCCGAAAGGTTGCTACAGCAGTAAAAACGTCCAGGAAACTTTGAGTTAGAGTCTCAATAGTTTGGTTAAGTGTGTGGAGTTGTTTATTGTAGTTGGTAGTCGATTGGAGGCGTGTGGTTGCTATAGTTCCACGGTTTTAGTTCTTGTAATTCTCAAGCTAGGTACATCTTATTTCTTACAATGAATTCTTGTTACTTTAAATATAATGAATGTTTTGTTTACTACTTGTGTTTTAATATGATTGATATGGAGTGATTTGGTTTATACTTGTGTGAATGATGTAGTTAGTCATGGAGTATTCTTTATTTAAAAAAGGTGATGCATGAAAACTCTTCTTAATTTATGAGTTTGTTGGGATAATATCTAATCTTGCTTAATTTGTTGATAAAAACATCTTTGGGGAATATTCGCCGAAAGGGTTTTCTAAATGTTTTTATTCCAAAAAATTAGTGCACAAATTAGTATGGGATATGGTGTGTGACGAGCATCATGTCTACTCTTTAAAATGGATTTGAGAAGATTTCATCACGAAATTAGGCCAAAAGGATTCGTATGAATTCATAAGCAAAGAATTGCTTTTAAACAACATTGAGTTAATGGAATTATTATTCTAGTTGTCTTAAGCCAAAAGGAAGTAACTAGATGATTGAATTCTAGTAATGGTTTAACATGATAAACACCATTGATTGTTAGTCATTTATATAAAAGTTGTGCATCATAACAAATTTACACTAAGATTAACATGAATACTCCAATTGATTGATTGTGGCATTTCACACAAATATATGTTTTAGTTTTATTGTTTCTTGAATAATTGAATTTTCGATATAAAGGATTGGCAACCTTTTTATACAAACTAGTTTTCTAATACTTTGAATCATAAATCCCTTGGGACGATCTCGACTTACCCACCTTTACTAAAACGGACGAGTATGCTTGCTCGTATGTGTTAAATAGTTAATCGGTAATCGTGTTTATAAATTTTAAAACTTGTACACACCGTGAGCGCATCAAGTTTTTGGCGCCGCTGCCGGGGATTTAATTAGATTTCTTAGTTTTTAGTTGTTTTTCATAAAATTCGATTTGGTAAAGCTAAAAAGTAAAAAAAATAAAAAAAAATAAATAAAAATAAATTTGGTTGATCAATCCAACCGAACGGTTGAATGAATCGGTAAATTTTTTTTTTTTTTTAGTTTTTGTTTTTGTTTTTGTTTTGTTTTTGTTTTTGTTTTGTTTTTGTTTTTGTTTTGTTTTTTTTTATGTTTTATTATTATTTTCAATTAATAGTTATTTAATGTTAGTTAATTTGGTTATGATTAGTTTTAATTGTTTTAAGTTAATTTTCATTAATTAAAGGTTTTAATTAAGTTTTATGATTAGTAATTAATGTTTTTAATAAGTAGTTAATTAAGTTTATGAGATTAATTAGTCATTTAAAGTTTAGGATAATGAAAATTTTTTAGGAATTAAAGTTTTCTTTTATGTTTTTAATTAAGAATTAATAATATAATAAATATAGTTTAAGTTTAATTGAGTCACTAGAATAAAAGTCATTTGTAATTAAATTTTTAAATTTTAAGTTTTAATAAAAGTATAAAAAAAAATTCAGGTTCAAAGAAACCGATCGGTTACAGCCCGTAACCGATCTGGTTGTTTTTTGTGTTTGATCCAACGGATCGGTTAGAGCCGAAACCGAACGGTTTCTCGCCTCGGATTTAATTTTTTGAAAATTTTATTTTGAGTTATTTTTGAGTTTTTGTAGCTTTGGCTTGTTAATTTATTAGGTATTATTTCATTTTAAGTTTATTTTGATTATAACTAATCACAATGCTAATGATTTGGTTGTTTTGTTGATGGTTATGTTATAGTTAGTAATTTGCTTTAGTGAATGTAGAGGTTAAGTCAATTTTCGGAGTACTTAAGGAACTTGGAGGATATGTTCAAAGATTCGGGTGATCCTTTGGAGAAATTGGAAAGCATGCTGGAGAAAGCGAAAAAGGATTTTGGAAAATGGAGAAGTAGTTGGGGAGAATGATGTTTGTTTGCCTAAGGAACTTAAGAAAAGGGTGGTTGTTTTCACAAGAGCTCCTTCTAAGAAGTATGATGCCCCACACATGAGGTATTCTACACCTTGTGCGGTGGAAGGGATCAATGCTATGGATGCGGAACTTAATATGGAGTATGGGGACAACTATATAATGGAGGATGTTCTAGACAAGCTTGGTTTTGTTCGTCTTGACTATGAGGATTATGGAAGAAAGAAGGTTAAGGATGTGAAAGTGAATATTCATGGACACATTTTAAGGTTGACTTTGTTGTTCTTGATTATTGCAATTCTGATGAACCGGAGATAGTTTTTGGTAGGGAATTTCTTGTGACTACCAAGTGCACGGTGGACTTTGCACTTAGTGAGTTAAGGATTAATATAGCTGATTTGGAGGAAGAAAAAGAAGTGGATGTTATGATAGCGGAGTTATGTGAAGGTATGGAAAATAAAAAGGAAGGAAAGGAAGAGGTTTGTAAGATGGGAAAAGCGAATAGGAAGAAAGGAACACTAAACAAACTTACCCAACCCTCCAACCCAAAAGTAACTAATTCCACATCATCATCATCATCATCATCATCACTACCTAGTACACCACCAAATTCACCAAAAGTTACTCAACCTTTAACTAATGAACAAAAAGAAGCGATATTGGAGAATTTAGAAGAAAAGATTCAGGAACTCATGGAAAAGAAACCGGTTATTGAGGTTTTGAATGATTACATGACCTATAGGAAGAATTTGGATTCGGTCATGATGGCAAGGTCAAGGTTGGAAGATACAACATTTTATGAAGTTGAAAGAGAGAGGATAGTAGAAAATAGGCTTCCTAAGAAGATGAGTGACCTGGGAAACTTTGTCTTACCAATTAAAGTGAACGGGACTACTACAATGTATGCGTTGGCCGATACGGGGTCAAGTGTTAGTGTGATGCCTTATCCGTTGTACCAAAGGTTAGGACTTTGTAACCCACAACCTAACCAATCAAACCTTACAATGGTGGATAATTCGAAAGCTAAGCCTATGGGAGAAGTTAAGAATGTACGTGTTCAAATTGGCTACCAAGCATTTTTGTGTGATTTTCTTGTGCTAAACATTCCGGTTGATAAGGAGTTACCAATTTTGTTGGGGAGACCTTTCTTAAGAACATGTGGGGCAATAATAGATATGGGGCATAGAACCATGACCATTAATGATGGAATTCTTAAGCATACTTATTATCCTAAGCCTAGGAGAGGAAAGAGAGATAGTATGGATGAAGATGTAGAGGATTACTTTGGTTGTTTTGAAGTTGGAAGAGATGAAGAGGGTAGGCCAAAGTATGGGCCATTGACACCTAGTTTCTTTGACATTGAGGATGAAATGGAAAGAGCTCATGCTATGGAGGCTTTCTTTAACCCGTTTAAAAATATTTTTGTGTTTAATAAACTTACAGATTTTCTTGGATCATTACCGGTTCCACTTAAAAATTTGGAGTGGGGACCCGATGGACCTAGCAACTACAAGAAAGAAAAAGGAGATGGAGAATGGCATGTCAATTTTGATATTGTATGCCCAAGCGGAAGAAACTTTGCTAGGAGGTTCAAAACACAAAAGGCAAATCAGAAGATATCGGGAAAGTACCAAAGTAAAGGCATTCTTAGGAATGAATATTTTCAAGGCTAAATGAGCAAGAGGAGCAAGTTTCAAGAATAAAGCACTTCTTATGCTAGTTTGTTTGATTTTACTTTTATGCAATTTTCATTTTAAGTTTTATGGTTAAGACTATTTATCTATTTATCTATTTAGGTTTGATGTCTTATGTTATGTTTAAGTCTTAATAAGAGTTTGAGTTTTAAGTTTTTAGTTGAGTTATTTAGTATTTAGTTTTTTTTAAGAGTTAATAGTTCTAGACCAATTTTGGTAGTGTGGTGGAAAATTTACATACAAAAAAAGGTTTTAGTTAAAAGTAAACACATTAGTTACTTGTATCAAGTGTTGGATCGATATACTCTGACCAAACTACTTTGTAGCTTGTAAGGTTTTAACAATCTTGAATAACTCAAAACAGTTAATATTGAAACAATGATATTACTTTGTAAAGTGTGCGGAATCTACTAACACAAAGCTAAGAAGAACTTTGTTAATATTAAAACAACTCTTAAACCTGCCTCTCTAATTACAGGTTCACTAACAATCTACTAACAATCCCTAACTTTACTAAAATCGTTTTGTGAAAACTTTGTATGACTTCGTACCTCTAATACCATCATAAGGCTCCTTATATAGATAACCTTAAGTCGGTTTACAATATCTACTTGAATGACAAGTAATTATCCCTAACTAATTCTAGAATATTCATACAATATTACATAATAATCCTTTAATCAATATTGCATTTAAGTCCTTGTTCTTCGAAGTACTTTGAATAATCTTCAATAAGTAGTAGTACTTTGACGTTGATCAGCACATTGACAATTTAGCAATACTTTGACTTTCATATCCCAACAATCCTCCCCTAACTTGAACTCCACTTGCTTGATTTCATGTTTCTTTGCTTTCTTTGATCTTTAAAATCTTTATCATTCAGAAAGATTGTTTCTTTATCTCTTTTCAATCCTGTATGTCAAAGTGCTCTTGATCATCATCTTCTCAGCAACTTAGCAACATTTTGACAAAGTGTACATCAAATCTTGTTAAAGTTCATACTGTTCTCATCACTTCCAGATGTGTTAATTTCTGTGAGAGGTGAATCTTTGAACTTTTAATGGATTTTGATGTCTCTTTACCAAAGCCATTAACTCTGGAGTAGCCAATGTTTAGGTTAGAACAACCATGGTACATTGATAACCATATGATTTTTAGCAAATCATCAGCTATCAACGGATTTGAGTAGTCTTTACCAATAGCCGTTTGCTTTTGGACTAGTTAGTTCTTTGATTTCAACCATGGTGAACTAATTACCATAAATGGTTTCCACAGCCTTTACTACAAGCCATTTTCTTGTGGGCTAGTCAACTCTTCACTTTTACAGATATGGTGAGTTGAATACCATACAATTTTTAGTAAATTGTCAACTAAAAACGGATTTGATTATCACATCAGAGCCGTACCCTCATGATGAGTCAAACTCTTTCTTGTCTGTTAAACATGGTGAGTTGATTACCATTTGTTGTGCAGTACAAGTACTAACACCATGTTTTTCTCTTCAAATCCTTTTATTTACTTCATCTTAAACATCAAAAACTTTTATTTTTATTTTACAAAGGACTTATACTTGTTTTATGCAGCAAGCAGTACTTTGGTAAAGTACTGTTTGTCTTGTAGTACTTTGAGAAAAATACTTATTATTCAAAACAAATCATACCAGTATTTTGCAATATTATTCTTCTGATTTAGTCCACCTGATAAATAGCTTAATCACCATAAAGCTACTTCAGTCTCATCTTCAAGCTCCATTCCATGATCCAACATCCTGATCATAAGTTCTCTTATCAGAGGATATCATCTTTCAGCTAACATGTGAATCATGGTACCATCTTCCATCTCAAGTGAATGAACTCCTGATAACTCAAAGAATCTCCATCTTGTTATCTCCTAGTTTTCTTGATCATTCCACAGAGTATCATCACTTGTTTCTTCTGTTTCCCATATGGTTATTAAATCTCCAAGTAAGATTAATCCCACTCCTGTTGCTTCAATATTCTCATAGTATGTCTGCACTTGTAAATATAAGTTGTATAGATCTTCTCTGTCAATTGTGTGCAGAACATCCCATAACATATTAAACACTGTGAAGCTTTCATCTTCTCTGTTGAACATAAGATAATTCCCTTCTTTTGATTCAACCACAGAGAATGAGATAATCTTTGATTTCTTTCCAGAGTCTTCTGTTTTCTTGTTTTCAAAATCAACCACTCTGAAATAATTCTTCAGTTCATCAATTGTATCTTCATGTATCATTTTAAGCTTCTTTGATAATTGATCATCTTGAACTGCTTTCTTCCTTTTCAACTTTCTTTTCTTAGCTTGTTCCTTCCTTATATCTTCTAACTTCTTTCCCTTATCAACATCCATGGGCACAAAACTTTCTAACTCTTTCTTAATAGACTCTTGTACTTCATCCCATAGAGCTTTTACTTCTGGATATCTTAACTTCTGTAAATTCTTGTATCCTCTTCTTTTCAAGAAACTAATCATCTAGTTTCTTTCTTGAGCAATAGTCATGGGCTTTCTTGTTACAGCAACTGGCTTCTTTATTTCTTCCAAGTACTCTGCATCATACACAGCTTGTTGCTTTCTAGAAATCTCTTCATTCTTTGCTACCTCTATTTCTCTCAGTTGTGCAAGAGCAAACTTCTTCTTTTTCTTCTTAATCTACTTCTGCTTCATGATCCCTTTTCCTTTGTCTTTAGGATCTAATTCTTTAGATTCAGAAGAAGACTTAGAAACTTGTTGTGTAGGCTCAGAAATATGTATACCTCCTGAAGGTCTATCCAAATTGAACATTATCTGAGCTATAGTCTCATCATCACTTGTTGTATGCTCCTTGACTTCTTCTTGATGTATAGGATTAGAAGGACCAGCTTCATCTTCAAAAGTCTTTGTAGAAGGTCTAGCTGTAGAAGTTCCAATTCCATCAATATCCATAGCAACAGTACCTTGCACATCAGTACCTTGCAGACCAGTACTTTCATCAACAGTACTTTGAACATCAGTACTTTGAATGTGAGTACTTTGAATATTTTGTTCTCCAGCATCTTGCTCAACAACTTCTTCTTAAACAATATTCTCATCCTCTTCAATCTTTTTCTCTGGCACAAAATTCAGAGGTTCTTCTGGATAATGCCAAAGATGAGCATCTTCTGAATATTGAACCCTAACATCATCTTCTTTCAAATTATCATCTTGATTCCTCCCCAATTTGAAAGATGATGACTTCTTATGACTCTTCTTGGACTTAGAAGCTTTCTTGGCTGATTTAGACTTTTTCTTTTGAGATTGTTTCTTTTCTTTCACATAAAGCCTAAAATTCTTTACAAGTGGCCACACAAACCTCTTTAACCTTCTGAACTTGTTTCTCAACCGTTTAATCTCTGCAGTCTGATTATCCATGACTTTCTTCATCCTAGTTAACTCTCTAGTCAAGGCATAATTGCCTAAAGGACCCTCAATTCCCTCATCTCCTCCAGGTGTTTGAAACCTACCTATGGAAGTATAATCATTGGGAGAAGGTACTGGAGTAGGCTCTGAAGTAGTACCTTGTAGAGAAGTACTTTGTGGAGAAGTACCTTTCGAACCTAATAAACCCTAGGTCGTTTGTAACAGTATTTTCAAGGGTTTTCACCTCTTAAAACCTTTCATGTTCAATTAAGATAAGTCTTCTTTCAATTCATTTAATATGTCTATGTGTTGTTTGAATATATCTTATGCTTGTCTTGATTATAACATGTTAGGCTAGATCTTTCATGTGTTTGCTTAGATGTAATGAAACCTAGATGTTAATAGGTTGATTGCTTGTTTATAGTTGTTATGGATGAATGATTGGTCCCGAACGGTCAACTAAGTTTACTAGGTGATGATCAACCAAGTCAAACGTCAAAAACCAACTAACCAAGGAGTTTAGGGAATCCCCGGGTCGTTATGTCCCGACGAGGCGTGCAATTGTATTTGTAAACGTTTTAAATGATCGGGTGATTAATCAGGAAGGCCAGGAATTTGATTATTATGATTACACTATGAGATTACCTTTGGTAGCATCCTAACAGTAGGTATATAATCCTGAGTTTTTGGTATCCCATCAAGTGAATTCTCTAAGATAAGTTGAACAAATCTAGGATACATCAAGAAAGGTGATCCAGCCTTAATATGTGCAATCATACCATCAAGGATCATGTAGGAAAAGTTGAATGGCTAATTGGTAACAAGGCCAACTAATGCAGTAGCTATGGCATGTCCAAATTGATTCCAAGCAGTACTTTTGGGACTTAAGCAATGAAGCAAAACATGAATAAGATGTTTCCAATGAGGACTTACCATTGCTTTCTGAAAAGTAATCCTGTTCAAAGGACTTTCATACCCAATATCTCTCAGTGCATCCCAAACTTCTTGTTTAGCAAACAAAACAGAGCCTCCCTCATCATCAAATAGCAAAACTTCCCTGATTGTTGCCTCAGTAACACGGATGGCTCTCCCAGCAACTGTAGCATGAATAACATCTTCCCCATCTTCTATCTCAGCCCTAGCCGTAGCCCAAAACGCTTGTATCCAAGGTCCAATAATTTCTGGATTTACTAAGAGTGAGTAATTGATGGTGGTTCCGGTGAGAAAATCAATGATTCCATGAAAGTCAATGTTCCTCCGTGTTTTCTCAAGGTTTGCAATCATGTTGTGTTTGGTGATGGTTGGTCGGTGTGCCATTGCGATTATGATTTGAGAGGAGAATGGTAATCGTTGATGAACTTGGTGGATTTGATGAATAATAGACGTGAATGAATACGGGTGTATAAATATGAAAAAGATATATGTAAAAAGGGATAATATATAAAGAATCACGATGAATTAATTATTTTACCGTTATTTTTGGAAGTTATCTTCCCCATATCTTTCGAAAGTTTGTTACCCGGATTTTTGACCGTTGGAACAGTATCCTGACACGTCAGTGTACCCTTCAGATCACCAAGCAGTACGTTCCATATAACATGGAGCAGTACTTTCAGCTGTAAAACAAAGCAGTACGTTGGACAAAGTACTTTCCAATCAAAATATCTGTAGTGTTGACTGTTTGACTAAAATATCTATTGAAAGTCAACTCAAGATAATTAATATCTTCCAAAATTAATTCCCAAAGCTACCAAGGCAAGTAGAATTGAATGAGCTTCATTAATTACCCTTATAACTTTTCTTGCCTATACAAGTAACTTTCCATCAACACATCTCTTTCATCAACACTTGAAATATTCTCACAAAACCCTAGTTATCAACATGAGTCACTTCCCATTGGTGTACATCTCTTCTGATTCAGATGGCTCCACAGATTCAGAGATCATCTACTATTCTGACTCTGACTTTGATGATGATGCAGGATGGAGTGGCTACTTTCCTCCGGATGTATCAACCTCTTCCATCACTGATGCATCAAGTACTACCAATCAAAAACCAAATAAAAAGGTGTCTGTCCCTGCTCCTAGTTCTTCTTTGGCAAATGAACTTCCACATGCCTTGACCCAAGCCCTTGAATCAGCCATAAAGAACATGAAGTGGCTTGCTCCAAGAAAAGAGAGACCTCCCAAGCAAGTACTTGGCCTGGCTTGCCCAAGGAAGCAAGCTTCTTTTGATGACAAAAGAAAGATTGCTCAAAAGGGAAAGCAAAGCTATCAGGGTAAAGGAAAAAGGCCAATGAAGTAGGGGTGTGTTGGGTAGGGTAGGTAGGTGTGGTGAAGGGTGTTTGTGGTAGTTCTTTGTTTGTCTTTGTTGTGTCTTTGTCATGGTTGTCTGTATATCTTGGACTTATGAATGTAACCTCTGAATATCAATGAATAAAAATCTTTTCCTTTGAATGATACATGTAGCCTCCCCTCAATTAATGATTAACTACTAATGCCTCCCCTCAAAAATAGCTTAATTATTAATCATACCAATACTCACAACTAAAAAAGTAAATCTTGAAACATCAAAGCCCTTTGTGAGCAGATCTGCTACATTATCATCTGTATGGACTTTAACCACATTGATAAGCCTATGCTCATAGCAGTCTCTGATAAAATGATGTCTGATTTGAATGTGCTTTGTTTTGGAATGATAGACTGGATTCTTCACAATACAAATGGTACTCTCATTATCAATGTTGATAGGAGTATTCTTGAAATTGAATCCATAATCCAAAAGCTGATTTTGCAACCAAAATACTTGTGCACAACAACTTGCAGCAGCTACATACTCTGCTTCTGTGGAAGATGTTGCTGCAATTGTTTGCTTTTTGCATTGCCATGAGACTAATCTACTTCCAAGATACTGACACCCTCCAGTTGTTGATCTTCTATCATAGTTGTCACCAGCATAATCACTGTCTGAAAAAGCTTGTAGAAGAAAAAGGGACTCTTTAGGATACCACAATCCTAGCTTAGGTTGTTGCCTAAGGTACCTAAAGATCCCCTTGACAGCATTCAAATGTGATACCTTGGGATAAACTTGATGTCTTGCACATAAACACACAGTAAAAGTAATGTCAGGCCTAGATGCAGTTAAGTACATTAGACATCCAATCATAGACCTGTATAATTTGACATCAACATCTTCTCCTTCTTCATCTTTTCCCAAAGGCTTGTTAGGATCAACAGGTGTGGATGCTGGCTTGACAGTTGTGAAGTTAAATCTCTTAAGAATATCTGCAACATACTTATCTTGACTTATAAAGATTCCACTGCATGATTGTTGCACTTGAAGTCCTAAGAAGAATGTTAATTCTCCCATTGAACTCATCTGAAATTCTTTTTGCATAAGATCTTCAAATTCCTTCACCATAGATTGCTTAGTAGCACCAAAAATAATATCATCTATATAAACTTGGACAAGCCTAATATCCTTTTTATCTCTTTTGATAAACAAAGTCTTGTCAATAGCCCCTCTCCTGTAACCATGTTGTAATAGAAAATTTGAGAGTCATTCATACCATGCTCTAGGAGCTTGATGAAGGCCATACAGAGCCTTGATAACCTTGTAGACTTTGTTTGGATGTGCAGGATCTTCAAAACCAGGAGGTTGTTTAACATAAACTTCCTCTGTGATAGTGCCATATAGAAAAGCACTTTTAGCATCCATCTGATATACAGGAAATCCCATATAAGATGCAAAAGCCAAAAATAGCCTTATGGCTTCAATCCTTGCCACAGGATCAAATACTTCATCATAGTCTACTCCTTCTTCTTGTCTATATCCTTGAGCTACTAACCTTGCTTTATTCTTAATTACATTCCCTCTTTCATCTCTTTTAACTCTGAAGACCCATTTTGTTCCAATCAGTCTCTTACCATCAGGTAAATCACATAGTACCCATACTTCTTGAAGTTTAAACTGTAAGAGTTCTTCTTGCATAGCTTCAACCCAACTCTCCTTGGCTAATGCTTGTTTTATTGTTTTAGGTTCTTCTTGAGACAGAAAGCAAGCAAATAAATACAATTTCTGATCCTTCTGATTCACCCTGTTCTGCTTGTAAATAAAGCTAAGTAAAGAAGTATGTTGTTGAGACATATTCTTAGCTTTAGTTCTTGTAAGTACACCTAAATTAGAAGGTCCAATTATCTTACTGATAGGATGATCTTTGTGAATTCTTAGAGTAGGAGTTGGTGGTACTTCAAGATTATCTTCCAAATTTGTGAGGTCAGGGTCTTCATTAGAATCTGAGAAAATGCCTTCTTGTTCCAATTCATCATCAGTATCTTCTAAGGCAGGCATGGTTGGATCATGTAAATCATCAGCATTCTTCCAATTTGAAGTATCTAAGACTTGAGAAGTACTTTCAAATGGATCAGCAGTACTTTGGGGTAAAGTACTGTCAATGCCTTTAGCCTTCTTCTTTTTTGCTTCATAAGCTCTTCTTTGATCATCTTCATAGGATTTGGCAATTGTTTCTTGAAGAAGCATCCTATTAAGCTCATCTTGGATAGCTTGGTCTTCATCAGATAGTGTGGTCTTTGATGGAATAGTACTTTGAGGATCAACAGTACCTTGAGGTGCAGCAGTACTTTTCTTCTCATCATTAGGTGCATCATTAGAATCATTTTCAGATCTTATGTTGACTCCATGAACAATGTATTGTGTTTCCTCATCATTGTGAACAACTTGATTTTCTTCTCTAACAGGTACATAGTTCATGGATGAGGACATTAAATCAAGATCAAACATCCAATCAGGACCTTTGCCTTTTTGATTTTCTTGTTCTTTTAGAAATTCAACATGAAGACATTCTTGAACCTTCTTGGTAGCCCTATTATACACTCTGAATCCTTTGCTATTTGTACAATAACCCAATAAGTATCCTTCTTCTGATTTACTATCAAATTTTCCCAAATTATCAGCAATGTTCAAGATAGTCAGGGGACATCCAAAAGGTTTCATAAACTTTATGTTTGGTTTCTTTCCCATGAGTAACTCAGAAGGTGTCTTCATCTGAGGTTTTGTCACTGACACTCTATTTAGCACATAACAAGCAGCACTTACAGCTTCAGCCCAAAATGGAACAGGTAATTGGGAGTCTGCAAGCGTTGTCCTTGCTGCTTCTATCAAAGTTCTGTTCTTCCTTTCTGCAACTCCATTTCGCTGAGGAGTTCTAGCAATACTGAATTCTCTTTTAATCCCTTTCTTAGCACAAAATTCATTCATAAGCTGATTCTTGAATTTTGTCCCATTATCACATCTAATGCCTCTAACCTTGAGTCTTAACTGATTTTCAAGTGCTATTATAAGATCATGAATAGCATCAAAAGTTTCATCTTTGAATCCTAAGAAAAAGACCCAGCTAAATCTGCTACAATCATCTGTTATAACCAAACAGTACTTCTTCTTGTTTAAGCTAACAGTCGAAATAGGTCCAAACAAATCCATATGCAGCAACTCTAAAGGCTCCCTAATTGTTCTTTCTTCAATCTTCTTACATGAAGTCTTGTGTTGTTTACCCTTCTTGTAAGCCAGACATGAATGATCAAGTTTGAATGTTTTAGAAGGTAAACCTCTAACTAAATTTCCTTTGACCAGCTTATTGATGTTTTTGAAATTAACATGCCCTAGTCTTCTGTGCCACTGATGTGCTTACTCCATTGTTGCCCTTGCAATCAAGCATGTTGCTCTTTCATCAGAATTGATGTTCTTCAAGTCTATGCTATACACATCATTAGTTCTTGGTGCTCTCAGCATCACCAAGTTTTCATCTTCAAATCTAAACTCAGGGGAGAGAATAAGACATTCTATGTCAAGAAACAACACAGGGTACTTCTTGTCACAGATCTGAGAGACTAACAAAAGGTTGAATTTAAGCTCCTTAACATATCTGACATTCTCAAAATCAATAGATCTTGCCTTAATGGTTCCTTTGCCAGTGATTCTCCCTCCATCAGGATCATTCCCAAATGCAACTCTTCCTCCAAAATAAGCCTTAAAATCTGACAAGAGCTCCTTTTCTCCTGTCATACTTCCAAAGCAACCACTATCCACAATAAGATGATATTTAAGCTCCTCTGCTAGGTTGCCCTGCATAAAAATGAAAAGGATTAGTTTCTTTTAGGAATCCAAGCCATTACTGACTTGTGTTCCCCTTGTGCTGTAACATATTCAAATTCTTTGAGTATGTAATCACCACTGTTTTTAAAAATACTATCAAGAACTACTGTTTTTTATTCCAAAACCTGTGTTGAATTGTTAACAACACTCCCCTTTTCACCCTTATTTTCTAAAAGTACTTTGTCACCCTCAGCAGTACTTTCTTTCTTAACCCATTTAGTTGTAATTTTTGGTGTTGGGTTCTGTGTTCTAGCAGCTTTTCTTGGGTTGTAAGGCCTTCTAGATTTGTAAGAGTTGAATCTTCTAGGTCTTACACTTGAGTCTTTGCTAGCAGTACCTTGATTGGGAAACTTCTTAACAATACTCTGAGGAAGTACTGCTTGACTGAAGGTATTGTGGGTTTGGAGAATGGTCTTTTCTGATGAGGGTACCTATAGTCTTTTGTGAAATTACTATGGTTAACCCTATTTGAGTAATTCCAAGCTGGTTTATTCTCTTTGTGCTTATGGTTTGCAGATGTGGTCTTTGGGTATTTGCTCAAGTATTCTGAGTGATAATCATAGTCCTTGATCAAATGATGAGGACTATAACATACAAAGCATAACTTCGGATCCATCATCCCAAATCCATTCCCAAAAGGTTTTCTATGATAAGCAGTATTTTGAAAAGAGTTTCTTGTAGGTACTGCTGAATGATCAACAGTACTTTGAGAAGTTTTTGGAAGTACTAATTGTTTTAAAAAACTTTTTTCACATTCAGAAACTTTATTATCATCCCTAGGTGTTTCAACAGATTCTCTTAAAGACTCATGATTAGATTGACCTTTAAGCTTTTTCCTAAACTATAGGTTATCTACACCATAACAAGAAACATCTGTCCTAGGTGGTTGAAAACTACCTGGGGTGGAGGAACTTCATTATAACCTTTGTTTTTCTTAAACTCAGGGGTGTTGAACAAGGTGATTCCTCATCACTAGATGTGTTTCCTTCTAAACTTATGAATTCTTCATCACTAGTTGAGGTTTCCTGAGAAAGATTTAATTCTTGGTTCCTAGATGAAAGTACTTCTGAATTGTTATCATAGCCTAGGCCAGTTTTAATGTTTGTTGTTCTCTGTTTTTCAACAAAACTAACATGTGACAGACCTGATTCTTTCCAAACAGCAAGTTTTTCTAGCAACTTATCTCTTTCTTTAGTGACATTTTCTAATTCAGAAACTTTACACCCTAACTTCCACTCACTTAACTTTAATTGATAATCTTGTTGTTCATATTTTTCAGCCCAAGCTACTTCATTATTCTCATGAGTGATTATCTTAGCTTCCATGGATTCTAAAATCAATTGGTAACCAGCTATCTCAGACCTAGCCCTTCTATAGTTATCTCTTTCTGTTTCATATTCTTTAAGCATCTTTTGATAAGAGTTACTACATTTGGAACATACCTCAGAGATAGTGGATGAACTTGGTGAAGTAGCCATCATAGCAAGCTGAATGGGTTCTTCTTCACATTCCATGCTCCAATCAAAGCTTCCTAGACCATCTCTTGACTACAAAGCTTCATATCCTGGTTCCTCATCAAAAGCTGTGCTCCAATCAACCTCTTCCAGTGCAACCATAGAATAGGTTACTGGTTCATCATCAAATTCTTTACTCCAATCAACTTCTGACAGGTCTTCTTGAGCAACCAAGGCTTGTGACTTTGGCTCATCAATAGGGACTTCTTTTCTTTCAACCTTGGGTTTAGGTTGTTCAATCATCATGTTTGCTTAATACTTTGCAAACTTGCATTCCCTTGCAAAGTGACCAGTCCTTTGACAGTTAAAGCATTCAATCTTGGACTTGTCAAATGCTATACCTTGCTTAGCCTTGAAATCAATACCTCTCCTTGTCTTGTTCATAAACTTCTTGATCCTTGCAGCAATCATGGCAACCTGCCATCTTATATCAATTTCTTCCATAGCATCATCATCAATTTACAAAAGATCTTCTTGATAAGTAACAGGTAGAGTAGCTTGTTAGGAAAAGAATGAACACAGAACATCATCTGAATTAGGGGTATGTGATGAAGTGGTAGTAATCAAAGTTGTACATGGATTCTGTGTTTCTACAACAGTACTTTGGACAGGATGAGCAGTACTTTTAGTAAAAGTACTGCTTCTGTTTTCAGAAGAGACAAAAGCAATGTTGTGAGAACTTGAACCTTCATTACCCTTCATCTCATGCTCATACACCTTTAGATTATTGTAAAGATCATCAAAGTCCATATTGTCCAAACCAGGTTGTCCTCTAATCATGGTAGCAACCACATGCCATGCAGAAGGCAAACTCCTCAAGAACTTCAAATTAGCATCTTCAAGTGTTGCTTCAGCTCCATATAACTCTAGCATGCTGAGTAGATTTTGATATCTATCATAAGCAGAGTCAAGACTTTCTCTTTCTCTAACTGTGAAGGTTTCAAACTGCTGCTTCAACAGGTTCCTGTGCATCTTCTTGGAAGCATCATTACTTCCAAATCTTGTTTCAATAGCAGCCCATAGTTGTTTTGCATCCTTGGCATCATGAAACTTCAAATAGTGACCATCAGGAATGACATAGAGCAGTATGTTGAAAGCCTTGTCTTGATTTCTTTTGGTAGCAGCTGGTAAGGTTGGCTTAGGTGGTGTTGGTTGTCCTGGGAGCTCTACTGGTTCATCAATTACCATATTGCCATTGACAATCACATCCCATAGTGCATGGTCTGTGATGGCAATGTACTGCCTCATCTTCATGGCCCATAAATCATATTCTCCCTTCTTGACAATAGGAATTCTGACAGCAGTGATGGAAGGAGCAGGTGCAGCATCTGTCGACATCTTTAAGGGTTTGTAGTAGAATCGGTTTAATAGGTTTTCTTCTTAATCAGAGTTTCCAACACAAGCTCTGATACCACTTGTTGGATCGATATACTTTGACCAAACTACTTTGTAGCTTGTAAGGTTTTAACAATATTGAATAACTCAAAACAGTTAATATTGAAACAATGATATTACTTTGTAAAGTATGCGGAATCTACTAACACAAAGCTAAGAAGAACTTTGTTAATATTAAAACAACTCTTAAACCTCCCTCTCTAATTACAGGTTCACTAACAATCTACTAACAATCCCTAACTTTACTAAAATCGTTTTGTGAAAACTTTGTATGACTTCGTACCTCTAATACCATCATAAGGCTCCTTATATAGATAACCTTAAGTCGGTTTACAATATCTACTTGAATGACAAGTAATTATCCCTAACTAATTCTAGAATATTCATACAATATTACATAATAATCCTTTAATCAATATTGCATTTAAGTCCTTGTTCTTTGAAGTACTTTGAATAATCTTCAATAAGTAGTAGTACTTTGACGTTGATCAGCACGTTGACAATTTAGCAGTACTTTGACTTTCATATCCCAACAATCCTCCCCTAACTTGAACTCCACTTGCTTGATTTCATGTTTCTTTGCTTTCTTTGATCTTTAAAATCTTTATCATTCAGAAAGATTGTTTCTTTATCTCTTTTCAATCCCGTATGTCAAAGTGCTCTTGATCATCATCTTCTCAGCAACTTAGCAACATTTTGACAAAGTGTACATCAAATTTTGTTAAAGTTCATACTGTTCTCATCACTTCCAGATGTGTTAATTTCTGTGAGAGGTGAATCTTTGAACTTTTAATGGATTTTGATGTCTCTTTACCAAAGCCATTAACTCTGGAGTAGCCAATGTTTAGGTTAGAACAACCATGGTACATTGATAACCATATGATTTTTAGCAAATCATCAGCTATCAACGGATTTGAGTAGTCTTTACCAATAGCCATTTGCTTTTGGACTAGTTAGTTCTTTGATTTCAACCATGGTGAACTAATTACCATAAATGGTTTTCCACAGCCTTTACTACAAGCCATTTTCTTGTGGGCTAGTCAACTCTTCACTTTTACAGATATGGTGAGTTGAATACCATACAATTTTTAGTAAATTGTCAACTAAAAACGGATTTGATTATCACATCAGAGCCGTACCCTCATGATGAGTTAAACTCTTTCTTGTCTGTTAAACATGGTGAGTTGATTACCATTTGTTGTGCAGTACAAGTACTAACACCATGTTTTTCTCTTCAAATCCTTTTATTTACTTCATCTTAAACATCAAAAACTTTTATTTTTATTTTACAAAGGACTTATACTTGTTTTATGCAGCAAGCAGTACTTTGGTAAAGTACTGTTTGTCTTGTAGTACTTTGAGAAAAATACTTATTATTCAAAACAAATCATACCAGTATTTTGCAATATTATTCTTCTGATTTAGTCCACCTGATAAATAGCTTAATCACCATAAAGCTACTTCAGTCTCATCTTCAAGCTCCATTCCATGATCCAACATCCTGATCATAAGTTCTCTTATCAGACGATATCATCTTTCAGCTAACATGTGAATCATGGTACCATCTTCCATCTCAAGTGAATGAACTCCTGATAACTCAAAGAATCTCCATCTTGTTATCTCCTAGTTTTCTTGATCATTCCACAGAGTATCATCACTTGTTTCTTCTGTTTCCCATATGGTTATTAAATCTCCAAGTAAGATTAATCCCACTCCTGTTGCTTCAATATTCTCATAGTATGTCTGCACTTGTAAATATAAGTTGTATAGATCTTCTCTGTCAATTGTGTGCAGAACATCCCATAACATATTAAACACTGTGAAGCTTTCATCTTCTCTGTTGAACATAAGATAATTCCCTTCTTTTGATTCAACCACAGAGAATGAGATAATCTTTGATTTCTTTCCAGAGTCTTCTGTTTTCTTGTTTTCAAAATCAACCACTCTGAAATAATTCTTCAGTTCATCAATTGTATCTTCATGTATCATTTTAAGCTTCTTTGATAA
Organism: Artemisia argyi; assembly: GCA_030686995.1. Taxonomy (NCBI): domain Eukaryota; kingdom Viridiplantae; phylum Streptophyta; class Magnoliopsida; order Asterales; family Asteraceae; genus Artemisia; species Artemisia argyi. The sequence continues at coordinate 169,179,876 of CM060706.1, read as the reverse complement.
TTGATCATCTTGAACTGCTTTCTTCCTTTTCAACTTTCTTTTCTTAGCTTGTTCCTTCCTTATATCTTCTAACTTCTTTCCCTTATCAACATCCATGGGCACAAAACTTTCTAACTCTTTCTTAATAGACTCTTGTACTTCATCCCATAGAGCTTTTACTTCTGGATATCTTAACTTCTGTAAATTCTTGTATCCTCTTCTTTTCAAGAAACTAATCATCTAGTTTCTTTCTTGAGCAATAGTCATGGGCTTTCTTGTTACAGCAACTGGCTTCTTTATTTCTTCCAAGTACTCTGCATCATACACAGCTTGTTGCTTTCTAGCAATCTCTTCATTCTTTGCTACCTCTATTTCTCTCAGCTGTGCAAGAGCAAACTTCTTCTTTTTCTTCTTAATCTACTTCTGCTTCATGATCCCTTTTCCTTTGTCTTTAGGATCTAATTCTTTAGATTCAGAAGAAGACTTAGAAACTTGTTGTGTAGGCTCAGAAATATGTATACCTCCTGAAGGTCTATCCGAATTGAGCATTATCTGAGCTATAGTCTCATCATCACTTGTTGTATGCTCCTTGACTTCTTCTTGATGTATAGGATTAGAAGGACCAGCTTCATCTTCAAAAGTCTTTGTAGAAGGTCTAGCTGTAGAAGTTCCAATTCCATCAATATCCATAGCAACAGTACCTTGCACATCAGTACCTTGCAGACCAGTACTTTCATCAATAGTACTTTGAACATCAGTACTTTGAATGTGAGTACTTTGAATATTTTGTTCTCCAGCATCTTGCTCAACAACTTCTTCTTAAACAATATTCTCATACTCTTCAATCTTTTTCTCTGGCACAAAATTCAGAGGTTCTTCTGGATAATGCCAAAGATGAGCATCTTCTGAATATTGAACCCTAACATCATCTTCTTTCAAATTATCATCTTGATTCCTCCCCAATTTGAAAGATGATGACTTCTTATGACTCTTCTTGGACTTAGAAGCTTTCTTGGCTGATTTAGACTTTTTCTTTTGAGATTGTTTCTTTTCTTTCACATAAAGCCTAAAATTCTTCACAAGTGGCAACACAAACCTCTTTAACCTTCTGAACTTGTTTCTCAACCGTTTAATCTCTGCAGTCTGATTATCCATGACTTTCTTCATCCTAGTTAACTCTCTAGTCAAGGCATAATTGCCTAAAGGACCCTCAATTCCCTCATCTCCTCCAGGTGTTTGAAACCTACCTGTGGAAGTATAATCATTGGGAGAAGGTACTGGAGTAGGCTCTGAAGCAGTACCTTGTAGAGAAGTACTTTGTGGAGAAGTACCTTTCGAACCTAATAAACCCTAGGTCGTTTGTAACAGTATTTTCAAGGGTTTTCACCTCTTAAAACCTTTCATGTTCAATTAAGATAAGTCTTCTTTCAATTCATTTAATATGTCTATGTGTTGTTTGAATATATCTTATGCTTGTCTTGATTATAACATGTTAGGCTAGATCTTTCATGTGTTTGCTTAGATGTAATGAAACCTAGATGTTAATTATAGGTTGATTGCTTGTTTATAGTTGTTATGGATGAATGATTGGTCCCGAACGGTCAACTAAGTTTACTAGGTGATGGTCAACCAAGTCAAATGTCAAAAACCAACTAACCAAGGAGTTTAGGGAATCCCCGGGTCATTATGTCCCGACGAGGCGTGCAATTGTATTTGTAAACGTTTTAAATGATCGGGTGATTAATCAGGAAGGTCAGGAATTTGATTATTATGATTACACTACGAGATTATGATGGAAAATGACTTAGAAACACTTTATTAACAATTACTGATTATCAGATAATCCTAGAAACGTGATTTAACCTAAAAACGCGCGTTTGAGTTTAAAATAAACGCGAACGCGCAAATAAAAAAGTGAAACGGGAGTAAACAAAGTCCTACGAACGTGAAAATTATATTTTTACAATCCTTATGTTATAAGAAAATTTTTAGAAAATTAAAATTATTTTTACAACTATTTAATTAATTACTATTAATTAATTACTAGTTATTAATTACTTTTTAATTAACTAAATTACCCTAAATTACAAATAATTATGAAATTTAACTAGAAAAATGAAAATTAAATTTAGAAAAATCTAAAATAATATAAAACTAATTTTAAAACAAAAAAACTATTTTTCCTATTTTTTAATTAATTATTAATAATTAAAAACTAATTATTTAATTGATTTAAATTAAACTAAATTATAAAAACTACTAAATGATTAAGGAAAAATCTGAAAAAATTACTAAAAATCTATTATGATTACAGAAGCCTAAGAAAAATTTAAAAACAGTTGTTGCTTATAAATAAGCAGAAAATAAGCCAAAAGGGCTTAAATAGAAGCTATCACTTTCTATTTTTTTGTCTTTTTCTAATTTTTATTTTACACACTACTTTAGACACTGGATTTAGACAACTTTTGTAAGGATAAGTTTGATGAAACTCACAAATAAGCCATAGGTGAGCTTATTTTCTTAACAGCTTATTGATTATGAGCTTGAAATGGATAATAAGCTTAAAGTGTTATCAAATAAGCTATAAGCTAAGAAATAAAGACACAAATAACTAGATACAAGCTCAGTGCACTACAAATAAGTCAAACTAACAACAAAAGCTTATTGAATGAGCTAAAACACCAAAATAAGCAATCCTAAATACTACTCAGAACCAACAGGCCTCAAGGCTCACTTGCAGCCCCTTGTGGGGTCCACAGGGAGGTTCAGGGGTTCAAAATAAATCTTGAATCTGAAATATGGGCTGGGGGACTTCTAAATGAACCAAGGGTCAGGTCTTAGGGGTCACAGGATAGCTTTTAATGAGCTTGTGAAATTGGCCTGTGAGAGACTGATGTGGATATCCACACAGTCAAACTTAAAATCTCATAAGCCCCACAGGGACAACAAGAAGCTACAATCTTGTGCAAGAGTTCAACTTAAACCACACTAAGATAGGTAAAACACAAATGACTAATTTGTTTCAAGCTTATACAAGCTTATGAGTGTAAGCAGGGGTGATTTATACCAAACAAGATGAAATAAGCAGTAGCATAAGTTAATCACAAAGGTAAAACTAAGCTAACCATAAATCAGAGTAACAAGTAACTTTTTTTAGCTTAAAACAACAAAGGTAAAACTTGCGATAGTTAATGCAGACACGCCACCCCGTAACCAAACGAGTTGGAATCAACTCATTTTCCTCGTTTGTGACAACAGTAATGCCACCCTTTTTTGGAACGCAGTGTATTGGGTTAACCCAAGGACTGTCCGAGATAGGGTAAATCAATCCAGCATCATGGAGTTTTAAAACTTCTTGTTTGATTACTTCATGAATTTTTGGATTCACCCTTCTTTGTTGTTGGACTGCCGGTTTGAAGTCATCCTCCATTAAAATCTTGTAGGTACAAAATTCAGGGTCAATGCCCTTGATGTCGGAGAGTCGCCAAGCAATTGCTTGTTTATGTGACTTCAGAACCTTTATTAGAGCAGCCTTTTCCTCGACACTTAAATCCTTAGCAATTATGACGGGTAATTTATCATCACCCTCCGAAAATGCATATTCAAGATGAGGCGGCAAGTCCTTAAGCTCGACCTCAGGAAAATCATCAGTTTCCTCAACATATTTGATTTCCTGATTATGAAGTTGTTGTGGTAGAACGGGAAGAGGAGAGGGATCTTCATTTAACAATTTCTCAAGGAGAAGAATATCCCTCTCGGGGTCAATCTCTTGGTTATCGATTCCATCGAGAATCGAATCACTTTTAAGAAAGGACTCAATCTCTTCTAAGATGAAGTCACTTCCCTCAAACGGAGTGAGGGAAGGAGAAGAATTAGCAATGATGGGATAAGAAGACGGAGTGAAGTTTTTACTCGTAGAATCATCAACGAAACCTAAAACCTCTTGAGCGTACTCCTCTGCCGCAACATCGATGACATCTATTCGGTTTACTGATTCAGAGTCATAATTAGAGGAGTACCTCGATGTTTGATCAAGGTTAAAGGTGATTGCTTCAGTTCCAACACGCAATGTGATCTCTTGCTCAAATACATCGATAAGAGCACGCCCAGTTCTAAGGAATCCCCTTCCAAGAATGAGAGGGACCCTTGAATCGGCATCAAAGTCAACAATCACAAAATCCACTGGAAAATAGAACTTTCCCACTTTAACGAATACGTCCTCGGCTATGCCAAGTGGACGAGAAATCGATCAATCGGCAAGCTCTAAAGTCATGCACGTGGGAGTGAGTTCGGGAAGAGATAGTTTCTTCCACACAGAATATGGCATCAGGTTAATGCTAGCACCAAGATCGGCCAAGGCGAAGCATTCAACCATACCCGAAAAAATACAAGGAATGAGAAATTTTCCGGGGTCTCCAAGCTTTTCGGGAAGCTTTTTCAAGAGAACTGCTGCGCAGTGCTCATTCAACGGAGTTTTAGCCATCTCAAAGAGTTTTTCCTTATTACTTAACAGATTCTTGATTGTTGATGCAAACTTGGGCATCAAGAGAATAGCATCCGCGAAGCTAATGTCAAAATGCAAATCTTGAAAGATTTGGAAAAATTTATCCATTTGGTGACTAGCTTTTTCGCGGAGCTTTTGTTCATTGAGACGTGATGGGTAAGGGATAGAAGTTTTGGATTTAGGGTTGTCCACTGGAGTTTCAGGTGGTTCAAAAACAACTCCAGGCTTGCATCTGGTTTCTGGAATAACATGAGGTTGGACGTGTGCGGTACTTCATGAGCTAGGAGTTTGCACCTTGTCCGTTGTCACCTCAGGTTCACGTTCCACTACCTTTAGAGGAGAGAAAGAAGAGGTAGTAGGAATCGCGGGTTCATCGTAAGAAGCACCACTTCTAGTTGTGATCGCCTTAGCATCGCCCCTCGGGTTAGCGATCGTGTTGCTCGGAAGTGTTCCTGAGCCCGAGGGTCGTTCATTTAAAGACTTCTTAATTTCAGAAATCTGGCTAACCAACAACTTGTTCATCTCTTCTTGGGACTTCATGAATTGTTTTAACAACTCGTCAGATGAAGGCCCAGTTGGAACAATGGCTTGATTTTGGTTATTAAAATTTTGAGCACGATTGTTCTGATTGGGGCCTTGATTTTGAAAATTACCCTAATTAGGGTTGTTGTTTCCATGAAAATACCCGGGGTTGAAATTACCCTGACCTGGGTTCCGGTTAAAGTTTCCTTGATTTTGATGTTGGAAACCTTGATTTTGGAAACCTTGGTTTTGATTCTGAAAACCGTGACCCTGATGGAAGTTACCTTGGTTTTGAAAACCTTGGTTCATTCTATTTTGATTCTGGTTACCTTGGTTTTGAAAACCGGGTCCTTATGTCCAGACGAGGCGTGCAATTGTATTTGTAAACGTTTTAAATGATCGGGTGATTAATCAGGAAGGCCAGGAATTTGATTATTATGATTACACTACGAGATTATGATGGAAAATGACTTAGAAACACTTTATTAACAATTACTGATTATCAGATAATCCTAGAAACGTGATTTAACCTAAAAACGCGCGTTTGAGTTTAAAATAAACGCGAACGCGCAAATAAAAAAGTGAAACGGGAGTAAACAAAGTCCTACAAACGTGAAAATTATATTTTTACAATCCTAATGTTATAAGAAAATTTTTAGAAAATTAAAATTATTTTTACAACTATTTAATTAATTACTATTAATTAATTACTAATTATCAATTACTTTTTAATTAACTAAATTACCCTAAATTACAAATAATTATGAAATTTAACTAGAAAAATGAAAATTAAATTTAGAAAAATCTAAAATAATATAAAACTAATTTTAAAACAGAAAAACTATTTTTCCTATTTTTTAATTAATTATTAATAATTAAAAACTAATTATTTAATTGATTTAAATTAAACTAAATTATAAAAAATACTAAATGATTAAGGAAAAATCTGAAAAAATTACTAAAAATCTATTATGATTACAGAAGCCTAAGAAAAATTTAAAAACAGTTGTTGCTTATAAATAAGCAAAAAATAAGCCAAAAGGGCTTAAATAGAAGCTATTACTTTTTATTTTTTTTTGTCTTTTTCAAATTTTTATTTTACGCACTACTTTAGACACTGGATTTAGACAACTTTTGTAAAGATAAGTTTGATGAAACTCACAAATAAGCCATAGGTGAGCTTATTTTCTTAACAGCTTATTGATTATGAGCTTGAAATGGATACTAAGCTTAAAGTGCTATCAAATAAGCTATAAGCTAAGAAATAAAGACACAAATAACTATATACAAGCTCAGTGCAATACAAATAAGTCAAACTAACAACAAAAGCTTATTGAATGAGCTAAAACACCAAAATAAGCAATCCTAAATACTACTCAGAACCAACAGGCCTCAAGGCTCACTTGCAGCCCCTTGTGGGGTCCACAGGGAGGTTCAGGGGTTCAAAATAAATCTTGAATCTGAAATATGGGCTGGGGGACTTCTAAATGAACCAAGGGTCAGGTCTTAGGGGTCACAGGATAGCTTTTAATGAGCTTGTGAAATTGGCCTGTGAGAGACTGATGTGGATATCCACACAGTCAAACTTAAAATCTCATAAGCCCCACAGGGACAACAAGAAGCTACAATCTTGTGCAAGAGTTCAACTTAAACCACACTAAGATAGGTAAAACACAAATGACTAATTTGTTTCAAGCTTATACAAGCTTATGAGTGTAAGCAGGGGTGATTTATACCAAACAAGATGAAATAAGCAGTAGCATAAGTTAATCACAAAGGTAAAACTAAGCTAACCATAAATCAGAGTAACAAGTAACTTTTTTTAGCTTAAAACAACAAAGGTAAAACTTGCGATAGTTAATGCAGACACGCCACCCCGTAACCAAACGAGTTGGAATCAACTCATTTTCCTCGTTTGTGACAACAGTAATGCCACCCTTTTTTGGAACGCAGTGTATTGGGTTAACCCAAGGACTGTCCGAGATAGGGTAAATCAATCCAGCATCATGGAGTTTTAAAACTTCTTGTTTGATTACTTCATGAATTTTTGGATTCACCCTTCTTTGTTGTTGGACTGCCGGTTTGAAGTCATCCTCCATTAAAATCTTGTAGGTACAAAATTCAGGGTCAATGCCCTTGATGTCGGAGAGTCGCCAAGCAATTGCTTGTTTATGTGACTTCAGAACCTTTATTAGAGCAGCCTTTTCCTCGACACTTAAATCCTTAGCAATTATGACGGGTAATTTATCATCACCCTCCGAAAATGCATATTCAAGATGAGGCGGCAAGTCCTTAAGCTCGACCTCAGGAAAATCATCAGTTTCCTCAACATATTTGATTTCCTGATTATGAAGTTGTTGTGGTAGAACGGGAAGAGGAGAGGGATCTTCATTTAACAATTTCTCAAGGAGAAGAATATCCCTCTCGGGGTCAATCTCTTGGTTATCGATTCCATCGAGAATCGAATCACTTTTAAGAAAGGACTCAATCTCTTCTAAGATGAAGTCACTTCCCTCAAACGGAGTGAGGGAAGGAGAAGAATTAGCAATGATGGGATAAGAAGACGGAGTGAAGTTTTTACTCGTAGAATCATCAACGAAACCTAAAACCTCTTGAGCGTACTCCTCTGCCGCAACATCGATGACATCTATTCGGTTTACTGATTCAGAGTCATAATTAGAGGAGTACCTCGATGTTTGATCAAGGTTAAAGGTGATTGCTTCAGTTCCAACACGCAATGTGATCTCTTGCTCAAATACATCGATAAGAGCACGCCCAGTTCTAAGGAATCCCCTTCCAAGAATGAGAGGGACCCTTGAATCGGCATCAAAGTCAACAATCACAAAATCCACTGGAAAATAGAACTTTCCCACTTTAACGAATACGTCCTCGGCTATGCCAAGTGGACGAGAAATCGATCAATCGGCAAGCTCTAAAGTCATGCACGTGGGAGTGAGTTCGGGAAGAGATAGTTTCTTCCACACAGAATATGGCATCAGGTTAATGCTAGCACCAAGATCGGCCAAGGCGAAGCATTCAACCATACCCGAAAAAATACAAGGAATGAGAAATTTTCCGGGGTCTCCAAGCTTTTCGGGAAGCTTTTTCAAGAGAACTGCTGCGCAGTGCTCATTCAACGGAGTTTTAGCCATCTCAAAGAGTTTTTCCTTATTACTTAACAGATTCTTGATTGTTGATGCAAACTTGGGCATCAAGAGAATAGCATCCGCGAAGCTAATGTCAAAATGCAAATCTTGAAAGATTTGGAAAAATTTATCCATTTGGTGACTAGCTTTTTCGCGGAGCTTTTGTTCATTGAGACGTGATGGGTAAGGGATAGAAGTTTTGGATTTAGGGTTGTCCACTGGAGTTTCAGGTGGTTCAAAAACAACTCCAGGCTTGCATCTGGTTTCTGGAATAACATGAGGTTGGACGTGTGCGGTACTTCATGAGCTAGGAGTTTGCACCTTGTCCGTTGTCACCTCAGGTTCACGTTCCACTACCTTTAGAGGAGAGAAAGAAGAGGTAGTAGGAATCGCGGGTTCATCGTAAGAAGCACCACTTCTAGTTGTGATCGCCTTAGCATCGCCCCTCGGGTTAGCGATCGTGTTGCTCGGAAGTGTTCCTGAGCCCGAGGGTCGTTCATTTAAAGACTTCTTAATTTCAGAAATCTGGCTAACCAACAACTTGTTCATCTCTTCTTGGGACTTCATGAATTGTTTTAACAACTCGTCAGATGAAGGCCCAGTTGGAACAATGGCTTGATTTTGGTTATTAAAATTTTGAGCACGATTGTTCTGATTGGGGCCTTGATTTTGAAAATTACCCTAATTAGGGTTGTTGTTTCCATGAAAATACCCGGGGTTGAAATTACCCTGACCTGGGTTCCGGTTAAAGTTTCCTTGATTTTGATGTTGGAAACCTTGATTTTGGAAACCTTGGTTTTGATTCTGAAAACCGTGACCCTGATGGAAGTTACCTTGGTTTTGAAAACCTTGGTTCATTCTATTTTGATTCTGGTTACCTTGGTTTTGAAAACCGGGTCCTTATGTCCAGACGAGGCGTGCAATTGTATTTGTAAACGTTTTAAATGATCGGGTGATTAATCAGGAAGGCCAGGAATTTGATTATTATGATTACACTACGAGATTATGATGGAAAATGACTTAGAAACACTTTATTAACAATTACTGATTATCAGATAATCCTAGAAACGTGATTTAACCTAAAAACGCGCGTTTGAGTTTAAAATAAACGCGAACGCGCAAATAAAAAAGTGAAACGGGAGTAAACAAAGTCCTACAAACGTGAAAATTATATTTTTACAATCCTAATGTTATAAGAAAATTTTTAGAAAATTAAAATTATTTTTACAACTATTTAATTAATTACTATTAATTAATTACTAATTATCAATTACTTTTTAATTAACTAAATTACCCTAAATTACAAATAATTATGAAATTTAACTAGAAAAATGAAAATTAAATTTAGAAAAATCTAAAATAATATAAAACTAATTTTAAAACAGAAAAACTATTTTTCCTATTTTTTAATTAATTATTAATAATTAAAAACTAATTATTTAATTGATTTAAATTAAACTAAATTATAAAAAATACTAAATGATTAAGGAAAAATCTGAAAAAATTACTAAAAATCTATTATGATTACAGAAGCCTAAGAAAAATTTAAAAACAGTTGTTGCTTATAAATAAGCAAAAAATAAGCCAAAAGGGCTTAAATAGAAGCTATTACTTTTTATTTTTTTTTGTCTTTTTCAAATTTTTATTTTACGCACTACTTTAGACACTGGATTTAGACAACTTTTGTAAAGATAAGTTTGATGAAACTCACAAATAAGCCATAGGTGAGCTTATTTTCTTAACAGCTTATTGATTATGAGCTTGAAATGGATACTAAGCTTAAAGTGCTATCAAATAAGCTATAAGCTAAGAAATAAAGACACAAATAACTAGATACAAGCTCAGTGCAATACAAATAAGTCAAACTAACAACAAAAGCTTATTGAATGAGCTAAAACACCAAAATAAGCAATCCTAAATACTACTCAGAACCAACAGACCTCAAGGCTCACTTGCAGCCCCTTGTGGGGTCCACAGGGAGGTTCAGGGGTTCAAAATAAATCTTGAATCTGAAATATGGGCTGGGGGACTTCTAAATGAACCAAGGGTCAGGTCTTAGGGGTCACAGGATAGCTTTTAATGAGCTTGTGAAATTGGCTTGTGAGAGACTGATGTGGATATCCACACAGTCAAACTCAAAATCTCATAAGCCCCACAGGGACAACAAGAAGCTACAATCTTGTGCAAGAGTTCAACTTAAACCACACTAAGATAGGTAAAACACAAATGACCAGTTTGTTTCAAGCTTATACAATCTTATGAGTGTATGCAGGGGTGATTTATACCAAACAAGATGAAATAAGCAGTAGCATAAGTTAAGCACAAAGGTAAAACTAAGCTAACCACAAATCGGAGTAACAAGTAACTTTTTTTAGCTTAAAACAACAAATAACAAACTAAAACTGATGCGTGGGAATCGCAACAGGCTTTACCTCTCGAGGGATCTCGAGAAGCTTACAACCCCCACCAGGCAGTGTACCTGATCGTTGTAGTATAGTATAGTGACAAGTACCGGGGGATTGATCGTTCAGCTTAGGAATAGTGTCGCTAGGATTAGAAAGCCTAAATACTAGTTCTAAAGGTGAGGGATGATTATTTTTGTATTTTTATATTTTTATGAAAGCAAGTAAAATCTCGGGGTTTAAAAGATTTGGGCGGAATTAGTTGCTAATCAACTAACCCAATACTAAGATGCAATCAAAATAAAATACTAAAAATGAAATTAAGCTAATTAAACTAAGGTTGTGAGCAGTAATTGGAGAAAATGTATTTACTTAGATTTCACTACTCCCTAGATATCTTTTGCACGTTAATTACTTGTTATAATTGCATGGATGACGGATCGTATTCCTTAATACCATTCATGGGGTGGCACACATAACTCCCCAATTCTATGAGCTCTTATCTCCTCCTACACCATGCCCAACACAACTATAGGGATTGTAAACAGTGGCTCATGCATTAAATACAACCAATAAAGACCTAGTGCGCCTCGGTTCATGTTTCTTAAGACGTTCAAGCATGTTACCATTTAGAGATCTGCCAGTTTTCTTAAGCCTAACATATAAATCATTCATCCAAGACAAGAATAAACAAGTAATCAACACATAATCAATATCTAGGTTTCATTAGATCTAAGCAAACACAAGATAGGTCTAGCCTAGCATGATAGAATTAAGACAAGAACAAGATATAGACAACCAACACATAGACATATTGATTGAATTAGAAGAACACTTATCTTGATTAATCATGCAAGGTATCAAGGGGTTGGAACCCTTGAAAAACCTGTAAAGTTACACCAAAATCGTACTTAGGGTTTCTCCCAAAACTTCTCTCTCTTAATGTGTGAAAATTAGAAAACTATATATAGAAAAACAGGTATGACGGCGTCAAGACAAACAATGTGACGCCATCACCTCGCCACCAAAACTCTCCTCGGACTGCCTAGATCCATTTCTGACGCCGTCAAGACTTAAACACTTCCAGGCCGTCATGACTCTTTTACTCTTGACGCCCTTCCTACGTGACACCGTCAAATCTGTTCTGGGTCATCATGGAAATTCATGAGATTTGCTCTTGACGCCGTCAAGGTTTTGCTCTTGACGCCGTCACCTACTGTTCCCAGCATGGAAAATTAAGACTTTGGCGTTTTCTTCACTTTTATGCTCCAAAAACGTCCGAATTGCTTCCTTTTCCAGATTTCTCTCCCAAAGTACCTAAAATCACAAAAGGAACGATTTAGGGCAATATTTGATCAAATAAATTCGGATTCGGGCTTAAATGACCCCCTAAAAGTGGTTCATTTTTCGCCTCATCATATACCCTTACACTTGAGATGAACATTGTCCCCAATGTTCAAGTAAAGAATGTAAAAGTGAAAAAGTAAAGAGAATGAAATCAAATACTCCCCTGATTCGCTCGGTATGGATAATAGGGTGGCTAGGTTAAATCTTCCTCCAAGAAAATGAACAATCAAAGCTTCCCTTCCAGAATATAAATTATCTTCTTGTCATACATAACCTGTAAAACCTGACAAAATAGACAAGACAACCTCGCGTAAAATCGGCGGCATTCTATATAAGTTACTAAATCCTAGAAAACAAGATAAGATATAATGCTTATGGAATGAAGTTTGCAGATCTCCTGGAGATTATAAAACTTAATAATTCACAAAAACCATAAGACTCCATTAGAAAAACAAAACCGGTAAAATTTCCAGATTTTAACTCCTGACGCCGTCAAGAGTAAACCCCTGACGCCGTCAGAATTGACCTGCAGAAATTCTTATGTTAAGTTTCCGGAAAATTTCTGGAAAAACTTGGTTCTACTTCCTGGAAAATCCTGCAAAACTTCATTATGACTCAATACAAGCATTTGACTCTAACAAATACGAATACACATGTTCATTTAATATTGTGGAGAATCATGATCGGTTTGTTTCTTAAAAACATATTTGGGGTTTCCCCTTACACTTATCTTTTGCAAAAATACCTTTAGGTTGAGTTAAGACTAGGCCAAAACAACAAAATGAAGTATTTCCACTATTTTGTTTAGAAACATGATCTACCAACAATAAAAATTAAGCATGCATACGGAAGCAAATAACAATCAAACAAATAAAATCACACAAAACATGGGTTGCCTCCGAAGAAGCGCTTTTCTTTATTTACGAGTCTTGTAGCTAGACTCAAGGTCATGGGTTACTACGTGATTTCATCATTGGTTCCACTCTCTAGGTCGTCTTGTAAACCAGTTTTGTATTCTGGACCTAGTTGCAAGCATTCTTTGTAGAAACCAAGCATCCTATTTCTAACATACTTTACTCCTCTACGTCTATCCTCCTCATTCCTATAATAAGCCGCTTGCTTATGTTCCTTTTCGAAATTAGAGAGAAGGCGGTATTGCTCAATCTTGTAGGGCATTTGATAAGCAACCTCATCATTCTCTTCCTTGAATCTAACTATCACTAAAGTTGGATCATAACTCATCCTAGTGGGCTCAACAAATGGTTTCCCAAATATTATTTGACTTAGGCAAGCATCTATCACCAGACGAGTGTCCTCAACTATCATAAAATCGATCTCATAGGTGAGATTCCCTATAATCACATGCAATCCTTTCACTCTTCCCGCAAAATTACTTATCAGGTTCTTATTAGGCATCATCCTAAAATTAAGTTGCTTCTTCATCACCCAATTGTAATAAGTCCTAGTCATGATGTTCACGGGGGATCTAGGGTCGATGTAAGCTTTCCATATATGCATGTGCCCGATATTGGATGGGATGTTAATGTTAGAGGGGTCTCCCATTTTGATAAGGGGGTCGCCAAAGATATATGTTCTCTCGGGGCTATCGAATAAATCCTTATGGTATTCCCGTTCTTCCTTGGTTGGCAACTTATCAAAGTATTCTTCTATAGGTTCCACCTCCTCTAAATCCTCTCTACTATCAACCTCAACTTCCCTATTCTTATCCTTAGTCTCGGCTTCTATCCTAACTTCATTCTTGTCACTCTCTTCTATCTCCTTATCTATCGGCTTAATAGTGACAACATTAACAAAGTGGACCTGTTTAGATGATGAGGGATCCTTAATTTGGTTTCCGTTATTGGTGTCCCTAGTGTCCATCTTAGGTGTGACTAATGCTTGGTTGTTGAGGGCTTTAACAAGTTGTCAATCTTGTTGGTCATCTCCGTTTGTTGTTGGTTGAATTCGGTTTCAAACCTAGCTATGCGAGCCTCTTGAGATGCCATAAACTTTGACATCAATCCTTCAAGATTGTTGGTACTACCATAGTTGTTAGAAGGATTGTTATTGAAAGTACGGTTGGATGGTGGACCGGTTGGTTGGTAACGGTTAGGTGGATTGGAAGAATTGGGTTGATTTTGTTTCCACCTAAGGTTTGGGTGATTTTTCCATGAGGGGTTGTATGAATCACCGTATGTGTTTGGCTCGGGCTTGAAAGTGTACCACTTATCTCCCGCTTCGTCGGTACGCGTGGATGCGTAGTCCGCAAAAGCTGTTCCGGGGAGTTCCACACAATCATGAGTGTCGTGGGGACCACTACATAATTCGCATGAAGAAGTGATTTTGTTCACTTGGCTTGAAGGCTTAGGAGCTTCGTAAGATTTCATGAGAAACTTGACTTGGTCCTCAAGTTCCATGATCCTACGGTCGGGAGTGCTAGAATTGTTCGAAGGCAAGGATATTGCCTTGACCGTTTTGTTCAAGTCACAGGGATCGTTCCAACTTTCGTTGTCATAGAGAGCAAGATCTTCTATGAGTTCCCGTGATTGTTCCGCACTTAGATCATGTAGCTTACCACCGGCCGATTGGTCAATGGCTCGCCTCGTGGAGATGTCGATATGGTCATAAAAGATTTGGACTTAGAGCCAAAGATCTATGCCATGATGGGGGATTTTTTGGAGTAAGTCCTTGAAACGAGTCCATGCTTCATAAAGAGATTCATTTTGACATTGTTGGAACATCAAGATGTCATTTCTAAGCTTAGTAGTTCTCCCCGGTGGGAAAAATTGAGCAAGGAAACGAGTGGTGAGATCATCCCATGTGGTGATGGATCCCGCGGGTAAACGCTCAAGCCATTGACTAGCTTGATCCCGTAGAGAGAATTGGAATAAGCGTAAACGGGTAGTCTCTCTAGTTTCAACACCTAGGTCTATGGAATCTATGATTTTGAGGAAGTCCTTAAGATGTTGGTTTGGATCTTCAGAACGAAGTCCATGGAATGCACATCCGCTTTGCACCAACCGGATGGTGTCGGATCGCAAGGGGGTCACATTTGCTCCGGTGAGCTCAATGGTGTTTCGGTAGCCTTGGTGGCTAGGTCAGGAATACTCTCCTAAGGTTCGGGGCCTAAGGGGTTCTAGTGGTGGGTTTTGTTGTGGTGGGATGACGGGTTCAAAGATGTTACCACCTTCCATGATGTCGGATGGTAAAGAGTTACGAACAAAGGCACAAAGAAATGAGATAGACTAAAGAAAACCTAAAAATAAAAATAAAATCTTACTAGAAAGGAATCTAGCAAGTAGACCTAATAAAAAGAAATTCTAACCTAGACAATAACTATTCCCCGGGCTGCGGCGCCAAAAACTTGATGCGTGGGAATCGCAACAGGCTTTACCTCTCGAGGGATCTCGAGAAGCTTACAACCCCCACCAGGCAGTGTACCTGATCGTTGTAGTATAGTATAGTGACAAGTACCGGGGGATTGATCGTTCAGCTTAGGAATAGTGTCGCTAGGATTAGAAAGCCTAAATACTAGTTCTAAAGGTGAGGGATGATTATTTTTGTATTTTTATAGTTTTATGAAAGCAAGTAAAATCTCGGGGTTTGAAAGATTTCGGCGGAATTAGTTGCTAATCAACTAACCCAATACTAAGATGCAATCAAAATAAAATACTAAAAATGAAATTAAGCTAATTAAACTAAGGTTGTGAGCAGTAATTGGAGAAAATGTGTTTACTTAGATTTCATTACTCCCTAGATATCTTTTACACATTAATTACTTGTTATAATTGCATGGATGACGGATCGTATTCCTTAATACCATTCATGGGGTGGCACACATAACTCCCCAATTCTATGAGCTCTTATCTCATCCTACACCATGCCCAGTACAACTATAGGGATTGTAAACAGTGGCTCATGCATTAAATACAACCAATAAAGACCTAGTGCGCCTCGGTTCATGTTTCTTAAGACGTTCAAGCATGTTACCATTTGGAGATCAGCCAGTTTTCTTAAGCCTAACATATAAATCATTCATCCAAGACAAGAATAAACAAGTAATCAACACATAATCAATATCTAGGTTTCATTAGATCTAAGCAAACACAAGATAGATCTAGCCTAGCATGATAGAATTTAGACAAGAACAAGATATAGACAACCAACACATAGACATATTGATTGAATTAGAAGAACACTTATCTTGATTAATTATGCAAGGTATCAAGGGGTTGGAACCCTTGAAAAACCTATAAAGTTACACCAAAATCGTACTTAGGGTTTCTCCCAAAACTTCTCTCTCTTAATGTGTGAAAATTAGAAAACTATATATAGAAAAACAGGTATGACGGCGTGAAGACAAACAATGTGACGCCGTCACCTCGCCGCCAAAACTCTCCTCGGACTGCCTAGATCCACTTCTGACGCCGTCAAGACTTAAACACTTCCAGGCCGTCATGACTCTTTTACTCTTGACGCCCTTCCTACGTGACGCCGTCAAATCTGTTCTGGGTCGTCATGGAAATTCATGAGATTTGCTCTTGACGCCGTCACCTACTGTTCCCAGCATGGAAAATTAAGACTTTGGCGTTTTCTTCACTTTTATGCTCCAAAAACGTCCGAATTGCTTCCTTTTCCAGATTTCTCTCCCAAAGTACCTAAAATCACAAAAGGAACGATTTAGGGCAATATTTGATCAAATAAATTCGGATTCGGGCTTAAATGACCCCCTAAAAGTGGTTCATTTTTCGCCTCATCATATACCCTTACACTTGAGATGAACATTGTCTCCAATGTTCAAGTAAAGAATGTAAAAGTGAAAAAGTAAAGAGAATGAAATCAAATACTCCCCTGATTCGCTCGGTATGGATAATAGGGTGGCTAGGTTAAATCTTCCTCCAAGAAAATGAACAATCAAAGCTTCCCTTCCAGAATATAAATCATCTTCTTGTCATACATAACCTGTAAAACCTGACAAAATAGACAAGACAACCTCGCGTAAAATCGGCGGCATTCTATATAAGTTACTAAATCCTAGAAAACAAGATAAGATATAATGCTTGTGGAATGAAGTTTGCAGATCTCCTGGAGATTATAAAACTTAATAATTCACAAAAACCATAAGACTCCGTTAGAAAAACAAAACCGGTAAAATTTCCAGATTTTAACTCCTGACGCCGTCAAGAGTAAACCCCTGACGCCGTCAGAATTGACCTGCAGAAATTCTTATGTTAAGTTTCTGGAAAATTTCTGGAAAAACTTGGTTCTACTTCCTGGAAAATCCTGCAAAACTTCATTATGACTCAATATAAGCATTTGACTCTAACAAATACGAATACACATGTTCATTTAATATTGTGGAGAATCATGATCGGTTTGTTTCTTAAAAACATATTTGGGGTTTCCCCTTACACTTATCTTTTGCAAAAATACCTTTAGGTGGAGTTAAGACTAGGCCAAAACAACAAAATGAAGTATTTCCACTATTTAGTTTAGAAACATGATCTACCAACAATAAAAATTAAGCATGCATACGGAAGCAAATAACAATCAAACAAATAAAATCACACAAAACATGGGTTGCCTCCCAAGAAGCGCTTTTCTTTATTTACGAGTTTTGTAGCTAGACTCAAGGTCATGGGTTACTACGTGATTTCATCATTGGTTCCACTCTCTAGGTCGTCTTGTAAACCAGTTTTGTATTCCGGACCTAGTTGCAAGCATTCTTTGTAGAAACCAAGCATCCTATTTCTAACATACTCTACTCCTCTACGTCTATCCTCCTCATTCCTATAATAAGCCGCTTGCTTATGTTCCTTTTCGAAATTAGAGAGAAGGCGGTATTGCTCAATCTTGTAGGGCATTTGATAAGCAACCTCATCATTCTCTTCCTTGAATCTAACTATCCCTAAAGTTGGATCATAACTCATCCTAGTGGCCTCAACAAATGGTTTCCCAAATATTATTTGACTTAGGCAAGCATCTATCACCGGATGAGTGTCCTCAACTATCATAAAATCGATCTCATAGGTGAGATTCCCTATAATCACATGCAATCCTTTCACTCTTCCCGCAAAATTACTTATCAGGTTCTTATTAGGAATCATCCTAAAATTAAGTTGCTTCTTCATCACCCAATTGTAATAAGTCCTAGTCATGATGTTCACGGGGGATCTAGGGTCGATGTAAGCTTTCCATATATGCATGTGCCCGATATTGCATGGGATGTTAATGTTAGAGGGGTCTCCCATTTTGATAAGGGGGTCGCCAAAGATATATGTTCTCTCGGGGCTATCGAATAAATCCTTATGGTATTCCCGTTCTTCCTTGGTTGGCAACTTATCAAAGTATTCTTCTATAGGTTCCACCTCCTCTAATTCCTCTCTACTATCAACCTCAACTTCCCTATTCTTATCCTTAGTCTCGGCTTCTATCCTAACTTCATTCTTGTCACTCTCTTCTATCTCCTTATCTATCGGCTTAATAGTGACAACATTAACAAAGTGGACATGTTTAGATGATGAGGGATCCTTAATTTGGTTTCCGTTATTGGTGTCCCTAGTGTCCATCTTAGGTGTGACTAATGCTTGGTTGTTGAGGGCTTTCAACAATTTGTCAATCTTGTTGGTCATCTCCATTTGTTGTTGGTTGAATTCGGTTTCAAACCTAGCTATGCGAGCCTCTTGAGATGCCATAAACTTTGACATCAATCCTTCAAGATTGTTGGTACTACCATAGTTGTTAGAAGGATTGTTGTTGAAAGTACGGTTGGATGGTGGACCGGTTGGTTGGTAACGGTTAGGTGGATTGGAAGAATTGGGTTGATTTTGTTTCCACCTAAGGTTTGGGTGATTTTTCCATGAGGGGTTGTATGAATCACCGTATGTGTTTGGCTCGGGCTTGAAACTGTACCACTTATCTCCCGCTTCGTCGGTACGCGTGGATGCGTAGTCCGCAAAAGCTGTTCTGAGGAGTTCCACACAATCATGAGTGTCGTGGGGACCACTACATAATTCGCATGAAGAAGTGATTTTGTTCACTTGGCTTGAAGGCTTAGGAGCTTCGTAAGATTTCATGAGAAACTTGACTTGGTCCTCAAGTTCCATGATCCTACGGTCGGGAGTGCTAGAATTGTTCGAAGGCAAGGATATTGCCTTGACCGTTTTGTTCAAGTCACGGGGATCGTTCCAACTTTCGTTGTCATAGAGAGCAAGATCTTCTATGAGTTCCCATGATTGTTCCGCACTTAGATCACGTAGCTTACCACCGGCCGATTGGTCAATGGCTCGCCTCGTGGAGATGTCGATATGGTCATAAAAGATTTGGACTTGGAGCCAAAGATCTATGCCATGATGAGGGACTTTTTGGAGTAAGTCCTTGAAACGAGTCCATGCTTCATAAAGAGATTCATTTTGACGTTGTTGGAACATCAAGATGTCATTTCTAAGCTTAGTAGTTCTCCCCGGTGGGAAAAATTGAGCAAGGAAACGAGTGGTGAGATCATCCCATGTGGTGATGGATCCCGCGGGTAAACGCTCAAGCCATTGACTAGCTTGATCCCGTAGAGAGAATTGGAATAAGCGTAAACGGGTAGTCTCTCTAGTTTCAACACCTAGGTCTATGGAATCTATGATTTTGAGGAAGTCCTTAAGATGTTGGTTTGGATCTTCGGAACGAAGTCCATGTAATGCACATCCGCTTTGCACCAACCGGATGGTGTCGGATCGCAAGGCGGTCACACTGGCTCCGGTGAGCTCAATGGTGTTTCGGTAGCCTTGGTGGCTAGGTCGGGAATACTCTCCTAAGGTTCGGGGCCTAAGGGGTTCTAGTGGTGGGTTTTGTTGTGGTGGGATGACGGGTTCAAAGATGTTACCACCTTCCATGATGTCGGATGGTAAAGAGTTACGAACAAAGGCACAAAGAAATGAGATAGACTAAAGAAAACCTAAAAATAAAAATAAAATCTTACTAGAAAGGAATCTAGCAAGTAGACCTAATAAAAAGAAATTCTAACCTAGACAATAACTATTCCCCGGGCTGCGGCGCCAAAAACTTGATGCGTGGGAATCGCAACAGGCTTTACCTCTCGAGGGATCTCGAGAAGCTTACAACCCCCACCAGGCAGTGTACCTGATCGTTGTAGTATAGTATAGTGACAAGTACCGGGGGATTGATCGTTCAGCTTAGGAATAGTGTCGCTAGGATTAGAAAGCCTAAATACTAGTTCTAAAGGTGAGGGATGATTATTTTTGTATTCTTATATTTTTATATTTTTATGAAAGCAAGTAAAATCTCGGGGTTTGAAAGATTTGGGCGGAATTAGTTGCTAATCAACTAACCCAATACTAAGATGCAATCAAAATAAAATACTAAAAATGAAATTAAGCTAATTAAACTAAGGTTGTGAGCAGTAATTGGAGAAAATGTGTTTACTTAGATTTCACTACTCCCTAGATATCTTTTACACGTTAATTACTTGTTATAATTGCATGGATGACGGATCGTATTCCTTAATACCATTCATGGGGTGGCACACATAACTCCCCAATTCTATGAGCTCTTATCTCCTCCTACACCTTGCCCAGCACAACTATAGGGATTGTAAACAGTGGCTCATGCATTAAATGCAACCAATAAAGACCTAGTGCGCCTCGGTTCATGCTTCTTAAGACGTTTAAGCATGTTACCATTTGGAGATCTGCCAGTTTTCTTAAGCCTAACATATAAATCATTCATCCAAGAGAAGAATAAACAAGTAATCAACACATAATCAGTAACTAGGTTTCATTAGATCTAAGCAAACACAAGATAGATCTAGCCTAGCATGATAGAATTAAGACAAGAACAAGATATAGACAACCAACACATAGACATATTGATTGAATTAGAAGAACACTTATCTTGATTAATCATGCAAGGTATCAAGGGGTTGGAACCCTTGAAAAACCTGTAAAGTTACACCAAAATCGTACTTAGGGTTTCTCCCAAAACTTCTCTCTCTTAATGTGTGAAAATTAGAAAACTATATATAGAAAAACAGGTATGACGGCGTCAAGACAAACAATGTGACGCCGTCACCTCACCGCCAAAACTCTCCTCGGACTGCCTAGATCCGCTTCAGACGCCGTCAAGACTTAAACACTTCCAGGCCGTCATGACTCTTTTACTCTTGACGCCCTTCCTACGTGACGCCGTCAAATCTGTTCTGGGTCGTCATGGAAATTCATGAGATTTGCTCTTGACGCCATCAAGGTTTTGCTCTTGACGCCGTCACCTACTGTTCCCAGCATGGAAAATTAAGACTTTGGCGTTTTCTTCACTTTTATGCTCCAAAAATGTCCGAATTGCTTCCTTTTCCAGATTTCTCTCCCAAAGTACCTAAAATCACAAAAGGAACGATTTAGGGCAATATTTGATCAAATAAATTCGGATTCGGGCTTAAATGACCCCCTAAAAGTGGTTCATTTTTTGCCTCATCAAAAACCAAGGGGAATCATAATCCAATAAGCTCAACTCTACTGAGCCAATCAGCAGAAACAGTGGTTATGAGGGTGATGATATGGTCCAAATTAAGCTAGGAAATAAGCTACTAAGGGCAAACAAAAAGTGCATACAACAGTAAAGGGTGACTGGCTGTCCAAAACAACTGAAACCAAGCAAATTGATCAACTGAGGAACAAACTATGGTGGATCAAAGAAATAGGTAAGGACTGAAAGGTGTGGGTGCAGGGCATTCACTCCCCCTGCAGCCTTGTTTGAGTCTTAAAATAAGACAAAAGAAAATTTCTAAAAATAAAATGATTGTGGACTTTTGTAGTTTAGGTGACACACATTAAGCTCAACAAATTTCAGGTCCTCACTCACTTTTGAAAAATCAGGAAAATTCTCCCAAAAAATAGGATTTTAGACTAAAATGCAATTTTGACTTTTTTTTAAGAACACTAAAAGTTGACCTTTTTGAGATTAACAAATTCTGACTGAGTGAGGTAATTATAACTAAGTGTATAATAACTTAAATAAGCTAAGGGAACTAAGATTGCAACTAACTATGGCCTAATATATTCCAAAATCCTAACAGTGGATGCAATTGAAAAGTAAGTGGTAATTTTGACTTTTTTATATATGAGCTAAGGGTCTTATGGTTCCTCAGTCATACATTAACCTAACATGAACTACTACCACTGAATGTACCTCAAACAACAAGCTAGAACACATACCAAACACCTGTCCAAAACACTCCTAATCTAAGCTGTTAAAGTGATTTACCAAGCAATTGATCAAACAAAGCTATGAGATTGATAACTATCATCCTACTGAGTTATAATTATCACAAATAAGCAAGGGTGAGCAACAATTAACAACAATAGGATGTATCACAGAGTATGCAAAAGAATTGATGGAGAAATATTCTTACAAGTGTCCAAAGGGGCAACACCAATGAGAACCAATACCAAGACCATTACCCTATGCTCCCCTGAGCACTAAACCACAATATTTTCATGCTTCTGCAACTGATTCTCCTTCTTTCTTCTTTTATATTTTTATAATTTTCTTTGTGACTTTCCATATAGTTCCTGTTTTCTTTTTTTTTTTTTTTTTTTTTTTTTTTTTTTTTTTTTTTTTTTTTTTACTTTTGGTTGAACTGAAGGAAATGTTAGGTATTAAAAAGCTAGAATATTACCAATACAAAGCTTTGAACAAATCTTAAAGTAATTTGGAAATTGAAGCAGTGAACTTGGAAATTGAAGGAAAAATACTTGCATTGATAAAAAAGTTACAAAGTACACTAATTTTACTGAGTTGAAAATTACATGAAAATCTACTTAGCTGAATTATAAAATTACATAAGAAAACTACATGCCTTCCCAGGCTTACATTGAAAACTACTTATACTAAAAAAAATATACATACTAGCTTCTTCTTTTCTTTTTGCTTCTGTCCTTCTTG
The DNA here is from genome assembly GCA_030686995.1 of Artemisia argyi. Lineage (NCBI taxonomy): Eukaryota > Viridiplantae > Streptophyta > Magnoliopsida > Asterales > Asteraceae > Artemisia > Artemisia argyi. The sequence goes on along the minus strand of CM060706.1, from coordinate 169,157,029 downwards.
TCTGTTGTGAGACAGCTTGGAAAAGCCTTCTGTGTCACTTTAGCTTAACATCCCACCATTGGATTGAGTTTCTTTTCATCTCGACCCTTAATTCCATTTTATGCCCTAATTGTTTGAAGTGGTTTTCTGAGTTGGAGGGGGTAATAATTAGTTGTTGGGTTGACTTTGGTTGAGGAAGGGAAGTAGAGTGGCTGGTAGGAGAGGGGAGGGGAGACAATAATGTTGGGGTTGCAGAGGTTTGGGGGCTGGGGTGTTTGGTTATGGCGGCAAAGGTGGGGAAGGGGGAGTTGACCAAGGGGTTTGACCCCCGTTTTATTATTAAACATGGGATGGGTGGATTGGGTTGGGCTTGGGATATTGGTGGGCTGGGAATAAAAGGGTGGTGGCTTGGTTTGTATTTTGGATTGGTTGGTTTTTATATAAACAAGGGCCCGTTTGGTTTTACACATGAATAAACACAAGGACCATTTTTGTAATAAAGCTGAATTTCAAGGACCAATCTTGCCATCCCTCCAAAGTATTTTAAGGGACCATATTTGCCACATTCCAAAATCATAAGGGCCACAAACAGATTTTCCATTTTAAAAGTACCCAGGGACTGATTATGCCAAATTCCAAACTGCAGGGACCAAAAGTGTAATTTTTCCAAAGTTTTTCACCTAAGGATTAAATTTGATAATTTTGACTTTTAAATGCCTTAGGTTGACTTTCCTTTCAAAACAAATGCTCAGGGACTAGTTTTGTAAATTTTAGAAAGTTGGGGGACTGAAACTGCCAATTGTGTAAACTTTGTTCGTTTTTCATTGTTTTTACTCATTTTGCATCTGAAACGTATAAAATACAATCCCTGGGATATTTTTAGTATTTTGATGCATTTCTGAGTGTTTTCGGATGTTTTGGCAGTTCAAATATGATAAAAATGATGAGTGTTTGAGCACTCATCAATGAATGATTTCAATGTTAGGCTTAAGAAAACTGGCAGATCTCCATTATGTAACTTGCTTGAACGTCTTAAGAAACATGAACCGATGTGTACTAGGTTTTTATGATTGTATTTAATGCATGAGCGAATTCTAGTGATCCCATGTTAGGAGCTTCTTAGCCGGCTCGACAAAGGAGTGAAGTAGGAGCTTATAGGATGGGGGAAGTAAGTACACCACCCCATGAATGGTATTAAGGAATACAATCCGTCATCCACGCAACTGTAACAAGTAATTAACCTGTAAAAGATATCTAGGGAGTAGTGAAATCTAAGTAAACACACTTCTCCCACATATTGCTCACACCACTAGTTTAAATTAGTTTATTTTCATTTTTATTATTTTATTTTGATTGCATATTTAGTTATTGGGTTAGTTGACTAGCAACTAATTCCGCCCAACTCCTTCAAAACCGAGATTTTATTTACTTTTATAAAACATAAAAATACAAAAAGAATCATCCCTCACCTCTAGACCTAGTTCTTAGGTTTTCTAATCCTAGCGACACTATTCCTAAGTTGAACGATCAATCCCCCGATACTTGTCACTATACTATACTACAACGATTAGGTACACTGCCTGGTGGGGGTTGTAAGCTTCTCGATATCCCTCGAGAGGTAAAGCCTGGTGCAATTCCCACGCATCAAGTTTTTGGCTCCGCAGCCTGGGGAATAGTTATTGCCTAGGTTAGAATTTCTTTTTATTTAGAATTTCTTTTTATTAGGTCTACTTGCTAGATTCCTTTCTAGTAAGATTTTATTTTTATTTTTACGTTCTCTTTAGTCTATCTCATTTCTTCGTGTTTTTGTTCATAATCTTTACCATCCAACATCATGGAAGGTGGTAACATCTTTGAACCCATCAACCCACCACAACAAGACCACCCACAAAACCCACCACTAGCTAACCAACCTTTTAGGCCCCGAACCCTAGGAGAGTACTCCCGACCTAGCCACCAAGGCTATCGAAACACCATTGGGCTCACCCAAGGAGCCAATGTGTCTCCCTTGCGATCTGACACCATCCGGTTGGTGCAAAGCGGATGTGCATTCCATGGACTTCGTTCCGAAGATCCAAATCAACATCTCAAGGACTTCCTTAAAATCGTAGATTCTATAGACCTTGATGCTACAACTAGAGAGTCAACCCGATTACGCCTATGCTAATTCTCTCTACGTGATCAAGCTAGTTAATGGCTTGAACGTTTACCCGCGGGATCCATCACATCATGGGATGATCTCACCACTCGTTTCCTTGCTTAATTTTTCCCACCGGGGAGAACTACCAAGCTTAGAAATGATATCTTGATGTTCCAACAACAACAAGGTGAAACTATATATGAAGCATGGACTCGTTTCAAGGACTTACTCCAAAAAGTCTCTCATTACGGCATAGATCTTTGGCTCCAAGTCCAAATCTTCTATGACCATATCGATCTCTCCACAAGGCGAACCATTGAACAATCGGCCGGTGGCAAGCTACGTGATCTTAGTGCGGAAGAATCATGGGAACTCATAGAAGATCTTGCTCTCTATGACAACAAAAGTTGGAATGATCCCCGTGATTTGAACAAAACGGTCAAGGCAATATCTTTGCCTTCGAACAATTCTAGCACTCCCGACCGTAGGATCATGGAACTTGAGGACCAAGTCAAGTTTCTCATGAAATCTTACGAAGCTCCTAAGCCTTCAAGCCAAGTGAACAAAATCACTTCTTCATGCGAATTATGTAGCGGTCCCCATGACACTCGTGATTGTGTGGAACTCCCTGGAACAGCTTTTGCGGACTACGCATCCTCGCGTACCGACGAAGTGGGAGATAAGTGGTACACTTTCAAACCCGAGCCTAACCCGTATGGTGATTCCTACAACCCTTCTTGGAAAAATCACCTAGACCTTAGGTGGAAACAAAACCAAGCCAATTTTTCCAATCTGCCTAATCATTACCAACCAAACGGTCCACCCTCCAACCGTACTTTCAACAACAATCCTTCTAACAACTATGGTAGTACCAACAATCTTGAAGGATAGATGTCCAAGTTTATGGCATCTCAAGAGGCTCGCATAGCTAGGTTTGAAACCGAATTCAACCAACAACAAACGGAGATGACCAATAAGATTGACAACTTGTTGAAAGCCCTCAACAACCAAGCGTTAACTACACCTAGGAAGGACATTAGGGACGCCAATAGCGGAATCCAAACTAAGGACCCCTCGTCTACCAAACACGTCCACTTTGTCAATGTTGTCACCATTAAACCAATTGATAAGGATATAGAAGAAAGTGACAAGGATGAAGTTGGAGTAAAAACCAAGACTAGGGATGAAATTAGGGAAGTTGAGGTTAATAAGGGAGAAGAGTTAGATGAAGTAGAGACTGTAGAAGAGTACTTTGATAAGTTGCCCACTGATGATTTCCTTTTTGTAGTATAGTTTTTTAAACCGAAGAAATGCTCGTGAAAGTATTTCCCCGGGTCGTGTCCCGGCGAAGGTGTGAATGGAATTTCGAATTCCCGAATCGTGAAACGTGTCGTGAAAACGGTAAAAAGTGATTTGAATGAGATTATACTAATGAAATAGTAAATGAAGCACAAATAATCAACTAAACACGTATATCAATTAAACAAACTAAAAACGTAACGTAGAATCAAAAACGTAAAAAAAACGTTAACGTACGAAATAAAACGCGACTTTTAAGCTACACTACTCCTACGAACTTGAAAATAATTTTTAAAAGTTAAAAATGATAAAAGAAAATTTTGAGAAAAAGAAAAATATTTTTTTGACTTTTTATTTATTTTTTTATGAATTAAAAACTATTTTAACTAATTAAAAATTAAAAGAAAATGCAAAAATAGTGAGAAAAATGAAAATTAAATTTTGAAAATTATAAAATAACTAAAAAGTAATTTTAAAACTAAAAACTAATTTTTTTTTGGCTTTTTATGTAATTTCTAGGAATTAAAAAGTATTAAATCTAATTAAAAATTAAAAATAAATTCAAAATAAATGGGAAAAATGCAAAATAAATTTCTAAAAATCTAAAATAAATGAAAATAATTTTCTAAAATATTTTTGGATTTTTCTTGGGTTTTTCTGATTTTTTTGTATTTTTTAGTAATTAAAAAGTAATTAAAAATGATTAAAAATGAAAATTAAATAAGAAAAATAGTAAATGAACTCAGAAAAATTTGAAAAAATTACAGAAAATCTAAAATAATAAAACGAACTTGAGAAAAAATTTTCAAAGAAAAATAAGCTGAAAAAGTGCTTATAAGCTAGAAACTGCTTATTTGGAGTGCTTATTTATAAGCACTCCTTGACCAGGTTGACCCTAACTTTGACCAGAGGTAAAATTGACTAAATTAAGCTTAGTTAAACGGATTTGAAAGCAAACTCAACTCAGAAACACAGAAAATGGACTAAATCAGATTGAAATAAGCACTAAAGGATAAGCATTGAGATAACAATAAGCCACAGAAAGCTCACAACAGTTGTAACAACTTATATAAACTTAAAGAAACTAGAATAAGCCAGATAAGCAGACAATATAAGCCAAATAACCAAGATGGCAGAAGCAATAATGAGACAGAAGCAATCAGTTAAGAGACCAACTTTAAACAGATAATTAAGCAATCAAATAAGCCAAATAATGTAAGTTAAGGACAGCTATGGTAACCTAGCATTATAGGCTAACTCAAAATGACAAAAGCCCTAATTCCTAAAGCCAATTGATTACCTAAACGTCCCCTAGATCAGCACCTGTTGAAGCAGGTTTACAAGTAATTTTGACTCTATTTTTGCACCGAAACCTTGACCAACTTGAATTTTCAATGCTTAAATCTGATCCTAACTGATATAATAAACTATTATGACAGTGAATTAAGCTAAATTACCTACTAGTGTAACTATAAGTATGCACTCTATCTTTACTAAACTGACGTAGAAATAAGAGATTAGAAAATTTTAACTATTGCAATGGGACTTATGGCTTTTATGATCAATATACCTTCTCCTACCCTAATCAAACTTGACTATGCAGCAGCAATAACAAAACACCAACGGAAATATGAAACTCTTACTTAAACCAAACACCCCTAACTGTCTCAACTCAAATGCTACTCGGATCTTATCCTATGCAAACCAAACCTCAACAATAGTCGCAACTCAGATTTAAAATACTATTATGAATCAAGCTTCCCAACCTCAAACACAAATAACAATCAGAAACACAGATCTAGTATGTAACAAACAATGAAACAGTTAACATTCAAACCTAAACCTACTACTAAATGATCCAACAATACTGCAACAAACCAGAAACTCAGATCATCAACCTAATTCAAATGCAACTCAGAATCCAAACCTCAAGACTACTACTATACTAAACCAATATGACACAGATCTCAGAAAGCAATCCAAACTCAGAAACAAATTCAACACAGATCCAACGATATGTAAAGGCAACGGAACAGTAGACAATCCAAACTATTTAAACTACTTATATTAATATGAAACCAACTTTAATAAGCTCAAGGAAGATTATACAAACTGAATATGAACAACAACAAGTAATTAAAACAGATCAATACTAGAACTTAATTGATGCAAATATAAGATAAAAAAATAAAAAATGAGACTTACGATCACCCTTCAGCCAAACAGAAGGGCTCTCCCACACAGCCTGTCTTTAAGACAGGCCAAACGCACCTTATGGCTGTCTTTCCACTCCAAAATAAGCTGAAGAGCTTATTTAATAAGCTTATCAATTTACCACCACTTGACCAAACAGAGTTGAAACACAATTTAACCCAAATAAAAGCTGTAATTCAAACTGAGGTGAATGTATAATTTGAAAGCTAAAAACAGATTTACTCATTAATGAAAATTAAATTGAAAGGAGATTAACTGAAATTTAAAATTGTATTAATATCAAAATCTGAGTACACTTGAAAATTGAAATACAAGGCTGGAATTTAAAGAGAATACAAAATTTAAGCTTAACTAATTCTAAAAGCTATACTAAATTACCCTACTCCTACTGCTCCAATCCGTGAGTTGAGGAGTGGCTTTTATAGGCTGATGATGAGAGAGTCCAGGTCATCAATCCACGTGGTTTGTGTTTCTTAAGGTCCTTTCTGAGCCCTTGATGCGTTTCCAGATGCTTCCAATCATTGTGAACCCTTGGATTGCGTGCCCTGGATTAGTAATCCTCCGTGTGTGATGCTATTGGACCACGTGTCATTCCTCCTGACATGTCCTGACGCGTGACAGACCTTCTAGAAACACCAATCATAGGGTAATTATTATTATTGTGGGTTAATTTGGAGGGTGAGAGGGATAGGGTTCTTGGTACAGTAAAAATATCTGGGTAAGTTTATTTTGGGGGGCGGGGTTTTTGGTTTTGGGATTTTATTATTTGGATGCGTTGACTGATTATTGATGGGTTGACCGGGTGAATAGAACAGGCCGGGTTGGGGTGTTAAGGGAGTGGGCTTATGTATGTTTTGGGCTTATGGGTATTTTGGGATTATTGGATTTTGGTGTATTTAGTTTAGGATCCGGTATTATGTTAATATAAAAACAAGGACTATTGTTGTAATTCACAAAATCTCAAGGACCAAAGCCGTAATTCTTCAAAACTATTTCAAGGGTATATCATGCCATTCTAAGGTTATTGAGGGGCCTCATTTGATTTTTCTTCAGATATTTCATCAAAGGACCATATTTGCCAAATTCTGAAACTGCAGGGACTAGAATAGCCAATCTCTCCAAACTTTCACCAGGGACCTTTCGTGCAACTTTATGAATTTCTGAGGACTTTTCATGACATTTTAAGCTTTCTTTGATAATTAGGCTTCCCCGGCTCCGGCTTTTGACCTTTTTTCAATCTCGTGCTCGTTTTTGTCGGTTTTGCTTTGTTTTCGTTCATTTTTCTCATATCCGTACCTGCACATACACAAATACAAAAACATGCATTCTCTTGGCATTTTTGGTTAGTATTTTGTGTTTTTGGTCCGATTTTGGGTCTAAAAAGGATGAGTGAATAAGCACTCATCACCCACCAAGGAAGAACGGGAATATCATAAGTATTTATTCGATGATCCTGAGACACCATATATCCTTGGCTCACCCCTTATCAAAATGAGAGACCCCTCTAACATCAACATACCATGCAACATTTGGCATATGCATATATGGAAAGCTTATATCGATCCTAGATCTCCTATAAACATCATGACTAGGACTTATTATAATTGGGTAATGAAGAAACAACTTGGTCATAGGATGATGCCCAATAAGAATTTGATAAGTAATTTTGTAGGAAGAGTGAAGGGATTGCATGTGATTGTCGGAAATTTCACTTATGAGATCGATTTTATGATAGTAGAGGATACTCGTCCGGTGATAGATGCTTGCCTAAGTCAAGTAGTGTTCGGAAAACCATTTGTTGAGGCCACTAAGATGAGTTATGATCCGACTCTAGGGATAGTTAGGTTCAAGGAGGAGAATGATGAGATTGCCTACCAAATGCCCTATAAGATTGAGCAGTACCGCCTCCTGTCAAACATAGAAAAGGAACACAAACAAGCGGCTTATTATAGGAATGATGAGGATAGACGTAGAGGAGTAGAGTATGCGATGAATAGGATGCTTGGTTTCTATAAAGAATGCTTGCAACTAGGTCCGGAATACAAAAATGGTATTGGAGATGACCTAGAGAGTGAAACCAACGATGAGGTCACGTAGTAACCCATGACCTTGAGTCTAGCTACAAGACTCGTAAATAAAGAAAAGCGCTTCTTGGGAGGTAACCCATGTTTTGTGTGATTTTTATTTTGTTTGATTGTTATTTGCTTCCGTATGCATGCTTTATTTTTATTGTTGGTAGATCATGTTTCAAACTAAAATGGTGAAAATACTTTATTTTGTTGTTTGGCTTAGTCTTAACTTCATCCAAAGGTATTTCGCAAAAGATAAGTGTAAGGAGAAACCCCAAATATGTTTTTAAGAAACAAACTCGATCATGATTCTCCACAATATTAAGTGAACATATATATTCGTATTTGTTAGAGTCAAATGCTTGTATCGAGTCATAATGATGTTTTGCAGGATTTTTCAGTAAGTAGGACGAAGTTTTTCCAGAAATTTTCTGGAAACTTAACACAAGAATTTCTGCAGGTCACTTCTGACGGCGTCAGGAAGAAATTCCTGACGACATCACGTGTAAAATTCTGGAAATTTTACCAGTTTTGTTTTTCTAACGGAGTCTTAGAGTTTTTGTTGAATCTTTAGTTTTATAATCTCCAGGAAATCTGCAAACATCATTCCACAAGCATTATATCTAATTTTGTTTTCTAGGATTTGTTAGCATATATAGATTGCCGCCGATTTTATGCGAGGTTGCCTTGTTTGTTTTCTCAGGTTTAACAGGTTATGTTTGCCAAGAAGATGATTTATATTTTGGAAGGGAAGCTTTGATTATTCATTTTCTTGGAGGAAGATCTAACCTGGTTACCATATTATCCATACTAAGCGAATCAGGGGAGTATTTGATTTCATTCTTTTTACTTATTTGACTTTTACATTCTTTACTTGAACATTGGGGACAATGTTCATCCTAAGTGTAAGGGGAGGGTAAAATGATGATACCTTATAGATACATTTTTGCTTGAGTTTGTTTTTTTGATAGTAGATGTGTAATAAAACTATGAGAAATACTTGTTAGTGTAATTTTAGTGCCAAATTTAAAATTTTTTACAACATTTAGGAGTGAAACTTTAGCCTTAGCAAGCGTCTCATGGATAGGAGTCGTATGACTAGCACAAAACCGTACAATTCAGAAAAATTTTCCACCCAAATATGTGAGGTTCGCCTTTAGATTTGATAGGAAAAACATTTACTATTAGTGCTTATGAGTGTACCGGTAGCATTTAGATTCTAGAACTTGCGTTAGTGATGCATCCCGAGACCGCTAGTGAGACTACATTCGTGTAGTAGGATTTACTACATGATAAGAGGCATTAGGATCACCCTTGTGTTAAACCTGTATCATAATTACTTGACCATTTAAGTCATATTACTTGGCTAGTTAAGTCAATTAATTTTTCCCACACCCTTAGCATTGTACTCATTTTTAGTACACGAAACCCTTAGTACACCCCTCCGAGCCTATCTTTTCAGTTCTAACTTTAAGCATCTTACTTAAAGGAAGAATTTGTTACACCCTACTTAAATGTACAACCAAATCGCCTTAGCCTTCCGTGTATGCACTCATCTTTAGTGCATTATTGTTATTTGTTTAGACCCTTAGTTAATTATCTAATTTATTACATGGTTGCTAAGTCGAGTCATATCCTTGTACATATTGTTTTGGGACTCATGGGTAAAGTAATGTTATGGAGTAATGGGGAAGAACATCATATATTACCCCCATATGTACGTTAATCTTAAAAGTACTCAAAGTGTTTTGATTATCATAATTCGAGTCATTAGATTAGTTTATTGTAAAGTATGTAAAAATTCAAGTGTAAGGGGAATGTTCATTCCCTATAATGTATTATTTTGGATGGTAGGGTAAAAGTGTATGCAATATATATATATATATATATATATATATATATATATATATATATATATATATATATATATATATATATATATATATATATATATATATAGAAAAAGAAAAGAGAAAAAATATACGGACTACCATCCCGTTTCATTCTATGTTTATTTTATGTTTTTGTTATTTTTCAATTATTAGCTTAAGTCGAGTCTAGTCTTGGCTTAGCAACGCCACATTGTACATGTAATTAACCAAGATGATTAACTCGCCACCAGTAAAGACTGCCTATATCCAACAAAACCGTGTATTCCATACCCCTACACCTAACGTTACAACCCGTTAAAAGACCTCTTTGATAGTTTATCCTAGGTGCTTACGCCATGTGGTGGAGGTTTGATCCTTTCCCAAGCCTATGGTAATCTATTTTGCTATGACAGGTAGTGAGAGATGTTTTCCATTTCCATATTGTGATAATACTTTATTACACCTGAGAGATGTGAGTATCTAAACACTATTTGTGAGGTGCTAGTGTATGACCTCCGTGCTTGTCTTTGGTCTTTAGTGGAACGATAATTTGTTGTAATTACTTTTATATTAGTGTTAAATGACCCCTAACTTGTATTTCGATTAGAATAAAAGCGCATTTGCTTGAGGACAAGCAAATCTCAAGTGTAAGGGTATATGATGAGGCGAAAAATAAACCGTTTTTAGGGGGTCATTTAAGCCCGAAATTGAATTTATTTGATCAAATATTGCCCTAAATTGTTCCTTTTGTGATTTTAGGTACTTTGGGAGTGAATTCTGGAAAAGGAAGCATTTTGGACGTTTTTAGAGCATAAAAGTATAGAAAACGGCAAAGACTTAATTTTCCATGCTGGGAACAGTACCTGACGGCGTCAAGAAGGAAAAGATGACGGCGTCAGGAGTAAAATCCATGACGACCCAGAGAAAACCTGAAGGCGTCAGAAGAAGGGCGTCAAGAGTTATTTTGGTGACGACCTGAAGAAGGATTACACGTGACGGCGTCAAACCCAGATCTAGGCAGTCCGAGAACTTTATTGGCGGCGAGATGACGGCGTCAAACATTTACTCTTGACGCCGTCACCACACAAAATCTGTATATACTTTTCTATTTTTCATTCATTAAGAGAGGAACTTGTGTGGAGAATACTAGGGTCGAACCTAATAAACCCTAGGTCATTTGTAACAGTATTTTCAAGGGTTTTCACCCCTTGAAACCTTTCATGTTCAATTAAGATAAGTCTTCTTTCAATTCATTCAATATGTCTATGTGTTGTTTGAATATATCTTATGCTTGTCTTGATTATAACATGTTAGGCTAGATCTTTCATGTGATTGCTTAGAGGTAATGAAACCTAGATGTTAATTATAGGTTGATTGCTTATTTATAGTTGTTATGGATGAATGATTTCAATGTTAGGCTTAAGAAAACTGGCAAATCTCCATTGTGTAACTTGCTTGAACGTCTTAAGAAACATGAACCGATGTGTACTAGGTTTTTATGATTGTATTTAATGCATGAGCGAATTCTAGTGATCCCATGTTAAGAGCTTCTTAGCCGGCTCGACATAGGAGTGAAGTAGGAGCTTATAGGATTGGGGAAGTAAGTACGCCACCCCATGAATGGTATTAAGGAATACAATCCGTCATCCACGCAACTGTAACAAGTAATTAACCTGTAAAAGATATCTAGGGAGTAGTGAAATCTAAGTAAACACAATTCTCCCACATATTGCTCACACCATTAGTTTAAATTAGTTTATTTTCATTTTTATTATTTTATTTTGATTGCATCTTTAGTTATTGGGTTAGTTGACTAGCAACTAATTCCGCCCAACTCCTTCAAAACCGAGATTTTATTTGCTTTTATAAAACATAAAAATACAAAAAGAATCATCCCGCACCTCTAGACCTAGTTCTTAGGTTTTCTAATCCTAGCAACACTATTCCTAAGTTGAACGATCAATCCCCCGGTACTTGTCACTATACTATACTACAACGATCAGGTACACTGCCTGGTGGGGGTTGTAAGCTTCTCGAGATCCCTCGAGAGGTAAAGCCTGGTGCAATTCCTACGCATCAGATGGATCAAAAACTGAACGGTTAGAATTGAATATCTAAACCCAACTTTTCAAAAATCACAAGAAAACCACCCACACATATACACCAAATTGGGGGTCTAGAAACTCGATCACATAGAGGTTGTTTGAGGTTGCAGGAGTGTTTTGATATCATCCATGGCTCCAAAACAAGTAAGTAACATCATCAATTTACTTTAATTAAGTTTTAATTCGGATTATTGGAATTAGGTCAAGATTTGGGTATTTTTGATATAGTACGAATTAAGATGTAATCCTTTGAGGATAAGTGGGTAATTGATAGTGGAAGTCATTGCAAAAAGAATTAGATTGATTGATTAAGTCTTGAGGAAGAATTAATTAATTGAAAATTCGAATTGAATTGGGTTTTTATTATAGAACATGTTTGCTTGCAATTGATGATTTCTAGATGTTATATACTTGTTAATTAGTGATGTTAGGATAGTGCATTGTTGATTAGAACACTAATTTGAAGGATTAATTAGATAGTGTTCTTCCATATTCTTGGGTTTAATTAAGGAAGTGTTTGGAGATGATATGGATCGATATTAGGATGATTTGGATGATTAGAAACCACCATGGAAGATCAAAAACAGGTTAGGATGAAGTAGGAATGGATTGGAAGTGAAAGGAACGAGAAATTAGGATTTGAAATTTTAGCAGAAAATCCAACCGACCGGTTGCGAGGGGCAACCGATCGGTTAGATTGGACATGAGCATCCAATCGATCGGTTTGATGGGATACCGATCGGTTGGATGGCTCGTTAACATTTTTAAAATTTTTTTCGTTTCAAATTTTTGACTTCTAATTTGTGTAGCATTGGCTCTTATAATCTTATACTAATGTTAATTTGTAATTTTCAAAGTCAAGGTGCAGGTAGTTCGAGAGGAGTGAAGGTTAACCCGATTGTTACGAAATATCTTTTGAGGAATTCAAAGAGTAAGGTTACGTATAGTCTTCAAGCGGAAAGGAACGACAATCTTAAGTTCAGAAATTTGAAGAATGAGGAGAAGCACGCCTTTCGTGAACGACTTTCTAAGCTTCAAGGTAGAAAAATTGCTTCACCATGTCTCATTGATTGGAGTTTGTTTACTGAATATGAATGTGAGGATCAATTGAGGGAAATGATGAGAATGACTTATGTGTATCCGGCGGATGGAGATACAATTGTGGATCTTTCTTGGGAAAGAGCTTTTAGCATATATGAAGATGTTTATCGAGAGTGGTGTCTAGAATTCTTTTCTACGTTCTATTTTGAAAGGAAAGTTTATGATCTTATAAGGGAAGTTTGCATTTGGTTTAGACTATGTGGAGTTGAGCATGCTTATACTTTGCCACAGTTTGCGGTTTATCTGGGTTTGTACGAGCAAAATGAGATAAATCATAGGTTGTTTGAGACACACTTCTTGGGGTTAACAAGGTTTCATCATAGGTATGAAGGTATTTTGGAGTATTGGAATCATGTCGGTGATCCAAGTTGCAATAAGAAGAATGCATCTAGAATTAGGAACCCGTTGTTGAAGGTTTTGCAAAAGTTAATTACTTGGGGAGTTTTGCATAGGACGGGTGGTTGTGATAAGTGTAACAGTCCGGATTTATGGGTGATGAAATTACTTGAAGAGGACAAGAATGGAAATGCGGCTTGGATTATAGCCGAGTATCTTTCTAGGAGAGCACCGGGGATCAAGGAAAGGAGTGACATTTGTGGAGGTCATTATGTGACCATTTTGGCAAGAAATTTGGGTTATTTTGTAGATGAAGAGTTGGCTAAATGTTCGGAGCCAATCGAGAATGAGACTTGGGATGATAAAGGTTTTGGTAAGGCGTTGAATAAGAGAACCAAGACGTTAGGAGAATGGACTGAGCCTAACATTGAGGTGCCACAACAACAATTTCAACAACAACCACCACAACAACACATGGGAGGTATCTATGGACATGCTCCGGGTAGTTTTGATTCGGTTTGGGGAGATTGGCATAGTGAGTTGAATGATATAGAGCGTAGGGATGTGTGGAGAGATTCGATGTTGTTGAGACAAAACTATAACTATGATTATTCCTTGCCGATGCTCCAACACATTGCACGTGAGAATAGCTATGAGGTACCACTATATGTGCTACCTAATGTTCCTCCCTACCTAATTCCTTATGAGCCATATCCTAGTCCGTATCCATACCCCTATCCTGGTTATTCACCATTTCCCGAACTGTATCCGGCTTATGGTAGAGTTCCTAATGTGGGAGGTACGCATGTTGGAGGAACAAGTTACGATGTTGGTGGATCGTCTCGTGGTGGTGGCAAGAAGAAGCCTACAGTTGAAGAAGAGGAGGAAGAAAGTGACAAGAGCGAGGATGAGTTTATCAACCCTGACATGGATTATGACGACGACGAGTGATTGTCATGTAGTTGATGGTTGATTTCAAAAACAATTATGTGTGTTGAATAATTTATATTTCTTTCTATAACTCTTTCTTTTAGGATTAATAACGTACTTTGTTAACATTTGGTTTGTTTTAGTATTTGTGTTTGTGTTTTTGTTTGTTTGTTTGGTATATGTTTGCAGTTTTTGCAGGGGTAACATTACGGAAGCTTATGGTTGATCAATATTTGGAGTTGGAGAACTCATTTGCTTATTTGTGATCAAATATGCATATCACGTATTTTTACCTCGGTAGTTTCTATTTTACTAAATTTTCCCATTTCCTTTACTTTGAAGTTATTTTTATTACATTGAGGACAATGCAAAACTTAAGTGTGGGGGAGGGAAGAAAATAGGAAAAATAGGTTTATTTTTAATTTTTTAGGATTAGTTGAGAATTCAAGTAACTAGGATTCGTTCGCCCTTGAAAATCTAGTTGTTTGAACACTTGAGTTATTTTTAAAATAAAATTCTTTTAATGGTAAAAATAAGGGTATTTGAAAATTTTTGGAGCTTAATCAAGTTGTTAGAGCAAATTCATTTTGGAATTGATGACATTTACTAGTACATGTTATAGTATTCACCTTAAATTGTGAGGAGTTAAGCCTTTTTGTATAAAGCATTTCTTATGCTATATATTCTTGCTATGAGTGTGCCGGTAATTGTGTTGATTCTAGAACTTGTACTTGTTATGCATTACAGTTAAAATCACTTTCGAGTGGTAAAACAGATTCAAATGATAAGAGGCAACTTAGGATTTACACCAAAAAGCCTTCCATTTACAAAATAATTTTTGCTAACCACATCGGTTAGTTATCCTCGTATTTGGAACCCAGTTGATAGCATTTATTTTTAATGCTAGATACCCCTAATTACACCTTCGAGCCAATCTTTTTCTTTTGTTACACCCAGAAAAATACAAAAATATTTTACACCTTAAACCTTAGCCTAACCCTTGTCAAAGTCTAAACGGTGGGTTGCTAGTTGCTTGGTTGATGGATTATTTTTGATGATTATTAGTGAGCCACACATTATCATTTGTGTGTGCCATTCCAACAAAGATGAAGATTGATCACCTTTAGTTTTGTATTTTTGTGGTGATGCTTATGCGAAGTGTGGGGGAGATGTGATGTGAAAAAAAAATGAATAAGTCATCGCAACTATAAGATGACAATTATAGCCAATGTGCTATATTATGTATGGAGATGGAATAAGAAAGTTATGTGTTAGCCAATGTGCTAAGAATGAAGAATATTATTATGGTGAATCAATGTATCAATATATGAAGAGTTCATAAAGGAGGAGAATGATTGTAACTATAATCATTTTTGGGTTTGAGGTTTGTTCGGTAACTAGCAACAATGGGATTTAGACTTGACTTTATTTTTCTTTTAAACCAATTAAATATTTCCCATGCCTTATCCCTATCCTTTTTGGCCTTGTGAAAATATTAAGTGCATGAAAATTTTAGTGACCACCTGTATTTTTGGTAATGGAATGACGCGCCAGCGATCTAGCGAATGTTTTGGTGACCATCCGTTATGCAAATGACGCACCAGCGATCCAAGGTATAATCTAGTGACCATTCGTTATTACTTACTAAAAAATACGTGCCAGTGATCTATTTGATTCTTGTATGAGATGTTTGAACATTAGCCAGGTACAACCCATTAAGCCTTAAGTTACAACCCGAATAAAAGCCCTCTTTGATGTTTTGTTTATTGTTTTGATACTTGTACAAGCTTATTGTAAGAAACATGAATCATGACTGAGCAATGAGTGGTTTACCCATCAAATTACCTTTGAGTGTTGAGTGAATTCAAATTATTCTTTCATGAGGTGCTTAGTTATGTTATCATGCTTTACACTTATTTGTGCTCCATATAATTTTCGCATTAAAAATTAACAATTAACCTTAGGGATGATTGTTAAATTTTTGGAAACATAAATAAATCACACCATTGAGATTATTTTTCTTCTAGACTTGCTCGAGGGCGAGCAAAACTCAAGTGTGGGGGATTTGATAACACGTAAATTATACATGTTTTTAGGTGTGTTTTATGCATCATAATTGGCCATATTTGTACGTATTTGTTACTTAATCGTGGAAAAGTGTTTGTACAAGCAAATGTAGCCAAAAATAGGAAAAAGTGATGAAAAGATGAAGAAATGAAGTAAAGGTTCATAATAGGAGATTTTCGAGAAGGAAACAAGTGAAGAATCACACAAGGACTCAAGGATTTGATAGATTCAAGATTTCTACGTTCATATGTCAAGATAATATCAAGTTCTATGAAAGGAATTAGCACCAAAGTGGAAGAGAATGCATGCGACGAAGAACGATCAAGAAAAAGACAAAAATTGCATGCAGGTTCAATCCAACCGTTCGGTTGGAGCCCGCAACCGAATCGGTTGGAGTTGACCTGAAGAACCAACCAATCGGTTGGAGCAAATACCGATCGGTTGGATGGTGGCTGTTTTTACAAGATTGCATTTATTGGCGTTTTTACTCCTCAGTATCATGGATGGCTGATCATTTCTCACTAATAACTTCTTAGGGGACGTTTTAACTTGATAATTAAGTGATTAGAGGCTATATAATGACATCTTGGCTTGCAACCAAAGTGTACCACAAAAATCCTAAGTAATAACTTACACCAAGTTATTACTAACTTAATATTTTCTCACCCGAAAGGTTGCTACAGCAGTAAAAACGTCCAGAAAACTTTGAGTTAGACTCTCAATAGTTTGGTTAAGTGTGTGGAGTTGTTTATTTTAGTTGGTAGTCGATTGGAGGCGTGTGGTTGCTATAGTTCCACGGTTTTACTTCTTGTAATTCTCAAGCTAGGTACATCTTGTTTCTTACAATAAATTCTTGTTACTTTAAATATAATGAATGTTTTGTTTACTACTTGTGTTTTAATATGATTGATATGGAGTGATTTGGTTTATACTTGTGTGAATGATGTAGTTAGTCATGGAGTATTCTTTATTTTAAAAAGGTGATGCATGAAAACTCTTCTTAATTTATGAGTTTGTTGGGATAATATCTAATCTTGCTTAATTTATTGATAAAAACATCTTTGGGGAATATTGGCCGAAAGGGTTTTCTAAATGTTTTTATTCCAAAAAGTTAATGCACGAATTAGTATGGGATATGGTGTGTGACGAGCATCATGTCTACTCTTTAAAATGGATTTGAGAAGATTTCATCACGAAATTAGGCCGAAAGGATTCGTAGAAATTCGTAAGTAAAGAATTGCTTTTAAACAACATTGAGTTAATCGAATTATTATTCTAGTTGTCTTAGGCCGAAAGGAAGTATCTAGATGATTGAATTCTATTAATGGTTTAACATGATAAACACCATTGATTGTTAGCCATTTATATAAAAGTTGTGCATCATAACAAGTTTACACCAAGCTTAACATCAATACTCCAATTGATTGATTGTGGCATTTCACACAAGTATATGTTTTAGTTTTATTGTTTCTTGAATAATTGAATTTTCGATATAAAGGATTGACAACCCTTTTATACAAACTATTTTTCTAATACTTTGAATCATAAATCCCTTGGGACGATCTCGAGTTACCCACCTTTACTAAAACGGACGAGTATACTTGCTCGTATGTGTTAAATAGTTAATCGGTAATCGTGTTTATAAATTTTAAAACTTGTACACACCGTGAGCACATCAATGAGTGGCAGCGTTTTAAGTTTCTCTTGTGCAGGATCTTCGTATGGTGTTTTACAAACTTTAAGTGGTGGATTCATCTGGTACTTTACTCTGTACTTGGTTGTTAAAAAAAAATTGGTCTACGCATGTGCGAGTAGTTTATGTGTGCAAGTTTTTTTAACGAAGATGCTTACCCGGCTCTTGTCTGCTCAGCTTCTGGTATGTTCGGGTTAAGGTAAAAGTATGTTGTAGGAGTCGCTGATAACTGGTAATCTGCAATGATAGGTATTGTAGTTGTGATAATTTATCATGTGTTATATATGAAGTTTATGTTAATTTAATACCTCTGTATTTTGTGACCCGACATGAGCTAACTGCGATTATTACTGGTTGTTGCATGCTTTCAAGGTTTGCTTCACCAAATTTCCTCGCCATTTCGTCCCACATGCTGAATTCAATGACACCATTGACCAATGTATTACATGTCAGCATGTTTTGCATTAAAGTTCTTTCGTTGTTTACAACACCACATCTTGACATCTATATTTCTTCATTTGTATCTACTCCTGTACAATCCAAAGAGTTAATGCATCAAGAGGCCAGATAATGACACGTTATGCAAACTATATTGTCCAAGAGTGTGTCCAGATTCACATGAACAACTTGTTTCCCTGGCTACATGACAATTTGAAATAACCATTATAATATCCAAAATGGGACAACTTTACAAAAGTCGGTTTAAATGAATGACACTATACCCCACAATTCTCAAATTCAATCTCACTTTTAGACGCATCCTCAACAGTAATAGGTCGCCTAGTAGCATACCTGCTTATGCAATGAATCTTCCTCACAAGTACTTCAACCTAAAAGGTAGAAATAACGTATTTTACAAAAAGAGATAAATGAGTGAATGCTTAATTTTTGACATATATACGATGGAAAGATAACTTTTTCCTTTAGTATTCCCATCAACTCTACCTGATGAGATAGACACAATAATGCAAATCAAATACTACTAAAGGAGCTTGCATTCTGATGAGGCAAAAAATGAACCGTTTTTAGGGGGTCATTTTAGCCCGGATTCGAATTTATTTTATCAAATAATGCCCTAAATCATTCCTTTTGTCATTTTAGGTACTTTTGGAGTGAAATCTGGAAAAGGAAGCATTTTGGATGTTTTTGGAGCATAAAAGTGAAGAAAACGGCAAAGTCTTAATTTTCCTTGCTGGGAACAGTACCTGACGGCGTCACAAGATTCTTAATGACGGCGTCAAGAGCAATACAAGAGGTGGAAGTGGATGGTGCACCTGACGATCCAGAAAGTTTTCTACTAAGGACATGATGGCGTCACCATAGGCCGTCAGGGTCTAAATGTTAGTGACGGCCCAGAGCAACTTTACACATGATGGCATCAATAGTGGATCTAGGCAATCCAATTTCATTATGGGCGGCGAGTTGACGGAGTCACAATTTTCTTCTTGACGTCGTCACCCTGTAAAATCTATATATAGTATTCCAATTTTTATTCATTAGAGAGAAACTTTTAGGGTGAAACTTTGGAGAAAAACCCTAGTCCGATTTTCACAGCTTTTTCAAGAGTTTTTACCCTTTGAAACCTCTTATGTTCAATTGAGATAAGTAATCTTTCAATTCAATCAATATGTCTATGTGTTGTTTGAATATATCTTACAGTTGTCTTCAATTTAACATGCTTGGCTAGATCTCTTTTGTGTTTGCTTAGATGTAGTGAAACCTAGATGTTAATTATGGGTTGATTGTTTGTTTATAGTTGTTACGGATGATTGTATTCGATGTTAGGCTTAAGAAAACTGGCAAACTTCCATTGGTAACATGCTTGAACGTCTTAAGAAACATGATCAAAGGTGTACTATGATTTTTGGTTGTATTTAATGCGTAGGAGAATTCTAATGATCCCATGTTAGGAGCTTCTAACGGCTCGACATAGGAGTGAAGTAGGATCCTATAGAGTTAGGGAATATTGTACACGGCCCTACGACTAGTATTAAGGAATACGACCCGTCATCCATGTAATTGTAACAAATTATCAACCTGTAAAAGATATCTAGGGAGTGATGAAACCTAAGTAAACACAAATTTCCCTATCATTGTTTACACCACATT
Organism: Artemisia argyi; assembly: GCA_030686995.1. Taxonomy (NCBI): domain Eukaryota; kingdom Viridiplantae; phylum Streptophyta; class Magnoliopsida; order Asterales; family Asteraceae; genus Artemisia; species Artemisia argyi. The sequence continues at coordinate 169,137,116 of CM060706.1, read as the reverse complement.
AGTTTAATTAGATTTATTTTCATTTATGTTATTTTATTTTGATTGCATCTTTAGTTATTGGGTTAGTCGACTAGCAACTAATTCTGCCCATTCTTCCAAAAATCCGAGATTTTATTGCTTTTATAAAATATAAAAATACAAAAAGAATCATCCCTCACCTCTAGACCTAGTTTTTAGGCTTTCTAATCCTAGCGACACTATTCCTGAGTTGAACGATCAATCCCCTGGTACTTGTCACTATACTATACTACAACGATCAGGTACACTGCCTGGTGAGGGTTGTAAGCTTCTCGAGATCCCTCGAGAGGTAAATCCTGGTGCAATTCCCACGTATCAAGTTTTTGGCGCCGCAGCCCGGGGAATAGTTATTGTCTAGGTTAGGATTTCTTTTTATAAGGTCTAATTGCTAGATTCCTTTCTATTAAGATTTTATTTTTATTTTTAATTTTTCTTTAGTCTATCTTATTTCTTCGTGTCTTTGTTCATAACCTTTACCATCCGACATCATGGAAGGTGGTAACATCTTTGAACCCATCAACCCACCACAACAAAACCACCCACAAAACCCACCACTAGCAAACCAACCTGTTAGGCCCCGAACCTTAGGAGAGTATTCCCGTCCTAGCCACCAAGGCTATCGAAACACTATTAAGCTCACTTAAGGAGCCAATGTGTCCTGTAGGACCGTAGAACAACCTATTTCACATAAGAATCAAGCCTAAACCTAGAGAGAGAAAGTAAGTAGAGAGAGAGAGAGAGTGGGAACTCTAGTGTGTGGAATAATAACCTTGATATTACTAAATGAATCACTAAGAGAACCAACCTCTCAAATGAGGTTTACAAGAGTATTTATACTTGAAGTCTAGGGCATCATCTATCTTATACATTATTACATTAATGGCCCTTAGACTTTTACAAAACATGAATACTAAGCATAAACTTCATCATAATGATATTCTAAAGCAACCTATAACTACACATTAATGACCGACACTTTTTATAAATAAAAATACGATTCTAACAATCTCCCCCTAAGTGTTGGTCATTGAGGTTGCGCGACGTCATCATCTTTGTCTTTAAATTTTAACATTCATAGCTCTTGACGTCTTTAAGAATCACTAGATGAAACATAGTTCCAGTTCTTCATGCTTCATTGTTGTTGAAGTGATCCGATGATGTCATCTGCCTTTCGTCACTTCTGTGTTTGTGGTGGTTGTCTGCCATTCCAACATGCTCATACGTCTTAAGTCTTTGTGATACATACATTTGTTGTTTCCGTTCTTTCACTTTGATCTTTGTCACTTTACTTTGTAGATTCTTCTTTTTGGCGTAGAATCTTTCTTTGACTATTTCTATCCTTTGATCTTTGTGAGAACTTTCCTTTGACTTTGTGATGCATGTATGAGCATGTGGAATCTTTCGCCATGGAGATGATGTATAGCTGCAGGTAAATAGTTAGCAATAAACAACCGGTACTTACAGATAAGGAATTAGAGATCGTCAACAGCATAGTGTGAAGACTCCTTCTAACCCTTACCATGGCCGTTCCCATATCAGATACTCCCGAAAGAGCTTACGAGACCTACTAAGTAGCTCAATGACTGGGTGAGTTGCTGGGGATCACTCCACGACTGTAGACCGTTTGAAACCACCGCGAACACTAAGCGTAACCCATAAAGAATTACCGAAGTGACCTGCTGTCAGGGCTGCTTGATGTTGACCCTGGCAGGAATTTCCGTTCAATCATTGAGAATATACATATGTAAATTCTCTCATAAACGTTCTCGGCAGATTGCTAAGATCTGCGAAGGACTCTTAGGTTTACATCTGGTGTCCTTAATGATGAACAACCAGTGTAGAGATATCATGTGTTCCTATGAGATCTTTTGATGAATCTCGGGGCTCTAGACTCGATAAGTGCACATTTGGTTTCCTATGCGGAGATTAGGGAGAGGTCTCCTGCTTCAATATCAACCATCTCTAAGAGACAAGTCGATAGATTATGCCGGTTCCCCGTGAGAATGAAACAAGCTCTTTTAAGAGAACTTGAGTGGCTAGAAGGTTTAGTGCAGTGCGTCACTGGGTCCATGACGTCTTTATCTTCAATACTGGTGTCACCTTAGCAACAACCAGTAGCATATGAATTGAACCCGGTGTCTGCCCTAAGGTTGAACATATGGAGGGCTATTTCTTTTCACCCTTTTTCATAACTTTTCTTTTTAATTCTTCAACCCCTTCTTTCTCCTTTCTCATTTTCTCCTTTTTTCAATCATACCTATGGACTTCTAATTCTAATCTATTGGAATTGTCCTTGGGTAGATCCCTCCGGCTCTGGCGGATCATAGGATGGTTTTCCCTAACCTTAGTCACCTTATAACTCCATGAATCCTATAATTGCCATGAAACCTTTGATTGAAAATCTCTCAAAGTGTTTATGAATATAAACACGTTTTTGTTGACACTTTGAGAGTTTTTGTTTCTTTTGAAGGACTCCCCCTTCACATGTGCTCATGAATTTTTTAAGAAATTTGCACATACGTGAGGAGTTTGCACTTTTTGAATTGATCCACTTTCAGTGAACATGACCGATTCGAGACACGCTTACATCACTAGTTAGACTAGCTTGAAGTTATTACCCGTCCTGGTCAAGTCCAAAGAAAGTCTCTCGATACGGTACATTCTAATCAGACAAGTCCTATTCGAGACACGCTTACATCACTAGTTGGACTAGCTTGAAATTATTACCCGTCCAGGACAAGTCTTTTCGATTACTGACATTTTAAGCTTCGTCAATTCATTGGTACATTCTGAGTCTAGCTCTTTTGAGATTCAGTCACAATCTTTAAACATCTTTGATCACATTTTAATCATGTCTTCTCCCCCTCAAAAAATAGCATATCGTGATATTTTTGATATCAACTGATTAAGAAAAAGCTTTTTGGAGAGATAGACAGATTTCATTTTGCATGAATTCGGAACAATTTTGTTTTTGTAGTCCCCCTTAATGATAGCACATTTTAAAATCAATTAAGGGTTTTGAGGGAGTTATCTTGAGCACTCATTTGAAAGATTTTGAAAAATCTTTTGATGAATCTTGAAAAAGTGCTCAAGATTACTATTTTGAAAACGAGTTTTTGTTTGAAGTCTTTTTCGTTTGTTTAGACTCGAACTTTTTGAAAAAGATTTCGTCCTAGAAAATGCGAGTCCTTGATTTGAAATAATCAGAAGTCATCATTCGGGTCCTTATTTGAAATCTTTTCGAGTTACATTTGTTGAAAATTTGAGTTACATTTGTTGAAAATTTGAAATCTTATTTGAATCTTTTCGAGTTTTTTGGCGGGAAAATTTGAGTAAAATTTATTTTTCGCACGAGACTTAACGTTCAATTTTTACGCGAGATTCAAAGTTTGGTATAACGTTGAAAATTTCGGCCGAAAATTCAAATTTTTAGGCCAAAATTCAAATTTTTTCGGTAAAATTTGGCGTCAAAATTTTTATAACTCAAAATTTTCGGGTAACCTTAGAATTGTATTTCTCTGTGATTCTCAAATTTTGAGAAAGAAAATTTTCATGCTCATTTTTTGGCAGGAAATCACGTAATCAATAACATCAACCGAGAACGAACTTTCATCTTCACCAAACCAACTAATCTACAACAACAACCTTTGTTATCTTTCAAAAGATCCTCAGAACAACGTTTCACTTTGAATTCAAATCATGGCAACTCAACAAGACATTCATGCTGCCGGTGCCGAAAACCGACCTCCAATGCTTGAAAAAGGTGGATATCTTCCATGGACAAGCCGCATGCTTCGTTACATCAAAACAAAGCCTGATGGTAAATTAATGATCAAATCCATTGAAAAATGTCCATTTCAGCCAAGACAAATTCAAATTGAAGGTAATCCAAATGAAACACCTCCTACTCAACCATTCGTGCGTGAACAAACAGAAGCAGATTACACAGAGGAAGACAAGAAGCAGATCGCTGCAGATGATATGGCAATGCATTTAATCCAACTTGGATTACCACGAGAGATCTTTGTTGCGGTCGACAGCTGTGAAACTGCTTATGCTATGTGGGAACATGTTAGAAGGATATGTCATGGAACTGAGATTGGACAACAAGACGTTGAGAACAAACTTCTTACTGAATGGGAGAATTTCACATCCACTAAAGGTGAACAGATTGAATCATACTACACCAGGTTTTGCACTTTGATGAATGAGTTAATCAGAAACAAGTTGACACCTCGAGCAATTGCAACAAACATCAAATTCATCAATAACCTTCCAGAAGAATGGGGTCGTTATGTTACAATTGTCAATCAAACAAAGGACTTACATAAGGTGAATTATGATCAACTCTATGACTTTTTAGAAAAATATTAAAAAGAACTCCCGCTCAAGCATCTGTACATATCCGTGTCATTGTTGAATAACATTTCTAGAAACGTACAGAATATTGATTTATACGAGAGACATGTCGTGAGAAGAATATTTTTGGATTTTTTTTGATTTTATATTGTTTTTGTATTTTTTGAAATTTTATATTTTTGTATTTTGTTTTTGTTGGTTTTTCAAATTTTGTATTTTGTTTTTTTTCAAAAATATTTACAGCGAAGCGATTGTGAAAAAATATTTTTCAAGAAGATTCGAGAAGACGTTCTAGCTCCTCAGGAGTTAGGCTTCGCATGCCAATTCGTCGAACTAAATAGTCAAACCTTTCTTTTGGAAGGGCTTTAGTAAATAGATCGGCGAGTTGATAATCAGTCTTAACGAAAAATAATTCAACAGTACCCTCTTCCACGTGTTCTTTGATGAAGTGATAGCGGACTTTGATAAGCTTCGTCTTTGAGTGATGTACGGGATTGCACGAGATGGCTATGGCACTTTTTGAGTCACAATACATAGGTATTCTGTCAAAAGTAAAGCCATAATCTGTGAGCTGTGTCCTCATCCAAAGAACTTGGGCACAACACGCAGACAGAGACACATACTCGGCTTCGGCGGTTGATAGCGCAGTACAATCCTGTTTCTTTGACGACCAGCTTACTAGCTTTTCACCCAAAAAATGTGCTCCACCTGATGTACTTTTTGCTGTAACTTGATCTCCTGCATGGTCGGCATCTGAAAAGGCTGTTAGATTAAACCCCGAATCCTTCGGATACCAAAGTCCCATGTTAATGGTTCTTCGAAGGTACCGAAAGATCCTTTTAACCTCTTTGAGGTGAAGTTCGGTAGGCTTTGCCTGAAACCGTGCTAACAAACAAACAGCAAATTGAATATCAGGTCGACTAGCAGTTAAGTACATGAGAGAACCGATCATGCTCCGATATTTTTTCGGATCGACGGGTTTCCCAAACAAATCAGCATCAATTTTTGGTGAAGTGACCATTGGAGTACCAACAGAATCACAATTTTCCATTCCATGTTTTTTCAAAATCTCTATTATGTATTTAGCTTGATATGTTTTTTTCAGAAGAATGGGGTCGTTATGTTACAATTGTCAATCAAACAAAGGACTTACATAAGGTGAATTATGATCAACTCTATGACTTTTTGAAGCAAAACCAAGCTGAGGCTAATGAAGTAATGAAAGAAAGATTGGCAAAGAATCATGATCCTCTTGCACTAATTGCTAATACACCAACACCATTACCAATGAACACTCAACAACCATCATCATCTTCCACTCACAACTACATGCAACCATCATGCATTCTACAACTAACACCGGTCTACCAACAACAGTTCTACCCACAACAGCAACAAGTTATTCCACAACAGCAACACCCACAATTCCAAGAACCGGAATTCACTGACAATGATGAAGCTACTGCAGCATTGTCCCAAGCGTTTGCTTTTCTGTCAAAGGCATTCCAAGGACGCTATTCTACACCAACTAACAACAACCAAAGGATCTCATCGAACACTCGCAACAACCAGTTTGCTCAGCCGAGTTTCAATATGGGCAATGAAGGCCAAATGGTTGGAGTTTATGGGAATCAACAAGGATATGCTACTGGATTTAATATGGGCAATCAGAATATGCAGAATGCAGGTCAGTATGCAGGGAATCAGCATGGTCAGTATGCAGGGAATTAGATGGGTCAGTTTGCTGGAAATCAGAGGGGTCAGAATGTTGGTAATCAGGCAATGGGTTATCAGAATAGGAATGTTGCAGCCCCAGTTGTTGGGAATTTAGGAAATGTGAATCAGGGTAATCCGGTAAAGTGTTTCAACTGTCAGGGTGTAGGTCATATGGCAAGGAACTGTCCTACTAAGCCGAACAAAAGAGACTCAGCGTACTTGCAGAAGGCAGTGCTGTTGGCACAAAAGAATGAGGCAGGATTTCAGTTGAACGCAGAGGAAAATGATTTTATGGCTCTTATGGATGACATGGAAGATAGAGAGGATATCGATGCGAACTGCATATTCATGGCGAATCTTCAGGAAGCTAAGTATGACACGGATTCTGATACACTTCCTGCTTATGACACCAATGCACCATCTGAGGTATCAAATTTTAACCCATGTCACAATAATGATATATTTAATATGTCTCCTCATGAGGAACAGCATTTTGAGAAGCAAGCATCCACTTATGATACATTCCTGGACACGCCAAGTAGTAGCAATACTCCTTCAGCGATTCCAGATGTGAATCATAATGGAGGCTTCGTTTCACAGCATGCTGAGAATGATGAGGAAACACGTGCTTTATTTGAATCATTATTAAATAATTGCCGTATTGAAATCGAGAAAGTGAAAAAGGTCAATCGCGATGTTAAGGCCGCGAATGTAAAATTGACCGCTGAGCTTGAGAGTTACAAGGAAAACGCTAAAGCTTTTGAGTTTCATAACAAAAGATTGTCTGAATTAGAAACTGGTTATCAAAATTCCGTTTCAAGGGAAAAACAATTGCAACTCAAGTTTGATACACTTGATGTTAATTCTTTCAAGAAGATAAAAGCTTTAAACGCGGAAATTTCTGATTTACAAAACCAACTTTCTAAACAAAAAATAGCTTATACCAATCTTGAAAAAGAAAGGGGTGAGTTGAAAAAGGACTTTGCAAAGAAAGAAGACAAACTTTTGGCCGAAATCGTAGAGTCAGAACACATGATTGCACATTTAGAAGAATTAGTGGTTAAGTCGGGTCAGTCAAGTCAAACAATGAAAATGATTTCAAATCAAACTAATCCGATTTACCATACGAAACATAAAGTGGCTCTTGGTAACAACACCCCCAGTAATCTCAAGAAAGCTCAGCAAGAACAGAATGTTTTGTATAATGGTAATGTTATTTACACTAAACATGATCCTCCCGTCGTTCGGGATTCTATGCAAACGATAGAACATGTCGAAGAGAGCATAAATAAAATGAAACAAAAGGATTTGAAACCCATTGATTACAACAAATTGAACAAACTTTCGGGAATTACTTTTGTTCCACAAAAAGAACCATCTGTGTTTTCCATAAAACGACCATTCTCAAAAATGTTTTCTAAGAAAGTAATTGTTTCTAAATCACTTTCAAAAATGGAACAAATGTCTTCTAACAACACTTTTAATACAAGTGAGGCTAGAAACATTCTGGATGACGTTAAAAAGAGAATTCAAGAACTTCAAAATATTGTTTCTTCTAAAACTACAATCGATATTAACAACTGGCATTCCAGTTTTCATATTGAGCAGAAAAAAGTTTTTGAAAACGAAATTACTATCCCACTGAATAACATCAGTGCGAGGGTAATCCATTTTGAACAAGCTTTCTTAAAAGAAACGGCCGACTTTGTCAAGGACCACAAATCCCTGGTAAACGAAACTAATGAAACTCGTGAAAACATGAATGTTTTGGAAAACCTAAATGATTCTCTCTTCGAAGCTGTTATGACCACTGACATTATGTCCATCATTTTACAAACATACTCTGTTCAAGACGATGAAAGACTGAGAGCTGAGACCTCTGAAATTGTTTCCAAATATGAAAATGCTCTTATAAAGCTTGAAAAAGAAAATGTGTCATGTTTTAAACAACTTGATCAAAAAAAGGAAGAATGTAAGTATGACAAACTGTCGTATGAGCGTGCTTTCAAGAACATGAAAGAGCAAAATGATCTTTTAAGGGCTCAGCTTGAAAGTCAAAAAAGGAAGGGTGAGGAAACTAAGTTTGCAAAACCATCGACTTCGGAGAAACCAAATGTTCCAAATATGGTTCAAAAACCAAAAATGTCTATTTCACGGTTTGCTCCAAAAGTCGATGAGAAAAAGGATTTGACAAAACCAGTCACTCCAACATCCTTGCCCAAGAAAATTGAAAATGAAAAGATTGTTGATAAAGGAAAAGCGGTAGTCGAAACACCAAAAGTTCTAGCACCTGGCCTTTTTAGGATTAGTCCCACTAATGCGTCTGCCTCCACATCTAAGACTTATGAGGGCAAAAAGGATAATTCTAAAGATTCTAGTGTTGCTAAAAAGGACAACAATATAAATCCTAATGCGTGTGCCTCAACTTCTACAGGATTAGACAGCACCTCTAGGAGCAGCAGACTAAAGCCTAGGAGCAATACAAGGAACAATAGAGTCTCGCCTGTCTCTAAGAGTAGTTGCAAGAATAAAGTGGAAGAAGTAGAAGAACACCCTAGGAATTTATCGCTTTCTAATAAGAGACATATTTCATCTGAATGTAATGTCGAGAGTACTGGTTCTAATGCATGTAATGACTCTGTTTGTTTAATATGCAAGAAATGTTTAATTAATGATGTTCATGATGAATGTGTTTCTAAGAATCTGAATGTTACGCCTGAACAGAAGAGCGTTTTGAAAGGTCCTAGTGCAAAATCTAGATTTGTTGGAAACCTAATTAAAAGAATTAGGAACACCACTAATAGTCGCACACCTAGGAACTATCTTAAGCATTGTGTTTGGATTCCAACGGGTAGAGAATTTACACTCAAGGATGGCAAATTAGAAATAGTTCAAGCTAAACAAGTAGCATCTGTCTATGAGTGTGATTTAGAATGTACCCCTAACCCCATGGAACCAAATTCAAATTGGTTTCCAAATACAAATTCTTCTGTTATTGGCAGGTTATCGAAATATGTCTTTGGATCGTCGACTCGGGTTGCTCCAAGCACATGACCGGGAACTTAAAGCTGCTGATCAATTTCATTTGGAAATTCATGGGAACTGTACGCTTTGGAAATGATCATGTAGCAGCTATCCTGGGTTTTGGAGATCTTCAGTTTGGGAATTTTTTGATCACTCGAGTTTACTACGTCGAAGGGTTGGGACACAACTTGTTTTCAGTTGGGCAGTTTTGTGATGCAGATTTAGAAGTTGCATTCAGGAGAAACACGGTTTTTATTAGAAATTTGGTTGGTGATGATCTCTTAACTGGTAATCGTGGTACAAACTTGTATGCTATCGACATCAACCAAATGGCTTCTACATCACCAATTTGTCTTATGACAAGGGCAACCGAAACTAAGTCCTGGCTGTGGCATAGACGTTTATCCCATCTCAATTTCGACACCATCAACAAGTTAGCCAAAGACAACATCGTCAACGGACTTCCTAAGTTCAAATACACCAAGGATCATCTATGTCCATCATGTGAACAAGGAAAAAGCAAAAGAGCATCATATAAACCCAAAACCGTACCTAGTTCGGAAGCAAGGTTACATTTGTTGCACATGGACTTATGTGGCCCAATGAGAGTTGAAAGCATTAATGGGAAGAAGTATATTCTCGTTATTGTTGATGATTATTCAAGATATACTTGGGTAAAGTTTTTGAGATCAAAAGACGAAGCACCAGGCATCATCATCACCTTTCTGAAGCGTATTCAAGTTCTACTTCAAGCTCCAGTAAGGATTATAAGAACAGACAATGGTACAGAATTTACAAACCAGGAGTTAAGAACTTACCTCGAAGATGTTGGAATTACACATCAAACATCAGTTGTTAGAACTCCACAGCAGAATGGGGTAGTTGAAAGAAGAAATCGAACTCTTGTGGAAGCTGCTCGCACAATGCTAATCTATTCTAGTGCACCACTATTCTTATGGGCTGATGCTGTTGCCACTGCTTGTTTCACTCAAAACCGATCCCTAGTACATCCAAGATTCAATAAAACCCCATATGAGCTAGTGAACAATCGTAAACCTGACATCTCTTACCTTCACGTGTTTGGCGCTTTGTGTTATCCGACGAACGACAGAGAAGATCTAGGAAAGTTGAAAGCTAAGGGTGATATTGGAATCTTCATTGGATATTCAGAAAACTCGAGGGCATTCAGGGTGTATAATAGAAGAATGAAAAGGATTATGGAGATGATGAATGTGAAGTTTGACGAGATTTCACAAATGGCTTCTGAGAGATACGCTCTAGAACCCGCGCTTAATCCAATGGCTTCTAATCAAACCAGATTAGGACCCGCACCAAACAGTCAGACTTCTGGACACATCAGTTCAGGACTCGTGCCTCAAGGAGCTCAGTCAACAAACATGGACAAACCTTCAGAACAAGAACTGGAAAATTTCTTCGAGTTAATGTTTGATGAATATTATGGTGGAACTTCGATAAATGCATCTCAACAACATTTCGCTGCACCCGCTCAAAATCAACCACCACCACCACTGAATGCATCTACAACAATCGAAGCTGAAGCACCAACAACCTCAACATCATCTACATCTACTCAAGCCACTCCAGTACTTGAAACTGAACTACCAAGAGTTGATGAGCAAAATCAAAACACAAATTTTCAAGAAGAACCAACAAATAATTCAAACGATGTTGCGTTAGAAGAAGGAGAAGAAGTATTTGAAAACCCGTTTGCAACAGACTCTGCTGAATCTTCTTCAAGGTTACAAGAACCATCTAACACACATTCGTTACACCCAAGGTACCATTCTACGTTTCAATGGACAAAAGACCATCCAATAGAACATGTTATTGGTGAACCTTCAAAGCCAGTTCAGACGAGGAGACAACTTGCCACCGATCTCGAATTGTGCATTTATATTTGCTCAATCAGCCTCAAAGAACCAAAGAACATTCGGGAAGCAATGGCAGAATACCCTTGGATAGAAGCGATGCAGGATGAACGTCTTCAATACCTGTTACATGATAGTTGGGAACTTGTTGAACGACCACTTGATAAACGCGTTCTTGATCTCAAGTGGTTGTGGAAGAACAAACTGGATGAGGAAATGACTGTCATTCGTAACAAAGCTCGTCTCGTGGCTAAAGGATATCCACAAGAAGAAGGGATAGATTTCGAAGAATCATTCGCGCCTGTAGCTAGACTTGAAGCAGTCCGGATTTTCTTAGCCTATGCAGCTCACAAAAACATCACAGTCTATCAGATGGACATTAAGACAGCTTTCTTGAATGGAACTCTGAAAGAAGAAGTGTATGTGAGTCAGCCAGAGGGATTCATCGACAAAGATCATCCAGACTACGTCTACAAGCTTAAGAAAGCCATCTATGGTTTAAAACAAGCTCCAAGAGCGTGGTATGACGAACTATCATCTTTCTTGCTCAAAAACAATTTCACAAAAGGAACGGTTGATGACACCTTGTTTATCAAAAAATTCAAAGATGACATTTTGATCGTACAAATTTACGTGGACGACATAATTTTTGGATCAACCAATCCTAACCATTCAAAACATTTTGAAAATCTCATGAAAAGCAAATTTGAAATGTCCATGATGGGTGAACTAAAATTCTTTCTTGGTTTACAAATACATCAATCCCCTCGTGGTATTTTTATCAATCAAGCTAAATACATAATAGAGATTTTGAAAAAACATGGAATGGAAAATTGTGATTCTGTTGGTACTCCAATGGTCACTTCACCAAAAATTGATGCTGATTTGTTTGGGAAACCCGTCGATCCGAAAAAATATCGGAGCATGATCGGTTCTCTCATGTACTTAACTGCTAGTCGACCTGATATTCAATTTGCTGTTTGTTTGTTAGCACGGTTTCAGGCAAAGCCTACCGAACTTCACCTCAAAGAGGTTAAAAGGATCTTTCGGTACCTTCGAAGAACCATTAACATGGGACTTTGGTATCCGAAGGATTCGGGGTTTAATCTAACAGCCTTTTCAGATGCCGACCATGCAGGAGATCAAGTTACAGCAAAAAGTACATCAGGTGGAGCACATTTTTTGGGTGAAAAGCTAGTAAGCTGGTCGTCAAAGAAACAGGATTGTACTGCGCTATCAACCGCCGAAGCCGAGTATGTGTCTCTGTCTGCGTGTTGTGCCCAAGTTCTTTGGATGAGGACACAGCTCACAGATTATGGCTTTACTTTTGACAGAATACCTATGTATTGTGACTCAAAAAGTGCCATAGCCATCTCGTGCAATCCCGTACATCACTCAAAGACGAAGCTTATCAAAGTCCGCTATCACTTCATCAAAGAACACGTGGAAGAGGGTACTGTTGAATTATTTTTCGTTAAGACTGATTATCAACTCGCCGATCTATTTACTAAAGCCCTTCCAAAAGAAAGGTTTGACTATTTAGTTCGACGAATTGGCATGCGAAGCCTAACTCCTGAGGAGCTAGAACGTCTTCTCGAATCTTCTTGAAAAATATTTTTTCACAATCGCTTCGCTGTAAATATTTTTGAAAAAAAACAAAATACAAAATTTGAAAAACCAACAAAAACAAAATACAAAAATATAAAATTTCAAAAAATACAAAAACAATATAAAATCAAAAAAAATCCAAAAATATTTTTCTCACGACATGTCTCTCGTATAAATCAATATTCTGTACGTTTCTAGAAATGTTATTCAACAATGACACGGATATGTACAGATGCTTGAGCGGGAGTTCTTTTTAATATTTTTCTAAAAAGTCATAGAGTTGATCATAATTCACCTTATGTAAGTCCTTTGTTTGATTGACAATTGTAACATAACGACCCCATTCTTCTGGAAGGTTATTGATGAATTTGATGTTTGTTGCAATTGCTCGAGGTGTCAACTTGTTTCTGATTAACTCATTCATCAAAGTGCAAAACCTGGTGTAGTATGATTCAATCTGTTCACCTTTAGTGGATGTGAAATTCTCCCATTCAGTAAGAAGTTTGTTCTCAACGTCTTGTTGTCCAATCTCAGTTCCATGACATATCCTTCTAACATGTTCCCACATAGCATAAGCAGTTTCACAGCTGTCGACCGCAACAAAGATCTCCCGTGGTAATCCAAGTTGGATTAAATGCATTGCCATATCATCTGCAGTGATCTGCTTCTTGTCTTCCTCTGTGTAATCTGCTTCTGTTTGTTCACGCACGAATGGTTGAGTAGGAGGTGTTTCATTTGGATTACCTTCAATTTGAATTTGTCTTGGCTGAAATGGACATTTTTCAATGGATTTGATCATTAATTTACCATCAGGCTTTGTTTTGATGTAACGAAGCATGCGGCTTGTCCATGGAAGATATCCACCTTTTTCAAGCATTGGAGGTCGGTTTTCGGCACCGGCAGCATGAATGTCTTGTTGAGTTGCCATGATTTGAATTCAAAGTGAAACGTTGTTCTGAGGATCTTTTGAAAGATAACAAAGGTTGTTGTTGTAGATTAGTTGGTTTGGTGAAGATGAAAGTTCGTTCTCGGTTGATGTTATTGATTACGTGATTTCCTGCCAAAAAATGAGTATGAAAATTTTCTTTCTCAAAATTTGAGAATCACAGAGAAATACAATTCTAAGGTTACCCGAAAAATTTGAGTTATAAAAATTTTGACGCCAAATTTTACCGAAAAAATTTGAATTTTGGCCTAAAAATTTGAATTTTCGGCCGAAATTTTCAACGTTATACCAAACTTTGAATCTCGCGTAAAAATTGAACGTTAAGTCTCGTACGAAAAATAAATTTTACTCAAATTTTCCCGCCAAAAAACTCGAAAAGATTCAAATAAGATTTCAAATTTTCAACAAATGTAACTCAAATTTTCAACAAATGTAACTCGAAAAGATTTCAAATAAGGACCCGAATGATGACTTCTGATTATTTCAAATCAAGGACTCGCATTTTCTAGGACGAAATCTTTTTCAAAAGGTTCGAGTCTAAACAAACGAAAAAGACTTCAAACAAAAACTCGTTTTCAAAATAGTAATCTTGAGCACTTTTTCAAGATTCATCAAAAGATTTTTCAAAATCTTTCAAATGAGTGCTCAAGATAACTCCCTCAAAACCCTTAATTGATTTTAAAATGTGCTATCATTAAGGGGGACTACAAAAACAAAATTGTTCCGAATTCATGCAAAATGAAATCTGTCTATCTCTCCAAAAAGCTTTTTCTTAATCAGTTGATATAAAAAATATCACGATATGCTATTTTTTGAGGGGGAGAAGACATGATTAAAATGTGATCAAAGATGTTTAAAGACTGTGACTGAATCTCAAAAGAGCTAGACTCAGAATGTACCAATGAATTGACGAAGCTTAAAATGTCAGTAATCGAAAAGACTTGTCCTGGACGGGTAATAATTTCAAGCTAGTCCAACTAGTGATGTAAGTGTGTCTCGAATAGGACTTGTCTGAGTAGAATGTACCGTATCGAGAGACTTTCTTTGGACTTGACCAGGACGGGTAATAACTTCAAGCTAGTCTAACTAGTGATGTAAGCGTGTCTTGAATCGGTCATGTTCACTGAAAGTGGATCAATTCAAAAAGTGCAAACTCCTCACGCATGTGCAAATTTCTTAAAAAATTCATGAGCACATGTGAAGGGGGAGTCCTTCAAAAGAAACAAAAACTCTCAAAGTGTCAACAAAAACGTGTTTATATTCATAAACACTTTGAGAGATTTTCAATCAAAGGTTTCATGGCAATTATAGGATTCATGGAGTTATAAGGTGACTAAGGTTAGGGAAAACCGTCCTATGAGCCGCCAGAGCCGGAGGGATCTACCCAAGGACAATTCCAGTAGATTAGAATTAGAAGTCCATAGGTATGATTGAAAAAAGGAGAAAATGAGAAAGGAGAAAGAAGGGGTTGAAGAATTAAAAAGAAAAGTTATGAAAAAGGGTGAAAAGAAATTGCCCTCCATATGTTCAACCTTAGGGCAGACACCGGGTTCAATTCATATGCTACTGGTTGTTGCTAAGGTGACACCAGTATTGAAGATAAAGACGTCATGGACCCAGTGACGCACTGCACTAAACCTTCTAGCCACTCAAGTTCTCTTAAAAGAGCTTGTTTCATTCTCACGGGGAACCGGCATAATCTATCGACCTGTCTCTTAGAGATGGTTGATATTAAAGCAGGAGACCTCTCCCTAATCTCCGCATAGGAAACCAAATGTGCACTTATCGAGTCTAGAGCCCCGAGATTCATCAAAAGATCTCATAGGAACATATGATATCTCTACACTGGTTGTTCATCATTAAGGACACCAGATGTAAACCTAAGAGTCCTTCGCAGATCTTAGCAATCTGTCGAGAATGTTTATGAGAGAATTTACATATGTATATTTTCAATGATTGAACGGAAATTCCTGCCAGGGTCAACATCAAGCAGCCCTGACAGCAGGTCACTTCGGTAATTCTTTATGGGTTACGCTTAGTGTTCGCGGTGGTTTCAAATGGTCTACAGTCGTGGAGTGATCCCCAGCGACTCACCCAGTCATTGAGCTACTTAGTAGGTCTCGTAAGCTCTTTCGGGAGTATCTGATATGGGAACGGCCATGGTAAGGGTTAGAAGGAGTCTTCACACTATGCTGTTGACGATCTCTAATTCCTTATCTGTAAGTACCGGTTGTTTATTGCTAACTATTTACCTGCAGCTATACATCATCTCCATGGCGAAAGATTCCACATGCTCATACATGCATCACAAAGTCAAAGGAAAGTTCTCACAAAGATCAAAGGATAGAAATAGTCAAAGAAAGATTCTACGCCAAAAAGAAGAATCTACAAAGTAAAGTGACAAAGATCAAAGTGAAAGAACGGAAACAACAAATGTATGTATCACAAAGACTTAAGACGTATGAGCATGTTGGAATGGCAGACAACCACCACAAACACAGAAGTGACGAAAGGCAGATGACATCATCGGATCACTTCAACAACAATGAAGCATGAAGAACTGGAACTATGTTTCATCTAGTGATTCTTAAAGACGTCATGAGCTATGAATGTTAAAATTTAAAGACAAAGATGATGACGTCGCGCAACCTCAATGACCAACACTTAGGGGGAGATTGTTAGAATCGTATTTTTATTTATAAAAAGTGTCGGTCATTAATGTGTAGTTATAGGTTGCTTTAGAATATCATTATGATGAAGTTTATGCTTAGTATTCATGTTTTGTAAAAGTCTAAGGGCCATTAGTGTAATAATGTATAAGATAGATGAAAACTGTCTAACTCGATATGTCTTAAAGCTCCAAACTCGGTATTGCCTAAAAGTTTTCAAACTTGATAAGTTTTAATTGTTATCTAACTCGGTATGTATCACAAATCCTAAACTTGATAAACCTTGAATCCTAACTCGCAAGTTTTCAAACTCGGAAAGAGTGTTCAAACTCGATATGTTTTGGACACACTCAAACTCGGTAAGTCTTGATAAGGTTTCAAACTTGAAAGTTCTGAGAATAAGTCTAACTCGATAAGTAGGTGAAATTTTAGCAGAGTTTTCCCTAGAAGGTTGCCACACAAAACCAAACTCGATAAACGATTAGGTAAGAAAGGCTAACTCGCCAGAATCCTAACTCGATAAGATATTTAACCCAAACTCGATAAGTCAAAATCCTAACTCGATAGATTTTTAACCCAAACTCGATAAGTCAAAATCCTAACTCGAAAAAAAATCCAAACTCGCTAAAAATAATTCCAAACTCGATAGAAGCTTCAAACTCGCAAGAAACTGACCCTAACTCGAATTTTTTTTTCGTAACTCGAAAAGTTGGCGATCAACAGTAACCTCGAATCACAAAAACCACTTTTATACCATGTTTTTTCTACCAAATCAAACCTAAAACAACCTATATTATCCCTAGGCAATTGATACCACTTGTAGGACCGTAGAACAACCTATTTCACATAAGAATCAAGCCTAAACCTAGAGAGAGAAAGTAAGTAGAGAGAGAGAGAGAGTGGGAACTCTAGTGTGTGGAATAATAACCTTGATATTACTAAATGAATCACTAAGAGAACCAACCTCTCAAATGAGGTTTACAAGAGTATTTATACTTGAAATCTAGGGCATCATCTATCTTATACATTATTACACTAATGGCCCTTAGACTTTTACAAAACATGAATACTAAGCATAAACTTCATCATAATGATATTCTAAAGCAACCTATAACTACACATTAATGACCGACACTTTTTATAAATAAAAATACGATTCTAACATGTCCTCCTTGCGATCCGACACCATCCGGTTGGTGCAAAGCGGATGTGCATTCCATGGACTTTGTTCCGAAGATCCTAATCAACATCTCAAGGATTTCCTTAAAATCGTAGATTCTATAGACCTTGATGTTACAACTAGAGAGTCAACCCGATTACGCCTATTCCAATTCTCTCTACATGATCAAGCTAGTCAATGGCTTGAACGTTTACCCGTGGGATCCATCACCTCATGGGATGATCTCACCACTCATTTCCTTGCTCAATTTTTCCCACCGGGGAGAACTACCAAACTTAGAAATGATATCTTGATGTTCCAACAACGTCAAGGTGAAACTCTATATGAAGCATGGACTCGTTTCAAGGACTTACTCCAAAAAGTCCCTCATCATGGCATAGATCTTTGGATCCAAGTCCAAATCTTCTATGACCATATCGATCTATCCACAAGGCGAACCGTTGACCAATTAGCCAGTGGCAAGCTACGTGATCTAAGTGCGGAAGAATCATGGGAACTCATAGAAGATCTTGCTCTCTATGACAACGAAAGTTGGAATGATCCCCGTGATTTGAACAAAATGGTCAAGGCAATATCTTTGCCTTCGAACAATTCTAGCACTCCCGACCGTAGGATCATGGAACTTGAGGACCAAGTCAAGTTTCTCATGAAATCCTACGAAGCTCCTAACCTTTCAAGCCAAGTGAACAAAATCACTTCTTCATGCGAATTATGTAGTGGTCCCCATGACACTAGTGATTGCGTGGAACTCCCTGGACAAGCTTTTGCCGACTACGCATCCTCGTGTACCGACGAAGCGGGAGACAAGTGGTACACTTTCAAACCCGAGCCAAACCCTTACGGTGATTCCTACAATCCTTCTTGGAAAAATCACCCGAATCTTAGTGGAAACAAAACCAAAACGTGCCCCAAAACAATTCTTCCAATCCGCCTAATCATTATCAACCAAATGGTCCACCATCTAACCGTACTTTCAACAACAATCCTTCCAACAACTATGGTAGTACCAACAATCTTGAACGATTGATGTCCAAGTTCATGGCATCTCAAGAAGCTCGCATAGCTAAGTTTGAAACCGAATTCAATCAACAACAAACGGAGATGACCAATAAGATCGACAACTTGTTGAAAGCCCTCAACAACCAAGTGCTAACTACACCTAGGAAGGATACTAGGGACACCAATAGCGGAATCCAAATTAAGGACCCTTCATCATCCAAACACGTCTACTTTGTCAATGTTGTCACAGTTAAGCCAATAGATATGGATATAGAAGAAAGTGACAAGGATGAAGTTGGAATAAAAATCGAGACTAGGGATGAGATTAAGGAAGTTGAGGATAATATGGGAGAAAAGTTAGAGGAAGTAGAAAACATAGAAGAGTACTTTGATAAGTTACCCACCAAGGAAGAACGGGAATATCACAAGGATTTATTCGATGATCCCGAGACACCATATATCCTTGGTTCACCCCTTATTAAAGTAGGTGATCCCTCTAACATCAACATACCATGCAACATTGGGCATATGTATGTATGGAAAGCTTATATCGATCCTAGGTCTCCTATAAAAATCATGACTAGGACCTATTATAATTGGGCGATGAAGAAGCAACTTGGTTATAGGATGATGCCCAACAAGAATTTGATAAGTAAGTTTGTAGGAAGAGTGAAAGGATTACATGTCTTTGTAGGAAACTTCACTCATGTTATCGACTTTGTGATAATAGAGGATACTCGTCCGGTAATAGATGATTGCCTAAGTCAAGTAGTGTTCGGAAAACCGTTTGTTGAGGCCTCTAAGATGAGTTATGACCCGACCCTAGGGATAGTTAGATTCAAGGAAGAGAATGATGATATTGCTTACCAAATGCCCTATAAGATTGAACAATACTGCCTTCTATCAAACATAGAAAAGGAACATAAACAAGCGGTTTACTGTAGGAATGATGAGGATAGACATAGAGGAGTAGAGTATGTCATGAATAGAATACTTGGTTTCTACAAGGAATGTTTGCTACTAGGTCCGGAATACAAAACTAAGATTGGAGATGACCTAGAGAATGAGACAAATGATGAGGTCACGTAATTGCCCATGACCTTGAGTCTAGCTACAAGACTCGTAAATAAAGAAAAGCGCTTCTTGGGAGGCAACTCATGTTTTGTGTAATTTTTAATTGTTTGATTGTTATTTGCTTCCGTATGCATGCTTTATTTTTATTGTTGGTAGATCATGTTTCAAAACTAAAATTGTGAAAATGCTTTACTTTGTTATTTAAATTCGTCTTAACTTCATATAAAGGTATTTTGCAAAAGATAAGTGTAAGGGGAAACCCCAAATTTGTTTCTAAGAACGAAATTGATCATGATTCTCCACAATATTAAATGGACTTGTATATTAGTACTCATTAGAGTCAAATGCTTGTATCGGTCATAATGATGTTTTGCAGGATTTTCCAGGAATAGGACATAAGTTTTTCCAGAAATTTTCCAGAAACTTAACGTAAAGATTTCTGCAGGTCACTTCTGACGGCGTCAGGAATTAATTCCTGGCGGCGTCATGTGTAAAATTCTGGAAATTTTGCTAGTTTTGTGATGAGGCGAAAAATGAACCACTTTTAGGGGGTCATTTAAGCCCGAAATTGAATTTATTTGATCAAATATTGCCCTAAATCGTTCCTTTTGTGATTTTAGGTACTTTGGGAGTGAAATCTGGAAAAGGAAGCAATTCAGACGTTTTTGGAGCATAAAAGTGA
This sequence comes from Artemisia argyi, assembly GCA_030686995.1. NCBI lineage: Eukaryota > Viridiplantae > Streptophyta > Magnoliopsida > Asterales > Asteraceae > Artemisia > Artemisia argyi. Next base: position 169,116,952 of record CM060706.1, on the reverse strand, counting down.
AGAAAACGCCAAAGACTTAATTTTCCATGCTGGAAACAGTGTATGACGGCGTCAAGAAGGAAATCCTGACGGCGTCAAGAGTAAAATCCATGATGACCCAGAAGAAACGTGAAGGCGTCACAAGAAGAGCGTCAAGAGTTAAAATCATGATGGCCTGCATAAGGTGTACACATGACGACGTCAGATCCAGATCTAGGCAGTCCGAGGAATTATTTGGCGGCGAGACGACGGCGTCAGACATTTGTTCTTGATGCCGTCACCTTCCAAAATCTATATATAGTTTTCTATTTTTCATTCATAAGAGAGGAACTTGTGTGGAGAAACCCTAGGCCGAACTTTGTGAACCCTAGCTCGTATTTTACAGTAAATTCAAGGGTTTTTACCCCTTGAATCCTTTCATGTGCTATTAAGATAAGTCTTCTCTTTAATTCAATCAATATGTCTATGTGTTGGTTGTCTATATCTTGTGCTTGTCTTAATTTCAACATGCTAGGCTAGATTTATCTTGTGTTTGCTTAGATCTAATGAAACCTAGATGTTAATTATGTGTTGATTACTTGTTTATGATTGTATTGGATGAATGATTTCAATGTTAGGCTTAAGAAAACTGGCAGATCTCCATTTGGTAACATGCTTGAACATCTTAGGAAACATGAACCAATGTGTACTAGGTTTTATTGGTTGTATTTAATGCATGAGTAAATTCTAATGATCCCATGTTAGGAGCTTCTTAGCCGGCTCGACATAGGAGTGAAGTAGGCACTCATAGGATTGGGGAAGTAAGTACGCCACCCCATGAATGGTATTAAGGAATACAATCCGTCATCCACACAACTATAACAAGTAATTAACATGTAAAAGATATCTAGGGAGTAGTGAAATCTAAGTAAACACATTTCTCCCATATATTGCTCACAACTTTAGTATAATTAGTTTATTTTCATTTTTAGTATTTTATTTTGATTGCATCTTTAGTATTGGGTTAGTTGACTAGTAACTAATTCCGCCCAAATCCTTCAAACCCGAAATTTTTACTGGCTTTCCTAAAAATATAAAAATACAAAAAGAATCATCCCTCATCTCTAGACCTAGTCTTTAGGTTTTCTAATCCTAACGACACTATTCCTAGCTGAACGATCAATCCCCCGGTACTTGTCATTATACTATACTACATCGATCAGGTACACTGCCTGGTGGGGGTTGTAAGCTTCTCAAGATCCCTTGAGAGGTAAAGCCTGGTGCAAACCCCACGCATCAAGTTTTTGGCGCCGCAGCCTGGGGAATAGTTATTGTCTAGGTTAGAATCTCTTTTTATTAGGTCTACTTGCTAGATTCCTTTCTAGTAAGATTTTATTTTTATTTTTAGGTTCTCTTTAGTCTATCTTATTTCTTCGTGTTTTTGTTTGTACTGGTTTGGTCTTCATGGATTTAGAGAGTCGCCGTTTAGAAGTTAGCAAGAGGCTTATAGTGCATAAAAGAAGAAAGAGAGAAGTTAACACATTTAAGGAATTCATTAAGCCTCTCCAAATGAAAATTGAGTTTACGGACTTTGCTCCAACCCCGGATGAATTGAGTTACCATAGGTTCCTTTTACAACACCCTTGCCCCTCAAAATATAGAAAGACACCATGGATTAGGAGGCATACCTTCAGGAACATAAAAATTCCTTGCATGATTAGGTACATGACTAGAGAGCATACATACATTGACTTAAAAGGACCCATGAATATCATGTCTAGGCTCTATTACAATTGGATAATGAACGAAAGGTTAAGCCCTAGAAAAGACCCTTACAATTCTAATAGGCTATGTAATTTCGTCAGGAGAGTTAAAGGGGTACACATCTTTATAGGAAATTTTACTTATCAATGCGACTTTGTGATCCTAGAAGATGTTAGAGGCATTATAGATCCACACTTAGGAGAAATAGTTTTAGGACAACCTTTTGTTGAGAAGACTAAGATGTATTACGACCATGAGAAGGGGATAGCTCAGTTTACTGATGGGATAGAGAAGGTCACTTTTATGATGCCTCACATGAAGGAAGAATTAAAGGACATCAAGAATCTACAAATTGATGAGATTTGATCCTATGAGGTTAAGGAAGATGGAATTATTGATGAGGCCCATTATGAGAGGAGGCGAACATACTATTCGGGTTGCATGAATCTAGGCCCAGAATACAAGCGTGATGAGAATTGGGTTAGATGTTTTGAGTTGGCACAAAAGTGGGAAAGGAAAACGTAACACATGACCTTGAGTCTAGCTACAAGACTCGTAAATAAAGAAAAGCGCTTCTTGGGAGGCAACCCATGCTTTGTGTGATTTTTATTTTGTTTATTTGTTATTTGCTTATGCATGCTTTATTTTTATTGTTGGTAGATCATGTTTCAAAACTAAATAGTGGAAATACTTTATTTTGTTGTTTTGGCCTAGTCTTAACTTCACCCAAAGGTATTTTTACAAAAGATAAGTGTAAGGGGAAACCCCAAATATGTTTTTAAGAAACAAACCAATCATAATTCTCCACAATATTAAATGAACATGTATATTCGTATTTGTTAGAGTCAAATGCTTGTATCGAGTCATAATGAAGTTTTGCAGGATTTTCCTGGAAGTAGAACCAAGTTTTTCCAGAAATTTTCCGGAAACTTAACATAAGAATTTCTGCAGGTCACTTCTGACGGCGTCATGAGTTTGCTCTTGACGGCGTCACATGTAAAAATCTGGAAATTTTACCGATTTTGTTTTTCTAACGGAGTCTTAAAGTTTTTGTTGAATTATTAAGTTTTATAATCTCCAGGAAATCTGCAAACTTCATTCCACAAGAATTATATCTTACTTTATTTTCTAGGATTTAGTAACATATGTAGATTGCCGCCGATTTTATGCGAGGTTGCCTTGTCAGTTTTCTCAGGATTTACAGGTTATGTATGACAAGAAGATGATTATTTTTCTGGAAGGGAAGCTTTGATTGTTCATTTTCTTGGAGGAAGATTTAACCTGGCCACCTTATTATCCATACCGAGCGAATCAGGGGAGTATTTGATTTCATTCGTTTTACTTATTTCACTTTTACATTCTTTACTTGAACATTGGGGACAATGTTCATCTTAAGTGTAAGGGGAGGGTAAAATGATGATACCTTACAAATACACTTTCGCTTGAGTTTGTTTATTTGATAGTAGATGTGTAATAAAACTATGAGAAATACTTGTTAGTGCAATTTTAGCGCCAAATTTAAAATTTTTCACAACATTTAGGAGTGAAACTTTAGCCTTAGCAAGCGTCTCATGGATAGGAGATTGTATGACTAGCACATAACCGTACTATTCAAAAAAATTTTCCACCAAAATATGTGAGGTTCGCCTTTAGATTTGATAGGAAAAGCATTTACTATTAGTGCTTATGAGTGTACCGGTAGCATTTAGATTCTAGAACTTGCGTTAGTGATGCATCCCGAGACCACTAGTGAGATTACATTCGTGTAGTAGGATTTACTACATGATAAGAGGCATTAGGATCACCCTTGTGTTAAACCCGTATTCTAATTACTTGACCATTTAAGTCATATTACTTGGCTAGTTAAGTCAACTAATTTTTCCCATACCATTAGCGTTGTACTCATTTTTAGTACACGAAACCCCTAGTACACCCCTCCGAGCCTATCTTTTCGTTTCTAACTTTAAGTATTTTACTTAAAGGAAGAATTTGTTACACCCCACTTAAATGTACACCCAAATCGCCTTAGCCTTCCGTGTATGCACTCATCTTTAGTGCATTATTGTTATTTGTTAAACCTTAAGTTAATTATCTAATTGATTACATGGTTGCTAAGTCGAGTCATATCCTTGTACATATTGTTTTGGGACGATTGGGACTCATGGGTAAAGTACTAATTTTATGGAGTAATGGGGAAGAACATCATATTATTACCCCTGTATGTACGTTAATCTTAAAAGTACTCCAAGTGTTTTGATTATCTTAATTCGAGTCATTAGATTAGTTTATTGTAAAGTATGTAAAAATTCAAGTGTAAGGGGAATGTTCATGCCCTATGATGTATTATTTTGGATGGTAGGGTAAAAGTGTATGCAAAACAAAAAAAAAAAAAAAAAAAAAAAAAAAAAAAAAAAAAAAAAATCGAACAAAGCAAGAAAAAGAACAAAAAATAGAAAAAGAAAAGAGAAAAAACATACGGACTACCATCCCGTTTCATTCTATGTTTGTTTTATGTTTTTGATACTTTTCATTTATTAGCTTAAGTCGAGTCTAGTCTTGGCTTAGCAAAGCCATATTGTACATGTAATTAACCAAGATTGTTAACTCGCCACCAGTAAAGACTGCCTATATCCAACAAAACCGTGTATTTCATATCCCTACACCTAACGTTACAACCCTTTAAAAGACCTTTTTGATAGTTTATCCTAGGTGCTTACGCCATGTGGTGGAGGTTTGATCCTTTCCCAAGCCTATGGTAATCTATTTTTCTATGACAGGTAGTGAGAGATATCTTCCATTTCCATATTGTAATTTATACTTTATTACACCCGAGAGATGTGAGTATCTAAACACTATTTGTGAGGTGCTAGTATATGACCTCCGTGCTTGTCTTTGGTCTTTAGTGGAACGATTATTTGTTGTAATTACTTTTATATTAGTGTTAAATGACCCCTAACTTGTATTTTGATTAGAATAAAAGCGCATTTGCTTGAGGACAAGCAAATCTCATGTGTAAAGGTATATGATGAGGTGAAAAATGAACCACTTTTAGGGGGTCATTTAAGCCCGGAATTGAATTTATTTGATCAAATATTGCCCTAAATCGTTCCTTTTGTGATTTTAGGTACTTTGGGAGTAAAATCTGGAAAAGGAAGCAATTCGGACGTTTTTGGAGCATAAAAGTGAAGAAAATGCCAAAGACTTAATTTTCCATGCTGGAAACAGTGTATGACGGCGTTAAGAAGGAAATCCTGACGGCGTCAAGAGTAAAATCCATGATGACCCAGAAGAAACGTGAAGGCGTCACAAGAAGAGCGTCAAGAGTTAAAATCATGACGGCCTGCATAAGGTGTACACATGACGGCGTCAGATCCAGATCTAGGCAGTCCGAGGAATTATTTGGCGGCGAGATGACGGCGTCAGACATTTGTTCTTGATGCCGTCACCTTCCAAAATCTATATATAGTTTTCTATTTTTCATTCATAAGAGAGGAACTTGTGTGGAGAAACCCTAGGGCCGAACTTTGTGAACTCTAGCTCGTATTTTACAGTAAATTCAAGGGTTTTTACCCCCTTGAATCCTTTCATGTGCTATTAAGATAAGTCTTCTCTTTAATTCAATCAATATGTCTATGTGTTGGTTGTCTATATCTTGTGCTTGTCTTAATTTCAACATGCTAGGCTAGATTTATCTTGTGTTTGCTTAGATCTAATGAAACCTAGATGTTAATTATGTGTTGATTACTTGTTTATGGTTGTACTGGATGAATGATTTCAATGTTAGGCTTAAGAAAACTGGCAAATCTCCATTTGGTAACATGCTTGAACGTCTTAGGAAACATGAACCGATGTGTACTAGGTTTTATTGGTTGTATTTAATGCATGAGTAAATTCTAATGATCCCATGTTAGGAGCATCTTAGCCGGCTCGAAATAGGAGTGAAGTAGGCACTCATAGGATTAGGGAAGTAAGTACGCCACCCCATGAATGGTATTAAGGAATACAATCCGTCATCCACGCAACAATAACAAGTAATTAACATGTAAAAGATATCTAGGGAGTAGTGAAATCTAAGTAAAGACATTTCTCCCACATATTGATCACAACTTTAGTATAATTAGTTTATTTTCATTTTTAGTATTTTATTTTGATTGCATATTTAGTATTGGGTTAGTTGACTAGCAACTAATTTCACCCAAATCCTTCAAACCCGAGATTTTTACTGGCTTTCCTAAAAATATAAAAATACAAAAAGAATCATCCCTCATCTCTAGACCTAGTCTTTAGGTTTTCTAATCCTAGCGACACTATTCCTAGCTGAACGATCAATCCCCCGGTACTTGTCATTATACTATACTACATCGATCAGGTACACTGCCTGGTGGGGGTTGTAAGCTTCTCAAGATCCCTTGAGAGGTAAAGTCTGGTGCAAACCCCACGCATCATTTTGTTTTTCTAACGGAGTCTTAAAGTTTTTTTTTTTTTTTTTTTTTTTTTTTTTTTTTTTTTTTTTTAGTTTTATAAACTCTAGAAAATCTGCAAACATTCATTCCACAAGCATTATATCTTACATTGTTTTCTAGGACTTGTTAGTATATATAGATTGCCGCCGATTTTACGCGAGGTTGCCTTGTTTGTTTTCTCAGGTTTAACAGGTTATGTATGACAAGAAGATGATTTATTTTTCTGGAAGGGAAGCTTTGAATGTTCATTTTCTTGGGGGAAGATCTAACCTTGTCACCACACTATCCACACCGAACGAATCAGGGGAGTATTTGATTTCATTCTTTTACCTATTTCACTTTTACATTCTTTAATTGAACATTGGGGACAATGTTCATCCTAAGTGTAAGGGGAGGGTAAATGATGATACCTTATAGGATACAATTGCACTTGAGTTTATTTGTTTGATGGTAGGTGTGTAATAAAACTAAGAGAAATACTTGTTAGTGTAATTTTAGCACCAAATTTATAAAAATTTACAACATTTAGGAGTGAAACTTTAGCCTTGGCAAGTGTCTCATGGATAGGAGTTGTATGACTAGCACAAAACCGTACTATTCAGAAAAATTTTCCACCAAAATATGTGAGGTTCACCTTTAGATTTGATAGGAAAAGCATTCATTATTAGTGCTTATGAGTGTACCGGTAGCATTTAGATTCTAGAACTTGCGTTAGTGATGCATCCCGAGACCGCTAGTGAGACTACATTCGTGTAGTAGGATTTACTATATGATAAGAGGCATTAGGATGACCCTTGTGTTAAACCCGTATCATAATTACTTGACCATTTAAGTCATATTACTTGGCTAGTGAAGTCAATTAATTTTTCGAACACCTTAGCGTTGTACTCATTTTTAGTACACGAAACCCCTAGTACACCCCTCCGAGCCTATCTTTTCATTTCTACCTTTAAGCATCTTACTTAAGTGAATAATTTGTTACAACCCACTTAAATGTACACCCAAATCGCCTTAGCCTTCCGTGTATGCACTCATCTTTAGTGCATTATTGTTATTTGTTTAAACCCTTAGTTAATTATATAATTGATTACATGGTTGCTAAGTCGAGTCATATCTTGTACATATTGTTTTCGGACGATTGGGACTCATGGGTAAAGTACTTATGTTATGGAGTAATTGGTAAGAACATCATATATTACCCCCATATGTGCGTTAATCTTAAAAGTACTCCAAGTGTTTTGATTATCTTGATTCGAGTCATTAGATTAGTATATTATAAAGTATGTAAAGATTCAAGTGTAAGGGGAATGTACATTCCCTATGATGTATTATTTTGGATGGTAGGGTAAGAGTGTATGAAAAAAAATAGAAAAAGAAAAGAGAAAAAACATACGGACTACCAGCCCGTTTCATTTTATGTTTGTTTTATGTTTTTGTTATTTTTGATTTAGTAGCTTAAGTCGAGTCTAGTATTGGCTTAGCAACGCCATATTGTACATGTAATTAACCAAGATGATTAACTCGCCACCAGTAAATATTGCCTTTATCCGACAAAACCGTGTATTCCATACCCCTACACCTAACATTATAACCCTTTAAAAGACCTCTTTGATAGTTTATCCTAGGTGCTTACACCAAGCGGTGGAGGTTTGATCCTTTCCCAAGCCTATGGTAATCTATTTTGCTATGACATGTAGTGAGAGATGTTTTCCATTTCTATATTGTGATATATACTTTATTACACCCGAGAGATGTGAGTATCTAAACACTATTTGTGAGGTGCTAGTGTATGACCTCCGTGCTTGTCTTTGGTCTTTAGTGGAACTGTTGTAATTACTTTTATATTAGTGTTAAATGACCCCTAACTTGTATTTTGATTAGAATAAAAGCGCATTTGCTTGAGGACAAGCAAATCTCAAGTGTAAGGGTATTTGATGAGGCGAAACATGAACCATTTTGAGGGGGTCATTTTAGCCCGGATTCGAATTTATTTGATCAAATATAGCCCTAAATCATTCCTTTTGTCACTTTAGGTACTTTTGGAGTGAAATCTGGAAAAGGAAGCATTTTGGACGTTTTTGGAGCTTAAAAGTAAAGAAAACGGCAAAGTCTTAATTTTCCTTGCTAGGAACAGTACCTGACGGCGTCACAAGATTCTTAATGACGGTGTCAAGAGCAATACAAGAGGTGGAAGTGGATGGTGCACATGACGATCCAGAAAGTTTTGCACTAAGGACATGACGGCGTCACCATAGGCCGTCATGGTCCAAATGTTAGTGATGGCCCAGAGTAACTTTACACATGACAGCGTCAATAGTGGATCTAGGCAATCCGATTTCATTATGGGCGGCAAGTTGACGGCGTCACAATTTTCTTATTGAAGCCGTCACCCTATAAAATCTATATATAGTTTTCCAATTTTTATTCATTAGAGATAAACTTTTAGGGTGCAACTTTGGAGAAAAACCCTAGTCCGATTTTCACAGCTTTTTCAAGGGTTTTTACCCTTTGAAACCTCTTATGTTCAATTGAGATAAGTACTCTTTCAATTCAATCAATATGTCTATGTGTTATTTGAATATATCTTACACTTGTCTTCAATTTAACAAGCTTGGCTAGATCTCTTTTGTGTTTGCTTAGATGTAGTGAAACCTAGATGTTAATTATGGGTTGATTGTTTGTTTATAGTTGTTACGGATGATTGTATTCGATGTTAGGCTTAAGAAAACTGGCAGACTTCCATTGGTAACATGCTTGAACGTCTTAAGAAACATGATCAGAGGTGTACTATGATTTTTGGTTGTCTTTAATGCGTAGGAGAATTCTAATGATCCCGTGTTAGGAGCTTCTAACGGCTCGACATAGGAGTGAAGTAGGATCCTATAGAGTTAGGGAATATTGTACATGGCCCTACGACTAGTATTAAGGAATACGACCCGTCATCCATGCAATTGTAACAAATTATCAATCTGTAAAAGATAACTAGTGAGTAATGAAACCTAAGTAAACACAACTTTCCCTATCATTGTTTACAACGTATTAGTTTAATTAGACTTATTTTCATTTTTGTTATTTTATTTTGATTGCATCTTTAGTTATTGGGTAAGTTGACTAGCAACTAATTCCGCCCATTCTTCCAAAAACCCGATATTTTATTGCTTTTATAAAATATAAGAATACAAAAAGAATCATCCCTCACATCTAGACCTAGTTTTTAGGCTTTCTAATCCTAGCGACACTATTCCTGAGTTGAACGATCAATCCCCCGGTACTTGTCACTATACTATACTACAACGATCAAGTACACTGCCTGGTGGGGGTTGTAAGCTTCTCGAGATCCCTCGAGAGGTAAAGGCTAGTGCTATTCCCACGTATCACATTCACCTGCTGAGATGCACCAGTAAGTGGCCTATCCAAGAACTGAACAGTTCCATCAATATCAACTATCGACTCTTTACTAATGCTGGTGTAACAACCGTGGTTTTAGCAGGTCAGTTTGACTGATAGTCTTGACTCAGTTGACATTTGTTTAGTGTGTCTTAGGTGTTTGAAGTGATATAGGTGAGTTTTAGCACTAAATCCCTTTGCGTAAATGGTTTTTTATTGTGATTTGAAAAGTTTGGAATTTGGGAAAGTTCATTTTGATCACCTTTGTGGTGTAGAAATGAGTTGTGTAGTTTTGGTGTTTTTGTGTTTTTGCGTAACGAGTCTTCGTTCAAGTGTTTGAGCGTTAGCAGGTTACGAGAAGTTTGCTTTTATGAGTTATGTTTCAAAGGAGTGTGGAATTCTATTTTTGGAAACTTTGTTTTGAAAATGATAATTTTTCCTGTTGTCGTAAAAGTTAAGGTTTATCGCGAAAGACGTTAGGTTTTGTTTTGGGAGTTTATAAAATATGAAAAGTATGAGGTTTTGAGTGTAATAAATTAATTTAATAAAAAAAATAAAAAATATATATGTAATATAAAAATCGGTTAGAAGGGAAAAAAAGGGAAAAGGGAAACCTAATTTGAGCCCAAATACAATTTTAAGCTAAGGAATCCTAGTCCAACCCAAACAAGCCCAACCCTTAACCTTATATACCAATACCAACGACCCTATGCCCTCTTTTTCTGCATATTTTGAGTCTATCAAGGGAGAGTAGAAGGAGAAAAATTTAGGGTTTTGCTTTTGAAGCTAAAATCAAGTTCAAGGTATAATTCTAACAATAGTTTTCATATAATTACTTAGTTATTACTTCAATTCATGTAATAATTGATATGATGGATTAGGGTTTGTGTTAACTTCTGTAAATTAATGTTATTAAACATTTTGTGACCAATTAACGATTTTAATATGATGATTGGTGAAGAGAATTGAACGTAAAACATGCTAGTTATTGAGTTAGGGTTTGGACAAAAAAACTACGGTTGTAAAGATGTGAGTGTAAATAACAGATGGTGAGGAGTTAGGTCACAAATTTTTGGTCTAAATTGAAGTTTAATGAAAGATCTTTCCAAAAAGTCCAACCACGATTGATTTTAAGGTCGGGAAGTTAGTCTTTTGATTTTTCTTTGATAAGGTGTCAAAGCTGTTAAACCGGGACAGAATTTGGGTAAAAGTTTGATAGTGAATTGTGGGTGTAAAAGTGGTATTTAGATTAGCCCTTCTGGAATAGTTAAGTTTTAGGTTATCTTAGACTACCACGAAAAGGATTCGCGATAAAAAGTTGTAGTAGTATTTTATGTTAATTAAAACTTTTTGGTGTGCGTTTAGATCCGAATTTGGATAGTTGACAAGTTTGATGTCCTTTTAAGTACTTCTGTGTGTTATTAGTCCATGGCATTCTGGGATTAGCTTGTATGCTTATGACAGACCATGGTGAATTTTTTGTGTGAGTTTTTGAGCTTTAATTGTTATGATTTCATGTGGGCGAATGTACCCTAAAATTCTACGTTTTCTGATTTTAAAAGTGCAAGGGATTTAGTGAGTGTTAGGTTATGGTTATGGTTAGTATGGTGTCTAGGAGATCCATGGTGGGTCATATGAGTCTTAGATATCCATCATATGAGTATTACATGGGTTGTAGCTTTTAGCTTGACCTTGTGTAACGTGGATTTATTTGTGTTGTTTAGATTTGTGATTTGTGTTGTGGAAGCCGCAAGGTTTGAGGTGAGTTCATAGTCCCATATTTTACTTTGTTTTTAAACATTGGGATAGGAATGATGCTTGTCTTAAATTGTTTAAGTTACTATGATTATGTGTGTGTCAAAAGAGCTTGGACTTATAATGTTATCGTATGTATGCTATGTGTGATGTAATCATTGTGTGCTTCATTTTGGGACCCATTTGATGTTATGTGTGCTTCGATTAGGAGGATGCTTATCCTGTTGCTCGCGCATGCGACCTAATTGATGTTGGGATTAGGGGACACGAGCCGTCCTGTTATTGCCTTTGTGTGTGGATATTCGTTAACGAATGGATTGTAGCTTACATGATAACTTTAAATTAGTCCAGCTATGTTTTATGATCACAGTGAACTGGTTGCCTTGAGAGTGTAAGTGTGTCTAAACCTATGAATCTCACCAACATTATGTTGACATTTTAAGTATCATTTTCAGGTGAGCATTCTAAGGATAAGATAGAAGGAAGTGATTAGACGAGACCTTAGTTGCATTGGAAGTGGTTTATCTGTGCGTTTGGAGTTTATCATGTTGTTTCTTTCGGGTATTGTTATGACACTTTGTGTCTATACTTTGCCATTTTTATTGCATGTAGTTATTCTCTATATAGACACCATGTGTTGTGATGATATCCATGAAGTTACACCCTCGCGTTTCCGCCTTGGCGAGTTATGACAGATTGGTATCAGAGCCTTGGTTATAGGGAATTAGCTCGTTAAACCTAGACTATAACTTAGGAGTTCCTTATATAGTTGCATTTAGGACCTATGTGTAAGTATAATACTTTTACATGTCTATTTTCCTATAGTTATGAGATGTTTTATTGAGTTTCGGACGCCTATTCTATCCCCTATACGTTGATCGGCTCTGAACCGTCAACCTAAACTGACCAAGGAATGGTCAACAAGGTCAAACTGCTCAGATTCAATGCTCCGCGGAAGTATAGTGTTTCCCCGGGTCGGTATGTCCCGACGAGGTTTGATGGTTAACAAACAGCTTTGTGATCGGGTGAATCTGGATAGGAAGGGGTTTGTGAGTGATTAACTAAGGAATATATGAAGAAATAGCTTAAATAAGCTATAAAGATGATTACGTGAAAGTTAGATACCTAAAAACGTTTAAAACCTAAAAACGCGTACGTTCACGTTTTAAATAACATAAACGTACAAAATAAAACGTGAAAAATGAAATCTGAAAACCCACAGGGGGTGAAAATGACTTTTTTACAAACTTAAGGGTAAAAGAAAATTTTTAGAAAAAGAAAATAAATTTTTACACTATTTAATTATTTATTATTAATTAAATACTATTTAATACTTATTATTAATATTTAAAATACTTAAATACAATATAATATTAATTTAACACTAGAAAAATGAAAATAAAATTTCTAAAATTATAAAATAACTAAAAACTAATTTTAAAATTAAAAATAAGTATTTTTGTCTTTTTGTGATTTTTATATTAATTAATTACTAATTAAATATTAATTACCTAATTAAACCATTTTAAATTATTAAAACTAGAAAATGAACAGTAAAAATTCTAGAAAAATTCCAAAAATTATATTATATTATATAAAATCTAGGAAAAATATAAAAACTAGGTCTTACTTAATAAAAATTAATTATGCTATTTAAAACTTAATTAATACTTAATTACTAATAAAACTAATATTAAATCTAATAAATACCAAATGATAAAATAAAAATCTAAGAAAATTACTATAAATACTTTAATATAAGAGGAATTTAAGAAAAATATAAAAATGCTAAGTACTTAATAAAAATCTAAAAATGAAAAATAAAATTTAAATAAAATTAAATAGAAACTATCACTTGAAATTAATTTTTGATTTTCTGGAATTTACTTTTGGAAACTTGTTTTACACCTAAAAACAACTAATTTTATGAAAACAACTTTTTTGTAAACTAAAAATAAGCACTTGAGAGCTTAAAAGCCTTGACAGTTGACTTTGTTCGACCAAGGGGGAAAATAAGCTCAAACCAGCTTGTGTGGGGCCCACTATGGTTGAATCTGGTTTAACTGAGTTTAGGGAACATTTTTAAGCAATAAAAAACAACTGGGGCCCACTGGATAAGCTATAAGCTTAAAATAAGCACTTTCCAAAACCAAGATGAACACAGATTTGGGACAAACAAAAGGGATGATTCCAAGTGGGGTCCACAAGGTCCTAGGTCAAAACTTTGGTCAAGGGTTGAAGTATGGTAGGAGGGGGGTTGAAAGAACCTAGGAAGGGGGGTTGTGGACCACTATGGTGGCCAGAAAACCACCACCAAGTGGTGGTGTTGGGGGTGCTAACTGCTGCAGCAGGGAAAGGGTCACCCCTGCAGCCTACTTTGGATGCTAGTGAAATGCTCAGGAAAAATGGCAAAAATCAAACAAGTATGGATTCTTGAAGCCAAGGTGGGGGACTACAAATCCTATAAATCCCAAGGCTTGAATCCAACTACATAATTCACAAAAAATCCTAGCATTTTAGGTTTTCTGCACAAGCTTAACTTTTGACTTTTTGACAAAAAACTTAAACTTTGACTAATATAGATTTTGATTTGATTCCAATGATTGAATAAGGTGTTATAAGCTAAAATGAGATGATATTAAGCTTTCCTAACATCTTTTGAACTGAAATGAATGATTGAGATACCAAAATCCTTGACAGTGAAATGAAATTGAAGAGATAAGCTAAGATTTGACTTTTTGATGAATGACCTAAGTGTTTGATGACTTTACTGACCTAAATAAACCTAAAGCTACATGTTACAACCAAAATTAAACACAGAAACAAGCCAGAGCACAGTTACATCAACAAATCCCAAACACTCCTTTATATTGAAACTGTTTTGGTTTTACAATGCAATTAGTCCATTTAATCCATGAAACTGAACAATTAACTTACACTAACATTTACTAAACCTAAATTAACTAAATTAAACAACAAATGAGTATATAAATATTGAATGCCAAAAAAAATGAAAGATGCTTACAATGGCAGTTGACTGAGAAACAAGTCACCAAGGTAGAACACACATCCTAACACCTCCCTTGAGGTTTCTAACACCATGCAGGTTCACAATTCCCATATTCCAAGCCTGTGTTCCTTGAGCACTTATTTTTTTGGATTTTTACTATTTTTTTAGTGTTTTTGAGAATTTCTTGATTTCATAAGTTAAACTGATTCCAATGAACCAAAAGCTTAAGGAAGCATATAAACAGGTTATACTGAGCTTATGAAACAGAAAATGAACCACTTAACACTAATGTTAATAATTTAACAATAATTTTGAGTTAAGAAAGATGCCAAATTAGAATTTATAACTGAAACTTGAATTCACTGATTGAAATAAATTTAAATACACAAAAGAGCCCTAATACAATGTTTTTAAGCTTGAAATTACAATAAACTTGATTGATTACACTATTTCGACATAAACTAAATTACACTAACTATTCTACTACTAAAAACTAATACATAATTCTTCATTTTCTTTTTCTTTTATAAGCCCTGGAATCTCTCTGACTTTTCCCACACCTTCTTGACCCTTGGATTAGCTTCCCATCATCTCAGCCGTTCAAACTTATATTTGGCGGGAAAATGGGTAAAAGGCAGGGTAGTGGGGTTTGGTAAGGTTATTAATGAGGGGGGGGGGGAAGGTTGGTTGGGTTGGTGAGTGTTTTATGGAATTGGAGAGGAGGGGGGAGACATGATTACAGGTAATTAGGGGGAGGGGATAGAGGTTAGGGATGAACAGTAAAACGAGGTGTTGGGGGTTGACTGTGGTCAAAGCCAAGGAAGTATTAAAAATGGGGGGTGGGCCGGTTTTGTGTTTTGGGCTTGGGGGTGGTGTGTTGGATTAGGGGTGTACATAGACCAGGCCAAGGGTTGTTGGGTGGATATGTTGGGTTTGGATTATGATATTAATTCAAGGGTCCGTTTGGTATGTAACTTAGAAACAACACAAGGACCAAAAATGTAATACAACCAAACATGAGGGGCTGACAATGTAATTTTCTGAAAATATCCACAAGGGTTAAACATGACCTAATTGAATAGTACAAGGTCCTTTAATTTTTATTTTCCATAATGAAATACCCGGGGACCAATTATGCCAAAATTCCAAACTATAAGGACCAAACATGTAAATTTCTCAAACTTCACCCTAAGGACTAAAAATGATTTTTGTAACTTCCCAAGGACCCAAAATGATTTTTCTTTCAAAATTATTCCACCAGGGACCAATTCTGCCAAAGATTAAAACTCCAGGGACTAATTTTGTAATTTTCCAAAACTTTTCCAATTTTTCACCAAAGGACAAAATATGACAACTTATGACTGTAAAAGGACATTTGGTGATAATTTTCCATATTTTGAATGACCAGGGACTAATTTTGTAATTTTATGAAAGTTGAGGGACTGAAACTGCCAATTTTGCAAACTTTTTACGTTTTTCATCTATTTTTACTCTTTTTGCATCTAAAACATATAAAACACAATTTTGAAATATTTTCAGTATTTTGATGCATTACTGAGTGTTTTTGTATGTTTTGCAGTTCAGATTTAACAAAAAATGATGAGTGTTTGAGCACTCATCAGTAGTATTGTATATATCGACTTTATTATATCGTCTTCCGCGCGTAAGATGCTTCATTAGACTACCGTTGTCGTTATCAGATGCGAGAGAAGTGGTAGGATGAAGCGGACTAACCGCAGAATCCGAGTTTCCGATAGCATGTATCGATGTTCAGACAAGGAGAGGACATTTATGGGAAACGTTGGTGGAGAAGAAGTGGAGAGGTTCGGAACCACGGTGACTTCTAGAGATGGAGCCATTACCAAATACTCTTGGTAGTGTCCTCACTTCACATAGGAATGAGAGTTGGTTTAGTATAAACCTCGTGATTTGTATGCACTTGTGAATATACGGAATTGGAAGAAAGAAATAGAGATGGTTTTGCATGTTGTCGACTCGCTCAACATGTAGGAAACAGGAATGGGTGGTTAAGTAAAGAAGAAGGGGAGTTAGGATGGAATGGTGTGGATTCGGATCTAGAGTCCACAGCGAATAGTAAGTTGAATTGATCTAATTAGGGAAATAAGTGCGAGAGTGGAGTTTGAGCCATTATGCGACGTCTTTTGTTTTGTGTTATGTTTTGGAATTTAGTATATTGTCTTTTGCCATCTGGAGCCATGTTGGAGCGTGATTACTCTTGGATATTAGATCGACCTTATCCAAGTGATTTTGATTATAGAGTTTACGTGATCGTTGGAATTGTTCCATGTGAGATGATTGTTTGCGACGTCTTTCGTTTTTGTTTGCATGATTGTTTGCATGATGTGTTGTCATAGGAGGGAGTACACTTGTGAAAGGGGGCATAGATAATTATGGTGGCCAACATAATTATACATGTGTCACAACACAAGTGGTCTTGCAAGTATGATGGCATGGATTGCATGGTGTATTAGGTGCTATGTGGTATATGTGTGTTATCATTGAGATGTGTGGTTTTGGAAGTATGTATGCGTGTGGAATAGGCTTATAACTATGGTCGCGAACATAATTATAAGGGTATCACACATGTGGACTTGTGACCATTATTGCATTGATTGATGTTTGTTGTTATATATTGTGGTAGATGGTATGTGATATCATGTTGTTGATGGCTGTATGGTTAAAGAAGTATTCTCTTAACCGTTTGGGCAGTCGTTATATGTTGGGGTGTGTAGGTGGTAAGATTCCATCCTACCTATCATATGTTGATACCTCAATTATCAGTGGATACTTATGTTGTGGTATTTAAGTTGATTCGTTTGCTAGATACTCCGTTATACCTAATTCTTTGGTTGGCATTCCTATTCGTACCATGATGATACAGATGCCATATTCTTTCTATCCAACGTCATGATAGGTGTTGGGAAATCGAATTCGTTTTTGTTGGATACTGGTTCGTTTCTTTGGTTATTCCTTGCATTCATTCCGCGAATGAATATTATATTGTTCTTCGAGTATTGTTGGTTCATGACGAGTTGGTGTGGATATTTAATCCCTTATTTACACACACCAATTGAAGTTCGTAACATGTTTTGTGACCTGATAGTATCGGTGTTTTTCTATGATTTTGGTTTGATCGTTGTACGAATGAGTCTGTAAGTTCATCGTTTGGTTTGCAATGTATTTGCGTGAGTGTTCACTGGTATGAGATTCGTTTGATGATTATTTTGATTATGTGATTCTTCTGTGTTTTTCGCATCCAATAAAGGGGTTGTTTTGGAGTCCTTATGGTATTTTGAAATTCGTTTTGGGTATTTCAAGGTCGTTTGTTGGAAACTATTATTTTTATGGTGAAAATAAAGTGTGGAAAAAAAATGGTTATGTTGATGTCTTACATAAAATGGTTTATATATATTTTATAAAAAAATGTATAAGTTTAAGATATTTCTTGTGAAAAACGGTGTTCATTTGTTTTTGGGAAGGTCGAGTACGGGAATAAGAACTGTCTATGGTTCTCATTTACCAAACTTGTTATGTATTTGGTTCATCGAGTGTTTCTTTCGTTGAGTTACGCTTGTGGATGTTTTATGGGTACGTGTATTTTATATTTTCTTTGTATGGGTTTTCATGAACATTTTATCCGTGTCTACTTTTATTGGGGGAAAATTTCTCATTGTGTTTTTTTCTAGCTTTGATTTTGATGTTCGATACTTCGCTAGTCGGTAATTCGTACCCCTTTTGAGCTCGTTGATATACGTTTTAGTTCGACCGGTTTCATGGTTCACGTCGTTTACTTAGGATAGATTTTCATTTTGATTATCAATTTGTTCATTGAAGAAGAAGAGGGTGTTTGCCAGGTTGTTCAAGTGAGAAGTGTAGCTTTAAGATGTACGTTCTTCAAGAAGGTGGTCAAGGATAGCGAGTGTTCGTGGACATCAGTAAGATAAAAGTGGTGAAGAGTGGAAAGTACCTGAGACACCATCTAAGAGACGATTGTCTTTAGGATTGGCAGGTACTATTGACGATTCATTTCGAACTTTTTATAGATTGTGTAGGCATCGCGGAGGTGGAAGATCCATAAGAGGAACTATGTGATACATGATTTAAAGTTGGGGAGTAGAACTTGGAGATGATATTTGTATGGAGCAGAAAGTGTTATCTACACAGATCATAAGAATCTTTAGCATAAATTTGACAAGAGGCTAATATATGTATAAGAGAAGTTGGGTGTGGAATTTCTCAGCGACTACGATTGTCTGATTCGCCACCGTCAAGGAAGGGCGGACATCGTGGTAAGAGCGCTAAGCGGGAGTGAACGAGTGAAACTTAGATGTTTGTGAGCAATGATTATGATAATTCAGTTCGGAGTTAAGAGGATGATACTGACAACCTAGAGAGAGAGGTTCAAGGATGAGAACATGTAAGAAGAATGATTACTTGGTTTAGACAGTAAATGGAAAGGAACAAAGATGGAGGAATGTACTTTGCAGACCAACTATTTGTTTCATTGAGAGGAAGAGTAAGGACATCAATCATGCAAGGTATTCGATACATCCGAGAATGGATAAGACGTATTATTACCTTAGCAAGAGATGTATGGAGGAGTGGGTATGAAGGAGAATACTGATACTTTAGCAAGTGTTTGAAATGCTTGAAGGTAAAGGTTGTAGTCAACGATTATTAGGGTGTTGCAACAGCCAGAGGTACATGGAGATTTTATTAAGGAGGAGTTGGCGAGACTTTTCGCTCGGTGAGTTGGTAAAGAGCTATGGGGTGTCGCGTTGATCATCAAGAAACATGATGAAATACTTACTTCGCGATAGTGGTAAATGTATTATAGAGTCTTGAGAACGCGTATGTAGATGAGTACGACTTATCATTCTCTAATGAGTGAACTAAGTGAGCGTACAAATCAGGCGTTGGATGGTGAGCTGAGAGCATGGATGTGTTTGATTTTGGAGGAAGCTGGGGTATACATTTACCCTTAGCTGAGTTCTCCTATATCAAAAATTATCATGCTAGTATGGAGTATGTGTCGTGTGAAAACTTGTATGGAAGGTAATGTAGGTCACCTGTTCTGTGGGCAAAGGTTGGAACAAGCCAACTAATTGGTCCTGAACTAGAACGAGAGACTACGAATAAGGTTTTCTGACTAAGGAAAGACTTAAGGCAGCAAGAGATCGCCAAAAGAGTTATGCGGATTATTGCCGTAAGCCCTTAGAGTTTGGTGTTGGTGATATTGTGAGGTTAAAAGTATCTCCTTGGAAAGGTGTTGTGCGTTTCGGTAAGAAAGGCAAGCTAGCACCGAGATACGTAGGACTGTTTGAGATTTCGGAAAGGATTTAATTTGTGGCATACCGGTTGAAGTTAGTTGAGGAATTGAGTGGTGTACATGATACGTTTCACGTATCTAATTGAAAGAAGTGTTTGGCGGATGCTAGTCTGCATGTGCCATTAGGTGAAAGTGAGGTCGACAAACTATTCGCTTTGTCGAGAAATCTGTTGAGAATATGGATAGAGATGTTAAGGGTTTGAAGTGTGGTGAGATAGTGTTGGTAAAAGTACAGTGGGATTCTAAGCGTGGTCCTGAGTTTACTTGGGAACGTGAGGATCAGATGTAATTAATGTTTGTTTTGTGTGTATCCATTATATGTGGTGTTTCCTGCGGTTACCATTTGGATTTTCATTTGGTTCGGGCGTATCGTACCTACCTGTGTGAAGTCGTTTGGATCATTGGTGTTATTGGTCAGGGAGTGTACCTATTTGCGTGTATCGTTGGAGTGACGAAATGTTTTTCTATCATGTGAATTCGGTTATTTTGCCGGTTCACATTTTTGTGGTTCTTTCTCTGTGATTTTATGGAGTGGTATTTTTTTCCGCTTAAATATCCATAAATTTTCTTTTGCTGTTGGGAGTGGTGACTAGAGTAGTTGAAATCTCGGGACGCGATTTCCCTAAGTGGGGGATGATGTAACAACCGTGATTTTAGCAGGTCAGTTTGACTGATAGTCTTGACTCGGTTGACGTTTGTTTGGTGTGCCTTAGGTGTTTGAAGTGATATAGGTGAGTTTTAGCACTAAATCTCTTTGCGTAAATGGTTTCTTATTGTGATTTGGAAAGTTTGGAATTTGGGAAAGTTCATTTTGATTACCTTTGTGGTGTAGAAATGACTTGTGTAGTTTTGGTGTTTTTTGTGTTTTTGCGTAACGAGTCTTCATTCAAGTGTTTGAGCGTTAGCGGGTTACGAGGAGTTTGTTTTTATGAGTTATGTTTCAAAAGAGTGTGGAATTCTATTTTTGGAAACTTTGTTTTGAAAATGATGATTTTTCCGGTTGTCGCAAAAGTTAAGGTTTATCGTGAAAGACGTTAGATTTTGTTTTTGGAGTTTATAAAATATGAAAAGTATGAGGTTTTGAGTGTAATAAATTAATTTAATAAAAATAATATATATATATATATATATATATATATATATATATATATATATATATATATATATATATATATATATATATATATATAATATAAAAATCGGTTAGAAGGAAAAAAAAAAGGGAAAAGGAAACCTAATTTGAGCCCAAATACAATTTTAAGCTAAGGAATCCTAGTCCAACCTAAACAAGCCCAACCCTTACCCTTATATACCAATACCAACGACCCTATGCCCTCTTTTCCTGCATATTTTGAGTCGATCAAGGGAGAGGAGAAGGAGAAAAATTTAAGGTTTTGCTTTTGAATCTAAAATCAAGTTCAAGGTATAATTCTAACACTAGTTTTCATATAATTACTTAGTTATTACTTCAATTCATGTAATAGTTGATATGATGGATTAGAGTTTGTGTTAACTTCTGTAAATTAATGTTATTAAACATGTTGGGATCTGTAACACCCCTAAAATTTGGTACAGCGGAAGACTCAACAAGCTTTCGGGGTGCTACGGGGATTGGTATCCAACACAAGACATAAAAGAATGAGATAAAATAAACATAAGAAAAACACAACCAAATGGGGTTTTAAAGTTTACATTTATCCCAAATTCATCCAAAGTCAGGCCCAAAGAAATAAACATAGGTCCATAATTAAATATCAGAGTTTTTAGAAAATAGATCCATAAACCAGGTGTCATTGCCAAGCCTCCCGTGGCCTATTTTTATTGCAACAAACTCACAATTACTTCTCATGAATATTATCAGTAGCACCAAATGTTTATATACTCCCAATAGTTATCGCTACTCGTAACCATGCATGTTGCTCCCCATAACAATTCATCCTGCCAAAATACATATAAATATTAAATTAAAATAAAGCAGATAAGCACATTAATAACCAATCGCAAACACCCTTTAAGCATATTCATGCTTGCCAACATGGCTGACAACAGACTAAGAGCTTGTTGCATTATAAGACTGAATGCATCTATAGGTTTCAGAATTTCGAAAGCAAAAGAGAATCAAATCCAACCTAAAGAACCACAATATTATCGCCTTTTTATCTTTGTGATTAAAAAGGGAGATATAATAAATCATATAATACTACCATTGTTAGATACGTATAGAGATAAATCATTATGAGAATTGGATGATACATTTAGAGATCGTTGTCCATGTTATCACGAAACATATAGAGGTTAACGAACATGTGAGCAGGACCATAGCAAGAACATAAATAATGATATATACTAACCTCCAAGAAATATGAAAAAGTAGCATAATCTAAATAAACGTAAAAGAGACACATTAGGGTTTTGAAAGAATTACGTGTAGTTTAACATATTAGGGTTTTGAAAGAATTGGGGAACCGAATAATATTATGGTTCTGAGATTAAGAAAAAAAAGATCGTGTTATTAATTGAGAATAAAATGGCTAATTACTGAATGTAATGTTATCCTTTATAGATTTGGAGTTATAGAATATCAACAAAAAAATGTGGTGATTCAGTGGTTAAGATTTCACATAACACATGTAAGGTCTTGAGTTCGGATCCCAACAGATGTTTTTTTTAATAACAAAAAATAGCACGAAAATATATTGAAACATATTGCCAACGTGGACAAAAACCGATGACATGGCAACAAAAGTTGCTTACATGGCCAGAATGTGATGACATGGCTGCTAATGACAATTACATGGCAATGAGGTGGCGTTTTTTTGAATTATCTACGTGTAACGCCTCCTGTTATATATAATATAGATATATATATATATATATATATATATATGTATATGTGTGTATATATATATATATATATATATATATATATATATATATATATATATATATATATATATATATATATATATATATATAACAGGAGGCATTTGAAGAAAATGTCACCTCATTGTCCAGTAATTCATTATCAGCCATGTCATCACATTCTATCCATGTAAGCAATATTTATATTTTTTTAATTAAATTCGTTTTTTTAAAGCAGCAATATGTTAAAATTCGGAATTAAAAAATGGAGCTAGCATGGTTCGAAACTAGGATGGTATCCAAACATAAACAAATATCAACCACTGGAGCAATCCAACTTTTGTGATTTACAATTCAAAATAAGTTAGTTATGCTTAAATAATTGATATTGCATAGAAGTATAACTATCACAATCCCTGCATCTACATTAATCTTCGGTATATCCCTTCCTTCAAGCAAAACACACACAAAACCCTAGAACAAAAATCCCAAGCAAAAAAAAACATATATTCATTAAAAAAAACTTGAGCCGCCATCATCATCATCTTTTTTGCTAATTCCCTATGTTTTTCAAAGCAGCAGAAGACATTATTTTCTTCTTCGGTTGCCAATTTAAGAATCACTCGTCTGATAATCCCCAAGGATTATGCTAAGATGAGTTGAAAAGACCCCAAGATGGAGTTAGTAATGCAATGAATTAATGTTTATGAATTTTTAACATGCTTAACATATGTTTTAACAGAGCTTAGAGATTTATAATTTAAAAAAACATGCAAAAATGCGCATAGGTGATCGATTCTTACTCTAAGCTTGCTAATGCATATGGTTTTTTTACGTTTGTTAAAATTGGTTGTGGAAATTTTTATACTAGGATTTTCCAGCTTCTTTGAATGTGTTGTGGTCATGAGGTTATAAATTCCTATGTATTTGGTTTGATTGCTTATTATCTTGTGATGTTTGTGTTCACAAATAGGTTTTGATCTCTCTTGGAAGTGGATTATGGGACCAGTTATCAGGCGAGGGCAACTCTCTAGCTTTTACTATAAGAACAGTTGCAGCCATTGCTATTCCACGGTCTAGGTATGGAAGTAACATATGAATCTCCATCTTTATGTTTTTACCTCTATGTCATGATGTTTTATGTAATCTGATGTAAACACCTTTAGATTTTGCATCCTAGCAGACCATTTGCTCGATCCTTTTTCCTTATAATATTAGTTTTCACTTTTCATTGGCTCAAAATGGAATATTTTTGTGGTGTAATTCTCTGTAGTTTCCAGCGACTGCTTTAACTCACAGGAATATATGTTTTTAGCAGGAGGAGAACTTGTTAGGTTACTGAATTCCCCAAGCTTCCTTAAACTTGGATTTGAACATAAAATAGTCTAAGTGTCTAATATCCGTTAATACAAACAAGTCACTGAGTGTACAGTATCTCAATGAGTCATCTTCAGGATGCTTGGAGCGAGTCTATGAAGAAAGGCTTACCATTCAGTGAGGCGGAACTCAGTGAGTGGAGTCTAAGCCAAAAAGAAGATGATGGGTTCAGTGAGGATGACAATAACTCACTGAACCCCCAGGACTCCTCAACAACTATTATACTGAAGACTGAAGACCTGAAGACTGAAGTAAGGGCGGGACAAGGTGGGAAAGTTTGAACGCATCAACAGGTGTCCTTATCAACCTGAAGTCAAACTTTCCCTGAACGTCATCAAGTCAGGGTGGTGTCATCACTGTGCACTAGAAAGGCACATTGTCCTTTACTCAATATAGTCAAGTGTAACAGAGACAAAATACGTAATGTATTTTGTCTCCAATAGCTTAGGTCATTCTTTTGTCTCTTTCAGTAATGTTGAAATATACTTGTGTATAAATAGGTAGCATAAGTGAGGAGTAAAAGTTGACAAGTTTGTGCATTTAATGCGAAGCATTCATAAACCACTTTTACTCCTCCAAAGAACAACACAGTCCCTGAGATAGCTCAGTGAGACCTTTTAGTTGTAACTCAACGTAGTTTGAGTTTAGTGAGGTGTCCACACCATACTTGTCATTTCAATCCCAAGTGTTATTCCGCAAACACTTGGGTTTGATTAACTTCTAATAAGAATTAAACGTTGAAAAACCTTGTGTCTCTTTCTTTACGTTTTATCTTTGTTGTTAATCTTATTTATTTGAGTTAAATGTCATGGAACTTCGTTAGGTTAACTCATTAGTTAACTCTTAACTTAGTAAACGGGACCAACAAGTGGTATCAGAGCCTCTGGTTTATAAAACTTTTCCTTAACTTGTTTTCAAAACAAAGAGTGCTCAAAGTTTTTAAAATCAAGATCCCACCATGGCTGACTCAGATGTTCCCCAACTTGTCGATAAAAAGGGTGGAAGTTATTCAGCTACTGCCCCTCGACTTGAGGTTGGAAAATTAAATAAGTGGAAAAAGCGAATGCTTTGCTCCTTAACCTGGATGGAACCATACTACATTAAGCTAATTAATAATGGTCCATATATCCCAACAACTGCTCAAGGTTTAGTCAAACCTGAAGCTCAGTGGACCCAAGATGAGAGGAGGGTGGTCAATTAAGACCAACGCCTAAAAAGCATCATTATATCCTGTCTTCCTGATGATATAATGGAATCAGTGATCAACTGTCCTACTGCCAAGCAGACTTGGACTGATCTGGTTCATAGCTATGAAGACCCTTCTGATACCAAGGAGAATAGAATCATGGACCTGAAGCTTGAATACAATACCTTCAGGGCCAAGGATTCTGAAAGTCTCTCTGAGACTTATACTCGGTATAAGACCCTCCTGAATGAACTGACCAATGATGGTGTCACCCTGTCCAAACATGAGATAAATGTTGGCTTTGTTAACAGTCTCCCTGAGAAGTTGTTAGACTTCTCTTAGGGTCTTAGAAATGCCAAT
Source organism: Artemisia argyi (assembly GCA_030686995.1). Classification (NCBI taxonomy): domain Eukaryota; kingdom Viridiplantae; phylum Streptophyta; class Magnoliopsida; order Asterales; family Asteraceae; genus Artemisia; species Artemisia argyi. The sequence continues at coordinate 169,091,480 of CM060706.1, read as the reverse complement.
CATATCCAAAATCTTGAACTCCCTGAAATTTATGGAAAGTTTGTCTATGAGGACAACCTGATCACCAGGAGATACCCTGGTAAAGCTCAAGAGGTAAAGAAGACCCTGACCACTCCACCCATATCAATTGCTTTCTATTCTAACAGTGTTGTGCAGGATTTCCAAAATGGTTAAGATAATGAGGTTGATACAAGAACCAGTGAGGAGTACATGAATGATCTTCAGATTGAATTTCATGAAAGGGCACTCCTTGCTAACTCAAGAAGGTTCATTAAAAGAAACAAAAATTTTTCTAACTCAAAAGCAAATGACAATTCTGAATGTTTTAAATGTGGTAAAAAGGGTCATTTTGCAAAAGATTGTTTCTCAAAAACAACCTCAGAACCATCATACAAATTTTCTGGAAACAATTTTTCTTCAGGAACTAGCAAGTTTCAGCCTAAGTTGCTTCAATCAAATCAATTTGTTCAAAACAAAATTGAAAAAATTCCTCAAAAAGATTTTGAAGCTAAATATAAAAAGGCCAAAGCCAAACTTGCACTTCTTGAGTCTGCTTCCTCAGTCACTCAGCCTCCTCAAGCTCCTAAACAAGCTCAGGCTAAAAACAAGGGGATAGTTGCTGAAACTTATGACTGGGATGAGGTTGAGGTGTCTTCAGATGATGATGAAGTTCATATCAGTGCCCTGATGGCCCTTTCTGAAGATAACAAGCTTGCAGCGGGAAAGAGTCATGCAAGGAATGGTGAATGGGTCAACATCACAATGAGAAAGGTAAATATTTTACTTTCTATGGATGATGATGCTGATTGGAAATCACACTTAGATTATATCAATGTTGATCTTAAGTTTGTTGAAGAGAAAAGGTTAAACTTGTTTTCAAAATTTAACAAACTAAGTTTTGAGTTAAATCAATGTAGGGATGAACTCCTTACTTTAAAACAAGCTAAACTTGAAAGTGTCACTTTACAAATTCAGAATACTGAACTTGTAAAACAAAATCAAGCTCTTCAGGAAGAACTTAAGAAAGAAAAGGAAACTATTTGGAAATGGACTCAAAAGAATTCCAAACTCTATGAATCAATGAGTCTCACACCCAACAACAAAAAGGCTTTCCAGGGTGAAGATCAACTCACTAAAGAGTCTAGGGAAAGTAGTCATCCAAAAGCCTTTCTGTTAGCAAACATGCTCACTAGCAAAGAACTAGCTCCTAAGCCCAGTGACTGGATTGAAAGAGTCTGATAGTAAATTGCCAAATTTCAACAATGGTAGAATTCTAGAGCCTGAAAGTCAGGCCATCAAGGAGTTGCTAGGAGTTACTGATGAACCCAGTCCTACTGAGTCCATCACTAAGTCTAAGTCTAATGCACAAGCACCACTTCCTCCACTGAAACATCTTCAGGGGGCAGCACCTAGTACAGACCTGGCACCACCTGTTTATCAACCTCATTCTCCAAAGGAGAAAGCAAATTCAGGGATAACTATCCTGAAGAGACCAACTGTACATTCTGAGAATCAAACACCGTCAGTATCCACTGAAGCAAAACCTGAAAGCCCTAAATCTAAATTTGATCAGTTGGCTGAACTGGTCAGGAAGCTGAGTGAAAAGATTGAGTCCACTGATAAATACACTGGCTCAAAATCTAAACAACCATCAGCTTCCTCAAGTACCTCCAAACCAAAAACATCCAGACCTTCTGTGTGATGTGAACTGTGCAATCAGTCTAATCACCCCACTAATAAATGCTACAGAGTCCTCTTTTGCATGATTTGCAAGCAGGAAGACTACAAAACCTGTGATCACATCTCTCACATTGCTTCTACAAAAGCACAAGGTCAATATAGCACTCAAGGCTATCAGTATGCCACATCCTCAAAACAGAGACTGAAGGCTAAGCCTTTCTTGCCATGTCTTCACTGTGATTTCAATGATCATCTTCCTGATGATTGTATGATGAAAGACTGTTGTGACATCTGTAGAGATCCCTCCCATGAAACCAAAGGGCGTGACAAAATTATTCAGTCTAAAAGGAACACCTCTCAGTCTACTGAGTCTTCATCAACCACTAAATGCAATACATGTGGAAGCTTAGTACATTCTACTTCTGACCATGACTCACTGACTAAGTTCAAGAAGTCCCTGACGACTAAGTCCACTAGAAAGTGGACCAACAAGAGAAACTAACCCCTACTTGGTATTTGTGCAGAAACACATCAGGGATCCTGCTTGGCACCTCGATAGTGGATGCTCAAGAAGCATGACTGGTGTGAAGAGTTATCTGCACAAATATGTTGAAGAACCAGGACCCAAGGTAGTTTTTGGTGATAACTCATCAGCTCCCACTGAAGGTTATGGTTCTTTCAACTGTAATGGGATAGTTTTTACAAGAATTGCTTACGTCAATGGTCTGAAGTACAATCTGATAAGTGTCTCTCAACTATGTGATGCAAAATACATAGTTCAGTTTGATGATAACAGAGGGACCATCTTCAATGCCAACAAGGAAGTTGTGTTGATTGCCCCCAGGAGGGATGATGTTTATGTTCTTGACATGTCATCCCTTACTCAAAATGGGACTTGTCTATTCTCTAAGGAAAGTGAGACAATCAACTGGCTTTGGCATAGAAGACTCTCTCATCTCAATTTCAAAAACATCAACAACTTGGCCAAACAGAATAAAGTTCTTGGCCTTCCATCCCTGGTGTATACCAAAGATAAGCCTTGTTCTGCTTGTGAGAAAAGAAAACACCATAGGGCATCTTTCAAAACCAAACAATCATTCTCCATCAAAAGCTGCCTGTATCTTCTTCATATGGACTTGTTTGGACCTGTCAGTCCCATGTCCATTCATCATGAGAAGTACACTCTAGTCATTGTGGATGAATACTCAAGATATACTTGGGTTTACTTCCTGACCAAAAAGAGTCAGGCAGCTGACACAATCATGTCATTTGTCAGGAACATTGAAAAACAAAATGATGTCAAAGTTAAACAAATTAGAACTGATAATGGCACTTAATTCAATAACCAGGACCTTGAGTGTTTCTCTGATGAGAAAGGAATCTCTCAAAATTTCATTTCTCCCTATACTCCTGAACAAAATGGAGTAGCTGAAAGGAGAAATAGAACACTCATTGAGGCAGCAAGGACAATGCTGAATGGCCCAGTCCTCTCAAAACACATTTGGACAAAGGCAATCAAAACAGCCTGCTGCACTCAAAACAGGTCCATTATTGTGAAAAGACACAATAAGACTCCTTATGAGGTATTCAAAGGAAGGATCCCTGACATCAGCTACTTTCATGTATTTGGGTGTCCTGTGTTTATTCATAATCACAAGGATCACCTAGGTAAATTTGATGCCAAAGCTGATGATGCATGCTTCCTGGGATACTCTCTGTCTTCAAAAGCCTACAGGGTTTTTAACACTAGGAGACAACAAACTGAGGAAACTTACCATATTACTGTTGATGAGAGCACTGAATCCATCAGGTTCTCCAGTTCCTTAGTTGAAGAAATTGGTATTGATGACTCATCTAGGTATCCTCCTAATGAGTATCTCCCTGAGAATCATACTTCTACTCAGTACCAAGCTGATGTTGATGTCTCTTACTACATCATTCCTCACAATCTACCCCAACCAACTGTCAGTGAAGTCACTGAAACTCAACCTTACTCCAATGAGACAGCACCCACTGAACCAATTGTTCAGGAACCCTCAGAGCAAACTATTCCCTCTAATGTCACTGAAGTAGATAATCTTGAGTTACCTCAGGTTCCTATAATTGAACCTACTCCTCAAGTAAATCAGGCTTCTACAAGCTCTAACTCCTATCGTAAACATCAGGATAGTTGGACTAGATCCAAAGTTATTGAGCTTGTGAACATTATTGGTGAGCCCACTGAAGGCATGCTTACCAGAAGCATGGCTGCTAAACTTAAGGCAGCCACAGCCAATATATGCCTTTATGCTGACTATCTCTCAGAAATTGAGCCTAAGAACATCAAAGAAGCCCTGACATATGAAAGTTGGGTTCAGGCCATGAGAGATGAACTGGAACAGTTTGACAGAAATGATGTCATGACCCTTGTTGAATGCCCTAATGGTGTTCTTGTCATTGGCATGAAATGGGTTTTCAAAAACAAGACTGATGAGAATGGAACAGTCATCAAAAACAAAGCAAGACTTGTTGCCAAAGGATATAACCAACAAGAAGGTATAGACTATGAGGAAACCTTTGCTCCTGTTGCTAGAATGGAAGCCATCAGGATCTTCCTAGCCTATGCAACTTACATGAACTTTAAAGTTTACAAAATGGATGTCAAAAGTGCATTCCTGAATGGTAACATTAAGGAAGATGTCTATGTGCAACAACCTCCTGGCTTTGAAAGTAATGAATTCCCTCACCATGTCTACAAGCTTAACAAAGCCCTTTATGGACTGAAACAAGCACCCAGGGCATGGTATGAAACACTTTCAGCCTTCCTGATCCAAAACAAATTTGTCCGAGGAAAGATTGACAACACCCTGTTCATCTACAGAACAAAAAGTGATGTCATACTGGTTCAAGTGTATGTTGATGACATCATCTTTAGTTAAACAAGCTACAAACTTTGCAAACAGTTTGAAAAACTGATGACCACAAAGTTTGAGATGAGCATGATGGGTGAACTCACTTACTTCCTTGGACTCCAAATCAAACAAACTGACAGAGGGATATCCATTTGTCAAGAAAAATACCTAAGGAACCTACTGAAGAAATTTGAGCTTACTAACTGCTCTTCAGTGAAAACTCCTATGGTTCCTCCAAACAACCTTGGCCCTGATCTCACTGGCAAATCAGTGAACCAAACCCAATACAGGGGAATGATAGGGTCCCTGATGTACTTACTTGTATCCAGGCCTGATATCCAATTCTAAGTTTGTCTGTGTGCCAGATATCAGGCTGATCCTAAAGAGTCACATCTCAGTGCTGTCAAGAGAATCTTCAGGTACCTGAAGGGTACACCAATCCTTGGTTTGTATTACCCAAAATGCTCAGGATTTGATCTCAAATGGTACACTGATTCTGACAATGCAGGATGCAATATGGACAGAAAAAGTACCTCAGGATCCTGTTAATTCCTTGGTGGTAAACTTGTGTGTTAGAGTACAAAGAAACAAAAATCAGTGGCCATGTCCTCAGCTGAAGCTGAATATATGGCTGCAGCAGGATGCTGTGAAAATGTACTCTGGATGAAGAGCCAACTGAGTGACTATGGCATTCAGTACAAGATGGTACCCATTTTTGTGATAACACAAGTGCCATAGCCATCTCAAACAACCCAGTGCTTCATCAAAGAACCAAACACATTGACATCAGATACCATTTCATCAGGGACCACATCATGAATGGAGAAATTGAATTACATTTCATCCCCCACTGAGTATCAGCTAGCTGATATCTTCACCAAACCCCTGGATGAGCCCACTTTCACAAGACTGAAAACTGAGTTGGGCATGTTTGATATTAACTCAAGCAATTGATCAAAGTTATTCCAACCAAATGTAAATTCTCTTAGGTCCTTGATTAAAACCCATGTCTCAGTGATAATCACATCTTCACTGATCATCAACACACTGAATGATAATCTCATTCAGGGGGCTCATGATATCATATGACATTAATACCCTAACTAAATGCTCCAAGTACTTAGTTAGTAAATGTCCCAGGTAGGTAACTGAGTCCTATTAAATATAGGAATATATGTTGCTTAAACAACTGGCATCCACATCATGGGCCCCCACATTTCTCACCAATACCACTGAGCATTAAATGCTCTCTCTCACACAAATACTGTGTGATAATATCACTCTGTAAAAGTGTCCTTCGCAGAGCCACGCCAACACTCCAACAATCATGTTGCGAGTAAAACGGGGGTAGTGGGAATCGTGCCATTTAATGCTGATGTCAAACATGCTTTATAATTCAATTTTGAATTAATACCAAAAACGTTTGATATCTGCAACGACTTTACCCTAATCCACTCCCTATAAATACTCCCACAAAAGAAAACACACACACGCTTTCAAAAACTACCAAAACTCTTGCAAAAAATTTTCAAGATCTAAAATCTCTTTTGTGTGTGTTCTTCTTTAAAACAAAACTTTTCTCTCAAACCAGACCATTTCTACACTAAAATGGCTTCTTCCAAAGCTATCACATATGCCCCCAACGTGGAATTCCAAGTTGAGGGTATAGACATGACCAAAAACAACGTGGTGGGGAATTTTGCTTACCCTGAAGGCTTTCCAGCCTATAAAGGGGTAGTTAAATTTCTTCAAAACTGCTTCCTCACCACTGCCTTCACCAAAACACCCTCGGTCATCTATCATGACCTACTGAGGGAATTCTGGTGCACATCAAGGGTTGAAAATCCTGATGTCACCAAAGAGGCCATCATCAAGTTCATTGTGCTCAATGGGACTCCTTACTGCTAGAACTTGCGCCTTTTGACAAACTACACCCTGAGGTGTCACCTGAGGCCTTATTAAAAAGGACCCCCATTGTCAAGACCTGGTTTCCTGCTCCCTGGAGAATCCTGATGACCTTTGTCATTCAGGTCCTTGGGGGCAACAAGTCCTTCACTGAGCAATTGAATACCACTCAAGCAATGTTGGTATTCTGCCTCGTGGAGGGTAGAAAAATTGATTTTGGAGAGATCATCTTCAGAGACCTCATCACCAAACTGGCCACAGGGAAATCTAGGCAAAAACGTATGTCTTACCCTAGTTTCATTTCCTGTGCGTGTTGAAACAAAGACCTTGATAGATCTTCTTGAGCACTCTAGAATCGTTAGTTATGTTAATGTAATCACCAACACACTAATAGACAATCTCTGTAACTTGTATTTTAAAGCGGAAACAAACACAAGTTTTAATACTAAGAACTCTTGATCCTCTATGGATCTTTTTAATAATAATGAAAGTGTTTTCTAAAACGTAACTCAATACATAATTGAGTGTTCCTTTTATACACAAGGAACCCTAAACCGTTTCCCAAGAAACGTATATTCTAAAACTTCTCAAAGATATGCATTATCACTTCCTAAATAAACTCATGCATATCCTAACTATATTACATAAAATACGGAAATACTATATCCGCAGAAACAACTAAAGCTGAAACTAGACTTCAGCAGAAACTAAACTATAAGTAGAATCTGTGTCTTCAGCAGAAACCATCAGCAGATTCTTCAGCAGAATTATCACTTAGCAGAATTCCCAACAATCCTCCCCTAATCTTGAATTTGACATGGTTAAGTTCAAGATTCTTGATAGATCTTTGAAGTTACATACCAAGAGGATTGAAATGACACAGTACCAGCAAAGAATCATCATCAGCAGGATCTCTATGATCACCAAATACTTGAAAGCTCCATTCTTTGCAGCAACAAATGACAAAATGTACATCAAAACAAATTAGTTTCATACTATTCTCATCACATCCAGGTGTGTTAACTCCTGTGAGATGTGAATCATTGAAAATAATGGATTTGATGTCTCTTTACCAATAGCCATTACTACTGGAGTAGCTAAATGTTTTAAGGTACACTGATAACCACGTGATTTTTAGCAAATCATCAGCTATAAACAGATTTGAGTTGTCTTTACCTGTAGCCGTTTGCTCAGGACTAGCCAATTATTTTGATGAAAAATCATCTTGGTTAACTGATTACCAAATGTGGTTTTCCACTGCCTTTACCACAAGCCATATACATGTGGGCTAGCCAATTATTTGGAATCCATAAAGGAAAAATCCATAGTCAATTGACAACCATTTTAACTCTCAGCAATGAAGCATGGGTGAGTTGATTACCCTATGGTTTTGAGCAAACCATTATAGCTATTAACAGATTTGATGTGTCTTTACCAAAGTTGTACCCTTTGGACTAGCCAACTTTTTGATGGAATAATGTGAGGAACACCAAACCTGCATACAATATACACAACACTATACAAAAAATTTTAGTGTTTTTTTTTTTTTTTTTTTTTTTTTTTTTAATACTAACAAATATACAACATAATACCATCAACCAGAAGCTGCTCTGGAAGTCTTAATTCTTTGTTTGAAGACTTTTACCAAAGATTCAACAAACAATCTTGCATTCCCAACTGGATCAGGAGGAATCTCCAATTTTTGTTGAAGCATTTTCTCCATCAGAGACATTTTCAGAGGATATCTTTTGCCAAGATCCATAATAAGCCTTAGACCAGTTGTAGTTTCTAACACATGAACATCTGGCATAGGATAAAACTTCCAACTCTGAACTTTCCATCTCTGATTGTTTTTCCATATGTCATAACCAGCACCAGTGGGAGTAGAAGAATCAAACAACACTCTTATATCACCCAATAAATACAATTCAGACCCTGTAGGAGTATGATTTGCATAATATTTGTGAACCAAATCATTTAGAGTGACCAAATCCTGATGATCAACAAGATGTAGTATTTCTTGAAGAAATGTAAAGGATATAGAAGTTTTATCCAATCTATAAATGGTATTGATCTGTCCATTTTCAGTTAACTTCTAGTGAACCAAAACATCCCTAGTTGCATCAGGCCAATCATCAGGGGATCCTTCTCTAATAAATGAAGCATCAGAAACATTCACATCTATTAGTCTTTGTGTGGAATGTGAAGTTCTAACTCCAGCCATTCTCTTTGCTCTTCTCCTAGGAATATACATAGTATCATGAGGTAGAGAAGATGCATCGGGAACTTCAGCTTCAGTAGATACACCCTCTGCAGCATCAGTTTCCACTGATGGATTATCCAATTGTTCATCAGTAGAATCCTGAGAAGATTCAAGTGCAGCAGATGCATATTGTTCATCCATAGCCTTCCTCATCTGTTTGGCTCTAGCAGCTTGAAGTTCAACCTCTCTTACCTTAATCTCATGAAATCTTGCCAGGTCAGCTTGTTGTTCAGCATCTAACCTTTTAGCAGCCTCTTCACCCAACCTTTCCTCCTCCATTTGTTTCCTGGTTCTCTTTCTAGATGGAGGATCTTCTGCTATTACTTGAGCTTTACCTTTATCCACATAAGATGAAGCAGCAACAAGTGGTACATCAGCAGAAGTAGCAGGTAAAGATACCTTTTCAGCAGCAACAGGAATATCTATGTTAGCAGATGAACCAGCAGTACCAAGAGAGATAGGAACATTCTTAGAAGCACCCATTCCATCTTTGTCACACCTAGACTTGATTCTATTATACATCTGAATCAATTTATCATCTGGAAGGGCCCACACTTGTTTCCTAGTCCAAGCATTGTTATATAAAACACTGCTTTGACTTTTCACATATGTTCTCATGTAATCCCTCTGCTGTGCTTGAGTCATGGGTTTGTCTCTTTTAGCTTTGGCTTTTTGTTCATCTGCTACTTTCTTCCTCAACTTCATCACTTTCACAATTTCAGAAGCCCAGTCCTTTTTCTCCACCCTATTACCAAGAATATCTGCAGCTAAATCAGGATTAGCAATCACTTGTTCTCCAATATGCTGCCAATCTGACTCATCAAAATCTTGAGCCGCAGCATCCAATTCTTTTTGTCTTTCAATAGGCAAAGTAGAAACATATTTTTGAGTGGCAGACTGGTATGCTAAATCAAACTTGGCTTGCTGTGCCTCAGCCATATCAGAACTCTTCTTATAATCTTCCCATTCTTTGAAGAGTTTTTCTTGTGCAACTCTTTCTTCAGCTGTAACAATCTCATCCTCAGCCACTCCAGTTCCTTTAGTAAAATCATCATGAGGAACATCCAAATCTTCCATAGGATCATCATTTAATTCTTGAACATCTGAATTAATTATGTTATCAGTAGATCCTTGAGGCTTGAGGGTTTCAGTGATGTCATCAGGAGAAACTTGCTTATTCCCAGATGAATTATGAACAGGGGAATTCAAATATTCTTTCCCTGCTACAAAGAATGTATCTCCTGATGCATGAGCTTGATCAGTAGATTTGTCAGCAGCAATAACACTTGGTGATTGTTTCTCCTGAAGAATATCAGTAGCTTCAGCCATAAGTATATCATCGCCACTAGACACTTTGGAAGATTCAGCAGCTTTCTTTGCCAAATATTGTCTTCTACTTCTTCTTCTGCTGAATTGAAGTGTTGGCTTAGATGGAAGTACTTCAGCAGCTTTAGGAGGTACAACATGAGACTGTCTAGCAACTTCAGCTAGAATTTCAAGAGAATCCAAATTTTCCTCCTGAGGCACTTCACTAGTATTCAATTCATCCTTACTTTTCTTCTGTTGATTCAACTGGGCCTCCAAATCCTGAACCTTACTTTTCAGCCTTTCAATTTCATTATCAAGAGTAGACTTGGTATCAGCAAGCTCCTTTTGGAGATCATCAGTCCTTTTCATATACCTGCAAAGTGAATCATATACAGAAGTAAGAGTAATAGGGTCCTCTGCTCTACCAGCTGATTTCTCAGTGGTAAGTGGAGCTTCATTGAACCCAGCAAGAGAAACAGACTCATGTACAACATTAGGAAAGCCTTCATTTAATGGCTCTCTCATAGGGCTAGGTGTAGGTAGTCTAGTGAACTCAGGTTCAAAAGACTGAAATGTATCTTCAAACTCATGAGATTGCTCAAATGGAGCAATCTGAGATGGTGAAATGGTAGGACTAGGTGACATATGTGCAGGGGAAGGTGGAGGTAGGTCAGTAGAAATAGGTAATGGTTCAGCAGTTGTAGCTGGCTCTTCCTCAATTACCACTGAAGGATTACCATCAGCAGTAACACCTGAAGATGATGGATTACCATCATCAGCAGCATTTTGAGTAGGCACATTACCAGCATCATCACCCTCAACTACATTATCATTGCCATGTGGCAACATAGCAACTAACAGAGGGCGATGGTCCCCATTATAATTTGTTTTCATTGAGGCAAACAACTTAGAACCAAGACTTTTAACAGGTACATGGGTCCTATCTTCAGTGGTTATGTCTAAAATAATTTGCAAGAACCTAGGGTACATTAAGAACTTATGCTGTTGTTTATCAATATTTTCTAGCATATTTTCAAAAATAAACTTTGAAAAATTATAAGTTAGACCCTTAGAAAGACAAACAATACCACAACCCAATTGTAGAGAGAATTGGTCCCATCCACCACACTTGTTGCTTATACATTGGAGCAGCAAATGCACCAAGTACCTCCACTTAGGGCAGAATTGATTCTTGTGCCACTTAGTTGTATCAGTACTTTGATATCCAGCTTCCCTTAGCCCAGCAAGAATCTCTGCAGTGTTGGAGTGAAATACACCATTCTCATCGTCCAACTGAAGCTTTGTCCTGATCAAACCTTCTGTCACCACATACTCTACACCTTCAATTACAGCTACAATCTCTGTGTTAGATCTCTTAGCAGCAGATGCCCAAAATTGCTTCACCATTGATTCATAAATAAGATTGGGACAATGCGTCAAAGCATAATGAATCTTTGATCTCTGTAGAAACTCCACCATTAAATCAAATTCATCATGTCCCTTAGCCTTTTTCAGAATAGCATACTTGTTATGATCTCCTTTCAATTCAAGTTGTGCCATTTGAATGAACTTGCATGAGACGGTTATGAATTACTCAAAGAATTATGGGTTTAAATGGAGTAATAAGCGAATAATTTTGTTTAGGAAGAGATATGCGAAGTAGGTTATATTTGGAAGTTCCCCAATCGTGGTCAAAATTATCAGAATTAATTATTGACCAAGTCTGACGTGTAATTTTAAAAAAACTTCCAAATTCAAAATTACCCTTCAGCATAAATGAAAGTCAAATCTGCTGAGGAATGGTCAACATCAGCAGAAACCAAGCAAATGTAAAAATATCTTCGGTGAATATCTTGATTTTACTGTGCCACCCAACTCACATTAATTATCAAAACGCCTAAACTTGGCTTATTTAATCACCCCCAAATAACACTTCTCAGTCATCAATTTACCCCAAATCATCTCACAACCCTAATTTTCCAATTAACCTTAATTCAGCATCAAAATCATGTCATCAAAACCAGAGACTTTAGATCAAACTTCCTCTTCTCCCTCTTCTTCATCACCAGAAGAAGATTTACCACCATATCCTTGGGATCTTTCTGATTCAGACTATGAAAGAGAAATGGAGAGTCGATGGGATGTACATGAAAGGTGATGGAATGCACATACAAGGGGTGAACCTAGCCATGTTCCCGTTCCTGCTGAGAGAGAACTTGTCTCTCCCTTCATATTTACCTCTGATGAAGACTCTTCAGAGGAGGAAAATGAAGATCCAACATTTCTTCCTCCTTCCACACCAGAGAGATCCCAACCAAGGTCAAGTAAGAGAGATCCATCTCTTCCAACATCACGAAATGTGGTGTTGGATCTTCCTGCTCCAGGACCTGGTCTTTCTTATCAAGAACACAACGGACAGAGCAAGGAGGCAGAGGTTGTACGTAATGGAAAGGAGAAAATGGAGTAGATGATTGAGGAATGTTGCCATGGACCAAAGTTCTTGAGTATTTTCTTGCCTTTGGTACTTGAGCATCTTCATCGTCTTCCTCATCATTTTCTTCCCTTTTGCACCTTCAACTTCCTCATTGTACTTGTCATAGCCTTAAGTATTTTGTAATAGATGATAGAAGCTAGTAGAACTCGATTAGACAAATGTATAGGAATGATCTTTGTAATCCAGTTGGAACTTTGAATGTAAGCTGTAACTTGTTTCTTCGAATGAATGAAAAGTTCTGCTTCATTAATCAACATTGTATGACCTTTAGTATAATCAACTAATCAGAAGAAACCATGTTCAGCATACTTGACCACATTCCCTTGAATACAGCTCTTGGTGACATTCAACATATAACTTACAACATCAGAACTCCTGCAAGACAGACATAAAACATGCAAATACACCAAACAAACTTGCAGAAACATTAGTGGGTTAGTTTTAAAAAAAAAAACTCAAAAAGTATACAAATTATACAAAGTCTACAAAGTTTACACTCACAATCCTCCCCTGAGGCTTATGCCTCCCCTTAAACTTTGCATTTAAGGGTTAAGCATACCAATATGGACCACCAAATATTGAAACCTTGGTCCATCAAATGCTTTGGTTAACAAATCTGCCACATTCTCATCTGTGTGAATTTTTACCACTTTAATTAGATGTTTCTCATAAGCATCTCTGATAAAGTGGTGCCTGATTTCAATATGTTTGGTTCTATTATGAAAAACTGGATTTTTAACAATGCAAATTGTACTTTGATTGTCAATGAAAATAGTAGTATTCATAAAATTATACCCATAATCCAGCAATTGATTCTGAATCCATAGAACCTGTCCACAACAATTGGCAGCAGCAACATACTCTGCTTCTGTAGTAGAGGTAGCAACAATGGTCTATTTCTTGCATTGCCAAGAAATCAGTCTCCTTCTAAGGAATTGGCAACCTCCAGCTGTGGATCTTCTATCCATATTGGCACCTGCATAGTCACTATCACTATAAGCTGCTAGCTGAAATGGAGATTCTTTGGGATACCAAAGACCTAATTTGGGTTGGCCTTTCAGGTACTTAAAAATCTTTTTAACAGCATTCAAGTGAGAGGTAAGTGGAGTGACTTGGTGCCTTGAACATGCACTCACAGCAAATGTAATATCAGGTCTTGAGGCAGTCAAATACATCAAAGAACCAATCATTGACCTGTATAAGTGAACATTCACAAGGAGATCAGGATCAATATTGTTCTTTGGTTTGGGAGCCTCATAGGGAGTAGTGGCAATCCTGACATTCTCTATATCAAACTTTGTCAACATATCCTTTACATACTTCTCCTGATGAATAAAAATACCATCTGGTTTCTGCTGAACCTGTAAACCCATAAAGAAAGTGAGTTCACCCATGGCACTCATTTGAAATTCTCCCTTCATCAGTTCCTCAAACTCTCTACACCATGCTTCTTTGGTGGAACCAAAGATAATATCATCCACATAGACCTGCACAAGAATAATATCCCTGGAATCTTTCTTGAGGAATAAAGTCTTGTCAATGGCACCTCTTCTGTATCCATGCTTCAGCAGAAATGTGGAAAGTCTAGCATACCAAGCTCTAGGAGCCTGATGAAGTCCATAGAGAGCTTTGACAACTTTATACACATACTCAGGATGATCAGGGTCTTCAAATCCCTTAGGTTGAGTCACATAAACCTCCTCTTCAATCTCACCATATAAGAAAGCACCTTTAACATCCATTTGATACACCATAAAGCCCATATATGAGGCATAGGTAAAAAATATCCTAATTGCTTCAACTCTGGCCACTGGTGCAAAGACTTCATCATAGTCAATGCCTTCCTCTTGCCTAAACCCTTGAGCCACTAATCTTGCTTTGTTTTTCACCACAAACCTTCTTGCATCTCTTTTATTCTTCAAAATCCATTTTGTCCCAATGGCATATTTACCATCAGGGAGAGGAACTAAAATCCAAACCTGCTGATTCTTAAATTGCAGCATCTCTTCTTACATTGCTTCAAGCCAACTTGAATCAGCCAGTGCTTGAGGAACACTAGTTGGCTCAATCTGAGAAAGAAAGCATACAAACAGACAATGTTTGAAGTCTGTGTGATTGTCCCTCTTGTGATTGTAGACATAAGAGATGAAAGCAACTTCACCATATTTAGTGTTTTTGACAATGCTTCTAGTTCTAACAGGTGCTTTAGGATCTCCAATAATCTCTGATAAGGGATGAGCATTATGAATCCTTTTTGTTGTTGTAGGGTTGACATCAATGGTGGCATCAAGGTTGTTGACAGTCGGCTCAAACTTAGTATCATAAGAAGCTGAGTGAAATAGACCAGGCTTGGGCTGATAATTACCAAGATCAGAAGGACTTGGAAATCTTGTAAAGGGCTTCTCAAAGTCTGTAGAAACTTCAGTAGAAATGGGAGAGTGTGCAGCAGGAGTATCAGCAGCTTTGAACTCATCAGTGGGAATAGGTATGTCTTCAGCAGAACTGTCAGCAGCATCCTTGTTTCCACTGACTGCTTGTGCTGATTGTTGAAGGATGGCTTCAGTCTCTTGTGCAACCTTTTGACTGAGTCTCTGAGCTTTCTATGTAGCAGCATGTTCTTGCTTCTTAAGTCTTTCAAGATCCTCTGCATAATGTGACTCATCATCTTGTTCAGCAGCAGAATGATTACCTATAAAATGGTTAGGTGGAAAAGATGGTACAACAATGGTATGTTCTTTTGGCTCAGAGTCACATTCTGAGTCATCATCCATGGAACCTGCAGGGTTAGAAATTGGATCTTTGGTACCTGCATTAGGATTAGAAGCATGTCTAGTATAACCCAAATAATCAGTCAAATAATCTAGGTCAAAATACCAAGAATGGCCTTGTCCCTGAGTATTAGGCTGATCTTCAAGAAATCTTAGGTTAAGGGTCTCCTCTATCCTTTTGGCATTCAGATTATAAACCCTATAGGCCTTGCTATGAGCTGAATAACCCACAATGTATCCCTCATCAGCTTTCCCATCAAACTTACCCAGTATATCAGCAGTATTCAAAATGGTCACTTTGCAACCAAAAGGCTTAAGGTAATGAATGTCTGGAACTTTCCCAGTGAGAAGTTCATAAGGTGTCTTGACATGATGTATAGTGATGGATACCCTGTTCAAGACATAGCAAGCAGTACTTACTGCTTCAGTCCAAAACATAGTGGGTAATTTTGAGTCTGCAAGCATGGATCTTGCTTCCTCAATTAAGGTTCTATTTTTCCTTTCAGCAACCCCATTTTGTTGTGGGGTTCGTGGAGTACTATAGTCCCTTCTAATCCCCTTAGACTTACAGAATTCTATGAAAACTACATTTTTGAATTCTGTCTCATTGTCACACCTAATGCCTTTAACCTTTTTATTAAGCTGGTTTTCAATTAAAATGATGAATTCCTTCAAAATAGGAGTTGTTTCATCTTTTGTTTTTAGAAAGAATACCCAGCAAAACCTGCTATAATCATCTATGATAACCAGGCAGAAGTACTTATGATCGATACTTCTAATGGGAGTTGGACCAAAAAGATCCATGTGCAGCAACTGAAGGGGTTCTGAGATGGTGCTCACAGCTTTTATGGCTTTGTAAGAGGCCCTGTGTTGCTTTCCCTTGTTGCAAGCAATACAATTGAGTTCATTGGTGAAGAGTTTAGAAGGAAGGCCCTGAACAAGACCAAGTTTAGACAACTTATTGATAGTCTTGTAATTAACATGAGCCATTCTCCTGTGCCACTTGGTAGATTCATCCTAGGAAGCTTTGGCCACCAAACATGTTAGATCACCTTCTGGCTTAACATCATTCAAATTGAATGTGTACAAGTTGAAGGTTCTAGGAACTCTCAGCAAAATAGTTGTGTCTTCTGGAAGTTTGAAGTCCTTGGAGAGCACAAGACATTCATCCTCAGAGAAGAAAACCTTATTCTTAGTGTCACAAATTTGTGATACAGAGAATAGATTAAAATGCTCTAGTTCCTTCACATAATACACATTCTCAAAATCTAACAGAGGTGTCTTAATGGTTCCTTTCCCAGTAATTTTGCCATCTCCACCACCAAAAGTTACAGTTCCTCCTCCTTCTATAGGCACAAAGTCATGCATCTTGTCCTTGTTCCCTGACATACTTCTGGAACAACCACTATCAATAATCCCTACTTCAGTACTTTTCAAAGGGTGATCCTACAACAACAACAAAAAAATATACAAAAGTTAGTACACATTGGAGACTCAAGTCATTGCTGACTTGAGCCTGCCTTGTGGATCACTAGAGATAGGCCATGTAGATGTTTTAGATCCACCATTGTTCTTGGGCCTGTAATGCAAATTAGGTCCCTTCTTTGTCCAAGAACAACCTGCTGAGGGCTTCACAGCAGTATCCCAATACCCTCCACCATAATACATTGAGTCAAAGTGACCAGGCCAATAACCATTAGAAAAGAAAGAACTAGTGGGTCGAGCATAAGGTCTAGTACTGGTTCTTCTCCATGAAGAATGTGGTTCAGCAGAATTGGGTTTCTGCTGATGTGGAATAAAAGAGGGTATATTATTAACATTCTTCCACATTTGCCTAGGTTTCCTTTGACTAAAACATACACCCATCCTTTGCTCATGAAAAGTACAATCCTTAATCAAATGAGATTTACTTCCACACACAAAACATTTCTTCTTTTTAGAAGATTTATTCAAACTGAAGGAAGTTCCATAACATGAAAAAGCATTCAAACCACAATGATTAACAGAATTGTTTTTAACAGAACTAGAAATATTGTTTTGCAAAGAATTAAAAAACAAGTCTTCAGAAAAAACTGTCTTGTTATCAGCAGGAACTCTAGAAGGCTTGTGGGGAGTCTTGGGTGTGGTCTTGAAAGTGGTCTTGGGAGTGGTCTTGGGCAGGTCTGACTTCTCACTTGAATCACAACTGGCAAATGAAGTAGACCCTTCGTCAGAAGACTTGTCACTGTCACAACAAGAGAAAAAGTCAGTAGATTTAATAATAGGGTCTGGTAAGTCACTTGACTTTTTGCCATAGAGATGATGTGATCCATCAAATTCAACAGGTATGGACAGGTCTATAGGCATATGTTCCCCTCTTATAGGTCCAGGGACAGCATTCATTCCCCCTTCCTTAACAAATTTAACAGGTGTTTGATATGCTAAGGCTAGTTCAGGGTCAAAAACACTAGACATATCAGGATAAGTTAACTCTTCAGGATCAATATATTTCTCATATCCTAATGCTTTTCTAGACCTAACAGATTGGCGACCATCAATCAATTTATTCAAATTAGATGCTCCTTCCTGCCATTTCATACGACCAGCTATCTCTTTATCTAACTTAACTTGTAATTCATGTTTTTCCTTTTATATATCAGATTTCTCTTTTTCAGTATGTCTTAAATCTATCTTAGCACATTCTAAATCACTTTCTAGAACTCTTATCTTTTCATCATATTTAACTTGATTCTTTTGAAACCATACCTTTTGTTTTTCTAAAGTTTTTAAAGCCTTTTTATAGGCTTCAACTTCTATATAACACTCATTGTACTTAGGTTTCAATTCATCATATTCTTGTTTAAGTTCATTGTATCTTACACTACATCCAAACACACAGTTGTGTACCTGAGAGATTCCCATCAAGGAGACTTGCTCCTTCTTGTCCTCTGAAGGTGAGTATGCCAGCAAATTCACTTGTGTAGAAGTAGAAGCTTCCTCTTCAGCAGGTTCATGTTCAGCCCAATCAATCTGGTGATCCAAAGTCACCAAAGCTTTTGAAGGTGTAGCCTTAGAAGTCCCTGATTCCAATGGATATGAACCATATCTAACTTTATCACCAGACTTTCTTTCCTTGCATTCTCTTGAAAAATGGCCCACTTGACCACAAGTGTAGCATTTAACCTTCCTTCTGTCAAACCTTGTTGCCTCTCTTCCATTAAAACCAAACTTTCTCCCAGACTTGGTCTCAAACCTCTTAATGTTCATAGAAATCATTGCTAGCTGCCATTTCAAGTGCATCTCCTCCATCTCCAATGGATCTACCTGTTCAAAATCCTCATAAGCAAGAAACTGCTGATGTTCATATTCAGCCACAAATGAATGAACAATATCATCCATTATACTGCTGGATTTTGATTTAGGAGCTGATTTTGTCTGAGTTTGAGAAGATGCTCCTGAGGTGTAAGAACTTGAGGCTTGATGCACAGGTTTTGTGGTGGTGCTGACAAAGGCTGAGTGAGTGGATGGTCGAATGGGACTTCTAACATCAGGCTCAAGAGATTTAAGCTTGTTGTAGAGGTCATCAAAGGAGATCAAGTCCAATCCACCCTTTGTTTTGAGAGCAATGCTGACTTGCAACCAAGATGGTGGCAAAGATCTCAGAAACTTAGCATTGCAGTCCTCATTATCTGGTCTAGCCTTCAGCTGATTAAGCTGACTTAAGATCCGGTGGAACCTGTCATAGCCTTTGTAGATTCCTTCTTCCTCAGATATCTGAAACTCTTGAAACTGCTGCTTCAGCATTGACTTCTTCAACCTTCTTGATTCATCATTCCTACCAAATCTAGCCTTTATTGCCATCCAAATATCCTTGGCATCCTCCATGAAGTGGAAGTCACCCATGTGGTCATCTGGTATAGCTTGGAGCAGAATTGTTCTTACTTTATTCTCCCTTTGCATGGCTAGAACCTCCTCAACAGTTTTGGGACCTACAATTGTAACTACCCCATCAGCATCTTTAACATGCTTCTTCAGGTTGTTCCCCTTTCGAACAACCTCCCAAAGATTCCAGTCAATGTTTGTGATCCAGTTTTGCATCTTCATGGACCACAAATCATAGTCTTCAGCATTCTTCAAGTATGGGAATTTAGCATTACTGTTGGAGAGGTTAAGTTGTTGGAGAGAAGTGGTGTTAAGGTTTTGAGTTGTATCAACTTCATTGTCTGATCCAGGCATTTTCCTTGATTGGTTTGGATTCTGATAGTGTAAGATTTTGTGTTTCTCAATATCACAGAGACTCTCCCGAGGCTCTGATATCACTTGTTGAAACAAAGACCTTGATAGATCTTCTTGATCACTCTAGAATCGTTAGTTATGTTAATGTAATCACCAACACACTAATAGACAATCTCTGTAACTTGAATTTTAAAGCGGAAACAAACACAAGTTTTAATACTAAGAACTCTTGATCCTCTATGGATCTTTTTAATAATAATGAAAGTGTTTTCTAAAACGTAACTCAATACATAATTGAGTGTTCCTTTTATACACAAGGACCCCTAAACCGTTTCCCAAGAAACGTATATTCTAAAACTTCTTAAAGATATGCATTATCACTTCCTAAATAAACTCATGCATATCCTAACTATATTACATAAAATACGGAAATACTATATCCATAGAAACAACTAAAGCTGAAACTAGACTTCAGCAGAAACAAAACTATAAGTAGAATCTGTGTCTTCAGCAGAAACCATCTGCAGATTCTTTAGCAGAATTCTCACTTTGCAGAATTCCCAACAGTGCGCTTTAGGAACTAATGGGCGTTGAGTATGTCAGGCCTTTCGTCTTGGGTTCCACCCCTGATGTCTTACACAAGGCAAACTACTCAAGAGACCCTAATGAGGTTACAGAAGTCGCCCTGACAACTTATATGTTGACAACAATTCAGGGCGCAAACATTGTTTCACCCATTCCCTCTCCCTCTAAGGAAAAGAAGACTAAGAAGGGACAGGGGTCCAGGAAGGTGATTTGACCTAAATCACTCGTCACTGAGACTTCTGTCCCCAAGCCTGGAAACAAGGGGCAACAACAACAGACCTTGACTACTGACACCATCAGAATCATTAGCCAATCTCTGACCCCAAAACAAACGCCAACGGAGGGCACTGAGACATCACACTCAGTGTCCTCAGGCAAACCCATTCCCTCAGGCTCTGCTGACATAAACAAGTCAGTGGAGCTGGAATCAACCAAACCTCCACATCCTGCTCACGGCTCTGGAAAATCACAACCAGAGTCTCAGGGAGAAAGGGGTCCTAAATCCTCGGTAGGGCAGCACTACTCTACTGAGACGGGGACCCACACCTCTTCACATCCTGCTAAACGCTCGGGTCAATCAAAACCCAAGCATCAGGGAGTCAACGTCCCTAAATCTTCGACAGGCCAGCCCAAGCCTGTTGGAAAGGGGGCATCACCCTTCACCAGCCTGATGAGGACATTCGCAAATCACAGCTTCTGTCTGAGGGCACAACTACTCTTCCCAAAGACTCAGGGGGACTTATACAACCCACTGATAGGGACACAACATTCACGATCTCTAAGGATGGTACTGAGAAACACCCATCAGTGTCTGAAGGGGTCACGGGGGACAAAGAATCAGAGGGAAATATACCACCCGCTGATATGGAACCTAAAACCACTCCCGGAGGTACGCAAAACTTGGGAACTGACCTTGAGGACCAGGCAGATAAAACCCAGTCTGTTGGATTTAAGAGGTCAGGACCTGGCCATAACGAAGGCAAGTCTTCTTTTGAAGAGGAGTCGGATAACCTCCTTTTGCAGATTCAGTCCCCAGCCGATGCTCGGGCTACTTTGTTCTCTGATTATGATCTTCACAGTGATGAGGAGATTTTTGAAGCAGGAGAAGATATGGAAATTGAGGAGACAGTCCCTGAACCAATTCCTATGTCTCCTCAATCTTCCAATCATGATGATGCTGAAACCCACTCCCCATCAGAGTCCTCAGATGATGAAGAGACTCCTCTCACTGTGAAGGTTTTCAAGAAGTTCATCAAGAAGGCTACCAATGCCTTGTTTAGAGGGGTCACTGATGAAGTATTTGACATGCACACTGAGCAAGCAATCCACTACTTCAACCTGAAGTGTTCTATTGACGAATTCAATGAAGATGTAAGGGAGCAGAATTCCTTTGTCAACTACTCCCAGACACAAATGGTCTCTCGCCTCAACTAATTCCTTGAATCACTTAACAATCTGAACACAGGGGTTCAATCCATTCAAGAATCGGTTAAAGATGATCCTGAACTTACCAAGAAGCTCCTTCAGGCGGCAGAGACCTATCAGCTCAACTCTGTGCATCTCACTGAGTTACTCAACCTGATGAAGTTCCTCAATCTTCAGGCTCTCAGTAGCTCAGTAGAGTCTGTCAAAACATCTCTTGCCAACTTGGATCAATCAGTGGCCGCTCAGTCACAGAAGTCAGAGACCCTTGCTTGGAGATTTGGTTCTCGATTATCTGCAATGGAAAGTGCTCAGGACTCACTGAACGCCAAAGTGTCTACCATCCAAAAGGACACCTCAGAAATCAAGACCATGATGGCTGAGATCTTTCAGGCCTTCAAGGGTTCCTCCACATCTGCATCAGTCACTGATGTATGCGTAAACATACATCATTTTTATACTCAAAATTGCACTAAAATGGACTAATAACCATGACATATGTTAAATTATATTGCAAATATGTTTGGAATGTGTTATTATGTCTTGCAGGTACAAAGAGTTTGAAAACAAAGCAAAAACGGTGATTTTCGGATGAGTTTCAACGACGTTTACACGTTTTACGAGGTTCAGACGAAGTCAAAAATATTACCCGAACAGTCACTCCAAATCTTGCCCTCACTCAGGCTCCGGCAATAGTTGAGGGGGAGAATGTCACTGATGCCCCTCACACTGAAGCTCAACATGAGGCTGGACCCTCTCACACTGAGGGGGAGCATTACACTGAAGCCACTCCCCTCTCATTTGTTCAACCTCAAGAACAACTAGCCTCCTCATCTCAGCAACAAGATAAAGGCAAAAGCATTATTACAACACCTGAACCAAGAATAGTGCTACAGCCTGCCTCCACTTTAGTCAGACAGGACCCTGATGAACCAGTCAGAGTTCCATTTGAAATCAATGGGGTAATTCGTCTCCTCCCTAGTGATGAAATTCAGGCGTACATGGAGAAAGAAGAGGCTTTGAAAAAGGCGGCTGCTGAAGAAAGGATGAGCAAGCCTGCTATTATAAAGGTTGTTCATGAAGAGGCTGAGAAAATAGGGTTAAATGCTGAGACACTGGAAAGTGGGCAAATGGGGGCAGTCTTCAAAAAGGCTCAGGATGAAGAGATGGAATCCCTAAAAAAGAAAAGAGAAGCAAAGCTCAGGAAGGATGCTCAGATCAAGGAGACCAGAATTGCAAGGTACACACGGGTGATGACTGACATCAAGATCCATCGCAACACCAAGCCTGCTATTGTCACAGTCTTCAGGGGGCAGGACCAAAGAGTTATGGACAACCATAACTCATTCAGGTTTGCTGACTTTGGCATCTTTGAGTTGGATGAACTTCTAACAATCATCACCAAGAAGTCAAATGTGGTTGTTCCAAATCTTCTGAAGTCACTGGAGAACAGGTACAAAGGACTGACGGAAATGCCTAAAACTCTTGGCATTCCTTTTCTGCT
Source organism: Artemisia argyi (assembly GCA_030686995.1). Classification (NCBI taxonomy): domain Eukaryota; kingdom Viridiplantae; phylum Streptophyta; class Magnoliopsida; order Asterales; family Asteraceae; genus Artemisia; species Artemisia argyi. The sequence goes on along the minus strand of CM060706.1, from coordinate 169,068,445 downwards.
TCCTCCTTCAACTACTCAACCAGCTCCAAAAGTCTCCAAGAGAAAGAGAAAGCAAATAGAGACGGAGCCTGAAATAAAGGTCCCAGGATTAGATTGTGACAGGTCTCTCCCTGAAGGAATCACCTTTATGAACAATGTTGTATTTGAAGTCCTTGAAAGAGGATTGTGCTTCACTGACGAATATGGAAACCCTGTTTTCCAAAGATGGTCAAATATTGACAAGGCAGGGATCAAGGCGATGCTTGTGTACCTGATGCTGGCTTCTCCAGTCAATTGTGCTGAGAATATGAGGTTTTGCATTGATTTGAAAGCCAAGATTGAGGAGCACCCTGAGAAGCACCTACTGAAATCCAAGAGAACAAAGCTTGAAGGACTTGGTGTTCATCTGAACATCTGAATCTGCATCAACTATCTTTTTTTATGTTTTTGTAATTTATCATAGGATTTGTAATAATTATTTATGAACAATGTTGTTTCTTTTAAGTTACAAGTGTCCTATGCTAATTACATCAACACTCAGTAAGAGTAGAAGCCTGAATACTCACACTGAATCACTACACTTAGGCTATTTGTATATCCAAATAGGGGGAGACTGTTGGGTCACTGAATTCCCCAAGCTTCCTTAAACTTGGATTTGAACATAAAATAGTCTAAGTGTCTAATATCCATTAATACAAACAAGTCACTGAGTGTACAGTATCTCAGTGAGTCATCTTCAAGATGCTTGGAGCGAGTCTATGAAGAAAGGCTCACCATTCAGTGAGGCGGAACTCAGTGAGTGGAGTCTAAGCCAAAAAGAAGATGATGGGTTCAGTGAGGATGACAATAACTCACTTAACCCCAGGACTCCTCAACAACTATTATACTGAAGACTGAAGACCTGAAGACTGAACTATGGGCGGGACAAGGCGGGAAAGTTTGAACGCATCAACAGGTGTCCTTATCAACCTGAAGTCAAACTTTCACTAAATGAATCAAATCAGGGTGGTGTCATCACTGTGCACTAGAAAGGCACATTGTCCTTTACTCAATATAGTCAAGTGTAACAAAGACAAAATACGTAATGTATTTTGTCTCCAATAGCTTAGGTCATTCTTTTGTCTCTTTCACTAATGTTGAAATATACTTATGTATAAATAGGTAGCATAAGTGAGGAGTAAAAGTTGACAAGTTTGTGCATTTAATGCAAAGCATTCACAAACCACTTTTACTCCTCCAAAGAACAACACAGTCCCTGAGATAGCTCAGTGAGACCTTTTAGTCATCACTCAACGTAGTTTGAGTTTAGTGAGGAGTCCACACCATACTTGTCATTTCAATCCCAATTGTTATTCCGCAAACACTTGGGTATAATTCTTTTGATTAACTTCTAATAAGAATTAAATGTTGAAAAACCTTGTGTCTCTTTCTTTACATTTTATCTTTGTTGTTAATCTTATTTATCTGAGTTAAATGTCATGGAACTTCATTAGGTTAACTCATTAGTTAACTCTTAACTTAGTAAACGCGACCAACAGAACTTTTTAAAAACATTGCAGATTCACAAGATGTATTCGTGCCTTGTCTTTCTATAGATCGGGTTGTGTGTTGGGAGTAGGGGATGACGATTGTTTTATTAAAATTATTAGAACTATAGATGGTCAGTTGTGAAGGAATAGAATTACAAGGACATAGATGGTCTATCATAGGGTTAGCTTTTGATCCAAAGGGTTAGTACTTAGCTTCTGTTGATTGAGTTGGAATAGTCATGATTTGGAAGGTACAGTTAATACCCTAGAACATTGATTCCTCTGGTATTTATTTAAAGTTTGCTTTTTTGAAATTTGATCTAGGGGGTTTTAGGTATTGTTGTTTTTTAATAGTGATTGTGTCTTTTGCAGTTCCATATACACACACCAAACACGTGCGCGTGGATGCCTAAGGGTGTTAGTTAGTCGTCCGTGCCGCTGGCTGGTATGTATGTGGTTGCAATGGTTTATTGCATACATATTGTTTTCGTATTTTTATGGCATCATTCCAGTCTTTGTATATGTGGTGGTGCTTGATGAGTGCTCAAACACTCATCATTTTTATCGTATTTGAACTGCCAAAACATCCGAAAACACTCGGAAATGCATCAAAATTCTAAAAATATCCCAGGGATTATGTTTTATACTTTTCAGATGCAAAATGAGTAAAAACAATGAAAAACGAACAAAGTTTACACAATTGGCAGTTTCAGTCCCCCAACTTTTAAAAATTTACAAAACTAGTCCCAGAGCATTTGTTTTGAAAGAAAAGTCATCCCAAGTCCTTTTGAATTCAAAATTCTTCAAAATAAGTCCTTGGGTGAAAACTTTGGAAAAATTACATGTTTGGTCCCTGCAGTTTGGAAATTGGCAAAATCAGTCCCTGGGAATTTTGAGGTGGAAAATATATTTTGTGGTCCTTATGTTATTACACTATGGCAAGTTTGGTACCTTGAATCAACTATGGAAATTTTGCAAGAACAACCCTCCACTTTCAAAAAAATTACACAATTGGTCCTTGCGTTTCACAACAAACGGACCCTTTTGATATTACTATCCAAATCCACTCCATAATATTACCCAATTTCCCCTGCCCACCAATACCCCTGGCCCATCCATCACCTAAGCCCAAAACCATCTCACTTTTAATAATAAAAACGGGGTCAAAGAAGGTCAACCATTCCCCTTCCTTCCCTTTTGCCGCCATAACCAAACAAGCCCAGCCCCCAAACACAACCTGCTCCCCCAACATCCTTGTCCCCTCCACCATCCTATTAGCCCCCCTACTCCATAACAAAGTCAACCCCAACACAAATTATTACCTCCCCCCTCCTCCACAGGGCATAAAAACGGTTCTAGGGCTGAGATGAAGAGCAGGACAATCCAATGGCTAGGAATTGCTCCAAGGTGACATGAGACTTTTCCACAGATGTATCACACCAGACAAAGAGCACAAAAGGAGAAAAAGTCCCCCCTGGTTCTAGTTTCTACTTTAATATATATAGTTACCCATTTGTAAGCCTAAGATGGCATGTAGTTTTCCTTATGTAATGTTAAAATTCAGCAAAGTAGATTTCTTATGTAATTTTTAGTTTTCAGTACTTAGTTTGTAAAACTTCTCAGCATCAATTCAAGTATTTTAGTTTCCTTAAAGTACAAGTTCATTATTCTCAATTTCTTAATTTCTTTAAATCTTGCTCAAAGTTGTAATTGTTGTTTTAAGGTTTTATAAAATCACATTTGTTCTCAGTAAACAAACAAAAAAAAAGAAAGACAAAAACAGAAGATGAAATAAGAAAAAGAGAAAAAAAAAATAGAAGAGAAAAAGATCAAAAATGAGTTGTAGATTGCTGATACAGAAAAGGGAAGCATGGACAGAAGTGGTTTAGAGCTCAGGGGAGCATAGGATTTTAGCCTGGATCTTGGTTCTCATTGGTTCTGTAACTTGGCTCAAGTTGTAAGACCTCCTTCAATTTTTAGCATAAACTACATTGTTAGTTTTAGTAGTTATTTAAAGCTTGATTTCTGCATAATTATGTGTATTTTAGCTTATTATGAGTTAGTATTACAGTTTGTTTGTTTAGACCCTTGATTTGCTGTGTAAAACCATCAGTTTGCTATTAGGGGTGTTTGGATTAAGCATGCAACCTGTGGTCAAGATTTTTTTAGGCTTAGTTATTAGTTCATACAGCTAGCTTTAGGTTGAGATAGTGTAAACAAGGTTTAAAATCAGTAGTGTGTTAAAGAAAAAGTCAAAAGAAGCTTTGATCCCTCTCCACTGTTTGACTGTTAGGAATTTGAAGTCTAGCTCAATCAATTTAGTTATAAATCTAGTTTAGTTTGCTATTAATAGTCTCATTTTAGGTTATAACAACAATCTCAGTTGCATAGACCCCTTAGAATTTCAGTTTAGTCAAACTCTTACAAGAAAGTAAAAAGTCAAAATTGCATTTTAGTCTAAAATCCCATTTTTTTGGAGAATTTTCCTGATTTTTCAAGAGTGAGTGAGGACCTGAAATTTGTTGAGCTTAATGTATGTCACCTAAACTACAAAAGTCAACAATCATCTTATTTTTAGGAATTTTCTTTTGTCTTATTTGAGGGCTCAAACTAGGCTGCAGGGGGAGTGAATGCCCTGCACCCACACCTTTCAGTCCTGACCCATTTCTTTAATCCACCACAACTTGTGCCTCAATTGGTTATTTTGTTTGATTTCAGTTGTTTTGTATAGCTAGTGAACCTGTATTGATGTATGCACTTCTAGTTTACCCTTATTAGCTTATTTTGTGCTACATAATCACCTCCACAACCACTGTTCCTGCTGAACTGAGCTTATTTGTTTTTTTTATTATTATTATTCCACTTTGATTTTAGATTGTGTTGTTGTTTGAATGCTTAAATAGGCTCATTTGTGATTGTGTTGGTGCTTGAGTTTTGCTTTTGTGATCATAGTACTGTCTGCTTATTTAACCAATCTCACTCAAAACACAAGCCCTTTTCCACAGCCATTATCTTGCTTCTTATTGTATCTTAATTTGAGCTTGTTGTTGTTTTCATAAGCCCTCCTGACCTAGTTGTTATGTATGTGCTTTATGTCCAGTTAACTGCTTCTTTTGCTACTTAATTTTGCTTATCTATTTTGTCTCATCACATCCTATATACTGAGTAATCAGCATAATGGGTCCTAGTTGATAAGCTCACTGTGGGCTTATTAGTGGGATTCAGGTGGTGACCTTGAGCTTTTTGGAAAGCTCAGGAGCCCATCTTGCTAGTTCTTGGTCTGTATTTAATTTTCAAGCTTATTAGATAAGCTGGACTGAGCACACAAGTAAGCTGCATACCTGTTGGATCTGTGTGCACTTGGATTTGCTTATTGGCTTATTTTAGCCTATCCAGTGCTCTTTTTTTGTTCATTTCACTAATTTCCAGCATACATAAGTTGTTTGAATCTTATCTTCCTGTTTGTTTAACTTGGGTAGCTTATTTCAAGCTTAAAGCTCACTGTTGAGCTTATTTAGGTGCACAGAGCTTATTTTCAACTTCCATAAAAAGTTCCTTTGTAAAAGTTGTTTAATATCAGTTTTTTATTAGTTGTGTAAAAGAAAAATCAAGAAAATCCAAAAATACAAAAAGTGATAGCTTCTATTTAAGCCCTTTTGGCTTATTTTCTGCTTATTTATAAGCAATATCTAATGTTAAATTTTTCCTAGGCTTCTGTACTCATAATAGATTTTTAGTAATTTTTTCAGATTTTTTCTTGATCATTTAGTATTTTTTATAATTTAGTTTAATTTAAATTAATTAAATAATTAGTTTTAATTAGTAATAATTAATTAAAAAGTAGGAAAAGTAGATTTTCTGTTTTAAAATTAGCTTTATAATATTTTAGATTTTTCTAAATTTAATTTTCATTTTTCTAGTTAAATTTCATAATTATTTGTAATTTAGGATAATTTAGTTAATTAAAAAGTAATTAATAATTAGTAATTAATTAAATAGTTGTAAAAATAATTTTAATTTTCCAAAAATTTTCTTATAACATTAGGATTGTAAAAATATAATTTTCACATTCGTAGGACTTTGTTTACTCCCGTTTCACTTTTTAATTTGCGCGTTCGCGTTTATTTTAAACTCAAACGCGCGTTTTTAGGTTAAATCACGTTTTATGTTATCTGATAATCAGTAATTGTTAATAAAGTGTTTCTAAATTATTTTCCATCATAATCTCGTAGTGTAATCATAATAATCAAATTCCTGACCTTCCTGATTAATCACCCGATCATTTAAAACGTTTACAAATACAATTGCACGCCTCGTCGGGACATAACGACCCGGGAATTCCCTAAACTCCTTGGTTTGTTGGTTTTTGATGTTTGACTTGGTTGACCATCACCTGGTCAATTTAGTTGACCGTTCAGGACCAATCAAAATTTGGCGCCGCTGCCGTGGAGGCTGCTGCGTATCTGCACACGTTTTTTAGAGATTAGTGATTTTTCACACATCATTGTATAAACTCCACCACTTTTTGTAAATCTTAATCATAAAACAAAAACGTCATTAACACTTTTCCTAAAGTGTTAACAACACAAAAAAAAATAAAAAACAAACAAAACAAATCGTTGCGTTTTCTATATCGGGTTTCTTTTAAGGTGATTCTTAAAGAAATACGATTTTAGTAAACGAAACGATACCAAAAATATTGTCCAAAAGTTTTTTCACCCATACACAAAAACCCAAAAACATTCGTCTTTTCTTGTGAATAATAATTACATAAAATAAACCGTCGCAAACCAAGACAGAACACCTACTAACTGGGGTGTGAACATAATAAGTTCCCAAACAAAAGATTAAAACTTGCCTTTGTATCCCTGTAGGTGGTGTACCTTTCTTAAAGAAGCCGCTTACTTGTGATTATTGGTTTAAGTTCACTGTGATTTTGCCTCGATTTTGTTTTGATTGGTTTTTATCTCTAGTGCATGCGCACTCGTTCTTCTAGGTCTACTAGCCCATTACGTGAGCTTGTAAGAATCCCTAGAAGACTTCGTAGACGTTCAGCCCTCTCTTGCTGTCACCATGGCGGAAGACCGCCCCATGTGTGAGCTTCTCCAAGCACCCATCGAGGGTTACGGAGACGCTATTGTTGTTTCAGCCATCGTGGCTGATAGTTTTGAGCTCAAAACCGGGTTACTCAATCTTGTAACCTCAAGTCAATTCTACGGTTTTGAGAGGGACGATCCTCATGCTCACATTCAATGGTTCAATAAAATCACATCAACCATCAAGTACAAAAATGTCCCGTGTGAAGCAATCAAGCTTCTTCTCTTCCCATTCTTCCTCGAGGGTCAAGCCCGGATTTGGCTTGAGAAACAACCCCCTCGATCTATTGAGACATGGGAAGACTTGGTCAAAAAGTTTGTGAATGAATTCTTCCCACCTTCTAAGACCACGAGTCTTAAAAACGAGATCACCAAGTTCACTCAAAAATATGATGAATCATTTGGTGAAGCGTGGGACCGTTTCAAAGAATTACTTCGCAAGTGTCCACATCATGGTTTCTCCGAGTTGATGCAACTCGATACTTTCTACAATGGCGTGAGCCAAGTTTATCAGGATTCTCTCAATGCCTCCGCGGGAGGTAACTTTTTGAGTAGAACCACCAAAGAAGCCTTAGCAATCATCGAGAACAAGTCCAAGGTCCGCTCTACATGAAGCAAGCCAGTTGTTTCCCAAATTAGTGCGGGACCTTCCACTTCATCTCCTATGAATCAGTTTAGCACCGATGCTAAGATTGACAAGCTTACTAAGGCTATTCAAGCTTTGGTTCTCGCCCAGCAAAAGAAAGTCTCTTTTCCACAACATCCTCCACCTGCTGAGGTTAAAAAAGTGGAAGTCTGTGTAACTTGTGGTGGGCCGCATGCCTACTACAATTGCACAGCTACTGATGGTTCTCCGTTTGAAGCTCATGCCGTAGTCGGGTCATCCAATCAAGGAGGCAATGAATACCGCCCTCCTATGGACCCGAACTATCGTCCTAATCATTACCCTGGACCCCCCGGTTTTAATCAAAACCAAAATGTCCAAAACCGTAACCAGAATCAAAATAGAATGAACAAGGTTTTCAAAACCAAGGTAACTTCCATCAGGGTCATGGTTTTCAAAATCAAAACCAAGGTTTCCAAAATCAAGGAAACTTTAATAGAAACCAAGGTCAGGGTAATTTCAACCCCGGGTATTTTCATGGAAACAACAACCCTAATCAAGGTAATTTTCAAAATCAAGGCCCCAATCAGAACAATCGTGCTCAAAATTTTAATAACCAAAATCAAGCCATTGTTCCAACTGGGCCTTCATCTTACGAGTTGTTAAAACAATTCATGGAATCCCAAGAAGAGATGAACAAGTTGTTGGTTAGCCAGATTTCAGAAATCAAGAAGTCTTTAAATGAACGACCCTCGGGCTCAGGAACACTTCCGAGCAACACGATCGCTAACCCGAGGGGCGATGCTAAGGCGATCACAACTAGAAGTGGTGCTTCTTATGATGAACCCGCGATTCCTACTACCTCTTCTTCCTCTCCTCCAAAGGTAGTGGAACGTGAACCTGAGGTGACAACGGACAAGGTGCAAACTCCTAGCTCACGAAGTACCGCACACGTCCAACCTTAGGTTATTCCAGAAACCAGATGCAAGCCTGGAGTTGTTTTTGAACCACCTGAAACTCCAGTAGACAACCCTAAATCCAAAACTTCTATTCCTTACCCATCCCGTCTCAATGAACAAAAGCTTCGCGAAAAAGCTAGTCACCAAATGGATAAATTTTTCCAAATCTTTCAAGATTTGCATTTTGACATTAGCTTCGCGGATGCTATTCTCTTGATGCCCAAGTTTGCATCAACAATCAAGAATATGTTAAGTAATAAGGAAAAACTCTTTGAGATGGCAAGAACTCCGTTGAATGAGCACTGCTCAGCAGTTCTCTTGAAAAAGCTTCTCGAAAAGCTTGGAGACCCCGGAAAATTTCTTATTCCTTGTATTTTTCCGGGTATGGTTGAATGCTTGGCCTTGGCCGATCTAGGTGCTAGCATTAACCTGATGCCATATTATGTGTGGAAAAAACTCTCTCTTCCCAAACTCACTCCCACGTGCATGAATTTAGAGCTTGCCGATCGATCGATTTCTCTTCCCAAACTCACTCCCACGTGCATGAATTTGTGATTGTTGACTTTGATGCCGATTCAAGGGTCTCTCTCATTCTTGGAAGGGGATTCCTTAGAACTGGGCGTGCTCTTATCGATGTATTTGAGCAAGAGATCACATTGCGTGTTAGAACTGAGGCAATCACCTTCAACCTTGATTAAACATCGAGGTACTCCTCCAATTATGACTCTGAATCGGTAAACCGAATAGATGTTATCGATGTTGCGGCTGAGGAGTAAGCTCAAGAGGTTTTAGGTTTTGTTGATGATTCTACGAGTGAAAATTTCACTCCATCTTCTTATCCCATCATTGCCAATTCTTCTCCTTCCCTCACTCCGTTTGAGGGAAGTGACTTCATCTTAGAAGAGATTGAGTCCTTTCTCAAAAGTGATTCGATTCCCGATGGAATCGATAACCAAGAGATTGACCCCGAGAGGGATATTCTTCTCCTTGAGAAATTGTTAAACGAAGATCCCTCTCCTCTTCCTGTTCTACCACAACAACTTCATAATCAGGAAATCAAATATGTTGAGAAAACTGATGATTTTCCTGAGGTCGAGCTTAAGGACTTGCCGCCTCATCTTGAATATGCATTTCTGGAGGGTGATGATAAATTACCCGTCATAATTGCTAAAGATTTAAGTGTTGAGGAAAAGGCTGCTCTAATAAAGGTTCTGAAGTCACATAAACAAGCAATTGCTTGGCGACTCTCCGACATCAAGGGCATTGACCCTGAATTTTGTACCCACAAGATTTTGATGGAGGATGACTTCAAACCAGCAGTCCAACAGCAAAAAAGGGTGAATCCAAAAATTCATGAGGTGATCAAACAAGAAGTTTTAAAACTTCTTGATGCCGGATTGATTTACCCTATCTCGGACAGTCCTTGGGTTAGCCCAATACATTGTGTTCCAAAAAAGGGTGGCATTACTGTTGTCACTAACGAAGAGAACGAGTTGATTCCAACTCGATTGGTTACGAGTTGGCGTGTCTGCATTGACTATCGCAAGTTAAATGACGCCACCCGCAAAGACCATTTTCCTCTGCCCTTTATGGATCAGATGCTCAATAGATTAGCGGGGAATTAGTACTATTGCTTCCTCGATGGTTTCTCGGGTTACTTTCAGATTTCCATTGATCCGCAAGATCAAGAAAAGACCACTTTCACGTGCCCTTATGGAACTTTTGCTTATAAACGTATGCCATTTGGCCTATGTAATGCTCCGGGCACCTTTCAAAGATGTATGATGGCCATATTTTCCGACATGATCAGGAAAACTATGGAGGTCTTTATGGACGATTTTTCGGTCATTGGGGATTCGTTCCAAACATGTCTCTCCTATTTAGACAACATGCTCAAATGTTGTGAAGACACAAGGTTATGTCTAAATTGGGAGAAGAGTCACTTTATGGTCAAAGAGGGCATTGTCCTCGGCCATAAAATTTCAAAGAATGGGATTGAGGTTGACAAAGCCAAAGTTGATGTCATAGCAAAATTACCTCATCCCACTACCGTCAAAGGTGTTAGGAGCTTTCTGGGCCATGCTGGTTTTTACTGTAGGTTCATTCAAGATTTTTCCAAAATCGCCCGACCTATGACCCATCTCCTCGAGAAGGATGCTCCTTTTATCTTCTCCCCCGAGTGCATCGAAGCTTTTGAAACATTAAAGAAAAAGCTTACCGAGGCACCGATTCTTGTTGCCCCTGATTGGGACTTGCCCTTTGAACTCATGTGCGATGCGAGTGATTATGCAATTGGGGCAGTCTTGGGGCAACGAAAAACAAAACACTTTCAGCCTATACACTACGCAAGCAAGACAATGGCCGAGGCTCAAAGTCATTACACCACCACTGAAAAAGAATTATTAGCTGTGGTGTATGCCTTTGAAAAATTCCGGCCATATTTGATATTGACCAAGAGCATAGTGTATTGATTGGAGCTAAACCGTCAACTTATATTGACCAAAGAATGGTCAACAAAGTCAAAAAGCCTAGAAACAATCTCCGGGTAATATAAGGTATCACCAGGTCGTTAAATCCCGACAAGGTGTGAATTGTGACTGGGCGTGCTTTGTGATCGGGTGATTATTCATAGAAAAGGTTGGTTATGAGAATTATTTGGAAATGATTAACAGAAATAGCTTAGGAAAGCTATGTGATTGATTACTGGAACTTAGATTGAGAAGAAATTACTTAAAACCTAAAAACCGTACGTTTGCTAAAAACGCGAACAAACGTACGAGAAATAAAAGTGAACGAGGTGATCTGAAAAGGCTACTGGTATGAAAATGGTATTTTTACAAACCTAATGATTAAAGAAAATTTTTGGAAATTTAAAATTAATTTTTACACTAATTTTATAATTACTATTAATTAAATATTAATTTCCTAATTATTTTTAATTAACTAAATTAACCTAAAATACAAATAAATATGAAATTAACTTGGAAAATTAAAGATTAAACTTAGAAAAATCTAAAATACTATAAAACTAATTTTAGAAATGAAAATGTAATTTTCCTACTTTTTAATTCATTATTACTAATTATTAACTAATTATTAATTACTTTTTAATTATTTAAATTAACCTAAATTCTAATTAATTAATAAATTACACTAGAAAATTGAAAATAAAATTTGGAAAAATAAAAAATAACTAAAAACTAAATTTTAAAATTTAATTTATATTTTTCTGATTTTCTAATTAATTATTAACTATTTAATAATTACTAAAAACAAATTTAAATTAAGAAAAATACTAAATGATGCAAGAAAAATCTGAAAAAATTATAGAAATTAGTTTTATATACCAGAAGCCTGGGAAAATTATAAAAATGAAGATTGCGTATTAATAAGCTGAAGAATAAGCCAATTGGCTTAAATAGAAGCTATCACTTCTATTAAGTTGGGCTTTTTGGGATTTTTCTTTTTCAAAACTGCTTATTAGATGATTTTAAGCAACTTTAATGAAGTGAGTTTGGCTGAGACCAAGTGAATAAGCAGTTCAAGTGCTTATATCCTTGACAGTTAACTTTCTTTGACCAAGGGTGAGAATAAGCTCAAATGAACTTATGTGGGGTCCACCTTGGCTAATTCTGATTCAAATGAGTTATGTGAACTAAGTTGAACAAGTATCACTCAAATAAGCTAACTAATAAGCTAAAAATCCAAAATAAGCACTTTGCTTGTTTGGTTTCTGACACAGAAAATGGACAACCTTTTGGGGCAAATCCAGGTGGGGTCCACAGGCTCTGTGGAAAACTAGAAGGGGGGTTGAATAGTTTTCCCCTCGTTTTCGTTTTATAAAAACTTGGTTTTGCAAAATGTTGATTCAAATTATTCAATTGTTTGTTTGAAAACCTTCAATTTGAGTTTAGTATGAAAACAATATATAATCAATATGATCAATTATATATGTAGACTTTTGGATTAGTTTTCAACACTTAGTTTTATGAATGAAGCTTTGATCGATCTTTATGTGAATACGTTTTCCTTTTAAAATCTTAAAGCATTTTGTATCAAATTATCGATTAAGTTAAACTCAACATGAGAAGTGTTAATCATATATATATATAACCCCATTAGACCATATCATACAACTATATATCCTATCACAATATTAACTTGTTACTACACCACAATCAATCATCAATATAAGCAACAATTAACACATATTTGCAAGTATAGATATAAAGCGATAAGTGCAAGAGTAAATGTAAAAAGATAAGAGAAAGAGGATGCAAACCGGACACAATGATTTATAGTGGTTCGGCTACAAGGACACCTTCCTTGTTCCTACTCCACTCCCCGAGTCACCTACTCGAGAGTTTTCTTCACTACTCAACAAGCTCCCTTTTGGCGGAGAAAACCGTACACAACTTTTGCTTACACCATTTAACGACACTAAGCTAAATGTCGGGTTCTAATAGTAGCTAGAACCAATCTCACAACACAACTTAGATCACTACACAACTTCACGACTTCTATATGACTTCATGACTTCTTCACGACTTCATGACTTCTTCACGACTTCACGACTTCATCACAACTTCTTCTAAACTCCACTACTTATTCACACACCTACATCTTCACAACTACATGTCTTCTCCACACTACTACTTCCTCCCACTACTTCTTACTCACTCATTAAATCACTACTAAGTAAGATCATCTTGATCTACTTATTACATATACATAACTCACAACTTCACATAAGCTCTAACTACATCTTTGGCTTTGGTGATGGGGAGAATTCTTCTCTTGCACTTTGAGTTATGAAAGATTGGATCACTTGAAACAAAGATTAATAATCTTATGATCAAAGGGTTTTAGAAGGACATTTAGAGAGAATTGGATCTGAAAATATTTGTGCAAAAGGTCCAGAAAAATACCAGGTTTGAGGTGGTATTTATAGGAGAAGATTTCTGACAGAGGAGCGTGCCGGTCCCCTTAATTGTATGGCCGGTCCCCTTAATTATTAAGGGGGCTGCCCTACTGAAACGGCCAGGAATCTTTGTCTTTTCTGGTGAAAGTTTATTTGGTGAAAAACTAACTGCTTTTGGTTAAAAATTTGAATTCATATATTTGTTATAAATTAAACATTTTCCTTTAATTACCAAAATTGTTTTTCAAAAAATATATAACATGTTCATATCATTTTATAAACTTTGTAATGTTTAAATAAAATCCCTTTGATCATAAAATGTATTAGACATTTGTTTGTACATACCTTAAGTGATTGTTGAGGCAAACTCGAGACGTTGAGATGTCGAGGCTTGTTGACGTAAGAATGCAAAGATGAATTGTGATCACAAGTAACTTAAGCACTTTACGTTATATGTTGTAGTTTACATCTTTGTCATTATCAAAACATGAAGAGGATGTTTAGATTAAATATCGTAATATTCATGCCAACAATCTCCCCCTTTTTGATGATGACAAACTATGTAAACTATAACTTATAGTAAAATGTATAAGTTACTTGTTTACACTTCTTCTCCCCCTTTTGTCGAAGCAAAAAGGTGGACTTCTAAGACGAGACTTCTACTACGCTTGAACTCTTTGGATAGAATGTAAAAGGCGAGCTTGCATCATCGTAAGTGAAGTCTTGATCCTATCAACCTCAATGCTCCCCCTTGGTGTATGCTCAAAACTTGTTTTGGCTACCAAAGAATTGAGCGGTGAAGTAATCCTTCAAAACAAAGTTAGTAGACAAGTGCACATATATATAATGATGATAATAGATATATGCATGAAACTGATAGGGGAACAATATATGGACATATTAGGTATATGCACTAAAAGTATGACACTTGCAATTATTGTTTTAAAAATAACAACCTAAAAAAAATAGAACCTAATGCAAAGATTAGAACCTAGGAAAATGTAGGAGAATAAGGAGGGATGAGCGTGAATGTAAAGGGAAGGTGATGACAAAGGGTTGACAATTATGGTTTAGATTAGTATATCGTTTGACAAGGGTGGATGATAGGGAATCATGGGATTTTTAGGTGTTTTGTTGGTTGACGACCGAAGGTGGATATGTGAAATGAGGTGGTGATGAGTCGACAACACTTGAAGCTTAGATTTCTTCATTGTGTTCTTCACTTGCTAGAAAGTGGAAATGACGCATTTCGTAATGAAATTCACTTGGATGAGGTGGTGATAACTTGACAACACTTGAAGCTTGGATATCTTCGTTGTGTTCTTCACTTGCTAGATAGTGGAAATGACGCATTTTGTAATGAAATTCACTTGGATGAGGTGGTGATAACTTGACAACACTTGAAGCTTGGATATCTTCGTTGTGTTCTTCACTTGCTATAAAGTGGAAAGGACGCATTTCATAAAGAAATTCACTTGACTTTCAGGGATTTAAGTTTTGGTGGTGATGGCGTACTTAGTAGAATGTAGGGAATGGTGACATGGTTGAATCTTCTTGTGAAGATGGGAAATGAGGATCAAGTGGAGATGACTAGGTGGCAGCGGAAGAGTGATGTTCAAGGAAGGAATTTCTTGGGTAGGAGGTGGTGGTGATACTTTTGGTGGTGGAGACAATTGTGAGTTGATATATTCTTTGATGGATGGAGTGGTGTCGTCTTCATTAGTAAGGTCAATGAAGAGTTGTTTTGATGGTATGGAGGAGGTAGAGGTTTCTTGAGTTGATGGTATTTTGGATGGTGCATTGGGAGCACTATGAGATGAACATAGAGGTGGTGGTGATGAAGTGTTGGTGTTATCTTGTGTTAACTCAATGAGGAGTGGTTTAGGGGGTATGGTATTGATTCTTGGTTTCTTTGAGGACATGAAAATGGTGGATGACTCGAGATTGGTAGTACAAAGGATGACTCAGTTTTGGGTGTGAGGTAGAAGGATATATGTGAGTGAGTGTGATTTCCCTTCCCATTAAATTCATGCTCATCCGGATATATTTTGAGACTAATATGACCTATCGGATTATGACACTAAGGTTCTCATGAAATGAGGGTGTAGGATCTAAAGGTAAGAGAAATATACCTAGATGAATGATACATATATAATAAACCATGTAAAGGCATACAATCAAATCATATAGGAACAAATAATCATCTAGAAATAACATATATGCGATATGCCATAAATCTAGGAATGAAAGCATCTAATGAGAAACAAAGTTCATAAAAGTAAATTAGCGTTAGGTATATTTAGGAAGAGCAATTTAATCAAATTGGAGAATGAGTATGAGACTATTACTAGTGATGCTCAATTCAGGCTAAACACGACCATTTTTACGGGTTACACACACCCAACTTCTCTCATAGAAGCAATTCAACCGTTAGGTTAAATTGAATTTCTAGTCAATAGATTCTCCAGTAGTCATTCTCTTTTTAGAAGAAATTGAGTTCTTAAATTTACCTATCGAAGAGTACCAAATATGAAGTTTGCTTGATTCACTAATGCTTGGCTTAATGTGACTCAAACATCATGTTTTTATGAAGGTAAGTCTACATGATATATTTTACTCACTATCCCAATATAGATGTGTTAAATGTTTAGATAAGAGTAAACGCAAAGTTTTAATCTTTTGTTCATGATTAACCGGTTATTTGGTTTTGATGGCATATTACTTGATTTAATAAATGTGCTTGATTTAAGAATGCTCCTTAGCATATCTTGAAAAATGAATCTCATTATGATTATTTATCTTAAATGAGATTGTGATTCACAAATGATATCAAAACTAGACATTTATAAATTCTAAAGCAAATATTATTTTCTATGATTTTTGCCAATGTTATACATATCATAATTTTAACTAGTATTTGAAACAAAATGAATTTTACTTGTTTATGCATTGTGACAAGTTATTTTTCAATTCTAATAACTTAAATTATTTCAAAAATAAAAGTGTAGTGCATTATCTTGTAACACAACCATTCATGCTACAAAGAAAATGAAGTACATATAATATATAGTGTGTATTGTTCTTAAATATGTATTTTAGCTTGAAGTGATGATTTTAAGTAGTGTGAGCAAAGTTTACATATGTTGTTAGTTTGCTCATGTTTGGTTTTTCGGATATGACACATTTATTCATTGTTTTGCAATGTAAATTGCTTGAATATTTCGGATGAAACATCCAAGTCGTCAATCCTACTTCATTGTATATTTTATGCATGTGTTAAACATGTTATTCTAATATTTGGAACACAACTATTGGACAAGTAGATTCAATATGGCATTGTCAACACAAGTGTGAGTTATGATCCAATGCATATTCTTTTCATCTACAAAGGATGTAAATATTTTTCATATCAGTCTAGTGTGATTGAGTATGTAGATTCAAGACTATATCCTTTGTTAAAATTTGGTGTAATCTTGAAACTAAACAAAAAACAATCCAATTTCTTGTCCATACTCAAAAACATGTCAATTAGATTTGATGAATATATCAACCATAATTTGAATAATGAATTGATATAATATCAAGATCTTTCTTGACCCTTCATTTAAAATAAATAGACATTTTGATAGTGTGTTCCATTAATCCTAAGATTATTAATGAGTGAGGTTGGTGAGTGATTGAAATTTGACTTATTACTTCATGATTGTGATAAGTTTTGTTTATGTGAAAGACTCTTCATTGTTACTTATAATGAACACACTTTAGATTTTGAAAATACTTTTTCTTTTGTATTACTACTAATGTTTTACAAAGATTCAATTTCTCTTATTAAACAACTTAAGGTAAAACAAGGTAATTTGTTGAAAATATTTAAGTGTGTTGTTAAGAATAGATTAAATTGTTTGAAATATTTAGGTGATTAGATTTAACTTATTTACAAGATGTTTGAGTAACATTAAGCCATCTATACCTATACGCAATGCAAGCATAATATTGCAATCCTAACGCAAGAAATCTAGCATAAGATCTAGTTAAGTATAAGCCAGAAAACTAGCTATAAACTAATAGAGTACAAGGCACATATGCTAAGATATTCAAATAGCTAAATTACAAATAGCAACGATTAACAAAGTAAAATCACAAATGAGTTCACATAGCACATAAAACACTTGTCGTCGTTTTGTGTATTATATATACCAATGTTTACTTAGCTCGATTTTATTTGAAAATAAAATAGTTTCCTATCCATTTTAAAATTTAATTAAGATCAATATTTTGAAAACATAAATACTTAATTTTTCAAAGATATATCGACAAGGAATGCCCGACTCGAAGGAAAAGGTAAAATACAAGTTTTACGTTAAAACAAGACTTAAATTTTTGACCTTCGTGTAGTATTTTAACTTTCTGACTTATTTAAGTTTGTAATGGTTACTTGTAAGTATTTTTAAATGAAAGTAGACTCAATTATCTTTAAAACGCTGGGTAGCACGACTTCTACGGAGTTATAGTTAATTTTATATGATTTTTCAAAGTTTCTAGAAAACTGTCGAACAGATAGGCGGACCCCTTAAATTTAAGGGGGCCGCCCAGTATTTAAGGGGGCCGCCCAGACAATTAAAGGGGCCGCCCATCTGATACTCAAAAATGCAAATTTTGTTAAAAATTGTTTTCGGGCTTTGTGGAAAGGTGTGTAACTTTCTGATTTTAAGAACGAACATATAACACTTGTTTTAAGCATAATTCTTATCTCGAGCTAGTATAATTAGTGTATATAATATCAAAACTAATACAAGTTAATCAACAAAACAATTTTCATATGAAATCCTCCTTAATGGGTAATTTGATACATGGATCGTACTCAATTTTTAAAACCATTTGTTTTGAAAATTTGAGCGACGTGGCTTTGGTACCAATTGTGGAAAACTAGAAGGGGGGTTGAATAGTTTTCCCCTATTTTTCATTTTATAAAAACTTGGTTTTGCAAAATGTTGATTCAAATTATTCAATTGTTTGTTTGAAAACCTTCAATTTGAGTTTAGTATGAAAACAATATATAATCAATATGATCAATTATATATGTAGACTTTTGGATGAGTTTTCAACACTTAGTTTTATGAATGAAGCTTTGATCGATCTTTATGTGAATACGTTTTCCTTTTAAAATCTTAAAGCATTTTGTATCAAATTATCGATTAAGTTAAACTCAACATGAGAAGTGTTAATCATATATATATATAACCCCATTAGACCATATCGTACAACTATATATCCTATCACAATATTAACTTGTTACTACACCACAATCAATCATCAATATAAGCAACAATTAACACATATTTGCAAGTATAGATATAAAGCGATAAGTGCAAGAGTAAATGTAAAAAGATAAGAGAAAGAGGATGCAAACCGGACACAATGATTTATAGTGGTTCGGCTACAAGGACACCTTCCTTGTTCCTACTCCACTCCCCGAGTCACCTACTCGAGAGTTTTCTTCACTACTCAACAAGCTCCCTTTTGGCGGAGAAAACCGTACACAAATTTTGCTTACACCATTTAACGACACTAAGCTAAATGTCGGGTTCTAATAGTAGCTAGAACCAATCTCACAACACAACTTAGATCACTACACAACTTCACGACTTCTATATGACTTCATGACTTCTTCACGACTTCACGACTTCATCACAACTTCTTCTAAACTCCACTACTTATTCACACACCTACATCTTCACAACTACATGTCTTCTCCACACTACTACTTCCTCCCACTACTTCTTACTCACTCATTAAATCACTACTAAGTAAGATCATCTTGATCTACTTATTACATATACATAACTCACAACTTCACATAAGCTCTAACTACATCTTTGGCTTTGATGATGGGGAGAATTCTTCTCTTGCACTTTGAGTTATGAAAGATTGGATCACTTGAAACAAAGATTAATAATCTTATGATCAAAGGGTTTTAGAAGGATATTTAGAGAGAATTGGATCTGAAAATATTTGTGCAAAAGGTCTAGAAAAATACCAGGTTTGAGGTGGTATTTATAGGAGAAGATTTCTGACTGAGGAGTGTGCCGGTCCCCTTAATTGTATGGCCGGTCCCCTTAATTATTAAGGGGGCCGCCCTACTGAAACGGCCAGGAATCTTTGTCTTTTCTGGTGAAAGTTTATTTGGTGAAAAACTAACTGATTTTGGTTAAAAATTTGAATTCATATATTTGTTATGAATTAAACATTTTCCTTTAATTACCAAAATTGTTTTTCAAAAAATATATAACATGTTTATATCATTTTATAAACTTTGTAATGTTTAAATAAAATCCCTTTGATCATAAAATGTATTAGACATTTGTTTGTACATACCTTAAGTGATTGTTGAGGCAAACTCAAAACGTTGAGATGTCGAGGCTTGTTGACGTAAGAATGCAAAGATGAATTGTGATCACAAGTAACTTAAACACTTTACGTTATATGTTGTAGTTTACATCTTTGTCATTATCAAAACATGAAGAGGGTGTTTAGATTAAATATCGTAATATTCATGCCAACAGGCTCCAAGGTCAAATAAGTGGTCAAAACCCCAAGCCTGCTAGGAGGGGGGTTGTATGGAACCAAATTGGGTCAATGTGGCCCACTGGAGTGGTCACAATGAACCACCAAAGTGGTGGTTGTGACTGAGTCTGCTGATGCACAGGGCAACACTTTGCCCTGCAGGTGTCTTCCAGGGGTAAAATGGTCCTCAAGAAAAAATCACAAAAATCAAACAAGTATGAAAATCACTAATTCTACTGGTAGACTTCACTCACAACAAGTTTCAAAGCCTAAGATTAAGCACAAAATTCTAGATAAATCATGCCATTTTTGAGATTTCAGAGGTTATGCACTTTTGACTTTTTCCAAAACTTTGGTATTTGACTTTGATGAACTTCAAACACTGATTTTATGATTAAAGATGTTTAGTTAAGATATAATATGACCAAATTAAGTTATAATTCAAACTTATGAAAGGGTTTGATTGGTTTTGGGTCCAAAGATCACCACAGTTAACTGTGGTGATGAGCTTCTTATGATTTTTGACTTTTGGTGTATTTAAGACTCAGAAAATGGTCACCCTAACCCTATATCACCCCAAGTAACTTGATGAGACCAAGAGGTATGATAAAAAAAACAACTAGAGCACCACAGATAAGCTTAAACCAAACACCCCTTTTGAGAACTGTTTTGAAGATTTGTAAAGCCAAATGAGATTTAAACCTAAGAAACCATTACCTACTGACTTGTTATGTTTTAATAAGTTAATATAGGCTAACAAACACAGTTATACACTATCAAACAACTAGAATTACTATTAAGAATAAATTGACAGTTAACTAAAAATGTTAAACCACAACACAATTTAAATCACAACTAACAAAGTGCAAACCTAAATTACTCTAAACTATGCTAATTGTGCACAAACAAGACAGAAATAAGCTAAGTTAAGCAGTTAAGTAGAGAAAGACAGAAATGGTGCAAGGAACTCACAAAGTGCAATCCAAGCTCAGTTCAAGAACCAAGGTCCATATAAACCAACCTAATGACCTCCCATGAGGTCTCTAACCCACAGCCATCCAACGTATACTGTGCTCCTTGCTTTCTTCTTCCCTTTCACAATTTTTTTTATTTTATTTTTATTTTTTTATTATTTTTGCTATTTTTCTTAAACTTAGGTAAAAACCATTCCATAGCTTGAAAACTTATTTAAAACAGATATGAAAGGGTTTATAAGAGTGAGCAAACAATTATATATCAATAATACCCTTTAAGCAAGAAATTGAAATTTCTAAATAAACTTGAAAATTGGAAATTGAGAATTAACTTGAAGCAGCTTTTTCATTAACTTTAAAAAGATTATAGAGGTATAATTAACTACTAAAACAACAAAAATTACATTACTACACTCATAGTAATGGCTCCTATGAGCTACAATATATATAACGAGCTAAAATAAGTCCTAAGTCTTCCCACATGGCTTCCTGGTCCAAATTGAGAGTCCCAAAGTGGTTCTTGTTGACCCTTGACCAAATCTTCACCATCCAATTGCAGTTTCATCACTCCTAGCCCTTGATTGAATTTTTGGCGCCAAAATGGATACGGGCAAAACTAAGTGGGTTAGGCGAGGGTATTAATTGTGGTGGTGTGGGTTGGTTTGGTTGGTGAACTCATTTATTGTGGGGGGGGGCTATGGTGAAAAAGGTGAGAGGAGGGGGGGACACAGGCCTGGTTTTGCGTTGGATGTAGGGCGAAGAAGATGGTCAAAGGTGGGTTGACCGGGGTGTATTTTTATTTAAAAAGGAAGTGGGCTGGGAGTTTTGGGCTTGGGATATTGGTGGGCTGGGAACTGGATCAGGGGGTGGACAGGTTTGGTTTTGGGTTTTGGTTTATAATATTACAAAGGGTCCGGTTGGTTATTAGTGTAACAAGGACCAATTTTGTAATTTTCCCAAATTATGAGGACTGATTTTGTAATTTTCCCATATTGTACCAAGGACCAATCATGTTACAAATCCAAAGTCCAAGAACCATTTTTGCCTTTTTCATTTTTCAAAATTTCCCAGGGACCTATTTTGCCATTTTTGAAATCTTAGGGGCCAAACATGTAATTTTGGAAAACTTATAACCCAAGTGTAATATTTTGTGAAATTTGACTTTCAAAAGCTTGGGTTGACTTTTCCTTTCAAAATAAATGCATAGGGACTATTTTTGACAAGTTTTGAAACTTGGGGGACTGAAACTGCCAATATTGCAAACTTTGTACGTTTTTCCTTTGTTTTTGCACATTTTGCATTTAAAACACATAAAACACAATCCCTGGGATAATTTAAGTATTTTGATAACTTTTTGATTGTTTTTGTATGTTTTGGCAGTTTAAATACGACAAAAATGATGAGTGTTTGAGCACTCATCAATCCCCCACACTAAACTATTGCTAGTCCCTAGCAATCTTTTTAGAAAACTTGATGGATTTGAAAATCTCTTTACCAAAAGCCATCACTTCTGGAATAGCCAGGTGTGAGAACTGTGGTACACCTGATAACCGTGTGATTTTGAGCAAACCACCAGCTGTCAACGGATTTGATTAGTCTTTACCAAAAGCCGTTTGCTTCTGGACTAGCCAACTCTTGATGGACCTAGTCGACATCTTGGTGAGCTGATTACCAATTATGGATTTTCCACTGCCTGTACCACAAGCCATAATCTTGCGGGCTAGCCAACTCATTCACTTTATGGGATATGGGGAGTTGAGGAACCATACAATTTTGGGCGAAGTGCAAGCCGTCAACGGATTTGAGTTATCTTTACCAAGAGCCGTTTGCTCCTGGATTAGCCAATCCCTTTGTCGATTAGACCTGGCGGACTGATTACCACAAAAATTTTGAAATAAAGTGAAAACTTTTTTGAAAATTTTGGCCAAAAATGGGGGTACTAGAAGATATATTTTGATAAAATTCGCTAGAATTCCCCCCCCCCCCCCCCACCCACACACTTAGAAATGAATATTGTCCTCAATATTCAAAGTCCCGGCTATTATGCCGACTCTTTGAACGGAAATAGCTAATATTCGAATCTAACTGTGGAAATACCATATTTCACTTTATTTCTATATATATACACACATTTTTTTTTTTGGAACTTATATACATATATACATTTTTTCAAACAGCGGGGGGTTGGCCATTCCCCCACACTAGGTGGTAGAAAATAGAAAGAAATCAGAGATACGGGTGAAAACCCGTATTGTGCTATTGTTTTTGTTCATCAAGTCGCTAGCTTGACTCGATCCCCGAATTCAATTGTCCTTGGGGAAAGTTTGGAGATCCGGGACAACCATGGATGGTATGTCCTCTCCAAAATAATGTTTCAATCGATGTCCATTCACTATGAAATTTGGACTGTCATTTTGAGATAATTCGACGATGCCATAAGGATAAACCTTAGCGATAGTGAATGGACCAGTCCATCGGGTTTTGAGCTTTCCCGAGAAGATCTTGAGTCTAGAGTTGAAAAGAAGGACTCGATCACCAACGTTGAAAACGCGGTTCTTGATTTTTGAGTCATGAATCTTCTTTGTCTTTTCTTTATAGATCAAAGAGTTCTCGTAAGCTTGATCACGAAGTTCGTTTAATTCATTTAGTTGAACTTTTCTATGATCACCCGCCGTTTTGAGGTCAAAATTGGCATGCTTGAGAACCCAATAGGCTTTGTAAGCTCGATCGGAAGATGGCACGCTTTCCCGTACACAAGTTTATAAGGCGTACACCCAATGGGTGTTTTGTAAGCCGTACGGAAAGCCCAAAGTGCATCATCTAGTTTATCCGACCACGATGCACGATTTTCACCTACGGTTCTTTCTAAAATTCTTTTAATGCCCCGATTGGAAACCTCGACTTGTCCACTTGTTTGAGGGTGGTACGCAGTAGAAAGACGGTGAGTTACACCGTACTTTTGCATGACTTTGTCGAACTTGTCATTACAGAAGTGCGTACCACGATCACTAATAATAGCACGTGGAGTTCCGAATCGGGCAAAAAGAGCTTTTAGGAATTTCACAACTACTCGGGCATCATTTGTGGGTAAAGCTTTCGCTTCAACCCATTTTGACAAGTAGTCAACTGCCACGAGTATGTATTTGTTGCCATGAGAAGACGGAAATGGCCCCATAAAGTCGATGCCCCAGATGTCAAAGATTTCACAAACTTGAATTGCATTCTGAGGCATTTCATTCTTTTGTGAAATGTTTCCGTGACGTTGACAAGCGTCACAGGACTTGACCAGTTCTTGGGCATCCTTGTAGATCGAGGGCCAATAAAAGCCGGAATCAAACACCTTTTTGGCGATGTAGTTGGGATTGTGGTGGCCCCCCGTGGGACCAGTATGGCAAGCCTTTAAAATTTCAGTGGCTTCCTGACCATACACACACCGCCGGATGACTTGATCCGCGCATATTTTGAACAAGTAGGGGTCGTCCCAGAAGTAATGTTTTACATCTTTGAAAAATTTAGTTTTTTTGTTGGGACGACATCCCTTTCATAACAAAGTTACCCGCAAGATAGTTTGCAAAGTCGACAAACCATGGGGTAATCGAATCTCCACGAAATGAAACCGCATTGAGGGTTTCGAGAGGAAATGTTTCGTTTATTTCCTTTTTCTCGAAAGCATCTTGGTAAGGGTTTTCAAGACGGGAGAGATGATCAGCAGCTAGGTTCTCGGCTCCTTTTTTATCACGAATTATGATATCAAATTCCAGAAGGAGGAGAACCCAATAGAGGAGTCTCGGCTTTGCATCTTGTTTTGCAAAGAGGTACTTCAAAGCCGAGTGATCCGTGTACACTATGCTCTTGGTCAGTATCAAGTATGGCCGGAATTTTTCTAAAGCATACACCACAGCTAATAATTCTTTTTCAGTGGTGGTGTAATGACTTTGAGCCTCGGTCATAGTTTTGCTGGCATAGTGTATAGGCTGAAAATGTTTTGTTTTTCGTTGCCCCAAGACTGCCCCTATCGCATAATCACTAGCATCACACATGAGCTCGAAGGGCAAGTCCCAATCGGGGGCAACAAGAATCGGTGTCTCGGTAAGCCTTTTCTTTAATGTTTCAAAGGCTTCGATGCACTCGGGGGAGAAGATAAAAGGAGCATCCTTTTCGAGGAGATGGGTCATAGGCCGGGCGATTTTAGAAAAATCTTGAATAAACCTACGATAGAAACCGGCATGATCTAAAAAGCTCCTAACACCTTTTACGGTTGTGGGATGAGGCAATTTTGCAATGACGTCCACTTTGGCTCTGTCAACCTCAATCCCATTTTTTGAAATTTTATGGCCGAGGACAATGCCCTCTTTGACCATAAAGTGACTCTTCTCCCAATTTAGACATAACTTTGTGTCTTCACAACGTTTTAGCATGTCATCTAAATGGGAGATGCATGATTGGAACGAATCCCCAATGACCGAAAAATCGTCCATAAAGACCTCCATAGCTCTCCCGATCATGTCGGAAAATATGGCCATCATACATCTTTGAAACGTGCCCGGAGCATTACATAGGCCAAATGGCATACATTTATATGCAAAAGTTCCATAGGGGCACGTAAAAGTGGTTTTTTCCTGATCTTGCGGATCAATGGGAATCTGAAAGTAACCCGAGAAACCATCGAGGAAGCAATAGTACTCATTCCCCGCTAATCTCTCGAGCATCTGATCCATAAAGGGCAGAGGAAAATGATCTTTACGGGTGGCGTCATTCAACTTACGATAGTCAATGCAGACGCGCCAACCCGTAACCAAACGAGTTGGAATCAACTCATTCTCGTCATTTGTGACAACAGTAATGCCACCCTTTTTTGGAACACAATGAATTGGGCTAACCCAAGGACTGTCCGAGATAGGATAAATCAATCCGGCATCAAGAAGTTTTAAAACCTCTTGCTTGATAACCTCGTGAATTTTTAGATTCACCCTTCTTTGTTGTTGGACTGCAGGTTTGAAGTCATCCTCCATTAAAATCTTGTGAGTACAAAATTCAGGGTCAATGCCCTTGATGTCGGAGAGTCGCCAAGCAATTGCTTGTTTACGAGACTTCAAAACCTTTATAAGAGCAGCCTTTTCCTCAACACTTAAGTCTTTAGCAATTATGACAGGCAATTTATCATCGCCCTCCAGAAATGCATATTCAAGATGAGGCGGCAAGTCCTTAAGTTCAACCTCAGGAAAGTCATCAGTTTTCTCAACATTTTTGACTTCCTCCTTATGAAGTGTTTGTGGTAGAACAGGAAGAGGAGAGGGATCTTCGTTTAATAACTTCTCAAGCAGGAGAATATCCCTCTCGGGGTCAATCTCTTGGTTATCGATTCCATCGGGAATCGAATCACTTTTGAGAAAGGCCTCAATTTCTTCTTAGATGAAGTCACTTCCCTCAAACAGAGTGAGGGAAGGAGAAGAATTGGCTATGATGGGATGAGAAGATTGAGTGAGGTTTTCACTCGAAGAATCATCAATGAAACCTAAAATCTCTTGAGCATACTCCTCAGCAGCAACATCGATGACATCAATTTGATTCACCGATTCACAGTCATAATTGGAGGAGTATCTCGAAGTTTGATTTAGGTTGAAGGTGACGGCTTCCGACCCAACACGTAATGTGATCTCAAGCTCAAATACATCGATAAGAGCGCGCCCAGTTCTAAGGAATCCCCTTCCAAGAATGAGAGGAACCCTAGAATCGGCATCAAAGTCAACAATCACAAAATCTGCCGGAAAATGGAACTTTCCACTTTAACAAATACGTCCTCGGCAATGCCAAGAGGACGAGAAATCGAACGATCGGCAAGCTCTAAAGTCATGCACGTGGGAGTGAGTTCGAGAAGAGACAGTTTCTTCCATACAGAATATGGCATCAGGTTAATGCTAGCACCTAAATCAGCTAAGGCGAAGCATTCAACCATACCCGGGAAAGTACAAGGAATGAGAAATTTCCCGGGGTCTCCAAGCTTTTCAGGAAGCTTTTTCAAGAGAACTGCTGAGCAGTGCTCATTCAGAGGAGTTCTTGCCATCTCAAAGAGTTTTTCTTTATTACTCAACAGATTTTTGATTGTCGATGCAAACTTGGGCATCAAGAGAATAGCGTCCGCGAAGCTAATATCAAAGTGCAAATCTTGGAAGATTTGGAAAAATTTATCCATTTGGTGATTAGCTTTTTCGCGGAGCTTTTGTTCATTGAGACGTGATGGATAAGGAATAGAAGTTTTGGATTTTGGGTTGTCCCCTGGAGTTTCTGGTGGTTCAAAGACAACTCCAGGCTTACATCAGGTTTCAGGATTAACCTGAGGTTGGACATGTGTTGTACTTCGTGGGCTAGGAGTTTGCACCTTGTCCTTTGTTGCCTCAGGTTCACGGTCCACTACCTTTGGAGGAGAGGAAGAAGAGGTAGTAGGAATCGCGGGTTCCTCATATGAAGCACCACTTTGTGTTGTGATCGCCTTAGCATCGCCCCTCGGGTTAGCGATCGTGTTGCTCGGTAAAGTAGTACCTGAGCCCGAGGGTCGATCATTTAAAGACTTCTTGATATCAGAAATCTGGCTGACTAGCAACTTGTTCAACTCATCTTGGGACTTCATGACTTGCTTTAACAACTCCTCAGATGAAGGCCCGGTTGGAACAATGGCTTGATTCAGATTAGGAAGATTTTGAGCTCGATTGTTCGGATTGGGACCTTGGTTGAAATTTCCTAGGTTTTGATGATGGAAATTCCCTTGATTCTGGTGATTGTTTCCATGAAAGTTCCCGGGATTGAAATTACCCTGACCTTGGTTCCGGTTAAAGTTTCCTTGATTTTGGTGTTGGAAACCTTGGTTTTGATTTTGGAAACCGTGACCCTGATTGAAGTTACCTTGGTTTTGATAACCTTGGTTCACTCTATTTTGATTTTGGCCACGGTTTTGGACATTTTGGTTTTGATTAAAACCGGGAGGTCCAGGATAATGGTGAGGACGATAGTTCGGGTCCATAGGAGGGCGGTATTGATTGCCTCCTTGATTTTGGGACCCGACAACAGCATGAGCTTCATATGGAGTACCATCAGTAGCTGTGCAATTGTAGTAGGCATGCGGCCCACCACAAGTCACACAGACTTCCACTTTTTTAACCTCAGCAGGGGGAGGATGTTGTGGAAATGAAACTTTCTTTGTTTGGGCGATAACCAAAGCTTGGATCACTTCAGTGAGCTTGTCAAGCTTAGAATCCGTGCTAGATTGACCCACAGAAGATGAAGTAGAAGAACCCGCATTGATTTGAGAAACAATTGGTTTGCTTCGTGTAGAGCGGACCTTGAACTTGTTTTCTATGATCAGTAAAGCTTCTTTTGTGGTTCTACTCAAGAAATTACCTCCCGTGGAGGCATTGAGAGAATCCTGATCAGCTTGGCTCACGCCATTGTAGAAAGTATCGAGTTGCATCAACTCAGAGAAACCATGATGTGGACACTTGCGAAGTAATTCTTTGAAACGATCCCACACTTCACCAAAAGATTCATCGTATTTTTTAGTGAACTTGGTGATTTCGTTCTTAAGACTCGTGGTCTTGGAAGGTGGGAAGAATTCATTCACAAATTTTTTCACAAGATCTTCCCATGTCTCAATAGATCTAGGAGGTTGTTTTTAAAGCCAAATCCGGGCTTGTCCCTCCAGGGAGAATGGGAAGAGAAGAAGTTTTATTGCTTCACAAGGGACATTCTTGCACTTGATGGTCGAAGTGATTTTATTGAACCATCGAATGTGAGCATGAGGATCGTCCCTCTCAAAACCGTAGAATTGACTTGAGGTTACAAGATTGAGTAACCCGGTTTTGAGCTCGAAATTATCAGCCACGATGGCTGTAACAACAATGGCATCTCGGTAACCCTCTATGGGTGCTTGGAGAAGCTCACACATGGGGCGGTCTTCTGCCATGGTGACAGTGGGTGTGACAACAGTACGGATCTCAGATCCGACTGTTGGTGCAGAACGTCTACGAGGTCTTCGAGGTTTCCGGACAAGCTCACGTAATGGCTAGTGGACCTTGAAGAACGAGTGCGCATGCACTAGGGATAATAACTTTTTGGACAATATTTTTGGTATCGTCCCGTAATCTAAAATTGTTTTTCTTTAAGAATCACCTTAAAAGAAAACCGAATCAGAGAACGTTACGATATGTTTTGTTGTTTTTAATTTTTTTTTTTTTTTTTTTTTTTTTTTTTTTTTGTTTTAACACTTTAGGAAAAGTGTTAATGACTTTTTTGTGTTTTTTTTTCAAAATTAACACAAGTGGTGGTATTTGTACAGTGATTGAGGTGAGATAACACTAATCTCGAAAGACACTGCAGAAACGCGCACACCTCCCCGACAGCGGCGCCAAAAATTGATTGGAGCTAAACCGTCAACTTATATTGACCAAAGAATGGTCAACAAAGTCAAAAATCCTAGAAACAATCTCCGTGTAATATAAGGTATCACCAGGTCGTTAAATCCCGACAAGGTGTGAATTGTGACTGAGCGTGCTTTGTGATCGGGTGATTATTCACAGAAAAGGTTGGTTATGAGAATTATTTGGAAATTATTAACAGAAATATCTTAAGAATGCTATGTGATTGATTACTGGAACTTAGATTGAGAAAAAATTACCTAAAACCTAAAAACCGTACGTTTGCTGAAAACGCAAACAAACGTACGAGAAATAAAAGTGAACGAGGCGATCTGAAAAGGCTACTGGTATGAAAATGGTATTTTTACAAACCTAATGATTAAAGAAAATTTTTGGAAATTTAAAATTAATTTTTACACTAATTTTATAATTACTATTAATTAAATATTATTTTCCTAATTATTTTTAATTAACTAAATTAACCTAAAATACAAATAAATATTAAATTAACTTGGAAAATTAAAGATTAAACCTAGAAAAATCTAAAATACTATAAAACTAATTTTAGAAATGAAAATATAATTTTCCTACTTTTTAATTAATTATTACTAATTATTAACTAATTATTAATTACTTTTTAATTATTTAAATTAACCTAAATTCTAATTAATTATTAAATTACACTAGAAAATTGAAAATAAAATTTGGAAAAATCAAAAATAACTAAAAACTAAATTTTTAAATTTAATTTATATTTTTCTGATTTTCTAATTAATTATTAACTATTTAATAATTACTAAAAACTAATTTAAATTAAGAAAAATACTAAATGATGCAAGAAAAATCTGAAAAAATTACAGAAATTATTTTTATATACCAGAAGCCTAGGAAAACTATAAAAATGAAGATTGCTTATTTATAAGCTGAAGAATAAGCCAATTGGCTTAAATAGAAGCTATCACTTCTATTAAGTTGGGCTTTTTGGGATTTTTCTTTTTCAAAACTGCTTATTAGATGATTTTAAGCAACTTTAATGAAGTGAGTTTGGCTGAAACCAAGTGAATAAGCAGTTCAAGTGCTTATACCCTTGACAGTTGACTTTCTTTGACCAATGGTGAGAATAAGCTCAAATGAACTTATGTGGGGTCCACCTTGGCTAATTCTGATTCAAATGAGTTATGTGAACTAAGTTGAACAAGTATCACTCAAATAAGCTAATTAATAAGCTAAAAATCCAAAATAAGCACTTTGCTTGTTTGGTTTCTGACACAGAAAATGGACAACCTTTTGGGGCAAATCCAGGTGGGGTCCACAGGCTCCAAGGTCAAATAAGTGGTCAAAACCCAAGCCTGCTAGGAGTGGGGTTGTATGGAACCAAATTTGGTCAATGGGGCCCACTGGAGTGGTCACAATGAACCACCAAAGTGGTGGTTGTGACTGAGTCTGCTGATGCACAGGGCAACACTTTGCCCTGCAGGTGTCTTCCAAGGGTAAAATGGTCCTCAAGAAAAAATCACTAAAATCAAACAAGTATGAAAATCACTAATTCTACTGGTAGACTTCACTCACAACAAGTTTCAAAGCCTATGATTAAGCACAAAATTCTAGATAAATCATGCCATTTTTGAGATTTCAGAGGTTATGCACTTTTGACTTTTTGCAAAACTTTGGTATTTGACTTTGATAAACTTCAAACATTGATTTTATAATTAAAGATGTTTAGTTAAGATATAATATGACCAAATTAAGTTATAATTCAAACTTATGAAAGGGTTTGATTGGTTTTGGGTCCAAAGATCACCACAGTTAACTATGGTGATGAGCTTCTTTTGATTTTTGACTTTTGGTGTATTTAAGACTCAGAAAATGGTCACCCTGACCCTATATCACCCCAAGTAACTTGATGAGGCCAAGAGGTATGATAAAAAAACAACTAGAGCACCACAGATAAGCTTAAACCAAACACCCCTTTTGAGAACTGTTTTGAAGATTTGTAAAGCCAAATGAGATTTAAACCTAAGAAACCATTACCTACTGACTTGTTATGTTTTAATAAGTTAATATAGGCTGACAAACACAGTTATACACTATCAAACAACTAGAATTACTATTAAGAATAAATTGACAGTTAACTAAAAATGTTAAACCACAACACAATTTAAATCACAACTAACAAAGTGCAAACCTAAATTACTCTAAACTATCCTAATTGTGCACAAACAAGACAGAAATAAGCTAAGTTAAGCAGTTAAGTAGAGAAAGACAGAAATGGTTCAAGGAACTCACAAAGTGCAATCCAAGCTCAGTTCAAGAACCAAGGTCCACATAAACCAACCTAATGACCTCCCATGAGGTCTCTAACCCACAGCCATCCAACATATATTGTGCTCCTTGCTTTCTTCTTCCCTTTCACAATTTTTTTATTTTATTTTTATTTTTTTATTATTTTTGCTATTTTTCTTAAACTTAGGTAAAAACCATTCCATAGCTTGAAAACTTATTTAAAACAGATATGTGAGGGTTTATAAGAGTGAGCAAACAATTATATATCAATAATACCCTTTAAGCAAGAAATTGAAATTTCTAAATAAACTTGAAAATTGGAAATTGAGAATTAACTTGAAGCAGCTTTTTCATTAACTTTAAAAAGATTACAGAGGTATAATTAACTACTAAAACAACAAAAATTACATTACTACACTCATAGTAATGGCTCCTATGAGCTACAATATATATAACGAGCTAAAATAAGTCCTAAGTCTTCCCACATGGCTTCCTGGTCCAAATTGAGAGTCCCAAAGTGCTTCTTGTTGACCCTTGACCAAATCTTCACCATCCAATTGCAGTTTCATCACTCCTAGCCCTTGATTGAATTTTTGGCGCCAAAATGGATACGGGCAAAACTGAGTGGGTTAGGCGAGGGTATTAATTGTGGTGGTGTGGGTTGGTTTTGTTGGTGAACTCATTTATTGTGGGGGGGGGGGGGGGGGGCTACGGTGAAAAAGGTGATAGGAGGGGAGGACACAGGCCTGGTTTTGCGTTGGATGTAGGGGGAAGAAGATGGTCAAAGGTGGGTTGATCGGGGTGTATTTTTATTTAAAAAGGAAGTGGGCTGGGAGTTTTGGGCTTGGGATATTGGTGGGTTGGGAACTGGATCAGGGGGTGGACAGGTTTGGTTTTGGGTTTTGGTTTATAATATTACAAAGGGTTCGGTTGGTTATTAGTGTAACAAGGACCAATTTTGTAATTTTCCCAAATTATGAGGACTGATTTTGTAATTTTCTCATATTGTACCAAGGACCAATCATGTTACAAATCCAAAGTCCAAGAACCATTTTTGCCATTTTCATTTTTCAAAATTTCCCAGGGACCTATTTTGCCATTTTTGAAATCTTAGGGGCCAAACATGTAATTTTGGAAAACTTATAACCCAAGTGTAATATTTTGTGAAATTTGACTTTCAAAAGCTTGGGTTGACTTTTCCTTTCAAAATAAATGCATAGGGACTATTTTTGACAAGTTTTGAAACTTGGGGGACTGAAACTGCCAATATTGCAAACTTTGTACGTTTTTCCTTTGTTTTTGCACATTTTGCATTTAAAACACATAAAACACAATCCCTGGGATAATTTAAGTATTTTGATAACTTTTTGATTGTTTTTGTATGTTTTGGCAGTTTAAATACGACAAAAATAATGAGTGTTTGAGCACTCATCATGTATACGGATCACTCGGCTTTGAAGTACCTCTTTGCAAAACAAGATGCAAAGCCGAGACTACTCCGTTGGGTTCTCCTCCTACAGGAATTTGATATCATAATTCGTGATAAAAAAAGAGCTGAGAACCTTGCTGCTGATCATCTCTCCCGTTTGGAAAACCCCCGTCAAGATGTCTTCGAGAGGAAAGAAATTAATGAAACCTTCCCTCTCGAGACATTCAATGCGGTTGCCTTTCGTGGAGATTCTATAACCCCATGGTTTGCCGATTTCGCAAACTACCATGCGGGTAACTTTGTGGTAAAAGGGATGTCGTCCCAACAGAAAAATAAATTCTTCAAAGATGTAAAACATTACTTCTGGGACGACCCCTACCTGTTTAAAATCTGTGCGGATCAAGTCATCCGGCGGTGTGTTTATGGTCAAGAAGCCACTGAAATTCTCAAGGCTTGCCATGTTGGTCCTACGGGGGCACCATAATCCAAACTACACCGCTAAAAAGGTGTTTGATTCCGGCTTTTACTGGCCCACGATCTATAAGGATGCCCAGGAACTAGTCAAATCCTGTGACGCTTGTCAACGTTACGGGAATATTTCACAAAAGAATGAAATGCCTCAAAATGCAATTCAAGTTTGTGAAATCTTTGACGTGTGGGGCATCGACTTTATGGGGCCATTTCCATCATCTCATGGAAATAAGTACATACTCGTGGCTGTTGACTATTTGTCAAAATGGGTTGAAGCGAAAGCTTTACCCACAAATGATGCCCGAGTAGTTGTGAAATTCTTGAAAGCTCTTTTTGCTCGATTTGGAACTCCACGTGCTATAATTAGTGATCGTGGTACGCATTTTTGCAATGACAAATTTGATAAAGTCATGCAAAAGTATGGTGTAACTCACCGTCTTTCTACTGCGTACCACCCTCAAACAAGTGGGCAGATAGAAGTTTCCAATCGAGGCATTAAGAGAATATTGGAAAGAACTGTAGGTGAAAATCGTGCATCATGGTCGGATAAATTAGATGATGCACTCTGGGCTTTTCGTACAGCTTATAAAACACCCATCGGGTGTACGCCTTACAAGCTTGTGTACGGGAAAGCGTGCCATCTGCCGATCGATCTTGAGCATAAAGCCTATTGGGCCCTCAAGCATGCAAATTTTGACCTCAAAACTGCGGGTGATCATAGGAAAGTTCAACTGAATGAATTAAATGAACTTCGTGATCAAGCTTACGAGAACTCTTTGATCTATAAAGAAAAGACAAAGAAGATTCATGACTCCAAAATCAAGAACCGCATTTTCAACGTTGGTGATCGAGTCCTTCTTTTCTACTCTAGACTCAAGATCTTCTCAGGAAAGCAGCTCAAAACCCGTTGGACTGGTCCATTCACTATCGCAAAGGTTTATCCTTATGGCACTGTCGAATTATCTCAAAATGACGGTCCAAATTTCAAAGTGAATGGACATCGGTTGAAACATTACTTTGGAGAGGACATACCATCCATGGTTGTCCCGGATCTCCAAACTTTCCCCAAGGACAATTGAATTCGGGGATCGAGTCAAGCTAGCGACTCGATAAACAAAAACAGTAGCATAAACATGGATTTTCACCCATGTCTCTGATTTCTTTCTACTTTCTAACACCCTAGTGTGGGGGAGTGGCCACCCCCTGCCGCTGTTTGCAATGTATATATCTTTAAAAAAAAAAAAAAAAAAAAAAAAAAAAAAATGTGTGTGTGTTTGTATGTACATATAAATAAAGTGAAAAATGAAAAACGATGTTCCCACAGTTAGCTTATAATATTATCTTTTTACGTTCAAAGAGTCGGCATAATAGCCGGGACTTTGAATATTGAGGACAATATTCAATTCTAAGTGTAGGGGGGGAATTCTAGCGAATTTTATCAAATTATACCCTCTAGTATCCCCGTTTTTGGCCTAAAATTTTAAAAAATTTTCACTTTATTTCAAAATTTTTGTGGTTATCAGTCCGCCGTGTCTAAACGACAAAAGGATTGGCTAATCCAGGAGCAAACGGCTCTTGGTAAAGATAACTCAAATCCGTTGACGGCTTGCAATTTGCCCAAAATTGTATGGTATCTCAACTCGCCATATCCTAAAAAGTGAAAGAGTTGGCTAGCCCGCAAGATTATGGCTTGTGGTAAAGGCAGTGGAAAAACCATAATTGGTAATCAACTCACCAAGATGTTGACTGTGTCCATCAAGAGTTGGCTAGTCCATAAGCAAACGGCTTCTGGTAAAGACAAACCAAATCCGTTGACAGCTGGTGATTTGCTCAAAATCACATGGTTATCAGGTGGACCATAGTTCTTACTTGAACCGAAACATTTGGCTACTTCAGAAGTGATGGCTTTTGGTAAAGAGACTTCAAATCCATCAAGTTTTCCAAAAAGATTGCTAGGGACTAGCAATAGTTTAGTGTGGGGGATTGATGAGTGCTCAAACACTCATCATTTTTATCGTATTTGAACTGCCAAAACATCCGAAAACACTCGAAAATGCATCAAAATTCTAAAAATATCCCAGGGATTGTGTTTTATACGTTTCAGATGCAAAATGAGTAAAAACAACGAAAAACGAACAAAGTTTACACAATTAGCAGTTTCAGTCCCCCAACTTTCAAAAATTTACAAAACTAGTCTCAGAGCATTTGTTTTGAAAGAAAAGTCATCCCAAGTCCTTTGGAATTCAAAAGTTGTCAAAATAAGTCCTTGGGTACAAACTTTGGAAAAATTACATGTTTGGTCCCTGCAGTTTGGAAATTGGCAAAATCAGTCCCTGGGAATTTTGAGGTGGAAAATATATTTTGTGGTCCTTATGTTATTACACTATGGCAAGTTTGGTCCCTTGAATCAACTATGGAAATTTTGCAAGAACAGCCCTCCACTTTCAAAAAAAATTACACAATTGGTCCTTGCATTTCACAACAAACGGACCCTTTTGATATTACTATCCAAATCCACCCCATAATATTACCCAATTTCCCCAGCTCACCAATACCCCTGGCCCATCCATCACCTAAGCCCAAAACCATCCCACTTTTAATAATAAAAACGGGGTCAAAGAAGGTCAACCCTTCCCCTTCCTTCCCTTTTGCCGCCATAAGCAAACAAGCCCAGCCCCCAAACACAACCTGCTCCCCCAACATCCTTGTCCCCTACACCATCCTATTAGCCCCCCTACTCCATAACAAAGTCAACCCCAACACAAATTATTACCTCCCCCCTCCTCCACAGGGCATAAAATGGTTCTAGGGCTGAGATGAAGAGCAGGACAACCCAATGGCTAGGAATTGCTCCAAGGTGACACAGAGACTTTTCCACAGATGTATTACACCAGACAAAGAGCACAAAAGGAGAAAAAGTCCCCCCTGGTTCTAGTTTCTACTGTAATATATATAGTTACCCATTTGTAAGCCTAAGATGGCATGTAGTTTTCCTTATGTAATGTTATAATTCAGCAAAGTAGATTTCTTATGTAATTTTTAGTTTTCAGTACTTAGTTTGTAAAACTTCTCAGCATCAATTCAAGTATTTTAGTTTCCTTAAAGTACAAGTTCATTATTCTCAGTTTCTTAATTTCTTTAAATCTTATTCAAAGTTGTAATTGTTGTTTTAAGGTTTTATAAAATCACATTTGTTCTCAGTAAACAAACAAAAAAAAGAAATACAAAACCAGAAGATGAAATAAGAAAAAGAGAAAAAATAAAGAGAAAAAGATCAAAAATGAGTTGTAGATTGCTGATACAGAAAAGGAAAGCATGGACAGAAGTGGTTTAGAGCTCAGGGGAGCATAGGATTTTAGCCTGGATCTTGGTTCTCATTGGTTCTGTAGCTTGGCTCAAGTTGTAAGACCTCCTTCAATTTTTAGCATAAACTGCATTGTTAGTTTTAGTAGTTATTTAAAGCTTGATTTCTGCATAATTATGTGTATTTTAGCTTATTATGAGTTAGTATTACAGTTTGTTTGTTTAGACCCTTGATTTGCTGTGTAAAACCATCAGTTTGCTATTAGGGGTGTTTAGATTAAGCATGCAACCTGTGGTCAAGATTGTTTTAGGCTTAGTTATTAGTTCATACAGCTAGCTTTAGGTTGAGATAGTGTAAACAAGGTTTAAAATCAGTAGTGTGTTAAAGAAAAAGTCAAAAGAAGCTTTGATCCCTCTCCACTGTTTGACTGTTAGGAATTTGAAGTCTAGCTCAATCAATTTAGTTATAAATCTAGTTTAGTTTGCTATTAATAGTCTCAATTTAGGTTATAACAAAAATCTCAGTAGCATAGACCCCTTAGAATTTCAGTTTAGTCAAACTCTTGCAAGAAAGTAAAAAGTCAAAATTGCATTTTAGTCTAAAATCCCATTTTTTTGGAGAATTTTCTTGATTTTTCAAGAGTGAGTGAGGACCTGAAATATGTTGAGCTTAATGTATGTCACCTAAACTACAAAAGTCCATAATCGTCTTATTTTTAGGAATTTTCTTTTGTCTTATTTGAGGGCTCAAACTAGGCTGCAGGGGGAGTGAATGCCCTGCACCCACACCTTTCAGTCCTGACCCATTTCTTTAATCCACCACAACTTGTGCCTCAATTGGTTATTTTGTTTGATTTCAGTTGTTTTGGATAGCTAGTGAACCTGTATTGTTGTATGCACTTCTAGTTTACCCTTATTAGCTTATTTCCTAGCTTATTTTGTGCTACATAATCACCTCCACAACCACTGTTCCTGCTGAACTGAGCTTATTTGTTTTTTTTATTATTATTATTCCACTTTGATTTTAGATTGTGTTGTTGTTGTTTGAATACTTAAATAGGCTCACTTGTGATTGTGTTGGTGCTTGAGTTTTGCTTTTGTGATCATAGTACTATCTGCTTATTTAACCAATCTCACTCAAAACACAAGCCCTTTTCCACAGCCATTATCTTGCTTCTTATTGTATCTTAGTTTGAGCTTGTTGTTGTTTTCATAAGCCCTCCTGACCTAGTTGTTATGTATGTGCTTTATGTCCAGTTAACTGCTTCTTTTGCTACTTAATTTTGCTTATCTATTTTGTCTCATCACATCTTATATACTTTGTAATCAGCATAATGGGTCCTAGTTGATAAGCTCACTGTGGGCTTATTAGTGGGATTCAGGTGGTGACCTTGACCTTTTTGGAAAGCTCAGGAGCCCATCTTGCAAGTTCTTGGTCTGTATTTAATTTTCAAGCTTATTAGATAAGCTGGACTGAGCACACAAGTAAGCTGCATACCTGTTGGATCTGTATGCACTTGGATTTGCTTATTGGCTTATTTTAGCCTATCCAGTGCTCTTTTCTTGTTCATTTCACTGATTTCCTGCATACATAAGTTGTTTGAATCTTATCTTCATGTTTGTTTACCCTATGTAGCTTATTTCAAGCTTAATCAAGCATAAAGCTCACTGTTGAGCTTATTTAGGTGCACAGAGCTTATTTTCAACTTCCATAAAAAGTTCCTTTGTAAAAGTTGTTTAATATCAGTTGTTTATTAGTTGTGTAAAAGAAAAATCAAGAAAATCCAAAAATACAAAAAGTGATAGCTTCTATTTAAGCCCTTCTGGCTTATTTTCTGCTTATTTATAAGCAACATCTAATTTTAAATTTTTCCTATGCTTCTGTACTCATAATAGATTTTTAGTAATTTTTTCAGATTTTTCCTTGATCATTTAGTATTTTTTATAATTTAGTTTAATTTAAATTAATTAAATAATTAGTTTTAATTAGTAATAATTAATCAAAAAGTAGGAAAAATAGATTTTCTATTTTAAAATTAGCTTTATAATATTTTAGATTTTTCTAAATTTAATTTTCATTTTTCTAGTTAAATTTCATAATTATTTGTAATTTAGGATAATTTAGTTAATTAAAAAGGAATTAATAATTAGTAATTAATTAAATAGTTGTAAAAATAATTTTAATTTTCCAAAAATTTTCTTATAACATTAGGATTGTAAAAATATAATTTTCACATTCATAGGACTTTGTTTACTCCCGTTTCACTTTTTAATTTGTGCGTTCGCGTTTATTTTAAACTCAAACGCACGTTTTTAGGTTATTTGATAATCAGTAATTGTTAATAAAGTGTTTCTAAGTTATTTTCCATCATAATCTCTTAGTGTAATCATAATTATCAAATTCCTGACCTTCCTGATTAATCACCCGATCATTTAAAACGTTCACAAATACAATTGCACGCCTCGTCGGGACTTAACGACCCGGGGATTCCCTAAACTCCTTGGTTAGTTGGTTTTTGACGTTTGACTTGGTTGACCATCACCTGGTCAATTTAGTTGACCGTTCAGGACCAATCAGTGCTCTTTAAGTTCATTCCATGTTGGTGCTATTTATAGGTTTGTGAAGGACTGGCTAATGGGATAATGTTCGTGTTCCATTTCGGCCTTCAAATAGTTTGTCGATAAATGAACCTGATTCTATACAACGAAGTAATTGCGTCGAATCAGCTGTTGGGTCTATTGGGAAGGGTAAGTAAAAGGTTGATGAGCAGTCCCAGAGTAATGTTGAAGGTTTGTGTTTTTGCTACTTCGTTCAGATATTTTTTACACACAGGTAACAGACGGTTTTGTACCGCAACGTTCGGGAGAGGACTCAATCGGTCAGTAGTTTGTTTTTTGTGCTTCTGAAATTTGCTCACACAATGATTTCTTTGGTATTTTTTTCTTCAAGTTTGCTTCTTCAAAATTTGATCTAAGGGGGTTTTAGGTGTTGTCGTTTTTAATAGTGATTATGTCTTTGCAGTTCGATACACACACACCAAACACGTACGCGTGGACGCCTAATGAGGAAGCTTTTTGAGGATGCCGCCAAGTTATTTAATTTTATTGGCAAAAAAGAGTTGGCCGATGAGAGACAGAGGATACAGCAGGTAGCCTTTTATTTTATTTGCTAAATTCCATTTATTATACAATTCAAACACAATCTGTAATGAAACAGAATGCAGAGATTGTGTTTGAATGGCTTTGCAATTGGGTTTTTATTTTTTTTATGAGGGTTTTGCTATTCTATATAATACCAATAACTCCGTTAACTATTTAAATAGTTAGTTATTTGTAAGTGGTTTATACAATGTGATTGTTGTACTTTTTACTCTATCACATCAGTTTATTCACATATGTATTTATTTTCTTGACCGTGTATTCAGGTTATTGGAAATGACTGCATGGAGATTAATCCGTTGTATGAATAGATGAAGCTGCTCTCGAGGTATTTTCAACCAATTTGACCATATTATTCCGATCCTTATAAACTTATAGCTTGCAACAATAGTTCGGTTGCATCTTTTTAGGACTCATGTTGCTTTTTCCATTGTACATATCAAGTTTTTCCCATTCCCATTGTATTCCACTCCATACTGGAATACGATTTGTTCAAATGCATTCACTTGGTCCTCTTGCATAGAACGTAAATGGACAGAACAACTATGTCAAAGAAAACATGTAAAATTTTGATTAGGCAATAAGGAAAGGATAAGTGAAATAAATATGGGATATACTTTACAAAATACTAATATCAGACATAGCACATCATTAAAGTAAAATAAGGTAAATGAGTCGAAAATGCCACCTCTATGAAAAAAGTTACTTTTTAAGTTTGTCTGATGTCCTAACAAAATCTAGATTACCAGTATTTTTTATATTTATTGATTTGTATATGCAGGCAAGTGGGGCTTTAAGAGGGCTATAACGGGTCAAATTCTAAAAAGCTGGTTAAAAGGGTGTTTGGGATTCCTTATTTAAGTGCTTTTCTGTTTGCTTATCGGCTTTGTTGGAAAGAAGGTAACACAGTTCATCTCAATCTTTAACTTCAATGTCTAATTCCCAATAGAAAGTCGTTGCCTTATAAGTTTTGTATCTCAATCTATTTTATTTTTAATTACAGCGAAAAAAAGAAACCAGTACTTGGTTAGTTACATTGGGAACAGACGGTGGCGAGCTTTTCACTATCAATGCTAAAGATGGCGAGATGAAGTGAAAATATTCTGGACACCATCATCGGTATAGCATTATTTTGCTTGGCTATTTGCAGTTTGTATTTCTGTTAGAAAATTGTTTGGTTAATGTGAATGTTCACCGTAACTTGTCACATTTTTTAAAAATGATTTTTTGCTTTGAATTTCATAAAGAAAATCTCACACGTGCCTTATAGAAATAGCAAACTTACTCAATTACTTCAAGATTCACTTGGTAAGACAACACAATCCCTTTATAAAGCTTTATCGTTTATGTGAAAGTATTCCCTTTTGCTTCCAAATTTAAAGTTCTTTTTTTGTTGTTTTTTGGATGTATTAGGAGGGCAGACAAAGACACTTATGTTCGTTCACATGAGCCCAGAAGTGAATGTTGTAGGAGAAACGCTAAGTACACTTAAGTTTGCTGAATGGGTAGCAACTGTAGAACTCGGTGTTGCACAAGTACATAAAGATAGTTCAGATGTGAAAGACCTCAAAGAACAGGTTTTCTAACGTACCCCTATATTTTCCGTAACACTAACATACTCCATATAGGTCGGTAGATCTTTCTTTGCATATGAATTTGTTTAAAATTGGAAAAGTATGTTTCTTGTCTCAGATTGTCAATCTAAAACTTTGGGTATCTTGCACCAAATATGCAGGTAATAATACTTTTTTATATAATCATATGTAACAACCGTGGTTTTAGCAGGTCAGTTTGACTGATAGTCTTGACTAGGTTGACATTTGTTTTGGTGGGTCCTAGGTGTTTGATGTGATATAAGTGTGATATAGGTGAGTTTTAGCAC
Organism: Artemisia argyi; assembly: GCA_030686995.1. Classification (NCBI taxonomy): domain Eukaryota; kingdom Viridiplantae; phylum Streptophyta; class Magnoliopsida; order Asterales; family Asteraceae; genus Artemisia; species Artemisia argyi. Next base: position 169,026,884 of record CM060706.1, on the reverse strand, counting down.
AAAATCCCTTTGCGTAAATGGTTTTTATTGTAATTTGGAGAGTTTGGAATTTGGGAAAGTTCATTTTGATCACCTTTGTAGTGTAGAAATGACTTGTGCAGTTTTGGCGTTTTGTGTTTTTGCGTAACGAGTCTTCGTTCAAGTATTTGAGCGTTAGCAAGTTACGAGGAGTTTGTTTTTATGAGTTATGTTTCAAAAGAGTGTGGAATTCTATTTTTGGAAACTTTATTTTTGAAAATGATATTTTTCCGGTTTATCGTAAAATTAAGGTTTATCGCGTAAGACGTTAGGTTTTGTTATGGGAATACATAAAATATGAAAAGTATGAGGTTTTGGGTGTAATAAACAAATTTAATAAAAAAAAAATATATGTATGTAGGGGGAGGTGATCGACCGGCCAGGGGGAAAAAGGGGGAAAAGGAAACCCAATTTGAGTCCAAATATGACTCTTAGGTCCAAGGAATCCTAGTTCAACCCAAACAAGCCCAACCCTTACCCATATAAACATAACAAACGACCCATAACCCTTATTTTCTGTAATTTGAGTCGATCACAAGGACAAGAGAAGAGGGGGAAAATTAGGGTTTACAATTGTGAAGCAATAATCAAGAATCAAGGTAAAATTCTTAAAATACATGTTCAATTAATTGATTAATTAATCCAATTCATGTAATATTAAGTATGATGGATTAGCGTTTGTGTTAAATTCTTTAAATTAATGTTATTAAACATGTTGGGATCAATTAATGATAATAGTATGATGATTGGTTAAGAGAATTGAGCGTAAAACATGCTAGTTATTGAGTTAGGGTTTGGACAGATTTGTAAGGCTGTAAAGATGTGAGTGTAAATAACAGATGGTGATGAGTTAGGTCACGAATTTTAGGTCTAAATTGAATTATAATGAAAGAGCTTTCCAAAAAGTCCAGCCACGATCGATTTTAAGGTCGGGAAGTCAGTCTTCTGATTTTTCTTTGTTAAGGTGTCAAAGCTGTCAAACCGGGACAGATTTTGGGTAACAGTTTGAGGGTGTCATGTGGTTGTAAAAGTGGTATTTTGACTAGGCCTTCTGGAATAGTTAATTTTAGGTTATATTAGACTACCACGAAAAGGATTCGCGATAAAAACTTGTGGAAGTATTTATTTAAAATCGAAACTTTTTGCGGCGCGTTTAGATCCGAATTTGAGTAGTTGACAAGTTTGAATTTCTTATGAGTACTTGTGTGTGTTATTGGTACATGGCCTTCTGGGATTAGCTTCTATGCTTATGAGAGACCATGGTAAATTTTTTGTGTGAGTTGTTGAGCTTTATTTGTCGTGATTTCATGTGAGTGAATGTACTCAAAAATTCTGCGTTTTTTTATTTTAAGAGTGCAAGGGATTTAGTAAGTATTAAGTTATGGTAGTGGTTAGTATGGTGTCTAGGAGATCCATGGTGGGTCATATGAGTCTTAGACATCCATCATATGTGTATTACATGGGTTGTAGCTTTTAGCTTGACCTTGTGTAACGTGGACTTATTTGTGTTGTTTAGATTGTGAATTGTTTTTGTGGAAGCTGCGGAGTTTAAGGTGAGTTCATAGTCCCATATTTTTACTTTGTTTTAAACTTGGGATGGGAATGATGCTTGTCTTAAATGATTTGATTTACTGTAATTATGTGTGTGGTGTTAAAGAGCTTGGACTTATAATGTTATTGTATGCATGCTATGTGTGATTATTTGCTTGTGTGGATGTTTATGGGATCCAATTAGGAGGATGTTTATCCTGTTACTCGCGTATGCGACCTAATTGATGTTTAATGTGTTAATGGGATCCAATTAGGAGGATGCTTATCCTGTTGCTCGCGTATGCGACCTAATTGATGTTTAATGTGTTAATGGGATCCAATTAGGAGGATGCTTATCCTGTTGCTCGCGCATGCGACCTAATTGATGTTTGATATGTTTGATAGGATCCAATTAGGAGGATGCTTATCCTGTTGCTCGCGCATGCGACCTAATTGATGATTATGGGGTCGGAGGACACGAGCCGTCCTAATGGTTGCCTTATGAGTGTTGTTGCCTTTGTGTGTGGATATTGACTTGCAAATGCATGTAGCTATATGATAACTTTAACTATTTGTCCAGCTATATTTTATAATCACAGTGAATTTGGTTACCTTGTGTGTTGAGTCTCAAACCTATGAATCTCACCAACATTATGTTGACGTTTTAAGCATCATTTTCAGGTGAGCTTTCTAAGGATAAGATAGAAGGATGTGGATAGACGAGACCTTAGTTGCATTGGAAGTGGTTTATCATCCATGTTTAGATTTATGTTTTGTTTTGGTTATATTATTTTGGGGTATTGTTACAACACTTTGTGTTTGTACATTGCTCTATTTATGTGCATGTAGTTGTTCTCTATGTAGACACCAGGTGTTGTGATGATATCCATGAAGTTATACCCACGCGTTTCCGCCGTGGCGGGGTGTGACAGATTGGTATCAGAGCCTTGGTTATAGAGAATTAGGCGGTTGGACCTAGACTATAACTTAGGAGTCCCTCATATAGTTGCATTTAGGATCTATGTGTAAGTATAGTATTTCATATGTCTATTTTCCTATATTTATGAGATGTTTTATTGAGTTTCGGACGTCTATTATATCCCCTATACGTAGTATTGTATATATCGACTTTATTATATCGTTTTCCGCGCGTAAAATGCTTCGTTGGACTATCGTTGTCATTATCGGATGCGAGAGAAGTGGTAGGATGAAGCGGACCAACCGCAGAATCCGAGTTCCCGATAGCATGTATCTATGTTCGGACAAGGAGATGACGTTTATGGGAAACGTTGGTGGAGAAGAAGTGGAGAGGTTTGGAACCACGACGACTTCTGGAGATGGAGCCATTACCAAACACCCTTGGTAGTGTCCTCACTTCACCTAGGAAGGAGATGTGGTTTAGTCTAAACCTCGTGATTTGTATGCGCTTGAGAATTATGTAGAATTGGAAGAAAAGAATAGAGATGGTTTTGCATGTTGTCGACTACCTCAACAAGTAGAAAACATGAATGGGTGGTTGAGTAAATGATACGTGGGAATCGCACCAGGCTTTACCTCTCAAGGGATCTCGAGAAGCTTACAACCCCCACCAGGCAGTGTACCTGATCGTTGTAGTATAGTATAGTGACAAGTACCGGGGGATTGATCGTTCAGCTAGGAATAGTGTCGCTAGGATTAGAAAACCTAATTACTAGTGCTAAAGATGAGAGATGATTATTTTTGTGTTTTTATATTTTTTAGAAAGCAAGTAAAATCTCGGGTTTGAAGGATTTGGGTGGAATTAGTTGCTAGTCAACTAACCCAATACTAAAGATGCAATTAAAAGTAAAATACTAGAAATGTAAACAAAACTAAATTATACTAAGGTTGTGAGCAATAAGTGGAGAAAATGTGTTTACTTAGATTTCAATACTCCCTAGACATCTTTTACACGTTAATTACTTGTTATAGTTGCGTGGATGACGGATTGTATTCCTTAATACCATTCATGGGGTGGTGCACTTACTTCCCCAATCCTATGAGTGCCTACTTCACTCCTATGTTGAGCCGGCTAAGAAGCTCCTAACATGGGATCATTAGAATTTACTCATGCATTAAATACAACCAATAAAACCTAGTGCACATCGGTTCATGTTTCCTAAGACGTTCAAGCATGTTACCATTTGGAGATCTGCCAGTTTTCTTAAGCCTAACATCGAAATCATTCATCCAATACAACCATAAACAAGTAATCAACACATAATCAACATCTAGGTTTCATTAGATCTAAGCAAACACAAGATAGATCTAGCCTAGCATGATGGAATTAAGACAAGAACAAGATATAGACAACCAACACATAGACATATTGATTGAATTAAAAGAACACTTATCTCAATTACACATGAAAGGGTTCAAGGGCTGAGAACCCTTGAAAAACCTGTAAAATTCGTACTAAGTTCGGCCTTAGGGTTTCTCCAAAACTTCCTCTCTTAATGTGTAAAAATTAGAAAACTATATATAGGAAATAGGATCTGACGGCGTCAAGACCAAATTGGTGACGCCGTTATCTCGCCGCCAAAATACTTCTCGGACTGCCTTGATCTACTTCTGACGCCGTCATGTGTTATGGTCTTCCAGGCCGTCACGTCTTTTACTCTTGACGCCCTTCCTTGTGACGCCGTCATTTATGTACTGGGTCGTCATGGAAATTACTCTTGACGCCATCAAAAAGTTACTCTTGACGCCGTCACCTACTGTTCCCAGCTTGGAAAATTGAGACTTTGCCGTTTTCATCACTTTTATGCTCAAAAAACGTCCAAAATGCCTTCTTTTCCAGATTTCACTCCCAAAGTACCTAAAATCACAAAAGGAACGATTTAGGGCAATATTTGATCAAATAAATTCAATTCCGGGCTTAAATGACCCCCTAAAAGTGGTTCATTTTTTGCCTCATCATATACCCTTACACTTGAGATTTGCTTGTCCTCAAGCAAATGCGCTTTTATTCTACTCAAAATACAAGTTAGGGGTCATTTAACACTAATATAAAAGTAATTACAACAAATAATCGTTCCACTAAAGACCAATAGACAAGCACGGGGGTCATACACAAGCACCTTACAAATAGTGTTTAGATACTCACATCTCTCGGGTGTAATAAAGTATAAATTACAATATAGAAATGGAAGATATCTCTCACTACCTGTCATAGCAAAATAGATTACCATAGGCTTGGGAAAGGATCAAACCTCCACCACATGGCGTAAGCACCTAGGATAAACTATCAAAGAGGTCTTTTAAAGGGTTGTAATGTTAGGTGTAGGGATATGAAATACACGGTTTTGTTGGATATAGGCAGTCTTTATTGGTGGCGAGTTAACAATCTTGGTTAATTACATGTACAATATGGCGTTGCTAAGCCAAGACTAGACTCGACTTAAACTAATAAATGAAAAATAACAAAAACATAAAATGAACATAGAATGAAAAGGGATGGTAGTCCGTATGTTTTTTCTCTTTCACCTTTTTTTTTTTTTTTTTTTTTTTTTTTTTGCATACACTCTTACCCTATCATCCAAAATAATACATCATAGGGGATGAGAATTCCCCTTACACTTGAATTTTTACATACTTTACAATAAACTAATCTAATGACTCGAATTAAGAAAATCAAAACACTTGGAGCACTTTTAAGATTAACGTACGTATGGGGGTAATATATGATGTTCTTCCCCATTACTCCATAAAATAAGTACTTTACCCATGAGTCCCAATCGTCCCAAAACAATATGTACAAGGATATGACTCGACTTAGCAACCATGTAATCAATTAGATAGTTAACTTAGGGTTTAACAAATAACAATAATGCATTAAAGATGAGCGCATACACGGAAGGCTAAGGCAATTTGGGTGTACATTTAAGTGGGGTGTAACAAATTCTTCCTTTAAGTAAGATGCTTAAAGTTAGAAACGAAAAGATAGGCTCGGAGGGGTGTACTAGGGGTTTCGTGTACTAAAAATGAGTACAACGCTAAGGGTGTGGGAAAAATTAATTGACTTAAGTAGTCAAGCAATATGACTTAAATGGTCAAGAAATTTTAATACGGGTTTAACACAAGGGTGATCCTAATGCCTCTTATCATGTAGTAAATCCTACTACACGAATGTAGTCTCACTAGCGGTCTCGGGATGCATCACTAACGCAAGTTCTAGAATCTAAATGCTACCGGTACACTTATAAGCACTAATAGTAAATGCTTTTCCTATCAAATCTAAAGGCGAACCTCACATATTTGGGTGGAAATTTTTTCTGAATATACGGTTATGTGCTAGTCATACAATCTCCTATCCATGAGACGCTTGCTATGGCTAAAGTTTCACTCCTAAATGTTGTAAAAAATTTTAAATTTGGCGCTAAAATTACAGTAACAAGTGTTTCTCATAGTTTTATTACACATCTACCATCAAACAAAGCAATCTCAAGTGAAAGTGTATTTGTAAGGTATCATCATTTTACCCTCCCCTTACACTTAAGATGAACATTGTCCCCAATGTTCAAGTAAAGAATGTAAAAGTGAAAAAAGTAAAAAGAATGAAATCAAATACTCCCCTGATTCACTCGGTATGGATAATTAGGTTACCAGGTTAAATCTTCCTCCAAGAAAATGAACAATCAAAGCTTCCCTTCCAGAATATAAATCACCTTCTTGTCATACATAACCTGTAAATCCTGAGAAAACAAACAAGACAACCTCGCATAAAATCGGCGGCATCCTATATAAGTTTCTAAATCCTAGAAAACAAAGTAAGATATAATGCTTGTGGAATGAAGTTTGCAGACTTCCTGGAGATTATAAAACTTAATAATTCACAAAAACCTTAAGACTCCGTTAGAAAAACAAAACCGGTAAAATTTCCAGATTTTTACACGTGACGCCGTCAAGAGTAAACTCGTGACGCCGTCAGGATTGACCTGCAGAAATTCTTATGTTATGTTTCCGAAAAATTTCTGGAAAAACTTGGTCCTACTTCCTGGAAAATCCTGCAAAACTTCATTATGACTAAATACAAGCATTTGACTCTAACAAATACGAATATACATGTCCATTTAATATTGTGGAGAATCATGATCGGTTTGTTTCTTAAAAACATATTTGGGGTTTCCCCTAACACTTATCTTTTGCAAAAATACCTTTAGGTGGAGTTAAGACTAGGCCAAAACAACAAAGTAAAGTATTTCCACTTTTTAATTGAGAAACATGATCTACCAACAATAAAAATAAAGCATGCATACGGAAGCAAATAACAAACAAACAAAATAAAATCACACAAATCATGGGTTGCCTCCCAAGAAGCGCTTTTCTTTATTTACGAGTCTTTTAGCTAGACTCAAGGCCATGGGTTACTACATGACTTCATCATTGGTTTCACTCTCTAGGTCGTCTTCTAAACAAGTTTTGTATTCCGGACCTAGTTGCAAGCATTCTTTGTAGAAACCAAGCATCCTATTTTTCACATACTCTACTCCTCTACGTCTATCCTCATCATTCCTATAATAAGCCGCTTGCTTGTGTTCCTTTTCGAAATTAGAGAGAAGGCGGTATTGCTCAATCTTGTAGGGCATTTGGTAAGCTACCTCATCATTCTCTTCCTTGAATCTAACTATACCTAGAGTCGGGTCATAACTCATCCTAGTGGCCTCAACAAATGGTTTTCCGAATATTATTTGGCTTAGGCAAGCATCAATCACCGGGCGACTGTCCTCTACTATCATAAAATCTATCTCATAAGTGAGATTGCCTATAATGACATGCAATCCCTTCACTCTTCCTGCAAAATTACTTATCAAATTCTTATCGGGCATCATCCTAAAATCAAGTTGCTTCTTCATTACCCAATTGTAATAAGTCCCAGTCATGATGTTTACGGGAGATCTAGGATTGATGTAAGCTTTCCATACATGCATATGCCCGATGTTGCATGGTATGTTAATGTTAGAGGGGTTTCCCATTTTGATAAGGGGTGTGCCAAGGATATATGGTCTCTCGGGACTATCGAATAAATCCTTATGGTATTCCCGTTCTTCCTTTTTGGGCATCTTATCAAAGTACTTTTCTTTAGGCTCTACTCCCTCTAATTCTTCTCCCCTATTAACCTCAACTTCCCTACTCTCATCCTTAATCTCGGTTTCAACAATAACTTCATCCTTGTCACTCTCTTCAATTTCCTTATCTATTGGCTTAATGGTGACAACATTGACAAAGTGGACATGTTTAGATGATGAGGGGTCCTTAATTTGGATTCCGTTATTGGTGTCCCTAGGTGTAGTTAACGCTTGGTTGTTGAGGGCTTTCAACAAGTTGTCTATCTTATTGGTCATCTCCGTTTCTTGTTGGTTGAATTCGGTTTCAAACCTAGCTATGCGGGTTTCTTGAGATGCCATGAACTTGGATATCAATCCTTCAAGATTGTTGGTACTACCATAGTTGTTAGAAGGATTGTTGTTGAAAGTACGTGATGAGGCAAAAAATGAACCACTTTTAGGGGGTCATTTAAGCCCGGAATTGAATTTATTTGATCAAATATTGCCCTAAATCGTTCCTTTTGTGATTTTAGGTACTTTGGGAGTGAAATCTGGAAAAGGAGTAATTCGGACGTTTTTGGAGCATAAAAGTGAAGAAAACGCCAAAGTCTTAATTTTCCTTGCTGGGAACAGTAGGTGACGGCGTCAAGAGTAATTTCCATGACGGCCCAGTACAGATTTGACGGCGTCACGAAGAAGGGCGTCAAGAGTAAAAGTCATGACGGCCTGGAAATGCATAACACATGACGGCGTCAAAAGTTGATCAAGGCAGTCCGAGAAGAGTTTTAGCGGCGAGGTGATGGCGTCACAGGTTTTGTCTTGACGCCGTCAGACCCTATTTCCTATATATAGTTTTCTAATTTTCACATTAAAAGAGAGAAGTTTGGAGAGAAGTTTTGGGAGAAACCCTAAGTACGAACTTGGTGCGAATTTTACAGGTTTTTCAAGGGTTCTAAGCCCTTGATACCTTTCATGTGTAATTGAGATAAGTATTCTTTTAATTCAATCAATATGTCTATGTGTTGGTTGTCTATCTCTTGTTCTTGTCTTAATTCCATCATGCTAGGCTAGATCTATCTTGTGTTTGCTTGGATCTAATGAAACCTAGATGTTAATTATGTGTTGATTACTTGTTTATAGTTGTTTTGGATGAATGAATTTAATGTTAGGCTTAAGAAAACTAGCAGATCTCCAAATGGTAACATGCTTGAACGTCTTAGGAAACATGAACCGATGTGCACTAGGTCTTTATTGGTTGTATTTAATGCATGAGCCATTGTTTATAATCCCTATGGTTGTGCTGGGCATGGCATAGGAGGAAATAAGAGCTCATAGAATTGGGGAGTTAAGTGCGCTACCCCATGAATGGTATTAAGGAATACAATCCGTCATCCATGCAACTATAACAAGTAATTAACATGTAAAAGATGTCTAGGGAGTAGTGAAATCTAAGTAAACACATTTTCTCCACTTATTGCTCACAACCTTAGTTAATTTAGTTTCTTTTCATTTTTAGTATTTTATTTTGATTGCATTTTTAGTATTGGGTTAGTTGACTAGCAACTAATTCCGCCCAAATCCTTCAAACCCGAGATTTTTACTTGCTTTCTAAAAAATATAAAAATACAAAAATAATCATCCTTCACCTTTAGAACTAGTATTTAGGTTTTCTAATCCTAGCGACACTATTCCTAGCTGAACGATCAATCCCCCGGTACTTGTCACTATACTATACTACAACGATCAGGTACACTGCCTGGTGGGGGTTGTAAGCTTCTTAAGATCCCTTGAGAGGTAAAGCCTGGTGCGATTCCCACGTATCAAGTTTTTGGTGCCGCAGCCTGGGGAATAGTTATTGTCTAGGTTAAAATCTCTTTTTATTAGGTCTACTTGCTAGACTCCTTTCTAGTAAGATTTTATTTTTATTTTTTTTAGGATTTCTTTAGTCTATCTTTTTCTTTGTGTGTTTGTTCGTAATTTCCATTGACTCTTCCGTTCACCATTATGGAGTACGCGAATCCACCATACCACCAACCACAAAGGCCATTCTACCCTATTGACATCTCGAATTTCAAACAATATCGAGATGAACCCATATATGATGCATGGACTCGTTTTAGAAATTTACTCTGAAAATTCCCTCATCATAGTTTCGCTTTAGCATCCCTAACCCGAACCTTTTACTATCGTGTTGGCCAATATGACCAAATGCGCATTGAGGATTTTGCCAATGGGGACTTTAGGGAATTAAGTGCTGAAGAAGCATGGGATGCCATAGAAGATTGTACCCAATATTATTATAGGGCAGACAACCCAACAAACGTTAGTACAAGTCAATTGAATATAAATTTCCAGGATCATGAAAAAAGTTTGTTTGGGGATGAATATATTAGTGTTGAGATACCTAAGTGGTTGTCATGTAATGCCATAGTACAAAACGAACCCATAGGTGACCTTGATGTGATGGAGGATGTAGCGGAACATGATCACATTGATCAAAAAGACCTAGGTTTTATGATCGATGATGATGAATCTCAAGAAACACATGATGAATCTTTTGGGCAATTTGTTTATAGTAGTCAGAATATTGAGGATGATCCATACGATTCGGACATAGAAGTTGAGATGCCTAAAGAAGTACGTGAGATACTTGGGAAAATGTTAGGGTTGGATTATAATGAAACACATGTTGAGGATATAGGTGATCTTGATAAGATGGATGATAAAGTAGAAAATCCAAGCCCGCCAAATACCCCACAAGTCCTACCATCATTTGAGGCACCCACACCACCCGTGACTTACCCGGAAGAAGTAGAAGAGACTTTAGGAACCCCAATAGAGGTAGAACCCTTGGATCAAGCACAACTAGAGAACATAGGTTTTAACACTTGTAGTGATGACCTTTCTTTTAGTTCTAAGGAAGTTCCTAATTTTGATGAACCGGAGCCTTAACCAAAACCGTTGCCTAATCTTCCATCCTTGGATGTGAATTTAGGAATTGAGATAGGTTCCGATCCACCCATCAAACCATATAGTCCGGGAAGTCTTAGGATAAAGGTAGTGGACTCCAAGCCTTGTAGAGAGGAAGCCAATATAGGAGTGGAAAATGACCTTACATGCTTACATCACCCATTCATGATTGATCACAAGACACATTATGGGTTTAAACCGGGTTTATTAGGTCAAGATGGATTCCCAACTAGGAGTCTCTTGAAGTTGATTGAAAATGATCCCTTTCTAGGAGAAAATCTTAATCCAAAAACTAACCCGGTTGAATTAGGTAAGGTTATGATGATAGGAGCACACCCTTTTGAGCATATAGTTCATCCACCACTCTTTCCTCACGTGGCATATTTCCACCCTAAGGGTGTGTATCGCTACTTCCACCCACACTTAATCCTAAGTGTAGGGAAAACCTCCCCTATTTCCGTTAAATAAGGGTAGAGTCACGCTCGTGACTCGAACAAAAACAAGCGCTTATTGGGAGGCAACCCAAGCTTTATTTATTTGTTTGTTTGTTTGTTTGTTTGATTTTATTTGCGTCCGTATGCATGCTTTATTTTTATTGTTGGTAGATCATGTTTCTAAACTAAAATGTGGAAGTACTTTACTTTGTTGTTTAGCCTAGTCTTAACTCCACCTAAAGGTATTTTGCCAAAGATAAGTGTAAGGGGAAACCCCAAATATGTTTTTAAGAAACAAACCGATCATGATTCTCCACAATATTAAATGAACATGTATATTCGTATTTGTTAGAGTCAAATGCTTGTATTGAGTCATAATGAAGTTTTGCAGGATTTTCCAGGAAGTAGGACCAAGTTTTTCCAGAAATTTTCCGGAAACTTAACATAAGAATTTCTGCAGGTCACTTCTGACGGCGTCACGAGTTAACTCTTGACGGGCGTCACGTTTAAAAATCTGGAAATTTTATCGGTTTTGTTTTTCTAACGGAGTCTTATGGTTTTTGTGAATTATTAAGTTTTATAATCTCCAGGAAATCTGCAAACTTCATTCCACAAGCATTATATCTTACTTTGTTTTCTAGGATTTAGAAACTTATATAGGATGCCGCCGATTTTATGCGAGGTTGTCTTGTTTGTTTTCTCAGGATTTACAGGTTATGTTTGACAAGAAGATGATTTATACTCTGGAAGGGAAGCTTTGATTGTTCATTTTCTTGGAGGAAGATCTAACCTGGCCACCTTATTATCCATACCGAGCGAATCAGGGGAGTATTTGATTTCATTCTTTTTACTTTTTAACTTTTACATTCTTTACTTGAACATTGGGGACAATGTTCATCTTAAGTGTAAGGGGAGGGTAAAAAGATGATACCTTACATATGCACTTTTGCTTGAGTTTGTTTTGTTTAATGGTAGATGTGTAATAAAACTATGAGAAATACTTGTTAGTGTAATTTTAGCTCCAAATTTAAAATTTTTTACAACATTTAGGAGTGAAACTTTAGCCATAGCAAGCGTCTCATGGATAAGAGATTATATGACTAGCACATAACCGTATATTCAGAAAAATTTTCCACCCAAATATGTGAGGTTCGCCTTTAGATTTGATAGGAAAAGCATTTACTATTAGTGTTTATGAGTGTACCGGTAGCATTTAGATTCTAGAACTTGCGTTAGTGATGCATCCCAAGACCGCTAGTGAGACTACATTCGTGTAGTAGGATTTACTACATGATAAGAGGCATTAGGATCACCCTTGTGTTAAACCCGTATTATAATTTCTTGACCATTTAAGTCATATTACTTGACTACTTAAGTCAATTAATTTTTCCCACACCCTTAGCGTTGTACTCATTTTTAGTACATGAAACCCCTAGTACACCCCTCCGAGCCTATCTTTTCGTTTCTAACTTTAAGCATCTTACTTAAAGGAAGAATTTGTTACACCCCACTTAAATGTACACCCAAATCGCCTTAGCCTTCCGTGTATGCGCTCATTTTTAGTGCATTATTGTTATTTGTTAAACCCTAAGTTAACTATCTAATTGATTACATGGTTGCTAAGTCGAGTCATATCCTTGTACATATTGTTTTGGGACGATTGGGACTCATGGGTAAAGTACTTATTTATGGAGTAATGGGGAAGGACATCATTTATTATCCCCATATGTACGTTAATCTTAAAAGTACTCCAAGTGTTTTGATTTTCTTAATTCGAGTCATTAGTTTAGTTTATTGTAAAGTATGTAAAAATTCAAGTGTAAGGGGAATGTTCATCCCCTATGATGTATTATTTTGGATGGTAGGGTAAGAGTGTATGCAGCAAAAAAAAAAAAAAAAAAAAAAAAAAAAAAAAAAAAAAAAAAAATCGAAAAATCAAAAAAAAAGGAAAAGAGAAAAACATACGGACTACCATCCCTTTTTATTCTATGTTTATTTTATGTTTTTGTTATTTTTCATTTATTAGCTTAAGTCGAGTCTAGTCTTGGCTTAGCAACGCCATATTGTACATGTAATTAACCATGATTGTTAACTCGCCACCAGTAAAGACTGCCTTTATCCAACAAAACCGTGTATTTCATATCCCTACACCTAACGTTACAACCCTTTAAAAGACCTCTTTGATAGTTTATCCTAGGTGCTTACGCCATGTGGTGGAGGTTTGATCCTTTCCCAAGCCTATGGTAATCTATTTTGCTATGACAGGTAGTGAGAGATATCTTCCGTTTCCATATTGTAATTTATACTTTATTACACCCGAGAGATGTGAGTATCTAAACACTATTTGCGAGGTGCTTATGTATGACCTCCGTGCTTGTCTATTGGTCTTTAGTGGAACGATTATTTGTTGTAATTACTTTCAAGTAGAATAAAAGCGCATTTGCTTGAGGACAAGCAAATCTCAAGTGTAAGGGTATATGATGAGGCAAAAAATGAACCACTTTAAGGGGTCATTTAAGCCTGGAATTGAATTTATTTGATCAAATATTGCCCTAAATCGTTCCTTTTGTGATTTTAAGTACTTTGGGAGTGAAATCTGGAAAAGGAAGTAATTCGGACGTTTTTGGAGCATAAAAGTGAAGAAAACGCCAAAGTCTTAATTTTCCTTGCTGGGAACAGTAGGTGACGGCGTCAAGAAGGAATTCCTGACGGCGTCAAGAGTAATTTCCATGACGACCCAGTACAGATTTGACGGCGTCACGAACAAGGGCGTCAAGAGTAAAAGTCATGACGGCTGGAAATGCATAACACATGACGGCGTCAAAAGTAGATCAAGGCAGTCCGAGAAGAGTTTTGGCGGCGAGGTGACGGCGTCACAGGTTTTGTCTTGACGCCGTCAGACCCTATTTCCTAAATATAGTTTTCTAATTTTCACATTAAAAGAGAGAAGTTTGGAGAGAAGTTTTGGGAGAAACCCTAAGTACGAACTTGGTGCGAATTTTACAGGTTTTTCAAGGGTTCTAAGCCCTTGATACCTTTCATGTGTAATTGAGATAAGTATTCTTTTAATTCAATCAATATGTCTATGTGTTGGTTGTCTATCTCTTGTTCTTGTCTTAATTCCATCATGCTAGGCTAGATCTATCTTGTGTTTGCTTGGATCTAATGAAACCTAGATATTAATTATGTGTTGATTACTTGTTTATAGTTGTTTTGGATGAATGAATTTAATGTTAGGCTTAAGAAAACTAGCAGATCTCCAAATTGTAACATGCTTGAACGTCTTAGGAAACATGAACCGATGTGCACTAGGTCTTTATTGGTTGTATTTAATGCATGAGCCACTGTTTATAATCCCTATGGTTGTGCTGGGCATGGCATAGGAGGAGATAAGAGCTCATAGAATTGGGGAGTTAAGTGCGCTACCCCATGAATGGTATTAAGGAATACAATCCGTCATCCATGCAACTATAACAAGTAATTAACGTGTAAAAGATGTCTAGGGAGTAGTGAAATCTAAGTAAACACATTTTCTCCACTTATTGCTCACAACCTTAGTTAATTTAGTTTATTTTCATTTTTAGTATTTTATTTTGATTGCATTTTTAGTATTGGGTTAGTTGACTAGCAACTAATTCCGCCCAAATCCTTCAAACCTGAGATTTTTACTTGCTTTCTAAAAAATATAAAAATACAAAAATAATCATCCTTCACCTTTAGAACTAGTATTTAGGTTTTCAAATCCTAGCGACACTATTCCTAGCTGAACGATCAATCCCCCGGTACTTGTCACTATACTATACTACAACGATCAGGTACACTGCCTGGTGGGGGCTGTAAGCTTCTCAAGATCCCTTGAGAGGTAAAGCCTGGTGCGATTCCCATGTATCAGTACGGTTGGAGGGTGGACCGTTTGGTTGGTAACGATTAGGCGGATTAGAAGAACTGGGTTGATTTTGTTTCCACCTAAGGTTTGGGTGATTTTTCCAAGAGGGGTTGTATGAATCACCGTAAGGGTTTGGCTCGGGCTTGAAAGTGTACCACATATCTCCCACTTCGTCGGTACGCGAGGACGCGTAGTCCGCAAAAGCTGTTCCGGGGAGTTCCACACAATCACGAGTGTCATGGGGACCACTACATAATTCGCATGAAGAAGTGATTTTGTTCACTTGGCTTGAAAGCTTAGGAGCTTCGTAAGATTTCATGAGAAACTTGACTTGGTCTTCAAGTTCCATGATCCTACGGTCGGGAGTGCTAGAGTTGTTCAAAGGCAAAGATATTGCCTTGACCGTTTTGTTCAAATCACGAGGATCATTCCAACTTTCGTTGTCATAGAGAGCAAGATCTTCTGTGAGTTCCCATGATTGTTCCGCACTTAGATCACGTAGCT
Organism: Artemisia argyi; assembly: GCA_030686995.1. Taxonomy (NCBI): domain Eukaryota; kingdom Viridiplantae; phylum Streptophyta; class Magnoliopsida; order Asterales; family Asteraceae; genus Artemisia; species Artemisia argyi. Next base: position 169,011,477 of record CM060706.1, on the reverse strand, counting down.
TACCACCGGCCGATTGGTCAATGGCTCGCCTCGTGGAGAGATCGATATGGTCATAAAAGATTTGGACTTGGAGCCAAAGATCTATGCCATGATGAGGAACTTTTTGGAGTAAGTCCTTGAAACGAGTCCATGCTTCATAAAGAGATTCATTTTGACGTTGTTGGAACATCAAGATGTCATTTCTAAGCTTGGTAGTTCTCCCCGGTGGGAAAAATTGAGCAAGGAAACGAGTGGTGAGATCATCCCATGTGGTGATGGATCCCGTGGGTAAACGCTCAAGCCATTGACTAGCTTGATCCCGTAGAGAGAATTGCAATAGGCGTAATCGGGTAGTCTCTCTAGTTGCAACATCTAGGTCTATGGAGTCTACGATTTTAAGGAAGTCCTTAAGATGTTGATTTGGATCTTCGGAACAAAGTCCATGGAATGCACATACGCTTTGCACCAACCGGATGGTGTCGGATCGCAAGGGGGTCACATTGGCTCCGGTGAGCTCAATGGTGTTTCGGTAGCCTTGGTGGCTAGGTCGGGAATACTCTCCTAAGGTTCGGGGCCTAAGGGGGTCACATTGGCTCCGTTGTCCATGATGTTGGGTGGTGAAGAGTTACGAACAAAGATACAAAGAATTAAGATAGACTAAAGAAACCTAAAAAATAAAAATAAAATCTTACTAGAAAGGAATCTAGCAAGTAGACCTAATAAAAAGAAATTCTAACCTAGACAATAACTATTCCCCGGGCTGCGGCGCCAAAAACTTGATACGTGGGAATCGCACCAGGCTTTACCTCTCAAGGGATCTCGAGAAGCTTACAACCCCCACCAGGCAGTGTACCTGATCGTTGTAGTATAGTATAGTGACAAGTACCGGGGGATTGATCGTTCAGTTAGGAATAGTGTCGCTAGGATTTGAAAACCTAATTACTAGTGCTAAAGATGAGAGATGATTATTTTTGTGTTTTTATATTTTTTAGAAAGCAAGTAAAATCTCGGGTTTGAAGGATTTGGGCGGAATTAGTTGCTAATCAACTAACCCAATACTAAAGATGCAATTAAAAGTAAAATACTAGAAATGTAAACAAAACTAAATTATACTAAGGTTGTGAGCAATAAGTGGTGAAAATGTGTTTACTTAGATTTTATTACTCCCTAGACATCTTTTACACGTTAATTACTTGTTATAGTTGCGTGGATGACGGATTGTATTCCTTAATACCATTCATGGGGTGGTGCACTTACTTCCCCAATCCTATGAGTGCCTACTTCACTCCTATGTCGAGCCGGCTAAGAAGCTCCTAACATGGGATCATTAGAATTTACTCATGCGTTAAATACAACCAATAAAACCTAGTGCACATCGGTTCATGTTTCCTAAGACGTTCAAGCATGTTACCATTTGGAGATCTGCCAGTTTTCTTAAGCCTAACATCGAAATCATTCATCCAATACAACCATAAACAAGTAATCAACACATAATCAACATCTAGGTTTCATTAGATCTAAGCAAACACAAGATAGATCTAGCCTAGCATGATGGAATTAAGACAAGAACAAGATATAGATAACCAACACATAGACATATTGATTGAATTAAAAGAACACTTATCTCAATTACACATGAAAGGGTTCAAGGGCTGAGAACCGTTGAAAAACCTGTAAAATTCGTACTAAGTTCGGCCTTAGGGTTTCTCCAAAACTTCCTCTCTTAATGTGTAAAAATTAGAAAACTATATATAGGAAATAGGGTCTGACGGCGTCAAGACCAAATTGGTGACGTCGTCATCTCGCCGCCAAAACACTTCTCGGACTGCCTTGATCTACTTCTGATGTCGTCATGTGTTATGGTCTTCCAGGCCGTTACGTCTTTTACTCTTGACGCCCTTCCTTGTGACGCCGTCATTTCTGTACTGGGTCGTCATGGAAATTACTCTTGACGCCGTCAAAAAGTTACTCTTGACGCCGTCACCTACTGTTCCCAGCTTGGAAAATTGAGACTTTGCCGTTTTCTTCACTTTTATGCTCTAAAAACGTCCAAAATGCCTTCTTTTCCAGATTTCACTCCCAAAGTACCTAAAATCACAAAAGGAACGATTTAGGGCAATATTTGATCAAATAAATTCAATTTCGGGCTTAAATGACCCCCTAAAAGTGGTTCATTTTTCGCCTCATCAGTAAAGATGAAAGGGAGTTAGGATGGAATGGTGTGGATTCGGATCTAGAGTCCACAGCGAGTAGTAAGTTGAATTGATCTGAGTGGGGAGATATGTGCGAGAGTGGAGTTGAGCCATTATGCGACGTCTTTTGTTTTGTGTTATGTTTTGGAATTTGTATATTATCTTTTTCCGTCTGGAGCCATGTTGGAGCGTGACTACTCTTGGATATTGGATCGACCTTATCCAAGTAATTTTGATTATAGAGTTTACGTGATCGATGGAATTGTTCCATGTGAGATGATTGTTTGCGACGTCTTTTGTTTTTGGTTGCGTGTTTGTTTGCATGATGTGTTGTCATAGGAGGGAGTACACTTATGAAAGGGGGCATAGATAATTATGGTGGCCAACATAATTATACATGCGTCACAACACAAGTGGACTTGCAAGTATGATAGCATGGATTGCATGGTGTATTAGGTGTTATGTGGTATATGTACGTTATCATTAAGATGTGTGGTTTTGGAAGTAAGAACGCGTGTGGAATAGGCTTATAACTATGGTCGCGAACATAATTATAAGGGTATCACACACATGGACTTGTGACCATTATTGCATTGATTGATATTTGTTGTTATATGTTGTGGAAGATGGTATGTGATATCATGTTGGTGATGGTTGTATGGTTAGAGAAGTATTCTCTTAACCGTTTGGGCAGTCGTTATACGTTGAGGTGTGTAGGTGGTAAGATTCCATCCTACCTATCATATGTTGATACCTCAATTATCGGTGGGTACTTATGTTGTGGTATTTAAGTTGATTCGTTTGCTAGATGCTCCGTTTGTATACCTAATTCTTTGGTTGGCATTCCTATTCGTACCATGATGGTACAGATGCCATATTCTTTCTATTTGATGTCGTGATAGGTGTTGGGTAATCGAATTCGTTTTGTTGGATACTGGTTCATTTCTTTGGTTATTCCTTGCATCCATTCCGCGAATGAATATTATATTGTTCTTCGAGTATTGTTGGTTCGTGACGAGTTGGTGTGGATATTCGTTCCCTCATTTACACACACCAATTGAAATTTTGGGACATGTTTTGTGACCTGTTAGTATCGGTGTTTTTCTATGATTTTGGTTTGATTGTTGTACGAATGAGTCTTTGCGTTCTTCGCTTGGTTTGCAATGTATTTGCGTGAGTGTTCAGTGGTATGAGTTCGTTTGATGATTATTTTGATTACGTGATTCCTCCATGTCTTTCACATTCATATAAGAGGTTAAGTTAAAGTCTTTATGGTATTTTAAAATTCTTCTTGAGTATTCCAAGGTCATTTGTTGGAAACTATTATTTTTATGGTGAAAATGAAGTGTAAAAAAATGGCTATGTTGATGTCTTACATGAAATGGTTTATATATATTTTATAAAAAATGTATAAGTTTAAGGTATGTCTTGTGATAAAAAAACGGTGTTCATTTATTTTTGGGAAGGTCGAGTACGGGAATAAGAACTGTCTATGGTTCTCACTTACCAAACTTGTTATGTATTTGGTTTATCCAGTGTTTCTTTCATTGAGGTACGCTTGTGGACGTTTTATAGGTACGTGTATTTTATATTTTCTTTGTATGGGTGTTCATGAACATTTTATCCGTGTCTATTTTTATTGGGGGGAAATTTCTCATTGTGTTTTTTTTCTAGCTTTGATTTTGATGTTCGTTACTTCGTTAGTCGGTAATTCGTACCCCTTTTGAGTTCGTTAATATACGTTTTAGTTCGACCGGTTTCATGGTTCGCGTCGTTTACTTAGGATAGATTGTCGTTTTGATTATCAATTTGTTCAATGAAGAAGAAGAGGGCGTGTTGCCAAGTTATTCAAGTGAGAGGTTTAGCTTCAAGATGTACGTTCTTCAGATTGCGTGGGCATCGTGGAGGTAGAAGAACCATATGAGGAACTATGTGATACGTGACTTAAAGTTGGGAAGTAGAACTTGGAGATGATATTTGTATGGATCAGAAAGTGTTATCTACACAGATCATAAGAATCTTTAGCATATATTTGACAAGAGGTTAATATATGTTGAAGAGAAGTTGGGTGTGAAATTTCTCAGTGACTACGATTGTCTGATTCGCCACCGTCAAGGAAGGGCGGACATCGTGGTAAGAGCGCTGAGCGGGAGTGAACGAGTGAAACTTGGATGTTTGTGAGAAGATGATACTGACAGCCTAGAGAGAGAGGTTCAAGGATGAGAACATGTAAGAAGAATGATTACTTGGTTTAGACCAGTAAATGGATAGGAACGAAGATGGAAGAATGTACTTTGCGGACCAGCTATTGGTTTTATTAAGAGGAAGCGTGAGTACATCAATTATGCAAGGTATTTGATACATCCGAGAATGGATAAAACGTATTATACCTTAGCAAGTGGTTGATACGCATGAAGGTGAGTGTTGATGTCAACGATTATTATGGTGATGCAATGGTCAGAGATACTTTGAGATTTGTTGAGAAGGAATTGGTGAGACATTTCATTTGATGAGTTGGTAGAGAGACGTGGGGTGTCGCGTCAATCAGCTTATATCAAGATGAAATACTTACTCTGCGATTGTGGTAAATGTTATATAGAGCCTTGAGATAGCGTATGAAGATGAATACGACTTATCGTTCCTAAATGAGTGAACTAAGTGAGCGTACAAATCAGGTGATGGATGGTGAGCTGAGAACATGGGTGTGTTTGATTTTGGAGGGAGCCGGGGTATAGATTTACCATTAGCTGAGTTCTTCTATATTAACAATTATCATTCTAGTATTGAGTATGTGTCGTGGGAAAAGTTGTATGGAAGGTAATGTAGGTCACCTGCTCTGTGGGCAAAGGTTGGAACACGCCAACTAATTGGTCCTGAACTAGAACGAGAGACTATGAATAAGGTTTTCTGATTTAAGAAAATACTTAAGGCAGCAAGAGATCGCCAAAAGAGTTATGCGGATTATTGTCGTAAGCCCTTAGAGTTTGGTGTTGGTGATATTGTGAGGTTAAAAGTATCTCCTTGGAAGGGTGTTGTGCGTTTCGGTAAGAAAGGCAAGCTAGCACCGAGATACGTAGGACCATTTGAGATTTACGGAAAGGATTGGATTTGAAACATATCGGTTGAATTTGCCTGAGGAGTGAAGTAGAGTGCATGATACGTTTCACGTATCTAATAGAAAGAAGTGGTTAGCGGATGCTAGTCTGTATGTGTCATTAGATGAATGTAAGGTTGACAAGACTCTTCGTTTTGTCGAGAAACCTGTTGAGATTATGGATCGAGATGTTAAGGGTTTGAAGTGCGGTAAGATAGTGTTGGTAAAGATATGGTGGGATTCTAAGCGTGGTCCTGAGTTTACTTGGGAACGTGAGGATCAGATGTAATTAATGTTTGTTTTGTGTGTATCCATTATATGTGGTGTTTCCTACGGTTACCATTTGGATTTTCATTTGGTTCGAGGGTATCGTACCTACCTGTGAGAAGTCGTTTTGATCATTGGTGTTATTGATCGGGGAGTGTATCTATTTGCGTGTATCGTTGTAGTGATGGAAAGTTTTCTATCGTGTGAATTCGAGTATTTAGTCGGTTCACATTTTTGCGATTCTTTCTCTGTGATTTTATGGTGTGGTATTTTTCCGCTTAAATATCCATAAATTTTCTTTTGCTGTTGTGAGTGGTGACTCGTGTAGTTGAAATCTCGGGACGCGATTTCCCTAAGTGGGGGATGATGTAACAACCGTGGTTTTAGCAGGGCAGTTTGACTGATAGTCTTGACTAGGTTGACGTTTGTTTTGGTGTGTCCTAGGTGTTTGAAGTGATATAAGTGTGATATAGGTGAGTTTTAGCACTAAATCCCGTTGCGTAAATGGTTTTTATTGTAATTTGGAGAGTTTGGAATTTGGGAAAGTTCATTTTGATCACCTTTGTGGTGTAGAAATGACTTGTGTAGTTTTGGCGTTCTGTGTTTTTGCGTAACGAGTCTTCGTTCAAGTATTTGAGCGTTATCAAGTTACGAGGAGTTTGTTTTTATGAGTTATGTTTCAAAAGAGTGTGGAATTCTATTTTTGGAAACTTTATTTTTGAAAATGATATTTTTCCGGTTTATCGTAAAATTAAGGTTTATCACGTAAGACGTTAGGTTTTGTTATGGGAATACATAAAATATGAAAAGTATGAGGTTTTGGTGTAATAAACAAATTTAATAAAAAAAAATATATGTATGTGGAGGGAGGTGATCGACTGGCCAGGGGGAAAAGGGGGAAAAAGAAACCCAATTTGAGTCCAAATATGACTCTTAGGTCCAAGGAATCCTAGTTCAACCCAAACAAGCCCAACCCTTACCCATATAAACATAACAAACGATCCATAACCCTTATTTTCTGTAATTTGAGTCGATCACAAGGGCAAGAGAAGAGGGGGAAAATTAGGGTTTATAATTGTGAAGCAATAATCAAGAATCAAGGTAAAATTCTTAAAATACATGTTCAATTAATTGATTAATTAATCTAATTCATGTAATATTAAGTATGATGGATTAGGGTTTGTGTTAACTTCTGTAAATTAATGTTATTAAACATGTTGGGATCAATTAATGATAATAGTATGATGATTGGTTAAGAGAATTGAGCGTAAAACATGCTAGTTATTGAGTTAGGATTTGGACAGATTTGTAAGGCTGTAAAGATGTGAGTGTAAATAACAGATGGTGATGAGTTAGGTCACGAATTTTAGGTCTAAATTGAAGTATAATGAAAGAACTTTCCAAAAAGTCCAGCCACGATCGATTCTAAGGTCGGGAAGTCGGTCTTTTGATTTTTCTTTGTTAAGGTGTCAAAGCTGTCAAACCGGGACAGATTTTGGGTAAAAGTTTGAGGGTGTCATGTGGTTGTAAAAGTGGTATTTTGACTAGGCTTTCTGGAATAGTTAATTTTTAGGTTATATTAGACTACCACGAAAAGGATTCGCGATAAAAACTTGTAGAAGTATTTATTTAAAATCGAAATTTTTTGGTGTGCGTTCAGATCCGAATTTGAGTAGTTGACAAGTTTGAATTTCTTATGAGTACTTGTGTGTGTTATTGGTCCATGGCCTTCTGGGATTAGCTTCTATGCTTATGAGAGACCATGGTAAATTTTTGGTGTGAGTTGTTGAGCTTTATTTGTCGTGATTTCATGTGAGTGAATGTACTCAAAAATTCTGCATTTTCTGATTTTACGAGTGCAAGGGATTTAGTGAGTATTAAGTTATGGTAGTGGTTAGTATGGTGTCTAGGAGATCCATGGTGGGTCATATGAGTCTTAGACATCAATCATATGTGTATTACATGGGTTGTAGCTTTTAGCTTGACCTTGTGTAACATGGACTTATTTGTGTTGTTTAGATTATGAATTGTTTTTGTGGAAGCTGCGGAGTTTAAGGTGAGTTCATAGTCCTATATTTTTACTTTGTTTTAAACTTGGGATGGGAATGATGCTTGTCTTAAATGATTTGATTTACTGTGATTATGTGTGTGGTGTTAAAGAGCTTGGACTTATAATGTTATTGTATGCATGCTATGTGTGATTATTTGCTTGTGTGGATGTTTATGGGATCCAATTAGGAGGATGTTTATCCTGTTACTCGCGTATGCGACCTAATTAATGTTTAATGTGTTAATGGGATCCAATTAGGAGGATGTTTATCCTGTTGCTCGCGTATGCGACCTAATTGATATTTAATATGTTAATGGGATCCAATTAGGAGGATGCTTATCCTGTTGCTCGCGCATGCGACCTAATTGATGTTTGATATGTTTGATGGGATCCAATTAGGAGGATGCTTATCTTGTTGCTCGCGCATGCGACCTAATTGATGATTATGGGGTCGGAGGACACGAGCCGTCCTAATGGTTGCCTTATGAGTGTTGTTGCCTTTGTGTGTGGATATTGACTTGCAAATGCATGTAGCTATATGATAACTTTAACTATTTGTCCAGCTATATTTTGTAATCAAAGTGAATTTGGTTGCCTTGTGTGTTGAGTCTCAAAACTATGAATCTCACCAACATTATGTTGACGTTTTAAGCATCATTTTCAGGTGAGCTTTCTAAGGATAAGATAGAAGGATGTGGATAGACGAGACCTTAGTTGCATTGGAAGTGGTTTATCATCTATGTTTGGATTTATGTTTTGTTTTGGTTATATTATTTTGGGGTATTGTTACAACACTGTGTTTGTACATTGCTCTATTTATGTGCATGTAGTTGTTCTCTATGTAGACACCAGGTGTTGTGATGATATCCATGAAGTTACACCCGCACGTTTCCGCCGTGGCGGGGTGTGACATCATATGCAGATAGTCAACAACAATGAATTTGGTGTTTTAAAGTTGGAACAAGAATATAACTATCACATATTTTGAAGTGTTTGTACCTAAAATAAGCAGATTCCAACACGCAAACCAGCTTTTCTGTTCTAAAAATAAGCACGGAAGTGAGCAATCCTAACCGGTAACCAACCTCTATATACACGATTTTAGTGTATTAGGGTGCTGGAATTACACTTTAAAACTGATGTATCTCCCTCTAAATACATAGTTCAATTTTACTTCAGGTGATTATCTCCTGTTTGCCCGCATGATTCACAGAAAAAATGAAGTTATTGTGTGACAGTCCCCTCTTGGTCCATCAATCTGGTATGGCCTGCACAACCTGGATCTTATTTTTTGTGTCTTTTTAAAAAGGTTGGGAGAATATCAGCAAATGGAGAACGCGAGATTGGTGAACTTATTGCTAAGGCTATAGAGAAAGTTGGAAAGGAGGGTATGACTCCGAGGCTTATGCCTTTGCCTTCGCCTTCACAAAAAACATCCAATAACGGTAGCCACCCTCAGCTGCCACAGTGAGTTGGGAGGCAGGTGACCACTGCTGAAATGAAGAAGAAAACTGGTAACAGGAATTAGTAAAGGCCTGAAGAGTAACATTCCTTGATTTTATTATATTTTTACATTTATTGAACATAGAGAGCGAGTATCAGCAAACAATAACCTTTATTACTGTTTGGATTGTTTTTATCCGCTTAGTTTGCTGCCAAATAATAACTTTTATGTGGTTATTTTGAGTCCTTTTAGGATGATTCCGGTGCTAGGTCGTAACAGTGGGTCGTGGGTCAAAACTAGCCAAGAAAGATAGTTGCTTTTAATATTTTTTTCAAGTCTATGGGGTGTTTGGGACTGCACATCTCATATTGTTTTTATAAAGTATTCAACTATTTGGACGGGTTGGTTTATAAAAACAAAATCTTAAGTTGTTGTTATATATGCGTCTTTTGGGTCGTTTTACCAATATATCATGATACATCTATTGATCTTATGATTATTCTTTTTCAGGTTGCAATTATTTAAATAATAAGATCTCTGGATCTTATTATATTTAGGAAGGCAATGGATTCACTCATCATAGACAAAACACCATGGCAGCTACAAATAAAGAAAAAGAACCCCATCCATTGGAAATTGATCCTCCTCAGGTATTTTTCTTCATCTCTTTGCGTAGGCACATTGACCAATCACAAAAATGGCCAAGCAAACATGTATCCATTTCATCTGTCTATATATCTTTCATATGTAAAGTAGCCACTCAAAATATAAAGATATGTAATAATATGGAGTTTGCATCCTTGCCATCATCATGAAAATAACATGAGTTTAAATGTTTAGGTTATTTTTATTTTGATATCATGCCTATAACATTTAGAGAATAATTAGGGATGATTTTAATTTTTACAGGATCCAAAATAAGGTGTTTCTTTGTCTTGAATACTTCTCAATCATTAATCAAAGACCAAGTCTAATAAAGAAGAAGAGGAAGAAGAATGAGATGTAACTAAAAGGAGAACGAGATGCAACTAAAAAGAGCATGGTCCCGATTTTTAGTCGTGACCAACTGACCATTAATTTTAGTACATGTAGAACATCTAAACAACCGTTATTAACCTTATAACCATAAGGACCCAATGGACTAAAAAAATGGACGATTCACATTTTTCATGTTACATGTGGATGCAGAGATGCTCATGATCTTAAACGTATGTTGAAGGACAGAGTGAGATAAGTTAACCATGTACTACATTTTATAAAGGTAATCGCTAACATAACAACTTGATTATTTATTTATTTAGTATGAGATTGAGTTTGAAAGATATCATTTAATCATTGTAACTAATTTGTAAGAGGTATGTGTGCCTTTTATTGTCTTTCATAATGGCGTTGAATTGAATGTCAAGTACTAGGAGGAATGTCAAGTACCTATAGCTTATTTTTCCTTACCTTACGTTTTTTGAAGAATTTTCCATTAAGTAATACTTTCCATCGATAATTATAAATCATGCCATCGGGCGGCCTTATAATGCATGCCCCGGGCTTATAAGTCATGACTGCCCATCGAGCAGGCATCCGAACATGGATGAATTAAAATGTAAATATACAAACTCATGGTCATGTCGGGTGAATATATAATAAATAACTATAAAAGATCATTGATATCCGTACATGATCCAATTAAAATGTAAAATTACAAGTCATGCCCGCCCATCGGGTGGGCTTTGAAAACTAGTGTGTGTGTATATATATATATATATATATATATATATATATATATATATATATATATATATATATATATTGAAGCATTCAAATGAGAAGCCTAAAATTTTGTGAGAACGCGAAAAGCAATCCTATCCACTCATTTTATCAATCCTAGCCACTCATTTTATCCTCCTTTAACTTTAATCTAATTGCTAATATTAGTTAATCAACTTTTTGAAAATTTTGAAAAAATTTTAAAAATTTTTCGAAAATTTTCAAAAAAATTTTGAAAAAAAAAATTCGAAAAAATTTTTTTGAAAATTTTTTTTTTCGAATTTTTTTTTTTGAAAAAAAATTTTCGAAAATTTTTTTTACAAAAAAAAAATTTCCGAATTTTTTTTCCGAAAAATTTTTTTCGAAAATTTTTTTTCTGAAATTTTTTTCATCACATGTGAAAAAAAATTTGGAAATTTTTACGAAATTTTTTTTGTCACGTGTGAAAAAAAATTCGTCACATGTGAAAAAAAAATTTCGTCGCATGTGAAAAAAAAATTTCGTCACATGTGAAAAAAAAATTCCGTCACATGTGAAAAAAAAATTCGTTACATGTGAATAAAAAAATTTCGAAAAAAAAAAATTTTGAAAATTTTTCAAAAAAATTTTCGAAAATTTTTTGAAAATTTTTTGTAATTTTTTTGAAAATTTTTTGAAATTTTTCAAAAAAAAAATATTTAGCTAATATTAACCATTAGATCAAAGTTTAAGGAGGATAAAATGAGTGGCTAGGATTAGTTCTCGCGTTCTTATAAAAATTAGATTTCTCACATGAATGGCCCTATATATATATAAAAAAAATAAATTAACAAATTAATAATAATAACAATAACAATAATAATAATAATAATAATAATAATAATAATAATAATAATTTATTGAGTCAATTCTCTGGCGCTACCAAACACTGGAATTTATATTGAATTTCTGTGAGAATTCATTTCTGTGATTTGATTTCTGCACTTCATTTCATTTATCTGAATTTCACCCTACCAAACGTGCCCTAAGAGTGGAAGGTGCAGCATTTCGTTCTCCTTCGCCGTTCCTAGGTGGCAGTTGTCACGGCTCGCCGTTCTTAGCTGCCACACCCCCCCCCTTTGCCGTTCTTCTTCGTTGGGTAGTGTTTCATGGGCACGACGAAGCAAAATTATGTACGGAGTGCAGCTTTTCTGATTTTTAAAACGTTACACAACGTTTTTATTTTAACGTTACTTTTTTTTAACATAACTTATTTTACACTGTAAATACCAAACCTATTTTACACATTTCTATCAATTACACAACTTATTATATTCAAACACTTACACTTAAAAGCAAGAAACATGAGCGAATCATCATATATAAGTGTTAGCGACTTTGAAGAAATAATGGAGTTAGAGTTGATTATTCAAGAATTTGAGAACGAGCAATTGTTGCAAAACCAAGAAGCCGGTCCTTCACAACGCTGTAGATACATCCGCCGTGAACGTGAAGTTGCTGAAGCATGTCTAATGGCCGACTATTTTGGTGACAAACCAAAATATACGGAAGAAAATTTTCGACGTCGTTACCGTATGAGCCGTAAACTATTTTTAGAAATAGTCCAAAGTATTGAAACCTATATTTAAACTAATCATCCTCTTTCTGTGCATTTTGATTTCTTTAGAGTCCGACCTAATGCTGCGCGTGTAATGAGTTTTAGTGTGATTATGAAATGCACATGTGCCCTATGCCAATTGGCTTACGGGATATCACCTGATGCATTAGATGAGTATTTACAAATATGTGAACACTGTGCACGCGATTGTCTAGATTTTTTTTACTATGAGCATAATCCAGTTGTATGGGAGTGAGTTTTTAAGAAAACCAAACGAGGATGACATTCACAAGTTATACCACGCACATAACGCGGTTCATAGGATACCGGAAATGTTGGGAAGCATCGATTGTATGCACTGGGAATGGAGGAATTGTTCGAAAGAATGGCAAGGGCAATTTCACAGATGTGATAAAAACTACCCAACTATAATGCTTGAAGTTGTTCTGTCGTATGATTTCTGGATTTGGCATGCATTTTTTGGCGTGGCAGGTGCGAATAACGATCTTACCATTTTATATAATTCTCTGTTATTCAATGATCTGATTGATGATATTGGCCATCAAGATCCGTTTGAAGTATATGGAAGAAAATTTAAGCATGGGTATTATCTAGCTGATGGAATTAACCCACAATGGGCAGCATTTTTCAAATCCTTTACTGTTGCAAGCAACCCAAGAAACGCCGCATGGAAAGCGAGACAAGAAAGTGCTCGAAAAGATATCGAAAGAGCTTTTGGTGTCCTCCAAAGACGTTGTCATATTATTGCCCAATCGGCGCGCCAATTTACTGTGGGTAAGTTACGGCGAATCATGTACTCGTGCATTATAATGCATAACATGATTTTGAAAAATAAAAAATTTGCGATATCCGAAGCAGCCGAAATGTATATTCCTCCGACACCAAATATGCAACAGTCATGGGTTGAACGTTGTGCAATGTAAAGAAGAAAAACCAAAGAACTACATGATAAACGCACACACGCAAGGCTTAAACGGTGTCTCATCGAGCATGTTTGGCAACAACAACAATGGGAAGAAATTCAACAGAATAGGAATAATCAGGTTCGTTATAAGTTGATGTGTTGTAGTTCGTATCGTATTTTTTTTAGTTCATATCGTATGTTTTTTTAAGTATCGTATGTTTTGTTTTTTTTTTCCTAGTTCGTATCGCATGCTTTTTATTTGGATGAAATAAAATTAGTATTGTTGATGCATAATCTGGCACGGACTGGATTCGACGACTCTCCTTGGCCCGTTAGTCGTCTTCTCAAGCCCTAGGTAGACCTGTCAACAAAGAGAACCTGTTAGGAGTGGACCCGAGGCCGTAGCCCTGGGATCCACCTCCGACGGTCAAGTTAGTATAGATGCACGGTAGCATATAATAGTTAGGTTTAGGGTAACCTGTTTGGTCGTGTTGTAAAGGGAACCCCAACCCTATATTTATAAGGCATGGATTAGGGTTTAGGCGTAGAATGGGCCGCTGTCTGCCGGGCCTGGCCCATGTAGGGTCCAGTCCGGACCATACGTCCACAAGCCCCCTAAGTTTAGTATGACATAGTGCGTGGCTATGTTATGCTAGACTTAAGTTCTGTTCATGGCCGCGTAGGCCCAATCAACCAAGATGGCATGGCCCATGTGTGCGCAACTTGTGTGCACATAGGACGGATCATACTGCGCAGCCCACATGCGACAGTGCGCACTGGGATTGCGATTGTGATTCTCACAATGGTAAAGGTGGATTCCGCATGCTGTATCCTGGATAAGGGCGTACCTTTTGTACCAGTAGCGATGCAACATGGCGCAACAGAAGACGTGCTTCTGTGGCATAAGTGCGCGCTGTGCGCAGTGCGCAACAAAGGTGCGCGTTGTGCGCGCTGTGTGCGAACATTACATTCGTCTTTACAACCGACAAAGGACGTCTCCCCTGCAGCAAGATGGTGTGAATATTTAAATCCGTCTTTGTACCGGGCTTGCAATACCTCTTACGTACGATCTGCTTCCAAATATACCTACGTGACTTGTACGGAAACAGTGGTATCTTGTTGATACCCTGGTAACACCCCAAGTTGGATGGTGCTACTCTTGTAGGAGCATTTAACTTAGTTATTCAAATCCTGAAAAACACTTAATGCAAATATTAAAAGTATATGCCGCGAATCGCAACATATAAAATCTAATGAAGTAAAAGATTAGCGCGTAGCAAAAGTATAGCACATAGCATATATAATTAATATATAAAAGAAGTAGCACGTAGCTAATTTACGAACACAGTGCGCTCATGGCGATTGATTGATTGTTTTCTTTTTTATTATAATATAAACAATGGCACGGATGGATGTACTGTGACCGCGACTAAGAGTTTCAAGTGCACGCACAGACGCAGATGGATGTATCGTGACCGCATAGACTCTAACGTTTTGTGAATAATCGCAGATGACCACGGCTTTCGTCCAGTGCGCTCATGGCGATTGACTAGCATCGTGGTGACTGTACGTGACAGTGCGCTCATGGCGCCAATCTGCGAAGATTTCCGAACGCATGGCCTAACGCGGGTAGATTTATCGTGACTGCGTTGTTCGAACACGAAAACTAGCGCGGACAGGCATACCAACCGAAAAAACATTATATGCGCGAATCAATTCGCAGCTAAAAGATAAAGTAGGTCCGATCGTGCGGACTTAGTTCGGTTATAAGTAAAAAGATTTACATAAAATCTTTTGAATATTTAAAAGATAAACCGCCTTATTAATAAAAATCAGTACGGGGTGAATTAATTGCTCATTCAATATTAAAAATATAAAGACCACCGACTGCTAATTGAATTTAGTCAACAGACCTCTCAGTACGAGGTTAAGATGAATACCTCATCTTAATTGAATTATAAATAAATAATTAGTAAAGGTTGAAATCGAATGTACCATGTGCTCTTGATATACCGAAACCTTTTTCTTTTACCGAATCCTTTTGTGCCAATAGGTTTCGGTGATGTGAGAGCACGAAACTTGTCGTAGTCATGTCCCACGGATGGCGCCAACTTGTTGATGCATAATCTGGCGCGGACTGGATTCGACGACTCTCCTTGGCCCGTTAGTCGTCTTCTCAAGCCCTAGGTAGACCTGTCAACAAAGAGAACCCGTTAGGAGTGGACCCGAGGCCGTAGCCCCGGGATCCACCTCCGACGGTCAAGTTAGTATAGATGCGCGGTAGCATATAATAGTTAGGTTTAGGGTAACCTGTTTGGTCGTGTTGTAAAGGGAACCCCAGCCCTATATTTATAAGGCATGGATTAGGGTTTAGGCGTAGAGTGGGCCGCTGTCTGCCGGGTCTGGCCCATGTAGGGTCTAGTCCGGACCATACGTCCACAAGTATGTTGTATTATTTTTTATAATTAGTGAAATGAATTTATTTTATTTAATGAAATGAATAAAAAAAATAAAGTTGTAAGTCATGGGGCCCAAATAAGTATTTGAGGTTCGTTGTTTGGTAAGAAAAGATTAGTTGTGAAGAGGTATTGGAGTGATGTGACACCCGTGAGCCCGGAATGAAAAGATTTTCTCTCCATCTACACCTTTACACTCTAAGCTAGCAAATACTAGTAAATAGCAATCACATGTACAACTTTAAGCATGCAAATAAACAGCTATCACATGTACAATTTTAAGCATGCAAATAAACAGCAATCACATATTCACATGTAGCCACCATCTCATTCTTTCACCCACATATTCACATGTACAACCACAAACACATGCTATAGAAAAGGCATGTGTTGACCGCAAACCCCCCAACCGTCCCTAAATGGGAGGGTGTATTTTTTTTTTTTTAGTTTGTAATGTTTTTGTGTTGTGTATACTTAATTAATAATTGCTTATATGACGTTATAAAAAAATATGACGTTATAAAAAAAGATGACGTTGACTCATTTGCATTTATAACTTACTACATGATCAGTCTTTACACCTAAACTTATATTATTTAAAAACAACAACTATTATTATAAAATTAAACGACAACGTTAACATATTATTTAAAAACAACAATATCTACGACATATGAAGATTATTCATTTCGGTTAAAAGATCATGGAGCCTTGCACCCGACTGACAAGCGTGATCCTTAGGATTCCTTGCCAATTCTAACTCCATCTCCAGCATCTTTATTCTTGTCTTCAACAACTTGTTCTCATTATCTTTAGCAACGCAGTTTGAGCACTGCGTTGAAGAAGAGGCTGTTGAAGAAGAGGCTTGATTAAAGTACACTTCTTCAAATTCATCTTTCCACCTGAAGTATCGACACCCATAGTCTTTTGTACCTGGCTGTTACATGTTAAGAAAATAATAAGAAATGTATTTTTAACAAACAAATTATTTACATAATTAAGCAAACGTATGATTATTTACCACTGAAAGAGGACATGCATAAAACTGTCGCCCACGACTACCTTCTTGCCAGGATGTCCGTTCTATAATAAATCCTCTATCACATCGACACCAGAAAGGATTTCTTCGGCCCACCTGACAAAAGAATTTGCATAATCAATCAATAATGTTATTTACTAATTTAAATAAATATTTAATCATTTACTATATAATACAAACAGTTATTTACAACATAAATCAATAATTATTTACAATGTTTTGTCGGTATAATTATTTACAACATAAATCAATAATTATTTACAATGTTTTGTCGGTATAATTATTTACAAAATAAATCAATAATCATTTACAATGTTTTGTCTGTATAATATTTACTTTATTAGTCGATATTGATATAAAGTTATCCATTCGGCTGCAACTGGCTCTCGGAAAAACCTCCATTGTTGGTGGTTACGCAGAAGTGGAAAATTTGGGTCTAGCGTCGGTAAAATGTAGTGAGCATAGTCTCTCTCCCCCACACGGGCAATCACAAGGGGGTCGATTCCTTGTGATAAGTTTGGCCCGGAAAAAAGCAGAAAACATGTGTTCCAACCACGCTCAGATATAAATACAACCGGTAGTGAATCATTGAAGCGATAACCAGCCCGGTCATTGCCATCACCATCCAGCGACCGTAAGGTGCACCTCCATTGAACCAGTTCAGTCTATTGTATACCAAAGAAAGTCAAAGTCTTGTTGCTGTCACATACTTATGTAAGTTTGCCTATGATAATCTAACTCTTGCAATAACATATGTCTTACTTCGGCCCACCTATTTTCGTTTTGAAAAATACTGTGAGCAACGCACCGAAACCCGTAATTCCCATCACCCAGCACATTATGTATACTTATTACATATGGACGGTAAATCTGTGGAATAGCCTCAATAAAACCATTGCTCACATTATCTCCAACATATAATCTGTGGCGTAGACTATCACCCGTGTAAGAACTATGTCTTGGAGGGTCTTGCCGCAAGTTCAGGACTTTTGTAGATCTTGAATTTGTACTTCTTCGGTAATCTACGATTGGTACTTCATTCAAGTCCGGAACTTTTGTAGCCTTGGACCTTTTGTCCTTTGCGCTCGGACGTCCACGGGTATTTTCCTGAACAACAGGTTGACGTGTGTCAACAGATTCAGGTTGGTATATCCCTCTTAACTTGTGCAACATATTCTTCTTGACAAAGGACGTCGCTTTGCCAAAAACACTCTTGAATTGTCGCACGCCATTTTCATACTCTCTTGTATCATCATCATCACCATCATCATCATCATCATCATCATCATCAAGCACAAGAGTACTGACAACAGGCCACGGTACAGACAGGGTTCTCCAAAATATATCAAGGCTATCCAATGGAATGGGAGATACGTGAGAATCGCACCAGGCTTTACCTCTCGAGGGATCTCGAGAAGCCTACAACCCCCATCAGGCAGTGTACCTGATCGTTGTAGTATAGTATAGTGACAAGTACCGGGGGATTGATCGTTCAACTCAGGAATAGTGTCGTTAGGATTGAAATTAATCTAACTAGGTCTAAAAGTGAAGGATGATTCTTTTTGTGTTTTTATATTTTATGAAAACTAGGTAAAAATCTCGGGTATTGGAAGGAGTGGCGGAATTAGTTGCTAATCAACTAACCAAAAAGCTACTAATTAAACTAATGTGCAAGAAAAATAAACTAAGGCTCTACAAGGGATGTGAACCATGTCTACCTATGATATGTTACTCCTTGCTAGCTATCTAATTCCACCTATTGAATTGTCACACCTTGTTTTAATTGACGGGTTGTATTCCTTAATACTAGTCATGGGGCCGTGTACAATATTCCCTAACTCTATAGGATCCTACTTCACTCCTATGTCGAGCCGTTAGAAGCTCCTAACATGGGATCATTAGAATTCTCCTACGCATTAAATACAACCAAAAATCGTAGTACACCTCCGATCATGTTTCTTAAGACGTTCAAGCAAGTTACCAATGGAAGTCTGCCAGTTTTCTTAAGCCTAACATCGAATACAATCAACCAAACAAGAGACAATAGGAATCAAGAATTATAAACTAAACCAATTAGACCTATCGAAGTGTCACACCCTAATTGATGAAGATAGACACAAACATCAACAAGGAATCAATAAGATCTAATTAATTATATACAAGTTTCACACGATCATAAGTAGACACAAGGTGAATTAGCAAAACATAATCAAAGAAGGACAAGCAACAATAATAATGAAAGACATAATCATGATAGAATCAACAAACCATTACAAGATGTTTATGGAGTGATTGAAACCCTCTAAGTTGCTGGAAAAACACCTACCTAAACCCAGGAATCGACCTTAGGGTTTAGGGCTTACAAAAAGTGAAGTTATAATGTTATATTTATAGGCAATGTTTCTGTCGGCAAGGTTTGACGGCGTCAGCCCGTAAAGAGTGACGGCGTCACGACCAACTTTTTTTCACCAAATTGTAGATCTCTTCGTCCTCGTTGCGTGGGCTTTTGAATCACCTAAATCCGAGTTCGTATACAAAAGTTATGACCAAAACAATATCAGCTACTCCGCGCGCAAGTTTTGATTGTCTTGATCAACATGTGACGGTTTCTTCTTGTGTAAGCCTTCTTCCTGACGTCGTCACTTTAAATCATCTAACATCGTCAGGTTAAGTCCTGACGTCGTCATGTATAAACGTGTTCTGGGCCGTCACATGTGACTTGCTCTTGACGGCCTTGGTGACGCCGTCATGTACAAATGCCTTGAAATCTTTCTGGCCCGTCATGTACAACTTGAATTATCCACCTCTTTATCAATGAGTGACGGCGTCACCTTGTAGAGCTTGACGCCGTCATGTACTGTTTCCAGCATAGATTCTTGATTTTCTCGTTTTCTTCATTCTTGAGCATAAAAACGTCTAAAAAGCTCCAAAATGCTTCTTTTTATAAAATTCTTCTCAAAAGTACCTAAAATGACAAAAGGAACGATTTAGGGCAATATTTGATCAAATAATCACGATTTAGGGCTTAAATGACCTCCTAAAAGCAGTAAACTTTTCGTCTCATCAATGGGCACACCTGCATTCATTAAAAGTGACTTATGTAAAACCATTTCGTGAAAGCATTCCGTGAAAGCATTCATTAAAATTGACTTTAATATACATACCATTAATTTGATAGTAAGTCATTTGACAAAAGCACGGTAGTCCATAAATTGATCGCAACTAATGGCTACAATCTTCTGCGGCGATCTTCGTTTGAAGGAGTTCTTTGTGCATGAGTATAAAAGCATATTTGGAAATGTTATACCACAACTCTGCGAATATTGACAAGTTTTTTCGGTTTTTTGGTTAGTACGAACCGGACCGGACCGACCGGACCGAAGACCGAATTTGCCAAAAAGCCTAAACCGAGGACCGTACCAAATGTGGTCGGTTCGGTCCGGTCCGGTCGGTTTTGTTGGTCGGTCCGGTCCGTTTGCTCACCCCTACTTACATGGACGGAACTTAGAAGGGACCGAGGGGGCCCTAAAATTTTTGACCTTATGTATATTTTATACCTTTTTATATATGATTTTAGTCATTTTTAGTACAAAAATTTCAGCGTATTATATATTAGCCCCTATAAAATAAATATTTTTCAAGTTGGTCTTCCACCAACAATGTTCAAGTTCCGTCCCTGATCACTTATGTGAGTGCCGACGGATGCATGCTTAAAACCCACCCATCTCATAAGAAGCATGCTTAAAACCCACCCATCTCATAAGAAACATTACTCGCACTGAGATATGAATCTATTCCTTCAACGCTACAATCAAAACCCCATAACAAGCAAACAGTGTTTATTTTGTCTTGTTTTGCGTTTTAGTTTACTTTTTTTTTTTTTTTTGAACAAAGCGTTTTAGTTTACTAGCTAGTAAAAACTTTTACTATTATTTTTGTCTTTGAGTGTACGTTGCCTATATCTTCCCAGGTGGGATGTATTTCCACACCTTTTTTTTTGAACGGTTACTTTCTTTAAGGGAAAACCATGTCCATTTGAAATCCGATGGGAGGAAAACCTTCAACTTAAGCTGCCCGAAGACACGACACTTAAATTGAAGTAAACTCTGCCTTCTCCAGATTCGAACCCTGGTGGGTTGAAACCTTCATTGAAGGACTTTGAAATCGTACCGACACTTAAATTGATGTATTTCCACACCTAAACGTCATGGTCTCATGATATGAAATGGGCTAGTGTCTTTATCACTTAATTTGCTACTTGTTTTCTTGTTGATTGTTGATAAATTCAAAGCCTCATTTAAGTTAGACGACTTTGTGTTTAGCTATTATTGTACACACTACACATTATTGATGTGTAAAATGATCGTACGATACCATTAGAGTGTAATTACTTAAAATGATTGTAAACTATAAATATCGGCTACGGGTATGTAATTTTATAAGTTTTTTTATAATGGCTATAGTTGGCTACACACGGTCACACACATTAGAGCTACAATTGGCCATTAACTAAGTTAAAGCTAATTATCTTGGTGGTAGTTTGGTGAAGTACAAAATAGAATTTGTTAAGAACACACATAGCGTCAAAACTATTTTCCTCTTTTAAAACCCATTTAAGAAAACATTTAATGGATATTTTGCAATCAGAGTGAAAATGACTTATAATATAATACTATATATATTTGTCTGTATCAAGTTTGGCCAAAACCAAACCATTGAATTTTGGGAAAATATTCCGAAGGCATTATCGTGTATAGTACTAATAATGTCCATAAGTGGCAAGTTGTTGAAGACTGGTTATCATTGGACAACAACATTTTTCACGCCAAGTCTTATAAATACTAATTGTTTTAATAACACTCAGAGCTTAATGATCGAGGCTATGACTCACTTCAAAAATTAGAATATTCTTATATGCTCCACAAACTCGTCATGCATATATATAGAAGGCTATCAAATCAATATTTCTTTGATCGGAATCATCATACACACCGGATATTTATTATGAAATTTATCGTCTATGTATGTCTTAGACGATGTGTATAGATCATTAAACCATGGTTCACACTTCAAACCACGACATAAGGTTCTTTGAAACCAATGCGTATAAAGAAGATTGTGTAGAATGAATGAATATCATGTAACTTTCAACCAAAAAGTCATCAAATGTAGAGTCATTTAGCAGAAGTGTTTGGACTTTAAGCTTTGTAAATGGCCTTTATAGAAGATCTTGTGCACCAAAATTTGTATTATCCGGACAACGAGATAATGGTAAAATTTGTGAATTATACCTATAAATATAAATTTTGGTTAAAGGGTTGTGTTGATTTAGGGACCATTGTGTAGATTAAATAAATATCATGTAACTACGACAAATCATTTTTTACAATATTAATGATGGTCAACGTACACTAGAACTTTTTCTTGTTCAATAGTAGAGGATTTTGTTGTTGGTAATATCACCTTTCTTAGTCACTTGCTAATTTTGACAAGCTTTCTGTGAAATATACTTGCTCCTCAAGAAGAGCGGAGCGTTCATTTCAACAAGAGTCTGTACCACTTGAAATATCTACAACCCAATCAACCACTTCTGTTGTATCAGTTGATGCAGAAACTGAAAAACATTCTATTGCAAGGGAAGACGTTCAACTATGATTGATGAACTGTGCGAACAATTTTGTCACTTTTACCAACATCAACGATCAACTACCCAATGATGTGGTGGTTGATAATTAGTATATTCATAAACGCTATTGCAAAAATATTTGTTGTTGTTTATTAAGTTTTACAATTTTCTCGATTTATTATTTCTATCATGATTATATATATTTCTATTATTTTAAGTAAAGAAATTGACAAAACTATTAGCTGGGTATATGGATAAATTCAGATGTATTTTCACTAAAATTACATATTTCTTACCCATGTTTCATCATGAAAGGATGATGGTGTACCCAGGTTACTAATACCAAGTCATATGAATGAAAAGCCTTTGAGCTTTGATAATCGGATCATATTCAATTTGCTATTTCTGAACATGATTAACTATAATTGTATTATTGTCTTTGTGTTATGTGATGATTGTTGTTTGTCCTCAGTCCTCATTACACGGGAATAGTCGGTTACCACTAAACATTGGTATCAGCATGATATATTCTTAGAAATTTGTGTGAACAGGTTTTTAAAATGGGTGGACTTGGTAAAATGAGTGGGTTGTGGAATTTTTTTTGTAAGTACGGGTAATTTAATAGTACAAGTTGAACATAACGAACATGAAATAGTGAAATACTCAAGCGTTTGACATTTACCGGATACCTTTGCTCATCAAGACAATCTACCAGTTGGAGAATACGACACATGCACATTATTATTTTAATAGTTACAAAATGAATTATTTATCTTATCATTAACTTAGTAGTAGTTATTATTCCTTTAAAAAAAATGGAACCTGTTTATATTTGTTGTTGTTTCCGTCAGATAAACATTTACCGCTGAAGATCGTTAGGAAACAATTTCCCGTGTCAGTCTCATTTGCCATGACGATAAACAAGAGCCAAGGGCAACCCCTTTCAGAAGTTGGTGTGTACCTCCCACGTCCTTCTTTCACACATGGGCAATTATAAGTAGCTCTTTCACGTGTCAAAAGCAAAAAAAGTTTGAAATTTGTTATTTCGGATGCGGCAGGTCATCTATCAAACATTACTACAAATGTAGTATACAAAGAGGTTCTTCAAGGTCTATGACAAAGTTTCAAGAGGTATGTACTAATACACATATGATATGTTTTATACAATTTTTTTATATGTATTATAAGTCACAAACATCTTTTACTTACACTTTTTTTTTCTAACTTATTAGGTGCTCACAATATGTTCATTAGGTTATCACTCAATTATCGTTGACTACATATTTTTGTTTTTCAAGACCATCAAGATTCGAGCCCGCGTGCATGGACATTTATTAGATCATCATGATCATACGCCACTATGCATGACGTTTATTACATTATTATTTACAAGCATTGTACTCTATACTATCATTAACTTATTACTTACTATTTCTTTCAGATACATTATTCAAGTTGTTTTTTTTTTTTTTTTTTTTTTTTTTTTTTACATAATCTCTTCTAAAAACCCGTGGATTCGAATATGTTAATTGGGTTGCTGATTACATATTCTTTCTTCTCAAGACCATCAAGATTCAAGCATAAGTCCATGGATGTTTATTAGAAGAACAAAATCATATTGCACAATCCATGACTTTTATTATATTAATATTCGCAACCATTGTACTGTTTCATACCATCGACTTATTAGTTACTATTCTTTTCTTACAATTGACTTTTTACTAATTGTTTGGACACGCTTCATTTTTTCTTTTGCATAATCACTTTTAAATCCCCGTGGATGCCACGTGTCTATAAGCTAGTATTCTTATATGCTCCACAAACTCGATCATGCATATATATAGAAGGCTATCAAATCTAGGGGTGAGCAAAACCGCCCGAGTCATGACAACCGACCCAATCCCAACATAAATCGATAGTCCAAAAATTGAATAATAGCTTCTCGGGTCGAGAGTCGGGATGGATTTTTAGCATTTTCGGGATTTGGGACGGACAAAAAACGGATAAAATACAAGTAAAAACCGACTACTTTCGGGACGGGACGGGACGGGGCAAAAAACCGACTACTTTCGGGTCAGTATTCGGTTTACGATTTAGGTGACTTTCGGGATCAGGATTAGTCTGGACGGGACGGGTCGGGTCGGGATCCGGCCCGACGCTCAGCACTAATCAAATCAATATTTCTTTGATCGAATCATCATATACACCGGATATTTATTATGAAATTTATCGTCTATGTATGTCTTAGACGATGTGTTTAGATCATTAAACCATGGTTCACACTTCAAATCATCCTTGTGAGTTGTGCAAAAGAAATGTATACAAGTCGCAATAGTAAAAAGTCACCTCTGATCTCCAACATGTAAACTAATGTTCTTTGATTTAATTGTATTAGGGGGTGGCAACCTAGTCGGTATGGGGCTCGGCACAAGTAGGCATGGATCGGCAAAACAAAACCACAAGGTCGGCATGGGCTAATCGGCATAGCCATCGGTATACATTACCGATTCGGGGAAGAAAGAAAGCATTAAATTTTTGGACCGTTGCAAATTAATAGGGAAGAAAGAAAGCATTAATAATGTTTAGGCATCGATCGGCATAACATTGTCACTAAACATATGTAATTAGGCATCCAAAGGCATGAAATGAGTTGGTTGAAGATGATTGGTTAATTACATTAATTTTTTAGGTATCCTTAGGCATGGTTGCCACCCCCCTTAGCAATTGGATTGTTATGCAACCAATCTAGCATGTTGCTAACTTACGAGATATTAAGGAGCCCGGTACGTAGGTGGGTTTAGGATTAGGATTAAGATTAGGATTAAAGTTAAAGATTTGGATTTAAATTGGGATTTAAATTTGGGATAAGATTTAATAATTACTAGTTATAATGCTCGCGCACGCGCGAGTTTTTTTAAATTTTTGAATCATACATTTTTATTTATTAAAAAACAAATAATTTAATCTTTGTTTTGTTTGATTTATGATGTTTAATTATACTCCCTTCGTCCCAAAATATAAGTCCATTTTGACATTTTCAAAGTCTTTCTATTCCAACTTTGACTTTAATTATTTTTTGTCGTGTTATATAATATTTGAGGCAAAATATATAAATGGACTTGTGTTTTAAATGCATTTGCATTGTTATATTTTTCATCAATTATTATATAACATGAAAAAAAATAATTAAGGTCAAAGTTGAAATGAATAGATTTTGAAAAATCAGAAATGAACTTATATTTTGGGACAGATGTAGTAGTTTTTTATTATTAAAGATAATTATTTAAAAATTTTAATCATATTATTAATTGTATCTTATCTATATTTTTTGTATTTATCTTCTACTTGTGTTATGAATAAATATAAAATGTTACCTAATAAGAAAATAATCTTTTTTTTTTAAATATAATTATTACTAAATAAGGTATGAATTGACTTTTTTTTAATGAAAAAATCTTAATAGAGATTTTGTTTTATGATATAAAAGATGTAAGAGAAAATGTTATATTTAATTAAAGTTATTATTTTAAATCGATAAAAAATGCATTTAAGAAGAGAGATAGAGACACAACAAATCCTGGGCCCACAAATTTTCTAAATCTAGCTTTTTCCTTGCTTTACCACAGACCCAATTTTTCGGATTAGACACCAAATCCTAATGATGAGTATTTCAAACAAACAACACTTAAACTTACAAATTTCAAAAGTGGCAACTCAATAAATTAAATACCAACAAAAAGTTCAAAGAACATGCAATCACAATTAAAATTTCTTGTTGTATTCAATAAATCAAATTAATGTGTCACCTCGTTAATAACCCAGAATAGCACTTGTGTTATTTGTCACCCTCTATATTTGCATATATATCCTTCTGAAAATGCATAATTGCATATATATCTAAAGTATGCATAAAAACTATTGTACTATGTGCATCAAAAAATTATAGTATTATACAAATGATATATATACAATTATTCATTTTCGGAAAAATATATATGCAATTTTTTTTTTTTTTTTTACTTTGAAGCCACTTGGATTATATTAGAAGAAAGCCAAGCATTCAAAGGTTAAATAATAAACAAATGGATAATAAATATGTTGAGAAATGGTAAAGAAGGATAATAGCATGGAAAGTTTTAAGCTTTATAAATCAAACTAGTTATAATATCTGTGCACGCACAAGGTTTTTAAAATTTCATTTTGATTATGTATTATTATCGATTAATAAATGAACCACTTAAC
Organism: Artemisia argyi; assembly: GCA_030686995.1. Classification (NCBI taxonomy): domain Eukaryota; kingdom Viridiplantae; phylum Streptophyta; class Magnoliopsida; order Asterales; family Asteraceae; genus Artemisia; species Artemisia argyi. The sequence continues at coordinate 168,984,826 of CM060706.1, read as the reverse complement.
ATGTTTCAAATGATTTTATTTTATGGACTAAAAATAAAAAATCACATGTATATATGTTATAATCTACCTATTATTTTAGGAGAATTCTTTTGGATTAAAAATTATATTGTATTATTAGAAAAATCACATGATGATACTTGACTTATATGAGATGTTAGTGATATATGCTTTTAGTTTTGCAAACCCTATCAATTTATGATGTGTTTTGTAATTATGGTATTTCTTTTACTTATATTTTCGTTAAAATATGTAGCATATTTAGATAGCTTTGAAGATTGATTCATTTCCTTGATTATGAATAACCATCATACCATGTTTACTAATGTACCTTTTTGTTTAGAAAATTGTATAAGTTTGTGAATTTACTTCTCATGTTTGATCATACAATTACCAAATTAACATAGATGCTTACACTATAGCTTTTTATTACATAAAGAGAAATGAAAAAAGATGTAATGGTAGAACTCAAATTTAATCTTACGTTTATGTATAATGTATAATAATTTGATAAAACATCACGTCAATGAATAAAGTTAGGTTACCACCTACGTTTTTTTTAAGGAGGTGATTATTATCAAATAAGGATTGTGATGCGTGCATTTTTCTTTTTATATAATTTAAGGAAAACACCTTCTATATTAAACAATGACTATCTAACCTATGTGTTTTTTTTTTTTTTTAATAATTAGCTTTGTATAACATTTTTAACTGGCAGACATGTTGAGGTTGAGGTTGATTTTGTTGTTTAACTTTAACTATTGATATCATGTTGTACAAAATGTGTGAATTTAGTAGCACATAATAAGCGTTGATGAAGTTAAAATATGCTCCGTAAAGTTTTTAAAATATTTTTATAGATAACCATATACAAATTTTAAATAACAATTTCATGAGTCGTTGTTATAAGTAGAATCACGTATATTTATTTTCATATCACAGTATCGTGCTTACCATTTGATATTTATATTCCCATGTTACTAATAATTTAGCCGTATTTCAAACTCGTGTACGCATAAATTAAACTTTTAAATAGTAACATGAGTCGTTATTTAAAAAAATATTCTAATAGATGAAAGTTTAAAAATAACATTAGTTTAAAAAAATATTTAACGTATATTAAAACTAATTCGCATATTTATCAAATTTTGTAATTTTAATGGATGAAATCCTAAAACTTGATACTAATACTCATGTAATTTTAAACAAAGTTAATACTATAAAATATAGTGGGTATAAAGTGTAAAGGGTTATTTGTGGTTTTTCTAAAGTCGTTAAAAAACATGAAAACTTGTAATTTTACACTTTACTCTATATAAATTATTTAAAATTCAATCACTAAAGTTTTAATAATTACTTCCTCTTTTTTTAAGTTTTTGTTTTCATAAATTTGACACCTATATTTTTATGCATTTTTTTCTTAACCAAATTTCTCCACCAAATTTATTAAGTTTGACCAAATTCAATTTAATTTTAACTTTTTATTAATCAATCACGTTGCTCGATTTCGGCTACATGGCAAAATCGAACTCTGCTATTGGTCCAATTATTTTTCAATGAGAAGGGATTTGCAAAAACTCTCCAAAATAATGTAATTCTTTTATTATATAAAAGATACGTATGTGTTTAAATTTATCAGTTATCCTCTGAATTATTGAAGAGAAACATTGTACTTAAAAAAGAATCTAAAACTAAATTTAATAAGTATATGTTGTACTTGAGGTGCATCAATTACTATCATATGAGTATTGATTGGCACACTCTGATTTTTGATCGGAACACTCCAATGTACAATCTTTATAAGCAGTCTATGATAAATGTACAACTGGTCAAAGCACAGTTTGGAGTGTGCAAATCAAAATGAAGAGTGTGCAAATCATTAGCCCTATCATATTATGTTTCTTTTGCATCTTTTCTCATTCTTCACATTTAGTTGACGCATGTGTTATCGCAATATTTTTGGTAAAATTTTTGTGAACACAACGTTTCTCATAGTTGAATCATGACATAACCAATTTAATGAACGTACTGAATGTATTGTTAAGAAATGAATCCAAAAGAGTACCTAAAATAAAAATACTCTCATACGATATATAAAAAAAAATGAAAAACAGACATCTTTTCTTGGATGCAAGAAATGCATTTAATGACCATCGTGGGTCACAAAGAAAAAATAAATTAATTTTCTGTATGGTTCTTAATTTATCAAGACGAGACAGCATGGCCCGTGCGATGCACGGGCTTTGTTCGCCATGATAAAATCATACTTATTTTCGGGTAAAAAGTGTCCGGGTTATCTTGACACGTTGATTTCTTTTTGTATATACTCATAATCTTCACGTAGATTGGTTTTTGCAGATTTTGTTGTAATATTTTTATTAGGCAATAGGTCGTAGGTAAATGTTTGTTGCGTAAATATGATGTTATTTATTGAACTCTTGCTTATGTCTCACTTAAAGTGCGTCACTAATTTTAATAATGCTTGACGGTCAGGGTTTTAGAGGTACGGATTTTTTTTTTTTTTTTTTTTTTTTTTTTTGAATAAGTTAGTAATTATCACGTTCTTGACATTTTTTTTTTCTGATAAGATTCAAAGACACCGGTCTTTTGCGTCTTTCATTTACGGCCCTTCTTACTTTTGTCCCATTAGAATAAAATATTTTTACCATTTGAAGAATCAAAGACACCAGCTTTTTTGCGTCTTTCATTTGCCCCCTTCTTACTTCTATCTCATTTTATAGTGTTTTTTCTATATTAAACTAAGTTTGTCTTTCGTTTGACTTGGGTGAAATGTGTTTTTTCTATATCTAATAGTTTAAATGGATTTTTGTAAGATGAAACGTGTAAAAACTGGCTCAAAACAAACACGATATCAATTAACTTAGTGACTTATTTTGTATTTTTATTATTGCATTTAATTACTTGGTAACTTCATATGAGTCACGATTAGTATTTTTTAACGCTTACAAAGGTAGCCATGATGTATCATAACTACAGTATTATTTTATAGAACATAAAATTAATCAAACGTGATATAACCTTGAAGCCCAAAAATTGGATAACCCAATCATAAACCAAATGTAACCGGTCCAATAATCTCAAATGATACAATACCATTTGACCTAAACACACCATATTTGTGTTAGCCTAAACAATACACATACATTTTAGCCCATCAAATCGGATTATAAGTTTATAACAATAAGCCCGGTAAAAGCCCAGTTCCATGAATCCGATCCAAACTTGCAAGTGATATACCCGGTTTTAAAGTGATAAAACCTAATCACTTTTCACAGTTTGATCCTAACCCTACACACTCTCATGTTTTACTCCGCCCCCTATCTTCACCCTCGTGAAAAACGCAGCAAACAATCTTTTCTCTCTTTCTTAATTTGATGAACCACATCCACAACTCCTAAATATACTTGAATCACACAGACCATCAATGATTTCTTCCTCAATCGACCTAGGACACAACCTTAGACCATTTCTTTAGTTATTGTTCAATCCGAATCAAGAACACACTTTTAATGGCTTCAAGATCCTTTGGAGGGTCTCGGGTAGGTTCTACATGTATTATTGTTTTTTTGTGTTTTGACAACCGAATTGAAAGTAAGGATGAAATTGGCTGTTTTGTTCGAGCTTTTCATATGTTTACATGATTGTTGTCAAAAGGTTATAGTTTAAAGAAAAACTAAATCACTTTTCTCGATGATCTAAAACTCAAAGTAATTCTTGGGTTCTTTTGGTCAACGATTGTGGGTTCTATAAAATTATTTTGTGTTAACTATTAGGTGTGCGTGACTTGCTTGATTCATTTTTGGTAATTTTTGATAAACCAATCTTTAGAAGAATTGGCAAAAATTAGTTGATAACATTAGATGTGTATACCTTTCAACAAACTTTTACTATTTTGGACTATGATAACATTAGACATTTGCATACAAAAACTGAGATATATGTTTCCTTTAAAAAAAAAAAAAAAAAAAAAAAAAAAAAAAAAAAAAAAAAAAACTGAGATGAAGTTGTGTGATGTTGACAGTGATGGAGACAACCTTTTCTTTTTGTGCTTGCTGGAATCGCGATTGCAGCTCTTGTATCCAATGTTGTCATCATTCATTTATTCTCTTATCATCCAATCAAAAAAAAAAAAAAAAAAAAAAAACAAAACAAAAAAAAAAAAAAAACAAAACAAAAAACATCAACCTAACCTAACCTGATCAAAACAACCATAATATGAAATTTTATTAGATTTAAAACTTTGTCGTGTAATCAAAGTCGACAAACCTTTAATAACCTTTTTAAGACCCTCATCTCCCTCCTTCAACTGATCTAGGGTGTAATTTCGGACTTTTCGTTTGCCTTTGATATACTGTTACACTAATTGTAGGTGGAAAGTGTGGATGTGTGACATGTCCCAAAAAGCCTATTTATACAACTCTACCTAGGTGAAAGATATCTTGCCTCATTCAATGTTGAGAAGATGGAAAGGGAAGTAGTTTTGATGGTGTCTTAATGCCAGACTTCTTGAATGGGACTTTACAAATACTTACCCTCGTTTATTATTATTATTATTATTATTATTATTATTATTATTATTATTATTTGTCTTAAAGCATGCCACATCAATGAGGCTTCTTGTATATTTATGTAACTTTAAAAGCTCTTAAAAGCTTTCAAAAGAAGCTCAAAATATCGGAACATTGTGAGCTTAATCATCATAATAGAGTTTCTTAGCTTGTGACATTAATGCTCGCATTCAATAGGGGAACTCATTTTTTATATATACGAGCATTGTAGAACCCGTGCTACGCACGGGCTGAGAATCTAATTATTAATCGTGTATTCTTTCTGTATATTGGCGAGTGTATACTTAAGTATTGTTTAGTATGCTGTATGAAATGTTTTAACTTTGTTGTATAAAATTTTAAAAATGTTTGATGTTGTTTTTGTTTTGTGGTATTGTATTTTATATATGGGCTTTTAGTTATTAAGTTGTGATGGCTTTGTTTCTTTTGGCCTATTACTTAATTAAATGATTAAAAATATAGTTTCTTTTGGTTTATTACATTGCCCTACGATACTTGTCTATTAGACGGTTTTTGCTTGGTAATATGAAGCACACGGCGTCTATCTAATTGGTCATAGTTTAATATGCGTTTAATTTTGCCTCTCAATAAACACACTTGCACTTCGTAAGTAATTGATCAATAAATTGAGAGTAGCTTAATTACAAAGATGATTGCTATTTTTTTCATACTTTATTGCATAATGTTTTAAAAATCGCGCCTAAGGCGCGCCTACTCCCTAAATCCCACGAGGCTCTAGCCTTTGGGGATTTTTTAGATCGAGTCTCACGACATGCATGAATCCCTTAAAAATCGCAGCGCCTTGGGGATTTTTACGCCTAGAAGATGTAACGGGATTTTGGCCTTTTTTTCTTAATAGTAAGATACATTTTAGGCTTACATGTTATATACATTTGGCCCTTTAAGTTATAAAGTATCTAATAACCCTAATATTTTAGAAAATAACTAAAACACACAATCCAAAAAAAAAACTATGTTTTTTTTGTAATCTAATGTCTAAGAATAACACTTATTAACAGATGCAAATGTTGTTTCTTTAGTGTTAAGTGTTACCAAACAACTATAGACTTTTTGTTGTTGATAGTTGATAGTTGGGTTAATACACAAAAAAGTTGCTAAACTTTACAAAAAAGTTCGCCTAAGTTACTGAACTTTCATTTTGTTCACTTAGGTTACTGAACTTTCGGGAAAGATACACTCGAAAATTCAGTCTTAGTCCGAGTAACCTGAACATATATTTTTTGATAAGTTTAGTAACCTGATTGAACAAAGTTTCAAAGTTAAGTAACCTGAAAAAGTATATTTTTATAACTTCAGTAACCTGAGTGAAAAAAGTTTTATAGTTCAGTAACCTAAGTGAACAAAATGAAAGTTCAGTAACTTAGGCGAATTTTTTTGTAAAGTTTAGTAACTTTTTTGTGTATTAACCCGTTGATAGTTTGATACATGGTAATTTGTTAAATTTTATAAGTCAAACTCATATATTGTAATGTATATTCAGGAATTTAGGTTAGTTCATGGATTCTGATATGTTGCTTGCTTAATATTTTGGGTTTAAATGCAACCTTTGTTTGATGTAATAACTATTAAGTGACATTATGCATGGAATATTGATATTTTTGGGTTATTTAAGTTGCATAAGTTGTCACATATGTTATAAAAAAAAAAACCTAAATGTATAGTGCGCCTCATATTTATGAATCCCGCGCCTTGGTTTGCGCCTCGACTCGAGGCTCTTTGACCCCCTTTGCGCCTTAGTGCGCCTTGAGCCTTTCAGAACATTTGCATGGTTATGATTCATTGTATTAGAAGTTTCTCTTAGTTGTTAAAAGCACCTCCAAATACCCTCCAAATCAGTATAAACACAAATGACATTGTCCTTTAATGATTCCAAAAACAAATAACAAAACTAATATTTTTTGTTCGACTTTTTAATTTTCTTGAAAAAGTGATTGAGTATAAAAAATTATTGCCTAACAATGACATGGCGTATATGCTTATAACGTGGAAGTTTATTATATGACGAACATTCATTCATACTTTTTTATTTAATAGAGTTTGAATTTTATATTTTAGCATGATCATGATGATAAAAAGGTTAAAAAAAATATAACTTTCACATCATGAGATTACAAAATTAAAGCTCAACTTAATTAATCCTCCAACAATTCAGTATATACATATATGGATATCAAAGAGTCAAAAAGATTAACGCAAACAAAATATTAACATTCAAATACATCCAACTATTGAGTGTCGCAATGGAATCATCAATAAAATTTATGATAATGAGACTGATTAGAGGATGATTCAGCTTCATATATTGTAGACAACCGAAACCTAAAGGACCGAACAACCAACCGAGTTTGCCTCGATGAATATCTTTGCATTCCATTGGTTGAGCATGTTTTCGACACTCCTAAGCTCGAAGACGATTGTTGTTGGCATCTTTCTTGTGAGGAAAGCTTTACATGAACATAATTGTTTCTCGGTAGTGATCGATCTCTTGTTTAATCTTTTCTTCTTTCTCCAAGTGGACTTTAAGTTTCTCTTCGTCATATTTTTGTTGTTGCAACTTGAGTTGAGTTAGTTGTTTTGATTTCTTCCTCTTCTTTTTATTCTAATTCTTTTTTTTTCCTTCATCCATTCCCTGACATTTGGAAAATCGATAATACATATAACAATAGAACTTAACTTTATCACCCACGAATACTTTTTTTAAGAAAACAAAATGAATGAATCATTAACAACACATATATTTTGTTTAAAATCAAATACATTTTACGTGTATAAATATATTTTGTAAAAGGGGATAAAAAGACATACGGTTGTTGGTGAAGATATCATCTCCTATACCATCTTCTTGCCCAAACCTATCATGCAAAAACAACACATATAAGATTACTAAAAATCAATCATTAACAATACAATCACAAACAAATACCCATATGTCAGCATGTTTGCCAACGTTATTAATCATTTTGGAGCTGCTCATTACACACGACAACAACCAAAACTAAACTTAGTATCATATCACATTACCAAAAGAAATAATTCAAATAAATAAATATACATCACAACCATTTTTCAATAACCTTCTTCATCAACAACTCATGCACGCCACGATGACTAAAATGAGTTTGGTTGAACGTGGTGTCGGCGGCGGAAACAATTGATGTTGGTCGGTTCCGGTGGATGTGGCGGTGGAATAATTTGTTGTGGGTTGCTAAATTTTGCTATTTATACTCAAAAGAAGTAGTTGAAATAGTTACCCAATTAATTTTCCTATTAAAGATCAAGTAATCCATACTCTAATAATTAAAATAGACTCTCCAAATGCCTTATTCCATGTAACCTCTACAATCATAAGTGCCTCAATGAATACATGAACACTTCGCATGCCCCTCGTAAACATGGACACTTGACATGGACGTGGCATTAATCTTGATTCTCGCATGACTACATTTTTCACTTCTAAAAACTATGTCATCAATGCTCCTCAAAAAATTGGTGTCATTAATACTACCCCTTAAATTTTAGGACTCAATCTTATATGTTTATAGATATAGAATATAGATGCTTCTCTCAAGTTTTCAGTACAAAAATTAATTAATTTATAGAATAAAATTTCGTTTAAAATGTAGTAATCTAAATTCGTACAAGATTTTAGTCTTATTTACAAAAAAGATAAATTAAATGAAGTTATGAACTACCAAATTTGTCATATAATGTGATTAGTAATGTGTTTGGTACAACATCATATATGCATGATTGGAATGTGGCCATAATGTTTTGTGGTGTGGTCATGTGGATGTAACATCCATTACATAATCAAATTGAAAAAATAGAAATAGAAAATAAAATCTATGATAAAAACTAAAATTGTAAAAGAACAAGTAGGCTTGCCCGCGCGTTGCTGCGGGGCATTTTCCATAATATTAAGTTCAAATTCCGTCCATACAATTCTCTAAACTGAAAAAGTAAATACCATATCATGTATAGGATTCCATAATTATAATTGCCATTGCATGATCTTAAGAAATCAGTGAAAGTGCTATTGCAAACACAATTTTTTTCATTATTGCCAAATTACATTATAAGTTTAAAATAAACAACAAACATAATACAGGATAGTGTTCCTCAACCATCAAAATTTGTATCAAATAAAATGTTTTTCATATGTCCTTAAAAAAGACCTAGTATGTGCTGACTCTACTTCAACATTTAGACACACCTACATCGGACTCCATTTCAGTTGCCGAACGCACCCATTTCAGCCCCGAATCCAACACTCATTTCAGTTCCTAAACTGACCCAATTTAGCCCCTAGTTCAGCCCCCAAACACACCCGTTTGATCCCCATTTCATTAGTCAAACCCACCGATATCAGTCACCAAACGCACCTGTTTTAGCCTTTATTTCACCAACCAAACGCACCCGTTTTAGCCCCCATTTCAATATCCAATCCCACACCCATTTCAGCCTCGACATTGATCCATTTCAGCGCCCTAACCTACCTATTTCATAGTGCTTCATTTGGCAACGTAACTCGCAAACTAACAGTTGACCGTCTACCGAAAACATCCCCTGCAAAAACACACGATGTCAACAAACTTCTGGTCCAAATTCTTGAGATTAAAAATAGATGTAGTTTTATTATACTTAATATCAGCTGTACAAATCATAGCAGTTTCACGAAAAAAAATCTTATCTACAGACAAAATTCGCAGAATCAAATATTGGGATATAATTTGCATACACGTTCAATTGATACAATAGTCATATACTGAGTAAATCTGAGTCAACGGTAGGTGCTATATAGCCCCAATTAATCCAGCAAACAAATATGCAGTGCCTAACATATTTCAGTTGTGTAACGAAACATATCAAAAAGGGTGTTTGACATTGCGCTTAAACCCGTCAATAATCAGGTTCAGATTTATCTATTGTGAACTTGATATCAACTATATTACTATTCACTATCTAGAATAAAATAAATAAATCCTAACATTACAGGGGCATTTGTTTTAGCTTTCTATGGGGATTATAAGTTGAAACCAAAAAAAAATGAACTATTAGAGTGTTTAGCTAAGCTTGTAAGGTCGAACTTGAAAGGTTAAGTAAGTCTATAAGCTTTTTATCCCCTTTTTACCGCACGCTAATCTAAACACTCCATATAACCTTTTATAAGCGTTTTCATCATAAACCATTAAACCATATAATATTTATTAAATAGAAGCTGAAACGCAATTAGTAAGCTTAAACAAACACTCCCTGCTTATTAATTCCTAAGGTTGTCAACTTATATTCCATAAGGGGAAAAAAAGAGGCAGCCCGAACTGCACTTTAGACGAAAAAAATTACCTTGAGAAGCATCTGTAGGTAGTAAGTGATGTCTTGTAACATCCTTGGATGCTTCTCATATCATGATCCTCTCCCATCCCTCGACATCCTGGTTGCCAGCTCCTTTTTGCGATTCCTCGGCATGGTTATGATACTACATCTTCATCCTATTAACAAACAAAATCCAAAAATCATACAAACATAAACCTCATAATTCAGCTAGTTTAGTGAAACGAACACAGCTACTAACCTTCAACCCCACACATCTGTATCGTCAATTATTACAAATCAATTATAAGTTTATGTTGTTTTTTATTTTGTTTCGTCATTGAATAGTAAACATTATCTTTTTTATATAAGTTCTATAAACTGTTATATTGGGAAGGATATGCAATAGATAGACATTCGTAACAGTGGGAATAAGGGAATAGACACATATTGCAGAGGCTTTAATTGCAAAAAATACCAATATAGTTTTTCAATTCTCTCGCTTTATATATCCAAAATAATGTTAAAGAAAATAATGTGCGTCAACCTGGTCGTTTCTAACATGTCTCCTCACATTCCGTACACTACCTTGAACGGAGGTTAGCATACTGGATTGCATTCGTTTGGCTGGCCTTTTGTGAAGCCTAGAACCTGACTCAATGGATCTCTCAATGTGCACTGGCCCACCTTGCAAGCAGGCAGTTGGGTCCTTTTAAGATATCTTCTTAACGGCTTGTAAGGACTGTTACCAAGAAATATCACCATTAACTCAAATATTGTAACATAAAGATTCTATCTTTAAGGCAACGTTAAATATTTTAGCTAAAGAATTACAATTTGCTGTAAGTCATAATTACTAAGTGGCTAACTATTTTCCTTTAAAACGTCTCTAACCCTAAGAAATTATGTAACATGTCTCTCGTTTCTTTACTTTTCTTGACTGCCAACCGACAACAAAATTAAGATATAAAATAGTGCATGTACCTTTTAGTCTTTTGCATCCACAAACTCCCACTGCTTTCAGATCTTGGTGTCGTGCTGTTAAAAAAACATAAGTTGGTTACTGCTCTATAAATTAGTACATATATGTATCAGTAATTCGTTAACATAGCAATTCTAAACCATCAACACAGTTCCATGACCATTTTTAGAGTTTCTAAACCATTAATCAGTAACATACCAAAGCTAAACAATATATACAACTAAGAGTATGCAGCAACTAAGATGGGACCTTATGTAACTCAAGTCTATTCAATCATGGACTTATCACAACGCAATGGCAAAACAATAAACCATTTAACGGGTGAGGTTGGGTCAACCCATAAATATTATTTTTGTTTTTTTAACAATTAATGTATTATAACTGAAAATTAATTTAGTATACGTGAGGAGACGTTCGAGTCATACCTCTGCGAGCCTCACCGGTTTGACCCGTTTTGCTCTTAGGCAATTTATTTACCCATTTGATCTGTTATGAAACAGATACAGCCGACACTGATCAGTTTTCATACAAATGAATTGTAATGCCACATCTAATCTACTATAAATAATCTAAGATACCTATGCCCTTGTGTTCAGCTTATATCCGATGTTCATGACCAGGCTAGGAGCATAGTTTGGCCTGTGACTGATAAGTCGGCCTGCGTTGAGTGGCTGAATGATTTCGTGCAATGCTGGTATGTGGGGACACAAAATCCTTCCCCTATGATTTCATTGACATCTGTAACAACACGTGCCAAAGAATTAGTAATACCCAAACCATCACTTATATCTTATACTAACAATGTAAATCTTAAATTGATTATAGTGACGGAAACTCCCAATAATTAGTTCCAAACACAAAAAAAGATGAAGTGAATTAGTACCCACCTTCAGCTTCAATCCGATTTCGTATAGAGGCATTTGGAGGAAGCTTGGATTTGTATACAGGAATAGTCAAAGCTACACGAAGATGAGGATGATGAGAACCCAATAGTTTATAAAAATGATGATGAGGAACGGGTTCTCATCATCTTCATGTGAATAAGCCAAGCCAAAACTACACGGCACAACACACATTAAGTGAATAGCAGCTTAAGGCTTGTATGAATAAGCCAAGCCAAATTTGACCTGACATCCGCGCTTTTCCCATTATCTGTTTTACAGACACGTGCAACAAAATACGCAACGCACAAACAATCAAATTCAGTCTTTTTTAAGGATATGTCCACCATGGCTGGAAGGTTGGTATTTTGTTTCCGAGAAGATATCTCAATAAGGGTCCGAAGTCGAAGCAATTGTTATGAAAACTATTATCATCTTGGTGTTAATCTATCCTATGCGTCGCATATAAACACCCCGCGGCAACGCATATAAACAAAATTATGTATTTATACAAAATTAATACACACCTTATACAGCTTATGCACAGCTTATGAAATCAGCATATCTCATCGTCCTCATATCTTTAAAGCTCAAATTGCAGTAGCTATTGTTCCTGGCTCGAGCCAACCATATCAACCACTGAACATAAACACATTCTATTAGCCCAATGTAAAGGCCACATGAAAATGACAACGCGTATAATATAGAGGCTCAGATCTGCAAGTATGGAAGCCGTACCAGAGACCCGGCATGGCTGCATCCACAATGTGGATGTGGCTGCCTCGCCAAGACACGGGAGTTCATAAACTACTTACCAAAGACACAAATGCAGAAAGCTATTGTCATCACCTTAGTACCCATTTCAACATCCAAAGACACGCATTTCAACCCGCCCTTCAGCACCCAATTGCATCCGTTTCAGTCCTATTTCAACATCTAAACCCGCTCCCCCCAATTTCAACCCCTGAACGCACCCATTTCAGCCCCTAAACCCACCCATTAACTGTTATAAATGCAATTCCAAACACCCCTTTGTGACATTACTACATGATGAGTCTCTAAAAACTCATCATTTCTGTCCCATCTAAACAACAAAAACATTTAAAAACACTCAGAAACACCACAAAATACTACAAATATCCTTGAATGGTGTTTTTATATGTTTCAGGCATAAAAGAATTGAAAACAGAGGAAAACGGGCAAAGTTTACACAATTGGCAAAATTAGTCCCTAAACTTTCAAGAAATGGTCCCTGGGAGAATTATTTTATAGAAAACTCAACAACAGTCCCCTAGGAATCAAGGAATAACACTTTTTACCTTTGAAAGTTCAAAATATCAAAATTGGCAAAACAAGTCCCTCAAGTTTTCAAATTGGCAGAAAATACCCCTGGCGTGTAAAAAGAATGGAATTTTATCATTAAAGGGTCCTTGGTAATTCACAAGTTGTCAATTTTGACCCCTAGATGATAAATTTAAGGAATTTAAAAAAGAGGTCCCTATACTTTGGAAATTGGCAAAAATAGTCCCCGGTTGTTTTTAATTTGGAAATTATCAAATAAATCCTTATACTATTCAAGTATGGCAAGAGTAGTATCTTTTGATAAACTTTGGAACATGTACAGGTTTAGTCCCTGGAAAATCAGAAAATACATAAAAGGTCCTTAGGCTTTAAAACCTTACAAACCAAACGGATCCAAATTATTAATAAACAAAATTCCAAATCCAAACAAAACACAACCCTGGCCTATTATTCCCAAGCCCAAAACACAAAAGCCCAAACTTACCCTTTATAATAAAACGGTCGTTGACCGTTTGACTCACCCCAACCTCCACTCCACCTCACAACCTGCTTCACCATCCACCCTGCTACCATCCACCAACTACTTCATCAACAAACCACCTCACTACCCTCTCTGTCACCTCCTTAATTAAACCCTTCCCCCTGGTTTTGCACCAGGGAAGAACAAGTGCTAAAGCTACTACCTCTGCCTCTCCTACACCCTTCCATCTCTTACACTATCACCCTTACACTCCATCTTGTCCCCTACACTTTAAATAACCTTCCAAAGTGCATTAATTGCACTGAGCCTGCTTTAAGCCACATGTACCACTTTTGGCGCCAAAAGTAATTTAAAGGGTTGAGATCAATTTAACACATCCAGTGGCCTCAAATGAAGTGAGATTAGTTCAAGAAGACACCTGGAACACAATGGGTCATCTATAAAAGACAATGAAGCAAAGGAGAAGATATATAGTTTTTAGTTTAATTAATGTATGTCGAATAGTATAGTTTTCTAGTTTCATTATAATTTTAAGCCTTCAAGTTTTGAATTAAGTTAATTAAGTGTATTTCAGACTTTTTTTAATAATAAATTTCAAGTTTCAAGGTTCATTCTTAGTTTATGCATTTTGTACTTCAAAAATCTCAATTATCTGTAATGTTGTTATTAGAGTTGTTGTTGGACTTATAAGCTCATATAAGATCCTATAATAACTTATTTAAGGCTTGAAAACTATAAAACATCAGTTAGTAATAAAAACAGAAAAATTCCAAAAATACAAAGAAAAATAAAAAGAAAAAAAAATCAATGATGATGAAGAAGGAATCATGGAGCAGGGTTCATAAGGGATTGCCCTGGTACTAGTAACCTTGTGGAAGGTTTATAGGATTGTGATTGGTTATGTTCCTCAGTTCTTGGCTTGGAGTTAAATTGTAAGCTTATTTTCCATTTATTGCAATATACTGTAGAAGTTTTTATTTATAAGTAATATCTGTTGATTTATAATTTCTAAGTGTTTTTAAGTAAGAATATTAATTAAAATAGTTAGCTTGTTCATTAAAATTAACTTTTACTTAAAATCTCATTTACACAGTTATATTAGCATAGTTATAATCCATGTATTTTATGTTGATATGGTGGATGTTCTGAGCTCTAATGATCTTATGATATGCTAATATAATCTTAGGAATCAGTGTTAAGGTTTAAATTAATAAGATACTTTGGAAATTTGTAAGACAATTAAGTTAAGGTGTGTTTGGATGAATTGCTTATTCTGAGACACAGAGTGTTATTGTTGTTAAAATTGGTTTACATATATCACCAAAGATCATATTAGCTCAGTACAACCATCTAATATAGGTTCATTAGATAAAAAAGTCAAAATCCTTTTAAACCTTCCATAATTGTTCACTATTATAGTTATAGGATTAATAATCATACATATTAGTTAAGGAATTGTTAAAATAGTTTAATTCATTATTTAGTAACTTAGTATAACATATTCAGTCATCTATAATCATCCAATACTCATATAAGTCAACACAAGTTAAAATTTAAAAAAAGTCAAAATTACATGTATTGGCAGAAAACCAAATTTTCATGATTTTAGGTTTACAATTTAGGCTTTGATCTTTTGACAAGTTGAAATATACTAGCTGAACTTTCAAAATCAACAATTGGCTTATTTTTGGGATTTTTTGTTTAGCTTGTGCAAGTGCTTATATATGGCTGCAGGCCTGTAAACCTCCCCTGTACACAGGTTATTGACCAAGTTTCATAAGTTCATTCTGGCTTATTTAGTGGGACCCAGACCTCATAATTTGCTTTTTAGATAGATTTTCAGTCCAACTCCACATATCAAAGCTTATTTTGGATCCATGTTCCTTAGACCATAGCTTATTCAACCCACAACTTTGCCTTGTTTGATCAGGTATACTGAGGACTCAGTATTGACCACCAAACTTCCAAGGTTCATATTTTGTTCAATAGTGGACCCCACCCCTAATTTCTTAGCTTTTTGAAAAGCTTATCAGTCTGGCTTTTAGAATCAAGAATTATTTTGCCATTTCCAGCTTATTTGCTAGGGCTGCTTATTGCTTTTTGTTTGTCCATTTACACCATGTACACTGAATTATCAGCATACACAAGCTTGCCATAAGCTGACCTGTAAGCCCCATCCTTTTTGCCTTAGCTTTTTGGAATCCCAATAAGTTCAGCTTATTGGAGCAGGTTTCCATTCAGACCATAGTTCACCCCTGTGGGCCCCACAGGGTCCTCAAGTTACCCAATTTGGCATGTACCATACTCAGTTTTAGGCCTAATGCTTATTTGCTTATATTAGCTGATGACTTGTGCTTATCAGAGTCAATGTGCTTATTTAAAGTTCATACAAGTCTGTTGTAGCTTATTTGTCTTGGTGTTACCTTATTAATCACATCACCATCATCAAGATCCTCATCGGAGTCTGAATAGTAAAAAGGACTAGCCCTACGGTCATCATCATGATCAGACTCCTCTAGCTCAGAATTATTGTCAAAGTGGTGGTTGGGTGAGAGGTTAGGTGGGTTCTCATTCTCCACTAAAGGAAGTGGGTCGGGCATTTGGAAAATCCTACGACGAAAAACACGAATAACAGGGATCAAACGATCAATGTTATTGTTATCCATCGAAATAGTTTACGAACAAAGGACACAAAGAAATAAGATAGACTAAAGAAACCTAAAAATAAAAATAAAATCTTACTAGAAAGGAATCTAGCAAGTAGACCTAATAAAAAGAAATTCTAACCAAGACAATAACTATTCCCCAGGCTGCGGCGCCAAAAACTTGATACGTGGGAATCGCACCAGGCTTTACCTCTCAAGGGATCTTGAGAAGCTTACAACCCCCACCAGGCAGTGTACCTGATCGTTGTAGTATAGTATAGTGACAAGTACCGGGGGATTGATCGTTCAGCTAGGAATAGTGTCGCTAGGATTAGAAAACCTAATTACTAGTGCTAAAGATGACGGAAGATTATTTTTGTATTTTTATATTTTTTAGAAAGCAAATAAATATCTCGGGTTTGAAAGATTTGGGCGGAATTAGTTGCTAGTCAACTAACCCAATACTAAAGATGCAATCAAAATAAAATACTAGAAATGAAAATAAAACTAAATTATACTAAGGTTGTGAGCAATAAGTGGAGAAAATGTGTTTACTTAGATTTCACTACTCCCTAGACATCTTTTACACGTTAATTACTTGTTATAGTTGCGTGGATGACGGATTGTATTCCTTAATACCATTCATGGGGTGGCGCACTTACTTCCCCAATCCTATGAGTGCCTACTTCACTCCTATGTCGAGCCGGCTAAGAAGCTCCTAACATGGGATCATTAGAATTTACTCATGCATTAAATACAACTAATAAAACCTGGTGCACATCGGTTCATGTTTCCTAAGACGTTCAAGCATGTTACCATTTGGAGATCTGCCAGTTTTCTTAAGCCTAACATCGAAATCATTCATCCAATACAACCATAAACAAGTAATCAACACATAATTAACATCTAGGTTTCATTAGATCTAAGCAAACACAAGATAGATCTAGCCTAGCATGGTGGAATCAAGACAAGAACAAGATATAGACAACCAACACATAGACATATTGATTGAATTAAAAGAATACTTATCTCAATTACACTTGCAAGGTTTCAAGGGCTGAAAACCCTTGAAAAACCTATGTAAATCGTACTAAGTTCGGCCTTAGGGTTTCTCCAAAACTTCCTCCTCTTAATGTGTAAAAATTAGAAAACTATATATAGGAAATAGGGGGTGACGGCGTCAAGAACAAATTTGTGACGCCGTGATCTTGCCGCCAAAATACTCCTCGGACTGCCTTCATCTACTTCTGACGCCGTCAAGTATTACATGTTTCCAGGCCGTCATACATTTTACTCTTGACGCCCTTCCTTGTGACGCCGTCAATTCTGTACTGGGTCGTCATGGAATTTACTCTTGACGTCGTCAAGATTTTCTTCTTGACGCCGTCATCTACTGTTTCCAGCTTGGAAAATTGAGACTTTGCCGTTTTCTTCACTTTTATGCTCCAAAAACGTCCAAAATGCCTTCTTTTTCAGATTTCACTCCCAAATTACCTAAAATCACAAAAGGAACGATTTAAGGCAATATTTGATCAAATAAATTCAATTCCGGGCTTAAATGACCCCCTAAAAGTGGTTCATTTTTCGCCTCATCATATACTCTTACACTTGAGATTTGCTTGTCCTCAAGCAAATGCGCTTTTATTCTACTTAAAATACAAGTTAGGGGTCATTTAACACTAATATAAAAGTAATTACAACAAATAATCATTCCACTAAAGACCAATAGACAAGCACGGAGGTCATACACCAGCACCTTACAAATAGTGTTTAGATACTCACATCTCTCGGGTGTAATAAAGTGTAAATTACAATATGGAAACGAAAGATATCTCTCACTACTTGTCATAGCAAAATAGATTACCATAGGCTTGGAAAATGATCAAACCTCCACCACATGGCGTAAGCACCTAGGATAAACTATCAAATAGGTCTTTTAAAGGGTTGTAATGTTAGGTGTAGGGGTATGAAATACACGGTTTTGTTGGATAAAGGCAGTTTTTACTGGAGGCGAGTTAACAATCTTAGTTAATTACATGTACAATATGGCGTTGCTAAGCCAAGACTAGACTCGACTTAAGCTAATAAATGAAAAATAACAAAAACATAAAATGAACATAGAATAAAAAGGGATTGTAGTCCGTTTTTTTTTTTTTTTTTTTTTTTTTTTCTCTTTTCTCTTATTCAATTTTTTTTTCTTTTTTTTTATTTTATTATTTTTTATTTATTTTTTTTTGCATACACTCTTACTCTACCATCCAAAATAATACATCATAGGGAATGTAAATTTCCCTTACACTTGAATTTTTACATAACTTTACAATAAACTAATCTAATGACTCGAATTAAGAAAATCAAAACACTTGGAGCACTTTTAAGATTAACGTACGTATGGGGGTAATAATATGATGTTCTTCCCCATTACTCCATAAAATAAGTACTTTACCCATGAGTCCCAATCGCCCCAAAACAATATGTACAAGGATATGACTCGACTTAGCAACCATGTAATCAATTAGATAGTTAACTTAGGGTTTAACAAATAACAATAATGCACTAAAAATGAGCGCATACACGGAAGGCTAAGGCGATTTGGGTGTACATTTAAGTGGGGTGTAACAAATTCTTCCTTTAAGTAAGATGCTTAAAGTTAGAAACGAAAAGATAGGCTCGGAGGGGTGTACTAGGGGTTTCGTGTACTAAAAATGAGTACAACGCTAAGGGTGTTGGAAAAATTAGTTGACTTAAGTAGTCAAGAGATTATGACTTAAATGGTCAAGTAATTATGATACGGGTTTAACACAAAGGTGATCCTAATGCCTCTTATCATGTAGTAAATCCTACTACACGAATGTAGTCTCACTAGCGGTCTCGGGATGCATCACTAACGCAAGTTCTAGAATCTAAATGCTACCGGTACACTCATAAGCACTAATAGTAAATGCTTTTCCTATCAAATCTAAAGACGAACCTCACATATTTGGGTGGAAAATTTTTCTGAATATACGGTTATGTGCTAGTCATACAATCTCCTATCCATGAGACGCTTGCTATGGCTAAAGTTTCACTCCTAAATGTTGTAAAAAAAATTTA
Source organism: Artemisia argyi (assembly GCA_030686995.1). Lineage (NCBI taxonomy): Eukaryota > Viridiplantae > Streptophyta > Magnoliopsida > Asterales > Asteraceae > Artemisia > Artemisia argyi. Next base: position 168,965,525 of record CM060706.1, on the reverse strand, counting down.
AATTTGGCGCTAAAATTGCACTAACAAATATTTCTCATAGTTTTATTACACATCTACCATTAAACAAAGCAAACTCAAGCAGAAGTGTACATGTAAGGTATCATCATTTTACCCTCCCCTTACACTTAAGATGAACATTGTCCCCAATGTTCAAGTAAAGAATGTAAAAGTGAAATAAGTAAAACAAATGAAATCAAATACTCCCCTGATTCGCTCGGTATGGATTTTAAGGTGACCAGGTTAGATCTTCCTCCAAGAAAATGAACAATCAAAGCTTCCCTTCCAGAATATAAATCATCTTCTTGTCATACATAACCTGTAAATCCTGAGAAAATAGACAAGACAACCTCGCATAAAATCGGCGGCATCCTATATAAGTAACTAATTCTTAGAAAACAAAGTAAGATATAATGCTTGTGGAATGAAGTTTGCAGACTTCCTGGAGATTATAAAACTTAATAATTCACAAAAACCATAAGACTCCGTTAGAAAAACAAAACCGGTAAAATTTCCAGATTTTTACCCGTGACGCCGTCAAGAGTAAACTCGTGACGCCGTCAGGATTGACCTGCAGAAATTCTTATGTTAAGTTTCCGAAAAATTTCTGGAGAAACTTGGTTCTACTTCCTGGAAAATCCTGCAAAATTTCATTATGACTCAATACAAGCATTTGACTCTAACAAGTACTAATACACATGTCCATTTAATATTGTGGAGAATCATGATCGTCTTGTTTCTTAAAAACATATTTGGGGTTTCCCCTTACACTTATCTTTCGCAAAAATACCTTTAGGTGGAGTTAAGACTAGGCCAAAACAACAAAGTAAAGTATTTCCACTTTTTAATTCAAAAACATGATCTACCAACAATAATAATAAAGCATGCATACGGAAGCAAACAACAAACAAACAAACAAATAAAATGAAAATCACACAAAGCATGGGTTGCCTCCCAAGAAGCGCTTTTCTCTATTTACGAGTCTTGTAGCTAGACTCAAGGTCATGGGTTACCGTGTATCGCTTATGCTCACATAACCAAGCGTGAGCCATCTAATAGTCGCCTCATCTTTCTTATACTCATCTCCTAACTCTAGACATCCCCGATAGTATCTTTTATTCTTTTCATGAGTATACTTAAACCCTTTTCTCTTGTCATTCTCACTTAGCATTTCTATGGGTGGATACCTACTACACTTCCCCATGGAAAAATCCTTGAACCTGGGGTGTGTGCGGGGCATTTGATAGACAAAATCTTCATCCCCATTCGAGAATGTAATTAACCCTTCTATGAGTTTTTCATCGAGGTTGGTCAACCGTTTGAAAGGTCTTCCAAACACAACTTGGGTCAACTTATCATCAATAAATTCTCCTAGATTCTCCATAACCATGAACTCAACAAGATAAACCAAACTTCCTACAAACACATGCATTGGTATTGCCCTAGCAATAATGTTTTCTCCTTTGTATTCTAACTCATCTACCATGATTTTATTATATTCATTACGCGAGATTATGTTCATTGGGAGAGACGAGTTAAGATAGGCGTTAAAGCTCTTAAATCCGATCTTACAAGGAAATTGCATGTTGAATGAACTATCACACTCAATCCTAGTTCTAGGGTCAACATACCTAAGAGGGTTTATTTCCTCTTCCATCCTATTCTTATTAATCACATCACCATCATCAAGATCCTCATCGGAGTCTGAATAGTAAAAAGGACTAGCCCTACGGTCATCATCATGATCAGACTCCTCTAGCTCAGAATTATTGTCAAAGTGGTGGTTGGGTGAGAGGTTAGGTGGGTTCTCATTCTCCACTAAAGGAAGTGGGTCGGGCATTTGGAAAATCCTACGACGAAAAACACGAATAACAGGGATCAAACGATCAATGTTATTGTTATCCATCGAAATAGTTTACGAACAAAGTACACAAAGAAATAAGATAGACTAAAGAAACCTAAAAATAAAAATAAAATCTTACTAGAAAGGAATCTAGCAAGTAGACCTAATAAAAAGAAATTCTAACCAAGACAATAACTATTCCCCAGGCTGCGGCGCCAAAAACTTGATACGTGGGAATCGCACCAGGCTTTACCTCTCAAGGGATCTTGAGAAGCTTACAACCCCCACCAGGCAGTGTACCTGATTGTTGTAGTATAGTATAGTCACAAGTACCGGGGGATTGATCGTTCAGCTAGGAATAGTGTCGCTAGGATTAGAAAACCTAATTACTAGTGCTAAAGATGACGGAAGATTATTTTTGTATTTTTATATTTTTTAGAAAGCAAATAAATATCTCGGGTTTGAAAGATTTGGGCGGAATTAGTTGCTAGTCAACTAACCCAATACTAAAGATGCAATCAAAATAAAATACTAGAAATGAAAATAAAACTAAATTATACTAAGGTTGTGAGCAATAAGTGGAGAAAATGTGTTTACTTAGATTTCACTACTCCCTAGACATCTTTTACACGTTAATTACTTGTTATAGTTGCGTGGATGACGGATTGTATTCCTTAATACCATTCATGGGGTGGCGCACTTACTTCCCCAATCCTATGAGTGCCTACTTCACTCCTATGTCGAGCCGGCTAAGAAGCTCCTAACATGGGATCATTAGAATTTACTCATGCATTAAATACAACCAATAAAACCTAGTGCACATCGGTTCATGTTTCCTAAGACGTTCAAGCATGTTACCATTTGGAGATCTGCCAGTTTTCTTAAGCCTAACATCGAAATCATTCATCCAATACAACCATAAACAAGTAATCAACACATAATTAACATCTAGGTTTCATTAGATCTAAGCAAACACAAGATAGATCTAGCCTAGCATGGTGGAATCAAGACAAGAACAAGATATAGACAACCAACACATAGACATATTGATTGAATTAAAAGAATACTTATCTCAATTACACTTGCAAGGTTTCAAGTAGGGCTGCAATCGAGTCAAGCCGAGCTCAAGCTCAACAAGGCTTGAGCTTGGCTTGAAAGAAAAACACTAGGCTTGAGCTTGGCTTGATAGCTTGTCAAGCTTTCATTATCCAAGCTTGAGCTTGGCTTGAGTAGGTTTCGAGCAAAGCTTGAGCTTGGCTTGAAAAGCTTGAATGTATACAAAAATGTTGTATTCCATAGCTAAACTCAACAATAAATATACATATAAAGTAAAACAAGCTAAAACTATATTTGAAAACCAAATTAGATTGATTTAACACTAATAAAACCAAGAACAACATTCTCGTACCCAAGTCGAACATTAGAATGAAACATAAACCAAAGTACTAATTAAGGTTCAAATGTCTAAAACATATCAACAAAATATATCTCATGAGGCTTCATAAGGTTCACAGATCTTGAATTCTTGAGCAAAATGATCTTCTAACTTGATGATTTCCTTAGCATTTTATTGTAAGAACCTGGGAGTTTATATTGTGTTAGTGTTTGTCTACTTGAAGAAAAGATATTAACTCATGCAACGTATATAAAGATATCTCGGCTATTAGAGTGCGCAAAATAACAGTTAATAGTGCGAAAAAATTGGCTATTGATTACAATATTGTATATATATATAAAAAAAAAAAAAAAAAAAAAAAAAAAAAAAAAAAAAAGATAACTTATAGATAACAAATTGAATGGTAAAGCTTGAAGTAGCAAAAAATTTAACATACCTTATATCACAGCCAAACACAAGTTATCACTTAGGATTGATCACAGGAGGCACTTTTGTTTCCTATAAACATTGCAATCAGTAGTCAAAACGACATAAATAGTAAATTTATAGTTACTACGTTACTGCTATATAAATATTCAAAAAGTAATAATAACTTACATGGTTTCTCTTCTTAACGCCATGAATGTTCCGGATCCAGTTTCCTCCGCAAAGTAATGCTTGCACGGTCTCAACTCCTAGTGATGCTCGATGTTGGTCAATTACTCTACTTCCTGCACTAAATGTGGCTTCCGATGCAACTGTAGTAATGGGGATTGCTAGAATGTCACGTGCTAACTTGGACAGTATACGATACTTTGACTCATGGCTCTTCCACCAATCCAATATGTTAAAATGCTTGTTATCCTCTGGTGCACACATATGACACCCATCTTCAAAGTATACATCAAGATCACTCTTTTGCATTGGAGCTGCTTCATTTTGCCTAACGAAGTTTTGAAGTTCTTGGAATCCAGATCCTGAAGAAGTTTTTGATTGTGCCTTTGAAGATTCTGACATAAAAGAACCATTTTGCTCACTTGACTGATTGGTAGATTGATTATAAATAGTCACATACTCAGAATGTAAACTTCTTAAAGTCTTTTCCACCATGTCTACAAGAGCCTTTGCATCTTCAGGTTTGTATATTTTAGGAAAGCAAAACTCAAGCGACCACATCTTCACCCGTGGATCTAATACTGCAGCAATAGCCATTAGTAAATGGACCTCTTTCCAATACTTATCGAACTTTTCTTTCATTTTCTCCACCATTTCTCGAATGAATTCATTCTCATCATCTTTCTTGCCATCCAAAACTTGTTTTACCTTGTAGACTTCACAAAGAAACAGATTAGATGTTGGATAGTCGCTTCCAGATATGATATCGGTGACATGGCTAAACACCTCCAAGATCTCACAAATCTGCTCTACCTTTATCCAATCATCTATTGAAGGGCATGACTCATAATCAAGGTCTCTTTCTTCATATTTAGGGAAAACGTCTTTGAACTTATAAGCGCCAGAAAGCATTTCATATGTTGAATTCCAACGAGTCTTGCAATCCAAAATCAGTTTCTTGTTAGGCAATTTCATTTGTTGTGCAAGATCATTAAATGTCTTCGTCCGTGCTTCACTTGCATTGATGAAAGATACACTATCTCTCACATTTTTTATCACCGACTTAATAGTTTCCAAACCATCTTGGGCAATGAGATTAAGTATGTGTGCACAACATCGCACATGAAATAATCTTCCATCACATAACAACTTCCTATCTACCTCGAAAATTCTTCTTAGATTTTTTATAGCATTATCATTAGAAGAAGCATTATCCATTGAAATGCTATAAATTTTCTTCTCAATGTCCCACTCCTGAAAGCACTTGTACAAAGCATCAGAAATGTCAATTCCACGATGCGGAGGAGGAACATGCACAAAGTTAAGTACCCATTTGTTTAACTTCCAATCTTTATCTAAAAAATGACCAGTAAGCACCATATAACCAATCTTCTGACATTTTGATTTCCACATATCAGTCGTCAAGCTAATCGAATCAACCTTCTTAAGCATTTCCTTCAACTTTGTTTTTTGATTCTCGTAAACTCTAAGACAATCATTCTTTGCAGTTGTACGACACAATCCAGGCCATTGTGGTATTCCAACCTTCATCATAAAGTCAAACCCCGCCTCCTGAACAATAGAAAAGCTATGTTCATGCATTAAAATCCAATGAGCAATAGCTTCTCGCATCTTCATGTGATCATACTTCCCATTTACAATGGCTGGTGCAAGGTCAGGCTCACTACGACTTACATTTGAACCATCGGGCTGAAAATTAAGCAACCCTTGTTTTTTCATAACAAGCTTTCTTTTTTCACAATGGTCTTTCAGATGTCTACTCAGTGTGGTGGTGGTTCCATTTTTGTTATATGTCAAGTGTTTACCACAGTGAATACAACGCGCCTTTATTAAACCATTTTTCATTACTCGTTCGAATTCATTCCACACTGGAGCTGTTTTGGTCCTTTCAACCTTTGGCTGGCTATTATCTGTTGCTTTTTGCCTTTTATTTGTTTGAAACTCTTCATTACTTCCATTTTCGTCATCAATCATTGGATCATCTTGATCCACGGAAGGGTTAGAGGTTGAATCATCAAGTTCAATTGGATCTCGTGTCGTTGACATCGATAACCTAAGTATAAACAAAAAAATGTGAATGAAAATGCAATATATAATTATTCAACAAACACAGTAATATTTTCATAAATCTTAGTTAAATTAAATCAAGTAAGCAAGAGTTGCGATGCAATATTAAGTAATACTTATTTTATGATATTAACAAAAGTGCTTTGAACCCATGAACCATATGTACAACAACACACAATAGCAAATGGGCTGTTACAAAAGTGCTTATTTCTAACCTTTATTCAAAGTAAAAAACTTGAAATACTATGAATCAATGTTACATTCTCATTCTCCTCACTTTAAAAAGCATTGGTATAGGATCGTAATTCCCTAACACAAATGTTCACCTGTGTCAGATGAAATAAACTAAAAAAAAAAAAACAATTAATATACATTCAGTTAATCCAAAGGAAACAACTAATTCATTATTCATTTCCATTACTAAATTACAAGTCCTACTATTCAATGATGGAGCTAGTAAAAATTTCTTGAGAGGGCCGAAACAATTTTTTTTCCCGGAAGAACATTAGATGGGAGGGCCGAGATGGAAAAAATAAAATTTTAACACATGAATCGCGGAAAAATACACTAATGGGCTTAGGCCTAGGGGGCCGGGACCCTTCCCGGTCCCTTAATAGCTCCGCCCATGCTACTATTCAACTTACGTTAATCTCTAAAATTAATAACTTATATCATTCCTATATTCGCATCACCAAACTTCAAGTCCTCGTATCAAAGTTAATCTCTAAAAGTAATAACTTATATCATTCCTAAGTACTCTCGTTCATCAAAAAGATAAAATGCATTGTGATTATTTTTCAAGACAATAACAAGATAAAAACATAGATACATCATACATGCATATAATATAGATAGATCATAGATGATGTTAACACTTAAAATTATTAAATAAAAATTGTTGATAATGAGAACTTACAAAGAAAAGCCAAGAAGTGTGTGATTGTGACAGATTGTGTCACTTTGTTATGTTAGATAAGAATGCAAATCGTTAGGTAGGGTACCGTAGGGATTATCCAAGTATTTGCAAACTAATCCCTTATACTTTGGTTAATTATAAAATTAGCTCCTAATTATTTATATGAAATTTAAATGAAAATATATATGTTAAAGCTTGATAAAAGCTTGAAACAAGCTCGAGCCAAGCTATCCAAAGCTTGAGCTCGGCTCGTTAAATGTTTCGAGCTAATTTTTGGGCTTGAGCTTGAGCTTGAGCTTGATAAAAGCTTGACTTGATCGAGCCCATCTCGAGCTCGAGCTCGAGTTGCTTGATAAAAGCTTGACTTGATTACAGCCCTAGTTTCAAGGGCTGAAAACCCTTGAAAAACCTATGAAAATCGTACTAAGTTCGGCCTTAGGGTTTCTCCAAAACTTCCTCCTATTAATGTGTAAAAATTAGAAAACTATATATAGGAAATAGGGGGTGACGGCGTCAAGAACAAATTTGTGACGCCGTCATCTCGCCGTCAAAATTTTCCTCGAACTGCCTTCATCTACTTCTGACGCCGTCAAGTATTACATGTTTCCAGGCCGTCATACATTTTACTCTTGACGCCCTTCCTTGTGACGCCGTCAATTCTGTACTGGGTCGTCATGGAATTTACTCTTGACGCCGTCAAGATTTTCTTCTTGACGCCGTCATCTACTGTTTCCAGCTTGGAAAATTGAGACTTTGTCGTTTTCTTCACTTTTATGCTCCAAAAATGTCCCAAATGCCTTCTTTTCCAGATTTCACTCCCAAAGTACCTAAAATCACAAAAGGAACAATTTAGGGCAATATTTGATCAAATAAATTCAATTCCGGGCTTAAATGACCCCCTAAAAGTGGTTCATTTTTCGCCTCATCAACCACGATCGCGAATCCGAGGGGCGATGTAAAAGCGATCGCAACCAAGAGTGGAGCTTCATACAAAGGACCCAAAATTCCATCTACCTCTTTCTCTTCTCCTGAGGTATTGGAAAAAGAAGCTGAGGTTACAACGGACACGACACCTCCTTTTGATAAAGGAAGTACCGACGATGTCCCTCCTCCAATTATTCAGGTCCCAGCTACTAAAAACAAAGTAGTGCTTGAAACTCCACCGATTCCCGTTGAAAATCCAAAAACCACCCCTAAATCTTCAATCCCAAACCCATCACGATTAAGTGATCAAAAGCTTCGCGAGAAAGCTAGTCATCAAATGGACAAATTCTTCCAAATATTTCAAGAATTACATTTTGACATAACCTTCGCGGACGCTATCATTTTGATACCCAAGTTTGCATCAACGATTAAACATTTGTTGAGTAATAAGGAAAAGCTGTTTGAAATGGCTAAAACTCCGTTAAATGAGAACTGCTCTGCAGTTCTATTAAAAAAGCTTCCTGAAAAGCTCGAAGATCCTAGAAAATTTCTAATACCTTGTGTATTTCCAGGAATGGTTGACTGCTATGCCTTGGCCGATCTTGGTGCCAGCATCAACCTAATGCCACATTCAGTATGGAAGAAACTATCTCTTCTAGGACTTACACCTACTTGCATGACTTTAGAGCTTGCAGACCGATCAATATCACGTCCTCTTGGCATTGCTGAGGACGTATTTGTAAAAGTAGGAAAGTTTTATTTTCCAGCCGACTTTGTCGTTGTTGAATTTGATGTGGATCAAAGGGTTCCTCTAATCGTTGGAAGAGGATTCCTTAAAACGGGTTGTGCTCTCATAGATGTCTTTGAACATGAGATCACATTACGTGTGGGTACGGAAGCAATCACATTTAACCTCGATCAAACTTCGAGGTACTCCTCAAATTACGACTCTAAATCGGTTAACCGAATAGATGTCATTGATGTTGCTTGTGAGGAGTACGCTAAAGAAGTTCTTGGTTATTCTGATGATTATCTGAGTGGCAATCCCACTCCATCTTCTACTCCTATAATTCATAATTCTAATCCTTCCCTTACTCCGTTTGAGGGAAGTGACTTCATCCTCGAGGAAATAGAGGCCTTTCTTAGGAGTGATTCAATTCCATCTGGAATTAATCATCAAGAGATTGACCCGGAGGGGGATATCATGCTACTTGAGCAATTGTTAAACAAAGATCCCTCCCATCCTCCTATTCTACCACTAAAACTTCATAAAGAGGAAATCAAACATGTTGAAAAAACTGATGAATTTCCTGAAGTTGAACTCAAAGACTTACCACCTCATCTCGAATACGCATATTTGTAGGGTAACGACAAGTTACCTGTCATTATAGCAAAAGATTTAAGTGATGAGGAGAGAACTGCTCTTATAAAGGTCTTAAAGTCACACAAGCAAGCAATTGCTTGGAAATTATCTGATATAAAGGGTATTAACCCTGAATTTTGTACTCACAAAATTCTTATGGAAAATGACTTTAAGCCTGCGGTTCAACACTAGAGACGAGTTAATCCTAAAATACATGATGTTATCAAACAAGAAGTTCTCAAACTTCTTGATGATGGATTAATATACCCGATCTCTGATAGTCCTTGGGTTAGTCCCATCCACTGTGTCCCAAAGAAAGGTGGCATAACTGTTGTCACTAATGAGGAAAACGAGTTGATTCCAACTCGTCTGGTTACTGGGTGGCGTGTATGCATCGACTATAGAAAACTAAACGATGCCACCCGAAAAGACCACTTTCCTCTACCCTTTATGGACCAGATGCTTGAGAGGTTGGCAGGAAATGAGTACTATTGTTTCCTGGACGGTTTCTCGGGATATTTTCAGATCCCCATTGATCCACAGGATCAAGAAAAAACTACCTTCACATGCCCATATGGAACATTTGCCTACCGTCGTATGCCATTTGGCTTATGCAACGCTCCTGGCACGTTCCAAAGGTGCATGATGGCCATATTCTCCGATACCATCGGGAAAACAATGGAGGTGTTTATGGATGACTTCTCAGTCATCGGGGATTCTTTCCAAGCTTGTCTCACCAATTTGGAAATCATGTTGAAACGCTGTGAAGACACAAACTTGTGTCTGAATTGGGAGAAAAGCCATTTTATGGTCAAAGAGAGTATTGCCCTCGGCCATAAGATTTCAAAGAATGGGATAGAGGTAGACAGAGCAAAAGTTGATGTAATTGCTAAACTACCTCCTCCCACTACCGTAAAAGGTGTTAGAAGTTTCCTGGGTCATGTTGGATTTTACCGTAGATTTATACAAGATTTTTCAAAAATCTCCAGGCCTATGACCCATCTCTTAGAGAAGGATGCTCCTTTCATCTTCTCACCTGAGTGCTTAGAAGCGTTTCAAATTTTGAAACAAAAGCTTACTGAAGCACCCATTCTTGTTGCCCCCGACTGGGACTTGCCATTCGAATTAATGTACAATGCAAGTGACTTTGCAATTGGTGCAGTCCTGGGGCAACGTATAAGTAAACACTTTCAACCGATACACTACGCTAGTAAGACCATGACAGAAGCTCAAACACGCTATACCACCACATAAAAAGAACTATTAGCTGTGGTATACGCCTTTGAGAAATTTAGGCCTTACTTGATCCTAACAAAATGCGTGGTGTATACGGACCACTCGGCCTTGAAATACCTGTTTGCTAAACAGGACGCAAAGCCGAGATTGCTCCGTTGGGTTCTACTCCTTCAAGAGTTTGACATTATCATACATGATAAGAAAGGAGCAGAAAACCTTGCGGCTGATCACTTATCCCGTCTAGAGAATCCTCATCAGGATGATCTCGAGAGAAAGGAAATTAATGAAACCTTTCCTCTGGAGACACTAACTTTAATCTCTAGTCGGGATGATACCTCTACCCCATGGTTTGCAGATTTTGCAAATTACCATGCGGGTAATTTTGTAGTGAAAGGGATGTCGTCCCAGCAGAAGAAAAAATTCTTCAAAGACGTCAAACACTATTTCTAGGACGACCCCTACCTCTTTAAGATATGCGCGGATCAAGTCATCCGACGGTGTGTCCATGGTACTGAAGCCATGGAAATTCTTAAAGCCTGTCATGATGGACCCACTGGGGGACATCACAGCTCAAACTACACCGCCAAAAAGGTGTTTGATTCTGGCTTCTATTGGCCCACCATCTATAAAGATGCCCAAGATCTTGTCAAAACCTGTGATGCTTGTCAACATCATGGGAATGTTTCTAAGAAGGATGAAATGCCTCAAAACATCATCCAAGTCTGTGAAATATTTGATATCTGGGGCATTGACTTCATGGGCCCGTTCCCGTCTTCACGAGGGAACAAATATATACTCGTGGCTATCGACTATCTGTCTAAATGGGTTGAGGCGAAAGCTTTACCCACTAATGATGCCCGAGTAGTTGTAAAATTTTTGAAGTCTCTTTTCGCTAGATTCGGAACTCCACGAGCCATAATCAGTGACCGCGGTACTCATTTTTGCAATGATCAATTTGCAAGAGTGATGCTTAAATAGGGTGTAACTCATCGTCTGTCTACCGCGTATCACCCCCAAACTAGTGGGCAAGTGGAGGTCTCAAATCGGGGCATAAAGAGAATTCCGAAGAGGACGGTAGGTGAAAACCGTGCCTCTTGGTCGGACAAACTGGACGACGCACTCTGGGCTTTTCGTACAGCTTATAAAACACCCATTGGGTGTACTCCATACAAGTTGGTGTACGGAAAGACATGTCATCTTCCGATCGAATTAGAGCACAAAGCCTACTGGGCTTTGAAACATGAAAACTTTGACATCCAGACAGCGGGTGATCACCGCAAGGTTCAGCTAAACGAGCTAAATGAACTACGTGATCAAGCTTACGAAAATTCTTTAATCTATAAAGAAAAGACTAAGAAGATACATGAATCTAAAATAAAGAACCGCGTTTTCAACGTTGGTGACAGAGTTCTTCTTTTCAATTCAAGATTGAAAATTTTCTCGGGTAAGCTAAAAACCCGTTGGTCTGGGCCATTTACTGTAGCAAAAGTATACCCATATGGAACTGTTGAGTTATTGCAACCCGACGGTCCCAATTTTAAAGTAAATGGACATCGTTTGAAACATTACTTTGGAGGGGACATACCACAAGTGGTTGTCCCAGATCTACAAACTTTCCCCACGGACTAATGAATACGGGGTCGAGTCAAGCTAGTGACTCGGTAAACAAAAACATTAGCATCACATAGGTTCTCACCCATGTCTCTGACTTCTTTCTCTGTTCTACCACCCAAGTGTAGGGGAGTTGCCCCTACTGTAAATAAAATTAAAAAAAAATGAAAAATAAAAATAAAATAAATGTTGTTCCCACATTTAGCTAGTAATGTTGCCTTTTTACGTTCAAAGAGTCGGCATAATAGCCAAGACTTTGAATATTGAGGACAATATTCAATTCTAAGTGTAGGGGGAAATTCTAGCGAATTTGATCACATTATACTTCTAGTACTGCCGTTTTTGCCAAAAATTTTAAAAAATTTTTGCAAATTTTTCACTTAGAAGAAGTACTTGGCATTAACACAACAAATGGTTATCAGTCCACCATGTCTAATCCACAAAAGGACTGGCTAATCCGAGAGCAAACGGCTCTTGGTAAAGATATCTCAAATCCGTTTATGGTTGACAATTTGCCAAAAATTGTATGGTATTCAACTCATCATATCCTTAAAAGTAAAGAGTTGGCTAGTCCGAGAGCAAACGGCTCTTGGTAAAGACAAATCAAATCCGTTGACAGCTTATGGTTTGCTAAAAATCATATGGTTATCAATGTACCATAGTTCTTACTTGAACTGAAACATTTGGCTACTCCAGAAGTAATGGCTTTTGGTAAAGAGACATCAAATCCATTAAATTTTCAAAAAAATGGGTTGTTAGTGGATGCTAGATTGCTAGGGACTAGCAATAGTTAAGTGTAGGGGATTGATGAGTCTCTAAAAACTCATCATTTCTGTCCCATCTAAACAACAAAAACATTTAAAAACACTCAGAAAAACCACAAAATACTACAAATATCCTTGAATGGTGTTTTTATATGTTTCAGGCATAAAAGAATTGAAAACAGAGTAAAACGGGCAAAGTTTACACAATTGGCAAAATCAGTCCCTGAACTTTCAAGAAATGTCAGAAATGGTCCCTGGGAGAATTATTTTATAGAAAACTCAACAACAGTCCCCCAGGAATCAAGGAATAACACTTTTTACCTTTGAAAGTTCAAAATATCAAAATTGGCAAAACAAGTCCCTCAAGTTTTCAAATTGGCAGAAAATACCCCTGGCATGTAAAAAAATAGAATTTTATCATTAAAGGGTCCTTGGTAATTCACAAGTTGTCAATTTTGACCCCTAGATGATAAATTTAAGGAATTTAGAAAAGAGGTCCCTATACTTTGGAAATTGGCAAAAATAGTCCCCGGTTGTTTTTAATTTGGAAAATATCAAATAAATCCTTATACTATTCAAGTATGGCAAGAGTAGTACCTTTTGATAAACTTTGGAACATGTACAGGTTTAGTCCCTGGAAAATCAGAAAATACATAAAAGGTCCTTGGGCTTTAAAACCTTACAAACCAAACGGATCCAAATTACTAATAAACCAAATTCCAAATCCAAACAAAACACAACCCTGGCCTGTTATTCCCAAGCCCAAAACACAAAAGCCTAAACTTACCCTTTATAATAAAACGGTCGTTGACCGTTTGACTCACCCCCAACCTCCACTCCACCTCACAACCTGCTTCACCATCCACCATGCTACCATCCACCACCTACTTCATCAACAAACCACCTCACTACCCTCTTTGTCACCTCCTTAATTAAACCGTTCCCCCTGGTTTTGCACCAGGGAAGGACATGTGCTAAAGCTACTACCTCTGCCTCTCCTACACCCTGCCATCTCTTACACTATCACCCCTACACACCATCTTGTCCCCTACACTTCAAATAACCTTCCAAAGTGCATTAATTGCACTGAGCCTGCTTCAAGCCACACATACCACTTTTGGTGCCAAAAGTAATTTAAAGGGTTGAGATCAATTTAACACATCCATTGGCCTCAAATGAAGTAGGATTAGTTCAAGAAGACACCTGGAACACAATGGGTCATCTATAAAAGACAATGAAGCAAAGGAGAAGATATATAGTTTTTAGTTTAATTAATGTATGTCGAATAGTATAGTTTTCTAGTTTCATTATAATTTTAAGCTTTCAAGTTTTGAATTAAGTTAATTAAGTGTATTTCAGACTTTTTTTAATAATAAATTTCAAGTTTCAAGGTTCATTCTTAGTTTATGCATTTTGTACTTCAAAAATCTCAATTATCTGTAATGTTGTTATTAGAGTTGTTGTTGGACTTATAAGCTCATATAAGATCCTATAATAACTTATTTAAGGCTTGAAAACTATAAAACATCAGTTAGTAATAAAAACAGAAAAATTCCAAAAATCCAAAGAAAAAAAAAATCAATGATGATGAAGAAGGAATCATGGAGCAGGGTTCATAAGGGATTGCCCTGGTACTAGTAACCTTGTGGAAGGTTTATAGGATTGTGACTGGTTATGTTCCTCAGTTCTTGGCTTGGAGTTAAATTGTAAGCTTATTTTCCATTTATTGCAATATACTGTAGAAGTTTTTATTTATAAGTAATATCTGTTGATTTATAATTTCTAAGTGTGTTTAAGTAAGTATATTAATTAAAATAGTTAGCTTATTCATTAAAATTAACTTTTACTTAAAATCTCATTTACACAGTTATATTAGAATAGTTATAATCCATGTATTTTATGTTGATATGGTGGATGTTCTGAGCTCTAATGATCTTATGATATGCTAATATAATCTTAGGAATCAGTGTTAAGGTTTAAATTAATAAGATACTTTGGAAATTTGTAAGACAATTAAGTTAAGGTGTGTTTGGATGAATTGCTTATTCTGAGACACAGAGTGTTATTGTTGTTAAAATTGGTTTACATATATCACCAAAGATCATATTAGCTCGGTACAACCATCTAATATAGGTTCATTAGATTAAAAAAAAAGTCAAAATCCTTTTAAACCTTCCATAATTGTTCACTATTATAGTTATAGGATTAATAATCATACATATTAGTTAAGGAATTGTTAAAATAATTTAAATTCATTATTTAGTAACTTAGTATAACATATTCAGTCATCTATAATCATCCAAAACTCATATAAGTCAACACAAGTTAAAATTTAAAAAAAGTCAAAATTACATGTATTGGCAGAAAACCAAATTTTCATGGAATTTTCATGATTTTAGGTTTACAATTTAGGCTTTGATCTTTTGACAAGTTGAAGTATACTAGCTGAACTTTCAAAATCAATAATTGGCTTATTTTTGGGATTTTTTGTTTAGCTTGTGCAAGTGCTTATTTATGGCTGCAGGCCTGTAAACCTCCCTTGTACACAGGTTATTGACCAAGTTTCATAAGTTCATTCTGGCTTATTTAGTAGGACCCAGACCTCATAATTTGCTTTTTAGATAGCTTTTCAGTCCAACTCCACATATCAAAGCTTATTTTGGATCCATGTTCCTTAGACCATAGCTTATTCAACCCACAAGTTTGCCTTATTTGATCAGGTATACTGAGGACTCAGTATTGACCACCAAACTTCCAAGGTTCATATCTTGTTCAATAGTGGACCCCACCCCTAATTTCTTAGCTTTTTGAAAATCTTATCAGTTTGGCTTTTAGAATCAAGAATTATTTTGCCATTTCCAGCTTATTTGCTAGGGCTGCTTATTGCTTTTTGTTTGTCCATTTACACCATGTACACTGAATTATCAGCATACACAAGCTTGCCATAAGCTGACCTGTAAGCCCCATCCTTTTTGCCTTAGCTTTTTGGAATCCCAATATGCTCAGCTTATTGGAGCTGGTTTCCATTCAGACCATAGTTCACCCCTGTGGGCCCCACAGGGTCCTCAAGTTACCCAATTTGGCATGTACCATACTCAGTTTTAGGTCTAATGCTTATTTGCTTATATTAGCTGATAACTTGTGCTTATCTGAGTCAATGTGCTTATTTAAAGTTAATACATGTCTGTTGTAGCTTATTTGTATTGGTGATACCTTATTACCAGCTTATTCATAATCACTAAAATCCTAATAAGCTTTATTCACAACCTGTTAAGCACTTTGCACTCCTTACTGCTTATTTTTTATTTCCAGAACAAGTCCTTTCACAAAAGTTGCTTATTTTAGGTATTAAAATAGTTTTGTAAAAGAAAAACAAAGAAAAAACCAACTTTACAATTAGTGATAGCTTCTACTTAATAGGATTTATCTTTTTAATTTTTCTTTTCAGCTTATTATTAAGCACTTCATCATTTTTATATTTTTCTTAATTTTATTTCATCTTAAAGTATTTTCAGTAATTTTTCTAGATTTTTCTCTTTTGATTTAGTAATTATTAGAATTAATATTAATTTAATTAAATAATTAAGTAATATTAGTAATTAAATAGTTTTATTAATTTTTAGTTAACAAAAATACCTTTTTATATTATTCCTAGGTTTTATAAATCATTAAGTATTTTTAGAAAATAGTTTCTTAATTACTACTGTTCATTTTTTAATTTTCTTAATTAATTTAGTTAAATTAGATATTAATTAATAAATAAGCAATTAATTAGTAAAATAGTCTAAATATAAATTTTATAAACTTTTTATAATTTTCTAGGATTTATGTGATGGTTAATTAGATTTATAAATTTTTTTATAATTTTCTAACTCATTTTTCTTATTATTAGTAATTTAAAATAGTTTAATTAATATTATTAGTATTTAATTAATAGAAAATCCACAAAAAGGCAAAATAGGTATTTCTAGTTTTTAAATTTATTTTAAGTTATTTTAGAATTTTAAAAATTAATTTTCAATTTTCTAGTTTAAATTTGTATTATTAAGTTTTTTAAGTTAATTAGTTTTAATTAAATAGTTAAATAGTTTTTATTTAAATAATTAATATTAAATAATAAAATAATCTAAAAAATAATTTTCTTTTTAATTAAATTTTCTTTTAAGTTTAAGTTTATAGAATTTTCATTTTTACCCCCTGTAGTTTAATTTTCATTAAAACTCACCTTTTTCCCCGTACGTAGACGTAAATTTTTAGTTTGTAAACGTTTTAGTTCACGTAACTGTTTAAGCATATTATTTAAACTGTTTCATTGTATAAATCAGTAGTATAAAACATTCTCACCTATTCCCGTTCATAATCACCCGATCCCAAATTCTGTTTTATTACAGATTTCACACCTCGTTGGGATTAACGACCCGAGGATACATTGTACTCCGCGGAGCATTAGTCTAAGCTGTTTTTGACTTGTTGACCATTTAACTTGGTCAATATTATCTGACTGTTCAAGACTGATCACTACATTCCATGGTTTTAGGTTAAGTAGCTTACCTTGCCACTGTGTGTACAACTGAGGTCTAATCTGAGGCAGCAATACTCGTCACACATTTGTTGCTGAATAGTTGTCACATATACATACATACGTTCAAATCTGTAAAAAAACAGATGTTGACGCACCGGCTCAGAAACGGAAACGGCAGCCGTGGCTGCAACCACCACTTGGGTAAGGCTGCCCCGCCAGGATAACGCCGTTGATGGAGTATTCACGGTGAAAAAACTAATGTTTGTAAACATAGGACCAAAACCAAAGACCAACCATGGCTGCAACCACCACGTGGAAAGGCTGCCCTGCCAAGATATTGGTCATGGTAAATGGCAGCCATAAATTTTCCGGATCCGACTCTTATATAATCAGTAGAGAAAGCGTTTAGTATTCACCATAATCTATTTTCGCATTTCATTTTTATCATCATTGCCTTTATGTATGTGATAGCCATTCAGCAACGAATAAAAGATTCACCCAAACAACAGCAAAAACCCTTATTTTTCTCATATGGCCTCAGCATACGTTGGACCAAAAGCATTGACTATCATAGTTCTGTCACCGATAAGCACCTTGGTAAGCGGTTTAAACAGTTGCACCTTCATCAGTTGCACCTTCATCATCGCCTCGGAAACCATAAGGCTAACGACATAGCAAAATCTTCATGGTTCAAACATAATCATACACTGTGATGGCTGCAAGCTAACCAAGCCTACATTGCCACAGCGTCACCTGAAAACATGGGACATGGGAAGATGTAAGAACACCCTTATTAAAAAGCAATACACAATCAACTCAAGCAATAAGTTTACCCTATAAGCCTAAAAATCTATAAAAGAAACACAACAATGGGCTTTGGCGATTGTTTAATGTGTCTTTATGATCATAGTAACCATTAGAGTATTGGCATGACCATTTTTTTATTTGTACAACATAGTTGGAGGCAGCAACATAAAGCATGGTTGTCACAAATAACACCAACACATAAGACAGACTCCCGTAAACCCTAAAACTGCAAACACAAAACATGTAACGGCAAATCAGTAAATTGAGGAGAAGGAAACAACAAATCCAAACCTAATCAATTAAATCCAAACTTAATCAATTATTCGTTCAAGAAAGAAGGAAACAAACCGGTGAGAAGAACTGATCAAACTCAGTAACCCTAAATTCCGTCTACACTTACATAACAAATAAAACATATCAAAAGAAAACATAAAAATAACAAATACGTATCATTGTTCTCTGATTAACATAATGGTTACTGAATTAAAAAAATGGAACCGAACCATACAAATAAACAATCATGATCATCAGCTTTTTTTCACAAAGAAGCCTAAATTAGAAGCAAAGTCTATCAAAATCAAAACACCCAAAATTGATAATAATAACAACCTCACAAAACCATCGTCGATTTTGAAATCCAAAGTATAAAAACCCAATCTTTATAAAAACAAAATCCATACCAAAATAGATTGAAAACAAATACCTGAATTAAAAAAAAAAAAAATAATAATAATAATAATAATAATAATAATAATAATAATAATAATAATAATAAATCCAAACCAAAATAGATTGAAAACAAATACCTGAAAAGGCTTTGTTGCAAACATGATCACAAAAGCATCCTGCAAAAGAATCAACAAAACCCTCAAATTAACGCAACCCTAATTTGAAAAAAAAAATAAAAAAAATAAAAAAAAAAAATAAAAAAAAAAAAAACTAAATACTCAAATAATTTAGTTAAAACATACCTTTTAAGGTGTGTGCAGAGAACAATGTTGTTGAGACTCGTTTTTATCACAAACCAGTGAATCTTAAATTTCATAATTAAAACCACATAACCCTCATTTATTCCAACATCCTAACAACCCTGAGCAATTAAGAAGCATGCAACATAAGCAAAAAAAAAAATAATAATAATAATAAAATAAAAAACCTACCAACAAAGATCAGTGAGCACAACAAAGCAGATCCAAAAGATAAGAGACGGTACCAAACTTAGATGATACAAATGGGAGGTTAAAAGATAAGTTTATGATAAATTTGTGGCTGGGGAAAAAAGGAGGACTGTACATAAGAACAAATGACACCAATTTAACCATAAAATCCAATAAAAAATGCACCTCTGTACTTCATCTCACAAACCGACCTACCACCCATTAAAATATTGTGTGTTACTGTAGCCCTCTCACATAATCACTATAGCAAAGTCAGGTCGGATCGGGTTGTTCTTCGCCGGCCGGGTTTATTGCATCCGATGATTTCACCGGCACCACTCACAGGACTATGTTTGTTGTGAAAGAAGACCGGGTATAACCAAATTCTAAAAAGTTCGGGTATGGGCCTCCAAGGCCCAAAAAGGGGAGTTAAAAAAAACCCATACAACCACGGGAATTGTATTATATGTATAATAATGAACCATTCGTAATTTCGTATGCAAAATTTCTAAATTAAAAACTATCCGTATCATTACTATATATATTAATTTGAAACAGATACGACGTCGTGTCGATGCCACTTTTTTCGTTGGGTTTTCCGCCCTCTTTTCCAGCCCGGTTTGTCATGAAACAAAATTCACAATTTCCAGATTCTAATAGCCCAATGGGTTTGATTTTACTCAAATTTTTTTAGTATAAAATTATTATTGCAACATGGGCCTTAAGTGGAAGCCTAGTATAATTGTCATGGGTCAAAACCCTCATAACTTAAACGAACATTGAATCATTGATGATTACACAGCTTTGATTCTTCGAAGCCTTAATGCAAAGCCCTGGCATAATAAACTTATATAAACCAAAAAGTTTTAAAATAAGCTAAAAAAATAAGCTTATGAACCACCCAAGGGTGGCCTAGTGGCAAAATGGCTTGTGACTATCACTTTAAAATGTATGAGGTCTCAAGTTCAATTCCTGCTAGGTGCAAACAACATTTAAGTGGCCACACCAACCTCATGAAAAGAGAGGGCTTTACCTGATTTGAGTCTGTGTGGCGGTGAGTTCAAACCCCGTTGATTAAGTCGGCCAAAATGTCGAAAACCATGATTACCTAAAAAATAAATAAATAAATAAAAATAAAAAAAAAAACTTATGAAACATAAGCCCAAAACCAAATAAGTCATAAGCCGGCTATATAAGCTGAAAGAAACACCCACTAAATGTTGTTTACTTTATAGCTCCCCAACTAGCAAGGTGCTAGAGTGAGTTTATCTTTTTCAATTTTTTTTACAGACATTTAGTTTCCACGAAGACAAATTATACATTTCACATTATATTGCATTCTGAAAATAATAATACCAAGTATATGATTTTTGCTAGGAATCGAGATCAGTCAACAGTTAAATTAACACAAGTGACATTAAGATAGTTTTTGTAATATACTTATGGCAATAGACTAGAATACTATATTATAGAAATGAACAGAATGGACACAAAAATCATGGTGGGACAGACCCATTTTGAACCGTTAAACAACCCGCAAAATATGCAACGTGCCTATGCTACCACCTGTAGTCCTGTACTGATTTCTAAACTCCAAGACATGTAAGCTATAACCACAACAATAAACAGTGAAGTAACGAAATACTCAAATTCGAGACCTTTTTGACTCACTTTGAAACAGACATTGGCATTAGAAATGCGACAGAGATATTAGCAATGACTTTATACATATTGCAACAGCTGAGTTAATAATTCTAAACTCTTAGGAATTCCACCAAAAGCAACACTGAGATTACCCGATCATTTGCTTGTTTCCAAAGAGGACGCTGATCAGAACTTAAATCATTGGTTCAATAGATTTACCAATTACAGTTCTGAGCATATAAGTCAAAGCTTTTGATATGCTTGACCAATTAATACCATTTTAGATAAGCATTTATGCTGAAAATGAACCAGAACGGATTTAGACAAATGGAAATTAGATATATGAGTAAAGCAAGGTAAAGATGTTTCCTAAAATATAAATTTTAAGTCTTTGATATCAAAGCACAAGGTGTCAGTTGCATCTTAGAAAGCAAAGCAAAAACTTTAAATTCCCAGCTGAAACGCTACTGATAATACGCTAACATGGTTTCTTCGCCTTGAGAAATAAAGCAGAAAAGGCCATGGTTGCAGCCATAGAGATTTATTCTCTCTTTAATCCTTCCAGCATATACAGAAATCATATTTTGTTTCAGCTCCCTCCGGCATCTGAGTCTTTATGCTCTCACTAAGCTCAAGATTTTCTACCATCATCAAAGATGGAGCAACTCTTTCCACATCGTTCCAAGAAATATTGGGACACGAAGACAAATCAAGTGATTCTAGTGTCCGGTGATAAGAAAAAGCACGTAAACCTCTTCTGGTTATAGCCTTACAACCCGCTAAGTAAATAGCATTCAGCTTTAAACACTTTATACCAATCTGAAACAATGAGATATCCGTTACATTGATCAACCAAGACAACTGCAATGACCGGATACTTGGTAATTGAGATATCGCCACAACCCCAGAGTCAGTGACATTCTCCGCACACTTTGACAAATCGAGAAACTCTAAACCCACCATTTGTTTCAAGTGGTGTATACCATCATCACTAATCCTATTACATTATATTCACTCAAAGAAAGAAGCCTCAAACAATTCTTCACATTCCCATTTACGAGAAACTCTAAACCCAAATCAGTGATCAAAAAACAACCGTCCAATGTCAAAGTTTCTAAACGATTTGCCTCACCAATAGTTTTGAGTGATACGTCAGTGACGTTGACACACCCTTTCAATGATAAAAAATTTAACTTCTACATCCCCAACACGTGACCTCCCATTTAAATCCAATAAATCCAAATGTATACAAGCACTCCCCACTATACACAACCCATAATCATCAAAATCAAACACACTTGGCTCAGAATACGCCTCACGATCAAGTTTTTTCTCCATACCAAGATGTAGGCTCCTGAGCTTGGGGCATGACTGCGCTAAGAGTTTCATCTGCTTGTTTGAAAGTGGTTTAGAACATTGAAAGTACCTCAAATTCGGGGATGCAGGTAGGACATCATGAAGCATTCAGTAAACGAATTGTGTAACACCCTTCGGCGAACACATGCAACCTTCAAAAATTGCTTGGAAACTTGAGAGAATGATAATAGATCATCTTCATTCTGAATTCTCTTTACAATACAGAATAGCTCGTCATTTCCAAGTTGTTCCATTATTGCTCTCTGAGGTTAACCGTACAAAATCTAAACAAAAGAACTCTTGACAACTACAGGTATATGGTCTTTTGCTGTCACGTCACTTGCCACCACCACCTGTCACGTGTAAAGAAAATGCTTACATGAATATTTTACTCATGATAACATCCCACACTTATGGTTCTTGGTTTTAATAAGCAATACAGATCAAGTTAATATTCACACATACCAAGTTAACTATGTATAAACAAAAATGGTTCAGGAGTAAACTGTATAAATACAAAAACAAAAAAAAAAAAAAAAAAAGGTACAGCCAAAAGCCGCCTAAAAGTGATAATGAATCACCAAACATCATAGCAACACTTCCAAATTGAAATAATTATATAAAAAAAATACTAAAAACAGTAATTGGAACTAGGGGCGTTATCGGGTCTTGTCGGGTTTGAAATTTTTAAAAACTCACCCGCAACCCGACCCGATAAGGAATCGGGTTATCGGGTTCGGGTGGTATTCGGGTCGGGTTATGTCGGGTCGGGTGATTCGGGTTATCGGGTTGCACTACAAATGAGCATGCTAGCATTTCACATTTATTAATCTGTATCTTTCTGGGATAATGGAAGAATGATGGAGAAGCAAAATTCACTCCATAACATGATATGGAGAAAATCAATGTACACATATTAATAATGGATTCGACTTCATCGTTGCTGTAATATATAATAGCAAATATATAACAGAATTTAAAACATCCTTCTGATCATGTAAATACAAATAGTATTAGAGACATCACTACAATAGCTACATAGTTACTTTCAGTTATATATATGGTAGTTTATTTGAACATGCATTAAGGTCATATATTGCAAGCATAAGACATTACCAAAGACAGTACTCCCTGCTTCAAAAACAAACATACACTTAAGAACCATCTGTCATTAATAGTAGTACGAGTAGACAATTTGTGAGTACCATTAAATAACCACCAATAAGCATATTTCATAAACTTGTAACAAGTAAAAATCAAACCACTGTTATTGGATTTCTAAATTATCAGTAAAAAAAAAGAATTAAATATTGATTTCGGGTCTTATCGGGTTGACCCGATAACCCGATAAAAAAAATTATTCAACCCTAACCCGACCCGATAACAATGTCGGGTTATCGGGTTCGGGTGAAACTAACCCGATAAGCTTTTTCAACCCGATTTAACCCGACCCGATAAGGCTTATCGGGTTCGGGTCGGGTCAACCCAACCCTACTGACACCCCTAATTGGAACTATACATCTTGGTGTGTGAGTAACATGCGCGAAGAATATTGTATGTCAACAAAAGAAAACACTGCAACTTATATAGCTTTAAGCTCGTAGATAAACACATAGGTAATACAGAAAATGCTACTCTGTAGGGGGTGTATGGATTGTATGGGCATATCGCCTTAATGAAACTTGGAAAAGCCGATAAGCTCATTTTTTAGCTTATCAACTTACTGGCTTCAGCTTATGGATTTAAATAAGTCAAAGTCCAAGCTGATAAGCTCAAAAATGAGCTTGCTGGTTTTTCCGAATTTCAGTAAGCTTGCAAGTCCAAGAAATATGCTAATCCAAACACACCCTTGAATCGTATTTTTTGTATTAGCCTCAGTGTGTTGGCGCTTAAACTTTTATTAGCATATAATTGTAAACCGACATTAATAAATTCACACATATTAAAAGCTCTAATAAACTTAGAAGCTACTTCCAAAGAACTTATGATTTTTTAAAGATCTCATAAACTTATCATCCAAACAAAAGTAGCCGGAGCTAATGAGAGCTGGAAATGAAGTTGGCGCTTTTCTTGGCTTTAGTATATAAATTAAAGCTACGGATACATAAGTAATTAACCACACCAAAAGCTCAAGTTTCTTTTAAAAGCTCCCCTTACGTAGCTTCTTTTTGAAGAGCTTACAAAATCTAAAAGCAAAAGCAATACTGGTTTACCCATATCCAAACACATTTTTAACCTGCTAGAATAAAAATACTTACAATAATCCAAGCGAACTGGGGAGACAACAATCAGTGGTGTCTTACATTTGCACTCACCTCTCGAGATTTTTATTAAAGAAAATGAAATTGAGATAATCGAATGAGGAAAGAAAGGATTGTATATTATTAATAATAATAATAATAATAATAAATTTGTGTTCTTAAGATTAAAAATAGACAGATGCTAGATTCACATAAACTTTACAAAATTATATCCATATAACGAGTTATCAATTAGACGTGGATTGTAAAAAGTAAGTGAGATAAATTATTATGCAATATGATTGAATCATTACATTTGACAACTCATTTTGAAAATATAATTTTGTAAAATTTTTGGGAGATAAATTATTATGCAATTAAAAAATAGGAATGATATAACCACAAAAATATATTCACAAAACTATCCACAAAAGGATTTGTCACTTTATGATTAGTGTTTTTTTTTTTTTTTTTTTTTTTTTCTCTCTCTTTTCATTTATAAACCAAACATTGAGCGACGCATCTTTTTGTGGATAGTTTTGTAGATTTGTTTTTGTGGTTCTATCATTCCTCTAAAAAAAATAGTAACTTACACTTCAGTCCTCAAGATTTTTGCTGATTTCATGTTGAAAGGAGAGGATTTTTGCAGATTTTTGAAGATTAAAAAAGCATACCTTTAATTTGCTCGGTGTGATCATTCTTCTAGAATACTCGTACAAGGAAGCTTAGGTATCCATCGGTACTGGTCACATTTGGAAACTGCTAGATGGTTCAGCTCGTTACACACGTGTGATCCCGGACCACACGACAGATCAGTTAGGGTTTGGAAAAGTGTGGATATTTTTAAATGAACTTATACGAATCCACTTTACGAAAATGGACCATCGAAAGTAGTGTTACAAAAATCGACAAAGCGAGCAAACGAATGGGCGTGCAAGTGTTCGCTCGCTGTGTTCTTTGTCTTTTAGCACCCACAACCTATTCAAATCGACAAGCAAATGAGTGGTGAGGAAGGTTTGCTCGCTGTGTTCATTGCTTTTTAGCACCCACAACCTATTAAAATCAACGAGCAAACTGAGTGGCGAGGAAGGTTTGCTCTCTATGTTGATTGTCTTTTAGCACCCACAACCTATTAAAATCGGCGGGCAAACTGAGTGCCGATGAAGGTTTGCTCGTTGCGTTCATGTGGCATTTGGTTTTGAAACAGAGATTGGATGTTGGATGTATACAGGAGAACGACAAGTGAGCGCCTTGAGGAAGAGGTACTTAGAAGCAGCTTTGAAACAAGATGTTGGATTTTACGATACAGATGCACGGAATGGAGATATTGTTTTCGTTATTTCAATGTATGAATATGAATGTGAATATATGAAAGATGAGGCATTTGGTTTTTGGGTTGTGAAGATATGAATTGAATTTGAAATGAAATGAATAATTTGAGTGAGTGAGTGGGTGTGTTGTTTTTATGAGTGTTGTGTTGTCACTTGTCAAATACTTTCATTTATCTACTTTATTTCTTTCTTGCAGCTTTTGATTTCTTCGAGGTAATCCACGGGGAAGCATGGACACGTTTCACAGTGATTGGTTTTTTTATTTTATTATTTTTATTTTATTGTTCTAATCTTTGTATAAAGAAAGTTTCTTGGTATGCAAAACTACAAGTCTACATGTTATGTGCTATGGATCTTTTGGACTTTTGTGCAATACATATTGATACCGTGATGGATGGCGAGCAAAGCAAGAGGGCGAGCACAAAGGTTTGCACTCTAAGTAGATTTTTGTATTACCTAATTATTGATAATGCATCACACACATGAATAATCACCTTTTTATCAATCAGATAATGCTTCTCTAGCTAGACAAAGATAATACTCAAACTTTCTATAAGGCAGAACACAGTGGTCAGTCCTCTTGAGGTTGACCGATCGGTCACCTTCGGTCGCCCCACTGTGGGTCAGTCTTGAGCATTGGTCATCGAACGAGTAAAACACCAACATGGTCGGCCAAACGACTGAGTTTCAACTATAAAAAATAAAAAATAAAACAACACCCCCTTTTGTGCATTTGAGTATTTGTGTTTGGTATGGCAAAACTTGTACCTGCGAATAGCCTACAGCCTCTTTATTTCCATGAACACTCCAATCGATCGCATGTAGACGTAAACAAGATTCCTAGAATAAAACTAACAACAAATGCACAAATTGTTAGTTGTTTTTCCCATGCCGGAACTTTCTTGCTCTCGAATATTCTCTCTATTGATGATTCTTCCATTCTGCTTTCTTTTTCTTGTGAAATGTTTGATGTTGTTCGTTCAATCACCATTAGTTAATATGTTTGCCTTGATTTGATGAAATGTTTTAGTGTATATTATACTATTATGGTGGGAAAATTTGGACATCTAAGGATGAAATGTTTCAGTGTATATTATCACAACAAAACAGATGGCATGCATGCATGTATACATGTGTGTTTACAATAAATGGGTGAATAAATAAATAAATAAATAAAATAAATTGGTCACCATTGTGCCAAGTTGGTCGTTGTCACGTTGCCGGAGAGAGAAAGTTGATGTGTCAAGCTCATGTTTGGTCACCATTTTGTTCAGCCTAAGGTCATAGGCTAGTCACAGTGGTTTGGTCAACTAGCATGCATGGTCTCCATCGGTCGCCACTCGGTCGGCCCATTGTGGGGATCCGGTCGCCATTGGTTGTCGGTCATAAATATGGGGAACTAGTTCATGTATTCGACCGATTTCAAAAAAAAAAAAAAACAAAAAAAAAACATTAGAGTGATTGATTTAAGAAGCATTAAAGTGAAGTGGTTTACCATATCCAAACACATTTTTAACCTAGCTAGAATAAAAATAGTTAAAATACTTACAATAATCCAAGCGAATTGGGAAGACAAGTGTCTTACATTTGCACTCACCTCTCCAGATTTTTATTAAAGGAAATGAAATTTAGATAATCGAATGAGGAAAGATTTAGAAAGAAAAGGATTGTATAATAATAATAATAATAATAATAATAATAATAATAATAATAAAAGTATAAATTTGTGTTCTTTAGATTAAAAAGAGACAGATGATTCACATAAACTTTACAAAATTACAAAAAGTAAGTGAAAGAAATTATTATGCAATATAATTGGATCACTACACTTGACAACTCATTTTGAAAATACAATTTTGTAAAGTTTTTTGTGGATATATCATTACTCTTAAAAAATAGGAATGATAGAAGCACAAAAATATATCCACAAAACCATATACAAAAGGATTTGTGACTCTATGATTAGTGTATTTTTTTTCTTCAGTTTTTCTTTCTTTTTATTTATAAACCAATCATGAAGCGACGCATCTTTTTGTGGATAGTTTTGTGGATTTGTTTTCATGGTTCTATCATTCATCTAAAAAAATAGTAACTTACACTTCAGTCCTCAAGATTTTTGCAGATTTCATGTTGAAGGGAAAGGATTTTTGCAGATTTTTGAAGATTAAAAAAGCATACTTTTGATTTGCTCGGTGTGATCATTCTTCTAGAATACTCGTACAAGGAAGCTTGGTATCCACCGGTACTGGTCACATTTGGAAACTGCTAGATGGTTCAGCTCGTTAGACACGTGTGATCCTGGACCACACGACGGATCAATTAGGGTTTGGGAAAGTATGGAGTTTTTTAAATGAACTTATACGAATCCACTTTACGAGAATGGACCATCGAAAGTAGTTTTACAGAAATCGACAAAGCGAGCAAACGAATGGGAGTGCAAGTGTTCGCTCGCTGTGTTCGTTGTCTTTTAGCACCCACAACCTATTGAAATCGACAAGCAAATTAGTGGTGAGGAAGGTTTGCTCGCTGTGTTCATTGTTTTTTAGCACCCACAACCTATTGAAATCAACGAGCAAACTGAGTGGCGAGGAATGTTTGCTCGCTATGTTGATTGTCTTTTAGCACCCACAACCTATTAAAATCGGCGAGCAAACTGAGTGGTGATGAAGGTTTGCTCGCTGCGTTTATGTGGCATTTGGTTTTGAAACAGAGATTGGATGTTGGATGTATACAGGAGAACGACAAGTGAGCGCCTTGAGGAAGAGGTACTTTGAAGCAGTTTTGAAACAAGATGTTGGATTTTACGATACTGATGCA
Source organism: Artemisia argyi (assembly GCA_030686995.1). Classification (NCBI taxonomy): domain Eukaryota; kingdom Viridiplantae; phylum Streptophyta; class Magnoliopsida; order Asterales; family Asteraceae; genus Artemisia; species Artemisia argyi. The sequence continues at coordinate 168,936,919 of CM060706.1, read as the reverse complement.
TGGACCGGAGATATTGTTTTCGTTATTTCAATGTATGAATATGAATGTGAATATATGAACGATAAGGCATTTGGTTTTTGGGTTGTGAAGATATGAATTGAATTTGAAATGAAGTGAATAATTTGAGTGAGTGAATGGTTGTGTTGTTTTTATGAGTGTTGTGTTGTCACTTGTCAAATACTTTCATTTATCTACTTTTATTTCTTTCTTGCAGCTTTTGATTTCTTTGAGGTAATCCACGGGGAAGCATGCACACCTTTCACAGTTATTGGTTTTTTTATTTTATTGTTCTAATCTTTTTATAAAGAAAATTTCTTGGTATGCAAAACTACAAGTCTACATGTTATGTGCTATGGATCTTTTGGACTTTTGTGTAATACATATTGATACCGTGATGGATGGCGAGCAAAGCAAGAGGGCGAGCAAAAAGGTTTGCACTCTAAGTAGATTTTTGTATTGCCTAATTATTGATAATGCATCACACACATGAATAATCACCTTTTTATCAATCAGATAATGCTTCTCTAGCTAGGCAAAGATACTACTCAAACTTTCTATAAGGCAGAACACAGTGGTCAGTCCTCTTGAGGTCGACCGATCGGTCACCTTCGGTCGCCCCACTGTGGGTCGGTCTTGAGCATTGGTCGTCGAACGAGTAAAAACCAACATGGTCGGCCAAACCACCGAGTTTCAACTATAAAAATAAAAAATAAAACAACACCCCCTTTTGTGCATTTGAGTATTTGTGTTTTGGTATGGCAAAACTTGTACCTGCGAATAGCCTACAGTCTCTTTATTTCCATGAACACTCCAATCGATCGCATGTAGACGTAAATATGATTCCTAGAATAAAACTAACAACAAATGCACGAATTGTTAGTTGTTTTTCCCATGCTGGAACTTTCTTGCTCTCGAATATTCTCTCTATTGATGATTCTTCCATTCTGCTTTCTTTTTCTTGTGAAATGTTTGATGTTGTTCGTTCAATCACTATTAGTTAGTATGTTTGCCTTGATATGATGAAATGTTTCAGTGTATATTGTACTATTATGGTGGGAAAATTTGGACATCTAAGGATGAAATGTTTCAGTGTATATTATCACAAAAAAACAGATGGCATGCATGCATGTATACATGTGTGTTTACAATAAATGGGTGAATAAATAAATAAATAAATAAATAAAATAACTTGGTCACCATTGTGCCAAGTTGGTCGTTGTCACGTCGCCGGAGAGAGAAAGTTGATGTGTCAAGCTCATGTTTGGTCACCATTTTGTTCAGCCTAAGGTCATAGGCTAGTCACAGTGGTTTGGTCAACTAGCATGCATGGTCTCCATCGGTCGCCACTCGGTCGGCCCAATGTGGGGATTCGGTCGCCATTGGTTGTCGGTCACAAATATGGGGAACTAGTTCATGTATTCGACCGATTTCAAAACACAAAAAAAAAACATTACCACTTTTACAACCTTATAAATATCAACCTCAAACACACTTCTAAACACACAATTCAAAAAACTTCTCATCAATATTCATCATGTCAAAAAAAATATACTCCCACATCAAAAACCGACGATCCCGACTACCTCAAAATGCCCCGGATTTGAATTTATCGCCGGATCCACCGTATCAATTGACCGGTATAACACCACAACAAAATCAGGGTATTCACTTTCATGCACACTTTTTTGAATATCCAACATGACTAACACAACCGAATCAAAATCAAAACCCTTTTTACCTCAATCGTCCATATGTCCCACCGTATCGTCCTAATACCGATTTTAACCAATCACCAAGTGGGTCGTCATATCGTCCTAACATGGATTTCTCGCAGTCTTCCCAACCGAATCAAGAGTTTTCACCGCTTCAGGGTGTTAATCTTGATATGGATTTGGTGGATTTTATGCAAGACTATCCGACTCAACAATACCCGAATCAAAACTATCTGAGTCAATATGTTTCATGGGGCCAGGTTCGGGTCACGGTTCGTACCACGTTTGGTAGATTTTGTGTAATTATGGATAATATCAAGGAGAGTCATGGAAGTGGTGAGAATTGTTACACCCAAAACCCATTTTCAAACGGGTATGACCTCAGATAAAATTAACTAAGACTTTTATGAGTCGGGAGACTCGATATGATTGGTTAGTCAACTAAAGTTAAGTTGAAGTCAACCCGATAATCAAACTAATAGTTAAGGTGAGTGTATATGGTCATAGAAAGATTGATGTGTCATAATATAAGAGAAACATACTTGAGGGACTAAGGTTGTCAAGTGTTAATCATGTTATAAAGTATATTGTGGCCAAAGTGGAAGAAAGGGAACCTAAGGGACCTAAAGTGCTAATTAACCAAACTCATCGTCTACTAATGTCTGGATAATTCTCTTATCATCATAAGAGTTCCAGAATATTGTATGTGAGGGTGTGTGTGTCGTGAAATAGAGAGAAGAAATGAGGGAGACCAAAGCTTGATGATCACCTTATGAAGAAGATTAGGCTTCTAATATTAAGACGAAGCCCTAACAATGATCCTTGCAAGTAAGTGACTTTAATTAGTGTTTAATTGATGAATTAGAAGATTATGGTTTATGAACCTGATAGAACTTATATACACGCCATCTATAAGTTCTAGGACCATTTTGGACTCCATGTTGTTTAGACCTTGATCTAGGATAAACAATAAGCACGATGATAATAATAAGCACAGCGGAATAACATAAAGAATATTATTATTATCAATAAGGTTTCTTCGCCATCATCTCTACTCTAACATACAAACACCAATAGCCCCAATCCTACTTGATCAAGTGTAGGACGTGTTATCTAAACTATAACAAGGAATCAAAGATCCTTGAGGCTAAGCGAAACTACCCTAGGTGTTTTCCAATAAAACACTTGTACACACACGTTTTCCTGGACTTTACATTGTGACACACATAAAACTAATTCCCTGTATCTCTTTATAAACTAGATAACTAGGGTTACAAAATACTACAAAGGACTATAATGTAAAAACTTCTTTGTAAAGAAAGTCCTTTGTGTTTCATTCTTCATCACTTGAAGAATTCTTCCTTTGTCTTCTTAAGTCCTTCATCTTTCATATGTTTTGTCTTATCAGCTCAAATATAATTCCCAACAATCTTCCCATAGTTGATAATGACAAAACCAATAAGCACAAAACTTCCCCTGAAGTTAATATGTATGAAAGATAATGAACTTCCCCTTAATCCATGTTATATCACCAAGGATCTCCAAGTTGCAAAACTTCAATGTAAATCTTCTTCCCCTTTTCGGTATCATCAATTAGGGGACAAAAGTAAGCAACCTTGATCTCGATGTAGCATATAAATGGTTAAACATTTGAACATTAAGCTTCCCCTGAAACCCATATGTTAACCATATCTCGAATCTTCAATTCTGTAGGCTCTATGTAATGATTACTGATGAAGAAAACTAAGTATTACCAACTTGATGCTGAAGTAGAACAACCCAAACTTTGTGTCTTATATCTTGTAATAAAATTGACTTCAAAAGTATACTTAACGTATCGGGAGATCGCAATCTCTTGACAATAATCACTGAGCACAATAATGTAACTCATTCAATTGATTGTCAATTCGTAGCCACCTGAACGAACAAGTTACCTCCTGCTAAAAGGTATGATGAAACAAAAACCCAAATAATTCCACTTCAACTTCAAATAGGTGATAAAAACCTTTCTTCGTAATCAATTTAAACCAATAAGAACGAGCCATTAAACTGTTAAGAACCAATAAATCAAAAACCAACTTCTTGTGTGTGTCTAACTCAGCCGAGAACAAAACCATTCTTCCTGTGTGTTTCTTTATCCAATCTAGAACCAAAAACATCACTTACAAATCCAAAGCCAATCTTGTGCGTGTCGTCAAACACACTCCATACCTATCTTTATACCAAACTGCCAAATCCAAGAAGTCACAAATAAAAACCAATCAGCAGCTCCGAAAACATTTTATACTATGCCCATAATATCTTGAATCAGCAGTCTCGTATAAGAAGCGTCACAAACTGATAATTACCGTGTGCACCAAGCTTGCATTCAAACCTCATGATATACAAATGGACCACAACTTCAATAAGTTAACTATAGTACCAACAGCGTATAATATAATATTCAGTCCATGCTTCCATATATCACTAGTCACACTCCAACACAAATTTCAATAAAGCACCAGCTCAAATTACCTTGGCAGTAGGAATGAGCTCCTTTAATAACCACAAGCAATACTAAACTTTCGATGAGCAGTACTAAGAATCATGTGGCAGTACAAAAATTAGGACAACAGTACTAAGTGGTCACGCATCAGTACAAACTTGTAAGACCAGTACTAACTCTTGACAGCATGACAAACTTAAATAACGAGCAGTACTAACGGCATAAGGTATAGCAGTACAAATTCATGAAACAGTACAAACTTGTTAACCCCTTAATGTACCAGTAGCCTTACACCAGTAATCTCAGTCATGTACTTAGTCGCTTTACTCCACATCAATATTCACATGTCTTAATCACCAGTAACTTTAATCATACCGTACTCCTTTTATCTCTACTGTCATAACTTAACAAGCTTTTCCAGTAACGTATTCACAAAAACTAGTAAGCATTTGTATCAGCTCAGATCCAAACTCACAGAAGCTCAAATTGACTTCTAAGCTTGTAATAATCATCCAAAAACCATTCTGAAGACAAGTAAGTTGCAGCAACATAGAACAAATCATAGCAAAAGTCAACAGTCATAAAACCCTAGATAAACGACAGTAGTTGTTTTCAATAGATCTCAACAACTAGGGTTTCAGGTCATACATGTGTACTAAATCAGCCACTGGTCAACAGCAGCAATACCCTTAAACAATGGTTTCATTGAAGAGCAGCAGATTCAAAACAGATTATATATGGATTTAGGGTTCAATGCTTCAAGAATTAAATTCACAATAAAAATAATTATGACAAACCCTAAAATCCAAAACCCTAAAAGTAAATAATTGCTTACCCAAGCTACTTCAATCAACTTCAAACAACTTCCATGATGCATTGAAACTAGTATGCACGAACTCAGATAGTTGAATAACACAAAAACCCTTAAAAATCATCTTACCAAAACTGTTTCTGCAGCAGACTTTGAGAATTTTTATCTTTTTATTGGAAGCTCAGATCGAAGATCCCTCCGGTGAGAATCTTCAATGATATGGAGAGAAGCTCCAGTAAAAATTTTAGCAAGATCCAACAGTTAACGATGGAACTGTCGCCATTTGAAAACTTCACTGCAGAAAATTATGAAAATTCAAACAAAGTTGATTTTTCTTCTTTTCTTCGACAACGAACCTTGTAACATCCCTAGATTGAGAGCCCCCCTCTATAATACCACCTGATGGAACTTATGCACACGCCATCTATAAGTTCTAGGACCGTTTTGGACTCCAGGTTGTTTAAACCTTGATCTAGGATAAACAATAAGCATGATGATAATAATAAGCACAGCAGAATAACATAAAGAATATTATTATTATCAATAAGGTTTCTTCGCCATCATCTCTACTCTAAAATACAAACACCAACAGCCCCAATCCTACTTGATCAAGTGTAGGACGTGGTATCTAAACTATAACAAGGAATCAAAGATCCTTGAGGCTAAGAAAAACTACCCTAGGTGTTTTCCCATAAAATACCTGTACACACACCTTTTCCTGGACTTTACATTGTGACACACATAAAACTAATTCCCTGTATCTCTTTATAAACTAGAGAACTAGGGTTACAAAATACTACAAAGGACTATAATGTAAAAACTTCTTTGTAAAGCAAGTCCCTTGTGTTTCATTCTTCATCACTTGAAGAATTCTTCCTTTGTCTTCTTAAGTCCTTCATCTTTCATATGTTTTGTCTTATCAACTCAAATATAATTCTCAATAGAACCCTAATTAAAAGAATTGGGTTAAATGATGTTTATAAGCTAAATTAAGAAGTTTTGATAAATATGGGTTAAGTATTATTGAAGTTAAGTTAATAAGTTAATGGGATTAATTATCATATGATTATGTGATAATTAGTAATTGTTAGAAGGGAGTTATGGTTGTTGTGGCCATGACATAATTGATTAATTATGTGTTTATGCCTATAGTGGTGTTGGCTTAGATGAAAAGAATGGAGATGATGATGTCGTTGGTTTCATTAGCTTGGGACCGAGGTAAGTAAACCGGTTATAATGTGCTATATATTATATGGATTTTATCACATTGTGTGTTATGTGACTTAATTGTTAAAGTTATGATGGTTTGACCTTAAGGTGTCTAGTTGAAAGTGTGCATAAGGTTAGCTTGGCAAGGCTAACCATGAAAGTGATAGAGTGATGATTTAAGTGGCTGGTGTAAGTAATGATATGAATGTTCTTATGATTATGTATTGATAGTTTTTTATGCATATATGTGTAAATGATGTATGGTATCATGTTATATCTGTTTTGCTTACTAAGCCTTGTGCTTACGGTTTAAGTGTTTAATGTTTTGTAGGTTGTGCAATGATGCTTAACTTAGACTAAGGTCTAAGGTTGGATTATGCGGAAGTTAGAAGATGGTAAGAAAGTGGAGCATAGGTAGATACCGACCTCATACAATGTTGTACCCCTGAGAGTCTTAACGGTTTTATAAACGTGTTGTCAAGTGTGAAAGTGTATGTCATAGATGTTGGATGTAAAGGAGTCGTAATGATGCATCCTAGTATGGTCTAAGTGTTTGCGGTCAAAGTTTAGGGGGTGTTTGGAAGAATGTGTATTTACACCCATTTTGGGTTGTGAATGGATTAATGATTTATGAACATGTATGTTAAGTCAATGATTTCTGGAGTGTTAGAAGTAATACGGAAGTGGTATTCGTTGAATATAATGTAAATGGGTCAAAACGGGTATTTTGGCATAATACCCGTTACTTTGTAAAGTACGTTTATGCGGGTCATTATGACCAAGTTTATGCTTATATTTGATGTATATAATATGGCTGAGCATCGGGCCGATCCCGACCCGTCCCGACCCGATCCCGACTCATCCCGAAACCGACAAGCCAAAAAATCCAAACCGAATCCCGACCCGAGTCTAGTTCGGGTAATCCCGAATCCCGTCCCGAGTCCCGAAACGAATATGGTTTTCCTTGTAATCCCGACTTCGTCCCGACTCCCGACCCGACCTGAGTCCCGACAAGCTGAAAAACCCAAACCGAGTCCCGACCCGAGTATGATCGGTTCGGGATTCGGGACGATTCGGGATGTCGGGATCGGGACGGTTTTCGGGTGTCGGTCGGGATTGCTCAGCCCTAGTTTATAGTGTCTTAATAAATTCTAGAAGTTTTGGTGTCTTTCCGGGCAATAGAAGTCGTTTTTCGAAAAATGGGTTAAAAGTGCATAAAAGAAGTATGCAGAAAAAGGGGTGTTTGGGAAAAGGTCCTTTTTAACCCATTTTAGGTCAAACGGATCAAGAATTTTGGAAAAATAATTTATATGGTTAAGTGTTTGTGAAGAGATTAAAATAGTTGGAGAACTAGTGGAGAACTAGTTGGAGAACTAGTTGGAGTCAGTTTTTGAAAAATCATACTATCTTTTAAACGTAAGTCATCGCAGGTCGCGCCACCAGGCGTTTCGAAGGTAATTGAGTCTATTTTCATTTAAAAGTAGCCTCGAGGTCTGAATGTTTATAGATTTTTGTTAATAGTTAAAAGAGTAACAACATGTCAGTTTTGATCATGTCGTTTCCGCGTAAAAGTTCCAAATTTTGAGTATTTTAAGTCGTATCTTTCACGGGGTGTTACAAGAATGACCAAGACGACTACTCAAAAGCTCTTAGAGAATACTGTGTGATATACGGTCATGATTTTACATTGGAGGAGTGTTGGAAAATTTTGAGGAATCATCAGGCATAGAAGGGTATTGAGATGCCTGCTTTCAGAACAAAGAGTCGGAAGAAATCTAAGACTTCGGAAACCACCTAGGGGTCAACAAAAGGTCATATGAATTAACAACGTCTGCAAGTTGAATTGATGGCCCAAAAGAAACGGGAGCAAGACATAATTTTCTACAATTCAATAATCAACCCAAATTTGCCCCCACGTCAACAACAAGAACTTTTGGATATTAAGGCATCAATTAAGGAACGCTACAACTTAGATTATTAGTTTACGTTTTTAATTAGTATTGTAATTTTACGTTTTATTAGTTTAAGTTTTTAATTAGTGTTGTAATATTTAAGTTTTATTATTAATGAAGTTTAAATTTGTTCTTTAAAAATTTTGAATTAAAAAAAAAAAAAAAAAAAAAACTTGGTCGCCACTGTGGGCAACTTGGTCGTCGGAGTGAAAGCGTGGCAGGTCGTCTGCAGGTTACCCACTGTGGATAGCCTAACAAGCAAACGTATTACACGAGGGTGGAAACATGAAAACATGGTCTTTTGTCAAATTTCTATTAACTCAACAAACGTAAGGCCCCTATATGTTACAATCTTCCTATCACAAACAAACTAGGCAATAAAACGTGATCTACCTGCAAATCAAATTCATTCATATCGGAAATAATTAGAAAGTTGGTAATGCCCGGTCTTTCAAAACAGAAGGGTGGCCCATTAACAAAGCAAAACAAGAACAATCACCATTCACCATGTTTATTTATAGCAATATAAGCCTGAGGAAACCATAATTTTTACAAAATTTGGAGATACTAATCAAAGGAAGAAGAAGATAAGCTGTGAAGTTCAAAATATTATTAAGGCTGTGGGGGATGCTCGAGGGAGATTCAACAGCTTGCTGGCAAAGTCGTTACACGCTCTATAGCCCCACCCTCGAATAGTGATCTTCTTTAAAAAGGGTGAACACGCAAGTAAACACTTAATCAAATATAATTCAGTCTCCGAACACCAACAAAATTTAAACACTACATCCCGCAGCTGCAACTGCCCCATTGTGCTGCAGTCTTTTTTATTTAAACGGCCATAGTAGATTTCTAAAGATGAAATGAAAAATGGTGGCTTGTATGTGCCCTACAAGATTAAGCAGTATTCAATTAATTGTTAGATGTTCAAAAGAACGTATATGAAACATATATATCTTTCCACTTACTTCGATTTTAAGGCTCTGCATATTCGGGGATCTCCAAATCATACCAAAAGCACATGAGAGCTCAATACGACAGCTGAAATTTATTTGATATAATGAAAGAGTCTTGAGACATGAAAATGTGACAAGGGCCTCCTTAATAGCACCAGATTCTACAACTAACTGAAAAAAACAAAAAAAAAAAAAAAAAAAAAAAAAACAAAAAGTAAATATAAAGCAATTTTAATTAATGAGACCATTATAATGCCTCTCTGCGATATTTAATTAACAAATTGAATTTCAAATAACCAACTTAGTCTTACCTTGCAGTTTACAAAATTCAGATATAGCGCTTGAAGTTTTGGAAGAGAACCCACAAGCTCAAAGATACTTGAACTTGTGATTGGCACATTGTCAACCTTACACAATGGCAAATACAACGTTTTGAGATTTTTAAGTTTAGCAATCTCAACTGGTTTTATTTTGTTGATTTGATTATAAGGATTAATTTTCAGAATCTCGAGTAAGGGAGGCTGTCTCTTACTGATAAAATCCATGCAACTGCCACTTTCAAATGCTATATAGTAACTCAAGTCTAAGCTCAATAGGTTTGGAAAACCACTAAAACTACGTGGAAGATGTAAACGACATCCAAGGAGCTCCAAATGTTTCAACTCTAAACAAGAGAAAAGATGGGCAGGCAACTTTAACCTTTTTTCCCCAATCTTAAGAGTGAACTCTTTAATTCTCTTTCTGGATAAAAAAAGTACCCAAAGACAAATATCCTCCTCATCCAATATTATGTTATACGGGATATGGAGAACAAACTTTGTTATGGGACCGTTAAGACAAAGAAGAAGTCTGCTTATAATTTTCCCATAGTCGTAACTTTTGCCTGCTGCTAAACCTAGTTTAAAGAATGCATCATCAAATACAAGTTGGGTGACCAAATTCCACATATACTTCCATTTACTTGACAAGATACCAGTCCTCACGGCTTCTTTTATAGACAAACGACCTAAAATATTAGTTATAACATTCTCTGGCATGCTCCCAATGACATCTTCTGGTGTAAGTTTGGATGCTTCACTTGTCTCGCGAACAAGTTCCATTATTTACTAGAAACAAGACATAAGATATAATTACGTATACAATTGGTTGGACTTATAAACAACTTATTTACACATTTTCTTATCCAGTTATGTTTTCATTCTTTATGTTGAACTAAATAATAATTGTCAAAACATTATGAAAAACATGTAGATCATCATAAGAAGTACAGTATCAAATATCATAATGCATAACAATAAATGAAACTTACTTGTGATGTTTTCTTTTAATCGTAATAGTTTTGATCTGATCTTTGTAATCAAATTGCGTTCATCTTCATAAGAGTCAAGAGATGTAAGTTAAGGATTAATATTTAATATTTATATACAAGCGTTTGAGATATATAGTATAAGAAACCTAATAACTACCCTTAAGCGTTCAATGGGCCGGCAACTCATATAGTTCAGATTCTAAAAGTTTTCAAGGTCTTAGTAAATGGGCCTGCTCCAGGCCCAGTTGAGTAAGAGTCTAAGAGATTTGGCACTTGGCAGCCCACTTGATGGAACAAATTGATGTTTTTTTTTTCCTTGAACAGCCTAAATGATGTTGTTAACTTAGCCGATCGAATTTCATTTGCCAAACAAGATAAAGATTTGGAAGTTATCTTTAATGACGTTAGGGTTTATTCGGGTCAACCCGAATACTAAATAGGGTCGCGTATCGGGTTGAAAATATTTGGCTAGGGTTCGGGTCGACCCGATTGACCCGAATAAGGGTTTCTTTATTTCTTTTTTAATATAATTTTAGAATTTATAGTAAAAATTGAGAATTTTGTTACCATTTTACTAATATTCGTGTTGACCCAAACCCCGAATGGACCCGACCTGAATTAGCCCGAACTCGACTAACCTGAATTCAAATAGGGTCAGGTTCGGGTATGTTAATTTTAGCCTTTACCCGACTTTGACCTGACTCAATTTGACCCGAACCCGATTAACACCCCAAAATGACAGTAATCTCTCATGGTTTGTTGTAGGCTGTTTGGATTGAAGGTTTTGGGGTTACAGAATGGCTATGAGTGTGATAACTACAAATTGGAAATAAAGTTTCGTTTTTGGTAAATTGGTCTTAGGGAGCTAGATTTTGGTAATTTGGTTTTTGGGAAACCTAACCTGAAATTGACTAAGGTTTAAAACCCTTAAGTCACCCTAACTTGAAATTGACTAAGGTTTAAAACCCTTAAGTCGAAAATTCGACTTTGGTCGATTTAGGGTTCGACCCTATGGGGTTCGATCGATCAACGAGCAAGGGGATAGAAGGGAGAGGGTTTAGGGTTGTGTGTTGGTTTGTGAATGTGCTATGAAACTTATGAGGAGGTGCTCGTTTATATAGGCTTGTTTCTTTGTCCAACAAGGAAACTCTTAATCTCCCACTTTGTTTACACTTCTAATTACAAACTTTATAACTAATTAGATTAACTCGGTTAATTTAATACTCATGACCCTTAATATTACTACAATAATAAATATTTACTTCAAGTTGTGATGCATCGGTGTGACTCTTTAGTGACTTAATTACTCGATGTGATTTTACTTATATATTATTAAATATATAATTACATATATTATTTGTACACATAATTCCTTCAACATAAAATCCCAAAAACCTTATGACTAAACATGTAATTTACTCTAAAAAATAAAATGAAAAGAAAAGTTGTCATATATATGTTGGAAATGGGTATACAAGTCATTTAAGATATAAATTGACAAACATACCTTAATACATTTCTCTTTGTGTAAACTTTATATGTTAGAAAAGGTATATAAGTCATTTTAGATATAACTTTTTGGTAGGGTTGAACAAATGCACCGCGAACCGATAAATCGACCGAAACTGGACCGAACCGGCCTTTTTTGGTTCGGTTTCGGTTCGATTCGATTTTTTCGGTTCGAACCCCGAAAACCGACCTGAACCAAGTTATTCGGTTAGGTTCGGTTTTGATAACTATTTCTTGGTTCGGTTCTCGGTTTGAGTTTTTTTTTCCTTTTTTGGTTTTTTGGTCAGGTTTGACCCGATGCTCACCCCTACTTTTTGCAAACTAGCCAAAGTATGAAGGGATACAAAATTGTCAAAAGTATTGCCACTTTCCTATCATACTCTTTCTTTTCTTCCCTTAAAAAAATCTTAAGAACACGAAATATTTTTATGTCATGTCATTTCTTTTTCTTCACTTCCATAAAAAGACTTAAGAATACAGTGTTAGCGTTTTTTTAGTGTTTGTTTGGTTGCGTATGCTAGAACAACTTTGGTGTTCAAATATGGTGAGACCTATCACTTATATCACTTTTAATTTCAAGTCATTTTTTTTTTAAATTAAGCAAAAAAACATACATTTTTCACATGACTTTAGGTATTAAGTTTTGAATAATATTATATTTTAGAAAAATGCCATAACCAATATATTTGATCCACAATAACAGCCATCCATGGTGAAAAAAGGTGCTCTAGACTTTTCTAATCCTCCTATTCGTAGGTCTCTATGGCAAGACATTATTCGTGGTACCTCTTCTCTCAAAAACAAAGGTATAGACCTTATGGCTTTCGTTAGAAAAAATATGGGAAATGGAGAAGATACTAAGGGAGGATACTTGGCTTAATGATGTAGCGTTGAAGGTTAAATTCCCAAGGATTTATGCTTTAGAATTGGAAAAGAATGCCAGTGTGGTGGATAAAAAGAAGGATTCAACTCTTGCTCTTTCCTTTCGTCGCTCACCTAGAGGATGGGTTGAAGAGGAGCAATTTAATCTCCTACAATCATGTGTTATAAATATTTTACTTCCTCGGATGCGTGATCGTTGGGTGTGGTCTCTAGTGTCTTCGGGCGAGTTCTCGGTTAAGTCAGTTCGAACCTATATTGACGATATCCTTCTTACTAAGGATATTGTCGTGACTCGTTGGATAAAGGTAGTGCTTATTAAGGTAAATATAATGGCTTAGAGAGTTTGGTTGGACAATCTTCCTACTCGATATAACCTATCGACTAGAGGCTTAAAGGTACCATCTATTATTTGTCCGACTTGTAATATATCGGGACAAACTATTTCCCATCTCTTTTTCTCGAACGTCAAGTGTGGAACAAAGTGCTATGTTGGTGGAACCTTGAGTCCTCAGATTTGCTCTCGTACGATGACTGGGTCACTTGGCTCAAAAGTACTTGGCTTTCCAAAGACTTAAAAGAGATATTTGAAGGTGTTTGTTATGTGATGTACAGAGTTTTATGGAGTTTCATAAACCAATTTTTATTTGGCAAAGTCCCCCCTAAACGTGGTCTCATCTTTGATGATATAGTCCGTTTGTCTTACACTTGGTGTTCGAGTCGTTGTAATTTTAGTTTTGATTGAACGTCTTAGTTTTGTTTTTTTTTTTTTTTTTTTTTAATAAAATTGCCGTTCAAAAAACAATCTACAAATTATTATATATCATAAACACAAAATTATATGAATGTTTAATTGAAATGTTGTCCTATTATAAATATGAAAAGTTTAAAAAGATTAACATGTTTTTTTTTTTCTTACTAAATTCTATAAGACACAACTACATCCAATTTAAAAGGAGTTTAACATAACAACAATACTTAATCTTTGCCGTAGCTGAAAATGAGTAAGGTATGATGTAAACAGTCTCACCTCAACCCAAAAATAGAGAGATTGTTTCCAAAATTAAAAAAAAAATTAAATAAATAATAATAATAATTAAAAAAAAAAAAAAAAAAAAAAAAAAAAAAAAAAAAAGCACCAACAATAATATGGTCCTGACATAAGTTCATAGAAGATTAAAAGCAGTTAATCACACTATATACACCACATGTAAATGTGTAAAATGAAACTCCAGTTGATCAGTAAACATCTCACATAATATAATAACCATTGGGTTATAATTCTTGTGATTGATCTAAGCAATCTAACTTTAAAACTTTTGCTCTATTGTTTAAAGATAGAAATAATTTAATGTTCATTACGAACATGATAGGTCATCTTGACATTTTGTGACATAATAATATTACTAGTCTGGCGTTAACCCGCCGCGTTGCGGGCGGACCTGTTTTTTTTGCGAAATTTTTGTATTGTAAAATGTATTTGTAATTTGTTTTAAATCTTTGCATTCATTATAATTTTTTTTTCTTTTCTATCTATCTATTACTTTAGGGTTTATTTGTGCAATGCTTAATACATGTGGGTCTTTTGTATACATATTTGGTGCTTATAAATAGGCACTTTTTCCCTTTTTACTTAAAGTATAACCCTAAGTATCCGGCCGTTACTTTTAACCTATATTTTTCTAATTGCCTGGGTTTATGATGGCTACACCACCAAGAATATCCGCGTATGCTCTTTATCGCACCCCTAATTTTCAAAGGTTAAAGGTTGCCGCTGGTTCGAACGAAGTGGATGACTGTTTGCATGTCGCGTTTACCCAGGATGATACTGAGAACGATCAGTTGCTAAGGGTGCTCGGCGAGAAGCGTGATGAATTAAATGCAAAGGTTAAATGGTTGGAGGATTTGGTAAAAGAAGGTGAGGGTTTCTTACCGCTACATGAAGATGGTGAGATTGGTCTTGAGCGTTTGAAGGTTACTTTGAAGAGGGAGAGGAAGGTGCTGGCTGGCTTAATCAAGGTTATGGATTTGGCGCGTAAAGGAATAGAAGAGAAGAAGATCAATCTTTTCTGGTTCGAGTGATTTTGGCCACTCTTTGTGGTATATGCTGGTTATCTTTTGTTTTATGGCCGTTTATGTATAGACATGGTATCATGGATGTTGGGTTTTTTTTGGATGATAAGTACAATGTATGAAGTTTAACGGTTGGCAATATCATATTAAGGTTATGTTTGTTAAAATCTTCTTTTATGTTGCAAAATGATTATAATTTTTTTATGATATGTATTAGTGTTTATAGAGTGTTGCTTAGTGTCTATGGAGTGTTGTTCAGATATCATTATATGATAATAGAGTATTGTTCTGTTGGTGTTTCTGATGGTATGTTTATTGTTAGTGCATTTTATGACCTGTGGCTATGAATTGTTATAAGGAGTTGTAAAACTATTTTGTATGAGCATTATACTCTTTATGTATGGAAGCAGCTATTCCGTTTATCTTAGGCCATGTTTTCTTGGCTAGTGCGTTTTTGGTGTTACAAATATTTGAGGCGGTTTTTTGATCTTCTGTTTGTGACAAATGCGAGGGCAGGTGTGTGGTGTGTGTTGGTAGGAGTTTATTTAGCTTTCCGTTTCTGGCTATGCTGTTGTGTATGGTGGCAGAAGTCCCTGTATGGTTCGTTTCCTGCTTCCAGTGAAAATGGTTGTAGTTATGAATAAAACTGTTACCTTGATTGTATTCAGTTTTATTTGAGTTTGATATATGATGGTGTCATTGTATATTTAGCTTGCCTGTCAACAGTTGCCAAGCAAATGTTGTTTTATTTTGATGCTATCTAAACATTGCAAGGGTAAGTTTTTGAATGATGAGAGAAAAAATAAGTGGAGAAAGTAAGAAAGGCAGTTGTTAATTAGCCTGAAAATGATGGCCGTAGTGGCCACCCACAAAATGCACGTCACTGCAACTATTTTACAACGAACGTTTGCTTACATCATTACTTGCAGGTAGCATCTTAGAATATTTACATAGGAAGTTATTTTTAAGATAGGCTATTATACATAGGTAATTGGTGATTCTACTTTGTACCCGGTACTTGCGCGTTACTTTTGATTAGTCCTGTTTCTTGGACTTTTTTCCACCTGATGTTGTGCCTTGGTCTTCGTCTTCTGCAAAAAGAGCTCTCCTAGCACTTTTTCTTGGCGCTTGTTTTTTAGATTGTGATTGCTCAGATGAGGAAGATTCTTTTGCTGGTGGTGTTATGTGAGCTTCGTCGGGTGTTACTGTGGCAGTTGTTTGGGTGTGTGAAATGGTGATGTTTGGTGTTGCGTCGGCTGGTGTTGCAGGAGTTGGTTCATCTGTTGTCAGTGCTGCAGTCTTGGGAGATCCTATGTTTGCTTCAACAATGGTAGCATCAGCTGATGTGAGTAAAGGTGTGGTATCCCAACAGGTATCAAGGATGAAAATTTGTTTTTCTTTTGTATTGTCTGGATCAAAGTGTAACTGGAAAATTTTTCTTTTTCCTTGAAGAGAAAGTATCTCTGTTGGGTACTCGTAGGAGCTTTGGTTAGGTATTGTTTTAAGCAACTCTTTACAATCCTTGACCATTGAGTTTGCTTCATTACTGAAGCATGTCGTTGTTGCATCTGCGGTGCCGTCAGATAATTGGACTCTGAAAGAATAGCTGTGTAAAAAATAGATAAATTATTTTTTAATAATGATACGCGTTATCTTATAAAAAAATTGATTATTGTTATTGGTAGAGTAATTAGTAAATGGTTTAGGTTACCTATAAATTAATTCGTCTTCTGATGTTGGTTGTCTGCACTGGGTATGTGGCCATTTTTCAGAGATCTTTAATTTACAATCTGAGCATTTCTGGAAAAAACATGGCCTTTTGGTATCTATCTTGTCAATTGTAGCGTCAACGGTAAAACGGACATTCTGTCATATGGAAATCATATATGTTTAATAGGTTATGATTTTATTACTGTTATATTGAAGCTGGTAATTACCTGGTGGTTTTGCGGATTTTCCTCTGCTAGTTCTGCTAGGGTGACACGGTTTCTATGCATTTCTTGGTGCGGATCTGCGCATCTCTGGTGTTCTATGTTGAGTATTGTGGGAGGGTCGATGAATTCAGCATAGCTGCATTGTGAATCTGTGTAAGTTTACTGTACCATGATATGTGGAATGTATTCTCAGTTTAGTGATTTATCAACTTACACATTGCAAATTTCATGGTATTGTGGTATGTCTGGGTTGAAGTAGTATGACGTTGCGTTTGTAGCTGAGAGTTGAAGCCCTGCATTAATTTAGGCAGATATAGTTTATAGAAGTGTAATTATTTGAAACCAATAGGCATAGAGATAAGTATAGAGCAAGGAGCATACCTACGTATTCTTTGACTAAGCATGAGCTCACGGCAATGATCGTTGGTTTTTGTGCTTTTTCATATTCCTCTTGCCTGAAATCGTGTGCATCTTGATTCCCCAGAGTAAAACGCACTGTATGCCCGCTGTTAAAATTATAAAGTATATGTTAAAAAGAATATAGGCAATCATTTTTCTCAAACAAACGATGCATACGTACTCTAAATTCTGCACACCAATGTCTCTCCAAACGGGTGAATCCTGTGTTGCTCTTAGTGATCTTTGTATGCCACTGACATATTGGACTGACCCAATATAATCTGCAAACGTTGTTTTCTTGTTAAACATGCATTGTTTATATTTGTTTTATGTATGGACGTATTGCGTACCTGTTAGCAAGCATTCTTTTACATCGATTTTTGTATACAGGTCTCGGTGAGTACTGAAGTTGAAGTAGTGTGCTGGGAAACCTGTATCTGGGATGTGTTCGATAATTGTATGTGTTCCAAAAACTAAAGAAAGTGAGTGTGGGACAACTTGCATATACGTTTTTGCAGGCTGAAAGCCGAAGCCGGTTATCTTGTAAGTTTTATTAATCTGAAGTAAACCATCAAACTTGTTTTTTTCACATAAGTTGATATTTGCTTGTATAGCATTGCCCTGTAAACAGAGAAGTTATTCGTAGATTTATTATGTTATGTTTTGCTTTCTATAGAAAATATGAGAGGTTCTGATGATGTAGGTAGGTTATAGAATAGTTTTCGTTACCTGTCGATCAA
This sequence comes from Artemisia argyi, assembly GCA_030686995.1. Classification (NCBI taxonomy): domain Eukaryota; kingdom Viridiplantae; phylum Streptophyta; class Magnoliopsida; order Asterales; family Asteraceae; genus Artemisia; species Artemisia argyi. The sequence continues at coordinate 168,918,954 of CM060706.1, read as the reverse complement.
TCAACATACAACAGAATAGCACTGGCCTTGCTTGCTTGTTTGTTGGTGTCCATTTCCGGTATACTCTGACGTGTATAGCTTTACCAGAGTCGGACTGTGTGATATCTGCAAGGGTAATTTCTTGTGATTCTGCAGCAATTTATTTTCCTTTAGAGCCTGATGGTGGTACAGTGCTAGAAATCTGTTCCATTTGCCTGGGCATTTAGAAAGAAATAGCTAAATCATAATAGAGAAAAGGCCCAATTTATATATGCAGAAAGGAAATTACAAAATTTAGGAAGTAAAGACTAAATATGATAGGCCCAATTTATATGTGCAGAAAGGAAATTAGGAAATTTAGGAAGCAAAGACTAAATATGATAAGTGCTTATATAAGTCAATAATAATAGCTAAACATTACTGGTAACTGGATAAAAGGTATTGGTACATGTGCTTGGTATGTGACTTAGTGAATGTATCTAAGGTGAATGCAAGTATGAGGAACCTGTGGAAAAGTAACGATGTCTAAAAAATCTTTGTAGACAACATTCTTAGTGACCTTTTTTTCTTTCCCTGGTTGCTAATTTATCAGCATTTTTAACCCTTGAGGAGATGTCGCTCTTGACAATGCAACATATAATTGGCCATGGCCAAAGACAGGTTCGGGTAGGTAGACGCCTATTTTGTTTAACGATTGTCCTTGGCTTTTATTGATCGTCATCGCATAGCAGAGCTTCACTGGGAATTGTTTTCTTCTAAACTCAAAGGGTAACTTGTCATTTTTATCAATTAGCACGATACGCGGCAAATAAACCTTTTCAGACATCCTTGTGCCGGTAATGATCTTTGCTTGAATAAGCCTTGTGTATATCTGAGTGACAATCATGCGTGTACCGTTACACAGCCCACCGCCTAAGTTTAAATTTCGTAGGAGCATTATAGGTGCACCGATTTTAAGTATAAGCTCATGGGGCGGCATTCCTGAAAAGGAAAGTGTGTTTAAGTATTCTTGCGGATATAGTAGCTCTGTTGCTCCGCCATCATTCTGCTTCGGTATAGCTTCGTCCACACTTGTGAAAGTGTACCTTTGCCCTTCTAGCATATCCAGAATAATAGTGTTTATATGATCTGCAGTTTTGTTTTTCGGACATACTAAGGCTTTTTCTTGCAACAATGCAGCGTTTGGTGCTTCCAAAGTTTGTCTATCATATATAAAGTCAATGAGGTCTTGAATATCTGTATTGCTTTCGGGAATACAATATTGATCTGGTATCTTTATCCAAGCGGAATCTGCTGGATCATTTTCGTCTGGCTCGCCAATGGTACCGTTCCCCACTTCAAGCAACCATCTAGAAAATGTGGCTGTTGCCTCATATTGTTCAATTGATAGACCTGCCCGTTGCAGACGCATGTTCTGTTTAAGGCGAATGATTTTGAAATATGGCCATAGGTATGATAATGTTATAGAAGAGCCCACAATTTCTTGTTTAGGAGCATGCTTCTTGACCGGAAGTGTTTGCCTGAAATCACCACCCAAAATAACTGGCTTTCCTCCAAATAAACTGTTTGGTTTATCCATTATGTCTCGTAATGTACGATCTAATGCTTCAAAGCATCTTCGATCATTCATTGGTGCTTCGTCCCATATGATAAGATCAATTTGCTTTAGTAACTCTGCCACTTGTGTTTTTTTTTATGCTGCATACCGATTCATCCGTTAAATCTAGGGGTATCTTGAACCTTGAGTGAGCGGTCTGACCTGATGGTAGCAATAGGGCTGCGATACCTGAAGAAGCGACTGCCAAAACAATCTTTCCAGTTGATCTTAGCGTTGAAATTATGGTCTTCCAAATAAAAGTCTTACCTGTCCCTCCGTGGCCATAAACAAATATAAGCTTTTGTTGGTCATTGTTAACTGCGTATGTAACATGTTCAAAGATTACTCGTTGTTCAGCATTCAACTGAGCAATTAATCTTTGGCTTTCGGTTCTCAACAGTTCACGGTTGTATGACCTTTCTTGCATTATTGCTCTGTTATTTAAAATTTCCAGCAAATGCGGTGGAGGTAGATCAAACCCAAAATCACTGACTGATTTCCCATAGAGATTAAGAATTGCTTGTATCTCGTACATAAGACCGCCTTGTAAATCCTCTGCACTAACTTGGAGATTTGGAATATGTAATAGTTCTGAGAGTATTAAAGGAATGTCTTCTGACATGGAATCTGCATGAGACTGCAGTAATGAAATTGGGCGGGAGACGTTTGAGAAAATGAGGATTTGGCAAAAGAGGTTCCTCATCTGCGGTGGAGTAGCTGACAAAGACGCCTCTTGCAATGCAATGTTCCATTCTTGATCACCACCTAACAGTCACATTGCTTCACATGCGTCTCTATACGTAGGATATAGTGTCTCGTCCACTGTTTGTAAATGGCAAAATGACTGGCTTCCTTTTTGATGACAAAGCAATATGCGCAAGTAGAAAGCGTCTCCAGAGCTTGGATGTACATACGTCAAACGGCCAATTGCTAAGGAACTGGTACGCCGCCTGCGCTGCCAAAATTTCCCATCTTTGTGCCATGTAAACTCTTTTGGAAAGTCTAAATATGTTAGATGGTGACCGTTTGTATTGCAACGGTTATATTCGAACCATTCAGTCAGTGTTGTCCTCTTGTTATGTTCACTGTCAACAATCTGCCTGAGCTGTTGACGCCTCCTGAAACTTATGCGTTGCATATTTTCAAGGTGGACTGCAAGAATCTGAACCGGTGGGTCTCTAACGTGTATGGAGAATCCAAGGATTCTCCAGCATGCTTCGTGTGGGCCAACGTACCTTGCATCTTGGAAATTTCTTATCTCATCAATGTGCAATGGACGTTGGCTTGTACTTGGGCCTGGATCTCCTATCGATCTTGTAACATGAGTCACTATTCTGTCAGTGCCTTTAGAAATATATTTGAAGAGGTATTTGATAAGCATAGACCACTCACAGTATTCAACATTGATATGCGCATAAAACCGCATGCATAGAGACCGGTTATATGGAACAACATAGCCATTATCAAGGCTGATATTCTGTTTCAATGTTTCTATGCCTGAATCTCTTCTGCGATAATGCACATACCCTTTTGCATCTATAAATGTTGCAGTGCAAAAAGGCTTTGGAAAGTTTTTTGTGCACTCATCACTGTTCCGCATACATGGTGCTGATTTATAGACAACCCCACACGGGCCATGCATCATAAACTCTGTAACCACTCTGTAGAGGTCAGGGTCAACTAATAGGTTTGGTAGCTCTGCCGAGATATATATGTCGATATCTTCATGTGCTTGAATGCGCTGGTCCTGTTTAATCCACAACAGTAAGTGACAGTGCGGTAGGCCTCTTTTCTGGAACTCAATTGTATACAAAACTGCAGGGGAAAAAGGTTTTTGGTTAGGTACTTAATTGGCATAGCTTTTTTTACAGCCATATATAATGTAAATGATACCTGCTTCAACATGGCCGAAAGGTCTTGATTCTCGCAAGAATTTGACCAAATCAGTTATCTTCCTTTCAAACACACGGTCCACAATATCAGGTCGGTCGGCAACGGCAACATGTGGGAACTCTTCCATGTATTCGGCCAATTGACATTGCAAGTGAATGTGATAAAGAATGATGGATTCCTATGAACACGTCAAATAGCCAAAGCGTCCAAATAATAGCCATACATGTAGCATGGACCACCTGTAAAAGATGATGGGAGTATTGTCCTTGAGCCAACGTCTGAACCATCTCGATCACCGCGTGAAATAGCGTCGTACAACCCAGCCATGTAATCATTCTGAATATCGTCTTGATGCTCTCGTACAAAGTCAATGCGCGACTGCTCTATGCTACAGTAAGTTGTTACGACATATTGCTGAAATAGCCTACCACCTCTTGTCAGGAGGGTATGCTGATCCGGCCAGTCATGGAGTTCATATGAGTAGTACATTTTCATTGTCATTTTTTTAGGTGGGGCATCCGATGAAAGTGGAGCTAATAATAAACGGTCGACATGGTAACCATCCTGGCCAAAGATAAAAATGAGAGGAAATTGCAGTGACATATACGATGCATTTAGTTTGGTAACTCGCTGCAATTCCCGGGTATGTTTTTCGATAATAACATCAAAATCAGTCTCGACGTCTGGCCCACCTTCAAAAACAATCGCACCAATCGAATCACCCGTAGGCAGTTCATGTTGCCTTGAACCAACAACACCGTACAAACGCACCTTGAATTCTGGGACATTAGCTTCTGCCATTTTATCTCGTGCTGTTCTAAACAACTGTACCAGCTCGTTGTGCTCATCTAAAAGGTGAATCAAATTCTCTACGATATCTTGCCGTAAACTATGGCCAGAATTTTGGAAATTTTGCAAGCGATTTGCAACTTCATTTTCTGTGTCATAGATATATAACTGTAGAAATTTTGGCCGTTTGTTTTCTTCTGGGCACATACTCCCTATCCGATGGTAAAGTTGGCCGACAATTTTAAACACGTAAGGACCATTGCCCATGTTTATAGACCTGTCCACTTCCGCACCCAAAGATGTCATTGCAAACATCTGATTGTATGTACGTATATTTTCCATAAAGTGTCGGTTAGTGAAAAGCTCATATATATAGGCTGGATACTCGCCGCGATCATCCAGCCTAACCTTCCCGGTATTGCAACATTTATGATACTCTGGAGGACCTCTGCGCGTGCGAACAACTCTTTCATCATACCAGAAACGTGCATTGCAATGATGGCATAGCTGGTCACATTTGCCCATATATTTGTACGTGTCTGGAGGCCCTGTATTTCAAAGATAAATCAGAACTGTTAACAGGGACAAAGTATAAAAAGAAATGCTAGGCTTAAAAAAACACAGCATTCTAATTTTACACACAAAAGCGTGTAAAACAAACGCATTGACATACCTTCCCTAGATCTTCTAAATCTATTATGCAGATTAGGCTGCTGCCGTCTTCTGGTTGCTGATGAATGCATTGTAACTGGACGGAACCAAAAAGGAAAAAAAAAGAAAAAAGAAAAAAAAAAATTGCCTTAAGTAATGATAGAATATTGAAAAGCAGGAAGCATGTTATTTTCCAAAGTAAAGTAGACAAACCTTGAGAGCGTCGTCGCTGGGCATTTGGTTGTGAACTCAGATTTGTACCGTGACATGGTTGATTCGACGAAGAGGCGGTTGCATTCAAAGCAGAAGGCGGAACTGAATGATGGTCATTCTGTATAGGATGGTGAAAAATAGCCGGCAATTCATGACTTTCGCTTATGACTGTGCCTGTAATGGTGGAAAATAATTCAGGAACCAATATCTAGGCTAATATAGATAACAGTAAATGAGGGGAAACTTATGGCAAATTACATAGCAAATTTGGAGTTTCGTTAATCTGTACGAATGATGGAAAAACTTGCACTGCTGAGGAAGGCTGCTGTTGACCGGAGGAGTTGCTTTTTAAATTGTCCATTGCACATTGATCTGAAATCCAGAAAGGGGAACAGTTGATAGATCATAAGCAAAATAAAATAAGCCTTGCTTAAAAGATATATAACTAATCGCAAGAAAAGATAATATGCACCTGTTATGTGTTGACTTGCAGGAATGAAAACATTGTTGGTGTCACGTGTACTGGTTGTCATATCCGGCACATACCCTTCTTCATTGATAACAGACGTTGCATGTTCAAAAGCCGCAGAAGATAACACGGCAGTTCTGTGGGCCGACCCATGGGTTACATTAAAGTTGTCGGATATCACACGGACCGGTAAGTTTTCATGGCTGACGGAACCAATGTTACTGGAAATGTTACTTGGACCATGTGTAGAAGTGCAGGCTCTCTTACTCACATTATGGGCATCATTAATTGACATCTGTTCCTTTGCATCTATACTATATAGTTGGCTGCCTTCATGGTTGACGGAACCAATGTTACTGTAAATGCTACTTGCACCATGTGTAGAGGTGCAGGCCTTCTTACTTACATTATGGACATCATTGACTAACCTCTGCCCCTCTACATCTATGCTATAAGATTGGCTGCCTTCAGCGGCAGAGTTTAAAGAATCAAAAGAGGAAACCCTACGTCTAGCTTTTTGTTTAGTCCTCATACCGTGCAAATCAGTCCTAATGGATTGTGTAAACGTATAGACCAGGGAAAAAAGGCAAAGCTTACATGCTAGGTAGATATCTGGGCATATTTAATGGCTTCATATATATATATATATATATATATATATATATATATATATATATATATATATATATATATATATATATATATATATATATATATATATATATATGCATATACATATCATTGTTAGCAGCTAGTGCATGCAAAAAAATAGAAAACATCTTAAAGGAAACAAAACAACGTACGTGGCTCAATAGCCAAAAAAAAAAAAAAAAAAAAAAAAAAGCATTGTTCACCTGATGCAGATAGTTTTTAAGTATGCAGTGCTTTGACTATGGTGATGTTTTTCACAGTTCCTGGCTATCCAATGGAAACAATCTACTCTACCAGGGGTTTTTGTTGGAAGTGACAATGGCATAGAAGCTTCTCTCACATTTTCAACCCCACCACACGTGGTAAGTTTAGCTAAAGGAAAATCCTGACCGTGCAATTCTAGTGGTTAGGTAAAATCAGCATCCCAAAGCAAAGTTAGCCGTGTAGATCATTGACACGTTACACATAAGATCGCATATGTATATATTAATTTTTTTTGCACTAAGAAAAGGCCATTCCAGCCATTGTACACAAAGGAAAAAGATATTGCAGCCCATCCACAAAAGCCCATGGCACACGCACACATACATGGACTAAATACATGGGCTAAATACAGGGCCAAAATTTTGGCGGGAAATCATGCAAATAAACGCCGTCATTTGACCATGTTTTAATATAAACTTATAATGTGAGGCTTTTAGTGTAACACCTCTGTATTGTTTTTGTTTATATTGAAATTCTCCTTCAAGTAAAGCTACCATGACCCATCATGTTCAAATCAAGCATGAAATGATTTCAATCCGTTTTCTTAACGATAACACCACGACAATTTTTTCAAGATACTGTGGCTGAAAATTGAGTTAAGAGATTTAATGATTATACTTTTCAATTTATTTATATTAGCATGCAACTCTTTTTCGATTATATTAAGTAGTTTCTACATGTTTCAGGCTTTCAACTTTAATTAGATGTCTTAAAAAAGAACCAAAGGCCTCTTGGCCATCGGTATGTGAGTGGCTTTTCAATTTAGAGGTTATAGGTTCAAGTCTCGCTGGACACCTGTGAGATAAAATTTGTGAGATAGGTGGTGTAGGCTGTAATTAGTTTGCCATTCAAAAAAAAAAATGTCTTAAAATAATGATACCATTTTAGTTTCGATTCCGCATGTACCTAAATTTTAAGAGAACGAAATATAAAACTTATTATACTTCATTGGATGAGTTTTCGTTTCTCATGGCCAACCTTCAGTAGGGGTGTTCATGGTTTGGGTAATAAACCGAAAATCGAACTGAACCGAACTTACAACCGAACCGAATTTGTTAATACCGAACCGAACCGAATTAAAATTTCGGTTTTCGGTTTAGATATGGGTTTGGCTATCTGAACCGAAAACTGAATATATATATATATATATATATATATATATATATATATATATATATATATATATATATATATATATATATATATATATAATATTTTATATATAAAAAATGTCCATTAAAATTTTATACTAATATAAAAAACACTTTTTATGCTTGAAAAAAATTTTTTTTTTGCCAAAAATATATATAATTAAATTAAAAAAATATATAAATAGTGTAAGTCAAGTACAAAATTCGGTTTTCGGTTTTGACCCATAACCGAACCGAACTTCGGTTCGGTCACAGATATGTTCGGTTCGGTTTTCGGTTATGACCCAATTTTTTTTTTAACCGAACAACCCGAACTGAATAAACCGATTAACCGAGAACCGAACCGAATAAACCGATGAACACCATTAACCTTCAGGCTTCAGAAGTTTAGAGCTTCAGATTAGTATTGTAGTTGCCACTTGCCACCAAAACTAGAACATGAATTGTTTGTGTAACGTGGGCGGTGGGCCGAATTTTAGCCCAATGTAGTTATTGTGGATCAAATATATTGGTTACGGCAGTTTTCCAAAATGTAATTTGCTGAAAATTATTTAGCCAAGTTTTTCCAACTTATTTCACTAGTTCACCCAAGGCAAACAAGGTGGATCATAACAAGTAATCTTTTCATTTGACATATTAATTGTCAACACTTATAGTAGGTTGGATGGACTAATAACTTTAGGAGTATGTTTTTAACATACATCCATTATTGTAATACTTTCTATATGCAAAATGTTTTAGTGGGACCGGTACATTGTTTTTATGCGATCACTCATGAAAGTTGTATACCAACTACTTAGAGAGGGAGGTACGGTTGTGCCAAAGCTTTGTGCCAAAGAACGGCACGAGAAAACAGAACGGCGCACCATATCACGAACCGCGCCAAACCTCCTCGCGGCAACCTTTTTCCCTTTTTTGGTGGGTTTGTTTGTTGTGTTTGTGTTTGTATGTTGTTTTTTTTTTTTTTTTTTTTTTTTTTTTTTTTTTTTTTTTTTTAGGTTGTAGATTTGCAGGTAAAGCGCAAGGAGGAAGAAGACAATAGATTTGCAGGAAAAGTTTATGGTAATAGGGATCTCGATATCTTTTGTAGGTAGCAATAGAATTGTATATGATTAGGACATGTTTTATGAGTTATTTTGAAAAAGTTAACTCACTTGACCAAACTTTATAGTGAAGTAATTTTGAGAAAATGCTCATTTCGTGAGATAAATTTTTGTTGTTTTCTAAAGTACTTAAAAACAGACGTGTGGGTATTCATCTTGTTTTTTTTCCTATATTTTTGGGAAATGATTTGGATGCCTAAAAATAAGCCTAATTTTGTGCCTAAATTGATGTGGCAATGGTTTATTGGTTTGTGTATAAGCGGGTCCCTCTCCAGTCACCAATAATATGCTGCCACATAGATTAGGCATACTTTTAAGCATGACAATCGATGCTATTTTTTTTCCCTTCCCATTTTGGTGTAACAATTTTAAGGAAAACCAGGACCACATTGCCCCCATATACACAGAAGAATCATAGATTTGCACACACTATGTGATAAGGTTACTGTTCACTTTGTTGTTTAAAATGTTTGATTTGACCGTTGGGGGAAATTTTTTATATCAGAAAAACAGGGAACATGGGGTAAAAAATAGTTTACCAAAGACACATGTAAAATTTAGTGAATAGAGGCCTAGAAGGGGATTATGTTGTGAAAGAGGTTTTGTGATTTGTTTTGTTTTCAAAATATTACTAGTAAGAGAGAGAGGTGTGGGCTCGCCGTTGTACCTCGTCGCCCGACGTGGAGCTTGCCGTAGCTCGCCACCACACCCACTGAAGCTCGCCGTCGCTCGCCAAAGGAGATATCCTCGTCTGCGTGGCGAGGGAGATAACCTGCAAATCTCTGTCCTTTTTTTTTTTTTTTGGGCGGGGGGGGGGGGGGGGGGGGGGGGGGTTGGGGGTTTATTGTTTTGGTAAGTATTTTGTAGAAAATATTTTGTATGAAATGTTAAGTGAATATGTAAATGTATTGAAGAATGAAATTGTGAAACACCGATTAAGCATAAGATTAATATTACTTGAAACAACGACTACAACAATAACCTACGATACGATAATTAAGAAACAGAAATTCAAACCACTAAAAAACGATACGATAAATAAACATAAAACTATGATTCAATAAAATGAATCATCCGACACATATCCCTCGTGACTCGAGTAGGAGGCACTTGAGTCGTCCTCACTCGATGGCACAGGTGGAAGTCCCTGAGCCCATCGCCATTCTGCTCTTCTGTTTTTTCGATCCTGTTTTCCTTAGAGGTACGACTCACGCTCCCTTTCCTGACGGGCTTGCTCAGCTTCATACTCCAAAAGCACTTGCATATCCAGCTCGTACTGTTCTTCCTCAGTCAACTAACGAATGATGGGTTGGTTTTCAGGTGGAAAGTTTGGTGGTTGATTGTTTGGTGGTGGAAACATAACTGCTGGTGGAGTTGGAGGTGGTGGGTTGTCATATTGGAACACCGGAAACAGATCTTCTGGCGGTGTATTTTGTGGGGAATTGTCTTCAGGTGGTGTGTTGTTCACCGATCCGTTTTCAAGTGATGCGTTGTGAGACATTCTGTTTGAAGAACTAAAGAGAATTCTTTGATGATTGTGGGTGTGAATTGTGGGTGTATTCAGCATCACCCCAATAGGTATTTATAGGATGCTTTGTGGAAGTATCCCGCTCAGAGTTTTGAATTCAAAATTTAAAATTATCCCGCTCAGAGTTTTGAATTCAAAATTTCAAATTATCCCGCCCTCTGTTTTAAATTCAAAATTTAAAATTACCCCGCCCTCTGTTTTGAATTCAAATTTTGAAATGTATAAACCCCTATTTATACCATGCAATATCATTCAATTTTACACACACTGCAATATTTACACCATTCTGCAATATTTACACCATTCTGAATGTCGTAACTATAATGCTATTTACAAAGAGTTGCTACGTACAAGTGATGACCCTTGTCATCTCAGCAATGCAAACCGTATTTGCTATGACCGCTATGGGAAAGGGATTAAGTATCAACATGTGTGGTTCGCTCTGAGAAACACAAAGGCATGGGACAGAGACGATGAGTAGTTGTGTTTTATGTTAACTATTTCCGTATCGTGTGTATTTCTATTTCCGTATCGTGTGTATTTCTTTTTCCGTATCGTGTGTTTTTCTTTTCCGTATTGTTGTACTGTTGTGTAATGTTCCGTATTGTTGTAACCGCCCTTTTATGTGAATTTGAATTCTAAATTATCCCGCTCAGATGAAATTTGAATTTTGAATTTGCACACGTTTTTATTGTTTTGTTTGAAATTTTGAAATTTGAAATTTTAATAATATCCCGCCCTCTGTTTCGAAATTTGAAATTCGTATCGTATTTTTTTCTTCATATCGTATGGTTTTTTTTTCGTATTGTATCTTTTTTATTTGAATGAATTAAAAATTAGTATGTTGTATTATTTTGTATAATTTGTTAAATGAATTTAGTTTATTTAGTGAAATGAATTAAAAAAAATTGTAAGTGGTGGGCTCCAAATGAGTAAGTTGAGATTAGTTATGAGTGAGGAGGGGTTAGTTGTGAAGAGTTGTTGGGGTGATGTGGCACCCGTGGACCCAAATGAGAAGGTAAATGTTACTCACCACACCTCTTGCTCTAACAATCAAAATATATTGTTTAACACAATGACATACGGAGTATGTCTTTGGATGTTAGATATGTTGTGTTGATATGTTGTGTTGTGTTGTAATGGATTTTGCTTGAAATGACATATATACCACTTGAAAGATACATACAAGTATACAACTTTGCAACTTTCTAGAGCCAGCACACAATTTTGCAATAGCTGACTGAGACTTTCTTTCTAAACTTGCAAAAACAAATTTGGCTTTGAATACTTAAGAATAGTAGATATTCTATATTACAAGCTTTTTTAAATGGGGGATTGATTTGCACACTCCATCAAATGATTGAGACATTCCAATTAATTGTGTTTGAACATTTTTACTCTCACATGAGTGAAAGTGTAAAGGTAACTGTGAGTGTATAAATGTCTAAACACAATAAATTAGAGTGTCCCAATCATTTTATAGAGTGTGCAAATAAATTTCCTTTTAAAAACCACTAAGAATGGTCTTGGTACATATGGTAAAAGTTTTTTTTTTTTTTTTTTTTTTTTTTTTCCGATCTTTTGGCCAACGAATCCACAAGGTTTGAATCTACTGCCACACAGACTCAAACCAGGTAAAGCTCTTCCTTTCAGGAGGTTGGTGTCGCCACTTCAAGGTTGTTTGCACCTAGCAGGAATTGAAACTTGAGACCTCACACATTTTAGAGTGATAGTCACAAGCCCTTTTGCTACTAGGTCGCCCTTCTCAAGTTCGACTCATGTTTTTTGCATGCTTGACGTAAACAACTCCTACGTGGTTACACCAACCTTTCTGGAGGAAAAAGTTTTACCTGGTTAAATTTTTGTGGCAGTGGCCTCAAGCCCAGTGAATCGGCTAAATATTAAACAACAAAAGTGTGGAAAACTAGAAGGGAGTTGAATAGTTTACCGCTTTTTATATCCTTTTTCATTTTAATATCCTTTAAAAACTTTACGTTTGCTTAAAGATATAAACACAACATTATATGTTTGATTCTTTGAAAAGCTTTTCACGTTATTAACAATTCTAACTTTACTTGTTTCATACTTTGAAAAGCTTTGCTTGTGATGATCCTAACTTTGCTTGTTTAGTTCTTTGAAAAGCTTTACTTTTGTTTGAAGATATAAACACAACTTTACTTGTTTAATTCTTTGAAAAGCTTTATATGTGACTAGCAATTCTAACTAAAAGACAACATGTAATAAGCAAAGATAAAGAAAGAAACGATCAAACCACAACATGATTGTTTATCGTGGTTCGGCTACAAGGACTCTTTTTCCTTGCCCTACATCCACGCCCCGAGTTTCCAACTCGAGAGTTATAAGCACTAATTAACAAGCTCCTTTCACCGGCGGAGAAAACCTTTACAACGTCGCTTACACTTTTACCGACACTAAGCTAGATGTCGAGTTCTTTTACACGGGTACAACCACTCCCATCGTCGCTTACACTTTTACCGACACTGAGCTAGATGTCGAGTTCTTTACCAAGGGTACAACCACTCCCGTTAGTTCTTTTATAAGGGTACAACAACTCCCGACACACTACGTATTTTCAGGCCTAAAATACTAACCAATCACTTATACATACATGATACAAATGAAGTATAAACTACCAAAGCTTATACTTAACAAAGCTAACAAGACTTGCAACTTTAGAGTTGAAGCTTGTAACTTCTTAAATGATCTTGTGAAGTCCCTTGCTGCATAAGAGAGTCACACAAGTCAAATGTTACTGAGTTAGTTTGAGAGAGTATATGAAAAATATGTCCTAAAGGGGTGACTCAAAACTAACAAATGGTTTGGTATTTATAGCAAACCATTCTGTAGGTCTGGCGGATCAGGCGGAACCCTCAGATGGGTTCCGCCCATGTACCCCCAGGGTTCCGTCAAGGCTGCAATTGGTTTTGTAATAAATCTTCCAAACCAAACAAGGTCACATCTCATTATACCTAGTCAAACACGGGACTTGCAAGCAAACATATGGTTAGTCAAACACTCTTTCTTACCATAAATGTATATTGACAAAGCTTGCCCTAAATGTGATGTGACATTACTATTTTAAGAAATAAATGTGATGTGACAAAACACTTTCTAATTTAAGAAATAAAAATAATGTTTTGTTTAAAAGGAAATGTAAACTTAGTTTAAACAAGACTTAAACACTTAAAGTGATGATTTACTCTTAGCTAAAGTTCATACTTTGTCATTAACAAAACTTAGCAAAGATCGTAAAATATAAATAACGTTTTTAGGCGATATTTGTATTAACAATCTCCCCCTTTTTGTTGATGACAAAACATAAACTTTATTTATAAGTAAGTCACTAGTTTTAGTGTTAAGTCTTATAAAGTTAGTATAAAAACTTGTTTTTGCTAAGATGATGTGATATGCAAAAAAAAAATTGAAACAAGTTTACATATAAATTCTCCCCCTTTTTGTCGAAACAAAAAGAAGAGTAGCGAAGTGGAAATATACACTTGCTCCCCCTTGGATAATACTCCCCCTAAATGGAGTGCCAAGAGAGGAGACATGGATTTTGAACCTACAAGAAAAAGGTTAGTTGCCGCACAAGACAAGTCATGAAAGCATTTCATGTCTAGAACACAACTAAGAGTTGTGAAGTGGAATAATGCAACACTCATGCTCCCCCTTGAATATTACTCCCCTAAATGGAGTATCAAGGAAGGAAAACATGGATAATGATCCTACAAAAAGAAAGGTTAGTTTCTAAAACACAAGATATATGTATGCTACCATAGCAAGGTATAGTTCACTTATTATACCTAAATGGTCAACAAACAATGCACACCTTGTAGTAGAATGAAATTCATTCCATGTAAAATTTTGACTCTTAAATGGTGAAGCATTTTGAATGTTGTGGAGGTGACACGGTTTTGGTTTGTTAGTTTAAATGGTGAAACATTTTCCAAAAGAAACGGTTTAGTTTCATTTTGGAGACTCTAAACTTGAGGTGGTGTTGGTGCTCTAAACTTGGTTTGTTGGTTTTAATGAGCAACATTTTCCAAAAGAAATGGTTTTGTTTCATTTTGGAGACTCTAAACTTGAGACGTTCCACAATGTGGTTTAGGATAAACCTCATTTCATTGTTTAGAGGATCATGGATGTCTTTGTAGATAAGGTGAGACAACAATGGTTTTGGGTGGTGATATTCTTGTTGTGGTGTTTGGTTGTGGTCAAAAGACTCATTTTGGTCAAGCAATGACCTTGGTTTTTCATTTGTGAAAGGTAGTGGTTTTGTTGGTCTTGATGGAAGATCATTGAGATGCTTCTATTTTCTTATACGAAGAAAATAGAGATTCAAAGTGTTGGGAAGGTTCATGTGGTGGTGGTAGTTGAACAAAGTGATTAAGGCTTGGTTCTCCGAAAGGATTACCATGAAGGTTTTTGTAAATGGGTTGAAACACAAATGATTGTAGGTGTGTATGACCTTGATCATTTGGAAAAATTGAGGGTCTAGCATAACGGTAAGCCAAACTCTCAAGGAATGACGGTGGATGAGGTGCATCATCCAATGACTCATTTGGTTGAAATATTGGTTATGGTTGGGTTTCCGTTTCGGCAATGATGTCAAAGAGTGACAATGATGGAGGGCTTGATGGTTTAGGTGATAGGTTTTCAAAAGTTTCTAGTAGTGGATGTGGTGATGTTGGTGGTGTATGGAAAAGTTCCATTGGTGTAAGTTATGGTGATTGATGGTTGAAAACGTTTTTGATGGTTGAAAAGTGTATATGTTTGTATTGCCATGTTTGGGAGAGGATGTTGAAGTAGCAAGATTGAGGAAATCTTGAATAGTGGTCATGTTGATGTTGCAAGGTATTAAATATGGTGTTGAGGCAGTAAGGTTAAGGAAGTCTTGGATAGGTGAAGAAATATCAATTGATGAGCTTGATTTGATGGTTTTGTTGAAGCAACAAGGTTTAACACTAATCCTAGTGGTTTTAGCTTGATGATTCGGATGAGGTGTTTGATTTAGTTATCTCAAATCTTTGGTTTGCAAGAGTTTTGAGATTGAGAGAAGTAATGGTGTTGGTGTGAGTTTTGGGGTATTCTAAAGTGATCAAATTTAAAAAAAAAAAATTGTGGGAAGGAATGTTTGGATTTGATTCGTTCCATACAAAGATTGAGGTTTCAAATGATTTGATGTCAATCCAATGGAATAGGGTGGAGTGAAAGACCAACATATGCACTCAATGCTTTGTGATCATGGGATGTAAATTGGTTGAAAATGTTCCAATGGGTTGAAGGATCCTTTAAAAGGGTTCCTTGGGTTAGTTATGTTTGAATTTGAATTTTTGACGGGAAGTAACTTCCAAATTGTTTTAGTGAGTGAGAGTTGTCCTAAAATGGTTATTGGAGTTAAGGGAAGATGTTTCTCACTAAAGATAATGGTTTGACACTTTACAAGTTTTGAACTTAAGAAAAATGACAAAAATTTTCTGCAGGTGACTTGCGGAACCCTGAGACAACACAGGCGGAACCCTCCTGAGGGTTCCGGCTGGTCCGTTGGGCCATTTCTGGATTGCCCAGAAAATACACTGGCGGAACCCATTTTTGGGTGCCGCCAGATCCGCCAGACCTGAAAAACTTGGCAGTCCGCATTTTTTACCCGCGAGACGTTTTTCAAATATTTCAAAAACTCCTAAAGTCAAAAAGATAATGCATATCTGGTTAGGTAATGCAAAAATTGGACATGTAAACACACATACCATAGGACTTTGATCGGGGGGTCGAGAATTTCACTATACTTAGAGAAAATTTCATAAACATGAAAATTTGACAACTAGCCAAATGTTGTCTTCCTGCATCATTGTTAGTTCCTACAAGTTCCAAATAGTAC
Source organism: Artemisia argyi (assembly GCA_030686995.1). Classification (NCBI taxonomy): domain Eukaryota; kingdom Viridiplantae; phylum Streptophyta; class Magnoliopsida; order Asterales; family Asteraceae; genus Artemisia; species Artemisia argyi. Next base: position 168,902,767 of record CM060706.1, on the reverse strand, counting down.
CAAGTATCTTACCAACACACAAATACATAACACGTAATGTTTAAATGACCAAATCGTTCAAATAGCACCTAGTGCCAAACACTCCTACACACCCGCTCTCATAGACGGTCAATCTTCTTCTTGAGCTTTCCAAGAAATCTCTCGATGTTTTTGAACATCCCCTTTGTTTGCTTGAACTCTGCCGACTCATTTGGAATATCCGAAAGTTGGAAAATGTATTCTAGAGGTGGGAGCCTAGAGTTGGGCAAAGCCTAGAGTTGGAAAATGTTTACCTTGGGCTTTGTAGATTCTCCTATCACTTAGTGGGACAAAAGCGTGTGGAATGAGAGAGTAGTCTAGGTGAAAACCTCTAGGAGTTGATGGAATGAGAGAGATGAACCTAAAGAGACGGGTCAAGAGCATTCCATACGGCAAAGACGTTCTGCCTTGCACGGGAATGTCGGCCATTCTCTTGGTCATGTAGTAGGCAAGGTTGAAGGGTTGCCTAACGGACAAAGAGTAGAGCATGTAGCAAAGGCAAACATTGATGTGATCCCGGTTTCCTATGGTGCTAATTACATTGGCTCTAAGGAGTTCTTCCCATTTCTTGAATTGGGGCTTGAGTTCATTGAATTCCATTCCATATGGGTCCTTGATGACCTCATTTCCGGTTCTAGTTCTCCTAGTGTTGGTGGTCCTAATGAAGAGGTGGTCACGAAGTTCATCTTTGGACACAAGAGGGGTATCATAGGGATGGATGCGGTCAAAGAGTGTGTCAAGAGTTGAGAGGGAGTGCAAGTCGGAGTAGATGCAAGTATCATGGTTTGGGACACCTAGGATTTGAGCAAACTCATCGAGAGTGAAGGAGTATTGATGACTACTAGCCCTAAAGTTAATAGACATGCGACCATACTCATCCTTGGAGAGGGTGACGGATGCATAGAATTCTAAAATGAACCTAGAACAAATAGGCTCGTCGATTTCTAAGAGACACTCAAAGTTGATTGTGGCAAATTCCGTGTAGAGGTTTGTACCTTCAAAGAATGATGGACCAATGGTTCTACCCTTATGGACATATCATTTTTCTAAGGCTTTGAAGCCAACGATTTGAGTTTGAGTAAGACCTTTGGTTTTGTGGTGTTTGGGTAGGTACTTGATGGTGTCCTTGTGGTCATAGTGAGTTAGAGGAGTGATACGTAGGAATCGCACCAGGCTTTACCTCTCAAGGGATCTTGAGAAGCTTACAACCCCCACCAGGCAGTGTACCTGATCGTTGTAGTATAGTATAGTGACAAGTACCGGGGGATTGATCGTTCAGCTAGGAATAGTGTCGCTAGGATTAGAAAACCTAAATACTAGTTCTAAAGATGAGGGATGATTATTTTTGTATTTTTATATTTTTTTAGAAAGCAAGTAAAAATCTCGGGTTTGAAGGATTTGGGCGGAATTAGTTGCTAGTCAACTAACCCAATACTAAAGATGCAATCAAAATAAAATACTAAAAATGAAAATAAACTAAATTATACTAAGGTTGCGAGCAATAAGTGGAGAGAATGTGTTTACTTAGATTTCACTACTCCCTAGACATCTTTTACACGTTAATTACTTGTTATAGTTGCATAGATGACGGATTGTATTCCTTAATATCATTCATGGGGTGGCGCACTTAACTCCCCAATCCTATGAGCTCTTATCTCCTCCTATGCCATGCCCAGCACAACCATAGGGATTATAAACAGTGGCTCATGCATTAAATACAACCAATAAAGACCTAGTGCACATCCGTTCATGTTTCCTAAGACGTTCAAGCATGTTACCATTTGGAGATCTGCCAGTTTTCTTAAGCCTAACATCAAATTCATTCATCCAAAACAAACTATAAACAAGTAATCAACACATAATTAACATCTAGATTTCATTAGATTCAAGCAAACACAAGATAGATCTAGCCTAGCATGATGGAATTAAGACAAGAACAAGATATAGACAACCAACACATAGACATATTGATTGAATTAAAAGAATACTTATCTCAATTACACATGAAAGGTATCAAGGGCTTAGAACCCTTGAAAAACCTGTAAAATTCGCACCAAGTTCGTACTTAGGGTTTATCTAAAACTTCTTTTTTTTTTTAATGTGAAAATTAGAAAACTATATATAGGAAATAGGGTCTGACGGCGTCAAGACAAATCTTGTGACGCCGTCACCTTCCCGCCAAAATAATTCTCGGACTGCCTTAATCTACTTTTGACGCCGTCATGTGGTAGCGTTTTCCAGGCCGTCATGAATTTTACTCTTGACGCCCTACTTTGTGACGCCTTCAAATCAGTTCTGGATCGTCATGGAAATTACTCTTGACGCTGTCAGAAATTCCTTCTTGACGCCGTCACCTACTGTTCCCAACAAGGAAAATTAAGACTTAGGCGTTTTCTTCATTTTTATGCTCCAAAAACGTCCGAATTACTTCCTTTTCCAGATTTCTCTCCCCAAGTACCTAAAATCACAAAAGGAACGATTTAGGGCAATATTTGATCAAATAAATTCAATTCCGGGCTTAAATGACCCCCTAAAAGTTGTTCATTTTTCGCCTCATCAAATACCCTTACACTTGAGATTTGCTTGTCCTCAAGCAAATGCGCTTTTATTCTAGTCAAAATACAAGTTAGGGGTCATTTAACACTAATATAAAAGTAATTACAACAAATAAGCATTCTACTAAAGACCAAAGACAAGCACGGAGGTCATACACTAGCACCTCACAAATAGTGTTTAGATACTCACATCTCTCGGGTGTAATAAAGTATAAATTACAATATGGAAACGGAAGATATCTCTCACTACCTGTCATAGCAAAATAGATTACCATAGGCTTGGGAAATGATCAAACCTCCACCACATGGCGTAAGCACCTAGGATAAACTATCAAAGAGGTATTTTAAAGGGTTGTAACGTTAGGTGTAGGGATATGAAATACACGGTTTTGTTGGATAAAGGAAGTTTTTACTGGTGGCGAGTTAACAATCTTGGTTAATTACATGTACAATATGGCGTTGCTAAGCCAAGACTAGACTCGACTTAAACTAATAAATGAAAAATAACAAAAACATAAAATGAAAAGGGATGGTAGTCCGTATGTTTTTCTCTTTTCTTTTTCTATTTTTTTCTTTTCTTTTCTTGATTTTTTTTTTATTACACTCTTACCCTACCATCCAAAATAATACATCATAGGGAATGGACATTCCCCTTACACTTGAATTTTTACATATTTTACAATAAACTAAACTAATGACTCGAATTAAGATAATCAAAACACTTGGAGTACTTTTAAGATTAACGTACATATGGGGGTAATAAATGATGTTCTTCCCCATTACTCCATAAAATAAGTACTTTACCCATGAGTCCCAATCGTCCCAAAATAATAAGTACAAGGATATGACTCGACTTAGCAACCATGTAATCAATTAGAAAGTTAACTTAGGGTTTAATAAATAACAATAATGCACTAAAAATGAGCGCATACACGGAAGGCTAAGGCGATTTGGTTGTACATTTAAGTGGGGTGTAACAAATTCTTCCTTTAAGTAAAATGCTTAAAGTTAGAAACGAAAAGATAGGCTCGGAGGGGTGTACTAGGGGTTTCGTGTACTAAAAATGAGTACAACGCTAAGGGTTTGGGAAAAATTTGTTGATTTAACTAGCCAAGTAATATGACTTAAATTGTCAAGTAATTATGATACGAGTTTAACACAAGGGTGATCCTAATACCTCTTATCATGTAGTAAATCCTACCACACGAATGTAGTCTCACTAGCGGTCTCGGGATGCATCACTAATGCAAGTTCTAGAATCTAAATGCTACCGGTACACTCATAAGCACTAATAATAAATGTTTTTCCTATCAAATCTAAAGGCGAACCTCACATATTTGGGTGGAAAATTATTTTGAATATACGGTTATGTGCTAGTCATACAATCTCCTATCCATGAGACGCTTGCTATGGCTAAAGTTTCACTCCTAAATGTTGTAAAAAAATTTAAATTTGGCGCTAAAATTACACTAACAAGTGTTTCTCATAGTTTTATTACACATCTACCATCAAACAAAACAAACTCAAGCGAAAGTGTACATGTAAGGTATCATCTTTTTACCCTCCCCTTACACTTAGGATGAACATTGTCCCCAATGTTCAAGTAAAGAATATAAAAGTTAAAAAGTAAAAAGAATGAAATCAAATACTCCCCTGATTCGCTCGGTATGGATAATAAGGTGGCCAGGTTAAATCTTCCTCCAAGAAAATGAACAATCAAAGCTTCCCTTCCAGAATATAAATCATCTTATTGTCATACATAACCTGTAAATCTGAGAAAACAAACAAGACAACCTCGCGTAAAATCGGCGGCATCCTATATAAGTTACTAAATCCTAGAAAACAAGATAAGATATAATGCTTGTGGAATGAAGTTTGCAGATCTCCTGGAGATGATAAAACTTAATAATTCACAAAAACCATAAGACTCCGTTAGAAAAACAAAACCGGTAAAATTTCCAGATTTTTACACGTGACGCCGTCAGGATTGACCTGCAGAAATTCTTATGTTAATTTTCCGGAAAATTTCTGGAAAAACTTGGCCCTACTTCCTGGAAAATCCTGCAAAACTTCATTATGACTCAATACAAGCATTTGACTCTAACAAATACGAATATACATGTTCATTTAATATTGTGGAGAATCATGATCGGTTTGTTTCTTAAAAACATATTTGGGGTTTCCCCTTACACTTATCTTTTGAAAAAATACTTTTAGGTGGAGTTAAGACTAGGCCAAAACAACAAAGTAAAGTATTTCCATATTTTAATTGAGAAACATGATCTACCAACAATAAAAACAAAACATGCATACGGAAGCAAATAACAAACATACAAAAATAAAATCACACAAAACATGGGTTGCCTCCCAAGAAGCGCTTTTCTTTATTTACGAGTCTTGTAGCTAGACTCAAGGTCATGGGTTACTACGTGACCTCATCCCTCGAAATGATATACCCCATGTAGTTGCGATCATTACTGTTATGGTGGTAGTGCCTTAACCTATCGATACTTGCAATCACCATTCCACCAACTTCGCTTCTCAAGTTAGCTATCCCATCTTGGCTCACGCCTTCAATTGTGAAAGGCCCATACCACCAAGGACTCGGTTTATCTGGTGGTATCTTTGTTTCTAGGTGTCTCAAGAGTACCAAGTTCCCATCCTCAAATGGTACATGATTTTCTGCGGGTTGAGTATGTTCGAATTCGACCTGAACCTTATTGCTTTTGCTTATTTCATATTTAGCCTCCTTATAACTTTTAATTCTTGCCTCCCATGCAAGGATTTTATTCTGAACACGAATGGGTGTCGTGTCAATGTTGTTTTTGATCTTTCTCCAACTCAAATTCTCATGTCCACTTCGCGGAGTCATGGGGAAGCTAATCTTTCTTTTTCCAGATTTAAGCTCAATCTTCCTACCTTCATACTTAATGACAGCCCTAGCGGTGGCGAGGAATGGTGCCCCAAGGATGATTGGCATGCATCCATCTTCTTTATCATCGATGATCATAAAATCAACGGGGTACATGAATCCTGCAACATTAACTAAAACATCTTCTGCGATTCCTAGGGGGTATACGTACGAGTGTCCAGCGAGGGATAACCTAACACGAGTAGGAGCTGGAATTTTTGACGTTAGTTGGATGTAAATAGTTAGGGGCATAAGATTTACTTCCGATCCTTGGTCGGCGAAAGCACTAAGATATTTCAAGTCCCCGATGCTGGTTGGTATCTCAAAGTTCCCACATGCTATCTGTTTAGTAGCCACTTTTTGTACCAATAGCCTCTCGACTACTGATCCCCCAGGTAACGTATCATACTCATCTTTTACCTTTTCCTCTTTCTCAGGACCCTGTTTGGAAGGTTGGTTACGCCCATCACCCTTAATCCAATTTGTTATGGTGTTTTCGTTTATATCATGTTTCAGGTAGTGACTCAAAGGTTTAGACTCTGGTGGTTTTTCTAAGGTCTGTTTAGCAGGGGTTTCTACCTTCTCGTTATCCTTTTGGACAATTATGATGGAATTAACAAATTGGGTAGTGGGAGTGGTGCTTTCTTTCCTTAGTAGCATTCTTTCGGGTGTTCTCTGGTTGGCATACTCCTCTAATAGACTCATCATCTCATTCATTTTCTCTTGCATTTCCTCTTTTTGCTTATAAACGGCTTCCTCGAATCTGGCAAGCCGATCTGAGTGAGTTGCCATATATTCTCTCATCCTAGCTTCAAACTCCGAGCTAAGCTCCTCGGGAGGGGAACGAGGTGGGGCATAGTTCTGAAAAGTCTCGACATTTTCTCTAGAATGTGACTCAGATAATGGTGCAGAAGTTGGTTTTGAGACAGAATTGACAGTAGCCCGTCTAGGACTTAAAGGTCTCCTTTGCCTTTCCTCAAAATAGTCAACTTTTGCCTCGAGTTTGCATAGGAGTTCATCGGGGATCTCGGTGGTCCCTCCAGATGTCGAGACTGCATTGATGGCCGCTTTTATTGTATGATTAAACTCCCACATCTCATGATTATCAGCGGCGAGCTCCTCGATAATCGCCCAGGACTCCTCGGCGTTCTTATCACGCAGTTTACCTCCCGCGGCCCTATCGATTGTGCGCTTAGTGTGATAGTCAACATGGTCGTAGAAAATCTGGACTAATAACCAAAGGTTTATACCATGATGAGGGACCTTATGGAGGAGATCCTTAAAACGGGCCCAAGCTTCGTAGAAAGTTTCACCCTGCTGTTGCTCAAACATCAAAATGTCATTTCTAAGCATTGCAGTCTTCCCCGGTGGGAAGAATTGAGTAAGGAAGCGATTGGTGAGATTATCACATGTGGTGATGGATCCCGCGGGTAAACGCTCAAGCCATTGACTAGCTTGATCCCGTAGAGAGAATTGGTATAGGCGTAATCGGGTTGTCTCTCTAGTTTCAACACCTAGGTCTATGGAATCTACGATTTTGAGGAAGTCCTTAAGATGTTGGTTTGGATCTTCGGAACAAAGTCCATGGAATGCACATCCGCTTTGCACCAACCGGATGGTCTCGGATCGAAGGGGGTCACATTGGCTCCGGTGAGCTCAATGGTGTTTCGGTAGCCTTGGTGGCTAGGTCGGGAATACTCTCCTAAGGTTCGGGGCCTAAGGGGTTCTAGTGGTGGGTTTTGTTGTGGTGGGATGACGGGTTCAAAGATGTTCCCATCGTCCATGATGTCGGGTGGTGAAGAGTTACGAACAAAAACACAAAGAAATAAGATAGACTAAAGAAAACCTAAAAATAAAAATAAAATCTTACTAGAAAGGAATCTAGCAAGTAGACCTAATAAAAAGAGATTCTAACCTAGACAATAACTATTCCCCAGGTTGCGGCGCCAAAAATTTGATACGTGGGAATCGCACCAGGCTTTACCTCTCAAGGGATTTTGAGAAGCTTACAACCCCCACCAGGCAGTGTACCTGATCGTTGTAGTATAGTATAGTGACAAGTACCGGGGGATTGATCGTTCAGCTAGGAATAGTGTCGCTAGGATTAGAAAACCTAAATACTAGTTCTAAAGATGAGGGATGATTATTTTTGTATTTTTATATTTTTTAGAAAGCAAGTAAAAATCTCGGGTTTAAAGGATTTGGGCGGAATTAGTTGCTAGTCAACTAACCCAATACTAAAGATGCAATCAAAATAAAATACTAAAAATGAAAATAAACTAAATTATACTAAGGTTGTGAGCAATAAGTGGAGAGAATGTGTTTACTTAGATTTCACTACTCCCTAGACATCTTTTACACGTTAATTACTTGTTATAGTTGCATGGATGACGGATTGTATTCCTTAATATCATTCATGGGGTGGCGCACTTAACTCCCCAATCCTATGAGCTCTTATCTCCTCCTATGCCATGCCCAGCACAACCATAGGGATTATAAACAGTGGCTCATGCATTAAATACAACCAATAAAGACCTAGTGCACATCCGTTCATGTTTCCTAAGATGTTCAAGCATGTTACCATTTGGAGATCTGCCAGTTTTCTTAAGCATAACATCAAATTCATTCATCCAAAACAAACTATAAACAAGTAATCAACTGATGCATGGGAATCGCACCTTGCTTTACCTCTCGAGGGATCTCGAGAAGCTTACAACCCCCACCAGGCAGTGTACCTGATCGTTGTAGTATAGTATAGTGACAACTACCGGGGGATTGATCGTTCAGCTTAGGAATAGTGTCGCTAGGATTAGAAAACCTAATTACTAGTTCTAAAGGTGAGGGATGATTATTTTTGTGTTTTTATATTTTTTTAGAAAGCAATTAAAATCTCGGGTTTTGAAAGAGTGGGCGGAATTAGTTGCTATTCAAATAACCCAAAACTAAGATGCAATCAAAATAAAATAATAAAAATAAAAATAAACTAAATTATTACAAAGTTGTGAGCAGTATTTGGAGAAATTGTGTTTACTTAGACTTCACTACTCCCTAGATATCTTTTACACGTTAATTACTTGTTATAATTGTATGAATGACGGATTGTATTCCTTAATACCATTCATGGGGTGGCATACATAACTCCCCAATTCTATGAGCTCTTATCTCCTCCTACACCATGACCCAGCACAACTATAGGGATTGTAAACAGTGGCTCATGCATTAAATACAACCAATAAAGACCTAGTACGCCTTGGTTCATGTTTCTTAAGACGTTCAAGCATGTTACCATTTGGAGATATGCCAGTTTTCTTAAGCCTAACATATAAAATCATTCATCCAAGACAAGAATAAACAAGTAATCAACACATAATCAATATCTAGGTTTCATTAGATCTAAGCAAACACAAAAGGCTTAGAGTCCACTACCTTTATCCTAAGACTACCTGAACTATATGGTTTGATCGGAACCTACTTTAATTCCTAAATTTTCATCCAAGGATGGAAGATTAGGTAACGGTTTTGGTTGAGGCTCTGGTTCATCAAAACTAGGAACTTCCCTAGAACTAAGAGTAAGGTTATCACAACAAGTATTCAAACCTATATCCTCTAGTGGTGTTTGGTCCAAAGGTTCTAGCTCCGTTGGGATTCCTATAGTCTCCTCTACTTCTTCCGGGTAAGTCACGGGCGGTGTGTGTGCCTCAAATGATGGTAGGATTTGTGGGGTACTTGGTGGGCTTACGTTACTTACCTCATCCTCCATTTTATCTAGATTACCTATGTGTTTGCTTTGTACTATGGCTTTAGGTGACATCCACACAGGTATCCCTAAGTAATCATCCCCAGATAAACTTCCTGTTTGCTCCATCAAACTTGTTTTTGATTGATTTGTGATGTTGTTTGTTGGGTTGTCTACTCTATAATAATATTGGGCACAGTCTTCAATGGTATCCCATGCTTCTTCAGCAGTTAATTCCCTAGGGCCCCCATTGGCAAAATCATCGATGCACATTTGGTCACATCGGTTGACACGATAGTAAAAGGTTTCGGTTAGGGATGCTAAAGAGAAACTATGATGAGGGAATTTTCGAAGTAAAATTTTAAAACGAGTCCATGCATCATATATGGGTTCATCTCGATATTGTTTGAAATTCGAGATGTCAATAGGGTAGAATGGTCTTTGTGGTTGGTGGTGTGGTGGATTCGCGTACTCCATAATGGTGAACGGAAGAGTCAATGGAAATTACGAACAAACACACAAAGAAAAAGATAGACTAAAGAAGACCTAAAGATAAAAAAATAAAATCTTACTAGAAAGGAATCTAGCAAGTAGACCTAATAAAAAGAAATCCTAACCTAGACAATAACTATTCCCCGGGCTGCGGCGCCAAAAACTTGATGCGTGGGAATCGCACCTTGCTTTACCTCTCGAGGGATCTCGAGAAGCTTACAACCCCCACCAGGCAGTGTACCTGATCGTTGTAGTATAGTATAGTGACAAGTACCGGGGGATTGATCGTTCAGCTTAGGAATAGTGTCGCTAGGATTAGAAAACCTAATTACTAGTTCTAAAGGTGAGGGATGATTATTTTTGTGTTTTTATATTTTTTTAGAAAGCAATTAAAATCTCGGGTTTTGAAAGAGTGGGCGGAATTAGTTGCTATTCAACTAACCCAAAACTAAGATGCAATCAAAATAAAATAATAAAAATAAAAATAAACTAAATTATTACAAAGTTGTGAGCAGTATTTGGAGAAATTGTGTTTACTTAGACTTCACTACTCCCTAGATATCTTTTACACGTTAATTACTTGTTATAATTGTATGGATGACGGATTGTATTCCTTAATACCATTTATGGGGTGGCATACATAACTCCCCAATTCTATGAGCTCTTATCTCCTCCTACACCATGACCCAGCACAACTATAGGGATTGTAAACAGTGGCTCATGCATTAAATACAACCAATAAAGACCTAGTACGCCTTGGTTCATGTTTCTTAAGACGTTCAAGCATGTTACCATTTGGAGATCTGCCAGTTTTCTTAAGCCTAACATATAAAATCATTCATCCAAGACAAGAATAAACAAGTAATCAACACATAATCAATATCTAGGTTTCATTAGATCTAAGCAAACACAAAAGAGATCTAGCCTAGCATAATGGAATTGAGACAAGAACAAGATATAGACAACCAACACATAGACATATTGATTGAATTAGAAGAACACTTATCTCAATTACAATGCAAGGTATCAAGGGTTTGGAACCCTTGAAAAACCTGTAAAAGTTCCACCAAATTCGTCTTTAGGGTTTCACCAAAACTTCTCTCTTTTTAATGAAAAAACTAGAAAACTATATATAGGAAAACCGAGGTGACGGCGTCAAGAGCAATGGTGTGACGCCGTCATCTAGCCGCCAAATACTTCCTCGGACGGCCTTGATCTACTTATGACGGCCTATGTGACGCCGTCATCAACTACGGTATTTTATTCTTTGGACTTTGACGCCGTCATGCAAACTTTTGACGCCTTCATGAACTACAGATTTTTATTCTTGTGGTTTGACGCCGTCAGGGGTTTAGTCTTGACGCCGTCATGCACTGTTCTCAGCATGGAAAATAGAGACTTTGCCGTTTTCTTCACTTTTATGCTCCAAAAACGTCCAAAATGGCTTCTTTTCCAGAATTCACTCTCCAAGTACCTAAAATCACAAAAGGAACGATTTAGGACAATATTTGATCAAATAAAGTCGGATTCGGACTTAAATGACCCCCTAAAAATGGATCATTTTTCGCCTCATCATCAACACATAATTAACATCTAGGTTTCATTAGATCCAAGCAAACACAAGATAGATCTAGCCTAGCATGATGGAATTAAGACAAGAACAAGATATAGACAACCAACACATAGACATATTGATTGAATTAAAAGAATACTTATCTCAATTACACATGAAAGGTATCAAGGGCTTAGAACCCTTGAAAAACCTGTAAAATTCGCACCAAGTTCGTACTTAGGGTTTCTCTAAAACTTCTTTTTTTTTTAATGTGAAAATTAGAAAAATATATATAGGAAATAGGGTCTGACGGCGTCAAGACAAATCTTGTGACGCCGTCACCTCGCCGCCAAAATAATTCTCGGACTGCCTTGATCTACTTTTGACGCCGTCATGTGTTAGCGTTTTCCAGGCCGTCATGAATTTTACTCTTGACGCCCTACTTTGTGACGCCTTCAAATCAGTTCTGGATCGTCATGGAAATTACTCTTGACGCCGTCAGAAATTCCTTCTTGACGCCGTCACCTACTGTTCCCAGCAAGGAAAATTAAGACTTAGGCGTTTTCTTCACTTTTATGCTCCAAAAACGTCCGAATTGCTTCCTTTTCCAGATTTCTCTCCCAAAGTACCTAAAATCACAAAAGGAACGATTTAGGGCAATATTTGATCAAATAAATTCAATTCCGGGCTTAAATGACCCCCTAAAAGTGGTTCATTTTTCGCCTCATCAAGGAGGCATGATGATTCCTAGAAAATCAAAATTTCACATTTTAGTCTAAGTAAACGACTATTGTAATGTGTATGTTCTAGTGTGTGCCTATATGAAAACAATGTGGAGGTGCGGTTAACTTGACTCATTTTGATGCTTAAAAACGTTTTATAATGCAAGTGATGTTTCAATGACGTTTTTCATTTGTTTTAACAATGTGGTGAACGGTGGTAAAGTATGGTTGACGACCGAGAGTGGATATGTGAAATGAGGTGGTGATTGCTTGACAACACTTAAAGCTTGGATATCTTCTTTGTGTTCTTCACTTGCTAGAAAGTGGAAGAGACGCATTTCATAATGAAATTCACTTGACTTTTGACGACATAGACAAATATGTTAATGAGAATATGGATATGACAATTGCCCTTTGTTTCGAAGAGCGACACAAGGGTGAACATAGGTTTATGTATCATGAAAGGTGGTTTAATCTTAGTAGGTTAGGTTATAGTGGGGATGACACACTTGTTTGGTTACATTGTGGAATCTTCTTGTGAAGATGACTAGGTGGAGTTATTGGTGAAGATGATATTGACTCTTGGTTTCTTTGAGGGCATGGAAATGGTGGATGACTCGATATTGATAGGACAAAGGATAACTCGATTTCTCATTTCACATTGGTTGTTTGAGGTTTGAGTGATGAACGGTTATGAGGAAGATACTTGAAGTTTTGCTCATTTTGTGAATCTTATGGGCTGAGATATATCACAAGGTGAATGTGACGAGATTTTGTTTGAAAATGCAATTATGATTAGAACACTTACAAAGTTGATTGGATTTGAAGAGATTAGATTGGAAGCCCTAAATTTCGTATGGTTATGTGTTTTTGAGAGGGTGATGGCTGTTTGAAAAGTGAATGATTAAGTTAAGAGGGTGTTTGGTTTTGAAATTAAAAATAAAACATTCTGTAGCTTTGGCGGACCAGGCGGAACCAAAAGGAGGGTTCCGCCCGTATGGTCTGAGGGTACTGTGGGAGCTGCAGGGAAAAATTCAAAAGGGATTGTCTTGATTTTCGTGGTTTTATCCTAATGCTCAAAACTAAGGTTTTAGGTCTTATGAGTCTTTGACTAAGCCTAGGAATGATGAATGCTTCACATTCGAGAAGTTTTGTGAAAACGTTGATAGAATGGTTAACGTAGAAGACTTTCTTAGTTAAGATGTTCCTCAATGAACAATCTTATCTATTAAGACCATAATGGATTGAATTGTTACCGAAGTCGATGATTCCTTTGTTGAAGGGATAACAATGTTGATAAAATAATTCCGTTGTTGACACGAATTCGCTTGTACAAGTGGAGCTTGTTGATGTGCTTCTCCATCCGAAACTAATTTGAGAACCTTACGTGTTTTGGAGAATCATTGGGTAAGTAAGTATAAAAGTGCAAGTACCACTTGTGCTTTTCTTATCAACTTATTACCGGCATAATTCCATTTGGCATACACTATGGTTTCTATTCCCGTTCTTTTGTGATACCATAATCCTAGTTTCTAGTACCTTATGATGTATCCAAACAAGCTCAACTAAAGAGTTGTTCAAGGATCTTCTTTAACACGAGCACATAAACAAATGCTAAACATAATGTTGAATCTAATTGTTATGAGAACAAGTAGTCTTCCGAACATGTCTCTACGTTTAGTTTTACCTACGGATTTACTAATCTCATTCTTGATAAGTCATCAATAACTTAACCATTGAGAACAAGAGAGTAACTAGGAATGTCTTTAAGTTAAAATTCCTTCCTTTTGAAGCTTGCTTTTATTATCAAAAAGACATTCAAATATTGACACTTATAATCACATGATTACTTCGAAACATCTATTTTGTTTCACTAGTTGTTTTACTCTAAATTCCAAAAACTGTTTTTGTTGAATTTGTTTAGACACAACTATGACCTATTAATCAAGTTTTATAACTTGTGTCAATTTTGCTTGATTCAATGTTTGACTCAAAGTGAGAAGATGTTATTTTGTACTTTTATTCTTAACGTTTTACACAACATACATGTCTTGCCATCATTGGACTTTCGACTAAGTTATCATCTACCAAAGTTGATATCTTAGAAGGAAGAGATCACTCGTTAAATGTTATATTCAACGACTCCTCGACTCTTTGGGTTTTCTTACTTAAGACACTATGAACTCTATTTGTTTTGAAAGAGTCCAAGAAGTACAACATCATGAGACTAAGTGTCACATTTGATGTGTAAATCCTAGATGTTGAAAACTCATTTTCTTCCACACATCCTAATGTATGCTAATGTAATTTATTTCACCTTGTATGTTTTATGTGAGATTATCATAAATGAGTGATTGAAGAAAAACACAATTTAAGACTCAAAGTATGGTGTTTAAGAATGTTTTTTAACAAAGGTTTGTTTTGCAAGCGTCACAAAAGTGTTAGACATTTTAACACTTAGGAGATTCTTAGTTAGCTCACTTGTAAGCAAGAGTTGAGTGAGATTCACTCAAGAGTTTCTCGTGTTTATCTCTTGACGGTTAAAGAACCAAAACACCTTATATCTTCTACTAGTACTAATGACGAAATTCCTTATAGAATCTAATCTTAGTTATTACTAATAACAGGTAAACACTTTAGAGTATAACTCATAACACATATTCCAACACATAATGCTAGAAACAAGAGACAATCAAAGTCAAGTTGAAGTAATGCGTACCTTTTAAATTGCATAGAGATGCTATCAAGAGGATAAACGCAACGCGTAAAATCTTGGTTTGACGATACGCTTTGAAACTCAATTACTCATGTATCCAAGAAGGTTAGATAATCATATAAAAGCATAGAGCATGATAATCTTGAATCTTTTATCATGAGTTTCTATTAGAGATTGAATTATCTCTAAATCTCTCTTCTAGGTTTGACAAATTTTACTTGCTTTGTTTTATTAGTTGATGGTGCTTTTGAGTTAAATCCTAATCCGGTTTTATCTTTAAACAACCTTTGACTCCTCAACAATCTTTCAAGAGATTTTGAGCTTTCATCAAATTTAGCTAATATTTTTCCTTTCTCATTTTGCTTTTTAACGTCATTTTTGTAATCTAGACATAATTTATATTCTAGATCAATTTCAACATTAATCTCAAGTCTAGACATTTTATCTTCTAACAAGATTTCCTTTTCAAAGATATTCTCAAAAGATTTTGAAGACTCATTGTTAAAGATAGTTTTTAGGTACATGTTGCATAAACGTTTAGACTCATTTTTTAGTTTAGAAAACTCTAGAATAAATTTGTCAAAGCAAAAGTGTTTGGTTTTAAGATGTACCTTGCTTGATGTTTTATCTAGTTGAGAATCACAAACCGGATGGTTGGCTTCATCTTCATCCGTGTTATTCCATGAATCGTAAGCAAGTCCACTAAGAGCTCGACATGAGTAATCATCTTCACTTACACCTTCATTTAAAACATTTAAACTAGTAGTACATGTATTTATCTCAACTAAATGCCTATCTATTAATCTTTCTAAGACTTCTAATTCATATGTGAGATTAAATTGATCATCTTTGACTTGACATATTTCTTAATGAAAGTTTAACATATTTTTCCAAATATCATTAGCCGTTTGACAAAAATACATTCTTTCATATTTGGTACTAAAGCTTTATAAAAAATTGTTTTAGCTTTAGTAATTTTATTAAGTTCAAGATAGTTACCTTGGTTTTCAAAACTTGTTTTCTTTGGTTTGAAATCACCAAAAGAAATAATATGCCAAAGATCTTGATCAATTGATTTCACATAGTTTTTTTTTTTTTTTTTAAATTACTTTTTCATTCAAGTAAATTTTCTTTTTCAAATAGCGGTTGGTTTTGAATAGGTTGCCCTTCTTTGAGATTTTCAAAATCCATGGATCAATCCAAGTTTTAAAATACATTCTATTTTAAAGATCTTGAGTAACGTAGCTCCTGATGCCAAGTGTGGAAAACTAGAAGGGGGGTTGAATAGTTTACCGCTTTTTATATCCTTTTTAGCTTGACTATCCTTTAAAAACTTTACGTTTGCTTAAAGATATAAACACAACATTATATGTTTGATTCTTTGAAAAGCTTTTCACGTGAATAACAATTCTAACTTTACTTGTTTCATACTTTGAAAAGCTTTGCTTGTGATGATCATAACTTTGCTTGTTTAGTTCTTTGAAAAGCTTTATTTTTGTTTGAAGATATAAACACAACTTTACTTGTTTAATTATTTGAAAAGCTTTATATGTGACTAGCAATTGTAACTAAAAGATAACATGTAATAAGCAAGGATAAAGAAAGAAACGATCAAACCACAACACGATTGTTTATCGTGGTTCGGCTACAAGGACTCTTTTTCCTTACCCTACATCCACGCCCCGAGTTTCCAACTCGAGAGTTATAAGCACTAATCAACAAGCTCCTTTCACCGGCGGAGAAAACCTTTACAACGTCGCTTACACTTTTACCGACACAAAGCTAGATGTCGAGTTCTTTTACACGGGTACAACCACTCCCATCGTCGCTTACACTTTTACCGACACTAAGCTAGATGTCGAGTTCTTTACCAAGGGTACAACCACTCCCATTAGTTCTTTTACAAGGGGACAACAACTCCCGACACACTACGTATTTTCAGGCCTAAAATACTAACCAATCACTTATACATACATGATACAAATGAAGTATAAACTACCAAAGCTTATACTTAACAAAGCTAACAAGACTTGCAACTTTAGAGTTGAAGCTTGTAACTTCTTGAATGATCTTGTGAAGTCCCTTGCTACATAAGAGAGTCACACAAGTCAAATGTTACTGAGTTAGTTTGAGAGAGTATATGAAAAATATGTCCTAAAGGGGTGACTCAAAACTAACAAATGGTTTGGTATTTATAGCAAACCATTCTGCAGGTCTGGTGGATCAGGCGGAACCCTCAGATGGGTTCCGCCCATGTACCCCCAGGGTTCCGTCAGGGCTGCAGTTGGTTTTGCAATAAATCTTCCAAACCAAACAAGGTCACATCTCATTATACCTAGTCAAACACAAGACTTGCAAGCAAACATATGGTTAGTCAAACACTCTTTCTTACCATAAATGTATATTGACAAAACTTGCCCTAAATGTGATGTGACATTACTATTTTAAGAAATAAATGTGTTGTGACAAGACACTTTCTAATTTAAGAAATAAAAACAATGTTTTGTTTAAAATGAAATGTAAACTTAGTTTAAACAAGACTTAAACACTTAAAGTGATGATTTACTCTTAGCTAAAATTTATACTTTGTCATTAACAAAACTTAGCAAAGATCGTAAAATATAAATAACGTTTTTAGGCAATATTTGTATTAACAAAAAGCTTGGATGATATTATATAGCATAACGCATTTCCTATGATTAGGTGATGTAGTTATTCTATCGTTTTCTTATCTATCATTCAATATATCTTTTGGAATGTGGTTTAACAAGAATGCGACAAGGAGATGAGATTCTATAAAAACTTTTTGAACAAGTGAAGGAAAGCTTAGCTTATATGCTCGGCTCAAGCAAGATGAAGTCGTTAAGTTAAACCTATTTTATGGTGGTAGAGAATTAAGGAGGTCCAAAAGTGAGAAGAACACTGGTCAAAAGATACACGCTTACAACACACTATTGTCTTTTTTTTTTTAGCACTAGTAATCGAAATTGGTAATAAATGTAAGTGTGCTCTCTAGGCCTTATTTATTGTTGACCAACCCACATTCTCAGCTAAGGCTACCTCCAATGGGTCGGTCGACCATGGGGTCACTGAGGGTCGTCACAATTGCGAGCTAAAGGTTGTTGTGGGTTGGCGAGTGGTTTTTTGGAGACCAAGGTCGGGGTAACGACCGAGTTGTTATGCTTGTTTGTGTGTATGTTAATTTAATTAAAATGTATTTTTGTATAGTATTTTTATGTAATATAGGTCGTCTTACTGTGTTTAAAAGGTCTCATGTAGATCATAGGAGAGAAAAAGCTGAGGTTGCAAGAAAATAGAGGGTCGCTGAGGGTCACTACTGGGATAACCCAACGAATTAGAATGATTAAGGATGTTGAGTGGTCATGCTTGCACACAATTAACTAAACCAAATGAATTGGATTTTTCATGTTCATGTAACACTAATAGGGTCCTCGCACGATACGACTACGGATACCCAATTTTTTCAGCTAATAATTTATTTTATTTGTATGTTTTTTGGCAATAGCTTTACTGATTAATTTGTTCGTTTAGTGACTATAAGCAATTGCAAAAGTTTAATAAAACTTTGCTTAGTTTGTATTATTTTATTTGTTTGTTTTTTGTGTTTAGTAGATTGCTTGATTTGTACAATATGTTCTTTTAATTGTAAATTTTTTATTATTAAAAGTAGGTTTTTAAAGTATCATTAATTAGCAGCTTGCATGACTTGTACTATATATTTTAATATTTGTATTTATTATTAAATGAGTGTTTTAAAAATATATATTAATTATGCATCAATGAATTGTAAATATTGCATGAATAATTGTATTGTTGAAAATGAAGTTTTCGAGGTATTTAATGTTAGAAAATAATAATAAAAAAAAAAAAAAAAAAAAAATAGTCACTCCTTCTGTTAAAACTTCCGACAACAAATACTCTTCGGTCCGGTAAAATCTAAAAACTCATCCGATCAAAAAGAAAGCAAAACCAATCCAGCAAATCCTTCTCCGGCGGTCGGCTTAGGCCGGCCGTCTGGACCTCCCCTGTATTTTCCCTTCCTAAATAATAGTTTTGCCCACAGATCTGTCATCTCCTATCTTCGATGCCGCTGTTGTTGCTGCTGCCACTGATGTTTCTGCTCAGATCCGTTGGTCCGTCATCGACGGCTGCTGCTGCGTAGGGGTTCGACTTTAGATCTGTTAGGCTTTTGTTCGGCTCCTTTAAGGATGCCTAGTTTTATCTTCTATGTATGTATTATGTACTTAGTGTACTTTTGTCAAGCTACACTTTATATGGTTGTATCAGTCAAAGCTCACTCGGGTGATTCCCCCCACCTTTGAATGGTGTTGCTGTAGGTTGTCTCAACTATTTGGTGTATGTCTTGTTTGGCTTAACTTGTTATGTTTCGATGTAACTTGTTATGTTGTATCTTCCTCCATTTGTGAGGTTTGAAATGAAATGAAACATTTGTTCTAAAACAAAAATGTTTGAAAATTGTTTTTAATTTAATTGTACATTTAGCTTTTATGCTTGTATTACTGAATTTTTATGTAATACCCCAGGCAAATCCCACATTGGCTGTGACTTGGAGTGATGCTGGGACATATATGTTAACATTCGCCTTATATGACACAACGCGTTTTGTGGTGGAACGGTTAATCGGCCATACGGTTAAGCATGCTCATGTGAGAGTAGTACTGGCTTGGGTGACCTGCCGGGAAGTCTTCACATGAGGGCCACAAGAACAAAGCCGTGAGCCTTCGGGTAAAGCGGACAATATTGTGGTCTATAAGGCAGGGTGTTACAGATGGTATCAGAGCCACTCCAAGCCGTTCGGGATGTGGGGCAAACTTCATCGGGGACGATGAGTCCCTACGGGGGGTGAATGTAATACCCCAGGCAAATCCCACATTGGCTGTGACTTGGAGTGATGCTGGGACATATATGTTAACATTCGCCTTATATGACACAACGTATTTTGTGGGGGAACGGTTAATCGGCCATACGGTTAAGCGTGCTCATGTAAGAGTAGTACTGGCTTGGGTGACCTGCCGGGAAGTCTTCACATGAGGGCCACAAGAACAAAGCCGTGAGCCTTCGGGCAAAGCGGACAATAGTGTGGTCTATAAGGCGGGGTGTTACATTTTAAGACTTAGTATATTAAATATCCCAAAAAGGCTAAATACATTTATCTATAAACATATAAGATTGAGTCCTAAAATTTAATGTGGAGGCCTCAAGATTGCATAGAGTACAAGTTACCTAATGCTCGGAATTAAATGCAGAAAATAGAGTTTCATTATGCGGAGACTTCATGCGTAAGTACCTTAATTTAATGTTCATGCTTAAGTGGTAAGTACATATGAGCTATATTTAGTGTTTCAAATGTAAATGATTGAAACCATACGAAGTGTTGCTAGCCTTTATTTTCATTTAATCATTTGCTCATTTCATTTTCCTTCAAATAAATGTACAAACCCTTCAAACACCATCATTGAATACTATAAATAACACCATTTGGTCTTTGTCAATGATGTGTGTGTGTGTGTGTGTGTGTGTGTGTGTGTGAAACTTTAATTTGTGTATAGTTTGATGATTTTGTATGAATCACATGTTTGCATTATTTGTGTAAATTCAGTGCAGCACCAACTAACCAATTTCTTTTTGATCTCTACTTTTTGTTTCAAGGCACATGATGAGAATGAAATGGATCGCTTGCTAGCAATTGATAGCATTGAACTCATTGGCATCAATAACCGTAACCTTGGTATGTACCCCATCTGTTTTTATGGCTCAAGATTTGTGAATTAACAAGCTTGTTAATTAGATAAATAGTTTTGAAATAGATATTGACATGATCATTTTTTTAGTCAATAGTTTTTTCATATTTTTCCTTATAGTGTGATAAAGTTCTTTTTGGTGTATCTTCTCACCTTTGAAATTGAATTTAGTTGGTTAATGTATAATTTCTCCGTCCAATGAAAGTGTACTATGCATATTAATGTTACGTGCAATGGTTCATGTAGAAATATTGACTTGATTAACACAAGGGGGTATACGTGCAAATGTAAGCAAATGGTTAACTTTCTTGCATGTGAAGTCGGTTGATAGTCCAGCTTTGAAGATTATGGAAGACAAATGGATGTGTTGTTGCCTGAGAAGGAACCGAGGGTTAGATCTGCTAACGGGGTATATCAAGATGTTATTCTTGGGTTGGTTAGTAATTTATAAATGTTATTCTTGCAGGTATTGACAAGTGGTTTGTAACGCTAACGGGGTATATCAAGATGTTGATAACAAAACAAAGTGGAAGATGGAGATGGAGATGGAGTGGACAATATCTCCACATTGATGAAAGAACTGTCAAAAAATTAGGCATGCAAGAAAATAAAAATCATATATAAACAAGGTTTATAATTAGTGTGACAAAGCTTTGATGAATATTAATGGTGGCTTGAATCTTGCTTTTATTTTTTTTCCTTCCACTTAAGCAGTTTAAGAGGTTGCAATGTATCCACCCCATGACAATAGAAATAATACAAAATCAGAGTTGAATTGATGGAAATTATAACTAGATAAAATTAATAATTTGAGAATTTGTTTTAATCTATGTTTTTTGATAGGGATTTGAGGGTCTCTTTACCAATGGTTACTATATGGTATTAATTGAAGTTCACAAATTATTTGTTTTAATTTTGATCTTACAAATATGTATAAAATTTGATATTTTTATTCATGAAAAGATGAGTTTTGGTATGTTGGTAGGGACATGAAAGTGAGAATGTGTCGTAATTAGTGGGAAGGGATAATCTTAGGCTCCATTTTTTGTGTCAAATTCATTTAAATGTGGAGAAATCAAGATACTCTAGATGGAGTCCCATTGCTTATAGTACAAGATAGCTAATGCTCGAAATTCAATGCAGTCTCATAATAACTATACAATCATGAAAGGAGATGAAGTGCAAGGGTTGCCCGAATTGAGCACATGCCATTTAGTATAGAATTAAAGTCGGTTAGATGAAGTGCAAAGGTTGCGAAAGGTTGTAAGAATATTTATTGATATAACCTAATTCATGCCTATATAAACCAGCCAAAATCACATTTAGTATGTATAGATTCACACATTTTTTAGATCTTTGATTGGTGGTAGCGGTTTGTAAATTCTCTTTTGCAACATTTTGGAGATGATTCACACATCTTTTAGATCTTTGTAATTAACTCGGCATTTTTTTTCTTAATTTAGTTATCATACGCAGGTACCATAAAACTCACACAAGATAATTCATGCTCAGATAAATGGAACCAAAGACTGGGATACCAACTATTTTCTTTGTTTCATACATATTTAGGTGATTGTTATAGATAAGCATATATATAGATATATGTATTATGTTAATGCATTTTCATATACAAGTAATTTATGTGTGTTTTCTATTGATGTAGCTCACATGTGCGAATTGATTCAAGAAAATGTGCACGAGCATGTATGTAAAGCAACATTTAAATGGTTAAATAATACTTTTTAGCGTGATTAGTTTATGTAATTAGTTACTTTCGAATGCTCTTTGAGAAATATTAGAATGAATTTATTGTGTGCAAACGAATTATCATTGAAAAGAAGAAGGTCCGTGCATCGCAAAATATTTTCTTTTTCTATATGTAGAATCATTAATAAGAAACCAATGTTTACGCCCATTAAATGAGTTTGCCATAATAGCAAAATACAACATATTAAAAATATCACATTGAGTAACGAATAGAAAGGAAAAATACATAATTTTGACTTAAAGTCATTTGTAAATTACAATATCAAATAAAAAAGTTGAGTTTTAAACATAAGCAAAAGTTCAAACTTTTATCGAAAAACAAAACCAGTGCATTTAATGTGAAGTATATACAACATCGATTTCATATACAAGTAATTTATGTGTGTTTTCAATTGATGTAGATCAGATGTGCGAATTGATTCAAAAAATGTGCACGAGCATATATGTAAAGCAACATTTAAATGGTTAAATTATACTTTTTAGCGTGATTCGTATATGTAAGCATGTAACTTGAATAATGAATATAAAAGGAAAAGTACGTAATTTTTCTCGAACCCATTTGTAAATTAAAAAAATTAAGTTTAAGACATAATAGTGGAGTCCAAAAGGTTTTAG
Source organism: Artemisia argyi (assembly GCA_030686995.1). NCBI lineage: Eukaryota > Viridiplantae > Streptophyta > Magnoliopsida > Asterales > Asteraceae > Artemisia > Artemisia argyi. The sequence goes on along the minus strand of CM060706.1, from coordinate 168,879,900 downwards.
AAATTATTAATAGTGTGTTAATTAATATTCGTTTGGTTAGCTATTTGGAATTGAGTTTATTGATAAAATTTATTATTATTAGTTAGACTTCGATGTTAATTTTCAATGAAATTAGTTGTACAATAAAATCAGATGAAGCTAACTTTAGTTTTTAATCATAAACTTTATAAATAAATACTAATATGTTATAAAAAGATTAAATATAAAAATCACAAAACAACTAATGGCATACTTACAACAGATGTAATACAATCACAACTTATGAACCTAATAACAAAAATAATTAACGCAAATTACACTATAACAAATAAGAAAAAGCCAGTGTGCTTCGTATTACCATGCAAAAACCATATAATGCAAAATTATTGTTGGGTTACGTAATAGGCCAAAACAATCAAAGGAAATTACATCAAGCGTATGACAATTTAATAACGACAACCCCATTTAGAAAATATAAAGACCAAACAACCAAAACAATATCAACCATTTTTATATTTTTAAGCAACAAACTAAAAACGTTTCATACAACATACTAAACTAAAAATACAAATCCACTCGACAATACACAAAAACAATACGCGCGATTAACAATTAGATTAAAAGCCTGTGCGTAGCACGGGTTCTGCATGTCTCGTAATACTATAAGATTCAGTCCCTAAATTTAATGTGGAGTTATGATGATAGAGTTTTTAGAGTTAGAAACAAGTGAGAGTCGTTTAGTAGTTGCATAGAGTACAAGATAGCTAATGTTCGGAATTCAATACAGCCTCATAATAACTATACAATCATGAAAAGAGATGAAGTGCAAGGGTTGCCCGAATTGATCACATGGCATTTAGTATAGAATTAAAAGTCGGGTTGATGAAGTGCAAGGGTTGCGAAAGGTTGCAAGAATAATTAATGATTTAACCTAATTCATGCCTATATAAACCGGCTAAAATCACATTTAGTATGTACATTTGAAGATGATTCACACATTTTTTAGATCGTTGATTATTGGTAGCTGTATGTAAATTCTCTTTTGCAACATTTTGGAGATGATTCACACATCTTTTATATCTTTGTAATTAACTTGGTCTTTTTTTCTTTTTTTTTTTCTTTTCTTTTTTTTTTGGACTAAGTTTGTAGATACGCAATATACTTTCTCAAAAGTACCAAAATACGTAACCTACTAAAAAAAGTCTGAAGATCGCTAACAAACTTTCAAAATTGGCACAAGATACGCAATATGACCTGGAACCAGCAGGTTACCAGGTTTCAAACTTTGAAAATTGACAGGAATAGTCCCTGTGGCTTGCGTTGACTTTCGCTGGTCATCCTTGGACTTTTTTTCACCTACAAAAGGTACAATAACGGTCCATATGGTTTGCGTAGACTTTCACATTAGTCAGTTTTTATACTTTTCACCCGTTCTCTTACGTTTTTATCCGTTTTCGTCCGTTTTTTTACGTTTTCGTTCGTTTTTATACAATTTCATCCGTTCTCTTACGTTTTCGTTCATTTTTTTTTACGTTTTCGTTCGTTTATATATGTTTTCACACACGTTTTTACACTCGTTTCTACACACGTTTTTACACACGTTTTCACAAACATTTTTACACACGTTTTTACATACGTTTTCACACACGTTTTTACACTCGTTTCTACACACGTTTTCACAAACATTTTTACACACGTTTTTATATACGTTTTCACACACGTTTTTACACACGTTTTTACATACGTTTTCACACACGTTTTTACACACGTTTTTACATACGTTTTCACACACGTTTTTACACACGTTTTCGCACACGTTTTTACACACGTTTTTATATACGTTTTCGCACACGTTTTTACACATGTTTTTATATACGTTTTCACATACGTTTTTACACACGTTTTCACAAACATTTTTAAACACGTTTTTACATACGTTTTTACACTCGTTTCTACACACGTTTTCACAAACATTTTTACACACGTTTCTATATACGTTTTCACATACGTTTTTACACACGTTTTCACAAACATTTTTACACACGTTTTTACATACGTTTTTACACTCGTTTCTACACACGTTTTCACAAACATTTTTACACACATTTTTATATACGTTTTCACATACGTTTTCACAAACATTTTTACACACGTTTTTACATACGTTTTTACACTCGTTGCTACACACGTTTTCACAAACATTTTTACACACGTTTTTATATACGTTTTCACATACGTTTTTACACACGTTTTCACAAACATTTTTACACACGTTTTTACATACGTTTTTACACTCGTTTCTACACACGTTTTCACACACGTTTTCACAAACATTTTTACACACGTTTTTATATACGTTTTCACATACGTTTTTACACACGTTTTCACAAACATTTTTACACACGTTTTTACATACGTTTTTACACTCGTTTCTACACACGTTTTCACAAACATTTTTACACACGTTTTTATATACGTTTTCACATACGTTTTGACAAACATTTTTACACACGTTTTTACATACGTTTTTACATTCGTTTCTACACACGTTTTCACAAACATTTTTACACACGTTTTTATATACGTTTTCACATACGTTTTTACACACGTTTTCACAAACATTTTTACACACGTTTTTACATACGTTTTTACGCTCATTTCTATACACGTTTTCACACACGTTTTCACAAACATTTTTACACACGTTTTTATATACGTTTTCACATACGTTTTTACACACGTTTTCACAAACATTTTTACACACGTTTTTACATACGTTTTTACACACATTTTTTTATACAATTTTACATACATTTTTACACATGTTTTAACATATGTTTTTGTTCACATTTTTACACATGTTTTAACATACGTTTTCGTTCACATTTTTACATACGTTTTTCGGGACTTTTTTCATAATTTGTTTCGGGTTTTTTTCCGAATTTTTTTACACACGTTTTGTCCATTTTTTTAAGTGTTCGTCCATAAAAAAAATTAGAAAAAGAATTTTGACAAAAAAATTGTAAGGAATTTCAAAAAAAGATCAGAAATAAAAATCGGAAAAAAATTCCGAAAAAAATTTCTGAAAAAAATTCCAAAAAACGTGTGTAGAAACGAGTGTAAAAACGTGTGTGAAAACGTATATAAAAACGTGTGTAAAAACGAGTGTAAAAACGTATGTAAAAACGTGTGTAAAAATGTTTGTGAAAACGTGTGTAAAAACGTATGTGAAAACGTATATAAAAACGTGTGTAAAAATGTTTGTGAAAACGTGTGTAGAAACGAGTGTAAAAACGTATGTAAAAACGTGTGTAAAAATGTTTGTAAAAATGTTTGTGAAAACGTGTGTAAAAACGTATGTGAAAACGTATATAAAAACGTGTGTAAAAATGTTTGTGAAAACGTGTGTAGAAACGAGTGTAAAAACGTATGTAAAAACGTGTGTAAAAATGTTTGTGAAAACGTGTGTAAAAACGTATGTGAAAACATATATAAAAACGTGTGTAAAAATGTTTGTGAAAACGTGCGTAGAAACGAGTGTAAAAACGTATGTGAAAACGTATATAAAAACGTGTGTAAAAACGTGTGCGAAAACGTATATAAAAACGTGTGTAAAAACGTGTGCGAAAACGTGTGTAAAAACGTGTGTGAAAACGTATGTAAAAACGTGTGTAAAAACGTGTGTGAAAACGTATATAAAAACGTGTGTAAAAATGTTTGTGAAAACGTGTGTAAAAACGAGTGTAAAAACGTGTGTGAAAACGTATGTAAAAACGTGTGTAAAAATGTTTGTGAAAACGCGTGTAAAAGCGTGTGTAGAAACGAGTGTAAAACGTGTGTGAAAACGTATATAAACGAACGAAAACGTAAAAAAAATGAACGAAAACATAAGAGAACAGATGAAATTGTATAAAAACAAACGAAAACGTAAAAAAAACGGACGAAAACGGATAAAAACGTAAGAGAACGGGTGAAAAAGTATAAAAACGGACTAATGTGAAAGTCTACGCAAACCATAGGGACCGTTATTGTACCTTTTGTAGGTGAAAAAAAGTCCAAGGATGACCAGCGAAAGTCAACGCAAGTCACAGGGACTATTCCTGTCAATTTTCAAAGTTTGAAAGGTTCCAGGTCATATTGCGTATCTTGTGCCAATTTTGAAAGTTTGTTAGCGATCTTCAGACTTTTTTTAGTAGGTTACGTATTTTGGTACTTTTGAGAAAGTATATTGCGTATCTACAAACTTAGTCCTTTTTTTTTTCTTAATTTAGTTATCATATGCCGGTACCATGAAAATCACACAAGATCATGCATGCTCAGATAAATGGAACCAAAGATTGGGATACCAACTATTTTCTTTGTTTCTTACATATTTAGGTGATTGTTATAGATAAGCATATATATAGATATATGTATTATGTTAACGTATTTTCGTATACAAGTAATTTATGTGCGTTTTCTATTAATGTAGCTCACATATGCAAATTGATTCAAGAAAATGTGCACGACCTTGTATGTAAAGCAACATTTAAATTGTTAAATGATACTTTTTAATGTGATTAGTTTATGTAAGTAGTTGCTTTCGAATGCTCTTTGAAAAATATTAGAATGAATTTATCGTGTGCATTTGAATTATTATTAAAAGAAGAAGGTCCACGCATCGCAAAGTGTTTTCTTTTTCTATATGTAGAATCATTAGTGAGAAACCAATATTTACTCCCATTAAATGAGTTTGCCATAATAGCAAAATACGACATATTAAAAATATCACATTGAGTAATGAATAGAAAGAAAAAAATACATAATTTTGACTTAAACTGTTTGTAAATTATAATATCAAATAAAAAAGTTGAGTTTTAAACATAAGCAAAAGTTCAAACTTTTATCGAAAAACAAAATCGGTGCATTTAATGTGAAGTATATACAACATCGAGATGGAAGTGCAAGGCTTGCCGGAATTTATCACATGATATTTAGTACTACATCCGTCCTAAAATTATTGTCCCCTATTGACTTTTTCGGTCTTTCTTTCTCAACTTTGACTATAAATATTTTTGTTTGTGTTATACAATTTTTGATAAAAATTATACCAAATGAAATTATATTTAAAACTCAATTCGTACATATATTTTGTATCAAGTATTATGTAATATAAACAAAAATACTTAAGGTCAAAGTTGAAAAGTAAATACCGAAAAAGTTAATAGGGGACAATAATTTGGGACGGAGGGAGTAATTAGTATAGAATTAAAAGTCGGTTATGGATTGAGATGAAGTTGAAAAGGTTGCAAGAATAATTGATGATTTAACCTAATGCAATATATATAGATATATGTATTATATTAATGCATTTTCATATACAAGTAATTTATGTGTGTTTTCTATTGATTTAGCTCACATGTGCGAATTAATTAAAGAAAATGTGCACGAGCATGTATGTAAAACAACATTTAAATGGTACTTTTTAACATGATTAGTTTATGTAAGCATGCAACTTGAATAATAATATAAAAGAAAAAGTACATAATTTTTGCTCAAACCCATTTGTAAATTAAAAAAATTAAGTTTTAGACATAATAATGGAGTCCAAAAGTTTTAGGAATTATTAATAGTGTGTTAATTAATATTTATTTAATTAGCTAATTAAAATTGAGTTTATTGATAAAATTTATTAATATTAGTTAGACTTCAATGTTAATTTTCAATTAAATTAGTTGTACAATAAAATGAGATGAAGCTAAAAAGGTTTGTAACGATTTTTATGCAGTTTATTTTGCATTATTATATATACATTAATACACAAACTTTAACTTACAAACTTAATAAAGAAAATATTTAACACACATTAAACTATGACCAATTAGATAGACCTCATGTGTTTCATATTACCATGCAAAAACCATCTAATGGACAAGTATTGTATGGCTAAGTAATAGACCAAAAGAAATAAAGCTATTTTTTATCATGCAAATAAGTAATAGGCCAAAAGATATAAAGCCATCACAAATTATTAACCAAAAGCGCATATATAAAATACAACACCACAAAAGCAAAACAACATCAAACACTTTTAAATTTTTATACAAGAAAGTTAAAACATTTCATACAACATACTAAAAAATAATTAAATATACACTCGTCAATATACAGAAAGAATACACGATTAACAATTAGATTATTAGCTCGTGCGTAGCACGGGTTCTGCATGCCTCGTAAATAATAAGATGGGGAAGACGAATCATTTAACTCATATGTACACGGCTTAATCGAAATAATTCTATAAGTATTTTCAGTTTCCGATCTTTTAACTGAGTAATCATATATCATACATGTGGGTAATTATTTACATATGATATGTAAATCGGTTTGAAGAGATGGGATGAGAATGGTTTTGTTGTTTGGTTTCCCGTGTAGAACGGTAAGGAACCGATGAGATTGATAAGGATCAAGAAGCTCGGGCACTTAAACAAAGACCATACTTACTGCTATGAGACATTATTTGCCAAAGTGTGTGAAACTTGTGAAGTTGTGTGTGTTGTTTTCTATTTATAGAAAGGCGAATAGGGTTTAAAGATAAACCCTTGAGAGATGATCAACTGCTGCAAGAGAGCCAGATGTTGATCATCTAAAGAGCAGACAAGGAGGACAGGTGGCCTGCGCTCCTTGGCTCGTACAAAGTGATGTTTGCCGTGCATCCCCACTGTACAGTGTTAGATGTGCATCTTAAGTTCTTAACCATTCGTAACAGTTAGGGATCAGTAGTACTACATGCTCAGTATAAGCCTGGTAAGTTTTACCAGCCTCTGCGTGGCATTGGATTTGAGTCGGGCCGCTATCAAGTATTTATTGATGAGCCTTAGGAATGAGCTTGATTCGAGTGTGTATTTAGTGGGTTTGAGCCAGTAATATTGATACGCTATCAATAATGATATAAATAGTGATGTTTAAATCTAAAATCTAAAATATATATTTTAAAATATCATACATGTAGGTCTTAAACTAGAGACGCACATATGGGCTAAAGGTTGTGTCTGAGCTTAGGCCCGACCTGAAAAAGCCTGGTCTGAAAAAGTCCGGCCCAAAGTCCGGTCTGGCACAACAAGCATAAATGGTTCTTATATTTTTCAACAAAGCAAGGTCTAGCCCAGGCTAAGCCCAAAGCCCGAAATCCCGGCCTTTTGTAAAGCCCGCCAAAAGGCTTGAAAAAGCTCACCAAAAAGCCTGAAAGACCGGAATTTTGTTGTTGGAGAGCTTTTATTGTGCAATTAATGTGCTTCTTTATAATCTGTAACTTTGTTTAGTTATTTTTTTTATTAATATATCTTCAAATGTTGATCAAATATCTTCATATATAATAATTATATTTTTATTACAAAATATATTAAAAAAAAAAAAACTCTGAATAGCCTGGCCCGGTTTTTTAGGCCCGAGTTTTTTTTAAAGTATAAAAGCTCGGCTTTTTTGCCGGTTCAAAGCCCGGCGTGACCCGGGCTTTGCCCACCTCTATCATAAACACATCATAGTTTCTTGACCGCTAAAATATTACTCCCTTCGTCTCAAAATTATTGTTAGGAGACAAAAATTACAAATTTTAATAAAAGTGGGGTCACTTTTATTTTCAATCACTCAAAGAGAATATTCTCTTACTATATTCTCTAGTTTTTACTTAAAAAAAAAAGTGTACAATTAATTTGAAACACTCTAAAATGAAAATGTGGACAATAATTTTAAGACGGAGATAGTACTATTTAAAATATCAAAAACATATATTTTAAAGATAGATATGAACTAGTTAAAAGAAAAAAAAGATAGATATGAAACATTAAAATAAAGAGATATTCGATTTAAGAAAGTGAGGACAAAAACATTATCAATCAAAAATCACTTCATACCAGCACAGCAAGCATCACCACAAGCCAACCACGCGCCTGATCAACCGACTCAATCTCATCCCTCCACGTGTCACACAATCCAACGGCCACAAATCCACACCAATTTATATTAATAGTCACCAGACACTCCATACCCATCACTCAAAAACACTGTTATCCATTTCAACTAAAAGTCAACCAATCATGTTTCTAAGAGCTCCAGCAACCCTCCTCCACCGGACAGGTGTCATCTCCGGAGAGAATTTAACCGGGAAATCTGTGTCACCACCGTCGGTTGTGGTGTGTGCGGCGGCGAAAGGGTCGTCGAACAACCGGCCGATGACAGGAGTTGTGTTTGAGCCTTTTGAGGAGGTTAAGAAGGAGCTTAATCTTGTGCCTAATGTTCCTCAACAGTCTATTGCTCGTCAGAAATATGCTGATGATTCTGAATCTGTTATTAATGAACAGATTAAGTGAGTTTTTATAAGTTTTTATACTAGGCATATTTTAGAGTAGAAAAATGATTGTTGTGCCGGCTAATTATGCCTGCAAATGTATCGAATGATTTGATTTGGTTGATTTATAAAAAATGATTTGGTGGGAATTTAGAGAGAGAAAATAGTACAAGTGATTTATTAGGTCTAAATAGCACTCTTTCCTGCATCTATTATGGTATGACATTAATTTATAAATTTTTTGTTTTATAAACCTATCCCACTATATATACTCCGTATAAACCTTTTCAAGTTTTATAAACATCTCACATAATTCAAATTTATTAAATTATGAAAAGTTTCAATATCTAAACCTCTTCATGCCACATAAGCCTGAAATGGTTCACTATGGTTTACAAGTTTTTAGGCCTCTTCATAATTTTATAAACATTTTCATAAACCACTATAGTGGATGCCCTGAGAGTAAATTAATGTGGTTCCAAAGGTTATTATGGAATTGATTCCTTAGAGTTTGCTTCATGTAAGTAGTCTTGAGACTGGAAAGTTTGCACATGGGTGCTGTTGATTCGGAAATTAGGGACATCTGTGTGTGAGGGGTAGAGCCAGAAAGTTATGATTTAGGGAGCAAACTTGGGTTTTTCTAACTTGTGCCCTGGGGGCACAAGTTAAGCACACCAAAAGGACAGTGGGTCCCACAAAAAAAGTACAAGAAAGTACAAGAAAGGACAAGAAAGTACAACAAAATTCTTGGGTCTCTCAGTACTTTCTTGTACTTTTTCGTGGGACCCACTGTCCTTTTGGTGTGCTTAACTTGTGCCCCCAGGGCACAAGTTAGAAAAACCCAGCAAACTTTCATAAGTTTCAGATTAGAAAGTTTACTTTACAACTTTTTTTCGCTAGGGGGTACCGTCCCCCCCCCCCCCCCCCCCCCCCCCCCCCCCCCTTTCTGCCTCTGTGCAAGCTTTCCGGGAAAGAGACTATCCGTAATGAAGCAAACTCTAAGGAACGAAATCCATGATAGTCTGAGAATCACAAGGACCATCCGTGTAATTTACTTTATAAATTAGTATAGTTTGTTTTCTTCTGAATAGATGTTCACGGGTTTTGACTTTAGCAAATGTAGGTGACTGTGTGCAAAATATTTTCTAACATTATCCTATATTTAATTATCTTTTGTTGTCGTTTTGATTGTGATTGAACCTTTATTTCTATATTTTTAGTTGTATATGTTGTATTTGTTCATGTACTGATTGATTGTTACTATAACTTTTGTGTTGCTTTCAGTGTTGAGTACAATGTATCATATGTATACCATGCTATGTATGCCTACTTTGATAGGGATAATGTTGCTCTCAAGGGGTTAGCCAAGTAAGTTTTTACTACATTAACCGTCACGTTTCAAATAATGAGTATTAGAGTTAAGTGGTATGATACTTGATGGTAATTTGACTATGGCATGTTACGAATCATTGTAGGTTCTTTAAGGAGTCCAGTGAAGAGGAAAGGGAACATGCTGAGAAATTTATGGAATACCAGGTGCTTAATTTTCCTAGTATTCTTTGCAGTTCATTGTGTTCTATGTTTATAATCTTGTTGCATAAAGTTTTCATTTTTATTGATTTTTTCTAAAATTTCATGCATACAGAACATACGTGGTGGGAAGGTGAAGTTGCAATCCATTTTGATGCCGTTGTCTGAGTTTGATCATGCCGAAAAAGGAGATGCACTTTATGGTAAGTCATGTGTTATTGTTATTTTTTGGTGAACCGGTGAACCTTATATTTAAAACCAAACTGCAAATCAATATGTACCATGACATTACATAGCTACCATAAAGACTGCAATAGGAATACAGAACTAGCCAAAACTAGTATAAACTATGAACAGCAAATCAGATACAACTAATCAGCATATCAATCACCAATTCACCAAAAGGACTACATTTCCTTCATACCGAGTACAATCCAATCCATTATTCCTAGTAGTACAACTAAGTCATGTGTTATTGTTATCTGATTCATTGGTCAAAACTTTAGAGCATTATGTGCATTGTGCAATAGTAAGTTTATATTTGGTTAAAGTGCAATTGCCTGGCAATCTTTGTAGTTCTTGAGTTTATAATTTTTTGTTAGATCTCGTGAATTGCTTAATGTGCTTCTGAATCATTTTTTTTTTCTTGTAATTGTAGCAATGGAGCTTGCATTGTCACTGGAGAAGTTAACAAATGAGAAACTTCTACACGCCCATGCGGTATGTCATTCTGTTTTCATTTTTGTGAATACTGACTAGTAAACCGATTAATGATTATCAGTAAGGTCATGGAAAAGTAGGATTTATGTTTCTGAACAATCATATTTGATGTGAACAGGTAGCCGCCAAGAATAATGATGTGCAATTAGCTGATTTTATTGAAAGCGAGTTCTTGGGTGAACAGGTTGAATCACATATCTCAGTTTTATACATTCTAATCCTTTTCACCTTTTGCCATCAACATGAAGTTGATATATTTTTAAACTGTTGTGAAAGGTTGAGGCAATTAAGAAGATATCTGAATATGTTGCTCAACTAAGAAGAGTCGGCAAAGGACATGGTAAATTTATCTCTAACTTCCCATGTAATATCCTACGCATTATCCATCATTTGGTAACTAAAAGTAGTAATTTTCTTGAAATATCAGGAGTGTGGCATTTTGATCAGATGCTCCTCAATGAAGAAGCTGTTGTTTGATCACTTGGGGTGCTCTCGTTCTCTTATATTATGAGCCTTCTGTGGTTGTTTGGATATAGGATCACAGATATTAGTTGCTATAAGCATCTTTCTCAGTGCTAAACGAGAAGTGCAACATGAAGACTAGTTCTATAGCTCTCTATTCTAGTACTATGCTTGTTAAAAATGCTTTTCAAATCTCGACCTTACCTCGGTTCATTTGTAGGAACGCCAGTTTTGGGTTCAGTAGTCTGTAGTTATATTGGTATTTTGAATAATTAGACCTGCGGAAATTTGTGTTTGTGGATCATGTCCGCTTTCAATTTGTTCTGTTGCAAGTATTCATGGGGTTCGGATATGTGAACATCAAATAATGCCTGCTTTCAAAAAGTACAGTAGTAACTATGGTTGCAGTATTGCATACTTATCAAATTTATAATGCTCTTCGGTTATCATCTCAGCTCTTAAGATTTTATGAATTACAATACATATGTCGATAAGAGAAGTCTGTAGACGTGCGCAATTGTTTGAGATGACCCTTGTAAAAGAAATGTCGTTTTAACAAGTCTAATTAAGACCTAAGGTCACAACAATACCAAATCTATGTCGATCTTAACAGCAACGTTACAATAGTCGAAAATTTTGATGAACATATAAGTTAGATATAAAGATTATACAACTTTTAACCTAGGCAACATAATCATAAACAATTGTTGTTTTATGTGATAGTAGTTGGGTTTTCTAATAAAGTATGCCACAAATGATTCGACTTTGATGGGAATAAAAGTTAGGAAAGCGAATGATCAATTAAACTAATATATCACTATCGTTTCCTTCCAACAATGACCCTGTTCCATGGTGACAAGTGTAGGTACAATTATTTAGATTATATCATTAGAATAAGACCACATATTCGACTATTCGAGCTGTCTAAGTGTCGAAATATTATGGGTTCATCACCCTTTAAGTAAAGTGACACATTTCTCATTTTCAGATTCTCATCACTTAGCTAATCACGTTAATTTGTGTATATGGGCTCTGTTCTGTTATGGTGATCTATGCCAATAGCCCAATATGGCAATATATAAAGGCTAGTGATATCTACACAATATATTTACTTTATCCACATAAAAGCAAATTTTATATGTATGAAGTAAATATATATGTGTAAATATCACTAGCCATATATAAATGTTAATCTGGTTTTGACGTATACCATATACCATGTGGTAATGTTTGTCATTGTATAAACTTTCTGCATAAACTATAATCTGAGATGTAAAATTCAGATACTCAAGGAGATTCACCGCTTTAGAAGTATATTGAAGATGACTGTTTATTAGTTTGTAATCGAGTTATGTTTTCAAATAGAAGCTCATTGAAGTTGCGGAATTGGCCAACTGGATGACCGATCCAAGGAGTTGTGTAATATAATAATCTTGTAGTGACTGTAAGGCGGCCCGAGCTTCTCCGGTTAAAGTGAACGGGCAGGATCATGTACATCGGAGACCAGAGAGTTATGAAATGATAAAAGGTGAAAAGTCATAAAACTAAATAAGAAGTAAAAACTAAAAAGGGTCGCCCACCGTGGGGCTCGAACCCACGACCACAAGGTTAAGAGCCTTGCGCTCTACCAACTGAGCTAGACGGGCTTTGGATGGTAGTGTTATGTAAGCTATTTACAAAAACGTTATTGACAGAAGTGAAGGGCACAAGAACATTTAAGAAATGTGTCACCTACTAAATCCTCTCATTCATTGTTTGTACTAGGCATTTAGACCTTTTTCAAGAAAAAAGATAATTGAACGTGTTACTATTTGGTATCAAATCGAACGATTTTGATTTAAACTGGATTTTTGACCCTCATAGCTCCAAGCTGATTTGACATTCTTCTTTGTTTGGTTTCAAGCCAGTTTTCCAAAAACAAAAATGAGAAATTTTATAACCACATAAAAAAAAAAACAAAAAAAATCCACACAATTAAGTGGCAAGTGAATTTGTGAATGAAAATAAAAGAGATAATTTAAATGTTTGAAAGAAAATGCCACAAATTACACGACAATTCATTGTATGAGAATTTTTATTTTTTTGTAAAACTTATGTGATTTTAGCATTCCTTAACAAAATTATTCATTTAACTATATGATGAGACAACATTATACTGTATCATATTATTACATGTACAATAGATGATAATTTTGTTTCAAATATGATGTCTTAATATATAATACAATCTTGTATACAAACCTGCAGTAATATAGCAAAAAATAATTTTTTAACTATCATTTTATTAACAATAATGGAAATAAATGTGAAATGAAAAGGTCTAATATCTTAAACCTCTTCTAAATTTAATGTTTTGTGTTTAATGGGATTTTATAAAGCTTTAAAAGGTTTATGCATAGTGAAAAAAAATTTATAACAAGAAAAAGGTTTAAGAATTTATGATTTAGGATGACTAGGTATTATTATAAACCTTTATAAAAATTCACCGTAATAGATGCCCTTAGTTCCTATATTCATTGGAATATATACCTCAAAAGAATGAAGCAGTCTTAACAAATGACTTTACCAAGCTTTAGAAGTGGATTTAATATCTTACACATTGTAAGATTTCCAAATTCGTGCAAATCAGCATAAAAAAAAATCAGTGATATAAGTCTCATTCTTGATTACTTGTCCATTTTGAATGCAAAAGTTCTTGTAATGTATCAATGAAATAAGTCTCATTCTTGATTACTTGTCCAATTCATTAAATACTTATAGCTTTTTTTACTATTTAATTTGTGGATTAATGAATATTTAATGAATTGGACAATAAAAGTAAACATAAATTTATAGGTTAGTTTAATTAATTGGGAAAAAAGGTAACATGTAAACTTTTTGAACTGAACATGAAGTTCATAAGTTTTCTTAAAACTTCAAACGCAAAGATTAAATGCTCTCAATTTTTTTAGATGTGATCATAATGACTTACATTTAAGGGTGTCCATGGTACTAGAATCGGATTGAACCGGAACGAAAACTGAAAGAATCGAGAACCGAAAATAAGAAAAATGTAGAACTGAGAACCGTAACAAGTTCTTGGGTTTAGTTCCGGTATGCTACTCGGTTCTGGTATGAGAATTTCCAGTAATTCCCAACGAGAACAAAAGTATTTAAAAACTTCATTTTTTTCGTTGTCGATCATTCATAAAGAACATGCTATCAATATAAACACACACAAATGTCTCTAACAATGCAACTCGTTCCAAATAATACAAAATATATATAAAATAATATATAGGAATGGATTTTATATTGTCATCAAATGCATTGTCCTTTTAAGGAACATGAACAAATAATACAAAATAGAAAAGAACACTAAACACTTACGGAACTAAAAGAAAGTTTGTATACGAAGTTTTTCCACAAAGAGATAACAATAACTTGATCTAAGTTATGTATACATATTTGGTAAAACCTTGTCTTTAAAAGCTCGTGCACTTGTGAAGACAATGAGACATGAAGTTGCCTTATGGGTAAAAAAGAACGCTACTATGTTTCAGAACGAGGCGCCATCTTTCGAGCCATGTCTCTAGCTGTTGCTAGCTTTGCTTTGCAAAAGAACTTTGTTTCAAAAATTGTTAGTTATGCTGGTTGTAAATTAGATAACATAACTACATAGCAACATTTAAGCTCATTCAGTCATTCCATTATTCAAAATCTCTTTTTTACTTTACTTGTTAACTGTAGTCAAATAGGCCCGTTCGGTAACATCATCAAAAGCCCGTCTAGCTCAGTTGGTAGAGCGCAAGGCTCTTAACCTTGTGGTCGTGTGTTCGAGCCCCACGGTGGGCGCTTCATTTTTTCATCTTTTTTTACTCCAACATCCAATCTCAACCGTTCACTTTCTACATCTACACGTGTCACAATCTCACTTACCCTAACCTTTTCCTGGCCCCACACCTCCTTCAACTACCTTTTAAAACCATCCAAACACCCTTTACCGCGATCTCACTTCATTTATACAAACCCAAAAAAAACTCTTCACACATTTCACACTACATCCCCCCTCCTCCCCCCTTCCGAGCCACCGACGATGCCGATAAGCGTCGAAAACCTCTTAAACCAACGCCGATACCCCTTCATAGCCTCACTCTTCACCCTCCTCATCTTCGTCTCACTTTTCATTTTCTCAACCAACACCTCACAACCACCACAGCCTCTCGTAACCGAAAACATCCAGACGATTTCAGCGCCCTTACGTAACGATAACGTAACGGTTCGTGATGTGGTAGAGAATGATGAGAGTGAGGGTTTGGTGTATGAATGGAAAATATGCAGTGGTCCACTAGCGGTAGATTACATTCCGTGTTTGGATAATTGGAAGGCGATTAAGTCGTTGAGATCGAGACGACATATGGAGCATAGGGAGAGGCATTGTCCGAATCCGAGTCCTAAGTGTTTGGTTCCGTTGCCTGAGGGGTATAAGACGCCCGTTCCTTGGCCTAAAAGTAGGGATATGGTGAGATTGCTGCTTCTTTGGTAAGCTTTTGTTTCGATAATGTTATATCATACGGATATAAATGGTTTGTTTAAATGTTGCCTATAGACATTGTTATAGGAGGTTTTCCCTGTTTAGGTCTTTGACTCAGATGTACGTGGCCATGGGCGGAGATAAAGGGGGTCTGGGGGTCACGTGACCCCCCGGCGAAAAAAATTGTAGCGTAAATTTTCGAAAATTTTCGGCTATTTTTGTAATTTGCCCCCTCGACAAAAAAGTTTTGGCTCTGCCCGTGTACGTGGCCTAATTGAGGTATATATGTGGTCGTTTCCGACCCTTTCCCTAAGCACTCCCAAAAGTGTAAATAGTGAGGTTTAAAACGTAGACTTTTTGTGTGGAGGTTAGGTGACTTACCATTAAAAATCTTGGGACCGTTTTCGACCCTTCCTTGGTCACTCACAAATGTACACACCTAGCGAAGGTTTGAACCCTTGACCTCTTGTTTGAAAGCCAAGGACCTTACCACTAGGTCATTTAGTGGTGGTTAGTGTCTACTTAAAAATGATTAACTTAAATGTTGCTAGTTGGATTGTTAAGTATATTGTTTAGGTTTGAAGTTATTCAGTTTGGGTAATTTATGATGTGAATATGATATGTTGGTGATTTGGTATGAAGATCTGTGAATGTCCAGGTTTGTTTATTAGATAAATGGTCCTACTGGCACTCAACTTTAGGCAGATTCCCATGTGGATTTGATATTTTATTGACCATAAAGACGAGTCTTTGTACTCTTGTGGACCATATCATTTTTAATACCACTGAAACAAGAGACCTGCACGAGCAGGTTATCATAGTTTAATGACTTTAATCCACTAATAGTTTTCACTGGGGGAGGTAAATTAATACAGTATATACGAACTTTATATTGGAAATAGCAAATTAGTTTTTTAACCAAGTATACATTGGAAAACTACTTCTGTTTGCGTAGAGTAAAAATTGGTTTACTGTTTGCAAATTATCGTTTTTTTTTTTCTTTAAAAAACGTGTTTGTTTCGTATAGACATTTGACTTTTCATGATTCATTTTGATGTTTTGGTTACGGGTCGTAGTGAAGATGGTTAACGCTTTCTTTATTCATCTCTTAGCAAGCAGTAAATTTGATGTCCTTTGTTATTTGTTTATATTTGTTATCTTCAGGTGTAATAAGTATGTAGTTATGCACCTTCAACACAAGTAGGATTTGGTGCATTAATTGTTCTCTGATTAATAGTAATTTAATGTGCTGCACGGCTGCACACACTCTGTTTATGCAGAGTCGCCTGTGCATTTGGTTTTTTTAATTAACACAGAAACAAGAGTCTTGTGAACTTGAACTTTATTATGACTATAGAAACAAGTGTCCTGGTTAATTTTTTTAATCAAATAAATATTGCCACTGGGTCACTGGGAGAGGTTCATTAATATTGTTTTTTTCAGTATATCGACTATAGTGTTTTAGTTTATACTGCAAAAGGCAATCTAGGTTATTTTTAACTTAGTATACACTGCAAGAGTATTTAAGTATTTTAGGAGCTTTGGCCTACTTTTGTCTGCGTTGAGTAAAACTTGGTCTATAGTTTGCACACTCTTTGAAATGAACTTGTTCATTTCCCATAGATGTCGACTTTTATCTCCTATCTGATGTTTTGGGCGTGAATCATATTGAAGCTATTAATCATTTTATTTATTTGTGTTTTGTTTAGAAATAAAATCACGGGCCTTATTGTTAAATGTGTTCTTTTGTTGGGATCCTCTCATGTTAGTCATGTTGTGCCAATTAGAAACCAAGTAGATAAAAAAGGCCCTCTTCTAATTAATATAACAGGCACACTCTTTTGTCCGCACAACTTGGCCAACACATAGATACTCGTAATCCAATGTTGTTACTCTTTATCTGTTCTTGTTTATATATAATTGCTCAATTCTTAATGTCAAACATGTACTTTTGAGACAATTATGATTTGGTGCATTTTTGTTTTCTAGACCTTTTGTGGAATTTGGTTATGTAACCTAATTTTTATTTGCAGATATGGTTTCACAATGTTCCTCACCTTAAGCTTGTTGAATACAAGAAGGAACAAAATTGGGTGAAGACATCTGGTGATTATCTTCTTTTCCCTGGAGGAGGTACTCAATTCAAGGAGGGAGTTGATCATTACATCCAGTACATAGAAAAGGTAATGTATGTCACCATCAAGTTACCTTTTATTTCGTTTGGGGCCTAAATCAGTAGTTCGTCCATAGCTGCATGTTGCAGTTTCCGGTGTCAAATAATTGAAAACCAGAAAAGTTCGCCCGCATCATGAAAATGGAAAGTGGTTAAATATATAATCTTGTAATTTGCACTTCGCGAAACCAGAGGCAGTCACTGCTTGGTATAATTCACAAATTTATGATAAGCTCTCAACACTAGGCCCCAATGTTTGGATCATATAATTTTGGCTAATTATTGCTGGCTTGAAATAAGATGATGTTTATAGTGTCAAGTACTTGCAGATATTAAATAAGTAACCGGTGGGCTGGTTAATATTTTCTTATCATTCCTTTTTAGCTGCTAAATTGTGTTACTTACGTTGCAATAATTGTATGGCAGGGGCTTCTGGTCACAGAAATTGTTAGTGCCCATCTGTTGCATTATTTGTATATGTGTGATTGTCACATGACTCAACCTTAGCTATTTACAGAGCATAAAGATGAGCATATCTTAGCTGTATGTGTGTGTTCATGTGTTGATTGATAGAATTCCCTGAGGCAGCGCAAGAGTATGTGTATATAAAATTAGTCTGCTAGAAATCTTTATATAGTCAATGATCTGATGCCAGTGAGTTTTGAAACTGCACTTCTTTCCTTTTTTGGTTTCCTAGATTATTTTAGCACATTCACGTTATCTATATGAATGTGGTGTTGTCATTGAGCATCATATGAGCTACAGTATATGTAGATTATGGTTTTATTACGTCTACATTCAATGTCTATTTTCTCATTAACAATGTCATTGCTGTACTATTTTACCACTTGCTTATGTTTATGCTTCATTACTTCTTCTAGAATCTGCCAAAAATTGGCTGGGGGAAGCGCACAAGGGTGATTCTTGATGTTGGTTGTGGTGTTGCTAGCTTTGGTGGACATCTGCTGGATAAAGATGTTATAACCATGTCATTTGCTCCAAAAGATGAACATGAAGCCCAAATACAGTTTGCTCTGGAGCGAGGAATTCCTGCAACTCTCTCAGTAATTGGAACTCAAAGGCTGACATTTCCAGATAATGCATTCGATTTGATTCACTGTGCACGATGCAGGGTACACTGGGATGGAGATGGTACTGGTTCTATAGTATATGTTATGAGTTTTTTTTTTTGGAACAACATTCTTTATATGTTATGATTTCCAGGCTGGTGTAACCCTTATGGATGAATTTTCAGGTGGCAAACCATTGTTGGAGCTAAACAGGGTTCTAAGGCCTGGTGGAGTTTTTATCTGGTCGGCCACACCAGTCTACCGTGATGATGAAAGAGATAAAAAAGTCTGGAATGGTATGTTTAGAGTAATTTCTGAACTTGTTTCCTCAAACTAATTTGTCGTCCAGAACTGACTTGTTAAAGTTAGAATTGGAAATTATGATCCATTTACTTGTGAAAGGGTCGACTTGGGTTGTGTTTTATTTTACAAAGGTCTGGTCAAACTCGCCCAAAGTATATTTAATGCATACATCAACCTAACTAATTTTAATTTTAAGTTTTAGATTACTGTAACAATTGTTAAAGCATTCATTAATTATTAAAATGTGTAAAAGCGTTGGAAATATAGTGTTCGTAGGTTGACCTGCCCAGCCCAATGTCGACGGGTACTATAAATGACCTATTTCAACCTGTTTTGATCTGATTAAAGCTTTTTTACTGTTCATCACAGCCATGGTAGCTTTAACCAAAGCTATTTGCTGGAAGGTAGTGGCTAAAAGTTTCGATTCATCTGGAATAGGGCTGGTTATATATGAGAAACCTGTTTCTTCTTCGTGCTATGAGTCACGTAAAGAAGATAATCCACCCCTATGTGATGAGAACACACGGGCAAAAACTTCATGGTAAACAACAGCAATTGAGTGAAGTATTATAAATCATAATAATAATCATAATCATCTTTGTTTACATTTAGGTATACACCCCTTGATGGCTGCATTTCCCCAATTCCAAAAACAACTAAATGGCCTACACCTTGGCCTCAAAGGCTCAAGGCTAAACCTTCAAGTCTTTCAACTGTGCCAGATGCTGAACTAATCTTTGATGACGATACCAGACGCTGGTCTGAACTTGTTACAAATGTCTACATAGGAAGCCTGGGTGTAAATTGGTCAAGTGTGAGGAATGTCATGGACATGAATGCTGGCTACGGAGGGTTAGTTATTTGTACTGGTTTCTTGATAACAGGTTTCTCCAGATGTGGGAAGATGAGTGGGGTGGGTCAAGAAAACCTGTTTGGGATAAAATGGGCATTTGATTAGTACAGACCGCATCGGGTTGACTCTCAAATACTTATTTTGTCCCTTTCTTTTACTAAATTACTTAAATTACTAATGCTTTTATTTATGAATACACACAATATTAAAATTGTAATAACCTCAATCTTTGTATGCGTAAAGATTAGACTTTGGGCTAATTTCAACCAGTTCAAACCGTTCCTCTGTTAGCCGATCAATCTATTTGACCTGGCCAATATCAAACAGACCCGCACAAACCTACTCATGAGTAACGTGTCAAAGTTGACACCTTTAGGTTTTTCCAATTCGTCTAAGATTTTAAAAAATGTGATCAGGTTCGCTGCTGCTTTGACCAATCTACCTTTATGGGTGATGAATGTTGTTCCTGTTAATGGCTCCGATACTTTGCATGTAATATTCGACAGAGGGCTGATTGGCATATACCATGACTGGTGTGAATCACTTAATACATATCCTAGAACTTACGATCTTCTACATTCCAGCTTCCTATTTGGCAACCTAACACAGAGGTAGATACACACTTCTATTGTAGCTCTTTTCTAGTCCCTTTTCCTTTTACAAAGTAATTTCGATGAAGTTGTATATTCATTAGTTGATGAGGTTGTGTATACTTTGGAAATAATTTCCAGGTGTGACATGTTAACTACTGTAGTGGAAATGGATCGCATATTAAGACCAGGTGGAGTTGTGATAGTTGAAGATACCACAGAAATGTTAAAGAAGTTAAAACCGATTCTACGTTCACTTCATTGGTCAACCACTTTACATCACCAACGATTCCTTGTTGGTAAGAAAGGTTTCTGGCGCCCAAAAGCCAATAGGTAAGCATAATTTTTTAATGTAGTTTCATGTATCATTTAGTTTTCTTTTTCATAGTTTATAGAGCGGGTGGAATGTTTAAACCTGATGCTCAAAGAGAAAACGTAATTCAGTGTATCGGTTTTTCTATTTATATAAAATATCAGTTATTTGTTATTTATGATAAGTATTGGTTCATCAACTTTTACAAAATAGCGTGGTAGTATGTAGGTTGTAAGGGAATCAACACGGTAATAATATGACCCAAAATCACAATAATAATGCCTCAGACAAGTCAGTTTCTTTTGGTTGTTGCTTTCTCTTTAATTCGTCTCTTCCTTAGTTTAATATCATTTGATGTAACTCTTTTTTAAAAGTCTAAATCAAATCTTAAAAGCACAACAAACCTGACTTCTACATAATGGTATCATCAATATCTGCAATCATCATGTTTAACTTACTGATATAAATTTATTATATTAAGTATTAACAAAAGAAACATACGATAAGATTGAAGTAGAACTAATTATATCGAAAGAACTAATATAGAGACAGATAGTGTATATATGTGTTCTTTGACTTTTATTGAATATATTATCTGAAATGACTTGTGAAGAGATAAAATAACACTATCCAATCTTTATATCTAACAAAATGACAACTATTGAAGTTTGACCCAAATGGTGATAGTAAAATAGTTAGAATCAAAAAATAGCTTCATTTAGAAGGAGAAATTGTGTGATAGTTTCATGCCCCATTGTTTGAGCAACTCGCAAAGGAGTTGCTCCTCTGTTACACTGAACATTCACATTTGCTCCTCTATTTATCAGCACTTCCACTGTATCCTTGCAGCCGCCAATCACCGCCATATGCAGGGGTGTTCTCCCTTCGGCATCTACGCATTCAAGACTAGAACCAAACTCAACCAACAACATCACCACATCTTTGTAGCCTTTGATGGCTGCTATGTGAATAGCTGTCAAACCATACTGATCTTTAAAATCCACACTTGCATCTTTCTCAAGAAGAGATTCTAGAAGCATAACATCTCCACGCCGTGAGGCTTTTAGCACCTCCTCCCCTCGTTCCAGAATTTCAACAATTTCCTTCTGCATAGTCGTCACAAACGAAAAGAAGGGAACAAGTCATAGAACTGCAACTGATTATATAGGAAGAAACAAGCTTGAAACATACAGTGAGATAATCTACAACTTATAAGCACTAGACACAAATTCCTATTAAGTTTATAGTGGCTTATGTAATATCTAAGTGCCAATATCTGTGTAGTTTCAGATGCAAACGAGTCAATATTTAATTGAATATTTGGTTGTGTCGTAGAACTTCTTACTTTCTTGGTAATTAAAAAACCAACACATTGTTTAAACGTTAATATGAACTATAGTTTTATGAAACTGTATGTATAAATCTATAACTTTACAGTCTTAATAGTAATACACTAATACTTGTTTGTAATCTACTTACAAGCAAGCTTGAAACTAGTTGTGAGATAATCTACACCTTATAAGGGCTTGACTTTTAGTTGCTTATGTAATATATGAGATGAACCAAAGCCAACACTTTCGAATTGAGGTTAAAAGTAATATTTCTGTAAAGTTGTGCGTTTAGATACATTCATCAGATAAGAAAAAAAGCTCCGGTAAAATGATTTATCTTCAAAAAGATACTTCTATAGGGATTGTGGCCAACCATGTAAGTTTGCTTAATGGTAATACTTAGTTGCTTGATTTTTTAGTTGCACTTGAATTATGATATCGACTAAATAAATCTATAACTTATCAGTCTGCTTAATGGTAATACTTGTTTGTAATCTACTTACTTGTCCTTCATCATGGGCAACATCAATAGCGGAGCGGTCCTTTTGATCGCCCACGATTGAAGGGTCCGCACCCAAATCAACCAACACTTTCACCATCCGACAGTCACCTTTCGCTACAGCCCTATACAATGCTGTACAACCATCATTACGCTTCGCGTCCACATTAGCACCTGCACTTGCCAACACCTTAACACACCTCTCAAAACCTTTACTTGCTGCCAAAAATAACGGACTCCTTCCTTCTTTATCCTTACAATCCAACGTCCCGCGTGTCCCTATTTTAACCAATCTTTTTATCTCATCCGTCCGATCAAATGCTGCTGCCACGTGTAACTCTGTCCACCCTTTATCCATCCACTTAGATTCATCCACGTCATCTAAACTCTGAGTTGCTGACTCAGTTTTCAACCCGGCTTCTAGTAATAAACTCACCATGTCAACCGAGTTATCCAAACTCGTTGCAACTCGGAGAAGTGACTCAGCTTCACGAGTCGACAACTCAGCTAATATCGTCTTTTGATACTTAAGCATACCCTTAACCGCGTCACAGTCACCATTATTCACCGCGTGCCGTAGCAAAAAAGGCCCAACAAATACGACTTTTAATATAATATCATGTGTCCATGAGCTAAAACTGTCCAACTGAGTCGACTCAGTGTTGACTCGGCCAGTCCGGATAAGGAACCGATCCGAAGCAGAGCGTGGGAATGAATCCGGAATCTGTGGTTGCGGTTTGAGGATGATTTGAATGATGGATTGAGCTAGAGGTGCAATGAGTCCACTTGGTGGGTTGACTAGGAATTTATGAGGAGATGATGTTTGAATTTTGAAGGCAGTTGTGTCGGTTGTAGTTATCGATCTAAGGCGAATGGTAGTTCTGCATTTCGTGCCGAGCACAAAATCAATGCAGACCACTGTGTCCGATACTTCGATAAGTTTCTCCATTATTGTATATCAAATCAATGAAAGTAGCTTATCCGGTAAATGTAGTCCAGATTAGGTAGTCATGTAAAATTTGGGACATAGCTGATTTGTCTTGTGGTTTCTGGTCCCATAAGTGATCAATAATTGTATCTGGATAATTGTTTTGTACATGTGTGAAAGTAACTTGACATATTTTAGTCTGTTCTTTTTTGCGAAAATTAAGCTGAAAATGCAACAGCTTATTTTCAAATAATGTCTCACATATTTCTCCCAACTCTCGTGAAAGAGTTGTTTACATATTAACAATAAATTGTGGAGTGAACGAGCATACATGTGAATAGTACAAATGAGTCTAAGCAAATGGCATGTACATTGTTGTTTTTGTGAGGATAACCGTGACAATTGATAATCCCACATAGGTTGAACAAGAGAAATGATAGCTACTTAATAAAGGAAGGTGTCCATAAGATGCTTGTGTCGGGTTTAGTATAATGTTCAACGTTCTTTGATTGGGCCGATTAGATATAAAAATTGCTTCAATTGAGGGTGTGTAACTTTATATGAATTCCTTAACTTTTTTTATGTAGGAAGTTTATTAGTAAATTTTGATTTGAAGTGTTTATAAAACTTAGGAACTTTACGTAAAACGTTATTTATTTGTAAACGAGCTGGGGGCACTCGCGCGTTGCTGCGGGATTGTTGTGTTTAATATAAACCCGAAATAAAACGATCGATTTTTTTTTGTTAGTAAGGACTAAATTTGCAAAAGATCGCTAACGGGAGACTAACGGTGGAATTTACAGCTAACTGAGGGACTAAAATCTTAAATTAGTTAGTAACAGTGCTTGGTACTATTTGGCACTGTGTTGCACTGTAGCAACACTCTGTACTGCACTGTTTAACACTGTAGCAAGTGAATTTTCAATTTTAGCCCCTTAACATGGCGTCCTGTTGCACAGTTAGTCCCTACGCTTGTTAGATAACAGTCGTTAAGGACTATCTTCGCAATTGATCACTAACCCCAGGGACTAAAATGGGGCAAACATGAAACTTGCGTGTGCACTGTTGCTACAGTAACCAAGTTGATTTTTAGAATATATTATAATTTTGATTTTACGCGTTTATAAAAGTTAAGAATGTTATTCGGTTGTTTCTAAACAAGCATTTTGTGCAAAACGTTAAATGATAGGTTCAAAATACTCCTAAATGCTTGGTGCAAACGTTGTGTCAAAACAATCAATTACAAAGCACAACAGCTCGCTCCATGTAGGCTTTAAGTGGTCTTTTTTGTTTTCTATAGTATAAATCATCATCTAAACAGACCTCTTATTTATCAATATTTTAGTTTTCAAATTCATCATTTCTCTTTTTCTTTTTGCAACATAATACTTAAACACACTTTCCGTCATCAAACTTTCTTAATTACATAGAATCAGTCTACTATGTTCTTATCATTAATTCATTACAGAAAGTCACTATATAACAAACTTAATTCAAAACAAAAATAAAATTAAAAACAACAAATTATCATGTCTAATTCAACACAATCGTCTTATTTCAAATCCACAAAAAAATGTTCGATTTGTTGAAAAATGGGTCACATTGGTTCAGGCTAGAGTTTGTTGAACCGTGGGTCACAAGATAGGTTATTTGAGGGTTTGTGTAGTTTTGAAGGGTCAGTTCAACTATAAATAAGAGTCTTTAGGGGGTCTGTTAAATCAAAGGGCAAAAATGAGGTCCATAATACCGGGAATTTTATTTTTAAGTGCGTTTTTAACATAGCACTTTATACAAAAATGAGGTCCTGACAGGGGCTGCCGCCCCTTGGACCCTGCTACCAGGGCGCCGGACCCTCGTGATTCGGAGCTTCGCCCACGAATGATAATCATAATAACGTCATACAAGTAGAGGTGCACAAATCGGTTAACCGGTTCGGTTTTACCCGGACCGGTTTGAGTCAACGCGGTCAAGAACCAGTCGGGGCGGTTAACCGGTTCGGTTCCAAACCGGCCTCGAGAGGAAAAAACCCAAACCTATCCGAACCGGTTTGGTTTCGGTTATATGCGGTTTGGTCGCGGTTAACCGGTTTGGACCGGTTTGTATATATATATATATATATATATATATATTTTTTTTTTTTTTTTTTTTTTTTTTTTTTTTTTCATTTTTGGGCCTATAAATACTAGTATACTTACTACCCATTGTCCCATTCACATAATTATCAGTTCTCACTTCTCAAAAACGAAAAATTCGATGTCTCGCAAAGATTTCTCGCAACAATTCCCAAGTCCTCACAAAGATTTCTCACAATAATTCCCAAGTCCTCCAAACGAACCGGTGGTGATTGTGAACACTCCACCACCTGCAGAAAATGAAAATGAACAACAAAACACTCCAGTTGAGAATGAACCGGTAAACAATCCACCGGTGGAACAACGAGCGTTGACTGATGAAGAACTCTTTGAGCAAGATATGCAAGTCATGAGAGAGGCTATAGAAGCTGAAGAACATGAGGCAGCTGCTCGTACGGCTCGGGAAAATGCTCGTAGGGAGCGGTTAAACAGAGAAGCACCACACCGATGGGCCTTGGGGTTAGGCCATCAGCCATCAGAGTCTTCTTTGAGTGAGGAGGATGGCTGGGTCTCCGATGATTCATTTTATTAATACGTAGTTTTATTTTAATTACCGTATCGTAGTTTCTATTAATCGTACTTTGTATTTCATGTTTTAACTTTAACGTTTAATGTAATCCATGTTTTAACTTTAACGTTTAATGTGACTCGTGTTTTAAATGTTATGACTTATGTTAGTTATTTTAGTTTAGGTGGAAATTACAAAGTAAATTGAATAAAATTCAACTTTTATTTAATACAACGAAAATACACTTAAAGAAAATACAAGATCAAACATTGAGCCTTTCTCGTGCTGAGCAATACTTGAACAAATGAGCCCTTAATGCACATTTGGAAACGGGATTCATTAAAAAAGAGCAATGCTTACATTGAGCCTTTCTCGTGCCATCCGACATTCGGACGTAGTTCAAGTTATTCATAATAGTTGGATCATTACGATTCCATTGTAAAATCTCAACAATCACCGGTGGTGATGGCGGTGCAATTGGTTCAATTGGCTCCTGTCCTTGATTTGCCATTTGTGATTTACTTTCGGTTTGCAAATTTACAAATTTACACAACATAGTTATTTATAGTATATTCAGAAGCATGCAATCATACAACCTTTTTGAAACTTATTAGCACAACCTTTTTGAAACGTATCTGACATATTCAGAAGCAATCAATGCAAAAAATTATTAGCACAAACTTTTTGAATGGGCGGTTTGGACCGGTTTTAAAACCGGTTTGAAACCGATTAACCTCTATAATTTTTTTCCCGCCTAGCAAAATTTGAACTTTTTGGACCGGTTTGGGACCGGTTTTAAAACCGGTTTTATACCAGTTAACTTTTTTTTTTTTTTTTTTTTTTTTTTTTTTTTTTTTTTTTTTGTGTGTTTTTTTTATTTTATTATTATTTTGTCCGTTTTACGTCATTTACACAAAGTAACTTCTATTTAATACATAAAAAAAATCACATATATTTCACAAACACTTTTATTTAATAATTCGAACAGGAATACATCACACATAATACATAAACTTAGAACGTGATACATCGAAATACAACACCCTTACACACCTAATACTGAAAGGAAATACAATGAAAGGAAATACATCACACATGGAAATGAAACACACATAATACATAAACATAATAAAGGAAAAGCTACTCGTAAATCTCTTCCTCGGATTCGGAATCGATGGACCTCCTAGCCTCGGCAGCAGCTTCATCTTCTCTTATTTCTTCATCGGAAAGCAACTCGCAGGTACCCTCTTGCACCTCTACCTCGTAGACCCCTCCTTCCATTTCTAAGGGGTCTTCAAGACTTGTTTTGTGTTGTCTTCGCTTGATTGCGTCCAAATGATCTTTCAAACACATACACATTTCCAAAGAAGCCGGTGTGAGCTTTGTTCTTCTGTTTGAGAGCACCCTTCCACTTGTTGAAAAAGCGGATTCAGAAGCTACCGAAGTAGCTTGTACACTAAAAAGATCCCGAGCCATTTTGGATAGAACGGGAAACATTGTTTCCTTTGATTTCCAAAACGCCAAAACATCAAAGTCCACTTGTTGCTCAGCTGGAATACATGAGATAAAATCGGTTCCGGTATACCTTGTGTATTCATTGTTTTGGAGACGATCACTCCTTATCTTTTTGTTGGGATTTTCTCTTAACTTTTGTAACAAGCCTTGAATCGGATTCCCTCTATGCGACGACCTCGATGATGAAGACCCATCATCCATAGAAGGAGCCGGGTTCCCATATTTTTCAAAATAATAATTCCACAAACTTTTAAAACAATTGTTAAACTCATTTTGTGCATCTTCAACAAAGTTCACTTTATCCGCGGTTAACCCCAAATCATTTGAAATCGATTCAATAAGTAACTCTACCCCGCATAAATTATAACATGGATTTAATGCGGCCGCACAAGTAATTACCGGTGGCAAAGATTCAAAATACTTAATGAGCTTGTCTTTCATTGGTATAACCATGTTTGAAAATACACCACCAGTTAATTCAAATGATGACAAACTTGAACACATGTAGTAAAGTTGCTCGAGTACCAAATGGGTTGTTGGATAATAAACTCCCGATAATTTTTTTGTGGCGTTGTAAAAAACTTCGAGCCATAGAAGATTGACCCGATTCCGGAGTATTTTTTAGTGCCTTGCAATACTTCTGGTTGATATGAGCCCTCAACGTCGAGTTGGAAGCCGCCGACATTATACTAAAGCAATGCTTACATTGAGCCTTTTTCTTGCCGTCCGACATTAGGACGTAGTTGAAGTGATCCCAAGGATCGTTGACACGGTTACATGGTAAAATTTCGACAACCGTTGGTACATTTGATGAACCAGCAGCGGTGGTGTGGGTGGTGGTGTTTGAAGTTGAACTATCCATTAGTAATTTTGAGAGTGTTTTTTGCTTTGTGAATGTGATGAAAACTAATAAATAATACATCAATTTATACTAAATAAAAATGGTAAAATTGTAATTTTAGGACTAATAAAGTAAAAGCATGTCCCCCCCCCCCCCCACGTTACTAGTTACTATTGTTATTATTGTAAGATGTCAGGTTTGAATTCAAATTTCAAAAATTTCCAAAAAAATCCGGCCCCTACACATAAACCGGTTCCAAACCGGTTTATCCATCCGGTTAATAAAACCGGTCCTCAAACCGGATGTTTTTCTAAAACCCCTAACCGGTTCCAAACCGGCGGTTTGGGAAAAAACCGGACCGGTTTGGGTCAAAACCGGGTTTGACCGGTTTGGTTTTTCGGTTCGCTAGCGGTCGCGGTTCGGTTAACCGGTTTGGATGTGCACCTCTACATACAAGTGTGCACTCCGCACAACCCCCGACTTGTTGAACATTTATCATGATTACACGTTAGTCAACTAAGTCAATCAATTACACTTAAATCATATTGGTGATGCAAAATCACCAACACATTATGCATTTAAAAGATGGTGTGTGGGTACTAGTTTAAGAGGGAACTGGAAATAACTCAATAAGTATTAACGACAAGAACGAATCTTGAAGGTGTAGCATTTTGAATATCTATCTTAATCAGTTGAAAATTATTCCATGTTCAAACCATGTGCTTATCTCCATCAGTTCCAAAAATGGAATGATTGGGTACATAATTCAACTATGAATATTATTGATTATTAGCTTCATGGTTTGACCATAAGTTATGGTATATTCAAATAAAGTATGAATTCAAGTAGGTTAGATTCTGATAAGAAAACATTATCGAACTACATTATGGCAAAGACGAGCATGCCCATTCGGAGGAAAAAAAAAAAAAAAATTGTGATGGGTCATGAAAATAAGAAAGAACTCAAGAAGAATGGGATCGGGTCCATAATGAATCCCATAAAAAAGGGGGTGTTTGGGTAAAGTTATTCAAAATAGCCTGAATTGTTTCAAAAGTCGCAAAAGAGGTATTTTACTTATTAGTTTATTAGCAGGGTCTCCGCGCGATGTAGCTGCGGGCACATTGTAATTTAATTTTTTCGGCTAATAATTTATTTTATTTGTACGTTTTATGGCAATAGTTTTACTTATTAGTTTTTTATAGAAAAAGTTTGATGAAATTTTGCCTAGTTTATATTATTTTATTTATTATTTATTTTATTTTATTTTTGTTTAGTAGTTTGCTTGGTTTGTACAATATGTGAACATATTTTAGTGAGGCCAAAAAAGTGCATTGGGTTTCGTGGGAGGTGGTTACTACTACGAAAAATGATGGGGGTTTGGGTATTTCTAGAATTGGGGAGGTTAACACGGCTTTATTGACCAAGTGGGCTTGGAGGTTTACTATTGGAAAGAACATGTTGTGGCGAAAAGTATTGAAAGCATCCATGGAGGTAGAGGGAAATGGGTTTTTTTGCCAAATAAAAATGCTTTAGCAGGTTGTTGGAAGACCATAGTATCGTTTCTTGACTCCCTTACGGTGCAAGGGAAAAAGATTAGTCAGTTTGTGAGAGGCAAGTTAGGCAATGGAGATATTATGCGTTTTTGGCATGACTTGTGGTTTGGATCGGTTTTGTTAAAAGATAGATGGCCTACTTTATACAGGTTGGAAAGAAATAAATCTTGTAGCATTGCTAGTCGAGTTAAGAGGGGTGAGGATGGATTTTTGTTTGTTGGTAACTGGAGCCGTCACCCGGCGTCGGTGGAGGAACTATCGGAAAAACAAGACTTGGATCGAATGCTGCTGGATTTTTGTTTCTCAGACCATGAGGATTCATGGGAGTAGGTGGATAGTGTTGATGGCAGGTTCTCGGTGGCAATGTACAAGAAGTTATTGAGGCTGAATCGGGATCAAGGTAGGAATCAGAACATGCAATGGGAGAGTTGGGTTCCAAACAAAGTGAATTTGCTAGTTTGGAGAGCCGAGTTAGCTAGGATTCCTACTCGGGATGCACTCGTTCAGCGTAGAATTCCCATTCCCACGATGAGCTGCCCACTTTGTGAATTGGATGACGAAAATCTCAAACATCTTTTCATAGGGTGTGGTTTTGCTTACGGTGTGTGGAGTTTTATTTGCAAATGGTGCAAGGTGGACCCGTTCTGTGCTTTCGACTTCAAGGACCTTCTTCTTTTATGTGACAATATCGGCGGCAATAAATGGAGAAAAAAGATTATGAGAGGCATTGTGATGGTGACAATTTGGGTCCTATGGAAAACAAGGAATGCAAAGGTTTTTCAACAAAAAACGTCTAGGGTTGGGGAGGTGGTCGCCGAAGTGAAATCTTTCTCTTTTTTATGGATTAAGAATAGGTCGAAATTTAAAAATGTTTTATGGAAGGATTGGAGTGATTTCCCGCTGTACATTTGTATTTAGTTTTTGGCGGTCCTCGTTTTGAGGTTTAGCCGGTGGTGTTAATGAAAGTAACCGTTCAAAAAAAAATTTAGTTTATTATGTTCTTTTTGACAATAAATTTACGGATATCAAAAATTTTGTTTAACTCGTGTTCATTTAGGCTCGAGCCCGTTTGACCCGTGCCCGTTCAGGCTCGAGCACATTTGGCCCATTGTCCGTTCGGGCTTGAATATTTGTATAATATACTTTATTATTTATATTAGTGACATTTAATGCAGGAATTATGTTTAAGTTGGTTGTACAATATACTTGATAATTTGTATTTCTTATGTAAGGGGTGTTTTAATAAGTGCATTAATTGTATTTATTGACCAGTTAATTAATTGTATTTAATGTATATAATGATTTATTTATTGTATTTAATGTTAGTATTAATTTTATGTTAGAATTAAATACGGGGGAATTTCTATAAGTAGCATTGGTTGTTGTACTTATAGCTTTAAAAGTTTTATTGTTTAATTTTAAGTATTTCTATTAATAGTAGGCATTCATGCTTTATAATATAGTATGATTTATAACTAGCAAGCCTTTGAAATAAGTCTATCCACACACCTTCAATAAGCTATGTAGGTTTTTTAAAATAAAATTAGCTATTAGACACAAGGTACGAGTTGGGAAAATACAAACTGTGAGACTATATCATTTAAAATCATGCCTCATTTTGGTATTTGGAGTTAAAGATCATGAATGGTAGAGTGGATGCTACTGGTTTTTTGGTACATGCATTAGTTCCACATTGTTCTCTTCAATTAAGTCAGTTTGTTTTGGTTGTTGCGTTTTTAATTCGCTTAATGCGTGTCCTCCTTGTTTAAAATCATTCAATGATCGACCTTGTAGAAAAAACACCCCTTACATTATTTGATGCAACTGTTTTTTCCTACATAACTAAAGGTCTAAATCAGAATCTTAAAAGCACAACCAACCTGATTTCGACACAATGGTATTGTTAATGTCTCCAACCTTCATGTTTAACTTACTGATATAAAGTAACTGTATTAACAAAACAAAAATAAAATATAATTGAAGTAGTACTAATCATATTGGAACAACTAATAGAGGCAGATAATGTATATCTATGCTCTCTTTGACTTGTTAAGATATAAAACAACATTATCCAATCAGTTTTTCTAACATAATGACAACTACTAATATAATTTTAGTATCTCTTGTACAATTATAAGTTAAACAACATTTGATCACTCTAAACGTTGATAATTTTGATAATTTTGTTATGACGTCTTTTTTATGGGTTAATAGTAGATGTCGCTCTAAACGTTTGAGTTGGGTTGGTTGGCTTAAAAACCCGACTTTGTGTACTTCCATTATGTAATTGTTTGTTTTGTTCTAGCTTCTTGCTAGTTTATAAAATCTCCGCCGTTAAAAAAAAAAAAAACAACATTTGATCACAAGCCTTTTAACAAATTTTGAAGTTTGACCCAAATAGTTAAATTATTTAGCATCATGAAATAGCTTGATTTAGAAGGAGAAATTTTGTAATAGTTCTAACTTTTGTATCTTTTTAGATTATGATGATATGCTTCTGTACGTGAAGTATCACAGTTAGCTTGACATAAACATTTTTGCTCAAAGATTAAATTGTAAGCGCATTGGTTCGGTTAATACTTGAACTAATGTTTCTCTTCGCTTTTATATCCTCTCCTGCGTACATGAAAGCGTCGTTTCCATATCGTTTGTAACAATGAACTTGTGGTGTACTTGGGTAGATAGAGTACTCCATGAATTAAGGATCTCTGTATTTAATTGCATCGTCCCTTAATAGTATCTTGAAGCTTAATTAGTAACAATAAATTATCAAAGTAGATTTAGTGGATAAATGATTTTATACGACCACATAGATAGTAGATTGCTCAGAATAGTACGCGAGCATGAGCACTCAAAATTAAAGCTAAGGTACCTCATTGTTTTTGTCATCTAAGCCATGATATATAACTTCAATTCCACATAGATAAATGAAGAGAAATAGTAATTATTCGAACAATACGTACAATTGCAGAAGTCAAGAGTCAATTAAGGTACCTTATTGTTTTTGTGATGACAACTCAGTATCCCACATAGCTTCAAGAAGAGAAATGATGCTTCTTAATACACAGCAATGTGTGCAGACCATATGTATTAGAATTAGTATAATGCTTTCTTGCATGCAGTTTGTTATGCTAATGACTAACGTACAAGGCTGTTTGTGGAAAACAACATATGAAATCTTAACCTTTTTTAACTTCTATAATTTGGAA
This sequence comes from Artemisia argyi, assembly GCA_030686995.1. Taxonomy (NCBI): domain Eukaryota; kingdom Viridiplantae; phylum Streptophyta; class Magnoliopsida; order Asterales; family Asteraceae; genus Artemisia; species Artemisia argyi. The sequence continues at coordinate 168,846,552 of CM060706.1, read as the reverse complement.
AATTAACTAATCGGACGGCGCGTTTGGAACAAAGATATGAAATCTCGACCTTTTTTTTCAAACTGTGTAATGTGGAAATGGGTGTAAATGTTGTTGCATGCACCATTTTAAAAGAAAGTGTAGGTCGACTAGGAATCTGTAAGGTGATGAGGCTTGGATATCGAAGGAGGTTGTATCGGTTGCAATTATCGATTTCAGGCGAATAGTAGTTCTAAGTTCTGTTCCGAGCATGAAATCAATGCAAAACAATGGATCCAATGCTTTGATAAGTTTCTCCATAGTCAAATATAGGATCGATAAAGATAGCTACTCCTAGAACGTAGTGCACATTATTCATGTAAATTTTTTGGGGCCATTGTTGATTTGTTTTCTAGTTTCTGGTCACATAAGTGACAATTATTGTATTTTTTCACCTGGAAAATTTTGATCATGTGTGAATCAGTGAATGAGTTTTATTTTTGTATCTCTAGATTAGGTTGACATGATTGTGTGAAGTAAATCAGGTGGAGGATGCAAATAATGAGTCGATCGATCGATCAAGTATTGGAACATAACCTTATGATCTCACCTATGTGTATTATTTATTTATTTATTATTATATTTTTCTTTTGCAAAGATTTAATAGCAAACACATTAGTTAGAAGATAAGCAAATAACGAGTCGATCGATCAACGCTTTGATAAGCTTGGGTGACCGACCGGGAAGTCCTCATTTAGGAACCACAAGCTCTAATGATATCAGGCGAATCGGGAATAGGAGTGGGGTTATCCCCTAAGGAGAGGCTCGCGGTTGGTATCTCTGCCCGAGGATGTGACACTAACTCGAGCCAACAACTAACAACTAACCCGCCGTTAAAAAAAAAAAAAAAAAAAAAAAGAAAAAAGAAAGAAAAAAAGAAGATAAACGATCTATAATGAGTACTTAGATCAATAGTTGGTATCGAATAGGATACTACGTCAAAGAAGATTTATGTATCTTATTCTTATGTGAAAAGCGAAAACCATGAACCTCTCGATCCCACATAGGTTAAAGAGGAGAAACATTATTACTTTATATACAGAATTTGAATGGAACTTGTATTTGAAGATTAGTGTCATATGTTGTTACGTCTGGGGCAATTCAGTTAGCGTTGTATTTCGTTAATTGAATATCTCCATGCCGGACAGCATTTTATACGAAGTCTTTAACCTTTTAATGTGCAAATTGTATTTTTAACTTTTTATTTTAGTTTCAACTGTATAAAACTTATTAAAAAGCACTCTAAAGGTTCGTTTAGTAGTGAACTTATTATGTTTTCTAATTTCGGATACTTACTTTTGTTAACAAGAAAAGTGTTGAAACTTGAGATACGCATTCAAATGTAGTTTTGTAATGGATTTTCATGAACAATCTTTACCGTATTACTTTTTCTTACATAAAAGTTCGTTTAGTAATGAAATTGTTTTGTATTCTGATTTTGGATACTTATTTTGGTTACAAGTTTGTGTTAAAAATTTGAAAATGTGTTCAAATGTAGTTTTGTAATAGACTTTCATAAACATTTATGCGACAAGTTTGTGTGTTTGGCGCAAATAGCTATTGCTGGAACTGAAGATGAAGTTACAGATAGAGACGAAACGGAAGCTAAAAAAAAGTAGATTCTTTTTTATAAGCTACATTAAGTTTGTCTGCCGAGGGTTTCTACATGTGTGAATGGGTTCTTTTTCCTGTATCTTTTGAATCATGTTGACATGATTGTGTGAAACAATTCAGCTACGGGATAAGAGTACAAAGTCCGTGACCCAAGCCATAAGGCTCGTGAGAGTATGTGTTATAATTAATGAATGGATCAAAGTACACATGTGATCCTCGAAAACGTTTTGGTTACGTTTTGTTTTAACGAGTTAGACATAATTAAAGTTTACAAAGTAAATGTTTATGGATCTTGAAAGTCTTATAAATGTTTTAGGACAACCTACAACTTTAACAGTTTTGTGTAAATAGATTGGCTTAGTATTGTTTCTTGTAAATTTGTAATCAAATTTAACGTTTTTTGTATCTACATAAGTTCAATGAATCAAAAAAACTTATGGTTTATTGGCCTATTTTTTATTCGTATTGGGTTAATTGCTAATACATGTGCTAACATTTGTATTGGGTTCACTTGATTCTTCTCTAAGCAAGGTTCACTTTTTCGGTTCTATACATCTTTTTAGCTTCTTGATTTCTTACGCCTTGTGTTTTGACTTCGCCATGTGGTTAAAATAACCTTTTTTGAGTATATTCGATGTATAATGTGATTGAGTGAAATGACATATTAGCCGTCTTAAACTAATAATCATAAGTTTAAGATTCATTGATATTTAAGATGTGTATCTTAAAAAATCTCGGTTCGGGAAAAGAAAGGATCCAAGAACCTACCCAACTTTTCTCTCTCGTAACAAACTTTTCCCGTCTTTTCTACCATTTTCAAGAATTGTAGTTTTCAATCAATTTCTCACTCATTTCTTATCCAATTTCTATTCTGTAAACACCAAACGATTCATCTATTCATTGCGCATTCTATGATATGATCTGATTTGTTTGATACTTAGTATGGAGAAAACCCCCAAAATTGTTTTTTGGCACCAATTTTAACCTAGTTAATTGAATTGGGGCTTTTGCAGAATATAGTGTTCTCTTTTCATTTCTTTCAGAAAAACAAAAAAAATTAGTAGTTATATCATATGAATTGAAGTTTTAATTGTTCTGGAAGTATGTCGGGTAGGAAAAGAGCATCGAATCGTTCTGTTAGGGTTCCGACTAGGTATGGGGACTCAGTATTAAGTACTCAGAGGAATAGTAATAAGAAAAATGGTAAAGAAAATAATTAAGAAAAAGGAAAAAGTGAGATGGTTAAGAATCAAGGGGAGAAGAAAGATAACAGTGAAGATAAAAGTGATGGGGTTAAGAGTGTGTTTGCTGGTGACTTGAATGGAGATGAATTTCCTGGTCTTCAAAGTCAGGTATCTACTGAATCATCAACTGCTAATAATGTCAATAAGAATTGTGAATTGGATAATCTTGTGAATGATGATAATTTGGGGAATGAGTTAAATGATAAAGGTGTTTGTAATGATAGTAATGTGAATGATAATGAAGTTAGTGCAAGTGCAAAAGTGGATGTTAATGTTGATTCTGTGAATGTGAAAGTGACTAGTAGTATGAATAATGGTATTAGTATGGCTAAGAAAATTACACTTGCTGATATACTTACTACTAATGTCATAGATAATACTTTGCAAATGGTTCAAACTGAGATCAATGAAAGTGGGGTTGAAATTGCTGTTTTTGATGAGGAGATTATTGAACTAGGAAGTGTTAAGTGGAAAATGACTGTTTGTGGACAATTTTTAGGGTGTGTGGTTAATTTCAATGAGGCAAGATACCACCTAAGGAGAATGTGGAGCAAGTATGGCCTATTGGATATGACTGTTAATGATAAGGGGATTTTCTTTTTTAAATTTCAAGATGAACAGGGTATTTTACAAGTAATAAGTAATGGTCCTTGGATGGTTAATAACAAACCATTATTTGTACAAAGGTGGAGTATTGATGTTTGTCTGGATAAAAATGAGCCTAAGAAACTTCCTGTTTGGGTCAAATTGAGAAATTTACCTTTAGAAGCCTGGAGTGTCAAAGGTATTAGCTCAATTGCAAGTTGTTTGGGTAGGCCTATGATAATGGATGAAGTTACAACTAAGGTCTGTAAGACTGGTGTTGGTAGGCTTGGATTTGCTAGGGTTCTTGTTGAGCTTAATGCTGAAAAGCAATTCAAAGATGTTATTGAAATTGCTTACAGAAGTAAAGTGGCATGTACTAGTATGATGAAATATGTTCAAGTTGAATATGACTGGCAACCTCTGAGATGTAGCCATTGCTGTGTATTTGGACATGAAATAAGTAATTGTAGAATGGTTCCTAAGGAAAGTGCTGTAGAAAATCAAGTTCAGGAACAGGATACAAATAATGATGGTTTCAAAGAAGTGCAGTACAGAAAAGGTAAGAGTGATAACTATAATAATCAGAACAACACGTTTGATCAAAATGGGATGGGTGGTCAGTCTAAAAATATAGGTTACAATAAGAAAATGAATGGGCCTAAGCAAAATTACAATAAGAAAGAGAATTGGTCAAAAAAGAATGTGGAGGTAGCTACTAAGTCTAGTATTGATAAAGGGAAAGGAATTAGTGAGAATAAGGAAAAAGTTGTTGAAGTAAATGAGATAAGCAAAAGTGTTACAAAAGTTCCTATTAAGGAAAATTCTGATGCAAGTACTAGTCAGCAAAAAGTAAGTGTTGGAATTATAGGGAGTAATAGTTTTGCACCTTTAGAGAGTTTGATTAATGAGGAGATTGAGGATATAAATGAACAGGAAAGAATTTTGGTTAACCAAGTGTTAGAACAGAATGGTGACCCAACTGTGAAAGAATGGGATAGCTGGAATGACAGAATGAAGAAGTATTATAGAAAGAAAAAAGAAGCACAGAATGATAATAAAAAGTCAATTGATGAGGAAGATATTGTGCAAGACTTATCATCTACTGAGGAATGTCTTCTTAGGAATGAAGTTGAGGGGGTGTGTAGTCACTCTCTTAACTAAGAATTGCTGTTAGTTCCAACCACAATAATGCAATGTATATAGAAAGTATTTTGTTTTTTGTATATAGTATTTTGTTTTTGTGTGTGAAAAACAGACAGAGAGAATTGAGAGCCAAAAGAATTGAGAGAATTGGTGAGATTAAAAACAGAAAGAGAATTTTGTGTGTGAAAAACAGACAGAGTAAATTGAAAGCCAAAAGAATTGAGAGAGTTGGTGAGATTAAAAATAGAAAGAGAGTTTTGTGGGATATAAAAACAGACAGAGTGTATTGTGAGCAAAAAGAATTGAGAGAGTTGGAAAGAATAAAAACAGAAAGAGAGTTTTTGTGTGATCTAAAAATAGATAGAGTGATTGGGAAGCAAAAAGAATTGAGAGAAGCTGTGAGTATAAAAACAGAAAGAGAGTATTGTGTGTATAAAAATAGACAGAGTGTATAAGTGAGCCAAAAGAATTGAGAGAAAAAGTGAGCCAAAAATAGACAGAGAGTTATGGATTTCAAATTTGCAACATGGAATATAAGGGGCCTTGGTACTGTTGACAAACAGAAGGAGGTCAGGAAATTTATTATTGAGGAAAAAATACAAGTATGTGTTGTGCTGGAAACTCATATAAGATACAAGAATGTCAAAAAAGTTGGTGATAAAGTTTTTGGTGAATGGCAATATGTATAAAATGCTGAAGATAATAACAAAGGATGTAGAATAATGTTTGGATGGGATCAAAATCTGATTGAAGCATGGTTGATTCATAAGTCCAAGCAGAGTATGTTACTTCTGGTTGAATCTTTATGTAGGAAAACTAGATTCTTTTGCACTGTTGTGTATGCTAGTAATTCAGGAACGGAAAGAAGGAAGCTATGGAGAGAATTGGCAAATTATAAAAGGATTACAAGTGGAAATGCTTGGGTACTTATGGGCGATTTTAATGTTACTTTGGATGTCAATGAGCATTCTAATGGTAGTTCAGTCCCTACTAATGATATGATTGAGTTCAAGAGTTGTGTTGAGGAAGTTGAAATAGAGGATATACTGAGTTCAGGGTTTCAATACACATGGACAAAGAGTTTGAAAAATCCAAAATGTAAAACTTTGAAGAAACTGGATAGAGTTATGGTAAATGAAAAGTTCTTGGAGAGTTTTGATACTGCACATAGTGTATTTCTACCCTATATCATTTCTGATCATTCACCAGCTGTGCTAATAATACCAAAAGGGGGAATTAGAAAGAGAAAGGCATTCAGAATGACAAATTTTATAACTGAGAAGGATGAATTTTTGCCTATGGTTAAAGAAGAATGGGAGAAAAGTATCAATGGGTTCCAGATGTATAGAGTTGTTCAGAAAATGAAGTTGCTTAAACATAAAATGAATCAACTGAGCTGGAAAAAAGGTAATGTACATGAAAGGGTAAATATTTTGAGAGAAAAAGTGAAGGCTGCTTAGGAAAATGTTGATAAAGATCCTTTTTGTGAGAAATGGAAAGAGGAAAGCTGTTTATTATTACAAGAATATTGTGAAGCTGTTAGAGATGAGGAAAATTTTTTACTTCAAAAAGCAAAGATTGAATGGCTTAAGGAAGGGGATAGAAATACTAGTTATTTTCACAAAATTATCAAAGGAAGACAACACAAAAGCAGAATTATGGAAGCTTGTGGAGAGAATGGTGTAAGATATGAGAATGAGCAAGTTGCAGGGCAATTTCTTGTGCATTCTCAAAGATTTCTGGGAATAAAAGATAGTGTAACTGAGTTCCCAAGTGATACTGTGAACTTTACTAGCAAATTGTCAAGAATGGAGGCTGATTATTTGGTAAGACAAGTAACTGCGAAGGAAGTTAAAGAAGCAATGTTTGATATTGAGGATTCTAAAGCACCTGGACCAGATGGTTTCACCTCAAAGTTCTTCAAATCTGCATGGAGCATTGTGGGAAGTGATGTTGTGTTGGCAGTACAAGAATTCTTTACATCTGGAAAGTTACTAGGTGAGTTGAATGCCACTTTAATCTCACTAGTGCCTAAAATTGCTACTCCCAATAAAGTGTCTGATTTCAGACCAATAGCTTGCTGCAATGTATTGTATAAATGCATTAGCAAGGTGATCACAAATAGAATTAAAGAAGTTCTTGGGAGATTGGTTAGTGAAAACCAGAGTGCATTTATAGCAGGAAGACAGATAACAGATAATATTTTATTAGCACAAGAGCTTTTGAGGGGCTATAATAGAAAACAAAAGATTAAGAAATGTGCCATTAAGATAGATTTACAGAAAGCTTATGATACCCTGGATTGGAATTTTCTTAAGAGTACATTGGAATATTTTGGTTTTCATAGCAAAATGGTAGGGTGGATTATGACTTGTGTTTCAACTACTAAGTTTTCATTGAATATTAATGGTGAAAGAGTTGGATATTTTAGTGGGAGAAGAGGTTTAAGACAAGGTGACCCAATCTCACCTTACTTATTCACTTTAGCAATGGAAGTATTCAACTTACTTTTAAAAAGAAACATTGAGAACAGTGAAGCATTTAGGTATCATCAGGGATGCAAGAAACTAAAGATTACACATTTGGGTTTTGCTGATGATCTCATTGTATTTAGTCATGGTGATTGTCAATCAGTGGGAGTTATTAGAGACACTTTGGATTAATTTAGTAGCTTGTCTGGTCTCAAGGTCAATATGCAAAAGAGTACTATTTTCTTCAGTGGTATCTCAGCTCCTGAACAAGATAATTTGCTTCAAATTTTACCATTTACTGTTGGAAGGTTACCTGTTAGATATTTAGGTGTACCATTAATAACCAAAAAACTGAGTGTCAATGATTGTAAATCTCTGATTGAAAAAGTTAGGAACAGAGTCAGTGATTGGAGAAACAGAGCACTATCTTATGCTGGGAGATTACAACTTATTGCCTCAGTTTTATCCTCTATGCAAGTTTATTGGGCCTCTGTTTTCATTCTCCCTAGAACAGTTGTTAAGGAAATCAATAAGCTGCTTAAGGGGTTCTTGTGGTGCCATGGTGAAATTACAAAAGGTAAAGCAAAAATTTCCTGGGAACAGATATGTAAACCTAAGGATCATGGGGGTTTAGGTATTAAAGACTTGCAGACATGGAATGAAGTCTTGATAATGAAACATCTATGGAACATAGCTGCAAAGAAAGATACTCTATGGGTAAAATGGATAAATGTAGAAAAATTGAAAGGTAAGAGTGTATGGGAAGTAATTCAGGACAGTACTAGTAGTATTGGATGGAGAAATATATTGAATCTTTGAGAAAAAGTCAGAAAACATGTGTTCTATAAGCTTGGTGATGGAAAAAGTGTTTCTGCTTGGTTTGACAAATGGTGCAGTGAAGGGCCTTTGTGTGAGTTTATTTCTATAAGAGAAATTTACAATGCTAGACTGAGTATAGAATGTATAGTTGAGGAGTTGGTTGTTGATAATAATTGGGGATGGCCAAGGGATTGGAATGTCAAATTCTCTAGATTGAATAATGTTCATATCCCTGTTTTGAATAATAGATGTAAGGATAAAGCTGTGTGGGTGTCAAATTTAGAGAAGCAAACTGAATATGCTACAAAAGTAGTTTGGAAAGATATGAGAAGTAATGGGAGTACAGTTGTGTGGAAAGACTTGGTGTGGTTCCCTCAGAATATCCCTAGACACTCATTTGTTATATGGCTGGCAGTGCAAGAGAGACTGATGACACAAGACAGGCTTGCAGCTTGGAATCAAGATGATGAGATGAGATGTGTTTTTTGTAAACAATGCCAGGATTCACATGATCATTTATTTTTCCAATGCCAATACTCTTATAGTGTGTGGAGCAAAATGCAGGATCTTCTTGACAAAAGATTCTCATTTAACTGGAAAGTAATCATTGATGAATACTCTAGATTGAAAGCTAACAGAAATATTTGGAGTGTTGTTAGAAGAATTGTCCTAGGTGCTTCAGTTTATTTTGTATGGCAGGAAAGGAATTCCAGAATTTTCAAGAACAGTGAAAGAAGTGTTGATACACTTGTACAAAATATCATGGAAAGTATTAAATGGAGGATTATGAGTTTCATTGTCAAGGATTCAATTACAGTAAGGAATGTAGAAGATAAATGGAATGTGAAGCTTAAAAGAGCAGTTTGAAGATTTTGATAGTTCTATTCTGTATATGGTCTTGAATTTGATTAGTTTAGTCGATTGAATGTTGTAGTATGAATTCATATTTGTTTAGCCTCATTAACTCATCATGGGGTTGTCCATGAGTGTAAAAATGAGTGTCTAAAAGCATTTTTTGTGATTAATAATATTTCTCCTTTTCACAAAAAAAAAAAAAAAAAAAAAAAAAAAAAAAAAAAAAAAGATGTGTATCTTATAATTTCATAATATTTGTTATTACTTTTCACGATTAATTCAATTTCTTTATATAAGATTATAATCACTTCTTTTGATCCTTTATTACATATAACGATGGGTTTGTTTGAGCAGTAGCTTTTTTGCCACTAAGAACACGTTTGGTAACATGAGCGTAGCTGTAAACATGATGTGAAAACAATTTTTCAATGCTGCTTCATTTAGCATTGAAAAAAAAAAAAAAAAAATGATGCTTGCCAAACGAGCTCTAAAATCACAACATTCAACGCCCGCCGCTTCTAAATATTTTTAAACGTTATGCGCCAAGCAAAACCATTATCTTGCCTTCTCACATACCATCTATAATCATGAAAAAAAAATTGATAAATTTAGACCCAGTGTTACAGTGTTTAGTCGTGTGATAAAATTCAAAACAATCGCATCAAAATTAAGACTATTGTTGTTAAAGATTTCTATATAGGTAGACGACTTTTTGACTAAAAACCAATACTTACATAGTAAACTAGTTTTACTTAAAACATCATTCTCAATATCAGTATTTTTCTATTTGGTGATGTAATTTCCTAAATGGAATACTTTGTTGAACGATTCTTATTCACACATAAGAATTAGTTAGGTTTGAGAGATAAGGTTTGAAGAATAGTATTTGTGCCAAGTGTCATCTACACACCGCTAAACATAATTATGTGAATTACAAAATTCTATCCTTGACATATTTGCCAACCTATTACTCGATCGTATGATTATTAGCTCTTCTTTCTGGACTTGTTTTACGTGTTATGTTAAATTTTTGGACTTTTTAAGCTACGTAATATATATATAATAAGTGTCGTCTCATTTCAACTATTGGTTACATGATACTCGATACTAATACGACATTTAACGATGGTTTCAATTTCAAATTTATTCGGAAAGTTTGGGAGATAATCAAACCGGATTTGTTAGGTGCTATAGAGTGGTTTTGGGATAATATGGAGATTTCGAGGGGGTGTAACTCATCTTTTGTCACTATTATCCCTAAGGTGGTGGACCCCATTGGTCTTGGCGACTATCGTCCTATTAGTCTCATCGGGTGTTATTATAAAATTATTGCAAAAATGTTAGCGGAAAGAGTTAAACGCGTGGTGGGGATCGTGGTTGGGGAGGTCCAAAATGCGTTCATAAAAGGGAGATTTATTCTTGATGGGGTACTAATAGCAAATGAGACGATGGAATTTTTGAAACGAAAGAAAAGAAAGAGCTTAATTTTCAAAGTAGACTTTGAGAAGGCGTATGATAGCATTAATTGGAGATTCTTGTTGGATGTTATGAGGAAAATGGGGTTCGGAAATAAATGGTGTAAATGGGTGGAGTCGTGTCTTAGATCATCCTTTTTGTCCATTCTCGTCAATGGCTCGCCATCAGATGAATTTGGTCTTGAAAGGGGGGTTAGACAAGGTGACCCAATGTCGCCTTTTCTCTTTATACTGGCGGTGGAGGGGCTAAATGCGATTGTTAATGAAGCGGTGGAAAAAAGCATATTTAGAGGTGTGGCGGTTGGCGACAACAATGTAACGGTTTCTCACCTTCAGTACGCGGATGATACTATTTTTTTCGGGGAATGGAGTAAAGAGAATGCCAAATCTCTTATGTGTATTCTCAAATGTTTTGAGGAGGTTTCCAGTCTAAAGGTGAATTATAATAAAAGTAAGATATATGGTATAGGTGTTAATGAGGATGAAATGTCAGAGATGTCGCTATGGATGGGTTGCGATATTGGAGAATTTCCTTTCACATATTTGGGGTTACCAATTGGGGAGAATATGAGGCGGGTAAAGGCTTGGAATCCCGTGGTAGAAAAATTCAAAAAGAAGTTGGGGGATTGGAAAGCTAAAACGATGTCGTTCGGGGGGCGTCTAACTTTGGTTAAATCGGTTCTTGGTAGCTTGCCATTGTATTACTTTTCGATGTTCCGTGTGCCTTTGAGTGTTATAAAAAGTCTTGAGAAAATTAGAAAAAATTTCTTTTGGGGCGAGTTGGGTGGGGGCAAAAAACTCTCATGGGTCAAATGGGGTTTGGTTTTACGTTCATTTGAAGAGGGGGGTCTTAACATCGGGTCGTTAAGGGCAAAAAATTTGGCGTTATTAGGTAAATGGTGGTGGCGTTTTAGGAAGGAAGAGGGAAGCTTATGGGTTAGGGTAATCAAAAGTATTCATGGGTATAGTGGGGGTATGGGGGATGTTAGGGCAATGGGTGGGGGGGGGGGGGGGGGGCAAAAGCGGGCGGGGCATGGGTTAACATTATGAAGTGTGGTGTGGAGGTTGATGGATTAGGGTTAGAATTCTCGTCTTCGTGTGTTGGGGTGGTGGGGGATGGGAGGGACATTAGATTTTGGGTAGATCGTTGGGTGGATAATCGGAGATTATGTGATAGATTCCCTAGGTTATATCATTTAGAGAGGAGGAAAGAGGTTAGTGTGAAGGAAAGAAGGGCGTGGATTAATAATATGTGGGAGTGGGAATGAGATTGGGTTAGAGTTGTTAGGGGTAGAGTAAGTAGGGAGTTTGATGATCTTATGGGGGTTTTGCAATTTGTTGTTATTACTTATAATTGTAGGGATCGATGGAGGTGGTCGCTTGGTGAAGACGGTGATTTCAAGGTGAAGGCATTATCAAGATTGATCGAGGAAAAAATTTTGATTCCGGAGAGTGGTGTTCAAGAAACGCTTTGGAACAAGTTGGTGCCTAAAAAAGTTAACATTTTTGTGTGGAGGGCTCTAAGAGGAAGACTTCCGGTTCGTGTCGAGCTAGATAGAAGAGGTGTGGATTTAGACTCGATTCTTTGTCCAAGTTGCAATAATATTGCGGAAACATGTGCTCATAGTTTGGTCACTTGTGATCTTGCTATGAGTGTTTGGGATAAGGTATTCAAGTGGTGGAAGGTAGGGATTGTTAATGCCTTTTCTATCGATGAATTTTTTTCATGTAATGGAAACGTTAATGTCCCTACCTTTGTTTTACAAGTGTGGCAAGCGGTTATTTGGTCTACCGGTTATTTCATTTGGAAAGAAAGAAATGCTCGAGTGTTTGGTAATAAGTTTTCAAGTACTAGCAAGATTGTTCAAGACATTCAATTAAAAAGTTATGAATGGATTGTGCGAAGATCGAAGAAATATAAAGCGATAGATTGGCAACAATGGTTGTGGGATCCAATAAATATTCGGATTCAACAAGTGTAATTCCAGCTCTGTGACTGTACATGGTGCTAGTTTCTGTGATACTCAATTAGTGTGGAAGTGATTCATCAGTAACTGGGTCAGCAGTGGTGTTATTGTTCAGTTTTAAGGTATGAAAGTATGTGAGGTAGTGAGGCTGCAGTTTGAGGATTTAAAGAGCATAGTTGGTGACAGTCCAGTTATTTACTGTGTTTCTTTTTATCCTTTGTTGTTTCTCTGGTATTATCTTGGCTCTTAAATCTCAGTGGGTGTGGAACTTTCCTCATGGTCCAATGTTTCGTGGTTTCTGTGCACTCTATAAGTGAATATGCATATGGAAGCCCATCAAAAGTCAAGAAATGAAATATGGTTGTGTCAGCAAAAGTCAAGAAATGAAATAGGTTTGTGTCATTTAGTGTTTTTGTTGTGCATGTTTGATGCTTTGTTTTATGTAAGTTCATGTTACTGGTTTAGGGATTAGATATGTATGGATCATCATTTTTGATCCTTTGTGTTTTGGTAGTCTTGATCTTTTGGGTCCCTTTCTCCTTTTAATTTGCTTGATTAATCGGAGTGGGATGCATTCTCTTTGTATTTTGTTGTTTTTGTGGGTTATATATATTGTTGCCTTTTTAAAAAAAATTTAACTTTTTAGCAATTTGATCAAAATTTCTTGGTCGTCACAAGTTAGATTCTCTCTCTATACAAACTAGAGGGAACCCGCCTAATGCGGCGAATGGTACCCGGTGACTATTTCATGGCGAGTAAATATTTTTCATGGCGAGTAAATACTTTATAATGCAGTAGATATATGTTTTTAAAAAGTAGTATGTATAGTGTAAATATTTATCACTTTTATTTTTCAAATTTTAGCATTAAATTAGTGGTTATAAGTTTAGTAAAATTTTATTATAAACAATTTTATTAAAATATATTATTATTGAAGGGATTTATATATGATTTAAATGAGACTTAAATTTTCAAATTTTAAATTACTTTTTATTACTATATAATAATATTTTTTGTATTAAAATTTTAAGATTTCTTTTTATATAAAGTCTCAAATACATTATAATGTAGTATAGATATAGACAGTCTAAAAGTTTACGTATCAAATATCCAAACAACATCTAAGACTAATAATAAGGGTGACCGTGACTCTAAGGATGACCAGACAACTCTGTCACCTCAGCGTCATCTCAACTTCTTTCTCCTAAACAAAATACATGATCAAATGCCCATAATAATAACCTTACGGCTGACCCAATGCTATTTTTTTTTTTTTTTTTTTTTTTTTTTTTACTTTTTATTAAATAAACTCCGTCAATGGCTGGATACTAGCCCAACGACTAGTTTCTTGCTTTCTCCCCATTCGATCACCTCAACGACCAAACCAAGCAAAAACAAGAGGGGGTTCAGGTTGGGTTGGCGTAAGAAAGGGCGGAGGGACGCAGCTCCTTTTGCAGACCGACCCAAGGTTTAGTCTTATTACAACTATGAGGTTGTTGGTTACATGATACTCGATATTGATCCAATCAAAGTTACTCGGTCGTCACAAGTTAAACTCTTGGATCAAAAGTGTAGATTGGCAAGGACACCTCAACCCTGTGTACCATAACGGTACCCATCAACCCTACCCAGCAAATGTTTGATGCCTGTGAAATACTTACACCCAATACCCAACCATGCTGCGGAACGGAATCGAACACGCGTCCTTTAGTTGGATCAAGACATCACATGGTTGGGCCCAAGCTTCTAAGGTAGCTGGTTGATATCATTAAAGCTTGTGATCCCCAAGTGAGAACTTCCCGGTTGGTCACCCAACCCGATACTACTCTCACCTAAGCTCGCTTAACTTAATAAGCTTCACAAGTTAAACTCTTAATCATAACGTTATGCTTTAGCAAAAAACTTTTTTCGTTTTTCGTAAAGAAACTCCTTTATGTGATTTCAAAATTAAAGCAAACTAGAAAATCATGTAAAGTTTATTCTCCTTTTCTATGAATAAGTCAAAAAGGTAGTTTTTATTTATTCAATGAGAGAAGAGAAGAATGGAAGAAATTTAATTAAATTCCTTTTTTATTTTTTATTTTTTTTTTATTATTTTTTTTTTCAAAATGAAATGATATAGGAAAAAATATATTAGGAAAACTTTAATAAATATAATGACTTAAATGACCTAACAGGAAACATAAATTTAATAAATAACAAATGATATAATCGTAAAATAATTATTTTTCTTCTCATTTCTCTCCCAACTCGAAAACATGATATACAAATTTATTTTGCATTCTTCTCTATTTTTCTACTGTCATTTTTATTTTTATTTATTTATTTATTTTTATACTCGAAAACAAAATGTAAAGCACATAAATATTGAAAAAATATCTATATCTTTTTATACTATCAACAAAGCAATTCTAGTTCTTATCTTAAGAGTGCACCCCAACAGTTTGAAAAACCATAAAATATACACTTAACCTGTAACCACACATCATCAAAAGTATTTAAAACCTTAATCTAGAAAACAACAACAACAACAACAACAACAACAACAACAACAACAACGAACCTAATCCCGCTGGAGCAGGGTATGGGGGAGGTAGAATGTAGACAGGTCCTACCCCTACCCCAGGATACACCCAGGAATAGAGAGACTGCTTCCAATGAGACCTTCGGCATGTGTAGGTGTGCGGGTGAAAAGGAAAAGTAAAAAGAGCAATAGGACAGTAAACAACAAGCAGAAGCAAGGCAAACAAAAACAAGAAACACAAACAAAAACGCACGGGGCCTATAGCTATGGCAAAGCAAAAGCAAGACAAAGCAGGCAAACCTAGGGAGCAACAAAAAGCAAGGCACAAGCAATGCATGGGGCCTAGAACAAAAGCAAAAAAAAAAAAAAAAAAAAAAAAAAAAAAAAAAAAAAAAAAAAAAAAAACCTAAACCTACAAAGCCCCCACCCGGGACTACCCGCAAACCCTAATTCTATCTCTCCACACCTTCCTATCTGAGGTCATGTCTTCGGACAAGCGCAGCTCCTTCATGTCGAGCTTAAGTCTATCCTCCCACCTGAGATCGGGTCTACCCCTTCTTCTCACTCCATCTACAACAAGCGCTTCAACTTTTCTAACTGGTGCTGATTGTGACCTCCTCCTGACATGACCGAACCACCTCAACCTTCCTTCTCTCATCTTCGAGATAACATTCTCGACTTCGAGTTTAGCTCTACAAACTCCGTTCGGGATCATGTCAAGCAAGGTTTTACCACAGGTCCATCTTAGCATTCTCAGTTCTGCCACCTCTACCCTGTTAGCTTGGACCTTGGTGATAGGCCAGCACTCGGACCCGTACAACATAGCAGGTCTAACCGCCACCTTATAGAATTTTCCCTTTAACTTTAAGGGACGTTCCTGTCACAAAGGACTCCCGACGCCGCCCTCCATCTCGCCCATCCAGCTCTAATCCGGTGGGTTACGTCCTCATCAATCCTCCCTGATTTGTGGATCATCGATCCCAGATATCTAAAGGATTCCTTGGGTGGCAGGATCTGGTCACCAATACGGACATCAGTTTCCTCGTGTCCTGACTCTGTCTTCCTAAAATCACATCTCAGGTATTCAGTCTTCTCTCTGCTCACCCGCAGACCATTGTCTTCAAGAGCCTCTCTCCAGTGCTCGAGTCTGCTATTCAGCCCTTCTGCCGATTCTGCCACCAACACAATGTCGTCAGCAAAAATCATGCTCCACGGGATACCCTCTTGTACCCCTCTAGATAACTCATCTAGAATCAAGGCGAAGAGGTAAGGACTGATGGCGGATCCCTGGTGCAGCCCAACTTCAACCGGGAAAAACTCTGAGGTCCCCACTGTGGACCTAACACGGGTCTTAGCCCCCTCGTACATATCCTTAATGACCCTCACAAATCTCCTTGGGGTTCCTTTATCGATAAGCGTTCTCTAAATCAACTCTCGTGGGACGCTATCATATGCCTTTTCAAGGTCAAGGACGCTATCATATGCCTTAATCTAGAAAAGAAAACAATATTCAAAATCAGTGCAACCCTCTGAAAAAGAAAGGTTCTATAGCCCACAATAATCAACAAAATAACTCCTCATTAAAACACAATAAATAATTTAAACTACCCCATCTTTACACCTTCGTGGCAACTTCTTAATAATAATTAAAAACTCCACCCGCCAAAACACTCAAACAAAACATTTTTTTAATATTACAAAAAAAAAAAACAAAGATAATTACAATGCAATGACCCCACCACCCATGACCACTTCGTTAACTTCTATTTTACACTTGAGTCAATCATCAAAAAAACACACAAACACATCAACTTTAATTCATGTTAGTTCCTTCCACTTATTGTTTAACAGTTCATAACTTACTCATAGGTACGTATGTTAACTTTTTTTTATATTAGGCAAGTGTGTGTTAGCTAGGCATGTTCGTGTGTAAATACATGCAGTTGTAGTATACTAACTAAAAACGCGTTTTTATTTTTATAAAGATGATTTGGTCTATATTAGTTCACGAACAACTGTAATATTTGATTTGGTTTCTTTTCTTTTTTATAAAATATATTTTCTTATATATAAGCTATGGTGGCTTACATTTTCTGAGTTTTGGTTCTTTTGATGATATGTCATAT
Organism: Artemisia argyi; assembly: GCA_030686995.1. Lineage (NCBI taxonomy): Eukaryota > Viridiplantae > Streptophyta > Magnoliopsida > Asterales > Asteraceae > Artemisia > Artemisia argyi. The sequence goes on along the minus strand of CM060706.1, from coordinate 168,829,711 downwards.
GTGTGTAATTGAATTTTTTTTATTTATTCATTTGTTCCAGCTAGTTTATATATACCGAGTCAACTCAGTTGGTGGATCGGGTTCTTGTTGTTGAGTTCATTGATTGATTAGTTTACGCGTTAGAAAAGAGATTCGAAGGGTTGGCCTTCGTGTTTTTTGTATATACATGATGGAGGTTTTTAGGCTAGAGAAGCATAGGTTTCTGAGTTTGGCCTTGATCATATGTTTGCTGTATCAGAATTTGAGTTTCTGCTATGGTTTTGATGATGAAGGTATATCGAATTCGAGCTTTTATCTTATTTTCGAGTAAAGTATATTATGAGCTTGTTTTTTCTTATGATGTTTATGTATATTGTCTCTTGGCAGGTTTTTCTATAACAAGATTTAGATATGATATTGGAGTACATAATCCGTGTTCATGGTTTGGTTTTGACTGCTCCAAGGGATATGTTTTATCTTTGTAAGTGATTCGTCTACTACGCTTGATATTGTTCCTAAATTTCAAGGTTTTAGTTATTGTTATGTTGTGGACTTAAGGTTGTGTTAGGCTGTTAGCTAATTAGATGCTTGTCTTTCGGTTGTAACAAGCTTGCTAATAAATCTTTGATATTAGCCTACTTATAAGTTATAATATCCTACCATTTTAGCCTATTTTTGGGTATCTTAATCTTTCGGTATTTGTTAGTAAAAACCTTCTAAAAGGCAGCCTCAAACTATCAACAGGATTGTATTTAGTTTTCCTTTTTTGAAATAATTGACGATAGCTGTTCTAGTACTTTTCAGGAACATTGGCAGAACTGGATTAAAGTCCCACCGGAAACTGCTTGACGAGAATGTAGAAGTACCGTCGCCATTTCCGCAACCAGCATCGCCATCGCCTTCACCCTCACCGTCACCATCTCCATCGCCAACAGTAGCACCTGTGCCATCACCATCTCCTCCTTCTCTACTACCTCCACCTTCAACCGTTGCTCAACCTCCTCCCGCAAACGCAGATCCTCAACCTACTCTTCCACCACCATCTGCTAGACAAAGTTCAAGCTCGAATAAGCATCTTGGTTTGATCTTATCTATTGCTTTTGGAGGCACTGCATTAGTTGGAATTGCAGCATTATTGCTATGGAGAGGCAATAAAGTCGCCACGGTTAGGCCTTGGGCCACTGGACTAAGTGGCCAATTACAAAAAGCTTTTGTTACTGGTAATTATTCTCGTTTCATATATACCTAAAGAATATTTGTGTTATCAAATGAAGACTAAAGTTGTCCAAATATTAACATATCAGGGGTTCCGAAGCTAAAAAGATCAGAGCTTGAGGCAGCTTGTGAAGATTTTAGCAATGTGATCGGTTCAACATCGTTTGGGACTGTATATAAAGGGACGTTATCAAGTGGGGTTGAGATAGCAGTTGCTTCTGTGGCTGCGCCTTCCGCTAAAGAGTGGTCAAAGCATCTTGAAAGCTCGTTTAGGAAGAGGGTACTTTTTTTTATACCTATTTTAGCATATATGGCTCATGAGTTTCTTTTTCGCTTAACGTTTCTGCTGTGTTATAATTTCAGATTGACATGTTATCAAAGGTGAACCACAAGAATTTTGTGAACCTTCTTGGTTATTGCGAGGAAGATGTGCCTTTTACCAGAATGATAGCGTTCGAATATGCTCCGAATGGAACACTCTTTGAACATTTACATAGTGAGTATATTCATTCTGTTTATATTCCCATTAGAAACTTTAGTTTGATTTTCTCTAAGAATATATTGTTTGGGGGTGTTTGGGTGTACAGTTTGAAAGTTCCAATACCCGTTCAATATAAATTCTGATTACTGTGAATAAGTTCCAAAACGTGAATCTAAACACCCCTTTTGGTAGAATCTAGAATTAGTATTTGAACTTTGTCAATTGTCAATTATGTATGAACTTATGTACGAATTTTGAACTATGCAGTACAAGAATCAGAACATTTGGACTGGATCATGAGGATGAGAATCGTAATGGGAATGTCATACTGTCTCGACTACATGCATCAACTAACTCCACCCATTGCCCACAAAAACCTAAACTCTTCATCAGTAAACTTAACCGAAGACTACGCAGCAAAAATATCAGATTTTGGCCTATGCAACGATGCATCAATTGCAGACACTGAACAAACTCCTGAAAGTAACGTTTACAGCTTTGGTATCATACTATTTGAGATCATAACAGGTAAAATCCCTTATGCTGGAAGTGATACGGTTGACGAATGGGTACTAGACTTTTTGAGAAGCGACGATCCCATGACTGACTTGGTAGATCCCACATTAGATTCATTCGACGCAGATCAACTTGAAGCTATTGGTAACATCATAAGATCTTGTGTTAATTCCGACCCAAGAAGAAGGCCGAAAATGAGAGATGTGACTGCTAGACTAAAAGAGATAACGAGAATAGCTCAAGATGGAGCTACACCCAAAATTTCACCGCTTTGGTGGGCAGAACTTGAAATATTATCCACCGAAGCAACATAATATTATACCCTAAGTAAGTATTTTACTCGTTTTTTTGTTTTATAAACTTATGAAAGTTGGAACATATATACATATATATATAAATCTCAATATATATGGTAGATGTACATAGATAGATCGAGGCTGTTGATGGGAGAGTTGTGTGATTTTGCAAAATGGGTGTGTTGAGTTTAGTTGCGAAAACAAGAAATCTTCAACAGTAACTTTATTCTTTCGTGACGGTATTTTTTTACCTCATATCAGTTCCCTTGTTGTACTTGTACCACTGTCATCAGTGATTTGTTTGAGAAAATTTACAGGATTCCAAAAGGCAATCAAATTGCAAATTTGGAAATTGTTATGTATTTGTTCTATGAGAAGTTTTCGCAGGAACAAACGACTGATCTAACCAGTCAGTTTCGCCGGATCAAACAAGGATCATCCTATAGTCCCGTCTTTTTTTATCTAAAGGCTCGAAAATTTGTACAAGAATAGTCATAACTAGAAGTTTTTTGTTTGCTTTTAGAAAGATTTGACAAGAAATGTGACATTCAAGTTCTAACAAAAATGAACCTTGATTTTTTTTTTTTTTTTTTTTTTTTAATTTGTGAAAAATGGATTTACTAGTTCTTTTTTCTCTCTTTTAAACTCAACTTGTTTATACGAGTAAGAAGCATAGGTTCAAAACTCACTAACTAGCTACACATTCGGGCTGGCCAGAAAAAGGTTAAAAAAGTAGAAAACGATCAAAAACGCGCCTATGTGTGTAACTTGAATAGGAAAACCTCACCCGTTAACTCGTTTTTAACACTTAGTCTTTTTTATGAGTGCGAAGATACCGAACAACACCACATTAACATGATAATTTATGTTTCTTGTCGATATTTTTCATGCTATAGGACTTTAGTTAACATTATATGGTGTTTGTGATGTGACACATTTCAGTAGGTATATTTTTATGGGTGGTTGTCTTCATCTTTATCTAACTTGTGTAAACCGGCAGCAGGCCAGTGGGGTTATGTCATGTTGTGGTTGTGGTCCTTTTTGGTTGGCACGTTAAATCCATTGTAAAGCACTAAGTTATTGAATACTTTTTGTTGAACAAGTCTACATGGTGTGTCTAATAATATTATCTTTTTTTAGCTAATAATATCCTCTATTTTGTTTTTATTAGTTGGCTGTATTTGTTTGATTATTGGAAAATTTTTGTGGTTTGATTTTTATTCCTTCATTCGGCTTTCTAACAAGAGATGCCAATCACGTTTTGAGTATTTAAATAACACCAAAGGTCCAAACTAGAATAATAATTTAACAACAATTAAGGAACAAAGACATTTTAAGGGTATATTATAAGAATGAAATAAATGTGGTATATTATACATTATACAATATATTAAAAAGGCAGGATGGTTACTGTAGCAATAGAGGGGCCGCGTACTGTAGCATTACGCATCAAAAGTTGTACGGAACAGTTGAATGAACAGTGCACCATGTGCTATCCCATGTTGTACTTTACTGTAGCAACTTTTTTTTTTTTTTTTTTTTTTTTTTTCTGAAACTGTGAATAACAATTTTTTTTTTTTTTTTTTTTTTTTTTGTAACTATGAATAATTTTCCTTAAATAAAAAAAATATAAAACTTGCACAAAAACATTTTATTATGCGATTATTCATTTTTGTTTAAAAAAAACAAATAACAAAAACAATAAAAAAACAAAAATACCAAGAAAAAATACACACCATAAAAAAAAATAACAAATTCGCGGCAAAGCGCGGGCTACCCCGCTAGTTTGTTTTTATGCAGCTCGATGGTTACTGTAGCAATAGAGGGGCCGCGTACTGTAGCATTACGCATCAAAAGTTGTACGGAACAGTTGAATGAACAGTGCACCATGTGCTATCCCATGTTGTACTTTACTGTAGCAATTTTTTTTTTTTTTTTTTTTCCTGAAACTGTGAATAACAATTTTTTTTTTTTTTTTTTTTTTTTTTTTTTTTTTTTTTTGTAACTATGAATAATTTTCCTTAAATAAAAAAAATACAAAACTTGCACAAAAACATTTTATTATGCGATTATTCATTTTTGTTTAAAAAAAACAAATAACAAAAACAATAAAAAAACAAAAATACCAAGAAAAATACACACCATAAAAAAAATAACAAATCCGTGGCAAAGCGCGGGCTACCCCGCTAGTTTGTTTTTATGCAGCTCAATTTAATTATTATTTCGAATTGTATCTGTATTGTTACTGTAGAAAATTGTTGCACCTTTTATTAATAAAAATCAGATTACAATAAATAAATTAACAGTAAATTAAAAGAATAAAAGATTAGAAGCAGCAACGTGGGATACAATTTTATGGTTGATATCAAAACTTCTATATAAACACCTCTTCATTCTTTTACCAAGCAATGTGGGATACGTTTTTATTCTTAAATTTTGTGTTTCAAGTGCTTCATTTTGATACACGATATCTCATTTATCTGTTAACTCCATTTTAACATACTTTAGCTCGTTGCGAAGCTCTCTTTAAAAAACATGTATACCCACTAACAAATGCAAATATATATAACATATACATATATTAAACTAGAACGGTACCCGCGCAATGCGGCGGCGGGAACCTGTAACTATATTTTGCGTTATTCGGTATTTCGGTTACACATTTAGTTGTTCTTATGCGTTATAAGTAGAGATGGTTAAGCCAAATAATTTTAGTTTAAACAACCAACCTACTTCCTAAAAAACTTCCTAACCAACATGCTTCCTAACAAACTTCCTAACCAACTTGCTTCCTAACAAACTTCCTAAGAGGGTGGCAATGGTGATGCAAAAAAAATGTGGCCAAACACATTTTTAACCAATCAAATGTGGACCACACAATTTATAATTCACCATGACTTTTCATCATTTTTAGTGGCAATGGTGATGCAAAATTAACCAATCATATATATACATACATACATACATACATATATATATATATATATATATATATATATATATATATATATATATATATATTTTTTTTTTTTTTCTTATTTATAAATATACTAAACAATTATATAAAAACATTAAATTTTATTAATAACTCAAAGAAAATTACAAAATGCTTAGGAAAAAAAATTATAAAACCACTATTTATCAAGGTATGGCAAGTCTTGAGACGCTACGTGCTCTGTAAGATCATATCGGAGACGGTTATGGATATCTTCGTCGAACAATTCCTGTAAAACACTATCATAATAAAATGGCGCGACCGGCGGATCCATTATATGAACCGATGATATTGTCATCCCATCGTCTTTTAAAATCATATTGTTCAATATTATACACGTATAAACGATTTTTCGAATTTTTTGGACGGATATAGGCCGGAGAGGACGACTTAGAATAAACCATTTTCCCTTTAGACGACCAAAAGCTCGTTCGACATCCTTTCTTGCAGACTCTTGTAGCTTATTGAATTTCTTTTCTTTCGGGTCAGTGGGATACAGATATGCTTTAACAAATGTTGAATACCTAGGATAGATTCCGTCGATAAGATAGTATCCACGTTTGTAAAGCCGTCCACCCAAAACAAATGAACTGTTTGGTGCCGTTCCATTTTTCTCAGTAACATACAACGGAGACTGATTCAAAACATTGATATCGTTATTTGAACCGGGAGGACCAAAAAACGAATGCCAAATCTACAAATCATTTGAAGCCGTCGCCTCAAACATAATAGTCAGGTATTGGTGATCACATCTCTTATATTGGCCTCTCAAATACTTAGGACAATTTCGCCAAACGAAATGTGTACAATCAATGCTACCAAGCATTCCAGGAATGTGATGTTTTTCTTCATGTGCCTCGAATATGTGTGCAACGTCATGGGTTATCGGCCTACGTAAGAACTCTCGCCCATATAACTTTATAATCGCATCACAAAATTTATCAAGGCATTCACCTACAACATATTAAATAACACATATTTATATATATAAAAAAACAAAAATATATACGACTTTTAAAATAACGAAATATAATATATATATATATATATACACACACACACGCACACACGAAATATTTATAATTGATAACAAAATTATATTAAAAAAAATAATAACCTGACGTTCTTCGTGCCATGTGATAAGATCGTTTATAGCTCGAGGTTGGATAAACCTCATCTAGGGATTGCACAATAACAAAGATAAAGAACATGTACGCAGCGGAATAAACAAAAACATCTTTATTATTGCTAACAAGGTTTCTCGTCATCATCTCTACTCTAACAAACACCAAAGCCCCAATGCTACGTGATCAAGTGTAGCACGGTTACATCCTAACAGCTATCAAAGATAGTTGAGGCTTAACATCAATCTACCCTAGCTGTTTCCCATTAAACACCTGTATACACAAGTCTAGGCGTTTCCAGCCCTAGACACACACACACACGTTTTCTGTATATTACATTGTGGAAGACATCTAAAACATATTCCCTGTATCTCTTTATATAATAGAGATACTAGGGTTACAAGGAATAAACTAGAATAATAAAAGATATGTTGTAATCTTTTTCTTTCTTTGCAAGTTTCTTCCTTTGTCTCCATAAGTCCTTCATCTTTCATATTTGTCAATATCAACTCAAAGTATAATTCCCAACAATCTTCCCCTAGTTGATATGACAAAACCAAGTATATGAAAGATGTCATCTTCCCCTCAAACCATGCATATCATCAAGGATCTTCAAGCTGCAATCTTCAAAGTATTCTTCTTCCCCTTTTTGTCATCATCAAATAGGGGACAAATGTAAGCAACCTTGATCTTCACAACCACGAATCAATATTACACATCCAATCTATCTTTCTAATGTTTCTAAGTCGCCCACCATTAAGTTTTCCGCATCTAAAAATGGACTTGAAACAGTAGAAATCAAAACAAGAAGTAATAATAATAACCAGCAGTAGTAAAAACCTTCACCTCGATGTAGCACATAAATGGTTAAACATTTAGACATTAAGCTTCCCCTGAAACCCATATGTTAACCATCTCTTGAATCTTCAATTCTGTAGGCTCTTATGTAATGATTACTAATGAAGAAAACTAAGTATAACCAACTTGATGCTGAAGTAGAACCACCCAAACTTGTGTCTTATATCTTGTACTAAAATTGACTTCGAACGTATACCTAACGTATAGGGAGATCGCAACCTCTTGACAAAAAATCACTGAGCACAATAATGTAACTCCTTCAAGTGTTTTGCCAATTCGTAGTCACCTGAACGAACAAACAAGTTATCTTCAAAGTGCCATACTCACTTTGAGATATGATAAGAACACGCATCCAAGAACCTCCACTTCAACTTCAAATAGGTGATAAAAACCTTTCTTCGTAACCAATTGAGCAATAAGAACGAGCCTTTGAATCTGTTAAGAACCAATAAATCAAAACTCCAAAAATCTTTCTTGTGTGTGTGTTTCTTCTCCTCTGTGTGTGTTGGAACCAACTGTTCCAAAATAATATATACTTCCCCTCACTGCTTGTAACTCATGATTGCCAATGAAATAATCAAAGTCTCCACGTGAAATATAGCAACATGAATAAGTACCAACCACATGCCCTTTAAGAAATATGAACAGCAGCGGAAACAATTAAGGCATCAGTGGTAACTTGTATAAGCAGTGGAAGAATAATTAAGCTTGCAGTGGTAACTATCAACTTGCAGTGGAAACGAATACACTTGCAGTGGAAACGAATACACTTGCAGTGGTAACTGATAAGCGTGCAGTGGTAAAATTTAGCCTTGCAGTGGAAACGTGATAGCGAGCAGTGGTAACTATATAAGCAGCAGTTGTGAGCTTTGAATAACCAGTAAGCTTATACACATCTTTACCACCAGTATCTTCAATCAATACAAACGTTTAACCACATCAGTACCAAACAGCAACTACAATTCAAACCACCAAGCAGCTATCATCACGTATTCCTACTAGGGTTCATCGTCAATCCTAGAACTGACTCACCAAGACTAGTAAGAACAAATAGATCAAACCCTAAAACAACGATAACACCATCTCAACTATTAGCCTTTAGTGACACTTTTTGGAGTCACTAAAAACCCCAAAAATTCGAAATAATATACCTCTCTGCAGCAGTTTTCAAGAATTTTTATCTTTTTATTGGAAGCTCAGATTGAAGATCCCTCCGGTGAAACTCTTCTTTGACATGTAGAGAACCTCCAATAAAAATTTCAGCCCGATCCAACGGTTAACGAAGGAGATATCGCCCTTTGAAAACAGCCCTGCAGTGAGTTTTTAAGATACGAACCAGATTCGAATTTTCTTCCATCTTCGACAAACCAAACCTTGTTTAATCCCACGATCACGAGCCCCATGGCTCTGATACCAATTGATAAGATCGTTTATAGCTCGAGGTTGGATAAACCTCATCTAGGGATTGCACAATAACAAAGATAAAGAACATGTATGCAGCGGAATAAACAAAAACATCTTTATTATTGCTAACAAGGTTTCTCGTCATCATCTCTACTCTAACAAACACCAAAGCCCCAATGCTACGTGATCAAGTGTAGCACGGTTACATCCTAACAGCTATCAAAGATAGTTGAGGCTTAACATCAATCTACCCTAGTTGTTTCCCATTAAACACCTGTATACACAAGTCTAGGCGTTTCCAGCCCTAGACACACACACACACGTTTTCTGTATATTACATTGTGGAAGACATCTAAAACATATTCCCTGTATCTCTTTATATAATAGAGATACTAGGGTTACAAGGAATAAACTAGAATAATAAAAGATATGTTGTAATCTTTTTCTTTCTTTGCAAGTTTCTTCCTTTGTCTCCATAAGTCCTTCATCTTTCATATTTGTCAATATCAACTCAAAGTATAATTCCCAACACCATGTTTAAGTAGTCATCAAATATATCCGGCGGTTCACCCGTTGCGAGTTGCCGAATGGCCGACATACATTTTTGTAACGCCTTAAAACTCTTTTTTCCCAACGCGTCATATCACGGTTGAAACCACTCGATTTGCGCTTCTATTTCACCAACAATTCGTAAATACCATGTTTTACCCATACGAAAACGCTCACGAAACTTATTTTCGTTAAACTTTGGTTCTTCAACAAAATAATCATTGTTTAGAGTTTCTAATACTCTTTCACGAAAACGGGTGATATAACCACGTATTCCGTTAGAACTTGCCGTATCTTCAAGTGCCTCGTATGCGGCTAACAAAGTTTCAAACGTACTACTGGATAGCCATAGATCGGATGATTCGGTTGGAATAATAATTTCGTTCGAGGATGAAGAAGATGATGCGGAAGCCATGGCTAGTAATGTGTGATTAGATGGTAAATATTTTGTGATTTGATTGTGTTTATAAAATTACAAGATTAAGTTTCAATTTAAAAGGATATATATATATATATATATATATATATATATATATATATATATATATATATATATATATATATATATATATATATATATATATATATATATATATATATATATATATTTGAAATAAGCCTCAAACGGCTATATCAATTAAAAGGGATTTTTTTATTTTATTTTTTTTTTTGAATAAAAGCCTCAAACGGCTATTTGTAATTAATTCCAACGTTCCTTTTTTTTTGTTGATGTGCATACCGAATTGGTATGTGATACCGATTTGCTTGCCTTTTGCTCCATGCCGATCGAGTGGCAGTCCTCCATGCCGAGCGGCATCTTATGCCGAAGGCTCCATGCCGATGGGTTGCCACCACCCTAATCAATTAATTTTGAAATCCTTTCATAATAAGCAAGTAAAAGTCTGAATTTTAAGCATTTTTAATTATAGAATAGTCTCAAATGCATTATATAGTAGTATAGATATAGATATTGTCCAAAGTTTATAAATAATCATTTTTTAAAACATTTTTCAACAGTTACAACAAAATTAATATATATTATAATGGTTGGTAAATTTATCAAGAAACTACTTATTTAAGTATTTAGATGTTAACATTTACCAAACGCACACTATATTATAAACTTCAACATTTCAAGCCTTGCATACGTCGTAAGAAAGAATTGTCCATGAAGACTTCGTCCAAATTTGTTGTAACAAACCAACAACTAAATAACCACAAGAAAGCCTTTAGGGTACGTTTGGTAGGGTGAAATTTAGATAAATGAAATGAAGTGAATAAATCAAATCACAAAAATGAATTCTCACAGAAATTCAGTATAAATTTCAGTGTTTTGTAACACCAGAGAATTGACTCAAGAAATTATTATTATTATTTTTATTAATAGATTATTATTATTATTATTATTATTATTATTATTATGAGAGAATTCATTTCCATCACTTTGTGAGTGGAAATCAATTCTCCACCTTTTACAAAGTATCTATTTTCAAAGAGTTGTAATTCTCCACTTTATTTTTTCATATGTGTACCAAATATTGGAAATGATTTCATTTCCATTTCTCTTATCTTAATTCCTTCTACCAAATATGCCCTTAAGCTGATCTGATCCGGTTGCAAGTTTGAGCAATCTTCAGGGCCTCCTATATGCACAAATATGATATTTTTAGAGAAAAGAGCATTTGAATCATTATAAGATATTTCGCTATAAGGTTATTAGTAAGGCGATAAAGAGAGTGTAATATCCACTTTTGGAAGAATATGTATGTGAATTGTGAGCCAGTAATATAATTTTTGAATCATTATTGTTGTAGCTAAGCAATTTAAAGTTTATAGGGAACTTTTGGTAATTACAATTAGGGGTGAGCATCGGGCCGGTCCCGACAAGCCCGAATCCCGAGATCGCCAGAAAAACCAACCGACTCCCGACCCGAAACCGGTCGGTTCGGTATCGGGACGGTCTGGATCGGTCGGGATCGGTCGGATTTGTCGGTTTTCTTTGTTGTTTTCCGGTTTTCATCCCGTCCCGACCCGATACCGACAAGCCCGAATCCCGAGTTCGCCGGAAAAACCAACCGACTCCCGACCCGTTTACTAGTCGGGATCGGAATCGGGCCGTCGGGATGGTCGGAATCGGGCCGGGTATCGGTGGTCGGTCGGAAATGCTCCCCCTAATTACAATGACTAATTTGCAAGAAAACTACAATAGTTCTTACAATCATTCGATAAGATATTGTGTTTTTTCTTTGCCCATTATAGCAAACCATGATGAGTAAGAAGAATATAGTCCGATTTTTGAAAAAAAGTTATGTTTTCTAAGTAAATACGTAAGAGTTTTGCTAAATATAGTTTTAAGGGTTACGTTTAAAAAACAAAAATGACATAACTTATAGTAAATAGAGTTGGTTGAGAGACGTAAATTAGAAGGCATACAATTATTATTGAAGGTAGAAGCTGTGAGAGAAAAGAAGAAGAAGAAGAAGAAAAAAAAAAAAAAAGGTTGGACTATCAATCACTACTAGAGAAGCGTGGATAACAAAATACTACAAATAAGCTATAGTTAAATGGTGTGTATGTTTCTTTATTAATGGGCTTATTAGTTGTAGTTGTATGTACTTGTTTGTTTGAGACATACGGGCTGGGCTTTTTAATGGGCTCACTATGATCTATGCTCTTCCCAAGTTCCAAAACAAAATTAGAAAAATCTATCGTGTTTAACGATATCTACATGCGATAAATGAATAGTTTTTTTGGTTATATAGCTTTTCTAACTAGGATCAGCAGAAAAACCGAAATATCCAAATAAACCGAAAACTAAAACCGAACTAATAACCGAACCGAATTTGCCAAAACTGAACTTTTAATTCGGTTCTCGGTTTGGATATGGTTTTGGTAATCAAAACCGAAACCAAATTCATATAAATTTATATTATATATATATATATATATATATATATATATATATATATATATATATATATATATATATATATATAGGTTGGTTCTTGAAAAAAACTCATTTTGGTAGAAAAGTGGGAAAAGTGTACAAATCACCCCTCCCCTTCCCCCTCTTTTTTTTTTCTGCTAGCTACAGGGCTTTGTCACTTTCTTAATTTTTCAATGGTCTTTTTTGAAAATACATCCCTTTTCTTCCTGATCATATATAATGCCTATTTTTTTCTCATATCTTTCTTCTTTCTCTCCTATCAGTTACATACTCTTCCCATCCACTGACTTTCACAATTGTTCCCCGTCGCTCATCACCATTCCCCACTGTTTACCATCATTCACCACCATTCCCCACCATTCACCATCGTTTCCCATCGTTCCCCACCATTTTGCACCCAAAATGCAATCAGATTCATCATTCAAGTTTGAAAGTAAGGTTTTTTTTACTGTTACTGTCGATTAACATGATCATATTAATCTTCGTTTGCATATATATGAACTTTATTGAACATATTTTGAATAATTTATTCATTTTTTTTGTTCTTGTTTGTCTAAATATGTTATATTTTGGCTTTTACTTATGAATCTGAAAAAAAGTTGAGGAAAAATAGATACAAATCATGTTTAGGAAGGCAACACACAAGGTGATTGATAAAATGTCTCAACGAAAATTTATAGCCGTGATGCACTAATAGTTTCCAGTACATGGTTTCAGCAGTAGTTTTGGTGTTGTAATAACATTTATAAATGTTTGGTTTACGGTTAGGATTAGGCTGATCAAAATTGTATCGAAAATCGTTGCCACATTGGAGGTACAATACCTGTTATGGTTTTGTATAGATTCCTTTAGACATTTACACATCCGTTTGCATCTAAGTTGATTGGAACATATGTATATGATAATGGCTTCAATAGACTTTTTGGTGCATCATTGATACCTGTAATCAGAGTTGGATTTTTGCTTGCGCCTGGGGGAGGTTATTGTTTCAAACTTTAGTGGTATTAGTACATGTAGAGAGTGAGGTAATATAGCACTTATCTTTGTTCAGATATTTTTGTTTTTACCAAACGAGGTCTTTTTTTCGCATGTGTAGATTAATCATTAATGCTCTTATGACGTGTTCTTGACACCTATATAGATCAATTCATTTGCACATGTCTTATGGCTTGTAGGATCATATCATTATATATTAGATAGATGATATATTAGATAGATGATAAGATCAATTCATTTGCACATGGCTTATAGCTTGTGGCCTATTTTCGTACAGATGATTTGTAGGATCATATCATTATATATTAGAACATGTTGATAGTGCCCTTCACCAAGTTAGATAACTATGTGATGCACTAATTGTTAACTAACTAGTGCCCTGAATTAGATAGTGTGGTGCCTTAATTTATATAATGTGATGCACTTATATTTGATCATGGTTAAGTAGTTGTAGTTTATTGTGTTGCCTTTAGAAACGAGTTTAAGACTCTTGAGTACCAGTCTTTTTCAAAAAGACTCTTGACTGGAAGTATCTTGTATCTTCATGGAATTGGTATACAATGTTCATACTTAATAAACTTATTAGTATCTTCTTTTTGCAGAATATAAATGACTAGTATTGGGATGATTTTACTTCTTATTGGCCATAAAAAAATAAAAAAAATAAAAAATAAAAATAAAAAATAAAATAAAAAAAAACTGGTATTTGACTGTCTTCATGGAAAAAGGTCCTGATTACCGCGTGGGTGAAAGCAAAGTATATCTGGTTTAAACTGTTATATACAAGGAAGTGTGGAAATTGAAATCTTAACATTATGTAAGAGATGCCACGGTTACTTGTGCCACAGTTGAAAAAAGTTACCTATCAAGGTAAATCTTAATTAATAATTATAGTCTTTGTAATCCATGATAATCAGGTAGAGCTTCTTTTGCTTTATGTCCGAAATTCATTCACTTGACCACACGGATGCACTAAAGTGACTCAAACAGATGCACTAAAGTTCATCAAACAGATATAGTATAGTTGCATCATATTTTATCATGTTTCTATTTTGTGTGTAATTGTCGTATTTATGGATGTTTTCTACACATGCATATAGTTTACTGATCTTGTACTTATATGTTTGACAGTGTCTGGAGTCGATGCTAAAGTGCATAACCTAATACAGAACAACATGGCATGTTCATACATAAAAGTTATCCCACTTATGAAACTAGCACAAAGGCATTGGTTTTGAATAAGTGTATACAGGAAAAGTAGATAATACCATTTACATCTTGTGTTGTAAACTCCATATAGTAAAGAAATACAATCTGTACAGATCTTGTATATATTAGTATATGCGTTCAAAAATATGAATTGACTTCATCTTCAAGATTTCATTATAATAAAGTTCTATATTCTATATATTTGTGATTTTAATATAAATCTGTTTATTTATCACATTCATTGCTTTGGAATGTTGTTATTAGTGAATGATGTAACATGTGGTATCTCAGTAGAGTCTTTCTTTGAAGGCTCGTCAACTTGAATCTTTGCTTGATCGTTAACCGTGTTTGTCTTATCCTTGTTTGGAGCCTCCTTTTCATCAATTTCATGAACCTAAAAGTATTGAACTTGTTTTGCTTTTATGATACAAACGGATGCACCAAGTACATCAAACGAATGCACTAAAGTTCCTCAAATAGATGCACTATGATGAGTGTCTAAATACTCATCATTTTATACCAATCTGAACTGTCAAAACATCCAAAAACACTCAAATATGCATCAAAATACTGAAATTATCCCAGAAGTGTGTTTTATATGTTTCAGATGCAAAATAATCAAAAACAGATAAAAAACGAACAAAGTTTGCATAATTGGCAGTTTCAGTCCCTCAACTTTCAAAACTTGTCAAAACTAGTCCCTGGTTATTCTAAAACATGAAAAAGTCACCAAAGGTCAAGATCAAGTGGGAAAGTCATGGAAGGCTGCTACGACCTCAAATATCATCTATTTAATCAAAGAGAAGCAGAAAAGAAGATTTATTAGTTTTAGCTTTAGTGTAGTTTAATCGTAGGTAGTAAAATTTACATTTCAGCTGTAATTTTCAGGAAACTTAAGTTGTTTTCAGTTAAATTAATATATTATGATCTTTCTTAAACCTTTAATTCCAGTCTTATTGTCTTAATTCAGTTTTAGCCTTTTTGAGTGAATTTGACAAATCCACTCAAATATTGTTAAAGTTGTTGTTTCATGATCTAATCAGCTAATCTAAGTCACTGATAAGCTTTTACAAGCTTCCAAAGCATTAGTATCAGTTTTCAGTTCATAACTCAAAAATAATTAAAAATCAAGAAAAATAGATATTAATTCTAAATTCAGTCAAAGAAGAAGAAACTGCAAGGTATATGGTTCATTTTGGATTTCCCTGGGTATTAGTGCCTTGTGGGAGGCTATAGGGTGTGTTCTTGGCCCTTGGTTTTCAGTTCTGAGTTTGAATTTAAGTTGTAAGTCCATTTCTCAATCTTAGCCATTTAATGTAAGAGTACTGATTTACTGATAATCTCTGTGTTTTTATGTTCCTGTGGTATATATGTTAGTTGTTTTGTTGCTTTATTTCACTAGTTTATTCACTAGAATGCATGATGCTCATTTCTTACCATTTCACTGTGAATTAGCTTAACCTTGATTATTGAGTTTTTGTTGTAACAAATGGGGTTTCTATGCTCAAACAAGTTCATATCAACATATTATGTCATCTGGATTCAGTATCATGGTTTGAAACAATGTATTGCTTTGAAAATCAAAAGACAGTGAACCATAAGGGAGTGTTTGGCTTAGGCTTATGCTATTAGTTCTGGCCTCCCTTGGTTGATATGTGTAGTTGTTACAGTCCATCTTAGGTTTTATTAGATTCATGAAATCATAAAACTTAGCATTTAATCAGTAAAAAGTCAAATTTCCATTTCAATCTCCTTAGTATTAACTGTCAAGGTTTTTAAGTTCCATGAATCACTCATAGTAGCTCATAAGTAGTTGTCATAACTTATTATAGTCTCATATTAGCTTATTTAATCATTTTCAGTAAGTAAGGATTAACCAAATTTCAATAAAGTCAACTTAGGTTTATAATATCAAAAGTCAAAATGGTATTGTTCAGGGAAAATCCAAATCTTGGAAGAATTGTTTAGATTTTTGTGTTAGGAGTTAGGGCTTGATCTTTTCACACAATTGCAGCCCCTCACCTCAACTTTGAAGTTCCATTGTCCCTCTATTTTTGTGATTTTTCTGGTGGGTCCTACAGACCCTTAAACACAGCTGCAGGGCAAGCATTTCCCCTGTGAAGTTGCTGATTCAGTCCATCACCACTACTTATGTGGGTCCCACAGGACTCCACAGTGGGCTCCACACTTCCCCCTGGTTCTTTGGATTCACAAGCTTGCCACCTTCCTATTGGTACCAAGCTTGTGAGCTTAAGCCACCTTGTGGGCCACCTAGATCACCCTTAACTCTGTCCCATTTTCTGTTTGAATCAAAGTTACCAAGTGCTTATTTTGTGCTTATTGGCTTATTCTATGGGTTTAATTGCTGGATTCTTGTTTACTCATGTCCACTTAACTTATTTGAATCATAATCCATCACTGTGGACCCCACATAAGCTCATTTAAACTTATTTCCTAGTTTAGTCAACAAAAGTCAACTGTTTTACCTTTTAGTGTCCAAATTGCTTATTTTTAAGCTTGGAAAAAGTTGTCTTCACAAAAGTTTCATGTTTTTAGGTATAAAATAGTTTAGAAAAAGAAAATCCAGAAAAAACCAATTTTAAAATAAGTGATAGTTTCTATTTAATATTTATCAACTTTTTAATTTTCCTTTTTAGATTTTTATTAAGCACCTTGCATTTTTAAATTTTTATTAATTTCCTTTTACCTTAAAGTATTTTCAGTAATTTATCTAGATTTTTATTTTGTCATTTGGTATTAATTAGATTTAATATTAGTTTTACTAATAATTAATTAATAATTAAATATTAAATAGCAAAATTAGTTTTTATAAAGTAAACCCTAGTTTTTATATTTTTCCTGGCTTTTATAAGTTATAAAATAATTTTAAGAATTTTCTTATAATTTCTACTGTTCATCTTCTAGTTTTTATAATTTAAATAGTTTAATTAGTCATTAATTAATATTTAGAATAATAATTAGTAAAATAATTTAAAAACACATAAAACCAATTTTTTATAATTTTTTAGATTTCTGTGATGGTTAATTAGATTTATAAAAATCTTCTTAATTATCTAAGTCTTTTTAGTATTTGTAATAATTTAAATCAGTTTAATTAGTTAATTAATAATTAAATAAGCAATTAATTAATAATAATTAAATAAACAGTGTGAAAAATATAATTTTAGTTTTAAAATTTGTTTTATAATATTTTAGATTTTTCTAAGTCATAATTTCATTTTTCTAGGTTTATTTCATATTTTCTTACTTTTTAGTGTATTATTAAATAATTAAAAATAGTTTTTTAATTAATAATAATTAATTAATTAGTTGTAAAAATAATTTTAATTATCTAATAATTTTCTTATATCATTAGGATTGTAAAAATATAACTTTCATATCCGTAGGCTTTTTATTTCTTAAATCTCACGTTTTATTTCGTACGTTTACGTAGATTTAAATTAAACGTACACGTTTTAGGTTTTTAATCGTTTTTAAATATCTAGCTTTCACGTAATCATTCTCCTAGCTTATTTAAGCTATTTTGTTTTATAAATCCTTAGATTAATCACTCACTCACACTTATACCCTTTCCTGTTCATAATCACCCGATCACAGATTCGTTGTTAATACCTTCGCACACCTCGTTGGGACATAACGACCCGGAGAAACACTGTATTCCACGGAAGCATTGGCCTAAGCTGTTTGACTATTATGGTTGACCATTCACAAGTGGTTGAGTAATAAATATCGGACTGTTTTGAGCCAATCACACTAACATGCCTCGAACAGATGCACTAAAGTTATAGATGAGAATCAACACATCCATTAATGTAAATTATAAACAAATGCATATTTGCTGATTGTATCAAAAGCCTTTATAACTATTGTTGTAAACGACTACAATGTATGTTTTTTACAGGTGCATAGAGAAAATAATGATGAGAGGAGATAGAAGACTTCGCGTGGTATGTCAAAGAGGATCAACTGATCATTGGCTGCATTTTTTTCTCTTTCTTTTTTTCCCTTTTTTTTTGTAGATTTCAGGTCCTAATTTTTGATGAGGTGAAAAATGAACCACTTTTAGGGGGTCATTTAAGCCCGGAATTGAATTTATTTGATCAAATATTGCCCTAAATCGTTTCTTTTGTGATTTTAGGTACTTTGGGAGAGAAATCTGAAAAAGGAAGCAATTCGGACGTTTTTGGAGCATAAAAGTGAAGAAAATGCCAAAGACTTAATTTTCCTTGCTGGGAACAGTAGGTGACGGCGTCAAGAGTAAAATCCTGACGGCGTCAAGAGTAATTTGTATGACGGCCCAGTACAGAAATGAAGGCGTCACACGGTAGAGCGTCAAGAGTAAAATACGTGACGGCCTGGAAAAAGTTATAACGTGACGGCGTCAGAAGTAGATCAAGACAGTCCGAGAATTCTTTTAGCGGCGAGATGACGGCGTCACCAATTTGGTCTTGACGCCGTCAGCCTCAATTTCCTATATATAGTTTTCTAATTTTCATTCATAAAAAAAGGGAAGTTTTGGAGAAACCCTAAGGCCGAACTTAGTACGAACTTTACAGGTTTTTCAAGGGTTTTCAGCCCTTGAACCCTTTCATGTGTAATTGAGATAAGTGTTCTTCTAATTCAATCAATATGTCTATGTGTTGGTTGTTTATATCTTGTTCTTGTCTTAATTCCATCATGCTAGGCTAGATCTATCTTGTGTTTGCTTAGATCTAATGAAACCTAGATGTTAATTATGTGTTGATTACTTATTTAAGGTTGTATTGGATGAATGATTTCGATGTTAGGCTTAAGAAAACTGGCAGATCTCCAAATGGTAACATGCTTGAACGTCTTAGGAAACATGAACTGACGTGCACTAGGTTTTATTGGTTGTATTTAATGCATGAGTAAATTCTAATGATCCCATGTTAGGAGCTTCTTAGCCGGCTCGACATAGGAGTGAAGTAGGCACTCATAGGATTGGGGAATTAAGTGCGCCACTCCATGAATGGTATTAAGGAATACAATCCGTCATCCACGCAACTATAACAAGTAATTAACGTGTAAAAGATATCTAGGGAGTAATGAAATCTAAGTAAACACAATTTCTCCACTTATTGCTCACAACCTTAGTTAATTTAGTTTATTTTCATTTATAGTATTTTATTTTGATTGCATCTTTAGTATTGGGTTAGTTGACTAGCAACTAATTCCGCCCAAATCCTTCAAACTCGAGATTTTTACTTGCTTTCTAAAAAATTAAAAAAATACAAAAATAATCATCCCTCACCTTTAGAACTAGTATTTAGGTTTTCTAATCCTAGCGACACTATTCCTAGCTGAACGATCAATCCCCCGGTACTTGTCACTATACTATATTACAACGATCAGGTACACTGCCTGGTGGGGGTTGTAAGCTTCTCAAGATCCCTTGAGAAGTAAAGCCTGGTGCAATCCCTACGCATCAAGTTTTTGGCGCCGCTGCCGGGGAATAGTTATTGTCTAGGTTAGAATCTCTTTTTATTAGGTCTACTTGCTAGATTCCTTTCTAGTAAGATTTTATTTTTATTTTTAGGTTTTCTTTAGTCTATCCTACTTCTTTGTGTTTTTGTTCGTAACTCTTCACCACCCGACATCATGGACGATGGGAACATCTTTGAACCCGTCATCCCACCACAACAAAACCCACCACTAGAACCTCTTAGGCCCCGAACCTTAGGAGAGTATTCCCGACCTAGCCACCAAGGCTACCGAAACACCATTGAGCTCACCGGAGCCAATGTGACCCCCTTGCGATCCGACACCATCCGGTTGGTGCAAAGCGGATGTGCATTCCATGGACTTCGTTCCGAAGATCCAAACCAACATCTTAAGGACTTCCTTAAAATCGTAGATTCCATAGACCTAGATGTTGAAACTAGAGAGACAACCCGATTACGCCTATTCCAATTCTCTCTACGGGATCAAGCTAGTCAATGGCTTGAGCGTTTACCCGCGGGATCCATCACCACATGGGATGATCTCACCACTCGTTTCCTTGCTCAATTTTTCCCACAGGGGAGAACTACTAAGCTTAGAAATGACATCTTGATGTTCCAACAACGTCAAAATGAATCTCTTTATGAAGCATGGACTCGTTTCAAGGACTTACTCCAAAAAGTCCCTCATCATGGCATAGATCTTTGGCTCCAAGTCCAGATCTTTTATGACCATATCGATCTCTCCACGAGGCGAGCCATTGACCAATCAGCCGGTGGTAAGCTACGTGATCTAAGTGCGGAACAATCATGGGAACTCATAGAAGATCTTGCTCTCTATGACAACGAAAGTTGGAATGACCCCCGTGATTTGAACAAAACGGTCAAGGCAATATCTTTGCCTTCGAACAACTCTAGCACTCCCGACCGTAGGATCATGGAACTTGAGGACCAAGTCAAGTTTCTCATGAAATCTTACGAAGCTCCTAAGCCTTCAAGCCAAGTGAACAAAATCACTTCTTCATGCGAATTATGTAGTGGTCCCCATGACACTAGTGATTGTGTGGAACTCCCCGGAACAGCTTTTGCGGACTACGCATCCACGCGTACCGACGAAGCGGGAGATAAGTGGTACACTTTCAAGCCCGAGCCAAACCCTTACGGTGATTCATACAACCCCTCTTGGAAAAATCACCCAAACCTTAGGTGGAAACAAAATCAACCCAATTCTTCCAATCCGCCTAATCGTTACCAACCAAACGGTCCACCCTCCAACCGTAATTTCAACAACAATCCTTTTAACAACTATGGTAGTACCAACAATCTTGAAGGATTGATGTCAAAGTTCATGGCATCTCAAGAAGCTCGCATATCTAAGTTTGAAGCCGATTTCAAACAAAAGCAAAGCGAGATGACCACCAAAATTGACGCATTGTTGAAAGTTCTCAAAGACCGAGAAATGGGAGCACTCCCAAGCGATACGGTCAAGAATCCGAAACTAAACGTTAATTCCATATCCTCAGTTTCGTCACCCACTTCGTGTCCACAATACTACTCGGTTAAATCAATGAGCACGTGTTTCAAACAAAACCAAATTCTTCAAAATGACCAATCAAGTAAAACACCCGATATAGAGCCGGTCAAAAGTATAGTTGAAACACCTCTTACGCAAGACCTTGATGATGAATTCAAGGAACTTCACCTTGAACGCCCCGTCATTGATGTCTTAGCGCGTGCTCCTTACTATAGTGCCCTCCTAGAAAAATATGAGAAGTTTAAACTAGGTAAAAATGGGACCGCCTTCGTTCAAAACAAGTTGCCTAAAAAGCTTGATGATTCGAGTATATTTGTTTTGCCTTGTAAGATAGGAAGATCCGAAGCTTTCGACACACTAGCCGATTTAGGGTCAAGCCTCAACTTGATTCCCTTATCCTTATTCACCGCTCTTAAGCTAGGAAAGTTAGAGGAAACGGAGGTATTGATAGGGCTGGCGGATGGGAGTATTGCCCACCCGGTTGGAATGATTAAGGATGTAGTTGTTCACGTAGGAAGGTTAACTATATTAGCGGACTTTCACGTCCTAGACATGGTTAGTGACACTACATGCCCATTATTGGTAGGAAGAGGATTTTTAGCAACCGCTAGCGCAATGATAGATTGTAAGGAGTCTAAGATAGCGGTAGGTGAAGGCGATACTTGGTCGGTGTACGATGTTAAGAAGCATAGTTATGATTGTGATGATGAACCGACACCGCATTGGGTAGAGATGAATAGGAGACCATCTAGATATGGACCTTGGATAGAAAGGAACTTTATAGGACCTCAATGCCCATTCTATCTTGAAAAAGATTTCGTTGAAAAGACACATTCGGTGGAACAACTCATAGCTAGAGATGAAGAACTAGATCCCTTTGAGGACCCCTTAGTCTTTAGGAAGATGATTGAGTTCTTGAGCGTAATGCCTATTAATATAGAGATGAATAAGTGGAAAAGAGAGGGAGACAAGTGTAAATGGAGGTGGGACAAGCCACCAAAAGAAGGTGACGGATCATGGCATATGAGGATGACTTTGTATGATCCGGATGGAGAAAAGTTTGAAAGGTCATACCATACTAAAGAAGCCGATAGGAAGTTGAAACCTAAGTTTGATCCCAAAGATGTCCTCAATGAGGAACTCACCCGTATCATGTAGTAACCCATGACCTTGAGTCTAGCTACAAGACTCGTAAATAAAGAAAAGCGCTTCTTGGGAGGCAACCCATGCTTTGTGTGATTTTATTTTATTTTGTTTGTTTGTTATTTGTTTCCGTATGCATGCTTTATTTTTATTGTTGGTAGATCATGTTTCTAAATTAAATAATGGAAATACTTTACTTTGTTGTTTTGGCCTAGTCTTAACTCCACCTAAAAGTATTTTTGCAAAAGATAAGTGTAAGGGGAAACCCCAAATATGTTTTTAAGAAACAAACCGATCATGATTCTCCACAATATTAAGTGAACATGTATATTCGTATTTGTTAGAGTCAAATGCTTGTATTGAGTTATAATGAAGTTTTGCAGGATTTTCCAGGAAGTAGGACCAAGTTTTTCCAGAAATTTTTCGGAAACTTAACATAAGAATTTCTGCAGGTCACTTCTGACGGCGTCATGAGATTACTCTTGACGGCGTCACGTGTAAAAAATCTGGAAATTTTACCGGTTTTGTTTTTCTAACGGAGTCTTACGGTTTTTGTGAATTATTAAGTTTTATAATCTCCAGGAAATCTGCAAACTTCATTCCACAAGCATTATATCTTATTTTGTTTTCTAGGATTTAGTAACTTATATAGATTGCCGCCGATTTTATGCGAGGTTGCCTTGTTTGTTTTCTCAGGATTTACAGGTTATGTATGACAAGAAGATGATTTATATTCTGGAAGGGAAGCTTTGATTGTTCATTTTCTTGGAGGAAGATTTAACCTGGCCACCTTATTATCCATACCGAGCGAATCAGGGGAGTATTTGATTTCATTCTTTTTACTTTTTCACTTTTACATTCTTTACTTGAACATTGGGGACAATGTTCATCTTAAGTGTAATGGGAGGGTAAAATGATGATACCTTACATATGCACTTTCGCTTAAGTTTGTTTTATGGTAGATGTGTAATAAAACTATGAGAAATACTTGTTAGTGCAATTTTAGCGCCAAATTTAAAATTTTTTACAACATTTAGGAGTGAAACTTTAGCCATAGCAAGCGTCTCATGGATAGGAGATTGTATGACTAGCACATAACCGTATATTCAGAAAAATTTTCCACCCAAATATGTGAGGTTCGCCTTTAGATTTGATAGGAAAAGCATTTACTATTTGTGCTTATGAGTGTACCGGTAGCATTTAGATTCTAGAACTTGCGTTAGTGATGCATCCCGAGACCACTAGTGAGACTACATTCGTGTGGTAGGATTTACTACATGATAAGAGGCATTAGGATCACCCTTGTGTTAAACCCGTATCATAATTACTTGACCATTTAAGTCATATTACTTGGCTAGTTAAGTCAACTAATTTTTCCCACACCCTTAGCGTTGTACTCATATTTAGTACACGAAACCCCTAGTACACCCCTTCGAGCCTATCTTTTCGTTTCTAACTTTAAGCATCTTACTTAAAGGAAGAATTTGTTACACCTCACTTAAATGTACAACCAAATCGCCTTAGCCTTTCGTGTATGCGCTCATTTTTAGTGCATTATTGTTATTTGTTAAACCCTAAGTTAACTATCTAATTGATTACATGGTTGCTAAGTCAAGTCATATCCTTGTACATATTGTTTTGGGACGATTGGGACTCATGGGTAAAGTACTTATTTTATGGAGTAATGGGGAAGAACATCATATTATTACCCCCATCTGTACGTTAATCTTAAAAGTACTCCAAATGTTTTGATTTTCTTAATTCGAGTCATTAGTTTAGTTTATTGTAAAGTATGTAAAGATTCAAGTGTAAGGGGAATGTTCATTCCCTATGATGTATTATTTTTGGATGGTAGGGTAAGAGTGTATGCAAAAAAAAAAAAAAAAAAAAAAAAAAAAAAAAAAAAATCGAAAAAATAAAGAAAAAGAAAAGAAAAAAAAATAGAAAAAGAAAAGAGAAAAAAAAACATACGGACTACCATCCCTTTTCATTCTATGTTCATTTTATGTTTTTGTTATTTTTCATTTATTAGCTTAAGTCGAGTCTAGTCTTGGCTTAGCAACGCCATATTGTACATGTAATTAACCAAGATTGTTAACTCGCCACCAGTAAAAACTTCCTTTATCCAACAAAACCGTGTATTTCATATCCCTACACCTAACGTTACAACCCTTTAAAAGACCTCTTTGATAGTTTATCCTAGGTGCTTACGCCATGTGGTGGAGGTTTGATCCTTTCCCAAGCCTATGGTAATCTATTTTGCTATGACAGGTAGTGAGAGATATATTCCGTTTCCATATTATACTACAACGATCAGGTACACTGCCTGGTGGGGGTTGTAAGCTTCTCAAGATCCCTTGAGAGGTAAAGCCTGGTGCAATCCCTACGCATCAATTTTCAACCATGTCTTGCTGATCTATCACAGAAAATGTAAAAAAAATAGTGATAGATATGGATCCAATGTAACCATATCCATACATTTCTTAGGTGTTTGTATGCTAATTTTTGAACTGGACATATCTGTTTTCTATAATACATAGTCAAATTCGAATAACATGGTTACATGGTATCACATGTATGCATATATCGTTATACTGAATTTATGTAACAAGCGAATTTACTTCGTCAACAGTATAATCAAGGCTCTCGTGTCTCAATAATTAATAGTCAGACACGTGCGCCTTCCAAACTGGATAATATTCTTCCTGCATTTCACAACTTTGTAACTGAATCACCCTTGTATAAAGGAGATGGTTAAACAACATTAACATGAAACAAAATTTTAGTAGTGTACCAAAACGAGTTTAGTGATTGAGTCAACCAGGAAGCACATCTTGTATCCATTATTTCTTCTTTGTTGGAGAGATATTTATGCAATTGCCTCTAGTTAAAAAAAAGGGGTTCAAACCTGTAAATTACAAATTTTAGTCATGAGTATCATTTTCCCAAATTCTTGAGCTTTATCCATTATTTTGTAAACCAACTTAAATGGCTTGAAACTACCAACTCCATTTATAGGCTTCAAGAGTTCAACAAAATACTTTATAAAGTTGACTCATTAGCATGAAATGTAACTTTATGGGGCCTGTTGATGATATACTGAAGGAAGGATGTTATAATGCAAACAATCCTGATAAAAAATCATGATGCATAAAAAAAAAAAAAAAAAAAAAAAAAAAAAGTTATACATTTAAATTGATACATTTGGTGGTGGCATGTTTATATCTATTTTATAATCTAAACAAACTTTAATGCCACAAATATGCACAGTATCCGGCCACACTTGCAAAATAGAGTAGATGATCTATAACTTTCTAACGTTCTACATGCCGACAACAAGATGATCAAAATAAACAAATAAATAGATTTAGTTTGAAGGATCTTGTGGGCCTTCCTCGTTGTCCATGTACTCATGTTCCTGAAGCATATTCATTACCATGTCAACCTAGTTCTGCAACAATGCATTCTGTCGCTCAACATTTGCATGCTTGCTTCGTTCATCGAGTAGCCCAAACGGATGCACTAAAGTACCTCAAACGGATGCACTAGATTACCTCAAATTGGTGCACTAAAGTACCTCCCGATATGTCATTCTTTATAGAATGAACAGGACTCGCGTGAGTGACTATAAGATATGTCAAACCGCATATCATTAATAAAGCCAGGAACTTTCCTCCACTAACTGATCGACAACTGCAGTAATTTCAGTAACCAGCACTTATGGCCTTAAACATTTTCCTTCTGATCATGAACCAGCAACTGAACCTAAAATGTGATGGGTAACTTCGATGTTGGTAACCCAGTCCTGTATGGCTTCTGATCTAGCGTCTTTTAGTGTGGTTATCCCAGAATGAATTGCTACTTTAACCTGCATTACATAGACAACATGGTATTTTTTTTTTATGTCGAAAAACATGGACATAAACAACATAGTTAAAGATCCGTTGACTTGCATAAAGTTTAAGAAATACCAAAAATACTACAATTGAAAGCAACCTTTTTATAAGTAAAAAAAAATAGTATCTTAAACAAAATTGACAAAAATGTACGTTATAAATGCAACCAGCCCAATTGGATTTGTGTACATTCGTGCAAGTCTACAGTCTACTATCTAATGGTCACATAGTGGCAATGAGATACAGTAGGCTAAGGTCATGCTCTACCGGCCAGTGGATGCAAGAGCATCCGTAACAACTTTTTCTCTTTACCTAGTGTCTATGTTAATAGACACACCAATCTGTTAACAACATGTGCACCAATCTGTTAACACAGATGCATCAATCTGTTAACAAATAGATGCACCAAGATAAGATACAACAGTTAACAGGAGGACTATGTGAAACATGACCTATTTTTCCACTGATTATGCATACTATGTAACAGAATCATGATTATTATCATGGAATTACGTGTCAGGCCCTTTATAATTTTACATACAAGAATTACCTGGTCCGGTTACTGTAATGCTTCCAACCAAAATGTGTACTACACCAAAAAAGGTCTTAACGCCTAAAAAAATTATGGTTTTATTAGAAAGTGAAAAATGAATACGAAAGTACTAACAAGAACATACCCAATCCCAATAACTAATTAAATGCCGACCTTGTTTTAACAGATAAAATACTAACCTCGCATAAATATAAAGGTAGAAGTAACCAAGTAAATCAGTATAGTTCAAGTCAAAAACTGAAAAAGCTGGGCATCATTGTGCCAGACCTCCGCATCAGTAACTTATTCAATTCTTAAGCATGCAATAATAAGGTGCAAGTTTGATATTATTTTGATCATTTAAACATATAGCTTATTTAAGCTACAAACCATATTTGATCCCACCTACAGCACTAAGGGACTAAGGGGGTGTTTGGTTTAACTTATTTTCTAAACTAAACTGATTATGTAAGAATACCTGATCTTATTATATAAGAACTGATGCACTTAGTATATAAGTAACTGATGCACTTATTATATAAGAACTGATGCACTTATAGTTGTCAATGTAAACAAGTACAAAACAAACAATGAAGAGATAAGTAACTCGATAAGTAACTGATGCACTTATTATATAAGAACTGATGCACTTCTAGTTGTTAATGTAAGCAAGTAAAAAACAAACAATAAAGAGATAAATGGTACATGTCATGACACCTACTTTAATGTCAGCAGCTGCAATTTTCACCACACTAGATAACGCATATATGTCATCCTATCGTTGGCTGTTTTAGTATAGCCATTTTTTTACTTTGTTGAACAATAGGCATGAGCAGGGAAGACATCTGATGGAAGATGTGTCATAAAAGCTTTAGCCACATGAAATAAGTTGTAAAGAATACCATAAAAGATAGAAAATTGTGTTAGGCTAGCTTCCTCACAGGTAAAACAGCATCAGCGTTTCTGCATATGATTCGAAGGCATCTAAGATAACCTCTACTTTGTGATTTGTTCTCCTTGAGCCCTAAGCCGATAAACGAAAGAAGTTCTGGCCCAATAGCATTTGTAGATCTTGCAACCCAAGAAGTAGAGCAGTTAAACATGCAAGCTTTACCTCTTCATTTCCTAGAAGTCAAAAAAGTTAATCATCTCTCTATCAAATCTAAGACATCGTATGTCAACTATAACATATCAATATAGGTGGTAAAGTGGGTTGGTAGGTAACTGCATTTAAAACATAAACACTCAATTTTCGAAACAGAAGTAATAGCCTATAAAAATGACCAATCACAAATTCGTCTTGTAACTTACCCATATATTTGCATTCATCAAAGATGCAATGCATTCCCACTAAACAAACAAACATATGCCCAAGCTATGTCCAACGATGCACTTAATATGACTGACGATACACTAATCATACTCACTGATGCCCTAACCATTATTCACTGATGCTCTAATCATTATTCACTGATGCCCTGATCATACTCATTGATGTCCTAACCATTATTCACTGATGCACTAATCATACTCACTGATGCACTGATCATACTCACTTATACACTAATCATACTCATGATGCTCTAACAATACATAATGGATGCATTAATCTATCTCACGATGCTCTAATCTAACAAAAATATGCACTAAATTAAATTCCTTATAATCAAATCATCTACACTTGTTTACATAATGTTTATACTGATGCACTTATTCATACAAAAAAATGCTATAACATATTATTTACTCAGATGCACTAAAATGTAATTTTATACATACAAATTCATTAAATGTCATTCAATTCCCCAATAACACTAAGGCTTTGTTTGGTTCATTAATTTTAATTTATGGGGTTTGAAATTGCCAATTTGGAGTATAACTAATTTTAGGATTTTAAAATTCTAATTCATGTTTGGTTCAAAGATATGTACGATGGTACATTATGATTTTAAATGTAAAAGACCGAATTGCCCTTTTATTATTCATCACATTAGTGCATCAAAATGAAAGAAAGAGGGTAGTATTGACATGTTGTCTTTTATTTATAAGTGGGTCCACCAGAAATGTAAATGCACTCCATATTGAAAGAATTTATAATGGCCCTGTTCTGACATTTTGTAGACATTTAATTTCGTGTACTTTGTCAACCAAACACAGTATTGTATGGCATTATAAATGCAATTCCTCCAAATTGCCCAAATATGCTCGAACCAAACAGCACCTAATTATTTTATAATTTTCACAATGATGCACTAAAATAACATAAAAAATTAGAAGTGTGTAATAAAAAACTTACAGTTTTTGGATATCTCTGGTTTGATTTCAATTTTCTTCCGATGTTCGACGGATGTATGACGGCAAAGATGAAGTGGTGGAGATGATGATAGAAATTACGACGGTTAAGATGATGACGGTGGAGTGGTGACGGGAATGATGATGGTGGTGATGGAGATGGTGAGAAGTGATTGGTGATGTATCGGAGTATCTGGTGGTGTGACGATGACGGCGGCGACGGTGGTGGTGGTGGTGGTGGTGATGGTGAGGTCAGTGTTTATGTTTGAATCGGTGTTTGTGTATGTTTGTATCTGGAACTCTGGATTAAAAAAAAGACTGCTCCTTCTTTTTTTGTGGCTTTTTTCTTTTTTAACCCTGAACTTTCAAACGTTTTCATAATATACCATATAACTTTTTTTTTTTCTCACTTTTTTTTATCTAAATACACTTTTCTCTAGAACTCTACCATATATATATATATATATATATATATATATATATATATATATATATATATATATATATATATATATATATATATATATATAACAATAAAATTTTATCCTTATATTAAAAAATACTTTTTATGTTTGAAATAACTTTTTTGGCTAAATATATTTGTATTTACATATATTTTTTAAATAAAGTGTAATTCGGTTAAACCGAAAACCGAACCGAACCAAACCGAACTAGAATTCAACCAAACCGAACAGAAAACCGAATTTCAATTCGGTTTGGTTTGGTTCACGGTTTGACCATAAATTTTTTTTAACCGAATTAATCGAATAACCTGAAAATCGAACCGATCAAACATCCCTATTTCTAGCTAACCAAATACTAGTAATAGAATTCTGAATTTGGATCATAGGTTGCACCTGGCAGGCTGGCAAGCCTAAATAAACAAATAAAATATTAACTAGTAGATATTATTCCTTTTGGCTCACGACTTTATCAAATTCAATCATGCAAAATCTAAAGTTCAAATAAGTGCCACTCACGTCTTCAAATCCAAAACATCGTCATTTCATAGATAACATAGGACAAATTTATTTGGCAGACATACATGAATACAACTTTTTAATTAGCTATTGGGAAAAATTCGTACCTACAAAATCTAAACAATGATGAATACTAATAAAAAAGATCAATAATGGCCTTCACGTAGCTTAATTCTATATAACATAAACAACTTAGTTTAGATTTGGTTCAGATTTTTATTAGTAGCCACCACGTTTGTCTCAATTTTGCTAATATGATCATCTAAGCAAACTATATATATAATGCAACATTCCTCATCATCTTTCATCCCACAAACAACTATAATTCCTATTGCTTACAAGTCTCCAACGACACTCGAGAAACAAAAATGGCAAACAATCATTTGATCATCATCTCAATCCTCCTCCCATTGGCCTTCCTAGCAGCAGCCGTCACGGCCCATGAGGTACCTGCCAAACAAGACAAAACCGCCACGGTTGTAGTGGAAGGAAAAGTGTACTGCCAGAGTTGCAAATACTTTGGATCATGGTCTCTAACCAACGCTGAGACAATCCCGGGTGCCAAAGTTAGTGTTATTTGCAAGAACCACAAAAAACGAGTGAGCTACTACAATGCATTTGAGACCGATAAAAATGGTTACTTTTATGCTGAGCTTAAGGACTTCAAGATGAGCCATTATTTGTTGGACCATCCTCTTCACTCTTGCCATGTGAAACTTGTGTCATCACCTCTTGAATCGTGCAATCTTTTGTCAAATATCAACAATGGTATTAATGGGTCACCTCTAAGATTCGAGAACAAGGTGTTGTATGGAAAGAACTATAATGCAGTCGTTTATGAATCGGGTCCATTGGCTTTTCGTCCTTCTACTTGTGATCCAGAAACCACTGACTAGAATTCACATTGTTATGAATTGTTTGAGTTAGTGAAATTTGAAAGTTATTGTAATAATTGATCTTTTTTGGTGCGATATAACTAAATTAAAGTAAAGTAAAGTAACTCCCAATACCGTCTTACACGGGTTATGGGTCCCAATACCTTTTTCCACGGTGTATGGTGCGATATACTATTATCCTAATTTCAAGTAATTATATTTAAAGTTTTGAATCATACGATTTTATCATGTTACAAAAGAATTAAGGAATTAACATGATTGTATGACTTATTTACTCGCACAATATCTATATCTTATATCTATAGGTAGGTATATAATATAACAAAAATCCACATTTCAGTATAAACATTAGTGAATGGCGCATAGCTCTTCTCATGGTTGTTAAGATCCAATTCTGATGTTATGATATTATTACACATTGTCGCTGACGACTGTGACATACCACGGAGTCTGCGGTGGTGACTGAAACATGTTTTCAATCACTATTATGACGGGATTGAATGGTAAATGATGTTTGCATCTTTCAGAATTTCCACTTTATGAGTGAATTGGCTGTGATGTGTATGACTTGTTAATTTATCTTGCCAACTAGACAACTTCTTTTACAGTGACTCTTCTAAATGGTGAAAGCTTCTTTTTTCTTGTCCCACATCGATCAAGGAGAAGAAAGTTTGCCTCATAATATACTGTGGTTCACATTTTTGATTTAAATTGAGATTTATATTATGTTGGTTTCTTTGGTCGGATGTTGTTCAAGTGAAAAACACCATCCAATTAACGAAGCTGTCAGCTTATAAAAATTTCCAATTTTTTATGACTTTTTCACAATCTCAAAAATGTAGAAGTCTACATCTACATGTAGGTTGAGATTCGTGTTCGTGTTATATTGTTGGTTTATAGTGTTAGATGTTGTTCAAGGAGAAGAATAAAGCAATGTGTAAAATGAAGATAAATAATACGAGTATTTGATAACGGCAGGTTGGCAATACAGAGCTAGAATAACTTTTTGCATGATTACTTTTCTCAAAAGTAGCTTAAAGTCTTTCAGTCCCTCATGAATCAACACGTGGGTGTGTTTGTTAAAATTAGCAATGACCGTTAGGCGTAGCACTTAGTAGTAGCCGGGGACGGATCTATGGTATAACTATTGGGGGCCGATGCCTCTCATGGCTGGTCAAAAAAGTTGAGATTTTAGTGTATTTTTATTTATTTATTTAATTTTGACTTTTTTTTCCTAAGTGCCTCACTCAAAACTCTAATTGCCCTCTACACACTTATTAAAATTCAACATTTCGCACTTTAAAACCTTATAAATCCTTCATCTCTAAGTATGTATACTCAATTTATTATTTCAATCCTAGTTTTTTCTTCCGCATTTTGATGCAATTATTAAAAAAAAAAACAAAAAAGAGAAATTAGTTTTTTCTTCTCACTGGATCCTTACCCTTGAAAAATTAGCTATTTTTCCAAGCTATAAAACCTTACAAGCTATTTTTCCGATGTAGTCACAGTTCACAACTTCCTAAAACAAGCATTGAAAAATTAGCTTTTCTAAAATTTAGAAAATTTCACCGCTCTTATCAAACAATCACAAAAATTCAGGATGCTCATTGCTCATCGCTTATTGCCCAAAAAGCTCAACACCGCTCCACACCCAACATACCCTATATTGCTTCTTTAGACCTCCTAATTGTGACGCGTTTTTTTTCTGTGTCATGTGTCGTTTCAGCACCACATCAACATTTTCTAAACTTAGAGCATCTCCAATGGCTCAAACAAGCAAAAGCTTTTCACTATTACAAAAAGCTTTTGAGGATGGTT
This sequence comes from Artemisia argyi, assembly GCA_030686995.1. Taxonomy (NCBI): domain Eukaryota; kingdom Viridiplantae; phylum Streptophyta; class Magnoliopsida; order Asterales; family Asteraceae; genus Artemisia; species Artemisia argyi. The sequence continues at coordinate 168,796,568 of CM060706.1, read as the reverse complement.
TTTAGCATTGCATGACAAGCTTTTTGTAAAGCTTTTTAAGAAGACTTGGTGAACTCCAAGTCATTCCTAAAAGCTTTAGTTATTAAATGTGTGTAGCATTAATGGCATTAAATGCTCCAAGTCTTTATGACTTGATGCCATTGTAGATGCTCTTACACACATTTGCCAAATGTTGTATCTCTTTCTGTGTCACTACACAAATATATCTCACAAAACACTCACACGCACACAAAACATAATGAGCCCGCACCTTTCGTCTCTTGCTCATCGTCAAACCAAAGCCAAAATGACACACCACCGACGAGTTAGTGCCATCGGTGTAACAAAACCGACGGGCGCTCATTTGTAAAACGAGCGCACGTTGAGAGTGTTCTAATATACTCCTTTTTGCAAATAAGTTAATATCAAATATTATATTGTTAGGCATATCATGTATAAAGATCAAAATATTATATTGTCCTTAACTTCTTTTTATCATTTGAAGATTTAAGAGCATGTATTTTTGAAATGTGACCGGTGCTATATTTTTCATGTTCATAACATCATCGTTATATATGGTTCACCTGGGTTGAGAATATATATTAATATAACAAAAATCCACATTCCAGACTTCCAGTATAAACATTAGTGAATGGCGGCATGGCGGCATAGCTCTTTTCATGATTGTTAGACCAATGTTAATGGGCGTTGGTTTTCACCAAGCAACCCCAAAAGTAACGCGCCGTTGCCATTAGCAAATTCAAAAGTGATGCGTCGCTTGGCACCAATTTGAAAATTTCGGTTGATTGAGTGACCGAAACTTTTACAAAACAACTCCATACTTTTATTACATTTTCTCCTTTATAAAACCCAACTTCTATCTCCTACATATTTTTATTACCTTTTCTCCTCTAGCAAATTCAAAAGTGATGCGTCGCTTTTGTGGTCACCACTAACTAGTTATGGTTGGGGTGGAGTTGAAAAGAGAGAAATGTGAGGTGGCGCTGAGGTGGCGGTGTTGCTTTTGTGAAAATGGGGTTTCCATTAGCATTAGCCTTAAGATCCAATTCTGATTTTATGATATTATTACGATCTTACTGTTAAACCGTATGTTTAAATTGAAACTCCGTGTTTTTAACTTTATTAATAACCAATATTTATAGATTATAACTAGTTATAATGCTCGCGCACGCGCGTTTTTTTTTTTATTATTTATTTATTTATTTTTATTTTTTTGAATCATATATTTTTATTTATTAAAAAACAAATAATTTAATCTTTGTTTTGTTTGATTTATGATGTTTAATTATAGTTTTTTATTATTAAAGATAATTATTTAAAATTTTTAATCCTATTGTTAATTGCATCTTATCTATATTTTTTGTATTTATCTTCTACTTGTGTTATGGATAAATATAAAATGTTACCTCATAAGAAAATATTTTTTTTTTAAATAAAATTATTACTAAATAAGGTATGATTTGATTTTTTTGAAATGGAAAAGTCCCTAGAGGTTTTGTTTTATTATATAAAAGATGAACCCTAAATCCCTAATATACATTGAGCCCACAGATCGGGCTTGGGCCGACTCATCAATTATAACGGTTTTGTTTCAACGCGAGTGAGGGTAGGAGGTGGTAGAAGGAGATCACCATTAGTCATTATGATGGTGATGAATACACTATGTGGCGGCGGAAAATGGGAGAAAGTATATATATATATATATATATCCCTTCTCCCTCTTTTTCCGCTTTACAACCGGAATAAGGAACCTTAGAATTCACCCCGATGAAAAAATGGGATTTGAGAGGCTAGCGAATCGGAATTGTATGGAATGTCCTACTTCTGCCCGAGCTTTCCGATCAACCAATCCCCTATTTCAGGGACATCTGTGTTAGGTAGGCCCAGGGATCACTGATTAGTCGAATGAGCCCATCCCTCTGGCCTATCATTTGTTGGTCGATCTGGCTGGCGGCTCCTGCGTCTGGGGCCCCTTTATACTAGTTTGCTGCTAGGAGTCCCTCTAGTCGAATCCATAATCCATAGAAGTCCTAATATATATATATATATATATATATATATATATATATATATATATATATATATATATATATATATATATATATATATATATATAGAGTAGGGTTTTAGAGGGAAGGGATGATCGTTATTTTGTATTTAGGGGTAGAGGATCAGTATATGGCCTGATACCATGCTAAACCGTATGTTTACATTGAAACTTCGTGCCTTTAACTTTATTAATAACCAATATTTATAGATTACAATGAACCCTAATGTACCATGAGCCCACAGATAAGGCTTGGGCCGACTCATCAATTATATCGGTTAATACTTACAAGTTAAAGTTACAATACTACAAAGTAAAAACAATCCTCATCTTAAGTATTATTTTTGTAACGTAGTGTCTTAATATGATCCTGGTCTTAACCATTAGATCTTAAGATCTTTAGCCGGTCCGATCTTACTTTACTCGAACTACAAGCTAAAAACCTATAAATATATGAACTAAGCTTTATAGAATTTAAAAAACAAGAGGTTAATCCTGCTAAACATTCGATAATCATATTTTATGTTGTCATTTTTCATGAAACCATCATATAACTTTGTTTTGATATATAATAATGTGTAGATTTGCACAATTTTACAATGTGTACGTATTAAGAAATTACTAACATTATAGCAAAATCTTAAAATTCTGATCAGATCTTATGATCTCAATCTTGTAAAAGCGAAAACAATTCTAAATAGTTTCGCAATCTTGAGAACCTTGGCTCTTCTAAATAAGTATATAGACTTTCCTAGGATCCCTAAGTTTAAAAACGAATCATAAACTATTAGATACGATTCGTAAGGTTCTACCAAATCAACCACACAATATATAAAATACAAACTGTCATTCACGTCTATAGAAGTTGTACACATTTTCTACTAGTATTTTTGTAAATAGTTATTAATTGATACTAGTTATAATGCCCGTGCACGCGCGGGTTTTTTTTTTTTAAATTTTAAATTATATATTTTTATTTATTAAAAAGCAAATAATTTAATATTTGTTTTGTTTGATTTATGATGTTTAATTATAGTTTTTTTTATTATTAAAGATAATTATTTAAAAATTTTAATCTTATTGTTAATTACATCTTATCTATATTTTTTTTATTTATCTTTTACTTGTGTTATGAATAAATATAAAATGTTACCTAATAAGAAAATAATCTTTTTTTTAAAATAATATTATTACTAAATAAGGTATGGTTTAATTTTTTTTAAAAAGAAAAGTGTCACTTGGAGTTTTGTTTTATTATATAAAAGATTAACATTACAAATTGCAACCAGGTTTGATTTTTCTTTACTTTACCAGCAGTTGCATGAGTCTAAACGTAATAGCTAGGCATAGAACAAGCAAAATCTATTGCTTAATCCAAGTGAAAGTGAACATCTCGCTAACAAAAATCATCATCGCAAAATGCTACTCGATCCACCCATCAACTTTCAACCTGTTTCTATTTTCACGAAAATTTCTAATATCATTTAACCTATTCTTTTTGTGAACAAATTTAACCTGTTCAGAATAAAAAGATGTCAAAAACCAACAAATGTATATCCACATGGTCAAAAAACCCTCTCCAGGAGATATCAAAATAACAAACAATGGCATTGTTTTTCGGAAAAATTAAAACAAAATATAAATATAAAAAAAAAAGTAGATTAAACAAAATTAAAGAAAAAAATAATAATAATGGCCTTCACGTAGTCTGGATTTTTATAACATGAAAATTGTGATTTGATTTCAATTACATATAAGCCACCACGTCTGTTTTAATCCAAAGTCCACCCTTTTTATTATTATTATTTATTTTATTTTTTTTTATTTTGCATTTGATCACCTCAGGTAACTATATATAATGCAACGTTCCCACCATCCGACAAACAGCTTCCATTCCTCATCATCTCCGACAACACTAAAAAAATGGCAAGCAATCAATTAGTCCTCATCGCAATCCTCCTCCCACTGGCCTTACTAGCAGCAGCCGCTACCGCCCATGATGAGGTGCCCGCTAAGCAAGACAAAACTGCCACTGTAGTTGTTGAAGGAAAGGTGTACTGCCAGAGTTGTAAATACTTTGGATCATGGTCTCTCACTGACGCTGAGCCAATCCCAGCTGCCAAAGTCAGCGTTATCTGCAAAAACCACAAAAAAAGAGTGAGCTACTACAAAGCATTTGAGACTGATAAAAATGGTTATTTTTATGCTGAGCTTAAGGATTTCACAATGACCCATTATTTATTGGACCATCCTCTACATTCTTGCCATGTGAAACTGGTCTCATCTCCTCTTGAATCATGCAATCTGTTGTCCAATATCAATAATGGTATCAATGGCTCTCCCTTAAGATTTGAGAACAAGGTGTTGTATGGAAAGAACTATGAAGCAATCGTTTACGAGTCTGGACCATTGGCTTTCCGTCCTAGTAATTGCTTCTCAGACGACACTCCCTAAACTTAATATCGTTCTGATGTATCTGATTTCTTGACCATTGTATTTTTGTATACGAGTTGATCATAATATTATCAATCTATGAATTAATATGGTTCTTTATTACTAGTTCTTCTCTGGTACCATTTAAACTACGCAACTTTCTTGATGAAATCAAATAAGGGTATTTTCAACATGCCAAACAATTACCAACCATGTATCAAATGAAAGTTATTATATGATACTAAATTATCGCAATCAGATAAGTGTCTGGATGTGTTCCTAATGCTTCAAATTGCATTAATCAATTTTTTATGGTGTTCAATGTTCAGCTTATGATTATCTAAGAAACTAAGACATAATTAAACTGATCAATTGACCTTTAATTAATAAGATAATCATAAACAATAGTAGTAGATTTACCCGAACAATAAAAAGAAAGGAAATGTAGAACTTGCTAAGTTCTTCAAAAGTCCAATGGCATCGAAAACATCTTGTTAATATCATCCATTGCCTTCTTTGTGCAAACGGTCTGCTCAAACAATTCATTTTCGTTTCTCGAAGAGCTGGTTGGCTTAAGAGTTTTGGAAGTCTTTTGTTGATGATGGTCTGTTTCATCGTCTGGAAGTATCAAAAACGAGCTGCAACTTTGTTTCTCCTCAAAGGGTTTCTCCTGCTTCCTTGGTCTTCTTTTCCGTACAAATTCAATTGGTTTTCCAAACATGCTATTAATGTCATCCATGGCCTCCTTTAAGTTTACTGTGGGTTCTACTAAGCCATGATGGCATGCATTTTCCACCTTTGGCTCTTCTGATATGGTGGACCCTATAAACCGGTACACTACTGTATCTTCTCTGAATCTCGATTGTGGAACTCTATCAGATTCTATAGGAATATCCTTCGGACATGGAAAAACAAATGCACCTTTTGGCATGTTTGAAGCCATTTTATTGTCAATTTTGCCGTTCACATCCTCGTTATTCTCTTCATCATCATCACAGTAGATCTGAAATGGTTCAACACTACTACCTGAGTCATTATCATTAAACACCTTGAAGCCATCCGTCGAGCATTGACCAGCATTTGATTTGGCTTTATCTGATTCAGCCCTGCTACCTGGGTCATTATCATCAAACACCTTGAAACCATCTGTCGAGCAGTGACCAGCATTTGGTTTGGTTTTATGTGATCTGTGCTTCTGAAACGGTTCTGTGCCCAAAGGATCCCGAAACATGCTATTTATGGCATCCATGGCTTCCTTCGTGTTGATAGTGGGCTCCACTAGACCGTGATGGCGTGCATCTTCAGCATCAGATTTTCCACCCATGGCAGTCTTTGCAAATCTAACAACAACTGTGTTTTCACCAGCATGTTCATATGGTTCAAGCCCAGAACTTTGTGAAATTGCTTTTTTGTCCTCTACTTGTTGGGATTTAGGTTGTGTTGAAGGTAGATTATTCTTCAGCAAGCTTTTCACTGGCTTGTCTTTAGCTAAAATGCTCTCTGTGTCATTAGCTACAAGATTTCCACTACTTCGCCCCCCATGACGCTGCAGGGCATGAGTTCATAGTTAGATGATGAAGGTTGGAAACAAGTAGAAAAATAAACAAACTTGTTAACTTCAAAATCTACCTGGATCTTTTTCTTTTTATATCGCTCCATTCTATGCAGAAACTGATCAAATGATTTTTGAAGCTCATCTGCTGGCTCTGCAAGGCTGCCACATTTTTACTTGTTAGAGCAACCCAGGTATCTTGTGGGTATTAGTGTTATGGTGTGCGGTTTTAGAGTGATTATTTAATACTGAATAATCATAACCACATATCAGTTGTATTTTATGTGCTGCAAAGAACAGCGTTTGGGATGTTCTGCTCCTTAAAGTTGTGATAATTGATGTGTTCAATGTGTGGCAGATTTTGACTATTTGAGAAAAGAATTTACAAAATACGTTTTTACAGATTATTTAACCACTAATTAATCACATATAAAATTAATCAGAACAAGGGTATCCAAACACCAGAACCTCATGAACTATATATTCTAATACAAACGTCATTTCTAATAAATAGCCTTTATCAGCCATTGAAAGCAGGATGACAAGAAGCCAACGGTTCCTGTAGGTCAGCCTCAGTTTGACCATAAAAAACTAAATCAACATCATCAATTTATATGACCATGACAGGCCAATAGACCAGTGTAGTCAAAAGCGAGAAAAAGCGCGCTTTAAGCGAAGAAGCGAAGCGAAGCGCCCTATAGCGCTTTGATTCTAAAAAAGCGATGCGTTTTACTAAAGCGAGCAGAAGCGACCTAAAGCGACCGAAAAGCGACCTAAAAGCGCTCGCTTTTTTGCATAACGGCTAGTTTTTAATTTTTTACCTAATGAAGTTTTACAGCCGGCCCTAATCTTTTAAATTAGGTTAAATATTTACAAAACTAACCCTTTAACATAATATTATAAATACTAACACTTATTAACGTAATGATGCCGAAGGGGAGTTTGTGTTTGGTGAGGATGAAGCACTAACTTGGGGTACCGTAGCTAGTGCTAGTGGTGCAAATGAGCCGAGGCATTATACAAGAAGAAATGCACCGGCATCTACAAGTAGGACATCTACAAGTAGGGCACTCTTCGATGAATCCGACGAGGATCTTGTAGATGAAGATGATATAGTGGATCTCAGAAACGATGGGGAAATAAGAAATGAGAACTTATATGATTATTCCGAATAAAAAATATTAGACTTTAAGCTTTAACTATTTGAATAAACTTCTCTTTTGTGGTCTTTTTAGATTGAAAATGAAGATTTTAAGATAATTATGTTTTTATTTAACCATTGTTTTCATACTAGACACTATTACATGCACAAAGGGTAAAAAGTTAATTGAAGCGCTCGCTTTTGTCGCTTCTCGCTTTAGAAAAAGGCATGTCGCTTTGAGGTCGCTTTCGCTTTTAACTACCTTGCAATAGACCATTAACACACCGAGAATAGTTTAAACATCTCACCATTTAGGGTGCTTAACATAATGTTCTCACTTATCACTTATGAAGTTTCTAGATGGATCAGTCAGCAATTTTGTGGTTAGCTTAACAAACGTAATAATGTATGCTTAGCAGTTAGCATCAGGAGCAGATGTGGACCAGATAAGTATACTTACTTTTGCACGCCTAAATGGTACATCTTCTCAGCATCCGTAAACTTCTTCAGCTTCTCATAATAGAGAGCGTAGGCCTGATAAAATAGTGACCTCCTGTTGCCAATGTGATTCCCCTTCATGTTCTCCAGAACAGCACCAGGGTCATCAACAAAATCCAACTTCACATAAACAACAATAAGATGAATAAATTTGACAGCCCTTTTGAGTGTTTTAGATAATTCAGAACTGGTAATTTGCTCCTTTAGATCTAAAAACATTAAACTTGTGGTTTCTGTTACTCTATATACCTCACAATGATTTTTCAGTCAGAAATTAAAGAGACCGTATTAGAAACCTTCACACAGATTGCAGGTTTATCAATTTAGAAGCACATGTAGAATATGGTATTACGGCATCTAACTTGATGATTAAGTTTTTTTTTTTTTTTTTTTTGAACAGCGACTATTTATCTCACACGACATACACCACAATCTATCTCACACGTCCTAAGCAGGACTTGAACCCACAACCATTTGGTTGGGGAGCTTCTCACACAACAAACGAGTCTTATACAACCGTTGGGACACAAGCCCATTGGTTAAGTAGTGTTTGGCAAAACTATTAACGAGTCTTATAAAATAAAAATAAACGCAGAGTCACTAAAAGAAAACTAGTAATTGTGAAATCATCTAACTACGCCTAAACCTAATCATACAACTAACCGATTCCAATTCGCAACAGTCAATACGCCTAAATCCATCATTCCTCTAAACACATCAAAATCTCAGAAACAAAAAGTAACTACCAATTTAATCCAAACGCGAACATATCGTAAATCATTCCGATATCTTCCATCCGTTTGAAAAGTCTGAGCACATTTCTGAAGAAACCGAGGAAGTTTCTGTTTGAGTAACTGAGCCGGTAACGAATCCGTCATCTTCCGTATCCCTCTGCAAAACGAATTATTCAAAAATTTATTAAAATAATAAAGTTAGGTTTAAAAATAGTGAAGTTAGGGTTTGGTTACCGGAGCCATGGAAGAAGAGGATCTGTGCCGCTGTATGTTTTGATATCGGAGATTAGTGAAGTGAATAGACTGTCGTTTGTGGTGGTGGTTGAAGTGTTCGCCATTGGTGGACCTGCTACTGTGTGAAAAAGTGTGTGTGTGTGTGTGTGTGTGTGTGTGTGTCTGAAGAGGGGGAGACCTGATATTTGAATTCGGAAAGTTTACTAGTTTTACATGTTTGCCCGTTGGAGTTTATAAACTTAAAAAGGTTGGGTGTGTTACTGTGTTTGAATTCGGCTACTCGCAGCTGCGAGTACCTTGAAATAAAATTTTTCAATGAATACTGTATTTTAGTTTATTGTATTTTTTTACAATAAATTTACGGATCAAGAATTTCGTATAGCCCGTGCCCGTTCGGGATCGAACCCGTTGGCCCGTGCCTGTTCGGGCTCGAGCCCGTTTGGTCTGCGCCCGTTCGGGCTCAAGCCCATTTGGCCCGTTGCCCGTTCGGGCTTGAATATTTGTACAATGTGCTTTATAATTTGTAGTAGTGAAATTTAATGCAGGAATTGTGTTTAATTTGGTTGTACAATATGCTTGATAATTTGTATTTCTTAAGTAAGGGTGTTTTAATAACTGTATTAATTGACCAGTTAAATAATTGACTATATTAAATAGCATTAATGTGGTGTCTTGTTGTATATTATGCTTCTTGTCTTGTACATCTGAAAATTATGTGCATTAAAGTGTTATACATTATGTTTCTTTTCTTGTAAGTAGTAATCATTAATAACATTGACCACTTTAATAACATTAATGTTGTAAGTCTGAAATTTACATCATGCTTATTTTGTTGTAAATCTGAAAATTGGTTGCAGCTATTGTACATTGTGCTTAAATGATTGTAATTTTTAGTGAAGGTGTGTTTTTAATAGCATTAATATTGTTTAATAGAATTATAGTCTTAAAATGACACCACGCTTTATTTTGTTGTACAATATGCTTACTTTGTTGTAATTCTGAAAATTAGGTACATTAAAGTGTTGTAAATCATGCTTAATTTCTTGTAAGTCTTAAAATTTAGGAGAGAGAGTCATTCATGCTTTATATGTAGTATAGATACATCCCTTTTTCTGAGGGCATGCTTGGTAGGAGGTTAATGGGGGTGAGGAATGGGAAAGATAATAAAAAATGTTGCTTGTTAGAGTATAATGCAATGACTTATTACTCAATAGTGGGTAATGGGCCATTATCCAATAAAGTGGAGGGAATGCTTTCCTTAGTTTTTCCCTTTCCTTAGCATTTCCTTTGCCTTTCCCTTTCTCATTCCTTATTTTGAACCAAGCGTAACCTAAATTTTTTTTTCATATAAAACAAGCATTCCCTTTGTCTTTCCCTTTCTCATTCCTTATTTTGAACCAAGCGCACCCTAAGTATTTTTTCACATTAAACAAAAAAATTGGAAGTTTGTTTAGTCACATATTTTTTAAAAGATTTTCATAACAAATGCAATTTTAACTAAAAATCTAAAAAGTACAATCTACCCTTCTCTACTTTTATCTCACTAATAAACGAAAAATATAACATTATCTAAACGAGTTGTCAAAATTCTCGACATTTCTTCTTTAAAGAACAAAAACCCTTTCCTTCTCACGGAAACTAAAAACGAGAAAGTCGTAAAAAAATTTCTACACCTAAACCCAACCTTAGTTATTGGTTATCTACTTGTTTATGCCAAGTTAATTGTGTTTGTCACTTTTTTTGCCTGATGATTTGATAAATCATACTTACATTTTCTTTTACTAATTCACATATGCCAAATATCAAGTACATGTTAAAATACTATTTCAATGAGTTCCAAACTCATGTAGGTTGCAAAAATGGGAGAGCTCGAGAGTTGAGAGCATCTTAAGCTTAGCTAGAACTCAACTAAAAAACTCGACAAATCTTTAGAGTAATCTCAAGTTTGGTTTGACATCATTTGACACGGCTCAATGTCAACTTAAAATCTGTTGCATTTTTATTGCGTCTTATGATCCGCTTAAAAGTAAGATTTTAAAAGCTACTTGTCGTGATTACATAAGTCCTATTTGGCACTTCGGTGTATTACTCGTACATTTGATAAGAGAGGAACAGCATTTTTTTTTTTTTTAATTCAGTTTAGCTGAAGAGGACGAGTCTGGTAACAGTTAAGGGTGTAAACGAGCCGAGTCAAGCAGAGTACTGCCATGCTCGAGCTCGACTCGTCATATAAAACTCAAGCTCGAAACTTGACTCGAGCTCGATTATTTCCACATTCCATGCTCGAACTCGATAAATACTCAGTATATCAAGCTCGGCATGACTCGAATTGTATGAAAATTAAGTAAATTTATGTATATGAAGGGTAAAAATGTAATTTAATCAAAGCTTGATAAGGCTCGCGAGCTTCACGACCCGAGTATTTTGGAGCTCGAACTCGACTCGAAAATATATTCGAGTAGTTCGAACTCAAGCTGGACTCATTTAAATCGAATCGATTTCGAGTAGTTAACGAGTCTAGTTGCCCTCGTCTCGATTTCGAGTAATTTACACCCACTAGAACAAACCCAGCCCAGCCCAACTAAGATGTCTGATACCCAAGGGGACTACACCACTGACTCACAACTACTTCCATCGTAATCAATTCCGGCGTCAACCTTCCTTCTCATCACCCCACTCCACAAACAACAAACAAAAAATGGCGCCAAAAGATCCACATTTCACCGAACCCGAATCCGAATCCGAATCCGAAGAAGATGAATCCGAATCCGAATACGAATACGAAGAAGAAAATAATCCACCAGCAGCAGCAGCTCAAATGGAGGCACTAATCCAACGAGTCAAATCAGAAAAAGTCCCCTTACGTGTCCATGACGTCATCATCAAAGGCAACTCCAAAACCAAAGACTCCGTCATCGAATTCGAAATCCAAGCCCTAAAAACCGTTACATCCGTACAGGAGCTTCTACAAGCTGCTCAGATCGCTAGTATCCGGCTTCAGAAGCTTGAGATTTTCGATTCCGTTAATGTTACGCTTGATGCTGGACCGCCTGGCTTGCCTGGGACTTCTAATGTCATCGTTGAAGTCGTCGAGTGTAAGAATCCTGTTACCGGTGATATCGGCATTTTTACCAAGCCTGAGGTAGTTTAGTTTGTTATGAGTTTGTTATGTTATAGTTAAATGATGTTTTAATTGCAATGTAGGTAGGTTTTGATAGGTAGGTGTGCTGTTGGAATGATTTTGATTAACGATACGAAGCTGTTTAGGTTTAGATGAGTGATTTTACGAAGCTGTTTAGGTTTAGAGTGATTTTACGAAGCTGTTTAGGTTTTACGTTTTGGTGTATTGTGTCAGCGATTTAGATTAACGAAGTGAAGCTGTTTAGGTTTAGTTGAGTGATGTTTATTGATTAGTTGATGGTTAAATCTGATTTTAATTGCAATGTAGTTAGGTTTTAACGGTTAGGTGTATTGTGTGAGCGATTTAGATTAGCGATGTGAAGATATTTAGGTTTGGATGAGAAATTAGTGATAGGGCTAGACGGAAGTAAACTGGAGATACTTTTGATTGTGATTTTCTGATGTCTGCAGTTTGAAGTGTGTGAGTTGGATTGATATGTAGGTCTTGGATAATTCTAGACAATGCTGTGAGTTAGAATTTTTAGTATCAGTTGTGTTTTGGACTGTGTTAAAGTATGGATATAATTCATAAGCTTTGTGTTTGTTTATTAGTGGAGTGGTGTTTATTGATTAGTTGATGATTAAATGCTGTTTTAATTGTAATGTAGTTAGGTTCTGATAGGTAGTTGTATTGTGTGAGCGATTTAGATTAACGACGTGAAGTTGTTTAGGTTTGGATGAGAAATTAGTGATGACCCTAGACAAAAGTAAACTGGACAGTAATTTGATTGCGTATCTGTGATGTCTGCAATTTGAAGTGTGTGAGTTGGATTGATATATTAATTGTTCATTTCATGATTGTTATCTAGGTCTTAAATAATTATAGGCAATGCTGTGATTCAGAAGTTCGTGTGTTGAAATGGTTTATTGGACTGTGTTTTGAGTTTTGACTTGAATCAGAAGGTATGTGTTTTTAAATTATGTATCTTAGAAATCTAGAATCTGTATGAGCGGTTGGAGTCTTGGCGTGAAATAGTGAAAGAGGTGAATATGCAGGTTGCATAATCACGCTTAATGTTTAAGTTACTTTGTATCTTTTATACAAGGCTATGGAAACTGTTTCGTCATATTATTGGCCACTTTATTTGTATTGTAATTGTGCTGAAATGTAGATGATATCTACTACTTATATGTCCTTCCCTAGGAAATTTAGAAAGTGAGCTTAAAATTGTAACTCTGTTTGTTCAAAATAAACGTGACTTATGAATTTACGCATTGTTTAACTGAATTTTGTTGACTATTACTATCTACATATTGGGTATCATAACTACCCTAACTGACGATAGAGTAGCACTGTAGCAGTGAAAGGAACTAAAGGGAAAAAAGGAAATTAACCCCTGTTGTTTTTCACGTGCTCACTGGTTTAGTGTTAGCTTACCATGGTCTACAAGGACATTGAATCAGAGTATTTGAAGCATGGGTGTGCCATCTAGCACATAAGGCATATGAAATTCATAACATCCTCACAGTTATTGCTCGTTTGCTCTTAGATAAAACTGTTGCGTCCCTGCTTTTTCTGGTGAAGGGAAGAATCAATTAGTTTATCTCACAGTTATTGCTCATTTGCTCTTAGTACTATTAGTCTTTTTTACATAGATATTTTGTAACATGATGATATTGTCCTTTTTTTTTATCTTCTAGAAGGAGAGTGGCATTTCATTTCTTATATGTTATTTTTTTCAACTCTTTTGTAGGCTAGATCTTGGTCCCTTGATGGTTCACTTAAGCTTAAAAACATGCTTGGTTATGGAGATAACTGGTATAATTCTTTGTCTTATGGCTGGGATCAAACTACAGAAATCAGTACTGGCGTATCTTTGCCAAGATTTATGAGATTGGTAAACCCTGTTACGGCACGTCTATCCCTTCTATCCCAAGACTGGCTCAAGTTCACATCTTACAAAGAGCAAACCATGGGCCTATCTCTTGGCATAATATCAACCAGGAAACATGACTTAGCATATAATCTCTCCTGGCGAACCCTAACCGATCCATCACAATTGGCTTCAACGTCAGTTAGGCGGCAGCTTGGACACAATCTGTTATCACATCTGAAGTACACTTTTAAGATCGACAAAAGGAATTCATCTGTTAGACCAACCAACGGGTTTGCTTTTGTTTCCACTTCTCAACTTGGTGGCATTTTTCCTGATCCTCGGAGTGTGCGTTATATCCGCCAGGTTTGTGTTCTTTTATGCCTAATTTCATTCTTATGTACTTTGTGAATCATATACTTGTGCTTTGCTTCTTCATTTCACATCACTTATTTAACTTATGATTATGTTGTATCGTCAGCATTCCTATTCCCTTACATATAATGTATCCATGCCACTATTTTTATAATAATTACTGTTTTCACTTGACAGGAGTTTGATCTTAGGTATGCTTTGCCATTGGGTTTTGCTCGTGCTGCACTGAACGTTGGGGTTGCTGGTGGTGCTATATTACCATGGGGAAATGGATTCTTGAATTCACGTGTCTCTTTATCTGACCGGTTTTTCTTGGGTGGAAATTCCTCCCCTGTTTGCACCTTAGGAGGCCCAACATCTTTATTGGGGTTTAAGACAAGGGGACTGGGCCCCAGTGAGCCAAGAAGGGAAGCTGGAAGCAAAGATGAAGATGCAGGTTTTGTAACTTCTTCTGAACGGGACTTTCTTGGCGGAGACCTTGCAGTTACTGCCTTTGCAGATCTTTCTTTTGATCTCCCATTGAAAGTGTTAAGGGATTGTAATATTCATGGACACGCATTTGCTTGTGCCGGGAGTCTTGTCAAATTAACAGAAAATTCGTTTCGAGAACTCTCATTTCATAAATACCACGAGTCGTTCCGAAGATCTGCAGGGTTTGGGCTTATTGTACCCACTACATTGTTCCGCATGGAGGTTAGATATCCTTTCTCATATCTTCAGTGGAAATTATACTATAGCATAATTATACTTTAACTTGAATAATAGTATCAGATGATTGTTTTGTATACTGTATAAAAAAAAAAATACATGAAAGAGATTATACGAGGTGGCAATTTTGACCCATATGGGCTGATCTGGTTATGTTATATCAGTATATCTCTAACAGGTCGAACGGGTAAAAACAGAAAAGTTAGCCAGCAAAAGAATTGGATCAATGGTTCAAGACATGTTGAAAATCACCCAAAGTTTTTTCGTTAACGTGTACAACCTACTAATCTGTGTTATTAATTCTTTTTGCCTATTTTTGTAAATATATTTAACAGAAAATTTATTTATAAAAAGTGTTAAGTTGAACATAAAGGTGTTTATGATCAACTGACCTGCTTTGATCGAACAAAATTTGTCTGTTCTAATCCGATACATTATAAACCATTTCCTAACCCATCCGGCCCACCCATTTTGCAACCTCTAGTATTCTAATTTGAGCTTGCATATTTAAATATAAACCTCGGATTCTTCGACTCTGATGATACTTTTGTTAACAGGTCAACTATTGCTACATACTAAAACAACATGAACATGATCGAGCAAAGACAGGCGTGCAGTTTAGCTTTTCGTCACCAATCTAGAACCTTCATATATCTTAATGC
This sequence comes from Artemisia argyi, assembly GCA_030686995.1. NCBI lineage: Eukaryota > Viridiplantae > Streptophyta > Magnoliopsida > Asterales > Asteraceae > Artemisia > Artemisia argyi. Next base: position 168,781,190 of record CM060706.1, on the reverse strand, counting down.
CCCTGGTACTACTGGACAGGTATACTGTGATATGAACCTCATTTTGCCCAGAATATCGAGGTTTTGACTTCTTAAAAGTGCTTGTATTCTTTTTGCCTTTATGACAAAGCATTAGGAATTACTATTAAATAATATTCAACCTTAAAGCACTTAACTTGCTGCTGTGCTTGAAGAAAGTCTGTGAAGTTGTCTAGGCTTTATACACACTTTCACGGTTCTAACTGCTGTTTTGTTATCTTAAATGGTGATGCGATAATATCATTGTCATCTGTTGACATATGTTCATTACTCTCGGTTTTGTTGTTTTTGCTTCTTTCAGCATATCATGTTTATAGGCAATAGTTTTTCTTAGAAGTTAAGATCAGTCTTTTAGTGGATAAGGTTCCAGAAATATTTGAGAAAATGATTTACCTCGTCTTATTGGGTCTATGGATGTGTGAAAGGTTTTTCTGGAAATGTTTAGTGGGAAAGTGATCTTGGTATAAAAAGCAGTCAATAATGTGAAAATTGGTTGATTTTGTTTCAAGTGTTTACAAAAAATATGAAAAAATGTATCTCTAAATAGCAAAACACATTTCTTAAATTGTACTGTATCTTACATTGGGGTAATATGTATAACAAATCAACATCTAACCATTTTGTATACTTAATAGTTCACAAAATCACTATGTAGTTATGGTTGAAATCTTGTTTCATTGAGGAGATGGATAAGATGGTAAGGATATTTTTGCAAAACAATCTTTAGCAAAATGACAAGTTTTACCACATTTAAAACATTCAGTTTTGTCAAAAGATTTGATCCCCTGCCTGAACCTGGATGGATTCTTTTTGAAGAATCTCTTGGAACTGGCTAAAAGAGCCATTTCCTGAAATTCTTCATTCAGATCATCCATGTACTCTTTGCTACTTCTTATGTCCTCTTTATCAGTGAGATCTTCAAGATGAGTATAAACAGTTACTTGCTTCATTTAGTATTAATTATCGAAAAACAATTACACCTTCTCTTTAATTACAAGTTTATAATTAATCTTGGAAGTCCTCAACAATAGAGTTAGAGAAAAAAGTAGTTTATAAAAGGATGGTAATGGTCAGGGCTTTCTTGGTCTCTCGTGCATAAATTTTGGCAATCAACTTTTCTTCATAGTTGTATTTTCCAAAGAGGGCGGCTAAGTCAAGGTCTCTAACATGGTTAAAATTTCTCAGACCTTGGTTAAAGTTTAACCATTTCTTTGGGAGATATTAACAAAACCACCATTGATTTCATGATTGGAAAGGGTTATACCATCATTCATCAGTTCATTCAAGAGTATCTTGTATCTCGTGAATGTTTGAGAGACAGCTTCATCTTCAATGTGTTTGAAGGTATTGTAAGCAAGTCATGATCCTATTTTCCTTGACTTCTGAGGGTCCCTCAAAATTTAGAATCAAGTCTTCCAATGCTTTTTTAGCGGTTTGGCATCATCTAGAAGCCATGATATGTTGTGGATTTATATTAGGAATTTGTGTTCGTGGCACTCCTTGGTGCTTCCTGATTTTCTCGCATCAATCTTTCTAGGAAAGCTTATTGTTTTGGTGTTATTCGAGTGTTATCAGTGTGGTTGTCATGTACATATCTAGAGGTTGATCGTACTGTGAGTGGTGTTATGATACTATCGTTTTGCCTTGAGGCGTTAACGGTATTTGTAGGTGGACTTCCTGGAAATGAGAGGTTACTCATCACCGTTAGTTGTGACATGACGTTGTGGTTGTTTTGTGTTAAAGTTGCTTGTCCTTCATCTCTGTGTGTGATGTCATCGATGCTGATGGGACCGAATACATCAAACAAAGGTGGTGGTGGTGGTGGTGGTATTTGTTGATTTTGTGATTTTGACATTTCCGTGAAATGTAAGTTTTCTGATGTAAAAACAGAGTTTTTGTTGAGATAAAATGAGAGTTTTCGTGTTTTGTAACGAAAAAGGTTTAGATCTGATGATTTCACGGTGACTGAAGATGAATGTTTCTGTTGAAAAAACTTTTGTTTTGATGGTTTGATTGATCAAACAGTGAAGTTTTTAGGTAAAACAAAGTTTTCCGGTGAAACAATTTTTTTTCCGATGAACGGAAAAATGAAATTATTATGTTGAGTATAGCACGGATGGCACCATGTTTATGTAAGGTACGTATTGGAGGTGAGGGTAGTCACTTGTTTGGTTTCCCGCGTATGGTAAGGACCAGAATGTGACCAGAGTCGCGAGTTGGGGTAATGTTCACGAGGTGACTAATGTGTGTAGTCGACTAATCGTGTGTGTGAAATTTAGAATTCACTTGACTTAACTTAGTCTATTCCGTGAGAATGAGACCGATATTTATAGAGACGTGTTCAGGGTTTCGAGCCGCCCCTAAATGTCTTCTGTGGATGAGAATGATCCACGTGGTGGACATCCTAGGGAGGAGACAAGAATGACACGTGGCGTGATATTCTTGGCTCTGTCAGGTGCATGGAATGATCCATGCACGATTGTTATGTACTAGTGTAATGTTCGCAGCATTACCACTACACGAGTGAGGTATCGACTCGTGTTCGGTACGTTGTAACTATCCTAGAATGAGTTCCAGCCCTTCTGCCTGACCAGCTTTATTTGCTTCATAGGCGAGTTTACGATAGGTTTTGGCCTTAGTGGGCCTGCCTTGAGTGTACTGGCTCTAGCCAGTTGGACTGAAGCCTTCATACGCTATCACAAACTTTGTCAGGTAAGAGGAAAGCCGACTTTGAATAACCGAGCACACGAGGACAAAAGCCGGCACGCTGGTCTTGGCGTGCTGGTGCGTGAGATCTAGCGTGTCAGGGCTGTTTTCTTGCGCTTTTGGTTTTGGGCTATCGCCAATGATTTTAAATGTTTCATAATATATATTTATCATTATTAAAACATAAACGAATATATGTCATCATTTGCACCAATCTATATAGCTTTCATTTATCACAATGCCCCTTAGTTGACAGGTATAATTGATATATACATCATCTTTCCTAGTATATCGAACTTTTGACTGCTTTAAAGTGCTTGTATTTTTTCTAGAAAAGGTTATGATATACCGTTGTCTAATATTCAACCACAAAGCTCATAACGTGCTTACTTTGCTTGAAGAAAGGTTGTGAAGCTGTCCAGCCTTTATAAATACTCTCAAGGTTCTAAATGCTGTTTTGTTATGTCAAATGGTAACACGATTAAATCATGGCTATCTATTGATAATTTTTTTTTTTTTTTTTGGGGGTGGGGGGGGGGGGGGGGGGGGGGGGTACAATATTTTATTTGTTTTTGCTTTTTTCAGTATATCATATTTTTAGTCAAAAGTTTTCTTTTAGAAGTTAAAACAGTCTTTTAGTGCATGACATACAAGTTAAATTGATCAGAAAATGATTTACCATCTTATTGTTATGTATGTATGTGTGTCGAATTACTGTGATTTTCATTTTTGATTGTTTGGCAAATACTGATTCTGGTTTAGATTATTATAGGGTCAAAATAATTATATCTGGAAAAAGACAGTTCTTTTAAGAACATGTAACTTTGGTTGTTTTATTTAACTGTCCATCTGATTTTGATTATTAACATACTCCTAACTGTCCTTATTTTAACCATTCACGGTGGCTTAGTGGTAAAATGGCTTGTGACTATCACATTACTGTGTGAGGTAGGCTATGTTTGGCAAAAGTAGCTGTGAGCAGTGCGCAGTAGCAGCGCTCACAGCTTCTTAAAGAAGCATTGGAAAAATGAGTTTTCCTAAAAAATAGGAAAGCTCACCACTCTTTTGCTAAACGAACACTAAAAATCAAAAAGCTCATTTCCAACTGCTCATCGTCCCAAAAAGCTCTGCGCCAAACATAGCCTCAAGTTCAATTCATGTTAGGTGCAAACAACCTTAAAGTGGCCGTGCCTACCTCCTGAAAAAGGAGGACTTTACCTCGATTGAGTTTTTGTGGCGTTGGATTCAAACTTCATGCAAGGTCAGAAACCATGGTTATCCAAAAACCAGTAATTGCTTATATTAATCACCAATGTTGTTTATCAACTCAAAAACCAGTAGTTGCTTATATTTTTGGCTTAAAGCTGTCTTGACTGTTGTTGATCAACCCATTTTTGCAAGTCATTAGCTGTAGTAAGTTATTGATGGTACTACTAGAGAATTTGTTTTTGTGGGTTAAAAGGACAGAAGGTTGTTGGCAATATGGGAGAATTTGGTTAAGAATGACTTGATTACTTGCGCTATAGAGTGAGAACTGAGATGTTTCTAGAGGAACCCCACCACAGTGTTGCTTAGCAACTAATTCTGTAGCGTACATGTTAATAATCTATTACTCGGAACAAAGTAAAGGAAAAAAGGTGCCCAAAGTTGACTCATTTCATGGGACATCTTTCTTTTCTTGTTAGGACTTAGGAGTGACGAGTTGACTATGGTTTCCACATGACTCTAAAGTCTAAATCGAAAACTATACCATATGAGGTACAAAATAGTAAAGAAAATATATATAATGTTTTCAAAACCGAACCAGATTTCAAACCGGGGCCTCGACTGGTTCATTGGTTCAACCGGATTCAAGAAGGGTGACGTCGTTATTAGTTAAAAGTTATCAAAAATCACAAAATATAAATATTATCTATTTTCCTAAGAATACTAGTATATCAAAAATCAAAAATTATAACCAATCTTGTTTCAACTTGCTATTCTGTAGTAAAGAAGTAAATGAAAATCGTAAAATAAATAAAAATGACCCTTCTTTATAAATCAAACAATTGTGCCAAGTTCACCTTCCTGGCAAATACACAACAAATAAACGAATCAGCTCATTTTTTCTTGCTCGATCTTTCTCAAGAACCAGGTTAACTGGTTCCCGTTTTGAGCGACTTGTCCGGTTTTTACGGTTTGGAATGGTTTGATGGCTTCCAGTTTTCCCGAGTTTAGAAAGCTGGTCTTGGCTCCGGTTCCCGTTTGAATCAGCTGGTCCGGTCCGGTTTCCAAAACCATGACTCAAATTTATAAGGGCGTGATATGAAAACTGTTGTTTGTAACTTAATAGAAAAAAATGACTGAAAATATTAAATAATAAAACCAAAGGCGTCTGCATTAAGTCATCTTTTAATTAAATAGTATGACTTAATATAAAATTTTACTAACAAACAAGCCCTTAGTTGTATATCTACTTAACGTTTTTGCTAAATGTTTTACTTGTTTGATTTGACACTGAACAGATATCATGTTTCACAAACTATTGATTGTCACTTCTTGTCTGTTTTTGTCAAGATTTACATAGCAAAGCTATACAAATCCATTTATATCTTATCGGATGTGTTACTTTCCAATAACAAGGATTTCAAGACAAATTATATATTACGTTAAACTAGGAAAGGGCATATTTTTATCTACTTTTTCGTCATCTCTTTTGGATGGTCTATTGGGTTTTAAAACAAAAATAGAAAAAGTCTACTTAGAATTTGACTGACATTCTTTTGTTGTTACGCTTCCCATTTGAGACTAGTAATTGGATTTTTAAAGCCAATAAAATATTTGTCGTCCTTTGATTGGTCGATCAAAGAAAGGACCCGCATAAATCAAGACTCTCTTTTTTAATAAGGATCATCAAATTTTTGGAACATAAAAATAGCGATTAATTTCTTGCTAACTTTGATAAGACATACCTAACATGGAAAGTGTAGGACCTTAATGAATTAAGACATCCAGAAATACATTCACAAATCATTGTCCTTTCTAACATTTATAAATTTAACATCAATTTATATTAACAAAGTGACGACTTTGGCTCCTAATCGCTCACCAACTCTTTAACGATTAGGAATAGAAATCAAGAAAATAATTTCAGATTTCATTTCTCAATAAGTATTGGTCTTATAATTAACCAAAGTGATTTCTTCAAATAGAATAGTACTATGTATGAACTATGAAATTAATGTGTCACAAATTTATACTACGGAAAGGAAATAGTAAATTCTCGTTTAGTATTTGACATTTGGACTTTCAACATATATATGTGAAAGTACGATGTTTGGCGAAATGCGCTGGAGCTGAAGTTAGGAGTTATATGATAAGCCAAAATTAAATTTTGTATTTTTATAAACTTGTTTGACAAATGGGCTGAGACTGGGGCTTATTATTGCAAAATTACTAAAAATGACATATTTAAATGAGTTTTTGTATATGTTAGATATCTTTGTGGGTAAATAAGTAATTTATTCTTTAAAAGCCACAGGCTAAAGTTTTTAGCCGACTTATTTTATAAGCTCTTTCATAAGCCCCATGACAAATGAGACTTATTTTATTAGCCGGCTTATTTTAAAAGCTCAAGTCCCGATAAGCCCCATTTAAGCCCTTACCAAACATAGCCAAAAGCTTATATATATATATATATATATATATATATATATATATATATATATATATATATATATATATATATATATATATATATATATATATATATATATATATATATATATATATATATATTACATAAGTGGGATGGGAAGCATGAGAATGAGATAAACAATAACTTTTCGGACCTAATAAATAATTAAAGCATTATTACTACCATAATATTCCTTACGTACAATTTTAGGCACAAATAGTTTAATTAAAATCTATAAATAAATTATTGTATTTGGTTGGACTACATGTGGACTTTTTCAAGACTCATTTCTTTAATCGAGTATCCCCTTAATACGTATATATTATATTGAAGTTGTATATTCGATATCTTGATGTTGACTCGATCCGAAGGTAATTTTTCATGAAATTTTCATCTAGATATCCAAGGCATCTCGAATAAATTTTACACCCTATATTTCATACTTTAAATTACAAGAGGCATGGTTTAACAAATAATCTTTTTTATTTTATTTATTTTTTTATTTTTTTTATGAACGGTAATTTTTTACTATCTCACAACATTTACACATATCTATCTCACATGTCTTAAGCAGAATTTAAAAACCGGTTTAGTTTAACTGATGCTCTTAAGACACTAGTTTAGTTTAGATGATTATATAAGAAAATTTTAAGTTCATTGAACTGAAAATCACGACCAATTTAGGAAAATTATAAGATCAAGTATCAAATTCATTTTTTAATTTAAAACGAAAGTCCAGGATAAACGAATGCACCTTAACCGATGTCTTGAAGGCACCTGTAGACAAAAAAAGCCAACAAGTCACCCTTGCAGGGATGTCGAGAGGGGTTCTTGAGGGGTGCACGAGAACCCCATGGATTTTTCTTGATATTGTAAAATTATGTCAAATATATTGATTTTTATAAAATAAACATGATCTTTAATTTTTGAGTTACAATTTTTGATAAAGAATAAAATTAAAATTCTTAGAATTTCAGCATCCAATTTGGCTAAGCACACTTACATATTCCAGATATTTTAAAAATAAACACTTGCACATGGTTAGGTTTTATTAAAACGTAGCAGTTGAGGGTAAAATTATAAAATAAAACTAACAATGTGAGAATTTGCAAAAAATCGATTATTAATTCTATTACGTTCATAAATGATGGTGAGTTTGTGCCATGTCATAGTGTGCCATGCATGTCGCACATGACATGAACATATTATATCAAGTTATTGTGTGAATAAAACAAGATACACTGACAGACATCCTTCCTCTGATCCGCATAAATAGCTTGTCACTCGATAACATAATCCTATAAAATATGGGTTGTGTTAGGGAAACGGGGTCTACCCCCACCCTCCCTAACACTAGCCCACTGTTGCAGTACTGTTCATGCAGCTTTTGTCCTTTTGACTTTTTTTTTTTTTTTTTTTTTTTTTTTTCTTTTTCTGTTTGTTTTTTTTATTAGTCCAATAGGTGTCCTTTGTCCATGTTTTTTTGTCCAAAGTGCTAGTATTGCACACATGCAGTATTGCACACATGCAGCATTGCACACAAGCAGATTGCAGGCTTAGATTAACAATCATCATCGCCGATTTAGAACACAAGCATTTAGAACACAAGCAGATTGGTAATAGGCTCAGATTCATCATCGCCGATTTTGAAAAAAAATATATAAACAAGTACACCCTACCATATTTAGAGAGGGTTAATCTAACCAAATATTAGGCTCGGATATGAAGGCTGCAAAGTGATAAAATATCACTTTGCCATGCCGTTCGGTTTTTTAGAAAACCATTCGTCATCGCCTTTTTTGAAAAAAATATTTTGTCCAACTGCAGCTTGCACACAAGCAGCTTGCACAAGCAGATTGCACCCAAGTGCACAGATTTGCCACCAAGTGCACAGATTGCACACAAGCAAATTGCACCCAAATGTGCACAGATTGCACCCAAACCAAGTGAACCAAAAGTGAAACACAAAGTCTCACCACACAACAGTAAGATTCTCAATTAACTACAGAAATTGCACCCATGTTACTCACAACAGTAGAAAGTAAAGATTCCTGCAAATACTCACGGGAAAGTAAAGAGCACTGCAATAATTCACAAGAAAGGCTCCAATTATATACAAGGCTCACAAAGAAGCAAGTCTCACCACAATCAATATCACAAACAAGTGAAAGCAAGTCTCACCACAATCAATATCAGTATATCACAAACAAGTGAAAGGGGTCGAGTTATAGCAACGGGGGTATTTGGTTAGATTAACCCTCGCTATCTAAATATTCTAACAAACCCTCTTCTTCAACGCATTAACCTTCGCGTGGAAAGATGAATTTGAAGCAGAGCACTTTAATCAACCCTCTTCTTCAACGCATTGCTCAAACTGCGTTGCTACAAAAAATGATAACAAGTTGTTGAAGGCAAGAATAAAGGCGCTGGAAATAGAGTTAGAAATGGCAAGGAATCCTGAGGATCACGCTTGTCAGTCGGGTGCAAGGCTCCATGATCTTTTAAATGAATTGAATAAACTTCATATGTCGTAAATGTTGTTGTTTTTAAATAATATGTATAATATTGTCGTTTAATTTAATAATAACAGTTGTTGTTGTAGTTATTTAATGTGGTAATATTTAACGTGCTATTATACAAAACATTATACATATACAAAACATTATTATACATACATAATCCTTTTTACATACATAATCATTTTTATTTAAACAAAAACAAATACAAAAAAAAAAAAAAAAAAAAAAAAAAAAAAAAAAAGGAAATTGCAGCCACTAAACGACAAAATAGCAAAAAGTCAAAAAAAAAATACAAAACAAGTACACCCTAGTCTTATTAGAGAGGGTTAATCTAACCGATAGCCCCCGTTGCTATAACTCGTCCCTAAAATATTTGATAACCTAACATCGATGTCAAGGTGTAACAAAAAAACAAAACGATTTCTAATTGTATTATTTAGAAAATAAAGTTGATTCTCGTGTCTAGTGACTTTGAGGAAGAATAATATTTTTATAATAAATTGGATGTGTAGATAAAACGAGGAACTAGACATGTTATATGTAAAGGGATTTTCTAATTTGTGCCACCGTGTCATTTGTTTAAAAGAATTAAATGAACTAAGTTATTGTCTAAAATATAATTATTTTTAAATAAAACAAAGTTAATCAAGGTAGTTAGAAAAGAATTAAGAAATTATCAATATAAACTAACATTTAAATAAGTTAATTTAAGTTTATTAATTGTATTTAACAAATGTTTCAAGAAAATTGGAAAGTGAAAAATCCATTTATTCACCAGTATTAACAGTATCCTAAAATGTTTTAGAACTAATTCTTCATAATTGTATGAAGCACATTATAAACATCTGAGGCTTTTTTTTATATAAAATGATGTTAGCAAAAATTAGAGAGAATCCTGTTAGTGGACAGATAAAATAAAATAATAGGTTAAAATCTCATTTGCATCTTGGCGATTTTGATTGATAATAATTCAGAATTGTTTTTTTTTTTTTTAACAACAATAACCATGTAGATTACAATATTTAATTTTCTACGAGAATATAGTGAAAAATGTTGTATGAAAAATTAAAGCAACGTTGTTGGCCTCTTAGGGCATCTACTATAGTAAATTTTTGTAAAAATTTATAATTGATTCATGTCATTAATTCTTAAACCTTTTAGTTGTATAAATCCATTTTCACTACACATAAACTTATTAAAGCTTTAAAAATATCACATATATTTCAAATGCATTAAATTATGATCGAAGTGCTTCAAGATATTAAACTTTTTCATGCCAAGTAAGCATTAAATATGTTTTCGCTATGATTAATAAATCATAAACCTTTTCATCATATTATAAACCTATTTATAAACTACTATTATAGTGGATGCACTTATATACTTCATCCGTCCCAAAATAAATATCATGTTTAATTTTTTTTAGTATATTTTTTATTTCAACTTTGGCTTTAACTTTTTTTTTGGTTATATAATATTTGATGCATAATATATTAATTTATTGAGTTTTAAGTTTATTTTCATTGATATAATTTACATCAAGTACACAAACAAAAATATTTAAAATCAAAGTTGAAAAAAATTGTTTTAAAAGTCAAAACAAGACATTTGTTTTAGAACGGATAAAATATGATTTAATATCTTTTAAACTCTTATTGTTTACAAAAAGAAAAGCATATACAATCATTTTCATTATTGTTTCTTAATCAACAACAAGTACATTTATAATAAAATTGTAGCTAGTCATATAGTAGTACTAATATTTAATTAATAAAAATATGAATTTTTCAAAAGATTTTTCTTTTCTATATATAATACAGCTTGTTAAAGATGTCTTATTCAGTTAAGCGTGCCTAGTGGAGAGTAGTACCGGTTTGGGTGACCAAACCGGGAAGTCCTCCCTTGTGGACCACTGCCCTGTCGGTACGATTTCAAAGTCCTTCAATGAAGGTTTCAACCCACCAGGGTTCGAATCTGGAGAAGGCATGGTTTACTTCAATATAAGTGTCGTGCCTTCGGGCGGCTTAAGTTGAAGGTTTTCCCCCATCGGGTTTCAAATTGGACATGAATTTCCCTTGAAAGAAAGTAACCGTTAAAAAAAAAGTGTTGATAGAAAACAAAAGAAGAACATTGTTCAGGGTTGACTTTGCAAGAGAAGCCAAAGGTGGGTACCCAAGACCTACCTCTTCCATTTTTTATGCTCTTCACAATCAAACCCTCAAAAACAAAATCAAGATAAAAAGAGTAAATAACTCTAGATTTATCGTTTTCCTAGACATATAAAAACAACAAACTTTATACTTAAAATATCTATGATAATTCTATAACAAGGAAAAAAAAACTAAATATTTGTTATATTGATTTTGGCTATAATTCTCATAATTAACTTTTGTCTTGTATTTTGGTTGTTATTGTTAAGAGTTTCATTAATCGAGTTAATCATCAAATGTTAAGCTATATGTCCGGAGTCAGATAACTATAATTAAAACAATAACTATAATTAAAACAAGAATGATGACAAGAATTTATAATCACAAATTTTAAATATATTTACAAAAATAGATGCATTCCCTTATTATTTCTATGTCTGTTGATTATCAACGTTTGCGAAGACACATAATCTATTACTAGTTTATTTGCACTAGCTCCTTGCTTGAGTACGTTTTTGTGATACTAGCATATATGCAGTTGAAAAAAAATGTTGTTTAATCAACGTTTTGCAAAGATGCATGCTTCGTTCAATTCATTTAAATAATATAACATTCTTTGTTTATCTTAAAAAAGAATATGTTACATACTCAAATTAAACATTGCAATGCCGCAAATTGAAAGACTTAGGATAGAACATACACCAATTCTTCTGGTTGGTTAAAGTATATTACTTTTTGGTTACTAATCACGGATATACGAAATTATCAATTCTTGTCCATTCAAAAAGTCTTCTTGCCTTAGTCGTTAAAGTATGCATCTTAAGTTTGACGATTTTATCATAGACTAATATATATTAGCTTGTTTTACTATGTTACGGCGTCTTCCACAATACACATATCCATATCAAATCATCAATCTTCGCAAAATATCTATTACATATAGAAAACCCTGTAGGTTAGTCGGTCGAAAGATTATAAACAATATTTACCGGAAAAAATAAAGTTTCTTAATCTTTCTAAAACTTAAACTTACCGGACCAAAAAGAAATTGATGTAAAGTGACATTATTTACAGTGGGGTGGCAATCGAGTCGTGTTCGTGTTGATTTATTTGGGTTCGCGTGTTGGCGGGTTGAAATAACCTCTACCCAAATATGACCAATTTATTAATCGTGTCAAGAAGCTCAACCCTAACCCAAACCTGCATAACACCTAACCCGTTTGTGACCCGTTTAACCTATTTAAGTTAACAGGTCAATCAGTGAATTGGTGGTTTATTGATTTAACTAGTTTAAATGCTAAAATGATATAAGGATCTAAAATATAATAGAAATATCATACAAGTAACTATACAAAAATTTCAATAATATCTTAGTTATAAGCGTCAATCTCAATATATAATATTTGAGTTATGATCGTAATTCACTCATATTAAGTACATAACAAAATACACTTAATCCATATCCAACATTAAAATCAAGTTATATATTTTATTTTTAGAGACTTATATACTTAAGCGGGTTCACGTGTTGATCTGTTTAACACTTACTCAACCCAAACACGGCCCGTTTAATAAATGGGTTAGACGGGTTGACCTGTTTTTTACCCAAACCAGTTTATCCTCAACCCAAACCTGTCTAACTTCGTGTCAAGTTTGTGTCGTTTATCGTGTCGTATCGAGAATTGTCACCCCTAATTTACAGTAATGGATCCATATTAATCGATACAAGTTAACAAGTAACAACGAATATAATGTTAGATAGTATTATAATTATTTAGAAAAACAAGTGGTCAGTGATCTTCATTGCAAAAAGGATGTAGTAATTTGTTTGGACGGCTGTGATTTTTTTGCGTCAAGAAGCTCGTGATAAGTTCACAAAAAAGATTTGCATGGAAGTTGTAAAGCATATTAAACCAGCTCGAATTTATGACACCCACACGAACAAAAAGAATTGTTGTCTATCTTTATATTTTAAGAATCCTATTTTTAGAAATTGTATTCTGTGAAATTCAAATGAATACGAAAACAAATGACACGTAGGTGATTTTGCATCATGTGTGAAAATGAAAAGATATTTATAGTAAAGGAATTAATGTATATGAAATTAAATGACTTAGTAATTGCTAGTATGAGACTTTGCTTCTAAAATTAGAATATCATTAAATTCCTTATTCTTATCACAAGTTGAAAAACTAACAAATTTATATTAGAAAAGCTATAAATGAAAGCACGTACGTTGGGGTGTCAAAAAAATACCCGGGACCAAAAGAATCGAAAAATTGTACCGGTACCGATTAAGAACTTAACCTATATTAGAATCATGGTATGGTTTTTGGTTCTTGAAATTCCAAATTTTTTATTCTCGAGACGGTTCAGGAGAAGAGTCCGGTTCAAGTACTTTCTTAAAAAGAACCAACTTTTTTGAAAATATAAAATTTTATAGGTTTTGTTTTTGACTTTGTGTACATGCAGGCTTTTAAGTAAATTGAATAAAAACTATATATCCATTACTAAGTTGTGACAAAAAAAATTTAAAACATAAAAATCAAAAATAAGCTAAAACCTAAACCTTTAATCCATTCCAAATAACACTAACTATCAATTTACAATTACTTATATCATTCAAAAATTTAAATATAATCATTAACATTATTCATCAACATGAAAGTAATTATATATATATATATATATATATATATATATATATATATATATATATATATATATATATATATATATATATATATATATATATATATATATATATATATATATATATATATATTATTGTGATCATAATTGATTAGATACAATGTTACAATAAATGTTGATGAAATTGAAAATCTTTTAAATGGATGACAAGACTGTTTAAAAGATGAAAGAAGCGATACGAAGTTATAAAAAGAAATAAGTGATGAAGCATTAAGCATATTTGGAGGTTTAAAATATAAATGCGTGTTCTTGATACTTTTTAACAATTATAAATTTATATTTTTGACATTTTTTGTTTTTGTTTATGTTTATTTTGAACAATCGAAATTATTGGAAAGAGTTGCATTGAAGAGACATTTTTTTGTGTGTTTGTATTTTTATTCTCCTTCGCCTTTATTAACGAGTGTCAATGGAAAAATGAATTTTTTTTAAACACTTTGGCGTACTAGGACCGAGGGGTACCACAACCTAATCGAAGAACTGAGGCAGTTCTCGGTTCCACCTTTTCCTTATTTTCAGTTCTCGGTTCTTCTAGTTCCGCTTTGATTCGGTTCCAGTACTATGAACATTGAACACCCCTACACGTGTGTATTATTTCCTTGATTTATGACCTAGGAAAATACCAATAATGACGTATGAAGGATTAGAAGTCCCAACTCCCCTGTAGGGACAAATCCGTGATTATATACCTACTATACCTTCATATCTTAATATTCTAACCTCTTAAAGTCCAAAACGCTGTAGTGCTTGCAATTTTTCTTCTAAGATGAATCTCTTTGTTAAAATATAAACAAGATGTTTCAGAACAAAGGTATAACCGAGTTAAGCTTTTCACGAGTTGAGTAACTTGACCCCAACTTCATTCGAGTCGAGTTTTAGCAAGTTATTATTGAGCTTTTTAAGCTTATAAGACATATATTTATATTTGTTTTATACAAACTATGTATATATTTAGAGGTTTATGTGTCAATATATTAAGTAATAAATACTTATTAAGTTATAAATGTAAATTTTGTAAGTAGTTTATGTATTAAGTACTTATTTAGTGATGTAAATTTTTAAATACTTTTATGTAAACCAAGGACTTACAAAACCAAGTTTAATTCCAATCTTTCTTGATTTGAACCTGAACTTACTTTATTAAGGCTCTCCAGAGCATAATGTTCTTGAGTTGAATTGAGTTTTGTCACAGTTCGACTTTAATCAACTTAGTTGCATCCCTGCCCCAAGATACAAACACCAAACTATAAGATAAAGTAAAAACTCTTTAAAAAAAACCTAAACTCATACTATCGTAACTGTTGTTTTAACGTCATTCATCTGTGGAACACTGGAACTTTTTTTTTTTTTTTTTTTTTTTTTTTTTTTTTTTTTTTTTTGATCGACATTATATAAAAAACTAGCAAAGAGCTAGAACAATTACAGAGTTATGGCACTAGGACATTTCATCCAAGTGAGCCAATCAAATTTACTATTACATCTACTAGAACACCAATTATAAGACAATAAAACCATCTCATCAAAAAGAAACTCGAAGCGAGGGCGAGAACTTCCAAACACAACCTCATTTCGAAATTTCCAAATAGCCCACCACATGGTGTTGAACACTGGAACTTATAACACATATAATCACTCGAAGGTGGTCAAGTAGTAAAAAGCTCGTGACTTTCATTTAAATGTGAAAGGTCTTAAGTTCAACCTTGCTTATCATAAACAATCAAAGTAGCCATGCCAAATTCATGTAACAAAAAAAAAAAAGGCTTCACCTAATATGAGTTTGTATGTGTTAAGCAATATTAAAAATTTACAGTTACCCAAAAGACGATAATCATCTTCATATAAACTAGACAAAACTATTTCTCAATGGATGAGTGTGACCAAAAAAAATGTTTGAAACTTAAGAAACTAAACTTGAATTTAGAATCTTAAGCTTCTACGACCATGATACATTGAAATATTCTACCAGCTCCCAAACTAACTCGTGGAATTTCTCAAAACATGCTAGGAAAAAGATAGTTGACAATTTAATTAAAATAAAACATATGTAACAACCAGTATATTCATTATAAACAAAATCACAATAGTAGAAAACATGTATATATATATATGCTAAGTAACATTCTCAAGTTTTTATCATAAACTTCATATACTAATATATATTCAAATTATTGTTGAAGTTTACATAAGATATATGATGGACTCAATGCAAGTAACAAGATCCTTTGGCATATTAACGTCACGAATGATATATGTACTTATAACTTTGTTAAGTGTTGCTTGTTGATCCCCATTTGAATATCTACAGTGAGCCGAACAAAGGAATGTGAATCCGTCACTTTAGCGGATAGCAAGATGTTGCAAAAGTAGGGTCCACGTGTACATCGTCACTTATACTCGTATCAAAACGATGTAGTGTCAATTCCCGATGTAGCAAGCGTATAGTATATATGCAAAAATATTGTTCCCGATACACTTTCAAAACAGATATAAAACCTCTTCTAGCTTCTTTTATTTACATTTTTTAGAACGACCTTTAATTGATAAAACCTAGCAAGTAGCTAGTAAAATGAAGTTACAACAAGTTCACATAAGAGTTAAAATCCATTCTAAACAAACGAGATTTACACTCGTATCACATATCCATTTTGACCTACTATTGTCTAAAAATTTCTTATTGAAATGTTATCAAACTAAATACTTTAATTAATGATCAAAACGTCCCATCCATATGAATAAATAGAATTCACATGCATCATCCATTATTTATTTTCATTTTTTCATATATTATATATATACACACACACAAATAGAGAGGGTCAAATTTTCTAGGGCAATGTATTTTTTCTTTCCAATTCTAGCAACTTTTGCTTGCTAGTAGAGATCAGCTAATTAAGCAAGCTGTTATATATCTTCCTTAGAATAAGTTCCAACAACTTGTCCTCTCACCTTTTGTATGTGTGTTTTTGTGTGGAAAAACATCAAAGTATATATCATTTTAGCACCACACAATTGCTAGCCTAGCAAAAGGCTTTAATCTATATTTTTTCAACTGTTTGTTGATCTTTTTGCAGTTGATCAAACACCCAAAACAGAAATGAATAAAAGTAGCACCTTTTGTGAAAAAGATGCTCAAAAAGATTACCCCACAAAGCAGAACCCTAGTTTTCCTGATGCTGATCAACATGAAAATGATTATATCGGCGACGATGATGATTATGATGGTGACGAATCAGAAGAGGTTGACCACAACTCTAGTGGTGGTAGTAGTAGACACAAAAATGGATCGTCATCAAGCAATAGCACGGTTGAGGAGACTAGTGATGAAAAGAAGGCTAGTGGTTCAGGATCGGTTAGGCCATATGTTCGCTCTAAGAACCCGAGGCTCAGATGGACACCTGATCTTCATCTACGATTTGTTCAAGCTATTGAACGATTGGGAGGTCAAGAAAGTTAGTGCAAATAACTTCATTTTTCTTTTATTCATGTGCTTGATTTAATTGTTTTAAATTTGTGATTTATAATATATGTTCATACATGTTTTTACATATATAGTTAATCAATGGTTAATGTTTAACTTTGTGTTTGATGGTGTAGGAGCTACACCTAAATTAGTTCTTCAACTAATGAATATAAAAGGCCTTAGTATTTCTCATGTCAAGAGCCATCTCCAGGTACTAATTTGATTCATTCAAGTAAAATTATATTATATGGTGCAACAATAATCAATGTTCTATATTATGTTAAGATTATATAAATATTTTTTATAATTCGAGTTCTTGATTTGTTTCATTCAGATGTATAGGAGCAAGAAGTTTGATGATCCTAATCAAGGTAAAACTTTAAATTCATGGTCTAAATTTTACTTTGAATTGCAATTAGGGTTTCTTAAATGGACTATAAGATTCAAACCATATGCCATATATAGTTAATTTAAATTGTGATTTACTTAATGTTGGAAAACACTCGGATGAGATTCTAGCTAATTCGAGAGCTTAGAGTACTAAACTTATAACAAACAAACCCAAGTGAATGAAATCAAATCAGGGTTAAGTTTCATATTCGATAATCTGAAAGTGATAACGAGTTTCTTGTTTTTCTTCTTGTTTCAGAACAAGGGATTCTTAGTGAGGGTGATGATCACCATATTTTCCATCTAAGCCAACTTCCAATGCTCCAAAGCTATAATCAAAGTTCACTTTCTAAATTTAGGTATCGTTTATACGTCAAGACGTCTGACTTTTTAATTATGAGATATATAACTTAATTATGATCCACATTGAAGCTAGTTCTTTGCATTAATGCTAGCACTATAACAAATTTGCATCTATCGTCATCCTTGCACCACGTAAGCACCGATTAAAAGAAACTGAATCTGTTTTATTGTTGTACGTCTTTCCATTTTTAGATACCAAGATGGTTTATGGAGTCCACAAGCAAGCATAAACTATAACCCTTTCATAGGCGGTTTAAGACAAGGAGTTTATGGTTCAATGGTGGATAGGATTCTTGCAAGGAACAACATTGGAAATGATCATTCAAGTTTCAAGCAAGAACACACTAGTTGGAGAAGCGTACAAAGCAATCATGTTGAGGAATCCAAAATGGGATTACTCAAGAACAACACTGATGGGTTATCAATGCTTAATCAACTTCGAAGAAATAACATTTTGATGGACAATAAGGTGATCATCAAAGACCGAGAGCAAGAGAAAAGGGTACTCAAAAGAAAGGAGACTGATCAAGAATCCGAACATCTTGATTTAAATCTCTCTTTAGAAATCAAGATCCCAAAACAGGATCTTACGAATGGTAAGAAAGGAAAAGAAGAGTTTGGTGAAAACGATTTATCGTTATCCTTGTTTTTGCCAATTTCTAATTCGAACTCTAGTAGCATTTCAAGATCAAAGCATGCAAAAACAATGGACAGTAGTAGTGCATCTCTTGATCTGACTTTGTGATAAAAGACAAAGATTAAGTGAGATATTGAAGGTGTACTTATCTCCAGAAAACAATGCATAGATTAAATTACTTCCTTTTGTTGTTTGCCAGAGTACGTGTACATGTCAGACAGTACTCAGACTTTGTGTTTTTTAGCATCTTAGTTTTCATCCAAAGTTCTAGTAAATTATGGGCACATGTTGGTAGATAGTTTTTTTGTCTTGTATGATCGCATCTTGAACTTATAATTTAGTTCACTTTGTTAAGCATTCGTATCTTCGCTATCAACTAATGTGTATATTGGTTGTATTTGTTTTCTCTTAGAGCTCTAGTTATGGTGAGACCAAAATCTGGTTTTATCCACCCCACGTCAAAATGACACCGAGAATAACACTGAAGCAAATTTTACACGCACTTATAACACTGAAGAATGGACACAGTAATTAAAACAGACTCAAAACGCACACATACGCACACAACTAAAGTTCCAAACACACACTAAGCAGGACGGACACTGAGGATGGCTTCGAGAGGGGTGTGAGATGACATTAAGTGTGACGCTTGCATACCTAAAGGCTAAAGCTCTTAGGGTGTCAAAATGTCACAGAAAATAGCTTAGTTAAATTGGATTTCGAAACTATATATAATTATTTGTTTATATGCTGATGAACTGTTGTTTTTTAAACAACTTTACATTATGGAATCATATATATCCACGATTCCACAAACATAAAACTTGAACTGAAATCTGGTTTATATAGTATAATTTATGTCATTGTTCAATAAGCATACTAGCTAGACTGGTTAAGACTGTCATAAAGCAATCCCAATGTTTTGAATTTACTTTGTATACTGTTTGATGAATTACTATATATAAATATTTAGTAGGTTAACGGTTAATTCGTGGACTTGTAGTAGCTAGACAAGAACAGTGAGATTCATAGTAAGAGCAATGGTGCAATTTGCATGGCAGCTGGATGAACGAATATTTTTTAGGTTTCATCACTGTGTTAGTATAAAATTTAACATCTTGTCAGAGTTTTGTTTTATTGATCAATATTACAGTATTTTTTAATAAAGCATCGGTCTCCCCCCCCTTCCCCCACACAATATATTTTATCTGCGTCTAATTTCGATAAATTAATAATAAAATTATATAGATATTCCTATCATGAAACATTAATATTGTCACTCATCTGTACTGACTCAAGATACTGGAAATGTTTTAGATGTTTTACAGGTTTTTTTTTTTTTTTTTTTTTTTTTTTTTTTTTTTTTTTTTTTTTTTTTTTTGTACATTTACAGTTTGTCATAGCTTATACTGTAGTTTTACCCGTTTGATGCACTTAAGACAGTTGAAAATTATGACGAGTTAGCTGCAAATGGAGGTATTTCCAATTCGGCTGATAAGGTGGCTAACCAGCCAAACGTGGCCGCAGGTTCTCTTTGGACGAATAGGGAAGGGACTGGTTCAGTTAAATGGAAGAACAAAGCCACTTTGCTGATAAGGAGAGTGAGAGCGACGTGGAGGAGGTTTACAACGAAACTGCAAGTTTCATGGCATCTAAGAGCGGAGGTGGAGCTGGGCGGAAGAGCTTATTAATTATATGAGTGTTTGAAGGATGATTATGATGATAATCCATATGCTGATGATGAGTGGGAAGATTTAACGGAAGAATCAATTAGCATTCTGTGACTTTTGATATAAGACTTCATGGTCGGACTAGACGTTTTTAGTAGTTTCATTTCTTTATTTAGTAGTCTCATAAGTTTGGTTTGTCAATGTTATGATAGGTTCAGTTTGAAGCACAAATGGTGAAATGGTGTGTTTGCTTATTGCCTATGTAACGGCTGAGATGCAAGATTCACTCGCATCCTATGTACTTTAACGTTTTTTGGAACCGAAGACGAAAGAGAATTAAAATGGAATAGTACAAGCATTTTTAGGATCATTCCAATCATTCCATGTTGAACGGATTTGTAACTTCATCTCCAAGAGTCTTTCCTATGAGGTTTGATGTCGAAGTATACTCTGTTTATATAATGCCAAATAATCAACTTATAGTAACTCATGAACGTATTAGTGTTACACTATATATGATCAGAGCACATCTGCGTTTAACATGTATGTACACATTTGAACTACATTTTATACTCCATAGTAATGCAGACGGCATACCATTCAGTTGATTCATCATTTATGAATATACAAAATTATTTGAATCAGAAATTTACATCAAGTGTCTAGACATCTAGTCGGGCTAATACAACTTGTTATTATGCTAGAAATGCTATTTCAGATTAAGTTGTATTGCCAAGAACACTACCTGGAACAGCGATGACAAAAAATTTCTTCGTTTAATAAGATATAAAAGTAAACTCGTTCACATAATACATTTTTTGAATCTCTATTTGCTTATTTGTATGAAATAGTAGAACAAGGCAACATGCCAAGTCAGTAAGTCACGATGACAAAAATTCACATAAATCATGTGTTTTTTCTAACTCAACAAATAAACAAAATGCGCCTTTAGTATTAAGATGGCAATAGTACTAACCGGCAGTGTTTTAACAACAGGAGATTCATCGTTATATAGACATACATCTCTATATTCATACCAAAATGTGACTAATAAATAACATAAGAGATACAACCATATTTGCATTACAGATATTGCTACATTACTCAAACCTGAATCAAGGCGTCAAGAAAAAAATTTAGAGGAGTTGCTTGACTTTCTTTTCGAGAATTGGAGGATCAACATCAATGCCCATATTAGCAGCAGTTCCTGCTATGATTCTCATTGCTGATTCGATTGTTGTGCAGTTCAAATCTGGCAATTTTTCTGTCGCAATTGCACGTAATTGATCAACTGTGACTTTCCCCACTTTTTCCCTAAGTGGGTCTTTTGAACCTTTTTCCACTCCTAGAAAATATAATTTGTGACACATAAACACCAAAATAGTTGCTTGTAGTAATAAATAAAAACGAGCACAGAGATGTCAAATGATTCTGGTCCTGAGGCAGAATGAGAAATGTGCCGTCTTTCGATTATAAGCATATTGCTTGTAGGTGTCACTTTTGATCATTTAACTACAAACAATTCATTTGGATGGATCTTACCACTTACTGTGGTTTAAAACCATCCAAAACTCAACTGCATAAAACCTCGTAGACAGTTATATTTTGTAAGAAAAAGCTGGTTTATGATTGTATTATCTTGTCTTGTAATCATAATAAACATATTAATTATTTACAGAATCCAGAAAAATAATAGATAAAGTGTTCATGGGTCGACCCAACCCAGTCTGACCCGTTTGACCATACTAAATTGGGTATTTATCAGTTATCCGCCCCATCCATATTGCCACCTATAATATGGCTTCGTACGCTTTAGAGATATAGAGTACATATCCTCGATTCTAATGAACTTCCAGCCACATATAGCTTTTACTTTAACAATAATGTGATTGTGGTTCCAGTTTAGCAGTTTACTTACAGGAGAAAGGAAGATGTAAGCCACCGCATGGAAACTGGCAGAAAACGGTATAGTATAATGCACGTTCAATGTTTGGATAGGTTTGAACTTACTTTGTTCCCAAATCCCGAATTCCAAATAGTCTATTTACGTATTTGCATTTACCAAATAAGTTGTTTCTCGCGAGTTGACCATTCTACCTTAACCTTACCAATTACTTGCCCCAAGATATAAAACAGTCCTTCAAGTTAACCAAACAAATATCCTATGAATAGAGATCACAAAATGAATGCCTAAACACTACCATCGATTTAAATTTTGCATATCTGCGACAACTGGTAACTAAGGAGGGTGTTTGGATAATTATTACAACCTTAGTAATCAGCATCAATGGTATTGGTAACTATCGATTTTAACTCAGGTCAGGGAGTGTTCAGCATTCAGAGTGATCATGTGATATAAAATAATCAGAAACAGATAATGAACCGTAAGAAAAACAGGCTACAAGAGATATATTTGGATGGGCTTAATCGTTTGAGGTTGTGATAGTCTCATAATCAGTTGTTGTACACGTATCACAATTTTGCTTTATACATAAATAATCGATTACTTAACTCCTATGTTTCCTATACTTATGACAAGGTAAATAATCGAAAAGATAATAATACCTGCAGCTTTAAGTAGCAAAACCGAAGCAGGAGGCGTCTTCAACACAAATGTAAAACTCTTATCCTACAAAACCAAAACCACCACACAATCCTTAAACAAAAGGTAACATAAAAACGGAAAAAAACGGAGATAAAAAAAAAGCAGAAACTAACATCATAGACAGTGATTTCAACAGGAATAACATAACCAGCTTTATCAGCAGTCCTGGCATTATAATCCTTACAAAACGCCATAATGTTCACTCCCTTTGACCCCAATGCGGGTCCCACCGGTGGCGCCGGTGTTGCCTTCCCAGCTTCTAACGCCAACTTAATTATTCCAGTCACTGTTTTTAAACACAAAATAAAAACAGCGTTACATAAACACATATTAGAGGTGCTTGTTTCGGCTTATGGCTTATTTGGTTTTGGGCTTATGTTTGATAAGCTCACTTTTTATGGCTTATTTAGCAACTTTTCGGCTTATACAAGTTTATTATGTCATTTTAAACTTAAATAATAAACTTATATAAGCCGAAAAGTTTCATTTTAAACTTATATAAGCCGAAAAGTTTCAAAATAAGCCATAAAAAGTGAGCTTACCCAAAACCAAATAAGCCATAAGCTGGCTAAATAAGCCGAAACAAACACTCCCTTATTATTAATATTAAAAAAAAAAAAGAAAAAAAAAAAAAGAAAAAAAAAAAGAAAAAAAAAAGGAAAACATTAATGTAAGGAAATGATAATCAAAGTGTAACCTTTTTTAGCTTTGCCAGCTGGCTTAGGTGGGGCCATGGCAAAGACAGTAAAAGGAGACTTGTGAAGTGGAGTACGAGGTTGTTGTTTGTTGCAACGGAACTGAAGTGATACTATGTTTGAGTTTGAGGATAATGGAAATGATGATAAAAAGGAGGAAGTTAAATTTGGGGTTTGGGTTTTGTGAGATGAAATTGGGTTAAATGTTGATAATAATGAAGATGCCATTTTTCCTATATCAATTTTGGGATATGAAATGAGGAAGAAACTTGAAGAGGATTTTGGATAGAGAGATTGAAAGTGTGTTTCAGTGAGTAGTAGTGGTGCCTTATCTGTGGGGAAGATTGGTATGTGATGAACCTATTTTAGCCCAAGGTGTTACATGTTAGAAGCCCAATTTTATGCTTACTTTAAGCCCAAATTACTTGCTACTTACTTGTTTTTATAAAGTGTACTCCCAAAATTTTATTTTTACTTTCTAATTTTGTGTGGTCATACCCATATGTTAAAACACTTGGATACCTTCAATCTTTTATTTAATTTATAAAAACTAAAACCTTATTTTAAAAGTATTTATTATGATTAATGTGAATGATCAAATTAGTTAAAATTATTTCAAAATTACATAAACAAATGGTCCAACATGCTTCCGTACCTGTATTATAATAACGAGTCAACTTGATGATCCATTCTCATTGGCTCGTGACTTACATACCATATGATTCTTCTATTTTTATGTTGTTTATCAAATTCATTATCATCTTTAAATGGTCGATCCAACCATATTGGTTGCGTATGTGTTTACAAGTTACTACTTTCCTCGTCTAATCACATTTCAAAATAAAAAATTAGGCAGAATTGCATATATATCCCTCACAAAATAAATAATTGCATATATATCATTTGTACAAGTTTTTTATGCACATAATACAATGGTTTTTTTCCATAGCTCACATCTTTTCTCGAGTTTTTGTTTGTAGTTTTGCATCACATACATGGTGCCATCCTTGAAAGATACTCGCGATCTACCCTTGCCGAAAATGAAGTAAAATCAAATATAGATGACATACATAAGCAACAAAAGCTGTGAATAAATATCAAGTTTTCCATACAATGGGTGAGTTATTTCAAGTTTTCAACATGAGTTTTTAAAGGTATTGCATGAGCATATTTTTATATTATCCTATATATATATTTAGCGTGTAAAACGCCACCGTTTTTGCCCCTGTTTTCCCGCCAACTTCACGAATGGCCCATCTCATTAGCCTGGCCCATCCCATTAGCCTGTTTCTTTGGCCATGTTTATTTATTTTGTGGCCTGATACATTAGACTTACTGTTCTTTTTCTTTACCTATGTTTTCATTATCCTATAGTTTTTTTGGTAAAAGATACGTGTCCAATATCTACAAGGTCAACCTACTTTTTTTACCTAAACATAAAACGTTTACGGTTAGGATTATGGTAGGTACATCTTTGCACGTGTATCATAGCTTCAAGTACACTGGAAGCTTCCTTCTTCATCATAGTTTTACCTTATCAAAAAGTGTTTTCATAAAGCCAAAATCAAGATCCTAGATTACTTAAAAGAAGCATCATACTCAGGTAATCATAATCAGTAAAAATCAAGCTTTGTGCGAACGTACTTATGTTTTTTTATACCATTGTCCTCTTCTATTGACCACTCTTTTTTACGCTTCTTGCGATTTGCAGGAAGTTAAATATTACTTTGGTCACTGAAAAAGGTATACTTAAACACATTCTTATGTGCATTGTATTGTGCCATATTGTTGATGTTCTTATGACTTATTGTTAAGCTTTCAAGCTTTGCTGATGTGCCGTTTCATGTATAAATGCTTTGTAATGGTGCATGTGCATGGTTAATAGTACCAGGTCAATATTACCTTTGTATATTTGTATATGCCATGTCAAAATGCAGCTGGATTGGTTTATGCTCATCAAAATGTGCCACTTTACCTCTGTCATTGTATAACAAACATTAGGTTTGCTGTCAAATATAGCACGCCCTTAGCATCCTATCCTCAGTATGAAAACTAAGAAAAAGGCCGTACGTAGGGTTAGTTCTGTAGCCATGAAACACCCAAAGTTGTTAGGTCATCCGGTCACTTATGACGTACGGGAAAACCCTCTTGGTGATGCTCCACATTCTTCGCAATCTCTTAAGGCTCAGCCTTTAGATGGCAGCCTGCGACAGAATTCTTCGGAAGCTATACTATCTTCTCTAGACCAGCAATCTATTGTCCCTTCTCAAGGACAAGGTTGTTCGGTTAATAGTTTCCATGCTCCATGTCCTACGGTCAATATTGCGATGAGTGCATCCGCAAATGAGGAAGGTCAGTGCCATGTTCCGATTCTACCTTATTTCCCTTTTTCTTATGCCTGTTAAACCATGAAAAAAAATATATAACCATTGCATTTTAAATGTTTGATTTCTGTTTCAGTGTCAGAATGCCATGTTTCAACTACTATAAAAGCTGCCAGTTCAGCAGACAGAGGAAAACGGAAAATGCATGAAATTTCTAACAGCGAAACATGCGGCCATTTGTTAAACGCGAGGCCTGATGACGATGAATTACACCTACTATGTAATTTATAAATTGACCCTTTGTTTAGTTTGCAGTTACATAGGTCCTTTTGTTTTATTTGGTTCATATTCATAAACATTCTTGCAGGTTCAGAAGATGTTGCGATAATAGACCATGGTGAGGTATCTGCAAATGATGTTGTTGGTTCATCTAATCAAGGTTGCTCTTTCAATTTTTTGTTACCTTTCTTTTGCATTTAATATTTCATTGTATGTAACGATTACATGTTCCAAATACCATGTCCCGATTTCATATGCTATTTGTACAGTGGGGCAGTTGAATACTACGAATGTAGGCCCGTTCTCTTTTCAAGCACCATGCTCAATATCAATGAGTAGCAACACTTTGCGTACCAGGCATACTAATTCACGGCGACGTCCACAAGGTTACAATACTTTTTTTTATAGCCACTGTCTTTTGCCTCTTACCCTGTTTGATTCTCCTTGACAGCATATTTTTTCCTATTCTTTAGTTGCAATGCAACATTCACAAAGAGATCAGCAGCGTCCGCGCGATGTGCCTACGAGGCTTAGAAGATCGCGCCAAGGTCTTTTGTTAATTGCCTTTTCTGTTTTAGCTATATGCATTCAACAATGCATTGCAGTCTTTTACCTTTTCCTTGCTCACATTTTCATTTGCATTGTTCACGTTCAGGCCCTCCGGACACATATGTACATATGGGCCGCTGTGATCGTGTATGCCAACACTGCAAGGCCCTTTTCTAGTATGATGAGAGAGTTGCTGCCGGCAATAGAACCGTTCCAAAGTATCATAGGTGTTGTAACGGCGGGAAGGTGAAATTGGAAAGTCATCCTGGATATCCACCGTATATACAGCAACTATTCACAGACCGGCATTTTTTAGAGAATATACGGGCGTATAATCAGATGTTTGCGATGACATCCTTAGGTGCAGAAATAGACAATTCTATCAACAATGGCCATGGTCCTTATGTGTTTAAAATTTCTGGCCAGATATACCACTGCATAGGAGCCATGTGTCCAGAAACAGGTGCACGTCCAAGATTCTTGCAGCTTTACATTTATGAAACAGAAACAGAAGTTGCAAATAGATTGGAAAAATTCCAAAGAATAAGGAACGGTCTACGGCCAGATATTGTACAGAATCTTATTGCCTTCTTGGACGAGCACAATAAGCTGGTGAAGTTGTTCAGAACAGCGCGTGATAAAATGTCTGAGGCCGATATACCAGATTTTAAAATACAATTGTTTGGTGTCGTAGGCTCAAGACAGCATGAACTTCCAGCTGGCGACTCTATTGGCGCAATCGTTTTCCAAGAGCAACCGGATGTGGTGACTGATTTCGATGTTATTATTGAAAAGCACAACCACCAAGCAAAAAGGGTTAACAAGCTACACGCTTCGTATATGTCCTTGCAATTTCCTTTGATTTTCATCTACGGTGAAGAAGGTTACCATTTAAACCGGTACCTGTTTGAGAGATCAGATTCAACATCTGACGCACCAAAAAGAATGATGATGAAGATGTACTATGCCTATCAACTTCACGATCGACGTAATCATTACAGCCTTCTCACAAGGAGTGGGAGATTATTCCAGCAGTATGTTGTGACAGCATACTGCAGTATTGAACAATCAAGGCTCGACTATATTAGAGAAAAGCAAAATGACATTCGCAAAGAGTTCCTTGCAGGCCTACACGATGCTATCTCACGAGGTGAACGTGAAGGTTCAGATGTTGGCACAAGGATAATACTTCCTGCATCGTTTGTGGGAGGACCTCGATACATGTACAGTCACTACTTAGACGCTTTGGCTATCTGCCGTGTCTATGGAAATCCGTCGTTCTTTATCACATTTACATGAAACGTTAACTGGCCAGAAATCCAAGAGTATATGGAAGCCTTTCCGGGTATCCCTGTTTCTGACAGACCCGATGTTGTCGACCGTGTGTTTGAGAGAAAGATACACGACCTGGTCAAGTTCTTAAGAGAATCTAGGCCATTTGGCTACGTTCAAGCAGGTACTAATTCAATTATATAAAACCATTCATTATATGAAATAGTATTCGTAAAATAGATATTTACCTTCGCTTTATGTTAATACAGTTCTGTATACAGTCGAATTCCAAAAACGGGGGTTGCCTCATTGCCATTTGCTGTTGTGGATAAAAGAAACCTCACGCATACAGTCCCACGAAGATGTTAATATATATGTGTCTGCAGAGTTACCAGACCCAAGGACTGATCCAGAAGGCCATAGGGTTGTTGCTGAATTCATGATGCATGGTCCATGTGGTCCGGTCAATAGATCGGCACCATGTATGCGCGAAAGTGATACTTGCAAGAAAAACTTTCCAAAGCCTTTTTGTCCAGCAACGTTTATTGATGACAAAGGTTATGTGCACTATCGGCGAAGGGATACAGGTGTTACAGTGCTTAAGCAAGGCATAGAACTTGACAATGGGTACGTTGTTCCTCATAATCGTTCTTTATGTATGAGGTTCTACGCACACATCAATGTCGAGTACTGCGAGTGGTCAATGATGATAAAGTACCTATTTAAGTACATTGCGAAAGGCACTGACCGGATAGTTGCTCAAATTACAAGGACAATTGGAAATGCAAGTTCAACCAGGAACCATCAAACGTTGCGTTTTGATGAAATCCAGAATTTCCAAGACGCTAGGTATATTGGTCCACATGAAGCGTGTTGGAGAATTCTTGGGTTTAGCATACACAGCAGAGATCCGGCCGTTCAGCTTCTTGCAGTGCACCTTGAGAACATGCAACGGGTTACTTTTAGAAGGGATCACCAGCTTCAAGCGGTTGTAGATAACGAATATAATAAAAGAACAACGCTAACTGAATGGTTAAGCTACAACGAACACAACA
This sequence comes from Artemisia argyi, assembly GCA_030686995.1. Taxonomy (NCBI): domain Eukaryota; kingdom Viridiplantae; phylum Streptophyta; class Magnoliopsida; order Asterales; family Asteraceae; genus Artemisia; species Artemisia argyi. The sequence continues at coordinate 168,752,110 of CM060706.1, read as the reverse complement.
CAGACGGTCGCCATCTAACCTATCTAGACTTTCCAAAAGAATTCACGTGGCATCTAGACGGGAAATATTGGCAGCGTAGGCGTCGCGCATCAACTGCAGCCGTTGGCAGGTTGGCATATGTACATCCTAGCTCCGGTGACGTTTTTTACCTAAAGCTTTTACTTTGTCATCAGAAAGGTAGAAGAACCTTTATTCATATCCACACCGTAGATGATGTTGTTTACCCAACAAATAGGTTGGCGTGTGAAGCAATGGGCCTCTTAGGAGGTGACCAGGAATGGAACATAGCTCTACAGGAAGCTTCTTTGTCAGCAACTCCATCCTAAATGAGAAATCTTTACTGCCAAATGCTCATCTTTTCTGAGGTTTCTAATCCAGTTACACTACTTCAGTCACATGTGGATTCAATGTCAGAAGATATTCCAGTCATACTCGCAAAGGTATTGCACATCCCTGACCTTCATGTTAATTCTGACGATCTATACGCTGGACTTATGTACGAGCTCGAAGGGATCCTGGCTTTCTACGGAAAATCTGTCAAAGATTTTGGGTTTGATTTGCCTCCACCACAATTGCTACAGATCTTGAATAACAGAGCAATAATGGAAGAAAGGTCTTACAATCGCGATTTGTTAAGAGCTGAGAGCGAAAGATTGGTTCCCCATTTAAATGATGATCAACGTATGGTCTTTGAAGAGGTTATCAATGCTGTGAATAACCGGCAACAGAAACTCTTATTTGTTTATGGGCATGGAGGAACGGGTAAGACTTTTATCTGGAAGACAGTCATTTCTACATTGAGATCGAATGGGAAAATTGTTTTAGCATTTGCTTCTTCGGGTATTGCATCACTCCTACTCCCAGCAGGAAGGACAGCTCATTCAAGATTCAAGGTCCCACTTGATTTAACAGACGAATCAGTTTGTAGCATCAGGAAAGGTACGCAGATAGCATAATTGCTAAAACAAACAGACCTTATCGTATGGGACGAAGCTCCTATGAACGATCGGCGATGTTTTGAAGCACTTGACCGTACATTAAGAGACATAATGGATCTCCCAGGCAATATGTTTGGGGGGGAAAACAGTCGTTTTAGGTGGAGATTTTAGGCAAACACTCCCTGTAAAGAAAAATGCTTCACGCCAAGAAATAATCGCCTCCTCAGTCACACTATCATACCTATGGGCACAGTTTCAAATCATATGCCTTAGGCAAAACATGAGGCTACGACGGACAGGGCTCTCAGCTGAACAATATGCATCAACAGCAGAATTTTCAAGGTGGTTACTACAGGTCGGAAACGGTGACGTTGGAGAACCGGATGAAAATGATTCAGACAATGCATCTTGGATCCGTATACCAGATAGATATTGTATTCCCGAGAGCGAAACAGCTATGCAAGAGCTCATTGACTTTATTTATGATAAAGAAACATTACAAAGCCCGACTGCAGCATCTTTGCAAGAAAAAGCTATAGTTTGCCCGAAAAATAAAACGGCATATGTAATAAATTCCATTGTCCTAGACATGCTAGATGGAGATACATACACTTTTGCAAGTGTTGATGAAGCTATACCAAAGACAAATGATGGAGGCGCAACCGAGCTACTATACCCTCAAGAATTCCTAAACACCCTTTCTTTTTCAGGAATCCCACCGCACAAACTTACACTTAAAGTAGGTGCACCTGTGATGTTGTTAAGAAATCTTAACCTAGCTGGCGGGCTGTGTAATGGTACACGGATGATTGTCACAAAAATATATACTAAGCATATTGAAGCAAAGATAATTACAGGCACAAGAATGTCCGAAAAAGTCTATCTACCTCGCATTGTGCTGGTCAACAAAGACGAAAATCTACCGTTCATACTTAAAAGGAAACAATTCCCTGTTAAGGTGTGCTACGCAATGACAATAAACAAGAGCCAAGGCCAATCACTAAACAGGATAGGTGTATACCTACCAGAACCTGCTTTTGGCCATGGACAATTGTATGTTGCATTGTCAAGGGCGACATCTCCTGAAGGGTTAAAAATTCTGATCAAACAGCAACCGAACAAAGATAGGAACACAACTAAGAATATTGTTTATAAGGATTTTTTGCACATGCTTACACTTGCACAGGTTCTTGACACTTGCACCTAACCTTTTACATAACAAATGGATAAATTGCTATACTTGCATTGTCTGCTTCTCGGCAGTACAGTATCTATCTGGATGAATTGCTATAAATATTGCATTTTTATATCGGATTGGATGAATTGCTATAGTATAAAGCATTTTTTTTTGTTGATAAATTATAGCTTATTAACCATTCTAATTTAATATACAGGAAAATGGAACCAGGGTCTAGCGTTGTCAAGTCATGTGAATCTACAGGAAAACAGATCGTTACAAGTTCAGAGGATATTAGCCTCGCTACCATCAAAGCAACGGACACAGGCAAGGCTATATATGTCAGGGCATATCGAAAATGGACACCTACAAACAAGCATGGAAAACCGGTCTTATTTTGCTGTCTCTTGATTGACCGACAGGTATAGTTTAATATTCCACTTTCCAAATGCATAATTCAATTTGCTAAACCTTCTAAAATTAAACCTATTATTTCTGATTTAACCTACAGGGAGGAGCTATCCAAGCTAATGTCAATATACGCGAAAAAATAAATTCAATGCATTGCTCCAAATCGACAAAACTTACAAGATAACTGGATTTGGCTTTCAAGACGCCAAAACATGGATGCAAGTAGTCCCCCACTCTCTTTCGTTGGTCTTTGGAACATATACAGATATCAAGGAGATACCAGATGTGGGATTCCCGAGACATTATTTCAACTTCCGGCAGCATAGGGACCTATATTCGATAATTGATGCGAAAGAAGGACTTCTGACAGGTATACAAAAAAAAATGCAAATACACTACTACTATAACTATCACACATTAAATCTGTGTTTACCTTTACAGATTATATTGGCAGCGTCCAATATGTAAGCGACATACAGCAACCGCTCAACCCAACACAAGATTCTTCTGTTTGGTTAGACATTGGTATCCAAAATCTAGAGTAAGTCTTATCACTTTACCTTTAAAACAAAATTCACCCATTTACTATACTAATTTCCTTACACTTATCACAGTGGCCACACGGTACGATTAACTTTATGGAATGAAGCTGCAAATACCTTTAACAGGCTAGAATATGATAATGCGACAAAACCAGCAATCATAGCGGTTAGCTCATGCTTGGTGAAACACTATGGAGGTATCATCATGATCCTACACTTAACATTTATAGCTTAGACTTTCAATGCTAATGTATACATACAAAAATTCAGGCCTGCAACTTTCTGCCACGTATGCCACACGCTACTATTTCAACCTCGACATACCAGAGTGTCACGAGATCCAAGCAGTGTAAGCAAAAAATTAAACATCCTAATATTACAATCAAAAATATACTACTGCAAAAACTAAATTAGTTATTCATCCAGGTATGATCAATTTATTGTGCCACCAACAATAACAAATGTCCAACGACAAAAATTTTCGGATCCAGAACAAGAAAAGCAAAGAAACCGAGTTACATTAGCAGACTTAATTGCAGAAGAACCGCAGAACCAGCAGGTAAGTAGAAAGTACACTAAGAGCATAATTACCCAAAAACCTAATATGCGCATAAAATTTAAACTATGCAGAATGTCCGATTTACCATTGTCGCTACCATTGCAAAAATCGATACAAAAAGGCCATGGTTCTATAAGAAATGCCCAGATTGTAAATCCAAAATCTCTGAACGCCATCCTCACACCATGTGCATTCCACCGACCCCTGAAAATGACATTAGTTACAAGTAACCTACTCTATTCTTATCATTTTAAACTAATACAAAGGTCTATTTTTTTTCCAAGTTAAATATCTATGCTTACAACATTTAATACATGTAAATTCCTTTCAGCTACTGTTTCAGACTACATTTGTCCGATGGCACTGGCAACATAACAATGACGTGTTTTAGCAACGAAGCCAACTCACTGGTCAAAGAGTGCAGTCACTTAGTACATAACATGCCTGACAAATCTCCATATGACTACCCGCCTGAACTGCTTGCTTTAGAACATCAACAAAAGATTTTCCAGCTGCATTTTGATCCAGAATGTACAAAGGCAAGGCTAAATTTCATTCTCGATACTTGCTGGGATGATGTAAAATTACTCTTGAAAGGCCCTCCTGAAGCAGCTGCAGCCAGTGCAGAGCTTCCAGAAAAAACTGACACGAAAGAAACTTTTATGGCAACAACAGACATTACTACTCCAGTGGGTAAACCAGAGACCAAGGATCTCCAACCTACACCCTTAACCATCAGTACACCTCCTGAGCTCATTCCAGAATTCGAAACCAAAAAACATGCACTTACATCAGCACATGAAGAAACCAGCTTGCCAGAAGCATCAACCGCAGAGAATGAAACAAAAAAGAAAAACATTCGAAGGCCTCTTTTCGAGGAAAGCAAGGATGAAACCACGCAAGGAACTTCAAAAAAAGCTAAAAAGGATAAATGAACAACAAACTTCCAAATTTTCTATGCACACTGCATAGGGAAACAGCTATGTATAATTATGTAGGACAGTACCTATCTACGCCTGTGTGCCTGCTACTTTCATATTTTGTAAAACGCTTAAATGCGCTACTGTGACTACTCTATTATATGAAATGTACGCTATGCTTGCTACTAAATAAATAGGTTAAGAATCAAACCCAGATAATTACTGCAAAAACAAATCAACGAAAGAAAGTCGTTTTATTCATAAGTACACAATCAGCACTGGCAACAACACCATTACCATAGTAACAGTACAAAAGCGTCATAACCTAGATCGACATCAACTCAAACAAACAAGAACATAAACGGAATTGGACACCTGCATTCTTACCCAGAAAAAAAAAAAAAAAAAAAACCAACAAAAACAAAAATCCCAAATTTAACAAGACTTTAAATAACTAGGAACTTAAAGTTTTATTAATATTAACATCAAATTACAACAAGTCCCAGCTACACTTACATACCCATCTAGCCACACTACACTACTACATTGCCTAAACTATACCTACACTACTACCAGCTCCTACACAGCTACAAGGTCCTTAACCATTTCATCCAACAAAAACTCATAACAAAAAAGGACCTTTCAAAACATTTCAGTACACTAAAACCATAAACACCAACAACCTTACTCCAATTTCCTGAGCTTCCTCATAACAATAGACTTCTGGCCAGCACGTAGAGACGCTGCATACTTCATCTGAACCAAACGGCCAATTTCAGCCAAGTCTTCTTTCTCCTCATTTATCAGATCTTCCAATCCTTGATCAATAATAGCGTCCCTTTCAAACTTTTTTAGCTCAAAAATAAGACCATGACGATACTCAACCCTCGCTTCAATTTCCTCAATCCTTTCACTGTAACTCCTTTGATCACCTTCATATGCTTTCTTCTCCCGGGAAAGAATCGAATAAAGCACCTTATGAATACGCCTATCACCGGTTTCATGCGCAGTCTTCAACAGCTTTGGAAATTTGGGAGCCATCACTTTTGTATCTCAAACCCTAGATTTCGCTTTCCCCAAATAAACAGACAAAAATACACAATCTAGACAAAAGGACAACTACTTTACCAAATATATGTACCCTTGACTAAAAAATAAAATAAAAAAGCAGCCCACAAGATTTTAACTACAAAGGCCCAATAACATTTAACATAAACTAACTTTAAAAAAAAAAGGTATATATATATATATATATATATATATATATATATATATATATATATATATATATATATATATATATATATAGGGTAGAGTTATTTTCAGAACCAAATAAATTGCGAGAACTGCGAGAACCAACATCAATCAATCAGATTTTTTTAAATATTTATTTTTAGTATTTAATTCAAAGGGGTATAATAGTAAAATTACATTTTTTTTAACTTTTTTTTTAATGCTCTTTAATAAAAAACGTTTTTCTAGGTCCTACATTTCAGGAAGCTTTTTTTTTTTTTTTTTTTTTTTTTCTTTTTTTTTAATTGTTTTCCAGCATGATTTCAAAAGGCAAGGTGCACATGTGTTTTTTATATAAGGTAAATTTACATATAATTCAATTGTTCAGTTGTTTAAACCTCCAATATATTTTGGTAAAAAATATTTACACAAGTGCATTGAATGACAAACATAAATATTTTACATGTATAGTATAAATTTCAAAACAAAAACATTATACACAAAATTAAAAATCATGTCATATACAATTCAAATACAAAATTCTAAAGAGTAAAGGATAAATGAAAGTTTCGTTCATTTATAGCCGTGTCTACTAATCTTCTCGCAAACTTGTGTCTTTACTCTTTACTTCTTTATCATGACTATTTTCTCGCTAGATATTATGTACAAAACAAATATGCACTCTTGACATCGCTCATCATACTCGTACCTGTAACCACAACCAATTAATAAACGAATTATTTAATCATAACATCTAACAAAATGCATATGCGCAACAATGTATTTCTGATTTGTTCAAAAGAGACTATTTTAAGAAATTAGTAAAAACAAAACACAAGTGCACCATAAAATCATAACTAAACAAAAAACATCCTTATATCATAAATAAAAACATGTATGCATTTTCAATATAAAAAACTTAGAAATTGTAAAAAAACACATATGCACATAAGGCATCAAATTCGCCATAAACTATGAAAACACATATGCACTCTCAATAACACATATTGCTCATTATACTCGTACCTGTAACCACAAACAAATAATTGACGAATTATTTAATCATAACAACTAACAAAACATATATGCACGATCCTTTAATAAAAACTAAAATTAAACAAAAGGAACAAGTACGTGAAACTAAAAACACATATGCATAGAAGGTTTCAAATTCACCAAAAACTGTAAAAACACATATGCACTCTCAATAACACATATGCACACTAAGACGATAAGAGCAATACAAAGTAACAGCTATAAACACTATTTTAAAACAAAAGATACGAACTAACTAATAACATTTAACAATAGTATATAGCACAATCACATCGATCAATAACTCCTATGATAATAGAATACAAATTATTTAATAAACAGTCAAGTATTAGATTACATAGTTATGGACAAGGATTGCAATTTCTGTCATGTGTTAATATTTAAAATAAATTAATAGTAGCTATTAACAAATTTACACAAGGATTCCATACCAAGCTCACTTCAGTACAACAATAAAATAACATTAGTTAAAAGAGAATGTAGGATTTCTATGGTTTTATGAAGACAACCTTTTAGCATTCGGTTATAGGGTGAGTCTAAAATATGATTTTTAATAACCAAAACTAAAAAATGGTTGCCATGTTGATACCTGCGTTGTGTAAATACATGAACTAAAAAAATAATTTTTAAATAAATGAACTTTATTAATTGATCTTAAAAAATGGTTGCCATGTTGATACATGTGTAAAAATTAACCCAACTTGCACGAAGACACCAAATCATATATTTTGCTAAATTCCGAATGCCAAACAAACACGAAGATGCCGATTAAGCCACCGAATAAATATTACGTGATTTAGACCATTAAAAACTCATATATTATGAAACAAACATCTCAAATATCAATTAAACACATGTGCATCAGTAACAAATAATTTTAACTAATGCAACATGTCTTCAAGCTCTTCAAATCGAAACAGACATACTTAGAATTGATAATTGCATTTAAATCACAAACCCTTGATAATCCCTTTTCGAAATATATAATATCAATTCTTCAAAAATATGATAAATAGATATTTGCATTAAATTGATAATCCCTTCTCGAAAATAAACATATAGTATATGATATTGGTTGTTAAAATAGCAGAAACACGAACCTTTGATTTTATTACAATTTGTGATGAAGAAATAATTCCGGTGGCCACAAAAGATGGAAAAATGAAACGTGGATAGGGTTTTTTAGGAGATAAAGAAATAACGTTGATGGTATCAAGGAGATTCTGATCATCGTGCCTGATTGTAGAGCCAAAATATGAAGATGGTGGCTAGGGTTTTCTAGGGAGAGAAAGTTTTGTGATGTAACTCCACCCTCTAATGCTTTTTAAAATGTAACTTGAAGTTTCATTTTATTATATTTATGCCACCTTACTTTGTAGCCATTGATTGAAAAATAGATGGTTCAGATTGGTTCTCGCAGTTCTCGCAATTTATTTGGTTCTGAAAATAATCTCACACTATATATATATATATATATATATATATATATATATATATATATATATATATATATATATATATATATATATATATATATATATATATATATATATATATATATATATATATAACATAAAAAATGTAGCATTATAACATAAAAGGTAAACCTATAACGTAAAATCTAAAGTTATGCCTATCAATCATATAACATGCAAATTTAATCATTTTATAACTTAAATTCCTAAATATACCACATTAAACAACTTTTAAGAAAAATAACAAGAAAAAAAACAGTACCGCCCGCAACGCGGCGGGCCATGCCAGTCTAGTTTACACAAAACTTAAGTACACTATTAAAATAAAAGATACGTGGCCGGCTGTACTTTTGTGTAGATCCGGTTGTCCTTTTCTGTGGGTTCCACCGTCATTTTGGTGTGCTTAACTTGTATCTCGGGATACAAGTTAGAAAGATCCTTCATAAAATATCTTAATTTCAAAACTTTCCATTTATACCGGATACTACTATCAAGTTAGTTACGTCAAAAAGTCAAGAAGTGGAAAGTGAAAAACTTAAATTAATGTTTTGCCTAAATTACCCTTGATTATTCTATCTTTGGCAACTTTGTAATCTTAATTACATATTTAAAGAAAGGGTAAATTGCAAAAATGGTCCTTAACGTTTCACAAATTTGCAAAAACGGGACCGAGACAAAAAGTAGCGCAAAAAAGCCACCCACGTTCCAGATTTTCGCAAAATCGCCACTGAGAGCCCTTTTCCGTTAACTCCCGTTAGTTTTCCCGTCAGTCAAGGGTATAATCGCCATTTCACTCGCTTCCCGCCTTTGACTACCCCAACTTTATTTCAATGACCAAATTTGCAAAGTTACAAAACTTAATTTTGGAGGCACACTTGGCGATTAACCTTTCCCTCTTTTTTTGTGTAACTCGGCAACCCAATCGATTGCATAGGACTATAAAGTCCACGTTTATCCCGCTTATTCAACCATAACACACACAATCCCAACGATCAAAACAACCGACGATGGCAAACAATGGAAAAGGGAAGAGTATCTACATTGGTACCGAGGAAGAGGAATTTGATAAAGTTTTAAGAACCTATTATCTAAACGATTTACTTCTTGATGCTTTTGGCGGAGAACCAATTGATGAGTATGGTTCTTATAGGAAGATACCTAAGGAGTTAAGAACTAAGATTCTGACCCATCTGAGGAAACAAGATGGCTACTATGAAGCGCTTTTGAGTGATGATGAGGAGGAGGAGGAGGAGAAGCAAGAGCCTGTGGATACCGTTTTACCCAAGTTTGACGAGTTGGAACAGAAGATTTCCAATCTTGAAGAGGTGTTCAAGTACCTAAAGGAGAAGAAGGACAAGGAAGAAAAAGAATTGAAGAAAAAGAAGAAAAGGGGTAATGCGGAGGGCAGCGGTTCAAACTACTAAACAAGTGTTTGTTTAGATATTTGTTGGAAATTTGTAATGGTTGTGAACTCCTATGATCAATGAAAGTTTTTATGTTTATGTTACTGATATGTTTGTGTTTCGATTTTCATTTCTTTATGTTTGTGTTTCATTTTTGAAATATATGGGTACTTCCTATGCAGCTTATGCAGAAAGCATTAGATAGTCAAACAGGTGAAAGTCAAACGGGTGAAATTCACTTGGTTTATTGAATAGCACTAGTAAGAAGTTAATACTCCTTGACCTACCACACAAAAATGCAGTAAATTATCCAACCAACTAGTATAGTAAAGTCTACTTTCCAACTTTATCAAAAACATACATATGGCAGAATCTGCAACTCAAAAATTAAAGAGACAGAAAATGAGTCGTAATAATACACAGGTAGAGAAAGTAAGTGGTTGTGTAATTGGTCTCGGTATCAGAAGTGGCAACAAAACAGGAGGGGGTGGTGCAAAGATAGAGGTGTTGGACGAAAGATGCTTCATCTGTTGTGGGGATGTTAAGTGTTGGAGGCATAGAGTTGTGATACTTGAACAGGCAGGTTGTGCAACGGCAGAGGTAGTAAGTGGTGGTGTCATTGGTTTGGGTATTACAAGTAGAAACATAAGTGCAGGGGGTGCTGCAGATGCAACTCAATCAACTGAAGCAAAGAAGAAGAGGAAAAAGAAGCCAAGAAAGTTCATTAAAAACAACACCACAAACTGAATCATTATGTTTAGTCTGTGTTTCTAGGATGTAGTTTTTGGCATGTCCAAACCACAAACTGAATCACTATGTTTAGTCTATGTTTTAATGTTTCATTAATGTCAGCTTCTTGTTTATGTTTCTGATACCTATCAAATACAATAACGAAGTATAAACATATGTGAAGACATTATTCATACAAAATCTGGATCATGAGATCCATTACATTCATTAACCATCACCAATCTCAAAACAACCAACCCCCTCATGGATATTTCATCTTTACAACAAACTCAATCTTCTTAAACATCTTGTCCTTGACTTGCCTGGACATCATCAACAGTGCATTCGCCCAACGCTTATCAATTGTTTGTAGCCTCCTAAGCTTCTTTGTATTGCTCCTTGCAGTTCTTGCACGTGAGCAGTTTCGAAGTCTACCAATCACATCCCCCCTACGTTCGACCCTTTCAGTAATTTTTTTGGACTTGTACTCCAAATCCTGTGCCTGCTGCAAGTCTTGAAGAATCTCGGTGTGGAAAGGGCCAAGCATTACTTCAGTTAGCACATACGAGTTACAGACAACCATTAGATTAATATCACATTCAGAGTTGTTCATGGTTAAGGAAATAGGGAGTTGTGTTTTGCAAGTGTGTGTTTTAAGAGATGCGTATTTAGTAGCCTTCATGTGTTTGCCTATAAAAGGGCTTATAAAAGATTGCCAAGTACTGTGTAGTCTTCATGTGTGGACCAAAGTTGACTTTATGCAATTCAACATTTGCAGTTTGACTTTTGAAAGTCTAAATGCAATGGGTGGAAACATAATGCAAACAAACATAGAATATAGAATCCATTACATTTAGAAACATAAACATTTTTTGCAAGTTTGACTTTTGAAAGTCCAACTGCAATGGGTTCAAACATATTGTTCTAAAGACAATCAAGTTAAACAAAGATTACAAATATAGAATCCAACAGACAATAACGTTTAACATATTGTTCAAAGATCAGTGGGTAACACATGAAGAAGTTGGAAGTGCATGCTCATCATTTGACTTCATCTTTTTAGTTGGCCTGTCAACCTGAGGTCTGTGATTGGGTGGTACTATGACTGTTGTAGACTCAATTCTTGGCCAGTATCTGTGGCTTGAACACCCATTGATCTTGAATGAGTACGTACGCGCCCATGTTTCTAGGCTGTAAGCAGCATGAACCCACTCTTCAGGCACAACAACTCCTTTTCCATCCTCATTCATATAGTTTATTGCAGCCACAACATGTTTACATGGTATTCCAGTCAGCTCCCACATCCTACAACCACACTCCTTCCTATCCAAGTTAGCAACACAATGATCCTCGTTAGGCACAGATACTTTATATAACGAAGCTGCAATCCATTCAACAACACAATCAGTAGCTTCTTTTTTGTTTCTATTAACCATGGCTTGCACAGTAGGAGTAAGTTGTCCAACACTCCTTTCTATTATTTGCTGAACTACCACAATCCTCTTCACCAAGTACTCCCTTATATATTCAAGACAAACGATGATGGATTTATCTCTCACATCATTTAGCTGGCTACAGAACACCTCACATATGTTGTTTAAGAGTAGTCCACATAGGGCTTTGCCTGTTGAACAAATCACACATTATGTATTAATATATGATCAATTATCAGTAAGCTTTTTTCCACTGCCACTTAATGAATTACCTGAAAAATGTGATCGGCTCCATTGTTCAGCTAGAATCTTCAGCAACCAATCATAAGCTGCAGCATTGTTATTCTTTAGATGATCCATCTCTTTGTTGAATTCAACAACAGTTGTGGCTCTTGCAGCCTTCCAAAGCATGTCCTTGTAAACACCTCCTTTCAAATGTGACTTCATTTCCTCATGAATATGCTTAACACAAAACCTGTGTGCAGCATTTGGAAACACACTAGCAACAGCTTGTATCAATCTCTGTGAACAGGTAAGGTTATGGATGGTGTTAAAACTTTACATGTTCTCATTGTGCATAAAACACATGATTAATTATAGAATAGAAATGTGCACCTTTTGCCTATCAGATATGAAAGTGAACTTGCAGTTGGTTTCTATCCTAAGATCCTCTCCTAGTAGTTTCAAAAACCAACACCAAGTTGCCTTATTTAGTGCATCAACTACAGCATATGCTACTGGATAAATCTCATTGTTTGCATCAATCCCAACTACTATTAGTAATTGACCTGGAAAAGGACCTGACATGGAGAATCCATCTAATCCTAAGAATTCTCTGCCACAAGCTTTGAAACCTTGTTTCATAGCTCCCAAACACACATACACCCTTTTAAAAGTTCTTGTTGAACTAGTTGGATTTGGTTCTAGCTGTACATCAATCCTAACAGTAGTGCCTGGATTTTGATTAACCAACTCTTTGGCATACTCTCTAATCAGTGCATAATGTTTGGTAAAAACAGGTATACCTGATTGAATTTCACAAGCTTTATGGCATAGCAAATCAGACTTACTTACGGGAACATCTTCATTTACCTGATCATCGTCATCAAACACTTCATCCTCACTTCGATTATAGTCCAAATCCTCTGAATCACTCCCGCCACTCTGTTCCTCTGTTTCATTATCTACCTCTACTACTTTCACATTTCCCATCTGACCACCTACAATTGTAAGTCCATAACATTAACAACAAATACACCTTTAACAAATATATATATATATATATAAAAAAAAAAAAAAAAAAAAAAAAAAAAAAAAACTCACAAAACAGGAGGGAAATTAAAGCGGAAATTGCACTGGTAAAGATTTGGCGGCAAGAGGTAGGGTTGTATCTGAAGTTAAAGGGGTATATTTGTCATTTCATGCGATTATACCCTTGACTGACGGGAAAACTAACGGGAGTTAACGGAAAAGGGCTCTCAGTGGCGATTTTGTGAAAATCTGGAACGTGGGTGGCTTTTTTGCGCTACTTTTTGTCTTGGTCCCGTTTTTGCAAATTTGTGGAACGTTAAGGACCATTTTTGCAATTTACCCTTAAAGAAACAATTGAATCTGATTGAATTTTAAAAACACGGCTGGCAACTAGAACTAGGAGCATTAATTTTTAAAGCTAAATAAAAGATATATAAAAAGAAACTTTCTTAATTTGTCCACGTTAATATCTGAGTAATTAGAAGTCACTTGCATTTGCATGTCGTGTGTATTCTCATCATGCTTCAAGCCCATATGGCTAACGCATATGTTCCAAATTGCATCAAAGCATCTCAAAAATCATGTATCTAATTCTATATTCATGTTGTATATGTAATAGACGAGTACTCGCGAATAGCAACGAAATTTTATAGCGGCATATAGTAATAATGAGATTTTTGTTACACAATGTTACACAAAACATTTAACCAAAATATCACTATAATTATATGTCACTATAAAATCTCGTTGCTATGCACGGGTGCTCGTCTACTAGTCATTCTTAATGTATAGATACTACTTTGGTTAAAAATGTGTGGCTTAGTGGTGAGAGCTTGATATTTTCTAGTAAAGGTGTTAAACTCAAACCACACAAGCAACAACTTTGAGGTTACGCCTATTTTCTTCGCGCAAACATCTTTGTGTGGCTTCTGGGATCGGGAAAGAGAGGTCTTTTGAAGGAATAGGCCTTAGTTTAATTAGGGGTGGAAATGGGGCGAGCAACTTGTGAAAAGCTCAGGATATGATCGGTTAAAATCTCATATGAGTCGAGCTTAATGAGCTCGAGCCTAAATTTCAATTCGTTTGTTAATCGAGCTTGAGCCTCAGCTTTATACATAAAGCTCGATTAGGCTCGCAAGCCTAAAAAACCCTAGATATTTTATATATTAAATATTATAATACGTTATGCATTTGTATTATAGACGAGCTTATTAACGAGCTCAAAATAGATGTACTACGAGCCGAGCTCAAGCCAAGTTTTGATTTTTTCATTTCCGCATTGTAAAATCAAGCCAAGCCCGATCCGAGCTCGAGCATTTCTAATATACTACGAGCCGAGCTCAAGCCAAGCTTTGATTTTTCGTTGGCGCACTGTAAAATCAATTCGAGCCCGATCTGAGCTCGAGCCTAAAAAACAAGGCACGAACCGAGTCGAGCTCGAGCTTTATAAAACTTAAACGAGCCAAGCTCAAGCTCTGACAGGCTTGGGCTTGGCTCGACTCGTTTCCACGTTTAATCATAACCTCGTTTCATAGGAAAAAACCAAACATTGTGTGAAGCTGTCTTTGAAAAAAGGTCAGTCGACACTCACGGATGTACAAAGTTAAGGCTTGTTAGTTTAAACCTTTTGAAGCTACTACTTTGGTTAGATCCAACTACAAGTTAAGACCCGTTTGTTTGGGGTGTTTTGGACTGTGGGTTTGGCTTCAATGCAAAATATTGTTGTTTGGTTCAAGTTTTGGATTCCATAAAATCTTAAGGCCCTACAAAATTGATAGTAAGGGGAGGTGGTTGGTTTTAACATTATTTTGCCAACTTTATATTTCAACCACATATTTTAATCCAACAATACATATAACTTAATAAATAATAATTTATTTATATTATAATATATTTTCTTTTTCTTACATTAAATCAAAATTCAAATCTAAATTTTAATTCTAATCCAAATCTTAAACCTATCTACAAACCAAACGGGCCCTTAGGGTGATGGTAGTTATGATCTCATACCTCACCACCCACCAATAATATCATTCTACCTCATTCATACCTCTCTCATACCTCACCATACTATTTTAGTGGCAACCATGATTACATAACTCACCTAATTTTATTTTTTTATTTTTTATATTCATAAATTATATTAAACAATTTAATAAAAACATAATATTTCATTAATAATTAAAAGAAAATTACATAATAGAAAGAAAAAAAACATAATTATATCTAAAAATCGGTAGGTCATCCATATTTCTCCGCGTACTCATGTTTTTTGGCAAGAGTGATATCTCGCATAACCGGATTGGCTATGTGATCGTGCGGTTCGTTATAGAACTTCAGCGCACGTAAATAATCCTTTTCTTCAACACTACGGAGTTGTGCCGCCATCAACTTTTCGGCAATGTCATCCTTTGCAATCCTTTTCTCCACCACCGTCTCCAATAGTTGTGTTTTCTTTACCGTGTAGAAGTCGAAGCTCGCAACAACACTTCCCTTTGTCGACGCCTCGCTATCGGTCTTTTTCCCCTTTCTTTTCCGTGTAGGAGTTGTGTCGTCATTTAGATCCGGAATAACAGTCTCAACATTGTCATTGCTTCCCGACTCGTAGTAGCTAGATTCCGACGACTTTCTTCGCTTGTCAGAATTAGATGCCGAAGATGCTTAAACAAAACATGGTTGTTCCAACCATTTGTCTTCTCCCCTAACAACCTCACATGCTTCAATATGAGTAAAAGACTTGCCCTTGTTTTCTTATCATAATCAACCAAGGCATTTTGCATGATGTTAACATCGCTACACCCACTATCACGAATACGATTCTACAATTATAAAAGTAAGAGTATATAAATTATAACAAGTATATAAATTAACACAAACATATAAATTAACACAAGTATATAGTTTAAAAATTACTTGTTGGATGTATAGCCCGTTAAAGACACCCATGGCGGCATTCATATTTACCACTTTGTGTTCAAGCTATGATGAGTTCGAATAGTATCTTTCACGCTGCCCTTGAAATGATTTAGAATTCTTGTCCAAAACCTTTGACTATTTTGTTCAATCTCGACTTTTCGACATGTAGAGACATGAACCCACCCTTTTGCCAAAGCCACCTCTTCGACCGACGTCCAATTTTTTTTGTCCACTTTAGTTTTTTTTTCTTTTTCTTGAACTACTTGAACAACTTCATCATCTTGTATATCAAATAATAATATAACAAATAAATTACCACAAGTATATCAAATAATAATATAACAAATAAATTACCACAAGTATATCAAATAATAATATATCAACGAAATTATAACATATAAAATTATAACAAGTATATCGAATAATAATATATCAACGAAATTATAACAAATAAAATTATAAATTAATACCGATTTGAGTTTGTGGTTGCGTTTCGGGAACAAAATCAACATCATCATCCTCGTAATCATATAGCGGTAGTTCTTGTTCGACACTTGGTTCACGCCACGAAGGACCTTCACGGTAGTCATTGAACGGGTCGAACTCACTTGTCATTGATATATTGTATTGGCTTGAATTCATCGGTGGAGGTTGGGTAAAATATTGGTGTTGATGGTATTGTGGATTCATCGGTGGAGGTTGGGGATAGTAGGCCGATTGAGGATTCATTTGGTGTTGATGGTATTATGGATTCATCGGTGGAGGTTGGGGATAGTAGGTCGATTGAGGACTCATTTGATGTTGATGGTATTGTGGATTCATCGGTGGAACTTGCGGACGAACGGGTTGTGATCAAGAGACCCGTCCACGACCTCTTGTTGAGGTTGAAATACCTTTTGATTTCCTAGGATCCATGCTACAAATTTTTTTTAAGTATGATATATAGAAGGTAGTGGTAATTTGAATTGGAAGTGATTTTACAAATGTTAAAGTCTAGTATTTATAAAGGATTTTTTTCTTATTTTTTTACCCCACTCCCAACGGCTCCTTTTATCCCAACGGTACAAAAAATTAATGCTCCAACGTATACATTTTCTACATGCTGTTGAAGTTTGGTTTGCCGAGAACCTCCATACCGCATGGGTGGCAATGGTATTGCTGTGCAGTTTGAGTCTTTACCGAATGCAAACCGCATCCATTGCCAGTAACCTTAGATTAATTTTGAAAAAATATCCCATTTGAAAACATTCCATTCATACTTGGAAATTGGAATACTATCAAGTTAGTTACGCCAAACACACAAAACACACCTCTCCCTACAATACAAATCCTTACCGTTACTTCTCTTTGGTATATGCTCCCAGAATCTCGTCTTATCCCTCCTTCCCATTTCCCCCTCTTATTAACTAACCCACCCCCCCCCCCCCCCCTCACCCCATTTCACTCGCACCTCACTTCCCAAATAACCAACCCATGGCCCCAGTTGCAACCACCTCTTACTTCACATTCTCCGCGCGTGACTCCCACTCGCTCCTTACAACCTCCTTACTCCACCACAACGGTATCTACTTCACTTTCTCCGCGCGTGACTCCCACGCGCCGTCAAACAAGCTCATCAAACCGCCTAACAAACTCCCGTTCACTTCGTTACCGTCACTTCCGTCGTCATCTTCGTCGTACGGTAGACGGAAAACGAATGTTTCGACGGAACCGGTTGAGTACGTGTCTCCGGCGCCGGAATTTGACACCGGTAACGAACTTAACCGTCTCCGTAAGCTTCGGAAAAGGCTAACGAGCGCGAAAAGTTTACGAGAGAAAGTACACGTGGTGGATTGTGATTGGAGAGTGAAACGGTTTTTTAAAAGGAATAAAAAAGGATTGGCTAGGGTTTTGGATGAGTTTAAGTTAGATGAGTATGAGTTTTATTTGCTTAAATGTATAGTTGCAGCTGGTCAAGAGCATGTTTTAAGTTCAGGTTATGATAATAATTATGATGTTGATAGCAATGGTGAGGTTTTGTCTGCGAGGAGTACGTTGAAGGCCGCGTTGTATAATTTGGTTGAAATGATTGAGAATTGGGATGGGAGTGATGAGTGTGTGAAGAAAGTTGACGGTGCGGCGTTGAATTCGTTGTTGCGGACGCTTAGAGACGTTGAGGAGTTTTATAACTGTATTGGAGGCATTATTGGGTTAGTTTTCCTCTTGTGTATAATTTGATGTTAATTTGCGCTTATTGTCATGTTGTCTGTTTGTAGCATATTCGTTATGATAGGATGGCGTTATAATTAAGTTATAGGTAGTTTAGGATGATAATACAAATTCTGAAGTTAACATGACTGCTTTGCTTGGATCAATTTGAATAACTGTAGCGTAACTCGTAAGATATGCCGACTTTGTAACAAAGTTGTACATAGTTCAGGATGAAATCGTGATTTCTGTTGACTACATTACATGGATCGTTATCCAATTTTGCTCAAATGAGTTAGAATTTGGAGGTCTGGTTTTTGGAAAATTACTTCTTTTTATGACATCGTAAGTGTTGTTACTATTGTGAGCATGAAGAATGAATGTTTGACAATTTAATCAGTATATATGATTTTTTGGGATCAATTCGTATGGTTTAAATTATGATTAACGGATGACCATATACTCGAATAATTGAATATCTTGCAGATACCAGCTAATGGTTTTAGAGCTTCTTTCTCAGTCTGTACATGGAGAAAAGAATGATAACTTTCAACACGTAAATAACACTAACTCAATGGGAATGGAAATTTTAGAAATTCATCCACCAAGTGTACTTGACCTTTCTCAAGACACAGAATATGCTGCACGGGCTGCCTTATGGGGAATTGAGGTAAGATAAGTCTTGTGTTGTTTGTTGTTTCATAAGATACAAGGAAACAGTATCAGGAAATTTAGATATTTTAAACTGAATTTAGGGTTTGCCGCAACTAGGAGAGATTTATCCTCTTGGAGGCTCTGCTGACAGGCTTGGATTTGTGGACTCGGTCACGGGTGAATGTCTCCCTGCAGCAATGCTTCCGTATTGTGGCCGTACCTTGTTGGAAGGTCTTATAAGAGATCTTCAGGTAAAATTTCTTTTTAAGTTTCTATGGTTGTCTTCTAGTAAAGGTGGATGATTGAGGTTAAGGTCATTACATCTCATCTTATGCAAAAATAAATTAAGGACGTATACTATTTTTACCAGTAGTAACAATTGTTCAACAATTTCAAGGCTAGGGAATTCTTATATTTCAAATTATATGGAGAACAATGCATAACACCTGTCGCGATCATGACAAGTTCGGCCAAAAATAACCATCAACATATCACGTTGCTGTGTGAAAGATCCAAATGGTTTGGAAGAGGTCGATCAAGTTTCCAACTTTTTGAACAGGTTTTATGAGTAGAATATTGATTATGCCTTCTACAATCGTTTCAAGCTTAATTACAATATAAGACAATACTTACGTTGTTTAAATCGTGTTTGCCAGCCACTCGTCCCTGCTGTTAGCGCTGAAGATGGCCAGTGGTTGACAAAGGGACAGTTTGTGCCTGTCTGCAAGCCTGGTGGTCATGGTGTGATATGGAAACTTGCTTATGACAAAGGCGTTTTTCGGTGGTTTCGTGACCATAGAAGAAAAGGGGCAACAGTTCGACAAGTCAGGTTAGCCTAAATTAGTTACCCCAGTATGTATTTGTGCTCAGATGGCTGGATATGACAATGTTGGTATTTAGATTTTATGCATTAATATAAGGCCTATGTCTGCAGTAATGTCGTAGCTGCTACGGACGTGACCCTCATGGCAATGGCAGGAATTGGTCTGCGTGAAGAGAAGGTTATACTTCTATCTGAACTTTGTCAGACTCGTTACTTTTAGTAAACCTGTTTGAATCACCACAGAAAGAGAACGGGGTGAAGTTGCATGCATTGTTGTTTCTGACCATAACTACACTTGAATTAGTTTCCATGTTTGTTCTTGTTCCTATGTTGATAGAAATGTGTTTTTTTTTTGTAATCTTCAGTTTTATTCCTGCTTCTCTCTCAGTCTCTCTGTCTACTTCGATATGTGTAAACCTTCACCTTTCAGCATCCTCCAAAATTGTCCACCTTGATTACTACATTATCTTTTTTTGTTAGTTCTACAAATGCCAGTCTATTAGATATACTTCAGTCAACTAGCCTTTTGATATAAGTGCCACCTTTTTTGGACTTGAAATGGGTGGCATTGTCATAACAGACGATATTCGGGAATGGAAGAAACGCATGCATCTGTTTGTATATTATTAGCTTGTCCTTTCAGCTAGTGGCAGATATAGATATAACATTTACACTAAACATAGGAAGAACTAGTATTATTTAAATGACTGATGAGGATTTTGTGGAAGTTGACCGCTAGCTCAACATTTGCACTTGGTTGTGAATGGGGGGATGCATGTTCTTGCTATGGATGTGTCTAAAGTACATATGGCTTATTTAAAACTACAATGATTTCATGCAGCTATGACAGGCATTCACAGCTATTTGAAATTGTACCTACTACTCACATAATTCCGTACTGTCACTTATGATTTACAAGGGGCGGGTCGGGTATTTAAACCTTCCAAGAGCCTAATTACCTTCTCACAAATTTAATATGTGGAAATATATGGTAAAATAAACTGAGAAAACAAAGATGTCAACAAACTAATTTTTTTATTTCTGCCTGATCTTTTTCAGAAGCTTGGTTTCGCATCATGCAAACGAAACTCTGGTGCTACAGAAGGCATAAATGTTTTAATTGAGAAAGGCAAGCCTGATGGGACATGGGCATATGGTGTGTCATGCATTGAGTATACCGAGTTTGACAAATTTGGAATTGCTGATGGATCTCATTCTTCTAATAGGTACCATTTGAAACCTTTTATTTAATTTCACAGAAGACAAGTAAGATAATTGATAGATTAACCATCCTAACTTAGGCAGCTACATTCTATTTTTCATTTTGTGGCACAGCCAACTTTTTTCTACGTTGTTTCCTTTTCCCCCCATTTTATTGTTTTTATGAGTAAATGAGTGTCCTGCTCAATATGTGAATGTTAATATTTTCTCTTATTGCTGTGATACATGAATCACCACCAATCGCAATCACTGTTTTCTTCTATAGTAACATGGTTTGGTTAGTGAAATCCTATATGGTTTGTCTTTAAAGGTTTTATTTTAATTTCTTAGTTTTTGTCTAGAAGTTTATATCAGACAAGACTTTTGCTATATTCTCCAGTTAACCATGGTCATTTATTAAGTTTGCAGACAGAGTTCCCAGCAAATACAAATATTATGTATGTGGACTTGAATGCTGCAGAGCTTATTGGATCAAGTAAGGATGAGACTAGCTTACCAGGCATGGTGCTGAATGTGAAAAAATCGATCAACTTTGTGGATCATTTTGGGTTCCAACACGGGTGCGTTTTCTCTTTACATGTTCCACTGTATGGACCTTTTAGTTTTGCTTTGGCGTGTTTAGTTAGCCATTATATTCTTGTTCAGTCCCTTACGTTTGTTTTGACCAAAAAAATGGTGGGCTCCTAAGATTCCGTTCACATGGTTTAAGGTGCTACATATAACATTTAGTGTCAATAGATACTGATAATATACAAGAAGACATTTGCTAAGGCCAAAGCCGCCAAACTTAAACATTATATTTAAAAGTAAAATCTGTGTTCCTTCTAAGATTGTGAGAAATTAAAATCTTTATCAAAATTTGCTTACAATGCTCAAAAATCTAAGTCATTCAAGAAGTGGCTAGTAACTGATGAACATTGCCACAATTCTGGGCTCTTAACTGCTTTTACGAGAGGTTAAGTTTGTTACATGTATATATAATAATCGTTATTGTAAATTGATAAATTTCCTTCAGATAGTAGGATTTGGATCTGACTTTCTTCTCTGTTGGCAGTGTTTCAGGTGGGCGATTGGAATGTACAATGCAAAATATTGCTGATAATCTTGTCAATAGTTTTTCCTCTCGATGTTCTGAAGGCGTAGAAGGTATAATGCAATTTATTTTCTATTTATTGTGTGTTGTATAGTTATCTTTTTATCCATTTTTGAAATTCTCTTATATTAAAGAAATCTATCCACATAATGTGATTGCAGAAATGTTAGATACCTTCATTGTCTACAATCACAGAAGGAAGGTCACATCATCGGCTAAGAAGAAAAGAAAGCCCACTGACATGTCCCTGCATCAGGTACTATATAAATTTTGATGAGAATTTGGTTGTGATGAAACATTGTTGGATATTTCACTATTTGCTTTCTATCGTGGAAACCTGCTGATTTCGTACTTTAAACAATGTATGTGCAGACTCCAGAAGGTGCACTACTTGACATAATACGAAACGCGTATGATATTCTTTCATATTGTGATATCAAGCTCCCTGAGGTACTATATGCTCACATTTATTCTGTTATCATTATTGCTTAACATGGATATTTATATAATCAGAAACTTCCTTGGTTTTGGAGTGTGGAGGGTATTGGGTACTTCGTTTATCAGTGAATCTCTGTTATGCAGATTGAAAGTAATGACAAGTATGCTGATTCAGGACCACCATATCTCATCCTTCTTCATCCTGCTCTAGGTCCTCTATGGGAAGTCACTAGACAAAAGGTAACCTCATATATGTCTGATATATATAAATTCTGTAACATGCCTCATCTGATTATACTAATTACTAAGAACATATTTTAGAACTTTTTTAAAGGTTATAAAATGGGTAGGTTGAGCTAAAACGCTTGTAGTTCAAAATTGTTGAAAACTAACAAATTTTTCGAAAAATTGCCACCTCTACAATTTTAAACGAACAAAGTCCTTTAAATATTTAAAGCCTTAAAGGGCTCCCTCTCAACGCTTGTAAAACGTAGCAGATTTGGTGCCTTGATGTTTGCCTTTAGTATTTCTCACTTTTCAAGGTCTTTCTTTCTTTTCAAGTTCTATGGAGGTTCAATTTCAAAAGGTTCCGAATTACAAATTGAGGTTTCCGAATTCTTATGGAGAAACGTTCAGGTCAAAGATCTTTACCCAATACTCAGACATTCATAGCAATTTATTTTGTTTTACTGAGCGTGTTCTTTTGATCGCAGCTTGATGGGAGTTTGATGGTCATAGCTGAAAATGTCATGGGCTCTCAGATCGAAAGAAATCATGAATCAATACTACAGTATGGTTACAGGTAGTATATGGTACTAGTGATAGGCTAATAAGTAAAAGAAAATGATCTTCAGTTCTTCACTATGAGACTCTCTGCTGAAACATGACGTTCATTCATGTAGGTGTGCACGGTGCAAATTAGAGAATGTAAACATACAAAATAAAGGAATAGATTGGAGTTCGGATAAAAATCTGTATTGGAGACATGATGTTCAGCGGTTTGAGGCACTAAAAGTCATACTTCATGGAAATGCTGAATTTGAAGCTGTAGATGTTAACCTTGAGGTTAGATTTTCACAAAACTGCCTTTATCAAATAATTCTCCTTTTATGCTCTTCTATTCAACGTATGGATTTGCACTGAGTATCTAATTAATATCTTCATGACTAAATACTTGCATGTTTTCATCCTTGATACAGGGAAATCATGTGTTTGATGTCCCAGATGGCTACAAGATGATGGTGACATCTGGAAATTCAGGTTTATCTATACAATTAAATCCTATTAAAAAGGAATTTATGGATAATGGAAGCTGGTTCTGGAAGTACATGTTAAATGACAACCATATTCAATTGGAAATGGTGGAGTTATAGAGACATAATGATATTGTTTACCTTTTGAGAATCATCGTTCACAGAAGAACTGACTCATTTCACCCGCGCAGTTCAACAGAAGTTAAACCCCCTTCGCCCATTATATCCTTGTAATCGTATATTATGCACTATGAGCCTAGTATGACCAGTAGGGTCTCGGGTATATTTTCTTGTAAGTTATTGTAAATTATGTGTAAATCATGTTATTGGTATATCAATATAAAATTATTAGCTGGGCAATTCTTCATTCTCTTATTATGTCCTTGTAACGAATACTACCTGTAAAGATCACACTAACAATTTATATATATTTGTATTGTTCCAAGGAACGATTATATGTTACCTCTTACCTTTTTATCTACGTATAGGGATCTTCAGTAAAATAGTCAAATAGGAAGTGTACAACACCTTTATGCATTCAAAGAGGGTTAAAAAGCATGAACAAATTACGGCAACATTTTCATTTATGTCATCTCAACAAATTTACATGTTTAATACTCAATTTTCAATGAATCAATCTCTCTGTGTCTTATGTTTTCATTCAACAGGATTCTGAGACTGAGCAGCATCTGTTGAGCAATCTAAGCAGAGCATCAGCCTTTCTTTGAGCTTTCATAGACCCATCAGCAGACAGGCTTTGAAGAGACGGTATGCTCCTTGGATTCATTAATAATCTTCTAGCAACTTCATCACCACCATTATCCTTACATAGCCCCAATAATAAAGTCAATGAGTTTTCTTTTCCCTTTGGAGATCCAAATCTCAAAAGATCAATCAGAATTGGAACCAAAACTTTACCCTTCCTTATTTCTTCAAGTCCTTCAGAACACCCTAATAGCAGAGATAGCACCGCCAAGGCATCATCAGTAATTCCTGCCTTATCATCCATCAACAAATCAGTTAAAAGACGTACCGCCCCTGAAAGTACAACATTTACTTTGTTTACACCATAAACTGCAAGATTAAACAATGCCGTTGCAGCATCTCTTTTCCCAGCTGCAGTTCCATCTTTTAACAGCCCTATTAAAGATGGAATTGCTTTTGGACGACTACCGATAATCACTTTATAATCATCAATTATCGATAAACTGAATATTGTTGCTGCTGCGTTTTCCCTGGCCTCCATTGTTTTACCTGAACCCAATACATCTACAATGCTGTCTATTGCTCCTGCAACCACTATTAACACCTTGTTGTTGTCAAATATTGAAAGGTTTAAAAGCGCTGTGATTGCATTCTCTTGTATTCTTGGATCGTGTGAGGAAAGCAACGTTACCAGAAAAGGAATTGCACCCGCTTCTGAAATTATCCTCCTATTGTCCATCCCAGTTTTTGCAAGCAGTCGCAACTCATAAGCTGCTTGCCTTTGGATATCTATCGAACCCATTGCTAATTTTCCTACCAAGAATTCTGCTGTCAGTTTTACAGCATCCATGGCAGCTTTTGTGGCGGAAATGTGATCGACCGCCTTTTCAGGTAGCTTTCTTTTCATACTCGGGGATCTGTCGAGATTAGACGATGAGGAACTTGATGTTTCAGGATCAGTTAATGGTATGTTGTTTTCTTGGCAAAATTGGTGGATTAAGCTTTTGAGTGCATAGTTTGGAATGAGTGCCATGTGGATTAGCCTCTGACCACTTTTGGGACAAGTATGGTGCCCGGAGTTAATCCACTGTGCAATTGAGACCCGATCGTAAGTGTGGCCGGATGCTACTATTACTGGGTCCCTCATTAGATCGAGTGAAATTGGGCAACGGTATTCGTCTGGAATGTTGATGATCATTGATTGAGATGATGGATAATGATGGTTTTGGGAATTTTTACCAGGTCCTTCTTGAGATGTTTTGTGATCTTCTTTGTTGAAAACCATGTTTTTCGACAATGAAACGAGCGAAATGAGATTATTGATGTTGGATACCACGATAATCCCCCCTGTTCCTGCTTGCTTCTCTGCTTCAGCCTCGAGCTTCGAAATCTCTTCTTCATAATCAAGTGGGGTTTTCAACCCAATTTGAGTCAAAATCACCTTGAGTTTCTCAAAGTCAATGATATCTTTACTTTTGCTACTTTTACTGGCCATCATCTCTTGAAGAAGCTCATCTCTTCTTTGAATCTCTTTAGGATCGACCAACAAGTCAACTCGTTTGACTTGTTTATGAAGAAGCTCAACTTGCTCTCTTGTGTCTGCTGCTATCTTCAACAAGCTCAGAGGTAAGATATCTAAAGCTCTACTCATTTCTTTCACAATCACATGGAACTGATTTGAAATGCTTTCTGATCGAACAAGGTTCCACAAACAACTACCTTCTTGACATGCTTGTATCAATGTTTTCACCCTCCGTATCACCGAATAAAGCTCAGTGAGGCACAAGATGGACGAAGGAGGAAGTTGAGTGTTTGTTTCTTGAACCTCCTCAAACAATGATGAAAGAAGTTTAATCCTTCTTATCATTATCGAAACATTTTTTGTTTGTGTAACTGGAATCTTTTCTATCGTTGTTACTTCATTAGAGATATGGATCAGTGATTCTAACAAAGAACCAGTTGGAAGTAAGCCTGAAGAAGCCATAAGAGGAGGAGGTAGAGTTACATCCATGGTGTTGTTCTCTTCTATACATGATAAATGTTTAGGGAGTTTTAGATTACATGAATACATAAATCTATTAATAAATGAATTTTCAACTTAATTTGTCTTTTTCTGTATGTACTATCGAGATAGATGACAAGAAGAATGAAGTATTGATAAGAAAACAAGAGTCTCCGGGTGCTGCCATTTGGAGAGTTTGCAGGCCTTCCTGGTTAGTCCTATAATAATTTTATTCCCTCACAAATTTTATATTTAGTTTTTTTAATTATAAGAGCCATGTCAAAGCTTGATTAGCTGGTTAAATATTTGTTTGCTTTCTTTCATGTTTCTTTCACCGCCTTTATTACTAGTTAAACATATTCTTTCACGTTCAATGCCTAGGATTTGTACCCTTCCCATTAACTGTAGTACAAGCATATACTGCAAGCCGATCTTGAAACTTGATTATGATAGGTTACTTGTACTGAGGCGATATAGACAAAACAGATTACTGTCAGAGTTATAGAGCAAATGATCTACAATATTAAATTAGCATTTAGGTTTACTTAAACGCTAATTGTAACGGTAGTAACCAGCAGAAGAGATCTAACATGATTGTTGGGAATTCTGTGAAGTAAGAATTCTGCTGCTGTTTCTGCTGAAAGGATCCTGCTGAAGAGTTGGTTTCTGCTGAAGCAGTGTATCTGCTGAAGACATAGTTCAGCTTTATTAGTTTCTGCGGATATAGTATTTCCGTGTTTTATGTAATGTAGTTTGGATATGCATGAGTTTATTTAGGAAGTGATAATGCATATCTTTTAGAAGTTTTAGAGTATACGTTTCTTGAGAAACGGTTTAGGGTTCCTTGAGTATAAAAGGAACACACGGTTTATGTATTGAATAACTTTTAGAAAATTCTTATTATAATTAAAAGATCCATAGAGGATCAAGAGTTCTTAGTATCAAGCTTGTGTTTTGTTTCCGCTTTATAAATACAAGTAGCAGAGATTGTCTATTAGTGTGTTATTGATTACAGTGACATTACTAACGATTCTAGAGTGCTCAAGAAGATCTATCAAGGTCTATAGCTCAACAAGTGGTATCAGAGACTCGAGAGAGTCTCTGCCATACTAAGAATCACAAATCTTACACCTTTACAATCCAAACAAATCAACAAACATGCCTGGATCAGATGATGATGTAGATACAACCCAGAACATTAACACCACTTCTCTTCAACAACTCAATCTCTCCAACAGTAATGCTAAGTTTCCATACTTGAAGAATGCAGAAGATTATCATCTGTGGTCCATGAAGATGCAGAACTGGATCACAAACATTGATTGGAATCTATGGGAGGTTGTTAAGAAAGGGAATAGTCTGAAGAAGCATGTTACAGATGCTGATGGAGTTGTTACTATTGTAGGACCCAAAACTGCTGAAGAGATTCTGGCTGTGCAGAGGGAGAGTAAAGTCAGAACTATTTTGCTCCAAGCTATACCAGATGACCATATGGGTGACTTCCATTTTATGGAGGATGCCAAGGATATTTGGATGGCTATAAAAGCAAGATTTGGTGGGAATGAGGAATCAAGAAGGCTGCAGAAGTCCCTGCTGAAGCAAAAGTTTCAAGAATTTCAGATATCTGAAGAAGAGGGAATTCATAAGGGTTATGACAGGTTTCATCGAATACTGAGTCAACTTAATCAGTTGAAGGCTAGACCCGACAATGAAGACTGCAATTCTAAGTTTCTGAGATCTCTACCGCCATCTTGGTTACAAGTTTGTATTGCTCTCAAGACCAAAGGTGGGTTGGACATGATGTCTTTTGATGACCTCTACAATAGGCTTAAATCACTTGAGCCTGATGTTAGAAGTCCCATTCGTCCATCTACTCATTCTGCATTTGTTGGTGCCTCTACTAAACCTGTGCATCAAGCCTCAAGTTCATATTCATCAGGAGCATCTTCTCAAACTTATAATCAAACTGCTCCTAAATCAAGATCAAGTAATGTGTTGGAGGATCTTATTCATTCATTTGTGGCTAAATATGAACCTCAGCAGTTTATTGCTTATGAGGACTTTGAATAGGTGGATCCATTGGAAATGGAGGAGATGCACTTGAAATGGGAGCCTGCAATGATCTCAATGAATATCAGAAGGTTTGAAGCCAAGTCTGGAAGAAAGTTTGGTTTTAATGGCAAGGAAGCAGCAAGGTTTGATAAAAGGAAGGTTAAATGCTACACTTGTGGTCAAGTGGGACATTTTTCAAGGGAATGCAAAGATAGAAAGGCTGGAGATGAAGTTAGATATGGTTCTTATCCATTGGAAGCAGGGAATAACAAGACTGTACCTTCAAAGGCTATGGTGACTCTAGATCACCAAACTGATTGGGCTGATCATGAACCTGCTGGAGAGGAAGCTGCTACTTCTTCCCAAGTGAATCTGCTGGCATTCACACCTTCAGAAGACAAGAAGGAGCAAGTCTCCTTGATGGGAATATCTCAGGTAACCAACTGTGTGTTTGGATGTAGTGTAAGGTACAATGAGCTTAAACAAGAGTTTGATGAATTGAAACCAAAGTACAATGAGTGTTATATAGAGGTAGAGTCTTATAAAATGGCTTTAAAAACATTAGAGAAACAAAAAGTATGGTTTCAAAAGAATCAAGTTAAATATGATGAAAAAATAAGAGTTCTAGAAAGTGATTTAGAGGTTGCTAAGATAGAATTAAAACGTACTGAAAAAGAGAAGTCTGATTTAGAAAAAGAAAAACAAGAGTTACAAGCTAAATTAGATAAAGAGATAGCTGGTCGTATGAAATGGCAGGAAGGGGCATCTAATTTAAGTAAATTAATTGATGGTCACCAATCTGTTAGGTCTAGAAAGGCATTAGGATATGAGAAGTATATAGACCCTGAAGAGCTAACCTATCCTGATATGTCTAGTGTTTTTGACCCTGAACCAGCCTTAGCTTATCAAACACCTGTTAAATATGTTAAGGAGGGGGGAATGAATGCAGTGCCTGGACCTATAAGAGGGGAACACATGCCTATAGACTTGTCCAAACCTTCTGACTTTGATGGATCACATCATTTATATGGCAAGAAGTCAACTGACTTGCAAGACCCTATTGTGAAATCTAATGACTTTGTCTCTTGTTGTAACAGTGACAAGTCTTCTGATGAAGGGTCTACCTCATTTGCTAGCTGTGATTCAAGTGAGAAGTCGGACCTGCCCAAGACCATGCCCAAGACCACACCAAAGACATCACCCAAGACTCCCCACAAGCCTTCTAGAGTTGCTGCTGATAACAAGACAGTTTCTACTGAAGACTTGTTTTTCAATTCTTTGCATAATAATACTTTTGGCTTTGTTAAAAACAATTCTGTTTGTCATGATGATTTGAATACTTTTTCATGTTATGGAAATTCTTTTGGTTTGCATAAATCTTCTAAAAAGAAGAAGTGTTTTGTGTGTGGAAGTAAATATCACTTGATTAAGGATTGTACATATCATGAGCAAAGAATGGGTGCAGGTGTTAGTCAAAGAAAAACTAGGCAAATGTGGAAGAATGTTAGTGACATACCATCTTTTGTTCCACATCAGCAGAAACCTATTTCTGCTGAATCTCATTTTTCATGGAGAAAAACCAGTAATAGACCATATGTCAGACCCACTAGTTCTTTCTTTTATAATGGATATTGGCCTAATCACTTTGACTCAATGTGTAATGGTGGTGGGAAATGGAATACTGCTGTGAAGTCCTCAGCAGGTTGTTCTTGGACTAAGAAGGGACCTAATATGCATTACAGGTCCAAGAACAATGGTGGATCTAAATCATCTACATGGCATGTTACTAATGATCCACAAGGCAGGCTCAAGTCAGCAATGACTTGAGTCTCCAATGTGTACTAATTTTGTATATTTTTTGTTGTTGTAGGAACATCCTTTGAAAAGTACTGAAGTTGGCATTTTTGATAGTGGTTGTTCTAGAAGTATGTCAGGGAACAAGGATAAGATGCATGACTTTGAGCCCATTGAAGGAGGAGGCATTGTAACCTTTGGTGGTGGAGATGGCAAAATAACAGGGAAAGAAACCATAAAGACACCCTTGTTAGACTTTGAAAATGTTTACTATGTGAAGGAACTGGGGAATTTTAATCTTATCTCAGTATCACAAATTTGTGACACTAAGTATAAGGTTTTCTTCTCTGAAGATGAGTGTCTTGTACTTTCCAAGGACTTCAAACTCCCAGAAGACACAACTGTATTGCTGAGAGTTCCTAGAACCTTCAACTTATACACATTCAATCTGAATGATGTTCAGCCTGAAGGTGATCTAACATGTTTGGTAGCCAAAACTTCCCTGGATGAATCTAATAAATGGCATAGAAGAATGGCACATGTGAATTACAAGACCATCAACAAGTTATCCAAACTTGGTCTTGTTAAGGGCCTTCCTTCTAAACTCTTCACCAATGAACACAACTGTATTGCTTGCAACAAGGGAAAGCAACACAGAGCCTCTTACAAAACAGTCCAAGCAGTGAGCTCCATTTCAGAACCTCTTCAGTTGCTGCACATGGATCTCTTTGGTCCAACCCCCATTAGAAGTATTGATCACAAGTACTTCTGCCTGGTTATTACAGATGATTATAGCAGGTTTTGCTGGGTGTTCTTTCTCAAAACTAAGGATGAAACAACTCCAATTCTGAAAGAATTCATTCTCTTAGTTGAGAACCAGCTGAACAAAAAGGTGAAAGGAATTAGGTGTGACAATGGTACAGAATTCAAAAATGTTGTCTTCATAGAATTCTGTAAGTCTAAAGGGATAAGAAGGGACTATAGTACTCCAAGAACTCCACAACAAAATGGGGTTGCTGAAAGGAAAAATAGAACCCTCATTGAGGCAGCAAGATCAATGCTTGCAAACTCCAAACTACCCACCATGTTTTGGACTGAAGCAGTCAGTACTGCATGTCATGTCTTGAACAGGGTATCCATCACTAGACTTCATGTCAAGACACCTTATGAACTTCTCACTGGGAAAGTTCCACACATACATTACCTTAAGCCTTTTAGATGCAAGGTGACTATTCTGAATACTGCTGATATACTGGGTAAATTTGATGGGAAAGCTGATGAGGGATATATAGTTGGGTATTCAGCTCATAGCAAGGCCTATAAGGTTTACAATCTGAATGCTAAAAAGATTGAAGAAACCTTTAATCTGAGATTTCTTGAAGATCAGCCTAATATTCAGGGACAAGGCCATTCTTGGTATTTTGACCTAGACTACTTGACTGACTATTTGGGTTATACTAGGCATGCTTCTAATCCTGATGCAGGTACCAAAGATTCAAGTTCTAATCCTGCAGGTTCCATGGATGATGACTCAGATTGTGAGTCTGAGCCGGAAGAGAATACTTTTGTTGTACCATCTTTTCCACCTAACCATTTTGTAGGTAATCACTCTGCTGCTGAACAAGATGATGAGTCACATTATGCTGAAGATCTTGCAAGATTGCAGAAGCAGGAACATGCTGCTACTAAGGAAGCTCAGAAACTCAATGATAAGGTTTCCCAAGAGACTGAAGCTATCCTACATCAGTCAGCACAAGCAGTCAGTGGAAACAAGGATACTGCTGAAGGCATACCTCTTCTCACTGATAATGTCAAAGATGCTGATTCTGCTGATGTTCACTCTCCCATTTCTACTGAAGTCTCTGCAGATTTTGATAAGCCCTTTACCAGATTTCCTAGTCCTTCTGACCTTGGAAATTATCAACCAAAGCCTGGCTTGTTTAACTCAGCTTCTTATGACACTGAGTTTGAGCCTACACTCACCAACATTGATGCCAACATTGATGTTCCACCTACAGCTACCAAAAGGATTCACAATGCTCATCCCCTATCCAAGATTATTGGTGATCCTAAAGACCCTGTTCGAACTAGAAGCACTGTCAAGAATACAAAATTTGGAAAAGTTGCTTTTGTCTCTTATGTCTACAATCAAAAGAGGAACAATCACACAGATTTCAAACATTGTTTGTTTGCATGCTTTCTTTCTCAGATTGAACCAACTAGTGTTCCTCAAGCACTGGCTG
This sequence comes from Artemisia argyi, assembly GCA_030686995.1. Taxonomy (NCBI): domain Eukaryota; kingdom Viridiplantae; phylum Streptophyta; class Magnoliopsida; order Asterales; family Asteraceae; genus Artemisia; species Artemisia argyi. The sequence continues at coordinate 168,719,602 of CM060706.1, read as the reverse complement.
ATTCAAGCTGGCTTGAGGCAATGCAAGAGGAGATGCTGCAATTTAAGAATCAGCAGGTTTGGATTTTAGTTCCTCTTCCTGATGGGAAATATGCCATTGGGACAAAATGGATTCTGAAGAATAAAAGAGATGCCAGGGGTATTGTGGTGAAGAACAAAGTAAGACTAGTGGCTCAAGGTTTTAGACAAGAGGAAGGCATTGACTATGATGAGGTCTTTGCACCAGTGGCCAGAGTTGAAGCTATAAGGATATTTTTAGCCTATGCCTCTTATATGGGCTTTATGGTTTATCAGGTGGATGTAAAAGGTGCTTTCTTGTATGGAGAGATTGAAGAGGAGGTTTATGTGACTCAACCCAAGGGATTTGAAGACCCTGATCATCCTGAGTATGTGTACAAAGTTGTCAAAGCTCCCTATGGATTGCATCAAGCTCCCAGAGCTTGGTATGCTAGACTCTCCACATTTCTGCTAAAGAATGGCTACAGAAGAGGTGCCATTGACAAGACTTTATTTCTCAAGAAAGATTCTAGAGATATTATTCTTGTGCAGGTGTATGTGGATGATATTATTTTTGGTTCTACCAAAGAAGCCTGGTGTAGAGAGTTTGAGGATTTGATGAAGGGAGAATTTCAGATGAGTGCCATGGGAGAACTCACTTTCTTTCTGGGTTTGCAAGTTCAGCAGAAACCTGATGGTATATTTATACATCAGGAGAAATATGTAAAAGATATGTTGTCCAAGTTTGCTATGGAAAATGTCAGGACTGCCACAACTCCTTATGAGGCTCCTAAACCAAAGAACAATCTTACTCCTGATCTTCCTGTGAATGTTCATTTATACAGGTCTATGATTGGTTCTTTGATGTACTTGACTGCCTCAAGACCTGATATTACATTTACTGTGAGTGCATGTTCAAGACACCAAGTCACTCCACTTACTTCTCATATGAATGCTGTCAAGAAGATTTTTAAGTATCTTAAAGGCCAACCATAATTAGGTCTTTGGTATCCCAAAGAGTCTCCATTTCAGCTAGCAGCTTATAGTGATAGTGACTATGCTGGTGCCAATTTGGATAGAAGATCCACAACTGGAGGTTGCCAATTTCTTGGAAGAAGACTGATTTCTTGGCAATGCAAGAAACAGACCATAGTTGCTACCTCTACTACTGAAGCAGAGTATGTTGCTGCTGCCAATTGTTGTGGACAGGTTCTATGGATTCAGAATCAATTACTGGATTATGGGTATAACTTCATGAATACTACCATTTTCATTGACAATCAAAGTACCATTTGCATTATTAAAAATCCAGTTTTTCATAATAGAACCAAACATATTGAAATCAGACATCACTTTATAAGGGATGCTTATGAGAAACATTTGGTTAAAGTGGTCAAAATTCACACAGATGAAAATGTGGCAGATTTATTAACCAAGACATTTGATGGACCAAGGTTTCAATATTTGGTGGTCCATATTGGAATGTTAAACCCTTAACTGCAAAGTTTAAGGGGAGGCATAAGCCTCAGGGGAGGCATATGCCTCAGGGGAGGATGATGACTGTAAACTTTGTAATATTTGTATAAGTTGCATAATTTCTGAGTTTTTAACAAGTTTTAACACTAACCCTCTAACAGTTGTGCAAGTTGTTTGGTGTAGTTGCTTGTTTGATGGTTGTTTTGCAGATGTTCTAAGAATGAAAGTTCCATGATTAATGTCACCAAGAGCTAAAGTCAAAGGAATGTGGTCGATATGCTGAACATGGTTTCTACTGATCAATTGAAACATGCTGAAGGTCTTACACAATGGAGAAATTCAACTAAGATCTTTTCATTCATTCATAGAAACATGTTACAGCTTACATTCAATGTTGCAACTGAGATACAATGACCATTCCTAAACTATTGACTAATTCAGTACTACTAGCTTCTATCACTTATTACAAAATACTTGAGACTATGACAAGTACAATGAAGAAGCTGAAGATGAAAATGGAAAAAGAAGAGAAGGAAGAATGGGAAGATGCTCATGAATTAAAGTCAAGAGAATACTCAAGAACTTTGTTCCATGGTTACATTCCTCAATCATTCACTTCTGCTTCTCCTTTCCCTTATGTATGATCTCAGAACTCTTGCTCTGTCCAATATGTTCTTGATGTGGAAGACCAGGTCCTGGAGCAGGAAGATCCAACACCAAATTTTGTGATGTTGGAAGAGATGGATCCCTAGTACTTGATCTTGGATGGGATCTCTCTGGTGTGGAAGGAGGAAGAAAGGATGGATCTTCATGTTCTTCCTCTGAAGAGTCTTCATCAGAGGTATAGATGAAGGGAGAGACAAGCTCTCTCTCAGCAGGATTGGGTGCATTGCTTGGTTCACCCTTCAAGTGAGCATTCCATTGTCTTTCTTGTGCATCCCATCGTTTCTCCAATACTCTTGCAAAGTCAGAACCTTCAAGACCCCATGGATATGGTGGTATATCTTTGTCTGATGATGGAGAAGAGGAATTTGAATCTGAGGTTTTTGGGTGTGATGACATAATTTGGATGGAGAATTGGGGTTAATAGAAATTAGGGTTTGAAAGATAATTTGGGAAATTTGATGAATGAGATGTGTTATTTGAGGTGATTAAATAAGCTAATTTTAGGAGTTACGATATTTAATGCGAGTTGGGTGGCACAGTAAAATCAAGATATTGACCGAAGATATTTTTACCTTTGGTTGATTCTGCTGAGGATTGACTATGCTTCAGCAGGTTTGACTTTCATTGCTGCTGAAGGGTTAATGTTCAAATTAGAAGTTTTGTCAGACTTGGTCAATAAGTTGTTCCGATAATTTTGACCACGATTGGGGAACTTCCAAATTTAACTCACTATGCATATCTTTTCGAATCAAAATTATTCGCTTATCACTTCAACTAAACCCATTATTCTCTGGAGTAATTCATAACCATCTCACACACATTCAATCAAATGGCTCAACTTGACTTGAAGGGCGATCATAACAAATACGCTATTCTAACAACAAAGAAGGGACATGAAGAATTCGATTTGATGGTGGAATTTCTACAAAGGTCGAAGATTCATTATGCTTTGACTTATTGTCCTAATTTGGCGTGTGAATCCTTGGTGAAACAATTTTGGGCATCTGCTACTAAGAGATCTGCTACAGAGATTGTAGCTGAAATAGATGGTGTAGAATATGTGGTGACAGAAGGGTTGATAAGGGCAAAGCTTCAGTTGGATGATGAAAATGGTGTGTATCATTCCAACACTGCAGAGATTCTTGTTGGGCTAAGAGAAGCTGGATATCAAAGTACTGATACATCCAAGTGGCACAAGAATCAATTCTGTCCTAAGTGGAGGTATTTGGTGCATCTGCTGCTTCAATGTATGAACAACAAGTGTGGTGGATGGAACCAGTTCTCTCTGCAATTGGGTTGTGGTATTGTTTGTCTTTCTAAGGGTGAAACTTATAATTTTTCTAAGTTTATTTTTGAAAATATGCTAGAAAATATAGATAAGGAACAACATAAGTTTTTAATGTACCCTAGATTCTTACAGATAATCTTAGACATAACCACTGAAGATGTGACCCATATACCCATTAAAAGTCTAGGTTCTAAGTTGTTTGCCTCAATGAAAACTAATTATACTGGGGATCATTACCCTTTGTTGGAAGCAATGTTGCCACAAGGCAATGCTAATGTAGTTGAGGGTGATGATGCTGGTAATGTGCCTGCTTCTAATGCTGCTGATGATGGTAATCCATCATCTTCTGGTGTTGCTGCTGATGGTAATCCTTTAGTGGTAATGGAGGAAGCGCCAGCTACAACTGCTGAACCTTTACCTGATTCTACTGACTTACCACCACCTACCCCTGTACAAATGTCACCTAGCCCTACCATCTCACCAGTTCAGGATGCTCCAACTGAGCAACTTCATGAGTTTGAAGATGATTTACAGACTTTTGAACCTGATCTTACTAGACTACCTTCACCTAGTTCTTTGGGAGAGCAAATTAATGTAGGTTCTCCTAATGCTGTACATGAGTCTGTTTCTCCTGCTGGGTTCAATGAAGCTCCTCATACCACTGAGCAATCTGGTGGTAGAGCAGAGGACCCTATTACTCTCACATTTGTATATGATTCTCTTAACAGGTACATGAAAATGACTGAAGATCTCCAGAAAGAACTTGCTGAGACCTCTTGGTAATGAAATTCAAGTTCTGAAAAGCAAAGTCAAAGATTTGGAGACACAGCTGAGTCAGCAGAAGCAAAGCAAAGATGGATTGGATTCTACTGAAGTGGCACAGGAGGCAAATTTGGATTCTCTTGAGATTCTAGCTGAAGTTGCTAGACAATCTCATGTTGTTCCTCCTAAAGCTGCTGCAGCACCTCAATCTAAACCAATAATACTAGTTCAAAGAAGAAGTAAAAGACAGTATTTAACAAGACAAGCTGCTGAAGCTTCAAAAGTATCTGGTGGTGATCATGATGTGCTGATGACTGAAGCTGTGGATATACTTCAGGAGAAACAATCATTAAGAAGGGTTACTGCTGATAAATCCGCTGACATAGGAAATACATCAGAAGAAACATATTTTGTAGCTGGGAAAGAATACTTGAATTCTCCTGTTCATCCTTCATCTGAGAATATACAAGTTTCTACTGATAAAGAGGTTCAAGATGTACATGATGAACCTATGGCAGATGTGCATGTGCCTAATGATGATGTTGCTGCACATAATGTTCCTCTTAATGATCTTGTTAAAGAAACAGATGATGATTTGGATGAGCTTGTTACAGCTGAAGAAAGAGTTGGACAAGAAGAACTGCTACAACAATGGGAAAATTTTAAGCAGAATACTAATCCAGATGAGGAAGTACAAGCTCAGTTTGATGCTAAATTAGATTCTGAGACTCAAAGATATGTATCTACCTTACCCATTGCAAGACAAAGGGAATTGGATGCAGTAGTTCTAGAGTTTGATGAGTCAAACTGGCAGATGATTGGAAAACAGATGCTTGCTAATCCTACTGTAACTGCTGATCTTATTGGAAAGAGAGTAGGGGAACAAGATTATGAATCTGAGATTGTGAAAATGTTAAAAATGAGGAAGAAGGTAGCTGATGAATTAAAAGCTAAAGCAAAAAGGGAAAAACCAATGACTCAAGCACAGCAAACAGAGTATATGAGAACATATGTGAAAAATCAGAGCAGCTCATTATTTAATTCTGCTTGGTCTAAGAAACAAGTATGGGGACTTCCATTTGAAAAACTAGTTGAGATTTATAACAGAATCAAGGCTAGGAATGATAAAGATGGAATGGGTGCCTCTAAGAATATTCCTCTCCTCAATGCTGATACTAGTGCTACTGAGAAAGTATCTTTACCTGATACTTCTGCTGCTGTATCTCATATTACTGCTTCAGATCCTCCAACAAGGAAGATTGTGGATAAAGGTAAAGCAAAAGTGATGACAGCAGATCCTCCAACTAGAAAGAGAACTAGAAGACAATTGGAGCAAGAACAAATGGGTGAAGAGACTGCTAGGAGGTTGGTTGAGGAACAAGAAGCTGCACAAGCGGCTGAACTTGCTAGATTTCATGAACTGAAGACAAGAGAAGTTGAAATTCAAGCTGCTAGAAACAAACAAATCAGGAAGGCTATGGATGAACAATATGCCTCTGCTGCACTTGAATCTTCTGAAGATTCTGCTGATGACCAATTGGATACTCCATCAGTGGATACTGGAGCTGCAGAAGGTGATTCTGCTGAAGTAGCAGTTCATGATGCTATTTATGTTCCTGGAAGAAGAGGAAAGAGTGGCTAAAGTAGGATCATCACATTCTAAACAAAGTCTAATTAATGTGAATGATTCTGATGCTTCATTTATAAGGGAAGGATCATCTGATGATTGGCCAGAAGGAACTAGAGTTGTTCTGGTGAGTTGGGAGTTAAGTAAAGATGGTCAAATCAATACTATTTATAGATTGGATAAGACATCCATCTCCTTTGCTTTTCTTCAGCAGATTCTTCATCTTGTAAATTATCAAGATTTGGTCACTCTATATGAGTTGGTTACTAAGTATTATGCCACTCATACTCCTGAAGGTTCTGGATTGTATTTGTTGGGTGATCTTCAAGTGTTGTTTGATTCTTCTACTCCTACTGGTGCAAGTTATGATATCTGGAAGAACAATCAGAAATGGAAAGTTCAGAGTTGGAAGTTCTATCCTATGTCTTATGTGCATGTGTTGGAAACTACCACTGGTCTGAGGATTATAATGGATATTACCAATAAGTATCCTCTGAAGGTATCTTTGATGGAGAAAATGTTACAACAGAAGTTGGAAATTCCTCCTGATCCAGCTGGTAATATAAGATTGTTTGCTGAATCTTTGGTGAAGGTTTTCAAACAAAGGATTAAGACTTCCAGAACAGCATCTGAGTAGAGATATTATGTTGTATATTTATTTTATTTTTAGTAAAAAAAAAAAAAAAAAAAAAAAAAAAACATGTTGTTGTATAGTATTTGTCTGCAGGTTTGGTTATCAACTTACCTGATGTTGACTATTCCATCATAAAGTTGGCTAGTCCAAAGGGTACAGATTTGGTAAAGACATGTCAAATTTGTTGATAGCTGTAATGGTTTGCTCAAAACCATAGGGTTTTCAACTCACCCATGCTTTGTTGCTGAGTAGTTGAAATGGTTGTCAATTTACCATGGATTTTTCCTTTATGGATTCCAAATAATTGGCTAGCCCACATGTATATGGCTTGTGGTAAAGGCAGTGGAAAACCATATTTGGTAATCAGTTAACCAAGATGATTTTCATCAAGATAATTGGCTAGTCCTGAGCAAACGGCTACAGGTAAAGACATCTCAAATCCGTTTATAGCTGATGATTTGCTAAAAATCATGTGGTTATCAGTGTACCTTTGAACACTTGGCTACTCCAGTAGTGATGGCTATTGGTAAAGAGACATCAAATCCATTATTTTCAATGATTCACCTCTCACAGGAGTTAACACACCTGGAAGTGATGAGAATAGTATGAAACTAATTTGTTTTGATGTACATCTAGTCATTTGTTGTTGCAAAGAATGGAGATTTCAAGTATATGCTGATCATAGAGATTCTGCTGATGATAATTCTTTGCTGGTGCTATGTTACAATCCTCTTGGTATGTTACTTTAAAGATCTATCAAGAATCTTGAACTTAACTAGGTCAAATTCAAGATTAGGGGAGGATTGTTGGGAATTCTGTGAAGTAAGAATTCTGTTGTTGTTTCTGCTGAAAGGATCCTGCTGAAGAGTTGGTTTCTGCTGAAGCAGTGTATCTGCTGAAGACATAGTTCAGCTTTATTAGTTTCTGCGGATATAGTATTTCCGTGTTTTATGTAATGTAATTTGGATATGCATGAGTTTATTTAGGAAGTGATAATGCATATCTTTTAGAAGTTTTAGAGTATACGTTTCTTGAGAAACGGTTTAGGGTTCCTTGAGTATAAAAGGAACACACGGTTTATGTATTGAATAACTTTTAGAAAATTCTTATTATAATTAAAAGATCCATAGAGGATCAAGAGTTCTTAGTATCAAGCTTGTGTTTTGTTTCCGCTTTATAAATACAAGTAGCAGAGATTGTCTATTAGTGTGTTATTGATTACATTGACATTACTAACGATTCTAGAGTGCTCAAGAAGATCTATCAAGGTCTATAGCTCAACAATGATAATATTCAGCTGAAATGTAGGATTAGGATTTGCACTAAGCCTGATATATGCAGTTTAGGTTTACAACTTTACATTTGGTTAGATGTCTAGATTACCCTTCTAACAGTGGCCAAAAAGAAAAATTGCAAAACATTATTGGAAGGATCGATGTTTTATAAAGTGACTAAGCGTAAGAAGCGCGTAGGTGGTAATGTCGCATCTTGAGATTTTTCTCAAAGACCTGGTTTACATGAGATATTTCCAAACAACAGTTGCTAAGAAACAAAGGAAACGACAAAAAAAAAAAAAAAAAAAAAAAAAAAAAAAAAAAAAAAGCTTAAATATGGAGGAGAGTGGTAAGACCAAGTAGTTATTAATTAATCGTTCAACATTTTTATTAGCTTAGTTAGAATAGGATGATGCGAGGACCTTTTCATGTAGGTATATTATATAGATGTGTGTTTTTCTTGGCAAAGAATAAGTCTTTTTGAATCCAGTTTTGGAGGGTTGTGACTAACATACCTTGACTTTGTCATACATTTAAATTAGTTAATAGAATTAAAAGGCAACAACCCACCCTTGCATGGGCGTACCAAGAGGGGTTCCCGGTTTTTCTTGCATATTGTAAATTATGTCAAATATACCAATTTTTCTAAAATGAACATGATCTTTAATTTTGGGGTTATAATTTTTGATACTTTTTATAAAAATGAACCTGGTGACTCCTGGTCTCGAGTCTGTCCGCCACTGCACCCTTGTATGCTGAATGGTCTAATGGACAGAATGTAATAAGACTTGAGGCTTTAGAAAACCAGATATGCCAAAAAAATAAACATCGACAAGGAAGCCATAGGCAATTTACTATATGTGGCAAATTAGCAGTTTGCTAACTTGGTTAAGGCCAAAATAAGTATTACAGTAGTAATTTTTTTTGGGGTTCAAAATAGCTTGGATTGGGTCGACCTAGTATGAATTGATATGCCGAAAAGCCCAATAGGCTATTAATAGTTTAATGTGACCATGCCATGTGAAAAACAACGTGGAAATTGTTCTCAGTTGCATGAACCTGAAAATTGTTCTTGGTTGCATAAACTCAGACCATGTACTTGGGATTGAGCGACCCATTTCCACTATGGACAACCCAAACCATATGCAAAAAAAATGAAAAATAGGACCCTCTAGTTGCATGTATTTGATGATCATGAAGCGCTCTATTTCAAGGCTCTATCACTCAGAGCACTAATGCCAATAATTTCTTCACTGTGATTGAGCAACTTTTTCCCAAGAATGAATATTCGGAAGCATGTAAGAGTAACACATTGACGAAACTCGCTACAATGAGGTATAAAGAAAAGAGGAACATAAAGGAGCACATCATGGGGATAGACTCTTAATGAGCTCATGTCACATCTTGTGCAAGGGAAAGAGACTGAATCGAATATATTTTGGGAGTGCTCATTTGGCGTCAACATCTATAGTGATCTATGGATTAAAATGAGCCAAGGAAATTACAAAAGTAAGGCCCAAACAGATGTACATATATAGTAGGATAAGGAATTCACATGTTGATGCCAAATGAGCACTCTCAATCTTTACTTTAGTATCTCTTTCTTTTATACAAAATGTGACATGTGCTTAAGTCCATCTATACTTCTGAGTATTGTAATCACCATATTTTGTCTAAAATTGAGCAAGGAGAAAGATGAGAATCCAATGAAAGAGTAAAATCTTCATAGTTCTTTTAAGTTTCTCTGTGAGATTTGACAGTTACCATTGTGTACTCCCGTATGCTCGCCTTTCTTTATACCTAATGTTAACGACTTTTATATCATTATGTTACTCACTTCCGAATTTACATGTTTTGCAAAAAGTTAGCTCAATTTCAGTGATCAAATTCGGAATTAATGTTTTAGTGATAGGCTCCGATAGGCACTTTTCTTTTGAACAAGCATTTTATTGATAGGCTCGATAGGCACTTGGAATCAAGCATTTTATGATCTACAAATGCATGTGGTTACTCATTAGAGTGTTAATATTTATGTTTAAAAAAATAATGTTTTTTATGTTTTTTTAAGAAAGGAAAAGAGAACTTAAATATATTATGTGTAAACTAGAACGGTACCCGCGCAATGCGGCGGCGGGTACCTGTGACTGTATTTTGAGTTATTCGGTTATTCGGTTACACATTTAGTTGTCTTTATGCTTTATAAGTAGAGATGGTAGAGATGGTTAACCTGAATAATTTTAGTTTGAACAACCAACGTGCTTCCTAATAAACTTGCTTTCTAACAAACTTCCTAACCAACTTGCTTTCTAACAAATTAATTTTAAAATCTTTCCATAATAAGCAAGTAATAGTCTGAATTTTAAGCCTTTCTAATTATAGAATAGTCCCAAATACATTATATAGTAGTATAGATACTAATATAACATTTTTAAAATACTTGTCACTAACAACTAAAGGTTGTTTTAACAACTTATTTTATTTTCCTTTTCTTTCAACTTACAAACATGATTTATTTATTTATTTATTTATTTTATTATTATTATTACTATTTTTTTCTCTAAAGTATGAACCAATCATTCATTTCCTTTTCCTATTGCCCGTCTTGGAAATATGTGTGGGTCGCACCTTCAAGTGGTAATCCATGCAACCAAGAACAATGTCCACGTTCTTTAAATTTCTTTCCATTTAGAATTCCGTTCACTCGAACATATAAAATGCTGTATTTCACTAGAGTTTTTGGGTTTCTAATTAGCTCAAGAGGGTTTTAAAACCCTCTTTATTAATCCATAGGCATTTACGCTTAAGCGCATAGACAAAGAAGTTACCTTCGGGATTAGTAGCAGTGTAGCAGTAATGCGCTTGTAAATCAAACTTAGGTGATGTTTAATAGGTGGCTAGGTGCAGATGGACTTGGGCTAAATATACAGACTTCCAGTATATGGGCTAGCCTTTTTAATTATTGGACTTCAACTTCTGGGCCGATTCTATTCGAATACAATAATAACAGCAGCAAGCTATATCCTGGTAGCTTCGAGTAATAATCCACACCCTTAATAGCTTGATGGAACCAATGATTTAATTAAAGCAAATTTCGATACAAGTAATTAGTCTGTTTTTATTTCCAAAATCATTAGCCAATATGTAAAACAAGTCACAAGGATGGAAATCTTGAACGGACAACTATTTGGTTGACAACATTCGCAATGTTACGTTATTGAAATGTATTTCAAGCTTTGTGATCTCATTCTCAATAACTTCCCAGATGTCAATACATTGACTTGTTAGTCATTAGTGCTTCGACCTTATTTTATAAGTGGATGTTATCGAATTCGATTTTTGTAAATGATCTGTTTGAATAAGTTACTAAAACATACTTTTAAAAAATGAATAACAGAGTTCAACGTCTATAAGAATTTTCACATCTTGATGGAGACAAAATGTTGACAAGGCAGATATAACACTTTGAAAACGCCTTCTCCATGTGTGACACATGATAAGAGCCCTCCACATGATAAATATAACGTGTCTCTTATATGATTTCAATTCTTCGTAACAAAACAAAATTTGAGATCACCATATATTTCATTGTCACATCCTTTCTACTTTATGAATTCAAGTTTCGCATTAATTAACAGTTGTACATGAAAAGAAGTTTTTTGTTTTGTTGAGTACTTGAGTTTACTCTTCTACTCAATTTTTTTATTTATCAAATGTTTAGTTTTTTTATTGTATATTTCAAAGCCCAAGTTATTACTTTTGTTAGACCAATGTAATTTGCCCCCATCTCCGACGAATCCCTGCATTACACACCCTTTTGGGACGCGTACCCCCAAAAAAAAAGTCAGGCGATTATGCGACCTAACCGTGTGAGGATGTTTGTGCGTGGGTGTTTATTTAATGGATTTTTGTGAGGTATATTTGCATCAAAGTGTAGATTGGCAGAGACACCTCAACTCTGTGTACTATAATAGTACTCATCAACCCTACCCAGCAAAGGTTTGACGCATGTGAAATAACTCCGCCCAATACCCAACATTGTAGGGTATATTTATTACACTTAGCCTAGTATTGCCTAGAAAATTTTGAAACTAAGATTTTGTTCCATACCGATTAATTGATTATGTACACATAATTGCTCACTTTTATGTAGAGGGTGTCATACATGAGACGAAATCGTAAAAAACTTGTATAGTTATATTAGGTGGCAATGGTAGTTCGATAAATGTCTAATGTGGCACTAGCTAGGTCTGGTTTTTTCATAATCTGATTGAACGACGTTGTGTTCTTGTGTCAATTTTAAATTGACGATATTTCCTAAATCTTATAGTTTGATGGTATATGGTATAGTTCGACACTGAATCGATTTGAAACTTCGGTCTTGCTAATAAATCATACTACATATTTGTTGAAATGTGAGACAAGAATAACTTGTATAGTTCAGAATAAATATATACGTAATACACTGAGAGTTTATATAAAAAGGTAAAGGAGTACACTTAAGGAAATAAATATGAAAATGAAGTGAAACAAAAAAAGTTATATTCTCAAGTATCTCAAATGAGGAAAAGAAAATGAAAATGACTGAAAAAGAATGGCGATTTGGTTGATTTTGAATTAAAATGTTTTCTCTCAAAATTGAGCTGAAAATGTGTTGGTCATTTTATTGTCATCAATTATTTTAGGTAATTGCGATTTATTAAAGAACAATAGATTTCATATTATGCTCGGATACGAGTTAAAAAAGTGTAGAGTTGTAACACCCCCAAAATCATCACGTCAGCGGAAGACTTAAAAATGTCAGCGGAAGACTTTTTGGGTGTTACTTCGAGGATCTTTGTCACAATCATAGAAAACGACACAAAAGTGACGTTTTAAAGTTTAATTTATTCAAAATACCAAATATTCGAGACATCAAGATGTTTCATAGTTTAAACAACAAATTTATTTGAAATATGTCAAATCGTTTATTTAAGCCCATGCCGGGTTACAAGCCCACTCCGTGCCTTCAAGTTCCTTCTTGTTTAGTTACCTGAGATAAACACATGCTAAAAAGTGTCAACACAAAGGTTGGTGAGTTCATAGAGTTTATAGTTTAACTTGTAAATTAGAAAATGAGTGATTTCCTTATCAATTCAGAAATAGTTCGTTGGGCTGCCCTTCACAGGGTCAACATCAAAAATAGTAATTGGTTTATAAATCCATTTAACACGAGTTTCGAATCACAAGTTAAGAATGTATTGTAATCACATACAATCAATAAGTTTAATTCAATGTTCCTGTTATTGCCTTAAGCTCATGATACTCAACGATTAACAGCCAATCATAATCTCAAGTTATGACGGTAAGTAGTAGGCCCTCAAGATAGGTATTTGCCAATAACCTATAATAAGAACAATAAAGTGCGCCTGGTGTTTTCTCTAACAACCAAACGAGGATTGTCAATCACTAATAGTACTATCCACATTTATTTACGTTCACCCTTCAAGTGATTAAGGTTCATGATCGAGGGACTTTTGGCAATAGTAACTTAAGCAAATAACATTGGCCTGACGGTATTTCAATACCCGGTATAAAAGACTTGTGTTCGAGTTTTAAGCATGTATCTCCCCCACGGGAAAATAGTTAAAGAGTGTGCTATGAAATCACAGTAATATGTAAATAGTTAACGAGTACTTGTAAGAGTATAAAACAATAGTTAAGCATGTATCTCCCCCGAAAATGTTTATAAATCATTGTAAAACAAGTAAGAGTAGGGGCTATGACTCACCTTAGTAGTACAGTAGATGTAGCGGTATCGTAAATTCAACGATGCTAGGAAACATCTTCACACACAACCTAAAATATAATGCAAGTTTCAGTTGATAGTCTAAATCTGGTTTTTATCGCGAATGTTAGATATTTAGTTATGAACGAATTCGTGTTTGTTTAAATGCTTAAAGTTCAAAAACAAAGTTATATATTTATATAACTTGTAAGTACATTGATGATCGATGAAAATTTTATATCAAGTCGTAGTTTATTGAGTACGATGAAAGAAAACGTATATCTTAACGTCGTTAAGTATTTATAGTTTGCGAATCGAGTAACGTATGTTTAATAAATGTTTTATATTAAATATTAAATATAAAACATTTTATATTTCAGAAAATCCTTTAAGTTTCCAGAATTTTACATTTTTTAACCCTAACGGTTAACTTTACACCGTTAGTCCAAAATTAACGATCGTTATAATTTAAGTTCCAATATCATCAATATTTACATTTTACAACTCCAAGTTTCAATATTTACTATTTCTAACCTCAGAAAATTCAGATTTACAGTTTTAACCCAAAGTTTACAACTTTTGCATTTTTAGTCCCCGGTTATGAAAATTTTGCAAAGTTAGTCCAAATGTTACCAATTTCGAAACTTAGCATTTTAATCTTTCAATTAAGCTCAGAATAGCTTATGTAACTTATTTCAACAGCTCGTTAACTTATAAAGCTTGTTTTTCATTAATTGAGCCTTAACGAGACACTTTTAAAGGCCCGTTAAGGTTTTATGATCCAAAGGGCTTAAGAGGGGTTTGGGCCTGGTCTCGGGTTCATTTTTATGTTACAAAAACATTACAAAAGAGCTTTTACGATCAGCTTATCTAATAAGCTCAAAAACTGTTTAACGGGCTAATAAGCCCAAGTGTTATCTTATTTAGTTTTATAAAAACAGTTTTGGTAGGTTCAAAATGGGTCGAGCATACTGCTTATATAAGCTTATAGGTTCGAATAAAAAGTGTTTCCCAATTGTTTACCAAGGTGTCAACGAGGTCGAATCATAAAAATAGTAGGTTATGTGTCGAAATAATTATTTACGAGACCAAAGTAATCGGTCCAATTCATTTTCTGAAAATAGTTCCAAGGTTGAAAATATTCTAAGTCTTTAAAATCATTTCGAATGTGTTTGTGACCTTCTAAACGTGGTCAAAACTTTGTTAAAATGTTAGAATTAGTGTCGAATCAAAGTTGGTTTTATATGGTGGTACAATAGACATCTCATATGTATAAAAATATATATATATGTTGTTAATGTATTTCACGAGATAATCAATCAAAGTTCAAGCGATAAATCAGTTTGTAAATATATCAAAGTTACTCAAAAATTTACTAAGTGTTGAAAACATGACCAAAGTGTCCATCACAACTTCTAAACGTGTTTTTATTATTGTTAAATCGTTATTATTAGCTTCGAAATCTTATCATTCTCATTAGTTAACATGGTAAATATCTCAAATGTCGATTAAAACACATATGTTATGTTTTTATATAACGAAATAAAAGGGCAAAGAAAACGTGCAAAATCAATATTAACGAAAGTGAAATTATAGAAAAAGGGTTCCAAGTCTCACCTCACCTTTCAAAGGTTGTGTAAAACGTAGTGTAGGGATCGTGTGAGGTTACGAGGCTTATGTGGTTCACTTCACGTTCCACCAATGGTTCAAGAGGCGTCAAACTTGGAGTCCTAGGTTCACTTGAGGCGTGGTACTCTTGGCAATCCTTCCGTCCTTCAACAACTCGTAATACTTAGCGAAAATCTATAATGTGGTGTGTTTGTGTGTGAGTTCCCAGCTGAGCTTTCATGGAAGGTTTATATATAATGAGTTTAGTATGAGATAACAATCAAACTTCAAAATGGTTGGGTGTTCGATCAAACGGTTTGTATGTCACCTCCTCTTAGGTCCAATCGATGCATTACAAAGAGAATGTGTGTAAGACTTTTAACTCTGAACGTTTCTGACATTCTTATACGTGTATAGATGGTTTTTCAGGGATTGGGGGGCATGGGTGGTTACCTTGGAAGCATATGAAAAGTTGTACACAATCTTACCCAAACGTGTAATGACCTTTGCTTTTGTATATTTTCACACAGCAATTGTTCATGATATTTGAATTGAAAAGTCATTCACGATTCTTTGTAGCGAGGTCAATAAGGATACGTGATAATATGTAAGAGTTATGTGTCAAAATCGAGAGAAAAGGGGGGTGTTTTGGAGTGGTGTCGTGGCTGGAACAAGAAAACAAAACAAAGAAAATTAGAAACACGCTGGGCTTGTTGGTTTGCCTGGTGGGCTGTTTTCGTGAATCTGGCCCAACAATGAATTTAAAGAAATAAAAGGAGTCCGTTTGGTGCAGTTTTGGCCATACGTGGCCCATTGGGTCAAGGGGGCCCACATAGTAAGTTTCGTGAGTCGGGTTTCGGTCCAATAATATTAATGAGTGATCTCGGGAATTTTCGTAGGCTCCGGAAATATATAAATATTGTACCTTAAATATACGAAACGTATATTATAAAAATATAAATGTTTAAAATATATATTCGCGATAATTAGACTATCTAGGTTGTGTGTAAGCAACGTTTCTAAGCAAAAGATAAATCACAATGTCGTAGTGGTTCACATCATATGTCATGTATATATTAAAAAAATTTGTTCTCCGTAAAAATGGTTAATCTATTTTATGGTAACGTGTTAATCGTAGGAAAATTTTACGGGGTGTTATATTACCTATCCGTTAAACGGAATCCCGTCCCGGGATTCTAAGATAAGGTAGCTGTAAAGGTGAGTGGGAAAGGTGAACAAATAACGTATTTATTATTAGCTTCCTAATTATACTTTCCAGCTTAACGTATCTACTACTACATTAGCTTTTTACTTGATGATGACCAATCTTAGTATGATGTTGAATGAAAAACTTGGGGAAACTTTAGTCCAAAATTATAGTTGTTACTTGGCAGTATTATTTATGGTGTAAACAGTATTTTACCACAGTGGTGTACAGTACCCAACTCTTATTCTCTTTAAATATCCCACTTATATACTCCTTTTTACCTAACTTTTCTTTCTCACTCTATTCCTTTCGTCGACATGCCTCATTTCATCACCATCCTTGCAATTTTGTACACCATTGTTACCGCTATCTATCTAATGTATGTTTCGAACGAAGATCGTGTTATATTGGTTGGGATCTTAATGTTTCTTGCACCATTCGTGGTTTTAGCGATCTTCATTGACAAGTTTTGGAAGTGAAGAAATAGTGTCGTAGTGTAGTGGTAGGATTGTTGTAATAAGGTTCATTGTGTTTTTATGTAATCTCTAGTGTATGAATAAAATCTTCTTTGTTTCCTAATGCCGTTGTTTATGTTAAATTTTTGTTTGCTTTTATTGTTTATAGATCATTAAATTATGTGTTAAAACATTGGTTTGATTGTAGTTAGATTTGGTGGGTTTTAACAAATTTTGACCGAAAGTGTTAACAAAAGTTTGTTTGGTTTCGTGGGAAGTCGATTATTTAGATAAGTACAAGTTTTTGTATCGTTGGATAGTTTGGGGTTCGTACAAAATGAGGTGATGAATTCTTAACCGTCCTAAGATTGATTTAAGTGATAGAGGTTCGTTTTAGTTGATTCTTAAGTATATGATAATTCGAGAGGCACAAAATATTGATAGGGTGCAAGAAAAATATCATGGAAATGGTTCGAAACTATGAGTCGGTTGAGAGTAATATTTAGGGTTTGGGCTTGCGCAATACCGGGCTCAAGTTAGTGATCAGAGTCCAATGGTGTGTTGGATTATTGTGATTTCGAGGCCCAATTGTGTGTCGGTGTATAGAGGCAGTGGGTTCTAGCCCAAGTTAAGAAGGTTTTTGCGAGTCTGTTTTATTGACGTATGTTTTATTCTAATATATACGAGGTAATGAGTTGATTTGAGATTTGTTAAGGTATCGCATAATGTTTGAGAGTTTGTAAAGATTACTTGATAAGTTCATAATCTCTTAGAGATTAAGGGGTTCAATCATGTGAGAGTGTATTACTTATACGTGGCGTGTTCATGATTTAAGTTATGGTGTTAGGTGTTTAATGTGATCTGTTTCTTGCCACTTGTGTTGAGTTGCGAAAGACGAGGTAGAATTTTTACCACGTAACCTAAAAAGTTTGTTGCTAGTTTTATTGGACATGGTTTTTAAAAGTTTTACCGTTTGAAAACCAACGGTCATATTTAATAAAATAATTGAGATTTTTTTTTTTTTTTTTTTTTTTTTTTCAATTCTTTTATAAATACCATTGGTACGTGTTGTATTATTCACACACACACACACACACACACACAAAAAAAATCAATGGCCTGCAAGCTACCACACACCGCTGAACAATTCCAACAATATATCAAAGCAGAGACCAAAAATAGTGATGTGGATCGCAAAAATGCTATTTTGAGGGTCATCCTGGAGTTGGAGGTGGTGAAACAATCGAAGCAACGGCTCAGAGAACGTTATGCAAAGTGTACGGATATATCGGATGATCGGAAACGTGTGATTGATACTTTCTTGCATGACGGGTATCGTAAGGATGCGGCTATTATTGAATCGTTATGGGTTTGTGTTCATCAGATAGAGGACCATAGCTCCAGCAAGATCTGTTGGAGTTTTAAAGAGAATGTTGAAGCGGCTAGGATTGAACAACAACAGCAACAGCAGCAACGTCAACAGCAACAACAACAACAACAACTGCAACAGCAACAGCAACAGCAACAGCAACAACAACAGCAACTACAGCAACAGCAATTACTTCAACAAGGTGCATCGAGTTCTTCTGCACCCAGAGTGGTTGTGCAACAACAACAATTGCCTCATCTGGATCAATTCCAGCCAAGTTTTGAGGAAAATGTGGTGGTCGATGATGGTGGTTGGACTTCTGATATGGAGCGGGAGCTGAGTAGGCTGGAGGCTCAAATAGAAGAAGAGAGGTTGGCAAGCTTCGACCCTTATGATGATGGATATGATTCTAACAATTCTCAGACTTGGGATCACCCAGACTACCGCTGAAGTGTGATGTTTAATTTAGCGTTGTTTGTAATGTTTTTATGTATTTCCGTTCAGTCTGCTTTTTAATAATATGGTGTTTGAATAAAATTCCTTGTGATCATACATTGGGTGAGAATTTATTCTGTTATGTTTTAAAATTACAAAAATCTGTGCGGGTAACCTACCCGTTAAACAAAAGAGTTTTGTTGATACAAATTTTTACAAAGAAAATAGTGTGGAGATAATTCTCGAATTATTTAGTTCTTGTGGATAGATGTTAACTTGGGGAAAAGTGAATGCACATGGCAAGAATAGTGATTCATGGCAACATGTCTATATATTTCCTGATTTTTCTCTTTATCGTTCATTTTGTCTTCAAATAACAATTTTTAATATGTCTTATACTTATATTGTTCTCATAGTTGCGTATTTTGTTGTAACTTTCTTCCCGAAAGAAGATCTGGAGTCCTTGGATTGGATCATAGCATTTCTTATGCTAATCGTGGTTTTAGTCGTTAGTGCGGATGAAATATGGGGGTAAGAAATATTAAGAGTGTTGTTTTTGAATTTGTAGCTTCATGCACTAGGCATTAACGTTTCATTGTGTGGTTTTTGTCATACAGGGTATTCGATGTATTACATCCAGTTGTGGTTCTTGCACTCGTAGGAGTGGTGGCATTCTTCATTAGCTTGGTGGATCAATCGTTTAGTGACGTCAAGGTTTACTTAGTGATCTTTGTGATGATAGCATTACCGATGCTAGTTATATCGTTGTGTATTAATATTCGTGGTTTCTAATGAGATTTAGGTTTTCTTGGTTTCATATGTCTGTTAACTCAGAAGTAGTTAAACCTATTTATCTATATTTCGTTATTTACATAGAGAAGCGTCCCAAACTATGTAACTAAGGAAATATAAACTCATGGTTCAATGATTTACAATTTCTTGATTTGAACAAAAGGGCGTCCCAATCTATTTAAATTAAGACGTTGTAAATCATTTTAAGATTCTGACTTAACCATCTGACAAAATAATTTATGTGTGGATATGTCGTAAGCATCTAAAATATGAAAGCGAGACAATTAAAGAAGATTTGCATAGTACTCAAAATAGTTGGGGGAGCATATAAATATATATATTAATATACTAGAGTGTAGTTGTACCATAAACTATTTAAAGGTCACATAATAGTCTAGCGGATGGAAATATGAAGACGCGGTATTTGTAATAATCCTGATTAGTAAACATAGTTATTAGCATAATCGTAACATGTAAGCATATATCAAGTTATATAAGTAAGAAATAATGAGAAGTAACTTTTCTACCAGACGTTGGAATGTAGGCACGGAGGGCATGAAGTGGTATTTTGTAAAAAATGGTCCAGTTAAAGTGTGGTTATAGTCCAATGTTTAAAAACATCTGGTTCTCTATAACCGTGGCTCTGAATACCAATCTGTAACACCCCCAAAATCATCACGTCAGCGGAAGACTTAAAAATGTCAGCGGAAGACTTTTTGGGTGTTACTTCGAGGATCTTTGTCACAATCATAGAAAACGACACAAAAGTGACGTTTTAAAGTTTAATTTATTCAAAATACCAAATATTCGAGACATCAAGATGTTTCATAGTTTAAACAACAAATTTATTTGAAATATGTCAAATCGTTTATTTAAGCCCATGCCGGGTTACAAGCCCACTCCGTGCCTTCAAGTTCCTTCTTGTTTAGTTACCTGAGATAAACACATGCTAAAAAGTGTCAACACAAAGGTTGGTGAGTTCATAGAGTTTATAGTTTAACTTGTAAATTAGAAAATGAGTGATTTCCTTATCAATTCAGAAATAGTTCGTTGGGCTGCCCTTCACAGGGTCAACATCAAAAATAGTAATTGGTTTATAAATCCATTTAACACGAGTTTCGAATCACAAGTTAAGAATGTATTGTAATCACATACAATCAATAAGTTTAATTCAATGTTCCTGTTATTGCCTTAAGCTCATGATACTCAACGATTAACAGCCAATCATAATCTCAAGTTATGACGGTAAGTAGTAGGCCCTCAAGATAGGTATTTGCCAATAACCTATAATAAGAACAATAAAGTGCGCCTGGTGTTTTCTCTAACAACCAAACGAGGATTGTCAATCACTAATAGTACTATCCACATTTATTTACGTTCACCCTTCAAGTGATTAAGGTTCATGATCGAGGGACTTTTGGCAATAGTAACTTAAGCAAATAACATTGGCCTGACGGTATTTCAATACCCGGTATAAAAGACTTGTGTTCGAGTTTTAAGCATGTATCTCCCCCACGGGAAAATAGTTAAAGAGTGTGCTATGAAATCACAGTAATATGTAAATAGTTAACGAGTACTTGTAAGAGTATAAAACAATAGTTAAGCATGTATCTCCCCCGAAAATGTTTATAAATCATTGTAAAACAAGTAAGAGTAGGGGCTATGACTCACCTTAGTAGTACAGTAGATGTAGCGGTATCGTAAATTCAACGATGCTAGGAAACATCTTCACACACAACCTAAAATATAATGCAAGTTTCAGTTGATAGTCTAAATCTGGTTTTTATCGCGAATGTTAGATATTTAGTTATGAACGAATTCGTGTTTGTTTAAATGCTTAAAGTTCAAAAACAAAGTTATATATTTATATAACTTGTAAGTACATTGATGATCGATGAAAATTTTATATCAAGTCGTAGTTTATTGAGTACGATGAAAGAAAACGTATATCTTAACGTCGTTAAGTATTTATAGTTTGCGAATCGAGTAACGTATGTTTAATAAATGTTTTATATTAAATATTAAATATAAAACATTTTATATTTCAGAAAATCCTTTAAGTTTCCAGAATTTTACATTTTTTAACCCTAACGGTTAACTTTACACCGTTAGTCCAAAATTAACGATCGTTATAATTTAAGTTCCAATATCATCAATATTTACATTTTACAACTCCAAGTTTCAATATTTACTATTTCTAACCTCAGAAAATTCAGATTTACAGTTTTAACCCAAAGTTTACAACTTTTGCATTTTTAGTCCCCGGTTATGAAAATTTTGCAAAGTTAGTCCAAATGTTACCAATTTCGAAACTTAGCATTTTAATCTTTCAATTAAGCTCAGAATAGCTTATGTAACTTATTTCAACAGCTCGTTAACTTATAAAGCTTGTTTTTCATTAATTGAGCCTTAACGAGACACTTTTAAAGGCCCGTTAAGGTTTTATGATCCAAAGGGCTTAAGAGGGGTTTGGGCCTGGTCTCGGGTTCATTTTTATGTTACAAAAACATTACAAAAGAGCTTTTACGATCAGCTTATCTAATAAGCTCAAAAACTGTTTAACGGGCTAATAAGCCCAAGTGTTATCTTATTTAGTTTTATAAAAACAGTTTTGGTAGGTTCAAAATGGGTCGAGCATACTGCTTATATAAGCTTATAGGTTCGAATAAAAAGTGTTTCCCAATTGTTTACCAAGGTGTCAACGAGGTCGAATCATAAAAATAGTAGGTTATGTGTCGAAATAATTATTTACGAGACCAAAGTAATCGGTCCAATTCATTTTCTGAAAATAGTTCCAAGGTTGAAAATATTCTAAGTCTTTAAAATCATTTCGAATGTGTTTGTGACCTTCTAAACGTGGTCAAAACTTTGTTAAAATGTTAGAATTAGTGTCGAATCAAAGTTGGTTTTATATGGTGGTACAATAGACATCTCATATGTATAAAAATATATATATATGTTGTTAATGTATTTCACGAGATAATCAATCAAAGTTCAAGCGATAAATCAGTTTGTAAATATATCAAAGTTACTCAAAAATTTACTAAGTGTTGAAAACATGACCAAAGTGTCCATCACAACTTCTAAACGTGTTTTTATTATTGTTAAATCGTTATTATTAGCTTCGAAATCTTATCATTCTCATTAGTTAACATGGTAAATATCTCAAATGTCGATTAAAACACATATGTTATGTTTTTATATAACGAAATAAAAGGGCAAAGAAAACGTGCAAAATCAATATTAACGAAAGTGAAATTATAGAAAAAGGGTTCCAAGTCTCACCTCACCTTTCAAAGGTTGTGTAAAACGTAGTGTAGGGATCGTGTGAGGTTACGAGGCTTATGTGGTTCACTTCACGTTCCACCAATGGTTCAAGAGGCGTCAAACTTGGAGTCCTAGGTTCACTTGAGGCGTGGTACTCTTGGCAATCCTTCCGTCCTTCAACAACTCGTAATACTTAGCGAAAATCTATAATGTGGTGTGTTTGTGTGTGAGTTCCCAGCTGAGCTTTCATGGAAGGTTTATATATAATGAGTTTAGTATGAGATAACAATCAAACTTCAAAATGGTTGGGTGTTCGATCAAACGGTTTGTATGTCACCTCCTCTTAGGTCCAATCGATGCATTACAAAGAGAATGTGTGTAAGACTTTTAACTCTGAACGTTTCTGACATTCTTATACGTGTATAGATGGTTTTTCAGGGATTGGGGGGCATGGGTGGTTACCTTGGAAGCATATGAAAAGTTGTACACAATCTTACCCAAACGTGTAATGACCTTTGCTTTTGTATATTTTCACACAGCAATTGTTCATGATATTTGAATTGAAAAGTCATTCACGATTCTTTGTAGCGAGGTCAATAAGGATACGTGATAATATGTAAGAGTTATGTGTCAAAATCGAGAGAAAAGGGGGGTGTTTTGGAGTGGTGTCGTGGCTGGAACAAGAAAACAAAACAAAGAAAATTAGAAACACGCTGGGCTTGTTGGTTTGCCTGGTGGGCTGTTTTCGTGAATCTGGCCCAACAACGAATTTAAAGAAATAAAAGGAGTCCGTTTGGTGCAGTTTTGGCCATACGTGGCCCATTGGGTCAAGGGGGCCCACATAGTAAGTTTCGTGAGTCGGGTTTCGGTCCAATAATATTAATGAGTGATCTCGGGAATTTTCGTAGGCTCCGGAAATATATAAATATTGTACCTTAAATATACGAAACGTATATTATAAAAATATAAATGTTTAAAATATATATTCGCGATAATTAGACTATCTAGGTTGTGTGTAAGCAACGTTTCTAAGCAAAAGATAAATCACAATGTCGTAGTGGTTCACATCATATGTCATGTATATATTAAAAAAAATTTGTTCTCCGTAAAAATGGTTAATCTATTTTATGGTAACGTGTTAATCGTAGGAAAATTTTACGGGGTGTTATAAGAGTGTACACTCGTTGAGCTAATATGTTTCTGGCTAGACAAAGATGCGAGAGTCAAGAGGGTCGCGCCCCCTTGCAGGGTCGAAGGGAAGCCTCCCCTCGCGGAGTTTGGGGCAGCACCCCAAAACTTAAAAGATTTTAATACATCGTTATTAAAGGATTTAACATATTTTCCCGCCAAAACATAACAGGCATGTCCGCGTTGAAAGGTTGTGACTCTTGGTGTTTCAACCACCCATAACTGTCAAATAGGTCTGTTACATAACAGCCACATCTTGTCTCATTCTAACATACGAAATCACATAATTCCTCTTTATTTTTCTTGCTCCCTTGTGCCTAGAAACAATGTGTTCTTTGAATTATCCGAATAATGATTTCATGATACACATAATTAACAGGGTCTATATACTTTATTCTGGGTAAGAGGGATTCACCCTGGTAAAATATGTTATACTTTATTCATAAAGTGCCTTACACAATTCAAGCAATATATTCAAAATTATCATCACACTCTAACCTAATTTCCAAATGTTTAGTTCTTATTTCTTTACTTTTTGTTACTCCAAAAACTTGAGAACTGAGCAGTAAACTTAATATCCAAATGAGCTAAGAAAGAGACCTAAATAATACTTCATCCGTCTCATAATAAATGTCCACTTGTAATATACACAAAGTTTTAAAAAATCTCACTAACTGCACTTTTCATCAATTAAATATCATTTCTTCCACTAACCTTTTTTCGTTTGTTGAAATGCAAAATGAACATTTAAATTGAGACATTTCTTAAAATAGTAATGCAGACACTTATTATAAGACGGAATTAGTAATGACTTAAGCTTTTTAAGCTAGCGATTTATCTTTGAGGCGTGATATATAAGTTAATCAGTTTTGTCGACATTTTAGAGGAAAAAGAGTGAGACGCAGACAAGGGAAGAAAGTGTACGTTTTGGGCGGTAGAGTAGGGCCAAATGCTGTATTTCGTGACCAAAGACTACACACTTCCTTTTCCTTCACGACTGTCACTTGGTGTTGCTGCCTTCCTTTATTGCCTTTGGATTTTCCTTGCCTACCCATTTATAAGATTCACCAATTGATAATTGCATTCTTTATTGTTTTCATCCTTTAAACATTTACTTATATAAAATTTGTGTACTACCATTAGAGCTCTAATCAAGTCAAGCTTTTATCAAGCAACCCGAGCTTGAGCTCAAGCTTGACTCGATTGAGTCAAGTTTTTATCAAGCTAAAGCCCAAAATTAGCTCGAAACATATAACAAGCCAATCTCAAGTTTTTGATAGCTCGGCTCGAGCTCCTATCAAGCTTTTTTTTACTGTTAATTTTTTTATATATGCTATGTTTGACTGGTCATATGTGCAGCTAAGATACTTTGCTGTTAGTTTTAAGGTTTTATATCTAAATTGTGTTTTAAAAATAACTTAAAATTTAAAGTCTAATATTTGTATCATTTGATTTTTACTGATAAGTAATTTATGGATTGGAACTTAACCTACACATTTTTAGTAGATGACATTTACGTGCTTGCAAATCACTGACTTTTGCTATTGAAGTAATGATATGTCTTTGTTTTTTGTTTAAACGAAATACATGTTAATTTTCTAAAGTCAACGCGTTAATTTGAGAGTTTGTCAATCATATGCTTTATGCGAACATAATCACAAGAGAGCATAAATTTTTAGCAAATTGGCTATTATGGTTTAAGTTTGTTTTCCTTTATACATATATTTATTGACGAGTTTGGCTATTAGATACAATGTTTTTATATACATTTAAGATTTTCAAAACGAACTCAAGCTTTAATCGAATTTTTCAAGCCAAGCTTAAGCTGGATGATTAAAGCTCGTCAAGCTATCAAGCCAATCTCAAGTTTAACTTATAAATTTCAAGCCAATCTTAAGCCCTGTTAAGCTCGAGCTCGGCTCGACTCGATTACACGCCTAACTACCATTATAATATACCGATCACACGGTTTTTAGACGATCTAAATCAGCTGTCCAACTTGTTTGTATGAGAAGAAATTATTAGAAGATAAAATGCAAATTGTGCCAAACTGTTACTTATGCGGCACATGATCATTTTTATCTTTCAATTTCTTACTTATACGGCACATTATCATTTTCATCTTTCAATTTCTTATCACTCACACACCCAAAAATACATTTCCTAGTCACTCAAGCTAAAATCTCACTTTTGAGACCCACCATACTCCAGTAAAACACTCAATAAAAAAACCCAGCTTAAAAAAAATAAAAAAATAATAATAAAAATAAAATCTTCATCTAGCGTAAGCCAAATCCTTCACTTTTGTTTTGGCGCCGGCAGGGGTGCAGTGGCATGGCTTTGGCTCAAGCCAAAAGAGTGCCATGTAGATTTGGCCTAGGTGGTGCGTTATTGCACCCTATGTTCTAATATTACTACTATATGGAAAATGATACGTAGTTTTTTTTTTTTTTTTTTTTTTTTTTTTTTTTTTTTTTTTTTTTTTTTAACCTAAAGAACTATTGTTATCATTGTAAATTAAGTCGCGAAAGTACTTCACGTCCCTTCATTTTATACATCACATTTAGCTGGCTTACATTACATCGAATACGAATTCTCAATAGATAAAGAGACTCTTGAAAGCTATTTGTATTATTGCTACAATAAGTTTAGGTTCAAAAATGTAATGTAGTAAATAGATAGTAGGTGCATTATAAACGGTAATAAAAAATGGGTGGTCCATGGTTATTGACGATTAAAAAGGTCCGACAAAATTCAAATCTAGATCCGAATTTATATCCACATTTATGAAAGGCAGCATCAAAACATCCAAAACCACCATTTTGCATACCCTACAAACCACCAACCTTATTTTTATTTATTCTTAGGATCTTTATTATTACTGAACAGAAAAATTGTAATAGCTTCTTCAATACATTAACATAATTCATAATGTTCTCGGGTAGCTATGATGAATACTAAAAGGCATGTTTATTTATTGTTTGGCACTTTGGCAATTTGAGTAACAAAAGTGATAAACTAATGAGTGGCCAAAACTATTTGAGTTACAAAAGTGATGAACTGAGTGGCAAAAACTATTTGAGTAACAAAAGTGGTAAAATAATGAGTGCCCAAAACTAATCTCATTATGGGTACACCTGAAGGTTGCTGTTGAAAGTCACAAACGGTCACGGATCGGATTTTTTGTTTTGTTAATACGTAGTTATGACCAAATATGAGAGCATTATTATTTATTTGATTAAATGTAACGTTTTATATTTGCGAGCGGTGTTGAAAAAAAAAAAAACAAAAAAAAAAAAACAAACAAACTACAATGCTGATTAATCGCCGCCTAGGTGCCACTGGGCTACCTAACTTTCCGATTTATGTAAAACGGTAAAACAAATTGGTCAATGGTGGTCAACGACTATCAACGGTGGTCAAACTTGCTGAAAAGTTGCAAATCTAGCCGAAAATAACTAAAACTTGAAGAATATACACAATGAGATTGAATATTGAATGTTTGTTATTTTGTTTTTGCTTGCCTATTATAGAAGAATGAATGACTACATATAGGAGTTATAAAAACTATATTGGGTAATCCTCACTAATCAAGGCAATCACTAATAAATGTGTACAACTATAACTTTGTAATTATCTACTGAGGACAGCTAGTGTATATCCAAATGATTCGTTAATACTCCCCCGCAGTTAGAGCGGGAGGAAGCCGGATGCTCAAACTAGATCTGAGCTCTTCAAATAATGCTGAGGGTAGGCCTTTGGTGAAGATATCTGCGTATTGATAGCGGGAGGGCACATGGAGAACTCGTTCCAGACCAGCAGTAACCATGTCACGTACAAAATGTATTTCGATCTCAATAAGTTTGGTCCGTTGATGTTGAACTGGGTTGGTAGACAGGTATATGGCACTAACATTGTCACAGTATACAAGGGTTGCAGTGGACAATGGAGAGTTTAGCTCTCGAAGAAGGTTACGAAGCAATGCAGTCTCAGCCACGACATTTGCAACGCCCCGGTATTCAGCCTCGGCACTAGAACGGGATATAGTATGTTGGCGCTTAGAAGAACAAGACAGGAGATTATCTCCCAAAAGGACACAGTATCCTGAAGTAGACCGCCTTGTAGTGGGGCAGCCGGCCCAGTCTGCATCGGTATAACCAACAAGGGAGGTGGTGGTAGAAGCGTACAAGTGAAATCCAAAGTCCAGAGTTCCTCGAACATAGCGAAGGATACACTTAAGAGCAGTGAGATGAGGCTCGCGAGGGTCATGCATGTAAAGACAAATCGGTTGCACTGCATATGATAGATCTGGTCTAGTAAATGTAAGGTACTAAAGACCACCTGCGAGACTGCGGTATAAAGTAGGATCCTGAACTGGAACACCTTCGGGACCCAGTTTGGATTCTGTATCAACTGGTGTTCGTGAAGGATTACAGTTGGCCATGTGAGCACGTTCAAGGAGCTCAATAGCGTACTTCATCTGAGATAGAAACAACCCTGTAGAGTGACGAGTAGCAGAAATACCAAGAAAATAATTAAGTTCCCCGAGATCAGTCATGTCAAACTCACTGTGTAGAGAAGCAATGACTTGCTGTAGTAAGACTGTAGAAGAAGCTGTAAGAATAATGCCATCCACATAAATAAGTAAATAAGCAACCTGAGAGCCCTGTCGAAGGATGAATAGAGAACAGTCACATCGGCTGTGGTAAAATCCAACACGAGTGGCATAACCTGTAAATCTCTGAAACCAAGCACGGGGTGCCTGTTTCAGACCATATAAAGACTTTTGCAGAAGGCAGACATGGTGAGGGTACCGGGGGTCCACAAATCCCGGTGGTTGTTGCATATATATAGTCTCAGATAAATCCCCATTAAGAAAGCATTCTTAACGTCAAGCTGGTGAATAGGCCACTTGCAAGATACTGCAAGACAAAGAACTGTACGGATGGTAGCCGGCTTGACCACTAGGCTGAAAGTCTCGTCACAGTCAATACCAAGTTGCTGACTACTATCATTGGTAACCAAACGAGCCTTATAACGACTCAGAGTTTCATCAGCATGAAGTTTATGTTTAAACAACCACATAGAGCGTATCAAATTAATACCAAGGGGCCGTGGTACAAGAATCCAAGTACCATTTTTAACTAACGCATTATACTCATCATACATATCATTATTCCAATGAGGGTTTTGAAGACCAAGGAAGGGAGATTTAGGTAGTGGTGAGATAGGAGACGTGTGAAGGGAGAGACGGTCAATGGGTTTGACAATGCCTGATTGCGACCCAGTAACCATGCGGTGAGTGCGGGGTGGTTCGGTGGGAGGTTTGTTTGGGGCGTTGAGTGGTTGGGTAGGAGGTTGTTGGTTTGGTGATGGTTGATTTGATGCTTCAGGTTGGGGGCTGTTAGGTTGTGGAGAATTGACTGGTAGTGGGCTGGTGGGTGTAGTGGGCTCAGTATTGATATGAGGAGATTCTTGTAATGGAGTTGGGGCAGGGGTTGAGTTAGTACCTGGTGAAGTATAGGGGAGGGTGTAGTATCTGAGAATATGTAAGACGGTGGGGAAGCTGGTGTCATGGAGCGGTAGGGGAATTGGGTTTCGTCAAAGGTGACGTGGCGGGAAAGTAAAATTTTGTTTGTTTCAAGGTCTAGGCATCGAAAGCCACGGTGATAGGCGGGATAGCCCAAGAAAATGCATGGTGTTGCTCGTAGGGCAAGTTTGTGGGGTGAGTGAAGGTGAGGGTAACAAAGACATCCAAAGGTACGTAGGTTGGAGTAGTTGGGTATTTTATGAAAAAGTCGTGTGTAGGGAATTTCGTTGTTAATGGATGTGGATGGTAAAAGATTGAGGAGATACGTGGCCATATGTAGAGCCTCGACCCAAAAGGTGGGGGGTAGTTGGGCTTGAAACAAGAGGGTACGAATGACATTGTTGATGGTTCTAATCATGCGCTCCGCCTTGCCATTTTGTTGAGAGGTTTTTGGGCAAGAGAATCTAAATTGTATACCATGTTTAACAAAAAGGGTATGTAAGCAGTTATTGTCAAACTCACCGCCATGGTCACATTGAAAACTTTTTATTTCACATTTAAATTGGTTCTTAACATAATTACGAAAATGCAGAAATTTATCAAGCATGTCGGATTTATTACGGAGGGGGTAGATCCATAAGTAATGAGAGAAATGCTCAAGAAATAATACGTAATCTTTGAAACCACTTTTACTAATAATTGGAGATGTCCATAAATCGGAATGAATAATATCAAAACAATGTTTAACAATAGACTTGGAACTATGAAACGGGAGCTTCACATGTTTGCCAAGCTGGCATGAGTGACAAACATGAAGAGACTATTCTTTATTACACGAAATAAATTGACGAGAAGTTAGAGACCGTAGCACCTCGTCACCGGGATGAACGAGGCGTTGATGCCACATGGAGGAGCTTGTGGAGAGAAGAGCAGTAGTGATGAGGCAAAAAATGATCCGTTTTTAGGGGGTCATTTAAGCCCGGAATTGAATTTATTTGATCAAATATTACCCTAAATCGTTCCTTTTGTGATTTTAGGTACTTTGGGAGTGAAATCTGGAAAAGGAAGCAATTCGAACGTTTTTGGAGCATAAAAGTGAAGAAAACGCCAAAGACTTAATTTTCCATGCTGGGAACAGTGTGTGACGGCGGCAAGAGTACTTTCCTGACGGCGTCAAGAGTAAAGACCATGACGACCCAGTACAGAAATGAAGGCGTCACAAGAAGAGCGTCAAGAGTTAAAAGTGTGACGGCCTGCAAAAATGGACAACATGACGGCGTCAGATGTAGATCAAGGCAGTCCGAGGATTATTTTGGCGGCGAGATGACGGAGTCACCCATTTGTTCTTGACGCCGTCAGCCTCTAATATCTATATATAGTTTTCTAATTTTCATTCATTAGGGAGGAACAAGTTTGGAGAAACCCTAAGGCCAAACCATATACGAATTTTATAGCTTTTCAAGGGTTTTCAACCCTGGAACCCTTACATGTGTTATTGAGATAAGTCTTTTCTTAATTCAATCAATATGTCTATGTGTTGGTTGTCTATATCTTGTGCTTGTCTTAATTCCACCATGCTAGGCTAGATTTATCTTGTGTTTGCTTAGATCTAATGAAACCTAGATGTTGATTATGTGTTGATTACTTGTTTATGGTTGTATTGGATGAATGATTTCAATGTTAGGCTTAAGAAAACTGGCAGATCTCCAAATGGTAACATGCTTGAACGTCTTAGGAAACATGAACCGATGTGTACTAGGTTTTATTGGTTGTATTTAATGCATGAGTAAATTCTAATGATCCCATGTTAGGAGCTTGTTGCAGGCTCGACATAGGAGTGAAGTAGGCACTCATAGGATTGGGGAAGTAAGTACGCCACCCCATGAATGGTATTAAGGAATACAATCCGTCATCCACGCAACTATAACAAGTAATTAACGTGTAAAAGATATCTAAGGAGTAGTGAAATCTAAGTAAACACATTTCTCCCACTTATTGCTCACAACCTTAGTTTAATATAGTTTATTTTCATTTTTAGTATTTTATTTTGATTGCATCTTAGTATTGGGTTAGTTGACTAGCAACTAATTCCGCCAAAAAATCCTTCAAACCCGAGATTTTTAATTTGCTTTCTAAAAAATATAAAAATACAAAAAGAATCATCCCTCATCTCTAGAACTAGTATTTAGGTTTTCTAATCCTAGCGACACTATTCCTAGCAGAACGATCAATCCCCCGGTACTTGTCACTATACTATACTACAACGATCAGGTACACTGCCTGGCGGGGGTTGTAAGCTTCTCAAGATCCCTTGAGAGGTAAAACCTGGTGCGATTCCCACGTATCAAGTTTTTGGCGCCGCTGCGGGGAATAGTTATTGTCTAGGTTAGAATCTCTTTTTATTAGGTCTACTTGCTAGATTCCTTTCTAGTAAGATTTTATTTTTATTTTTAGGTTCTCTTTAGTCTATCTTATTTCTTTGTTTCCTTTGTTCGTAAATTATCTCGATGGATAACAATAATATTGATCGTTTGATTCCTGTTATTCGTGTTTTTCGTCGTAGGATTTTTCAAATGCCCGCCCTAATCCCTTTAGTGGAGAATGAGAACCCACCTAACCTCTCGCCTAACCACCACTTTGACAATAATTCTGAGTTAGAGGAGTCTGATCATGATGATGTCCGTAGGGCTAGTCCTTTTTACTATTCAGACTCCGATGAGGATCTTGATGATGGTGATGTGATTAATGAGAATAGGATGGAAGAGGAAGTGAACCCTCTTAGGTATATCGACCCTAGAACAAGGATTGAGTGTGATAGTTCATTCAACATGCAATTCCCTTGTAAGATCGGATTTAGGAGCTTTAACGCCTATCTTAACTCATCTCTCCCAATGAACATAATCTCGCGTAATGAATATAATAAAATCATGGTAGATGAGTTAGAATACAAAAGGGAAAATATTATTGCTAGGGCAATACCATTGCATGTGTTTGTAGGAAGTTTGGTCTATCTTTTTGAGTTCATGGTTATGGAGAGTCTAGGAGAATTTATTGATGATAAGTTAACCCAAGTTGTGTTTGGAAAACCCTTCAAAAGGTTGACCAACCTTGATGAAAAACTTATAGAAGGGTTAATTACATTCTCGGACGGGGATGAAGATTTTGTCTACCAAATGCCCCGTGCACACCCTAGGTTCAAGGATTTTTCCATGGAAAAATGTAGTAGGTATCCGCCCATAGAAATGCTAAGTGAGAATGATAAGAGAAAAGGGCTTAAATATACTCATGAAAAGAATAAAAGATACTATCGTGAATGTTTAGAGTTAGGAGATGATTATAAGAAAGATGAAGCGACCATTAGATGACTCACGCTTGGTTATGTGAGCATAAGCGATACACGGTAACCCATGACCTTGAGTCTAGCTACAAGACTCGTAAATAAAGAAAAACGCTTCTTGGGAGGCAACCCATGCTTTGTGTGATTTTATTTTGTTTGTTTGTTATTTGCTTCCGTATGCATGCTTTATTTTTATTGTTGGTAGATCATGTTTCTAAACTAAATAGTGGAAATACTTTATTTTGTTGTTTGGTCTAGTCTTAACTTCACCCAAAAGGTATTTTTGCAAAAGATAAGTGTAAGGGGAAACCCCAAATATGTTTTTAAGAAACAAACCGATCATGATTCTCCACAATATTAAGTGAACATGTATATTCGTATTTGTTAGAGTCAAATGCTTGTATTGAGTCATAATGAAGTTTTGCAGGATTTTCCAGGAAGTAGGACCAAGTTTTTCCACTAATTTTCCGGAAACTTAACATAAGAATTTCTGCAGGTCACTTCTGACGGCGTCATGAGCTTGCTCTTGACGGCGTCACGTGTAAAAATCTGGGAATTTTACCAGTTTTGTTTTTCTAACGGAGTCTTAAAGTTTTTGTTGAATTATTAAGTTTTATAATCTCCAGGAAATCTGCAAACTTCATTCCACAAGCATTATATCTTACTTTGTTTTCTAGGATTTAGTAACTTATGTAGATTGCCGCCGATTTTATGCGAGGTTGCTTTGTCTGTTTTCTCAGGATTTACAGGTTATGTATGACAAGAAGATGATTTATTTTTCTGGAAGGGAAGCTTTGATTGTTCATTTTCTTGGAGGAAGATCTAACCTGGCCACCTTATTATCTATACCGAGCGAATCAGGGGAGTATTTGATTTCATTCTTTTTACTTATTTCACTTTTACATTCTTTACTTGAACATTGGGGACAATGTTCATCTTAAGTGTAAGGGGAGGGTAAAATGATGATACCTTACAAATACACTTTCGCTTGAGTTTGTTTGTTTGATAGTAGATGTGTAATAAAACTAAGAGAAATACTTGTTAGTGCAATTTTAGCGCCAAATTTAAATTTTTTTACAACATTTAGGAGTGAAACTTTAGCCATAGCAAGTGTCTCATGTATAGGAGATTGTATGACTAGCACGTAACCGTATCATTCAGAAAAATTTTCCACCCAAATATGTGAGGTTCGCCTTTAGATTTGATAGGAAAAGCATTTACTATTAGAGCTTATGAGTGTACCGGTAGCATTTAGATTCTAGAACTTGTGTTAGTGATGCATCCCGAGACCGCTAGTGAGACTACATTCGTGTAGTAGGATTTACTACATGATAAGAGGCATTAGGATCACCCTTATGTTAAACCCGTATTATAATTACTTGACCATTTAAGTCATATTATTTGGCTAGTTAAGTCAATTAATTTTTCCCATACCTTAGCGTTGTACTCATTTTTAGTACACGAAACCCCTAGTACACCCCTCCGAGCCTATCTTTTCGTTTCTAACTTTAAGCATTTTACTTAAAGGAAGAATTTATTACACCCCACTTAAATGTACACCCAAATCGCCTTAGCCTTCCGTGTATGCACTCATCTTTAGTGCATTATTGTTATTTGTTAAACCCTAAGTTAACTATCTAATTGATTACATGGTTGCTAAGTCGAGTCATATCCTTGTACATATTGTTTTAGGACGATTGGGACTCATGGGTAAAGTACTTATTTTATGGAGTAATGGGGAAGAACATCATATATTACCCCCATATGTGCGTTAATCTTAAAAGTACTCCAAGTGTTTGATTTTCTTAATTCGAGTCATTAGATTAGTTTATTGTAAAGTATGTAAAAATTCAAGTGTAAGGGGAATTTTCATTCCCTATGATGTATTATTTTGGATGGTAGGGTAAGAATGTATGCAAAAAAAAAAATAAAAATAAAAAAAAAAAAAAAAAAAAAAAAAACATACGGACTACCATCCCTTTTCATTCTATGTTTATTTTATGTTTTTGTTATTTTTCATTTATTAGCTTAAGTCGAGTCTAGTCTTGGATTAGCAACGCCATATTGTACATGTAATTAACCAAGATTGTTAACTCGCCACCAGTAAAGACTGTCTATATCCAACAAAACCGTGTATTTCATATCCCTACACCTAACGTTACAACCCTTTAAAAGACCTCTTTGATAGTTTATCCTAGGTGCTTACGCCATGTAGTGGAGGTTTGATCCTTTCCCAAGCCTATGGTAATCTATTTTGCTATGACAGGTAGTGAGAGATATCTTCCGTTTCCATATTGTAATTTATACTGTATTACACTCGGAGATGTGAGTATCTAAACACTATTTGTGAGGTGCTAGTATATGACCTCCGTGCTTGTCTTTGGTCTTTAGTAGAACGATTATTTGTTGTAATTACTTTTATATTAGTGTTAAATGACCCCTAACTTGTATTTTGATTAGAATAAAAGCGCGTTTGCTTGAGGACAAGCAAATCTCAAGTGTAAGGGTATATGATGAGGCGAAAAATGATCCATTTTTAGGGAGTCATTTAAGCCCGGAATTGAATTTATTTGATCAAATATTACCCTAAATCGTTCCTTTTGTGATTTTAGGTATTTAGGAGTGAAATCTGGAAAAGGAAGCAATTCGGACGTTTTTTGAGCATAAAAGTGAAGAAAACGCCAAAGACTTAATTTTCCATACTGGGAACAGTGTGTGACGGCGTCAAGAGTACTTTCCTGACGGCGTCAAGAGTAAAAACCATGACGACCCAGTACAGAAATGAAGGCGTCACAAGTAGAGCGTCAAGAGTTAAAAGTGTGACGGCCTGCAAAAATGGACAACATGACGGCGTCAGATGTAGATCAAGGCAGTCAGAGGATTATTTTGGCGGCGAGATGACGGCGTCACCCATTTGTTCTTGACGCCGTCAGCCTCTAATATCTATATATAGTTTTCTAATTTTCATTCATTAGGGAGGAACAAGTTTAGAGAAACCCTAAGGCCGAACCATATACGAATTTTACAGCTTTTCAAGGGTTTTCAACCGTTGAACCCTTACATGTGTTATTGAGATAAGTCTTTTCTTAATTCAATCAATATGTCTATGTGTTGGTTGTCTATATCTTGTGCTTGTCTTAATTCCACCATGCTAGGCTAGATTTATCTTGTGGTTGCTTAGATCTAATGAAATCTAGATGTTAATTATGTGTTGATTACTTGTTTATGGTTGTATTGGATGAATGATTTCAATGTTAGGCTTAAGAAAACTGGCAGATCTCCAAATGGTAACATGCTTGAACGTCTCAGGAAACATGAACCGATGTGTACTAGGTTTTATTGGTTGTATTTAATGCATGAGTAAATTCTAATGATCCCATGTTAGGAGCTTCTTGCAGGCTCGACATAGTAGTGAAGTAGGCACTCATAGGATTGGGGAAGTAAGTACGCCACCCCATGAATGGTATTAAGGAATACAATCCGTCATCCACGCAATTATAACAAGTAATTAACGTGTAAAAGATATCTAGGGAGTAGTGAAATCTAAGTAAACACATTTCTCCCACTTATTGCTCACAACCTTAGTTTAATATAGTTTATTTTTATTTTTAGTATTTTATTTTAATTGCATCTTAGTATTGGGTTAGTTGACTAGCAACTAATTCCGCCAAAAAATCCTTCAAACCCGAGATTTTTAATTTGCTTTCTAAAAAATATAAAAATACAAAAAGAATCATCCCTCATCTCTAGAACTAGTATTTAGGTTTTATAATCCTAGCGACACTATTCCTAGCTGAACGATCAATCCCCCGGTACTTGTCACTATACTATACTATAACGATCAGGTACACTGCATGGTGGGGGTTGTAAGCTTCTCAAGATCCCTTGAGAGGTAAAGCCTGATGCGATTCCCACGTATCAAGTAGGAATTGTTGACGGCTTGGTAACGGGATAGAGATCGCCAGAACTATCACATCGAAGGAGGATATGGCGAGTCCAGAAGTCCTTTACAGAAAAACCGAAGGCATCAAATTCAATAGTACAATTATTATCTCTAGTAAATTGACGGACATAAATGAGATTTTTAATAATATTGGGGGTTACAAGGATATTATGTAAATGAAGTGGGCGATGAGAAGATGGAATAATGCTATGTCCGGTGTTGGTGACGGGAATAGAATTCCCGTCACCAACGTGGACAGATGGGAATAAATGTTTGTTAAAAAGTAAACTTAAATTACTTACGTTGGAATTAAAATGGGAAGAAGCATCTGTGTCCATGTTCCACGTTGGGTCTTGTAAGGTCATAGTGCTAAAAGCACTAGGTAGTGAAGTGGCTTGAGGCGGGTGCATAGCGGGTGCGGGTCCAAGAATGCTGTTGGGGATTGCGGGTTGTGGGTAATGAGCTTGGTAGTTGGGATGTTGGGATGCCAGTGGGGCTGCATAGGACTGATTAGAGGTATAAGGTTGGTATGTTGTTGTTGGGTCGTAGGCCTGTTGGGTGTATAAGGTGTTAACAGGTTTGTTGAGGCAACATGATTAAGATCTCTTTATGTTTTAATGATGACAAATAAACCATCGAAACACATAAAATAACAAACGTTAGCCAAAATTCCCCGAATCACAAGTCTGCTGCTGGCGCGCCACCCACGCGTCAACGCATGGGTAACGCGCCAGGCGTCTGTGAATTTCGGGATGAATTTTGAAAGTCGGCTTTCCCCTTACCCGACAAATGTGGATCTTTCAATACAGGTATGAATATGTTATGTGCTTAATTGAGAACACTCGAAACGAGTTTTGGGATTTGAGAGATCCAACTTTTAAAGCACCCATTTACGGGAAAACGCCAACTCATGTTTTCTAACTATCGCCTCTAGCAAAGGATTTTCTAAACTTAGGGAGCCTATACATTTCACGTGACATCGTGTTAAAGCATCCATATGCTCATATCCCGTGCTTACGTCTTCTCTAATTACGTAACGGGTTTACTCCCTTATTGGTCAAACTAAGTCAAAGGTCACTTTGCGTAAACGCATCCTTTCCCACTTGGGTTATGCTTTACAATCAAGGCAAAGCACTTAACTTGTTTGAACCAAGGTATTAGTTGAGAACGTCGAGTCGTGGAAAGTCACGAGATATGAAACTATGGATTCTCGACGTTGTGTTACTTGAACTTATAAGTAACCTATGATTTTCTCAACTTATAATCTTAATTGTCTAAACCTTTTCTTCTTAATGACAATTAGATTACTTCTTAATCTTCTCTTAATCTCATTTCTACAAAAGACAAATACCACCATATCCAATCATATCCAAATCATATATTCTCTTACACAATCTCTTACACTCTTACATATTCCCTTACACAATCCAACTCATTCCTTACACACTCTACATCTCAACCATCCATTCCCTTACAACGCATCTAATCCCTCCATATTTCCCACATGCTAATTGTTTGAATTCCAAAGGAAGCTCCCCTTGATCTCAACCATTGAATTCAAACTAAAAACATCTCAACCATCCATCTTATTTCTTCCCCCCATGATTTGGAATATTCCATTAGCATATTTTTTCTTCCTCTCCATTCCATCACATGTGTTGGATCTTCACCATCCATTTCAAACCAAAACCATCTCAACCATTGATCTCTCCTTTCCCCCCAAGTAAAGCATATTCCTTTGGAATATCCCTTCTTAATCCAAACATAAGGCTCCTTTGATCCTAACCATCCATTTCAACTAAACACATCTCAACCCTCCATTTTTCCCACATGCCAAATTATTTGAAATCCAAACATAGGCTCCTTTGATCTCAACCATTAAATTCAAACCATCTCATCTCAACCCTCCATCTCATTCTCCCCCCCCCCCCCCAAGCAATGGAATATACCTTGGCATATTCTTTCTCTCTTTTCTATGCCATGTGAGGAATAACACTTATACCCTTTCCAAATTACCCTATCTATATTTTATACCCTTGGTAATTTGTTTTCTCTTTAAACACTTCATAAATGATTTTCGAATTGGCTATTTGAGTTGGTAAACCTTAGATTGATTAATGTTAAGGTTTAAATGTGTGAAATACAATTGGAGGTTTAGCAAGGTTATGTATTTAAAAGACCAACACCAAAAATTGGGAAAAATGTTACAGCAATCCTGACGCGCTGCCTACGCGTCGACGCGCCAGTCTCTGTAATTTTTTCCCAAATTGGGTCTTGGCCTATAAATACCCCACCTTGGCTCTTGTATTCCTCACCCCTTGCCATTATTCTTTCTCTCTACATTTTTTCTCTCTAAACACTCTCAAATCTTTCTATCTCTAATCTTGTGTTCTTGATTCTCACTCTAACATCTTTGAAAGAACACATCTCCTTGCAAGGGAAGAATCACAAGAACTTAGTCCACTCTTGTGATTGTGTCGAGGGTCTTCTTCCTTATACCTTTTCTATTACAATCGAGTCTCTAGGTTAGGTTAGGGCTTGGTTGAACAAACACTTATTCATTCATTCAATTGTTTGTAAGGAAAGTCTTGTGTCTTGGTGACCAAGCCTAGATCATTGGGGATCTAGTTGGGGTTTGATACTTTCGGTGGGAAGTTTTGGTTGGTAGTGGTCTTGGCGACCCTTAGGTGTAAGTCGCACGAGATTCTTTAGGGTGGTTTCTGAGGTGCGGAATACCGTGAGAGTAACTCCTTCTTTGTGAGCATCGATATTGGTGAATATCGGTAGAGTGAATTGTAACGGTTTGTAGTCCACCGAAAGGATTATACTAGTGGAATAGTATCGGTATCGTGGATTCGCAACTGGACGTACGGATGGTATAAACCCCCCATCCCGAACCAATATATATCGTGGTGTCTCTCTTTACTCTCTTTATATACTTTGGTTGTGTTTGTGGTTGTTAGGATTGATTATACAACCACTTGGTTTTCTTTGAGGCTTAAAGTTTTTAAATGTCTTAAAAGCCGAAGAAACCGTATTCACCCCCTCAATACGTTTCTACAAGGTTGTGTGTTGGACTGTCGGCCCAAAGGGGGAGGCTGGTGTTGGGCTTGACGAGTGGAGTAATAGCCAGGAGCCCAAGTAACATTGTTATGACCAGTAACTGCATTACCAGACCCTCGACCATAATTAAGTTGCCCCATATTATGTTTTAACCCTGTTCTATTTCGGTGATCATGTATGAATTTACATCCATCACCAAACTTGCACATCCCCTTATTAAAATGATTACGTAGCTGAGGTAGGGATTGAGACTTAGTAGATTGAGCATTAGAAGTACCTTTTTTTCCTGACAACTTAGTGGCCATTAAAACA
The DNA here is from genome assembly GCA_030686995.1 of Artemisia argyi. Taxonomy (NCBI): domain Eukaryota; kingdom Viridiplantae; phylum Streptophyta; class Magnoliopsida; order Asterales; family Asteraceae; genus Artemisia; species Artemisia argyi. The sequence continues at coordinate 168,679,609 of CM060706.1, read as the reverse complement.
GTTGGTGATGATGAGCTACTGTCGATTGTAGAGTATTGTCGGCAACCTCACTTTGTGTGGACTCATCAAGCAACAACATTGTGCATGCCGTTTCAAAGGACGGAAGAGGCTTGCAGTGACGAATGATCTTAACAATAGTAGCGAATCGGGAATCAAGGCCATTAACCGCATACATAACTAGATTCTTATCACTTACCGGAGCGCCAAGATTCTTGAGTCTATCGGCCATGGCTTTGATTTTGGTGCAATACGCGTTTATGGACATGTTTCTAATCTTGATGGAATGAAGCTCGTTGTCAAGGTTGATGGCCCTAGCGTCCTTGTTGTCATGAAACAAAGATTCGAGATGGTCCCATAGGTCTTTTGCGAAGCCCGGTGTTGAGACGACTTTGTTAGTGCAAATATTACGATATTTGATCTATACAATCTCGTTTGTTTTGATTGATGACAAACGTAAAACTTGATACATAACGTAAAATGTACAAGTTACTTGTAATCATACTTTGTCTCAACAAACATTCAACACCTCTCAACGTCTCGAGTCATCGTATGCTACAACACAGGTTCGTACATGTTTGTTATGTAGCATTATGATCAAACCCCTTGACCAACCATTTAGAATGAATAAAATACTTTTTGGGTCTTTAAGTATTTTAGGTTTCAAAGTGCACTTTAGGTGTAAGTGTCACTTTAGGTGTTAAAGTAATATTAGTAAGTTTTACAAATGATAAAAATGTGATAACATTAGGAATCAAACATTTTTTAGTAACTCATTAACTTACTATAACAACATTACTTAGGTAATATATACTTTTTACAAGTTTACTTTCATATATATTTCTTAACCTTAAAATAGAAATATATATATAAATCTCTTACACATTTTGGAAGTATTTCACATTGATTCAATGCATGAAATAACTTGATGTGACATTGTTGGGTATAGAAAGTTATTGCAAAAAGTAGTATGTCCAAGTTCTGGCGGAACCTTCGGGCATAAGGGGCGGAACCTTCGGGCATAGGGGGCGGAACCCTCAAAAGGGTTCCGCCAGATCAGTGGGTTTGCTGAAACCTTTGGCTATAAATAGCAACCCATGGTTTTCTAATTGGGTTGATGACTTCACACATAGTTTCTCTCTACCATAAAACCCATATCTAGATCAGTAGCAAACAATGTAGAAACATACATTAATCACCCATTCCATAATGATCATAATGCTTCTAACATTCATCTTTGTTGTAAGCATATCATACTTCATGATCCACCAAGAAGGTTTCAAGATCTTGAAGTCATCATTCATTAAAGCATTCCAACATATGAAGATTCAAGGGCACTTGACATCCTCAATGGTTGAAGACTTCTTATTCAAGAAGTTCATGTAGATTAGGCATGCATATCCACTAGACTTTTATGTCTTGGATCATCATTGTATTATAACAATATAGATTAGATGGTTTATGTGTTTGTGCCATAAAACACAAGGTTTTTATGTTGGGCCACAAAACATAGCGGGAGTGGTTGTACCCTTGGTAAAGAACTCGACATCTAGCTTAGTGTCGGTAAAAGTGTAAGCGACGAACGGGAGTGGTTGTACCCATGTAAAAGAACTCGACATCTAGCTTAGTGTCAGTAAAAGTGTAAGCGACGAACGGGAGTGGTTGTACCCTTGTAAAAGAACTCGACATCTAGCTTAGTGTCGGTAAAAGTGTAAGCGACGATTGTAAGGTTTTCTCCGCCGAAAAGGGAGGTTGTTGATCTAGTGAAGTAATTCTCGAGTTGGGTACTCGAAGAGTGGAGTATGGCGGAGAGGAGATCCGTGACCGAACCACTATAAATCCTCGTGTTTGGTTTGCACTTTCCTTTTACTTATTGCCTTACTTTAATGTTTGCATTATGTGATTGTTTGTGTTGTGACTTGTTGATTGTACTTGTGTGATAACATGTTTTAAGTGATGTTAGTCATAAACTACAAGTAACATCTTTTATATTAGAACAAGCTAAAAATGGACATTTGAAACAACAAGTTTAAAGTTTTTAAACGGTAAACTATTCAACCCCCCTTCTAGTTTTCCACAGACTTGTTCTTGCAAAGAATCACATAGGGATCCAAGGATCCACATCTTGATTAGGTCGTCGAGTTTACTCCATTCCTGGTCGGGAACGCTAGATGAGGCCTTTTCTTCGATGTGGGATTTTAGTCTAAGACTACCAAGATGAATCTTGAAGAAGGAACTCCAAGAATTAAAGGTGTGTTTGTTGAGGTCTAGTTTGATGGGTACCTTGTTTGTTATTTTGTTTTGCTTGCCTATTACAGAAGAATGAATGACTACATATAGGAGTTATGAAAACTATATTGGGTAATCCCCACTAATCAAGGCAAATCACTAATAAATGTGTACAACTGTAATTTTGTAATTATCTACTGAGGACAGCTAGTGTATATCCAAATGATTCGTTAATAAAACTCACTGTAAAGTAACTTTAATGACTTAGGGTTCGTTTGGTAGGAATGAATGAAATATCAAATGAATGGAATAAATGATGTAATGGAATGAATGACGCAATGTAATGATTCATTAGTGTTATTAATCATGTTTAGTTGGTAAGATAGGACGTAATGGAATGATGAACTTTTATGTAATTTCCATTCCATTACAAGATGTAATGAAAAAATAGGAGTGGACCCCTAAAGAATGACAATGGTGTAATGAGTCATTCTTTGCAATGTATCATTACATTGTAAATGTGTAAACAAACAAAAAATTTTCATTATACCGTAATAATCTTTTTTCATTCTCACTTTGATTACAACATGCCAAACGCTACGTTATAGTCGTTGTTTATGTCTATTACAAGATGTTTTTAAGGAAAAATATTGCCGGAAATACCCAAAACTCGCCTTAAATACCCAAAACTTACCGAAAATGCCAATCCAATTAATCACCGATTAATCTCGTGTAGACTGATTACAAGCTACAAGGAGGTCGACCATCCGACTACCGATTCGCGATTTGCAATCTTGTTTTCGAGTTTAATTGTTTGCAAGCTCTTAAACTAGCTATAATCCAAACATTTCTTTTACATATTTTAATACAAAAATACATCCTTTAAATCATATGATCATGCACTAAATCTAAATCAAATGGTAAGCAGGAGTTAACGTTAATTTGTGAGAAGTGCGGTAATGTGACAAGAACATGTCATGTGGGACTTTTGGAGCACTGACAAAGGACAATTTACGCATTCCAATCTTAACCGTACATTCCCTAACTTTCAAAAAAGACATTGACGGGATATGTTTAACTGTACACCTTTATATGCCTGCTGCTAAACAATTTGGATTTTCACCAAAGTTATTGCAATACTTGTAACCTGTTAGAATAAGACAAGACCAATCAAACACTAGAATCAACTTAGAGATCAACTGTGTTTTAAATTTGGGTTTTTCTAACATGTGCCCTTAGGCACATGTTAAGAGTGGGCCCGTGTGTACTTTTTACTCAGAAATTCATAAAAAGTACACACAAAATATTTTTTTACTTGAAAGATGACAAGAATTCATAAAAAAAAAGGACATAAGGGGCCCCTCTTAACATGTGCCTAAGGGCACATGTTAGAAAAACCCTTTAAATTTTTACCAAGTCTTTTTCTTTTAAATTTGTAAGAAATATAGCTTTAAGACTAATGCTAATGGTGACCACAATTTTTGTGGTCATCCCTTGCCATCTCAGCGTCACAATAGTTTTTTCTATCTAAGACTACACCCAATCATAATTTGCTAAGACTAATGATAATGCTGACCACAATTTTTGTGGTCATCCTCTGTCAGCTCATCTTTCTCTCTTTAAGAATACACATCAACCATAATTTGCCAATAAGGCGATCAGAACTACAAAAAAAAAAACCTCTACATACACAAGAATTGAAAGTTTCGGTTGTGCAGACAACCATAAGTTTGATATGGTTGGGTGAGATGCGTCGCTTGGCGCTTGGCTAGTGGGGGAACGCGTTGCATTTGTGGTTGGCTAGGGAGTTGTGGTTGCCTTGCAACCTCCCATTAGCATTAGTCTAATAAGGCGACTACAACCAAAAAAAAAAAAAAAAAAAAAAAAACTACACACACAAAAATTGGAAGTTTCGGTTGTGCAGACAACAATAACTTTGATATGGTTAGGGTGAGACGCATCGCTTGGGGCTTGGCTAAGGGGGAACGCGTTGCATTTGTAGTTGGCTAGGAAGTTGTGGTTGCCTTGCAACCTCCATTAGCATTAGTCTAAGTATCTGTACATTTTTAATGGAAATGGAAGATCGTTTTCTATATTTTACTGTTGGGGCGATCACAAAGTTTTCAATTCTACAACCTAAGATTAATTAGATTAGTCTGGTTCAAATGTACACGCCGATTGAAAGCACTCATTTTTCTCCCTCTCTCTCGATTTTCTTTCTAGAATGTATTAGGTGCGTTATTATGCAATCACGATGCCGTTGATAACATACCTTGGTCTTATTATACCGAAAGAATTATAAATTGATAAGCATTAAGGCAATGAACATACCATCGATGGAGTTTGCCAATTGTTCATTAACTGATTAAGCATTCTTTTAAAGAGGATTTGAGTTATAGCCTATAGGTCTTTGCATAGGAGTTAATATCTCGATCTAGCTCTTAAAATATTCCAATTTTACGATCCCACGAAGCAAAAACGAGTTAGTCTTTTATAGGATCTTAAGTAAAATTTCGATCTTACCATAGGATCGTAAGATCTCGTTCCGAGTCAATCATGCTTTCCTTTAATTAAGTAACTCTAAAAGGTGAAGAACGATGGGATCACTTTGGTGCCATGCATCTAAGGATGTTAAAATAAACTATAAATGAATGAATTTTGTTAAAATAAAATAATAAATTAGACATGGATAACTACAAATGTTTTATAAGAGTAAGATATATCAATGTGTAGATTAAAGATTTAACGTCCTTAATCACCGATTATATATTTTAGTATTTTAAAGTTTAAACTATTACGCATTGCATTCTCATTATTGTAACTTTGACAACTTTTAATTCTTCATGAATTTGATATACAATCAGCTTTGAATGCGAACACTAGATATAAGACCTTTGAACATTCAAGTAAGATTTGATTTAGATCTGATCTTATAAACACAAACACGATTCATAGTAACATCTCGATATTAACAGGCTTTTGACAGTGTGTGTGTTACATGTGGTGTTTTCAATATTTACAACTTGAAGTACAATTACACGGAGTACTTTTTTTTAACACCTATGGGGCTATGGTCTATAAAGAAAAGAAAGAACTAGAATAATATATGAAAAAGTATATAGATTAGGAAATAAAAAATTGAAAACGTTGTGGGAGTAGAGGTGGTGATGGCTCCCAAAGAATAATATTGTGGAGCCCGTGGTCACTGATTACACCATTATACTTGTTGATCAAATTGATTTCTTGCCCACCAAATTTGTCCACTTCACTGTTCAAGATACGGGTATCCTATTAACGAGAATATTGGTTCCCATTGCTCGGTAATAAATAATAATAATGTATGCAACTAGATACGAAAATCTGATTTTGTTTAATGTTAATAAAACTTATGGTTGGCACTAGGCTGTGTCATTCTTGAATATTAAAGAGTGTTTGTGACAATAGCTTTAACTGAAGCATGTGGACATTGTCATTAAAAAGGAAATGACCTTAAAAAACTTTCTTTGTAGATGAATATAACCATGTGTGACAGGGCTTGGCCACACTGGTAAGTGGTCACCCATCACAATGTGGGTTTTTTTGCGTCGATTCGATGGTGGCGAGTCTGTTAAAATTTTAATATCATGACAATCATATACATATAAATTATATCAAGTAAACACGTATGCGAAAGCTATGGATCTTGTATAACACATATTTATTAACTAAAACATTAAAGAGAACGTACCGTATGCAATCTTGAATTCTTGAACAATTGAAGAACCCTAATTAGGGTTTAATTAGATCTATGATAAACCCCTTACCTTTTTGTTTATAGATCTCTTGATAACAACTATAGTGAGTTGTTACCTTGTTCTTGTACTGTCACACCCCGCCGGTGTAACTTCATGGATATCATCACAACACCTGGTGTCAACATAGAGAACTACTACATGCACATAAATAGAGCAATGTACCAACACACAGTGTTGTAACAATACCCAAGGATAACCAAAATAAAATCCAAAAGGTAACTTCAATAAGTTTGAAAGTACCAAACATAAAACATAAATGCATCAAATCCAAAACCAAATAAATTCAATCCCAAAACATAAATAAGTCTCCATGCAACTGAGTCTCGCCTAATTGCTGCCCTCAACTTTGGCCTTAGAATGCTCACCTGAAAATGATGCTTAAAATGTCAACATAACGTTGGTGAGATTCATAGATTTTAGACTCAACACACAAGGCAACCGAATTTACTGTGATTACAAAATATAGCTTGACAAATAAATATAGTTATCATAAAGCTACATGCGTTTGCAAGTCAATATCCACACACAAAGGCAACAACACTCATAAGGCAACCATTAGGACGGCTCGTGTCCCCCGATCCCATAATCATCAATTAGGTCGCATGCGCGAGCAACAGGATAAGCATCTTCCTAATTGGATCCCAAAAACATATCATCAATTAGGTCGCATGCGCGAGCAACAGGATAAGCATCCTCCTAATTGGATCCCAAAATATATCATCAATTAGGTCGCTAACCTAATTGGATCCCAAAACATATCATCAATTAGGTCGCTAACCTAATTGGATCCCAAAAATATCCACACAAGCAAATAATCACACATGGCATACATACGATAACATTATAAGTCCAAGCTCGTTAATACCACAAACATAATCACAGTAAACCAAAACATTTAAGACAAGCATCATTCCCATCCCAAGTTTAAAACAAAGTAAAAATATGGGACTATGAACTCACTTTAAACTCCGCAGCTCCACAAAACAATACACAATCTATAATACACAAAAATAATCCACATTACACAAGGTCAAGCTAAAAGCTAAAACCCATGTAATACACATATGATGGATATGCCTTCCTTGTTGGGTGGGGGGGGGCTCGGTACCAAAAAGGTACACGGACTTTAGATGGTTCCGCCAAATATCATTTTTTTTTCACATATGATGGATGTCTAAGACTCATATGACCCACCATGGATCTCCTAGACACCACACTAACCACTACCATAACTTAATACTCACTAAATCCTTTGCACTCTAAAACTCAGAAAACGCATAATTTTTGAGTACATTCACTCACATGAAATCACGACAAATAAAGCTTAACAACTCACACCAAAAATTTACCATGGTCTCTCATAAGCATAGAAGCTAATCCTAGAAGGCCATGTACCAATAACACACACAAGTATTCATAGAAAATTCAAACTTGTCAACTACTCAAATTCGGATCTGAACGCACACCAAAAGTTTTGATTTTTAATAATTACTTCCACAAGTTTTCATCGCGAATCCTCTTCGTGGTAGTCTAATATAACCTAAAACTTAACTATTCCAGAAGACTAAGTCAAAATACCACTTTTACAACCACATGCCAACCACAAACTTTTACCCAAAATCTGTCCCGGTTTGACAGCTTTGACACCTTAACAAAGAAAAATCAAAAGACCGACTTTCCGACCTCAAAATTGATCGTGGCTGGACTTTTTGGAAAGCTCTTTCATTATACTACAATTTAGACTTAAAATTAGTGATCTAACTCATCACCATCTGTTATGTACACTCACATCTTTACAGCCTTACAAATCTGTCCAAACTTTAACTCAATAATTAGCATGTTTTACGCTCAATTCACTTAATCATTAACCATAATATTAACATCTAATCATCCTAACATGTTTTACTTCAATAATTTACATAAGTATATAAACCCTAGATTCCATCATATTAATTATTACATGAATCATAACAATAATTGATTAATTACACATAAGGGTTAAAGATTTTACCTTGATTCTTGATTATTGCTAGACAATTATGAAACCCTAATTTTTCCTCTTGGATCCCCCTTTGTGTCGACTTTTAATGCAGGAAAAAGGGATAGGGGAGTTTTGATTTTGTATTTATAATTAATTTGGATAATCCCTAAGGCTTAGAGTTGTATTTGGTATCAAATTTGGTTTCCTTTTTCCCCCCTAGCACCTTAATCGGCCGCCCCCTCCTAATAATATATTTTTTATTCTTTTTTATTAATTAATTTATTACACTCAAAACCTCATACTTTTCATATTTTATGTATTCCCATAACAAAATCTAACGTCTTTCGCGATAAACCTTAATTTTACGACAAATCGGAAAATATTCATTTTCAAAATAAAGTTTCCAAAAATAGATTTTTACACACTCCATGAGCATTTCCTCACAAAAACAACATCCCCGTAACTTATTAACGCTCAATAACTTGAACGAAGACTCGTTACGCAAAAACTCAAAACGCCAAATATACACAAGTCATTTCTACACCATATAAGTGATCAAAATGAACTTTCCCAAAATCAACATCATCAAAAATCACAACAACAACCACAACGCGAAGGGATTTAGTGCTAACTTAAATACTAACCATACTATAACACACAATAACACCCATATAACTACCCAAACACACCAAACAAAGTTAAATTAACTCGAGGCTAAAAGTCTAACTAACCTGCTAAAATCACGGTTGTTACATGTACACACAAACTACTACCGAATTAAAGAGATTGCAAGATCTAAAGTAAACATTTTGTTTTTGATAAAACAAAATCGACAAGAACCCTAAGGAGGGTGATTGTCAATCGGCTAGATGGAAAAGAAAGAAAAGAAAAGACTTAGGAATAGAGTGTGTGCACAAAAGATGTGAATGCATGTCCCTCGGCCTTGTATTTATACTATATGTAACTTGGAGGACAAGTTGGAGTGGGTTAGGTTTCCCCTAGCCCTTGTCGACCGGATATGGAGTCCAAGAAGGGATTCCGGATCCTTCTTGGCTCCTAGTTAAATTCTAGTCCTTTTCTTTTTCTTTTAACGTTAGTTAGTCCATACGGTTAACAATTAATGGCCGTTAAGTCCCTTAAGTGTTTAAATAATTACATATATACATAACATTTAATATATATAATTATTATACTTTAATTCTCGTTTGTAATGTGTGCAATCCCGAATTCTCAAGTTCGATACTAGTCATACACTCACTAATATTTATACACATACTTTAACAGAGTCTGGTGACCGCCAAATGAAACGAGAGTTATGAGGGTATTTCTTTGTGAGTGTATTTGTGTATGGTGACTTTATTTATTTATTTTTTTTATTTATTGTCATTTTTTATTTTTTTTAACAACCATGATATTAAAAAGCCACAAGGGCGAAATAGGAAAGATACAACATAAGGCTCTCAGCTAGAGCGAAAAATTAAAAAAAAAAAAACAACAAAAACAAAAAAAAGAAAAAAGCCTATAAAAGCTATGGAGGTCTCATATTAGCACGAGAATGTATCCACCAATTCCATGTAACCTGACACTTAGAAGCCATGTTCGAAACCCATAATAAAAAATTTGAACCACGGGAAATATATATTCATTACAATGAGTATTACTCTCATCCACTAATGTTGTATGACCTAATTTTGTTTCTTCAATTCCATATATGCCAAAAGGTCGTTTAACAAACTTCATAAAGCTCTACTAACCCATTTGTCTTTAAAGAACCCGAGGGATCCCATTTGAAATAGTTAAACAAGAGAGTTGGGGGGGGGGGGGGGGGTTCTCCACCAGCATTTGACCCAAAGTCTCTTTACTCTAGAGTACGAGAGCAAACAATGGTCCTTATATGTTGAAAAATGAGTTTTGCAAAGTGGTTTTTGCAAACTTTGGACATTAGTTAATGTATGTATATGTTACATATATTTGTGTTGGTTGGGGGCGTTTTGTTTTTCACTAATAGAGCTTCGCAACGAGCTAAAGTATGTCCAAAATGGAGTTAATATGAATGAGATATCGTGTCTCAAAGTGGGACACTTGGAACATAAAATTTGGAAAAATAAACTATCCCACATCGCCTAGAAAATGAAGTTGAGACTAGTTTATAAGGAAGTCATAGTATTGGCTATCAAATTCCTTTAGGTTGGTTATGCTCCCACTCCTACGCGCGCGCAGGAGGGGTGCAGAAAATGGGATTTCCGGGCCAAATTGGGTTCGAAGCTTCTGAACTCATGCGCCGCGCGACATGCGGACACGAATGCAGCTCCAAAGCCTCGCAAACGTGCGTATCTTTTTGCTGCTGATTTCGTTGCCAATTTTAATATTTTCCAGAATTTTGTATCTATTTATTTATAGAAACTGATTTCGTTGCCAATTTTAATATTTTCCAGAATTTTGTATCTATTTATTTATAGAAACGATTTAAACTTTGTGAACAAGTTTTATAAAATCTGTTTAAATAAATGGAAGATACTGAAATCGTTTTTATAAGAAAATAGATTTGCATATCTCGGTATATATTTAACAGTGATTCAATCTTGGCAAACAAGATAGGTTTTCGCTATTTACTGCTTTCTTTTATTTAATCGTTATTACAGTCTGTCTTCTGCTTTTACTCCTTCTTGTCTGTTATTTATTTTATGTTATTTACATTCTGTTATTTATTGTAATCTGATTATATTATAAAAGTGTACACCGTTTTCCACATTATATTTATCAACTGACCCACAAATAGCACATAAAAGTAGAGGGGGATTGAACTCCACGTTGCATCAAATTGGCTCTTGGGGGGGGGGGGGGGGGGTCCACCATCTCCAAAATTTCACCCAAAGGCTCTTTACTCTAGGGTACGAAAGCATATATATTTTCTAAACTCGATGTAACCTCTAATTTGGTGAACTAGAATATGCTTTTTATAAGGGATGAGTTATAAGGACGGGGGTTGTTTTTTTCTATTGACCATCCTATTTTTTTTATTTTTTTTTTATTTTTTTTTTATTTTTTTTTTATTTTTTTTTATTTTTTGATTTTTTTTTGTGTATATCAAAAAACTATAAACCTGAAAGTGCGGAACAAAAAATATAAAGTTTAATAAGTCAAACACTTAAAACTGTCAAAATGGGGGACAAGGACTGCATGTGTGCAGTATAGGGGGTAGACCCGGGCATCCCTTTTATAATTACTTTAACATGTGCACTAAAGTGACATTCTAGAAAAAAAAAAATTACCGACATATCAGATTTGTTTCCGGATTCAAAACAGTCCTGCTTATGACTTTATTTTAAGTAAGATATGATTTAGTGAAAATTAAGTATAAAAAAGTGCACTTTAGGAATAAAAAGAGTGAGCTTAATAATGGGTAGGAGAGAAAATCCGAAAGAGGCAGGTCAAATCTGGTCCATTATACGTCATGCACTGACAGAGGATCCTGCTCTTTTTCACATGCTATCTTTTCTCCCAAACAAACTGCTTCGGAAAATCAATCAGAAAATCTATTTGATTCCTTTTTTTTAGTCGCTTTATTTTCTAAAGATTTTCTTGTATATCATACACAAATTCTAGTACGTGTACTTTTTTACAATCTTGTTCTGCTGGCCTTTTTTAGCCATTATTCACCTATTCTAAATTTAATAAGATGATATTCTATTGGTTTTAACTTTTAACTTTTCAAGAGATATAAATGCCTCTTGAGTGTAGATTCAAGTAGTTTCATCATAATAACAAATATAATGGTGTCCATAGCAAATATAGTTAAAAGACCCTTTGCCATTTTAGGTTGATAATTATGGTGGGTGAAAGAACATCGTAACTTTCACGCGTCATTTCCAATGATGCCATCCCTAATCGCGCGTTAAAGGCCTAATTTTTCAATGGTTCAGTGTTATAGATTCCCGAACAGTTTCTCATGTTTTTTTATTTGTGTATTGTGGGATATATTGTATGGTATGTTTGTATAAAATAAGGTATTTTTATATTTTTGTTTTCGTGCTGACCATAGCACCTGTTTGACGACGAGTTTGGTAATGTGTTCAACGGTAATGTGACGTTGAGATAAAGTTGATAGGTTTGATGACCATAACACCTCGTCTTAGAGTTTTTAGCAAAACTTTCCCCTCATATAATTTAAACATCCAAATAGCCACCTGGGTAGCATGTAACGTTGCGTCCATGTTTGCTACTATGTCATGCTGCAAGTAAAATGACATTTAATGACCAGGTATCAAACACTGAACAATGTCAATATTTTGAGGTTTTAATGACACATTTTAAAAAGTGAGTATAGCAAATTATTGTTACTTTTACTTGTGATCAACAAGGAAAACTACAACAACAATACTAGATCCCTCTGGAATGAATTAGAAGTCGACATCACTAAAATTTTACCTGAAGACAAAATTATAAAACTGCGATGTAGGGTTTACTTATGATCATTAAAGCATAAAATATGATTTATTATCTTTAAACAATGTTGCTTTTGTTTAATTTCGATCATGAAAGTTTGTTATTCAGTATATCCGAATAAATCTTACAAATAATGGCCATCAACTTTCATAATGATAACAAACAATGTTCAGCTATCGCACTTTCACCACCTAAAATACTAGCCTAAAGCCACAAATTTGTTATATATATATATATATATATATATATATATATATATATATATATATATATATATATATATATATATATATATATATAACCTAAATACAGGAAATGAGGAGAAAAGCTAAACGCAACACGTTACCCACAGCCATAGATCTCTATAGAGCTTATTAGGTGCAAGAAGGGGTTGTGAGTTGCGACCCCAAATCTGGGACCACTAAGTCTTATTTTTCGTAGTTTTGTATATATATTATTTCCATAATGGTAGCATAAATGTAAAATAATTATAGGTTTGTCATTCTCAAAATTAGTGCGACTATATTTCGACTTTTTAAATAACATTGCTCAAGTTCCCTTTCTGGCCACCGCTATAAGACAAAAGGCGTGGGTGAATAGACGAAAGGCAATTCGTTTAGGTAATCCTCTTTTAAAAGCTTAAATCCGGAGAATCTTGCCAAAATCTTTTACAGTGGTCACAGGATTTGCGTTGCCAAAGTTATAAAGACATCACTACACACATTCTCTTTATATCCATCCATATCTTCCTTCTTATTAATTCCACACACACAAAACACCTCAACACACACACTCACTACATGTTGTAATAACACATTATATAAACAAACATATATGCATGTATGATTGTATCAATCTACTATATTCTATAGAACCAAACTTCACAACAACAATGGGAACCTTAGCATCCAATAATGTACAAGTTACAAAAGCATCCTTAATCCCACCTTCAGACCCAACCCCTACTCACATTCTCAAGCTTTCATCCATTGATTCACAGCTCTTTTTACGCTTCACTATTGAATATTTATTAATTTACCCTTCTATTAGGTCGAATAATACATTCGACCAAGCAGCCTTCACAGGCCGTGTGAAGGCTGCTTTAGGTCGAGCCCTAGTACCCTACTATCCTTTATCTGGCAGGGTCAGGGCTCGACCTGACAACTCTTGTCTAGAAGTTATTTGTCGTGGTCAGGGGGCGTTGTTTATCGAGGCAGCATCCGAATTTAATGTCACGGATTTCGAGAATGCCCCACGTTATGTTACCGAGTGGAGAAAACTTTTGGCATTAGAAGTAACCGATGTTTTAAAAGGTTGTCCAGTTTTGGTTGTTCAGCTGACATGGCTAAATGGTGGTGGTGTGGCTGTTGGTCTTGGGTTTAGTCACTGTGTTTGTGATGGTATTGGAAGTGTCGAGTTTCTTAATCTATTTGCACAGTTGTCGAATGGTTGTTTAAGTCGAAAAAATACCTCGGAGTTAAAGCCGAAACCTGTGTGGCAAAGATCTCTACTTGATCCGACATCTTTTAAGAAACACAAACCTAGTTTAGTGTCACACCCTGAGTTTAACCAAGTTAATGACTATTGTAACTTTATGACTCGGTTCACTCCGGACAAACTCACTCCCACATCGGTCACATTTCATGATTGGAAAATAAACGAGTTAAAAAATTCGGTAACTCGGTCAACTCGGACGAGTCAACTCACTTCATTCGAAGTATTGTCTGCCCATATATGGAGAACATGGGCAAAAGCACTACACTTCCCACCGAGTCAAACTCTTAAACTACTTTTTAGCATTAATATCCGACACCGGGTAAAACCGAGTTTACCCGGTGGATATTATGGTAATGCTATTGTACTCGGTTGCGCGCAAACCACCGTTAAGGAACTAATGGAAAATGGTTTAGGCTACGCAACCGAGTTAATAAAAGGAGCGAAAAACCGAGTGGATGATAAGTTTGTAAAAGAAGTGGTGAACTCAGTGAGTCTGAAAGGAGCGAGTTGTGTACCTGACTCAGTTGGTGTACTAATATTATCACAATGGTCAAAGCTTGGTTTGGAAAGCGTTGACTTTGGTATTGGGAGGCCAGTTCAGGTGGGACCAGTGTGTACCGATAGATATTGTATACTGCTACCAGTACATGATCAGAGCCGTTCAATTAAGGTCATGTTAGCTCTGCCCTCTGTAGCCGTTGACAAATATCTTGATTTGATCACAGCCGTTGATTAAATGCATGACTTTTTGTTAATTTTTTAGGTGCTTAATCTTTTATTTTAATTGTTTGATTCTAAGATTATGTCGACATATGCTTTATTTAGTAAGAAAAGTGGATGAAAATGGAATGATAGTTGTCGCTTCGAGTTTTTTTAGCAGCCGGGTGATGTAGACGTATGGCCCGAAATGGAATAATAGTTAGATGTAAATTGTTTTTTATATTATAACAAGCGGGGTAGCCCGCGCTTTGCCGCGGATTTGTTATTTTTTTTATGGTGTTGTATTTTTCTTTGTATTTTTGTTTTGTATTGTTTTTGTTATTTGTTTTTTTTTAAACAAAAATGAATGACCGCATAATAAAATGTTTTTGTGCAAGTTTTGTATTTTTTTATTTAAAGAAAATTATTCATAGTTTCAAAAAAAAAAAAAAAAAAAGTGCTACAGTACATATGCTACAGTAACATACAACATAGGACAGCACAAATGTTACTGTTTAGTCAACTGTGCGGTACAACTCTTTAAAGCACAACTGCTACAGTAAAATCCTGGGCTTTTAATATATTTATAATTGATGCAAATTATAATTTTAATTAATTATTAACACATACAAAATTAATTAACATTAAAGTTGAAAAAAAAACAAAAAAAACCTTTAAAGAGTCAAAAACCGGATAATTATTTTAGTACGAATGGAGTAGTATTTAGAGTGGTGGGTGCAGTGGGCATTATAATTTTTATAGGTGCCGTCACGTCAGCATATACTTTATAAGTTATAACAATCCTATAACATAAACACATCACCAGCAAAAGTTCTATAGCACATCACTAAAAATACCGCACTCACTCGCAATAAATAAATAAATAAATAAACTGTGTTAAACAAAATGGAATAAACGTTAAAAGCTCACCGCTTCCAAATGCTTATAAACGCTCTGCGCCAAACACACACCTAAGCCTTTGATAGTCATATTAACCGGTTTATATCCGATCGTTTAATAGACAATACATGGAAAACAATGTTTCAATTAATTCATTGGATCACTTATGAGTCGTTTGGGAGAACATAACAATTTTCTTACCAAATATTTTCATCTAAAATCAACTTAACTATGCACCTTTTTAAGAAAGGAAAAAGAGATTATTCTCTTCGGAAGAAAGGAGTTTGGAGTATCTAGTCAGCACTATTACATATACTACTATAAGGTTCAAACTTGCTTGCCTGAATGTCAAAACTCTTCACAAGTTATTAAAGTGGCTCGGAGGATGTCAGAGATAATTGAAGAAGAAAGTTTGAATATAACAACATAAGAGTATATATATGTTTGGTTAGTAGGAATAGTGAGTTATGAAAGATGAGACTACTTGCTCCTAGACTCCTAGCTATGCTTTTCATAAGAATCTGGTCATTAAGAGTGTAATCATGAGCACAGTTAATGTGTTTTTCTATAGATGGGTTCTATGCTGGTTATGAAGCCTTCTTTTTGTTAGATCTTAGTTCCGTGGTGTGAGGGTGGTGCTGCATTATTGATTTGGGAGATAACAAATTAGGTACTTGTGAGGCCTTTCTATGCTCGTAGGTTATACTAATGGAATGCATTGGTGTAGTGTGTAAAGAATAGGAGAGGAATGTAGTCATTTGAGGTATCTATGCGTAAGGAGTATGGATGGTTTCTGTGGGAGGGATGATGCGTCCCTCTTTTTGCGGTTCATATTCATTATTATGAGGATGTAGCTGCAGTATGTGAGATGCATGCATTGGGAGGGAAATGTAGTCCTCTTTGGTGAATGGTGATTCTTCAGTATTGTTAGCTAGAATAAGCATTCTCTTTGCAATCAATATGTTAGCTATGAATCTGTCATATGCATGTATTGATATACTCTATGGTGTATATGTTTAGGAGGTTAATATATTATTCACCATTTCAAAAAATTAAATAAATAAAAAAGGCTAGAATATCTTTGTGTTGAATACTATTTTAACACAAGATGACTACTCGTATCATTCACAATAGGGCTAATCATGGTTCGAAAACCGGATCGGACCGACCGGGACCGGACCGGACCGGACCGAAACCGATTTAGTGCAAAAAGCTGGACCGAGGACCGGACCAAAATGTTCGGTCCATGTCCGGTCCGATCCTGTTCGTCGGTCGGTCTAGTCCAACAAAACATAATAGTCGGTTCAACGTAAGACTGAACCGGACCAGACCGGATCGATTACCGAAAATGACTAAAATGGTTGACCGAGGACCGGACCGAAATATTTTCGGTCTGGTCCAGTCGGTTCAATACTTCAGTTTCTCGATTCAGTTCAGTACGCGGTCTATAAATTAATGAGTAATGACATAATAATTGGCCCAGGAGTGTGTCAAGAAATACAAATAATTTATTCAGGCCCATTAAAAACCTATTAGGCCTCTCAGTTAACGGATCCAGATCCATTTGGTTTAACAGGCCGAGCTAGTCCATAAGATACAGTATGAATTCTTTAAGAGAGAATATTTTGTGTTGATGTTCTATCGTGTGATTTGTTATAAAAGCTGTCTAATATCTCAACATAAAAAAGAACAGTTTGTGATTATTGTGTGATAACGTAGCCATTTAAAAGAAAGCAGACAAAATTATGAGGTAATGTCATTATGCATAAGAATGCAGGTTAAAAACAATGTTGTTTTGGATTATCATGTACTTAAGGAGTTAAGGGTGTTTGTTTTAGCTTTTATATAAGGTGTATAAGCTTATTCGTTCATATAACAAAAACAAGTCTAATAAAGTGTTTAGATAAGCTCATGAGCGTGGGCTTATACGCTTTATATAAAAGGGGTTTGATAGATACTCATTTTATAGTTTATGTCGTTTTGTCAAAATTTTAATCATAAACTAACTAAAACACTCAGGTGTGCTTGGTTAGTATCGGGGAAAGAGAAAAGGAAAAGGAATGCAAAGGAATGGATAATGGTGGGTAATCAATCCCTTACCACCCAATTTACTCTATAATGGTCCATTACCCATTAGTGGGTAATCATTATATTACCCTCTACAACCAAGCACCTTTAATCAATCCCTTTCTCATTCCCCACCCCCTTAACTCCCCACCAAGCACCCCTTCAATCTTGCTTTACGAGCTTATTTACCATAAGCATTAGCTACTTAACGAGCACAACATCAATCCCAAAAAATAAGCTTAGACAAGCAACTTAGTGGAGGCTGAATCTTATACTTAACTACTACTATTATGTTTTTCTGCTGGCTTAAAACTATAATAAGAAGGAAACTGTTAAACATAATCTTACGGGCTACGTATAAGACATTAATACATGCAATAAATGTTTGTAACTTAAAAATAAACATCCAACTCCCTGCATATCAATCGACCTAATACACAATCACTTTTCAATCTTTTTAACTTTTAAACGTAACTCTTAGAGCTACAACAAATAGCAAAACACTAACGAGAAATCTTTTGAATCAACAAAGTAATATGCGACTCAGCCATGCACTCCATACTTAGGTTGCACTCCTTGTCATTCTTGAAAATAAATTATGTTGTATATCCCTACTTTTCATGGTTTGTGACATTTTATATTCTTTCGGGTTGACCATTGGTCAAAGGCCAGTAAAACGACAAAATTACCATCGTCTTCTTTGGTATTTAATTTCTCTTGAATTTTCAATTATTTTTAAACAAAAATCAAGAACACTCAAGAACAAACCACAAATTTTTTAAAAACTTTACATAAAAATAAAGGAACCCTAAATAATCATGAATCTTAACATACATGGCCAAAATAAGCATGAACCTTATTATCGACAAAGGACAAGATGATCCAAACATCAATAACATACATGACCACTTTAAATAATTATAATATATACTAAAAACCATTGTGGACACGGTAACTACAGTATGCACGTGAATTTTCATTTAAAACGACAAAATTACCATCGTCTTCTTCCGTATTTAATTTCTCTTGAATTTTCAATTATTTTTAAACAAAAATCAAGAACACTCAAGAACAAATCACTAATTTTTTAAAAACTTTACATAAAAATAAAGGAACCCTAAATAATTATGAATCTTAACATACATGGCCAAAATAAGCATGAGCCTTATTATCGACAAAGGACAAGATGATCCAAACATCAATAACATACATGACCACTTTAAATAATTATAATATATACTAAAAACCATTGTGGACACTGTAACTACAGTATGCACGTCAATTTTCATTTTAAACACTGAGGTTATTGATTAATTGCAAAGTTAGTCCTTAACAGCCGTTATCTAGCAGTTGTGACTTAAATTTGCAAAGGAACAATAACTTCAGGGCTGTTTTTGTGCAAATATTAAGCAGAAACAACCCCTAAGGTTAACTTTTATTTTCAGCGTTAGTCCCTAAGGACTAACTTTGCAACAAACCGCCACTTTCAAGGACTAAAACGGAAAATATTTTTGCTACAGTACCAAACAATGCAGAACAGTAGCTGCTACAGTGCAATACAGTGGGAAATAGTGCATGTACTGTTCCAAAGAAATTTACGAAAATGGTCCCTCAGGTTAGCTGTAAATCACACAGTTAGTCCCCCGTTACCGATGTTTTGCAAATTTAGTCCTCAATAACAAAAATATATTTTTTTACGATTGTTTTATTCTGAGTTTAGATTAACCACAAAATTCCCGCAGCAACGTGCGGGTGCCCCAGCTCGTTAATTACTAAACTAAACAATGAACTCAACATGAAACAAAAGCTAAACTAAGTACTGATTAAGACTCTGTTTGGCACACAAGATTGTTGAGAGATTATGCTTATTTTTTAAAAAATAAGCTATTTAAAAAATAATCTTTGTTTGGCAGATATAACTTTTAAGAGATTCTAAAAAAAAATCTTCTATAATTTCTTAAAACCAAAGGTTACTTCATGTAGCTTATTGATGAATGTGTAAATACTCATCATTTTTACCTTTTCTGAGCTGCCAAAACATCTAAAAACACTCAATATTGCATCAAAATAGTGAAAATATCCCAGAAGTGTGTTTTATATGTTTCAAATGCAAAATAATCAAAAACAGATAAAAAAACGAACAAAGTTTGCATAATTGGCAGTTTCAGTCCCTCAAGTTTTATAAATTGGCAAAACTAGTCCCTGAAGGTTTAAAATGAAAGAAAAGTCAACCTTAGTCCTTGGGAAATCAAATTTGTTCAATATTAATCCCTGGATGAAAATTTTAACAAACTGGCAATTTTTACCCCTCAAAATCCAAATTGGCATAAAAGGTCTCTGAACTTTCAGATTTTGGCAGATTTGGTCCCTGGTGGGATATTTTTGAAAGAAAAATCATTTTTGACCTTGGGAAATCAAAAGTTATCAAAATGGGTCCCTGGGTAAAAGTTTTGAAAAGTTTACATGTTTGGTCCCCGTAATTTGGAAATTTGCATAATTGATCCCCGGGAATCTTGAAAGTGGAAAATATAATTTATGGTCCTTGGGATATTTTAACATGACAAGATTGGTCCTTGAACTATTTTCAGAAGTTTGCAAATCAGGCCCCTCCACTTTGTTGTATTACATTTTTGGTCCTTGTGGTGTTTCTAAGTTACAAACTAAACGGACCCTTGATTTAATCCAAGACCAAACAACAAATAAAACACACCAAAGCCCACCACCTTATAACTCCCTCCTTTCCAGCCCACACCAAATCTCAGCCAACCACACAAGCCCATCTCCACACCAATACTCCCTCCCGTTTTATTTAATAAATCCCCAGAGTCAAAGGTGGGTTAAACCCACCTTCCCTCCCAAAACCACCCTTTCCCCTCCAATACCATTTCTCTGCAATACCACTCTCCACACCCCTGTTTCACCCCAACTTGACCACCTCCCTTATCCCTTCCCCATTTCACACCATGTCCCCTCCACCTCACACAACTATCCAAACCCATTAAATGCACTGGAAATCCTTACACGCTACCAAAAGATATTTTTGGCGCCAAAATCAATTTGGACGACTGTGATCACCTCAAGCTTAACCAACAGGTGGGATTTGATCAGAAGAAAGAGAAGAAGCTTTTTGGATATCTATTTAAAGAAATGAAGACATAAAGATAAAGGGGTCGATGCTTTAGACCATTTTCGTAGTGTAAAAATATCTCTTTACTTATTTTCAGGTTAAACCTTAGTTCTAATTGGTAATTCACGTTATTGTAAGCTCCTTTGTACTGTTAGTTATCAACATTGTCAGAATTTTAAGTTTATGCAAATTTCAAAGTTTCAGTTAAATCGTTGTGTTAAAATTATTGTTGTGCAAAACCATTTTAAGCTTCCATTTCTGTTCAAATAAGTTTGTATGAGCTTATTTTAGCTTTAGGAAAAGATCACTTGTTTCAATTCTGTTTTAGTCACAATTTTCTAAAAAAAGTCAAGAAAAGTCAAAGTTTAGTCAAATAAGCTCTTTGGTGGTGATAAGCTGAAGTGGATGAGCTGAGTGGTGTTTTAGCTTGGTATTGACACACCAAGTTTAGTTCTGATCAGTTCCATTTACTTCAAATCCTCAAACAGTTGTAAGCTTATGTTCTCAATTTTTGCATTATTTTCCATGTATTGTACTAATGCTTATTCTTAGCTCATTATAAATATTTACTGCTTATCTTTAGTTTTTAAACATATTTCATCAGTTTAAGAAGTCTTGATTAGCCTTTGTCTTTATTTTACTGATAAACACTTTAAAAAAAAAAAAAAAAAAAAAAAAAAAAAAAAGCTAAATAGTAGGATAGCTTAATATAGTGCTTATTTCCTGTTAAAGAGTTACTTATTAGAGTTTAATTAAGTTAGTTAATTAGTAAAATCAGAACTTATAGTTTAAAATAGTGTGTTTCACTTCTTTAATCATCAAACAGTACCCAATAAGGGGTGTTTGGATTTGGTAGTTTACCTGTGTTAAAGCCTATCTCAGCTGCTATTTTTAGTTGCCACAACTCACATTAGGTCTAAATAGGATTTGTAAGTCACAAAAATGGTACCTTAATCAACAAAAGTCAAAATCATCACCCATTGATCATAACAGTCCACTGTGGGACTTTTTGGTGTCCAAATCTTCATCATAGCCTTGGATCTTGTTAATTTTGCTTAATTTAGGTTCACTTTAGACTATAACATCTTAATTAGCCTGTAGGATCAAATCAAAACTCAGATAAGTCAAGGTTTTAAGTTTTCTTCAAAAGTCAAATATGCATGTCTCAGTTTTTTTTTAATATTTGCAAGATTTAATCTGATTTTTGTGTGATGATTTAGGATCTCAAATTTGTTTCTAATTGTTGTCTATCAGCTCAATTTCATGTTTCCATGGTCCTTTGATTTTTGTAATTTTTTTCCTGGGCACCACATGCATCCAAAGTAGGCTGCAGGGGGCATCACTCCCCTGCTGCAGCAGTTAACACCCCCACCACCACTTGGTGGTGGTTTTCTGGCCACCATAGTGGTCCTCAGCCTTTCCAATTTGGTTATTTTAACTCCCACCATGGTAGGCTTTTAGTTTTGACCAAAACTTTGACCTTGGACCCCCTGGGTCCCACCTGATTTAGCCACAAATTCTTGTCCCATTTTCAGTCCTAACACAAGACAACAAGTGCTTATTTGTAGCTTAATTGCTTATTTTGTGGTCCCCTTCTGATTTTTCTGGCTTATACATGTTCCCTAAACTAGTTTAAACCAGAATCATCCATTGTGGGTCCCACTTAATACCATTTTAGCTCATTTCACCATTTGGTCAACAAAAGTCAACTGTTGATCCAATAAGCTTTCAAAGTGCTTAATTTTGATTTACAAAAAAGTTGTTTTCACAAAAAGTTTTTGTTTTTAGTTATAAAATAGGTTGGTAAAAGAAAAATCAATTTATTTGTAAGTAATAGTTTCTATTTAATGTAATTTAATTTTAATTTTCATTTTTATTTTTTTATTAAGAACTAAGCTTTTTTATATTTTTCTTAAAGTCCTCTTATATTAAAGTAATTATAATAATTTTCTCAGATTTTTATTTTATCATTTAGTATTTATTAGAATTAATCTTAGTTTTATTAATAATTAAGTTTTAAATAGCATAATTAGTTTTTATAAAGCAACACCTAGTTTTTATATTTTTTATAGCTTTTATATGTTATAAAATAATTTTAGAAATTTTCTTATAATTTTTACTGTTCATTTTCTATTTTTCTTAATTTAAAATAGTTTAATTAGATAATTAATATTTAATTAGTAATTAATTAATAGAAAAATCACAAAAAGACAAAAATACATATTTTTATTTTTAAAACTTGTTTTTAGTTATTTTATAATTTTAGAAATTTTATTTTCACCTTTTTAGTATTTAATCAATATTATATTGTATTTAAGTGTTTTAAATAATAATAATAAGTATTAAATAGTTTTTAATTAATATTAAATAATTAATTAGTGTAAAAATTAATTTTCTTTTTCTAAAAATTTTCTTTTATCTTTTAGTTTGTAAAAAAGTCATTTTCACCCCCTGGGTGTTTTCAGATTTCATTTTTCACGTTTTATTTTGTACGTTCGCGTTATTTCAAACGTAAACGTACGCGTTTTTAGATTTCAAGCGTTTTTAGGTATCTAACTTTCGCGTAATCATATTATAGCTTATTTAAGCTATTTCATTGTAGATTCTTTAGTTTAATCAATCTCAAACCCCTTTCCTGTCCAAATTCACCCGGTCACATAACCGTTTGTTAACCATCACACCTCGTCGGGACATAACGACCCGGGGAAACCACTATACTTCCGCGGAGCATTGACTCTAGGCTGTTTGACCTTGTTGACCATTACCTGGTCAGTTTAGGTTGACCGTTTGGAGCCAATCACTTATAAAAATAATCTCTTTTTATAATCTCCAGCACCAGCACCAGCACCATCTCCAGTTCCAGCAACAGTTACTTTCGCCAAACATATCCTAAGCATAGAAATCATATGCTCATGAATCATATGGTATACACCATGATCTATTTAAAATTCATTTATTTTGATGTAAAATTTTAACAAAATAACCGATATAATTAAGATTCGAAATATAGTGTGACATACATGGTTAAAAATAAATGAAAATTCAAGAGCAACTTAAAGGGAGAAGAAGATGAGGGTATTTTGTTATTTCACTAGCATTTGACCAACCGTCAATCCAAAAAGGATATAAAATGTGACAAACTAAAAACAGTAAGGATATGGAACGTAATTGATTAGGAATGACAGGGAGTGCAATAAATATAAACCACATGAACAAAATTTGTATTCCTTTTATTTAACCCAAGTCCTATTCACATATACGAGTAGTTACAACTTTATTTTGTTTAGAACAACAACATATTATTAACTAGCAAAAGCTAGAAACACGAACACTTACAAAGAAGCAATGTTTACAATGGGATTATCTAACCAACCTACCTAACTAAAGCTCAACTTAAGATTTCTAGATGAAATATACAAAAACGATTAATAAACTATAGAGTCCCAAAGAGTCGCCTTCTTCAGTTTAGAAGTAGAATAAAGCAATGCATTGCGAAAATTCCATATAGACCACAACATCGTATCTACAATCCCTCCAAGAATGTACCTAGACGTCTTCGTCATTTGACAAGCATCTAACCACGAGATCCACTCGGCAAAATTAGACACACCCGAAATATCCAAATCACACCATCTCGCCAATAACTCCCAAAAGTCATGGGCCATACCACACGAGAAAAAGAGATGATCACCATTCTCAACGTACTCGCTACAAACGGGACATAAAAGAGAGCCAACATCAATTCCTTTGTGATCCAAGTTTACCATGGTTGGAAGTTTATTCATAGACAATCTCCACCGAAAGACGTTAACTTTTATTGGAACATTTTTATTCCATCCAGTAGATGACAAGCCACCTTGTAAAATATGCTCATCAACATGCTTTCGGGCAGAAGCAACTGAGAAACCTGTAGAATTTAGGGCCCATTTCCAACCATCCTCATTATCCGAGAGCTCAACATTACTGATCAACGCCTTCATATCATCAAATTGGCTAGACTCCACACCACCTATTGGATTCCTCCTAAGAACATTATTCCAGTCGATGATATTGACCCGTTGAGCTACCGTACACCGTTTATCCCTATCCAAAGCATACACACGAGGGAACAATTCTTTTAGAGGTCGGTCCCCACACCAATACTCTTCCCAAAACACGACAGATTTCCCGTCTCCAAGAGACCGATTACAAGAAGCAAGCAAATCAATACCTTTCAATTGATGTTGAGAAACCGAACGAACAATAACATTCCAAGGGCTAGCATTCGATTTTGCAATCCTTCCGGTCCCAATTCCTCCATGTTGCCCATGAATACCTTTAATCTCTTTAGCCCAGAGATCATTCGGATGACATCTAAATCTCCAAATCCACTTAAACAAAAGGGAGACATTTAAAGCATAAATACTCCCAATACCAAGCCCACCCATAGCCTTACTAGCTAAACAAGAATTCCATTTCACCCATGTGACCTTTTTTTCATCCAAGTTACCTCCTATAAAAAACTTATTACGCATGGACTCCAATACTTTCTGAACGGTTGTGGGCATCATATACAAAGACATGTAATAAGTAGGAAGGTTACCTACTATTGATTTTATTAACGAAAGACGCCCACCTACCGATAGTAAACGAGCTTTCCACTATGACATTTTAGACAAAAACTTTTGAATGATACACTTCCAGTTTTCACATCGACCCATGTTACACCAGACAGGAACACCTAGGTACGTCAAGGGCAGCTTAGAAACTCCACAACCGAGAACCGAAGCCATGTCTAAAATGTCGTCATCAGAAACACATAAGCCTAAAAGTTTACTTTTGTGAACATTGATTTTTAGACCAGACATCAGATAGAAACATCTCAACATACATATTAGGTTATATATACGCATTAGATTGGGACCACTCACCTATAAAAATAGCATCATCGGCGTAAAATAGGTGAGATATATTCAAATTACCTTGACCTATAGAAGCACCTTTAAACATGACCACATTCACGGCCTTGCACGTAAATAATAAACAGAAATGGGGACAAGGGATCCCCTTGCCTTAGACCTTTAAGAATCTCAAACTCGGACGTAGGAGACCCATTAACCAGAATAGAGGCCCTCGAATTCCTAAGGCAGCCTGTAATCCACTTGCGCCATTTAGGCCCAAACCCCATATTCTCCATGATCACATCGAGGTAATCCCACCTCAAAGAGTCGTATGCTCTCTCGAAGTCAACTTTAAAAACCATAAGCTCTTTTTTCCGCTTGCGATACCACTCCATAATTTCACTCAAAATTAAAGGGCCATCAAGAATATTCCTACCTGTAAAAAACGCTGATTGCTCCACACTAATACAACTTCCAATAACCTTGCGGACTGCGGTTGAACAATACAATGAAAAATGTTACTTGAGGGCTTGAGGTCGAGCAAACCGAATAAAAAGTATTATTGAATAAGATTAATGCTTGGTTGAAAATGAGTATTTTGCATTGTAGATGAACAATCAACTAAATATGTGATAGTTCACACACAGTTATAAGCCCACGTTATAGGTAGCTTGCACTTATGGCGGCGCCATGCTGCATCGGCGTCGGCGCCATTGGCACCTTCGCCATCCGAATGGCGCCGTGTTTGTGGGTGTGTGTTTTTTGTTTTGTTTTTTAGTGTAAAGTTTTTGTGTTTTTTTTTTTGAATTAATTATATAAATGTTACTCATAAGTTAAAAGTTGACCTCATGATGCTTGTAACTCCTCCCTATGGCTCAATGCGCCTAGCTCTCTAAGGACATTGTAAGAAAAGACGAAAACATCTAAGCGTTGAATGTTACTTTTACCAATTACATGCATATCAAAATATATTATCTATGTTCTGTGGTAACTTAGTGGTTTACTCAAGTTATTAGCACATCAATGTACAAATAACGAGTCGGGATATAGATGTAATACAACAATTTAATGTATAAGTTGATGTTTATAAATAAAAAGAGTAAACTACATTTTTGGTCCTTGTGGTTGTATCAAAATTGCACTTTCAGTCCAATTTGCAAAAAGTAAGACATTTCAGTCCAAAAGTCCACATGGCTTTCATGTTTGGTCCAATTTTTTAACGGGGTTAGTGTACTCGTTAAGTGAGTTGCAACATTAGTCCTTTAACCTAATGGTCGTTTGCAATGTTTGCACTGTTAGTCCTTTCACTTAGTTAGTCTTTAAAAAAAATTCTAAAAAAATCGAAAAAAATTATTTTTTTGGAAAAATTTTTTTCCCAAAAAAAAAATAATTTGAAAAATTCGAATAAAATATTTTTGACGAAACTTTTTTTCCAAAAAAGATTATTTGAAAAAAAAATTATAATAAAAGTTTTTCTTAAAAAATTTTAAAAAAATTATTTTTTTTTGGAATTTTTTTTTTCAAAAAAAAATAATTTGAAAAATTCGAAAAAAATTCTAATTTTTTTTTCCAAAAAAAATAATTTGAAAAAAAAATACTAATAAAAATTTTTCTTAAAAAATTCGAAAAAATTTCTAACAAAATTTTTATTAGAAATTTCTAACAATTTTTTTTTTCAAATTATTTTTTTTGGGAAAAAATTTTTTCGTCAATTTTTTTTTAGAATTTTTCAAATTATTTTTTTGGAAAAAAGAAATTTCCAAAAAAAATAATCTTTTTAGATATTTTTTCTAATTTTTTTCGATTTTTTTTAAGATTTTTTTAAAAGACTAACTAAGTGAAAGGACTAACGGTGCACACATTGCAAATGACCGTTAGGTTAAAGGACTAATGTTGCAACTGACTTAACGACTACACTAACCCCGTTAGAAAATTGGACCAAAAGTGAAAGCCACGCGGACTTTTGGACTGAAATGTCTTACTTTTTGCAAATTGGACTGAAAGTGCGATTTTGATACAACCACAAGGACCAAAAATGTAGTTTACTCAAATAAAATATTAATGGTAACTTAGTGGTTTACTCAAACAAGTAGGGTTTGATCAGTTGGAAAACCCCTTGCCTCTCAACCAAGAGGTCAAGGGTTCGATCCTCACTCCCTACAAAAGGCTGGAGGTCCTTTTCTACCTTAGGTAGAACCAGAAGCAGCCTCTCTACCTTTAGGTAGGGGTAAGGCTGTCTACATATCAACCTCCCTCATATACCGTGAAAGACGGTATTCTGTCCCATAACCCGTGGAAGACGGTATTGGGAGTTAATTTACTTTTTAGTTGTTTACTCAAGTTATTATCACATCAATGTACAAATAACGAATCGGGATATAGATGTAATACAACAAATCCGCTAAAGTAACACGAATGAGCAAGGATCACACCGAGACGATTTTTGTTTCAAAAAAGACAATAATGTTTACGTTTTTTATGCGAAAAAGCCACCGAAAGTGACTTTTTGCTAACTTTCATTATTTATCTCGTTAAGTGCCTCGTCACTGAGGGTATTATTGTCATTTCATTGCTTTAGGGATAAAATTTGCAATTTAAATTTTGTCTATTTATTTCACAGCCGCCACCGCCACCACCACCACACTCCTCTTTCCATTTCATCATTTGTCATCATTTGGATTCGTATCCCCAAATTTAACTATTCAATTTCCAACTAAACTTAATAAATAAATAAAAAACAACCCAAAATTGATTAATTAATTTGAATACTTAGATAATTAAATTCGAAATTAATGTGTATATTAAAACAGCTTCAATCAACAAAACATAACAATTTGGACTAGAGTTTAACGAAACAAGTCCACCATTCTTCTTTACAAGTTGCTCATTAAAACAAAGTCTTCTTAAACCATTATAGCAAAAACAGAGTCTTCTCAATATGGTCCTACATGTGTGGCATGAAAAATTACAAGACCCAGCGAGCCATTATATAAGCATGCATAACTTAAGAATACACAGTAAAAACCTATTCTATTTGATTAATCATAAGTAACAGTCTTAGATTAATTGCTTGGAGTTACCATTTAGGTAGTTAGGTTTGTTGTTGAATACATACTTTACTTATTGTTAGATATCAAGAAATTGTTCATAGGATTTGGAATTTTAGCCATTTGGTTTTATGATAGCATTTATCTAGCTATTAATCTAATCAAATTATATATTATCTATCTGTTAACAAAATCTAACACGCTCAACCACTACCTACAGGGATATTTGAAATCACAATAAAATTGTTAATACAAAAACAACTAATTTCAAAAGAAATAATAATAAGTAACGATAAGCAGATTCTCAAACTATTGTAGCGAAAACAGAGTCTTCTTAAACTCGAGATGAATATTCTGTTTTTGTACGAACTCAAGCTTTCAGAATCTTCGCTGAAAGCTTTGATTGATGTTGTTACAAAACTACTAGATTCTCTAACCATCATCTTCTATATATTTGTAAACATAGTAATCTTCAGATATATAAAATTGTGTTTACTTTCAGAGACATATATAATATAAAAGGGAAAATTGTCTAAAAATACATCAAACTTGCCATCTTTTATTATTGTATGCTATGAATTTTTTTTCTCTATTGTATACACGAACTTTATTAATCTCTCTATTGTATCAATGAATCTGACGTGGCATTATTTAATCAAGAGTTAATTACCTAAATTTACATAAATCATCCATGTGGCTCAAAACAATTACACCATTCGTCCATATAAATTTATATCATTCCTTTAAAAAAATCTATCTTCCACTCTCTCTCACATCCTTCTTACTGTCACTCCCTCTCTCTCTAGCACCACCACACCGACACCACAGCCACCTCCACTGCCTTGCCACGCCACCATCATCAAAAAGATACAAGGAAGATCAATGTCAAGGGATCGAAACGCCTTGTCACGCCACGTTTGTATATTTTCTTTTCATTCTAAATCAATTGTAAACAAAGATTAAATGTGGCTCATTTAGGATTTGGTTCTGATTTGTATGTGAATAATGTTGTGATTCATTTTTTGGTGTCGTGTGGTGAATTGGATTGTGCACGCAAGGTGTTACGATGATTGGAGTCATATCGGCTTGTGCTCAACTCGAAGACTTGAATCTTGGTATGAAATTTCATCAGTATGTAAACGAAAACTATATAAAGATGACAATTCCATTGTGTAACTTGTTATTAAGTAGAAAAAGGCTATGGCAAGTTGATCAAGTTACATCACTATAGTCTCTTGTGTGCTATCAGTGCTGTATGAGGTAAGTTTTAATTTTTTTCTATTTACTTTGTTGCATTAATTTGTTGTATTAAATAGTGTTTATTTATTTAAGGAGTACCAGTTTGTGTTGGACTAAGTTATATTCTCGTATATGGTTATGTACAAATATAGTTACTGTATAAGCTTAATTTAACGTTAAAGTGATGATGTTTGAAGTTGGTCAAATTTTGATTAAAAGAAAAAAAAGTAAATTATAGTTATAAAATATAAACTGATGTTTGTAGTAATCTTATTGTTTTTTAAAATTTTTGTTTTAATATTGTAGGTATTGAACCTAAACCTAGTATCCTTGGATCATGACATATATTTGGATCTCTCAATGACTGGTAGACAATTGTTTTTTGATGTTTGAACTTTCTAAGTTCAACTGTTCAAGTCGTTTTGAAGTTTCAGACTTGTTTCTTTTTGTTGGATTGTATTTATTCGGTACTTGATCAAGTTTCAAACATTGGTTTTACTTAAATAAGATGAATGTTGTTCTTCTTTCTGTGTCGACTCAACCGTCTCAGAAAGAAAGATTGCCATAAAATCATTTTTTTTAGTTTAATCATTTTATAGCCACAAGGACGAAATGCGTAAATTATTAGAGCCATAGAGACCTTTTATGTAATTGACCCAAGGATGAATGGTGGAATTGTTTTGAGCCACAGGGATGATTTATGTAAATTTAGGTAATTAACTCTTGATTAAATAATGCCACGTCAGATTCATTGATACAATAGAGAGATTAATAAAGTTCGTGTATACAATAGGAAAAAAAAGTTCATAGCATACAATTGTAAAAGGTGGCAAGTTCGATTTATTTTTAGACAATTTTCCCAATATAAAATCCCTACCTGAGTGTACCACTATGACGGAGGGAAGAGCTCAATATACTACGGCGTATTTGAATGATTTCCCTACTGTCATGTTTTTCGTATTTTTTGAAACAGGTGAACTGTGTGTTTTGTGTATCTTTTTGTTGCTTGAAAAGTGTCCTAACGGAAATGGGTTATGATTCGGGTTGAGTATCTTGCTCCACCTCTCCAGCTTGTGGTGAATGTTTGTGTTTATATGTTTTTGTTTCAGTGTTTAGATAGATTAGTGCTATGTTTTGGTTGTTTTTGGATCTAGGTTATGAAGATAAAAGGCTGTTGCTAAACAAACCTTACTTGATCTTGAATCTCGCGAAGGTGATGGATTTTTCCCTATGGTTCTCGTTCAGATTCCAATGTGTAATGAAAGGGAGGTAACTTAACTTACCTAAAATATCAATTTTTAGTAACTTGCATTAAGATTGTGAATAAATTTTGTTAAGGTACGTTTTCATAACTAATTTCAAAACCATTTATGGGTTTTTGTTCTTTATATTCTTGTTGTATTTTACAGTTATAATACCTATGCACGCACAGGGTTTTAAAATTTTCGTTTTTATTATGTATTATTATTGATTAAGAAATGAATCACTTAGCATGTTTTAATTGGTTTTACTTGGTGGACAAAAAATACAAAATCATATGCAATATATGTTATAATTTACCTATTATTTTAGGAGAATGCTTTTAAATTAAAAATTATATTTTATTATTTAAGCAAAATCACATGATGATACTTGACTTGCATGAGATGTTAGTGACAGATGCTTTTAGTTTTGCAAACCCATGCAATCAACTTTCGATGTGTTGTGGTATTTCTTTTACTTATATTTTCGTTAAATTATATAGCATATTTAGTTAGTTTTGAATATTGATTCATTTCCTTTATTGTGAATAACAATCATACCATGCTTATTAATTTACCTTTTTGTTTGAAAACTTGTATTTTCATAAGTGTGTGTTATTTACTTCTCATTTTTGATAATAAAATTACCAAATTAGCATAGATGTTTAAACTACAGCTTCTTATTAAATAAAGAGAAAAAAAAAATATATGTAATTGGTAGAACTCAAATTTAATCTTACGTTCATGTATATGCATAAAAATAATTTTTCTCTGATACCGAACTATATAAGGAAATTATAATTACTTGTATAAGTAAATTATAAAAGGTTTTTCTAACATGTGCCCTTAGGCACATGATAAAAAGTGGGCCCTTGTGTCCTTTTTGTATATTAAAAAAAAATTGTGTCCTTTTTGTGGATCCCTAAGTAAAAAAGGACACAAGGGCTCACTTTTTATCATGTGCCTAAGGGCACATGATAGAAAAACCCATTATAAATGCATGAAAAAAATGACAAATAGTACATTCGCAAGTCTTTTAGGATTGTTCGAATCCATACCAACATTTCACTTTAGTGCAACTTTCTTTACAATTGGCCTAAATCATCAAGGTAAAAGACACTCATATTTTAAACTGTTGGTTGATACCCATAGTGTTATCAATTATATCAAACACATGCTAAGTTTTATTAACTCAATCAAAGACACCTATTAAGAATTTCTACCATAAAATTCTTTATATAGGTACTAAAATACATCTTTGGTACATTAAAATACATTCACGTATTATTCAAATCAGCAACTCAACTTAATTATACATTCACATATTTATTAAATTTTGTAATTTTAATGGATAAAATTCTAAAATCTAATACTAATACTCATGTAATTTTAAACAAAGTTAATATTATATCGAGTATGAAGGGGTCAAGCGGTTCGGGTTTTCGGTCGGTTCCCGTTCACCTTCCCCTCATAGTCCATTAGTGGGTAGGGTGGTAAACTAAGAGGCCGCCGGCCTCCTCTTCAGGCGTGTCTTCGACAACTCGGCGGTTCTTCGGTCTCCACTTTTGGGGGCGGGAGTGCTTGGTCGCTGGGCTTTCTTTTTCCTCAATCAATTCGGTTGTGTCAGCCGATATAACATTTTGTTATGGGCTGGCTTGGCTGGACAACGCACTCGTTTTGTCCGAATCAAACTTTCCCCAAAGCAGGTAGGTGAGAAGGGCTCGGCTCCATGCAGGTCTTTCACCAACGACAAAGTTAATATTATAAAATATAAGGGGTATAAAGTGTAAGGGGTTATTTGTGTTTTTTCAAAAGTTATTAAAAAACATGAAAACTTGTAATTTTATACTTAGCTCTACATAATTTATTTAAAATTATAAAGTTTTATTAATTACTTCCTCTTTTTTTAAGTTTTTGTTTTAATAAATTTGACACTTATATTTTTATAAATTTTTTTCTTAACCAAATTTCTCCACCAAAGTTATTTAGTTTGACCAAAAAATCAATTTAATTTTGACTTTCTATTGACCAATCATATTGCTTGATTTCGCCTACATGGCAAAATCGAACTCTTCTATTGGTCTAATTATTTTTCCAATAAGAACGGTTTTGCAAAATTACTCCGAAATGATGTATTATTTTTGTTAATACAAATATCGCCTAAAAACGTTATTTATATTTTACGATCTTCGCTAAGTTTTGTTAACGACAAAATGTAAACGTTAGTTTCTAAGCAAAACATAATCTTAGTTTTTAAGACTTGCATAAACTATACTTTTGCTACATTTTACATTTCATAAAACACAACACAAGTTTATTTCTTAAATTAGAAATTGTCACATCACATTTATGGTAAGTTTTGTCATTATGCATTTATGGAAAGAAATGTGTTTGACTAACTTTGTTGTTGCTTGCAAGCTTTATATTTGACTTGTTATTATGAGATGTGACATTGTTTGGTTGCTAGGAGTTATGAGACAAGACCTTGTTTGGTTTGCAAGATTTATTGCAAAACCAACTGCAAGCCCGGCGGTACCCTGGTGGTACACGGGCGGAACCCTTCTCAGGGGTCCGCCTGATCCGCCAGACCTGCAGAAGGTTTTGGCTATAAATATTGAGCCACAAGTTGAATTTTGGTTTATCACTTGACATTACATTTTACACACACATTCATTCTTTCATCTAACCTCTTAACATTTCATATGTGAAGTTTCTTTTTGCAGCAAAGAGATTCACGAGCTTACTAAAAGTAACAAGTATTCAACACAACGTTGCAAGACTTATTAGCTTAGCATTGTGTAGACTTGTGTAGTTTACACTTCATTTGATTGTGTATTTTCAGTAGTGATCGGTTAGTATTTTAGTCCTCAAAATACAAAGAGTGTTGGGAGTTGTTGTACCCTAGTAAATGAACTAACGGGAGTGGTTGTGCCCTTGTAAAAGAACTCGACATCTAGCTTTGTGTCGGTAAAAGTATAAGCGACGTGTAAGGTTTTCTCCGCCGGTGAAAAGAGCTTGTTGACTAGTGAAAGAAACTCTCGAGTTGGATACTCGGGGCGTGGACGTAGGGCAAGGAAAAAGAGTCCTTGTAGCCGAACCACGATAAATACTCGTGTTGTGGTTTGATCGTTTCTTTCATTTACTTGCATGTTATATATTGTGTTTGTGCATATATCTTTGATCAAACGGAAAGTTTCAAAGCTAACTTAACAAGTTAAAAAGATTTTAATCGGTAAACTATTCAACCCCCCTTCTAGTTTTCCACAATTGGCATCAAGAGCTACGTTACTCAAGCTTTTAAAATATATTGTGTTTTAAAACTTGAAACGATCCATGGATTTTGAAAATTACAAAGAAGGGCAATCTATGCAAAGACCACCACTCTTTGAAGCAAATGGTTTTATATATTGGAAAAACCGTTTTGAAACTTACGTGAAATCTAAAGATATAGATTTATGGTATATAATTATTGATGGTGATAACGTAGTTACTAACATCAAAGATGATGATCAAAAGAAATTAATAGGTAAAAACTAATGAAGCTAAAATGATGCTTTACAATGCTTTGCCTAAGAAAGAATATGAAAGAGTCTTTTTGTGTAAAACCGCCAAAGATATTTGGCAATCTTTAATTGTCACTCATCAAGGAAACTCACAAGTTAAAGATAACAAAATTGATCTTCTTGTTCAACAATATGAACAATTTGTTATTTCCGAAGATGAGATTATTGATAATGCTTTTGCTAGATTTAATACTATTATTACTTCACTTAAAGCACTTGACGAATCTTTTTGTAGTAAGAACTTTGTCAGGAAATTTCTTAGAGCACTCCATCCGAAGTGGAGGGCAAAAGTGACGGCAATTGAAGAATCCAAAGATCTTTCAAGCATGTCACTTGATGAGCTAATTGGAAACCTCAAAGTTCATGAAATGGTAATGGAAAAGGATTCAGAACTAGTTAGAGGCAAGAAAGAAAAAGTTAAGTCCATTGCCTTGAAAGCTAGAGTCCAATCAAGTGATGATGAAGAATCTACTTTGGATAGTGATGATGAGGAATATGCTATGGCCGTTAGAGACTTCAAGAAGTTCTTTCGTAGAAGAGGAAAGTTTGTAAGGCAACATAAAGATAACAAGAAAACTTTCCAAAAAGATCGTGATGATAGGAAAGGAAAGGTTGAAAGAAAGTGCTATGGGTGTGGAGACACAAGTCATCTTGTAGGAGAATGTACAAAACCACCCAAGAGCAAACCTCAACAAGCTTTTGTGGGTGGTGCTTGGAGTGACTATGAAGGAGATGACGATGAGCCTAAGAATGACGATGTTGCTCTCATGGCTCACAACTCAAATGAGGTATTATCCGACTCATCTTACTCCTCTATTGATGATGACACTTTACAAAAAGAATATAACAAACTTTGTAAATTGAGCTTAAAAATCATAAACAAAAATAAAATTTTGAAAACTAAAAAGGAATTTTTAGAAAATGAAGTTTATGAGTTAAAAGAAAAAGCTAAGAGATTAGAAAAGAGTAAAGGTATTGACACATCTTGCAAATCATGTGAAGAGCTTAAACTAGAAGTTGAGAAGCTCAAAATTACTCAAAATGATCTAATAAAACAAACCACAAAGTTTAAGAAGTTCGATAAGAGCATTTCTTGTGCGGATGAAATTATGAAACTTCAAAAGTCACCCTTTGATAAAACAGGACTAGGATTTACGAAAATAGAAACTTCAATGGGTCAAATGAAACAAGAAAAGATTGCACAAGAAACAAATAAAATTGCTACAGCAGCCTGCGGATCAGGCGGAACCCAATTTAGGGTTCCGCCCGTTGGTCCCGAAGGTTCCGCCAGGCCTGCTGCAGCAGTAACCTCATCCACTTCGGATCGTTCAAAATTTGTTAAAGTTACATACAAAAATGGAACAAAACCTGTGTTTAAAACTGGAGTAGGATTTATTAAAAATGAATTTAGAGCTAAAGCTACTCAACCAAGACCTAAGACTCCAATTCCCAAACGCCCCTTTCCAAAGAGCAACTTCAACGCTCGACCAAACTACCAACATATTTGGAACCAAAACACTCCTAGACATTACCAAACTCAAAACCACATGCCATGGAACCCTTATGCTTTATTTTCATACTTGGAACAAATTAATGGCATGCTTAACCAAAATGGACCCATGAGAAATTGGGGACCAAATGTTTGAGTCTTTTTCATAAAATATGTGTGCCTCAAAGTTTGTTTGGAACCGGATGAATGGATTAAAGATAGCGGTTGTTCAAGGCACATGACGGGTAACAAAAGCCTCTTCACTTCTTATCCCAAATGTGACGGAGGTAATGTTACGTTTGGTAGTAATGCTAAGAGCAAAATCATCGGAAAAGGTACAATCTCTCATGACTCCCTTTTTATAGATGATGTAGCTCATGTTGATAACTTAGGTTTTAATCTCCTTAGTATTAGTCAACTTTGTCGTAATAAGTATAATGTCCTTTTTAGTGAAAACGGAAGTAAAATACTTAAAGATGGTATAACCATAGCCAAAGGTGTCCTTAAGAATAATGTATATGTCATGAAGATGGATCCAACATCTAGAGACAAACTTTATCTTACCTCATTAGATAAATCTTCAACTTTATGGCATAGACGTTTAGGACATGCTAACATGAGACTAATCCAAAACCTCTCCACCAAAGACTTAGTTCGAAACCTACCTAAGTTGAAATATGACCAACACTTTTGTGATGCTTGCAAAGTCGGTAAACAAGTCCATAATAGCCATAAGGCTAAAAACTTGGTTTCTACATCTAGGTGTCTAGAACTTTTGCATATGGATTTATTTGGTCCATCCGCTATACAAAGTTATGGAGGTAACTTCTACACTTTGGTAATAGTTAATGATTACTCAAGATATACTTGGACACAATTTTTGAAAAGTAAACATGAAGCTTTTGATAAATTTGAAATTCTAAGTAAGAAAATTCAAAATCAAGTAGGATCTAATATTATGTCTATTAGAACGGATCACGGTTGTGAATTTGATAATGAATTTCAATTTGGAAACTTTTGTGATAATAATGGTATAACTCATAACTTTTCGGCTCCACGTACTCCTCAATTTAATGGTGTAGTAGAACGTAAAAACCGGACATTGCAAGAGATGAGTAGAACAATGCTTAATGAACAAAACATTCCACAAAATTTTTGGTGTAATGTCGTTGACACTTCAACATACATTTTAAATCGAGTCTTAATTAGACCATTTTTGAATGAAACTCCTTATGAACTATATAAAGGTAAAAAGCCTACATTAGGATACTTTAGAGTGTTTGGGAGTAAATGTTTCATTCTTAACACCAAGGATTATCTCACCAAATTTGACCCAAAGTCTTATGAAGGTGTATTTCTTGGATATTCACAAAATAGTAAAGCGTACATTGTTTTGAACAAAGAAACCTTAAGAGTCGAGGAATCGTTGAACGTAACATTTGACGAGAGTCCACCTCCCTCTAAGACATCACCTTTGGTAGATGATGACTTAGTTGAAAGCCAAGCAATAGAAAATCAAGAAATTTTAAGTGATGACAAAGAAGATGAACTATTTAACAAAGAACTTGTCAATATCAAAGAATCTAAAAGTCATCCATTAGATGGTGTTATTGGCAACATTAATGAAAGAACACTAAGGTCAAAAGTTCAAAATGAAAGCAACTATTTTTGTTTCGTGTCAACTATTGAACCCAATAATATTAATGAAGCCATTAAAGATGAGTCTTGGGTAATTGCAACGCAAGAAGAGTTAAACCAATTTGTTAGGAATGATTTATGGACATTAGTTCCTCAACCAAAGAGTCAAACTATAATTGGAACAAAGTGGGTATTTCGAAATAAAATGGATGAAAATGGAATTGTGTCTAGGAACAAAGCTAGGTTAGTTGCACAAGGATATAACCAACAAGAAGGCATTGACTACGATGAAACTTTTGCTCCGGTTGCTAGGCTCGAGTCAATTAGAATCTTACTTGCATATGCATGTGCACACAATTTTAAACTTTTTCAAATGGACGTCAAAAGTGCATTTCTAAACGGAGTCATTAATGAAGAAGTGTATGTTGCTCAACCATCGGGCTTCATCGATTTTGAAAAACCAAATCATGTTTACAAACTTAAAAAGGCTCTTTACGGACTTAAGCAAGCTCCAAAAGCATGGTATGATCGACTTAAAACATTCCTAGTTGACCATAAGTATACCATGGGCTTAGTTGATAATACTCTCTTCACTAAGAAGAAAGATTCACATATTATCATAGTCCAAATCTATGTTGATGACATTATATTCGGATCAACTTGTCAAGAATTATGTGTGGATTTCTCAAAAATCATGCATGACGAGTTTGAAATGAGTATGATGGGAGAACTCAACTTTTTCCTAGGACTCCAAATCAAACAACTAGAAGATGGTATCTTCTTCAACCAATCTAAATATATTAAGGACATGCTTAAGAAATTTGGACTAGAAGATTCGAAACCTATCAAAACTCCCATGTCCACGGAAACTAAACTCACCAAGGATGAGGAAAGTGAATCCGTTGATAGCACTAAATATAGAGGTATGATTGGTAGTCTACTTTACCTAACGGCTAGTAGACCCGACATTATGTTTAGTGTTTGTCTATGTGCTCGTTTTCAAGAAGATCCTAAAACTACCCATCTCGAAGCCGTTAAAAGGATTTTTAGGTATATTAAGGGCACTACACATTTAGGTTTATGGTATCCCAAAGGAACGGGAATAGACACCATAGTGTATGCCGACTCGGATCATGCCGGTGACTATGTCGATAGAAAAAGTACAAGTGGTATTTGTACTTTTGTTGGACATTGTCTCACCTCATGGTTCTCTAAGAAGCAAACGGCTCTTGCTATCTCAACAACGGAAGCCGAGTACGTTTCGGCCGGAAAGGCATGTCAACAAGCTCTTTGGATGAAGCAAACTCTTGTCGACTACGGAATTCAACTCAACGACATCACAATTCTTTGTGACAACAAAGGTGCCATTGATCTTAGCAAAAACCCGGTTCAACATGCTCATACCAAACATATTGAAATTCGTCATCATTTCCTTCGTGACAACGTTCAAAAAGGAAATATCTCAATTGAGAAAGTTTCTTCCGAAGATAACATAGCCGACATTCTCACAAAACCCCTTAAACGTGAACCTTTTAATCTTCTTAGGCTAGGCTTAAGACTCATGGAACCTACATTGTAATTCTGGACATTAGACAAAAATCACAAAAATCAAAACAAATTCAAAACCATTTTTCTCAGCAGGGTCGGCGGAACCCACAGCCATAACGGACGGAACCCAACTCAGGGTTCCGCCGTGTCCGTCGACCTGCAGAATCATTTTCTTTGTTTATATTAAACCAAACACCCATTATCTCATACCACCACTTCCAAACTGCCACTATTCACTTTATCATCCATCCATACCTACGAATTCTTGGTCTTCCATTCATTTACATTGCAACTAAATCATCATTGTAAGTATTCTAAACATGATTACAATCCTGATCTGAGTCTAGGAATTCTATTTCTTGTACAAAAACAAAAACTTGGGGTTATGCATTAATTTGAAAAACTCATGCATTAGATTAGGTGTTTAATAAAACTAGTCATGTTTCCCATAGTTAGGAATTGCATCTTTAATTAGTATAAACATGTTTGCCAAAACACCCCATGTCAAATTCCTCCAAAAATTTCTCACAAGTAGGACAAATATTTTTTTTCGTCTCACATTGAGAATACAAAATCAAAACTTTATGTTTAAAACATCACTTGCATAATGTCTCTTGAATGTTAAAAGGAAGGAACCCTTTTAAGGGATCGTTGAAATCCCTGAGATTTATACTACCACAAATCCAAACACTCCTTTCCATAATCCATCAACACTATAAATTAAGCCATCCTAAACACCATCAAATCACACCTTCCTCAATACAATTTCTGAAACTTATAAACCATTTTTCACCATGACTAAGTCAACAAACACCTCTCAACCATCAAGACCCATCCGGAAAACCGCCCGGATTAGTGTTAAACCACTATGGTCTAATTAACCCATCAACCTAAGCTCCTCATCCTCGGATGAATTCACATCACCCATAAAAAATGAACACTTTTAGAACCTTGCATCTCCATCACCATCACCCAATGAACCAAATGAGCTCACTCCATCACCAACTAAATCACCTATTGACCCAACTCCACCAAGTGCTCCAACTCAACCATCCAAAACCTCATCATCATCACCATTACCCAAAATTGAGCCAATGAAACTATTTGGGTCTCCTCCCACATCACCACACCCATTTGTCCAAGATCTTAATGATCTTCCACCAAGACCTACACAACCACCACCTTTTGCAAATGAATCACCAAGGTCAATTCTTGACCAAGATAACCTTTTTAACCACATTCAACCACCACAATAAGTGTACCATCAACCTAAACCATTATCGTTTCACCCCATCTACCATGACATCCATGGTCCTCTATATGGAGAACCAAACTTTGAAAACAATGATCACCCAAATCCACCACATTCTCAAGCCCAAACCTTTGAGACTTTCTTCCCCTCATACCAAATCCATCCTCCACCCAAGAACCAAAAACCAACCAACCCTCAAACCAAGAAACCAAAACCAACCCATTTCAACCCACTCATCCCCATGCTTGCTCAAATTGTGAGCAAATGGTTGAAACCATCAAAACATTGCTTAACCAATTCCAAAATGAAACCCGCTTTGCCTTCCAACACGTCATAGAATGTTTGGATGCACTTTCCCACCCCAACAAATCCTAGACAACCTATGGAGGCCATTTGCCCCACTCTAGGAATGTAGGATTTTATTTTATTTTCTTGGTTATTTTTTAGTTTTTGTGTACAAGTAGAAGAATAAGTCCACATTTCTTGTCTTTTGACTTTTATAAGTCAAAATTTTACTTGGAATGATATTTTATTCAACTTACTTTTGTGCATTGTTGGTTGATCAATCTTTGGTTTGTCAATGTGGTTGTAATGTGTGTGGTAACTACAAGCTTGACTATATATATCACCAACTAACCATTTTTTTGTAGGTCTCAAAATCCATGTTTCCCATCTTGGCACTCCATTTAGGGGGAGTATCGACCAAGGGGGAGCATGGCCATTATTCCGCTTCGCTACTCTACTTTTTGTTACGACAAAAAGGGGGAGAAATATATTAACCCTTCAATACTTGATATGCTTTTCGTCTCTTAAGTAAAACAAGGTTAATATAATTTTTTTTAAGTCTTGAAAACCAAGATTTTGAGTGTTACTTAAAAACAAAGTTTATGTTTTGTCATCAACAAAAAGGGGGAGATTGTTAATACAAATATCGCCTAAAAACGTTATTTATATTTTACGATCTTCGCTAAGTTTTGTTAACGACAAAATGTAAACTTTAGTTTCTAAGCAAAACATAATCTTAGTTTTTAAGACTTGCATAAACTAGACTTTTGCTACATTTTACATTTCATAAAACACAACACAAGTTTATTTCTTAAATTAGAAATTGTCACATCACATTTATGATAAGTTTTGTCATTGTGCATTTATGGAAAGAAATGTGTTTGACTAACTTTGTTGTTGCTTGCAAGCTTTGTATTTGATTTGTTATTATGAGATGTGACATTGTTTGGTTGCTAGGAGTTATGAGACAAGACCTTGTTTG
Organism: Artemisia argyi; assembly: GCA_030686995.1. Classification (NCBI taxonomy): domain Eukaryota; kingdom Viridiplantae; phylum Streptophyta; class Magnoliopsida; order Asterales; family Asteraceae; genus Artemisia; species Artemisia argyi. Next base: position 168,637,708 of record CM060706.1, on the reverse strand, counting down.
GTTTGTAATATTTATTGCAAAACCAACTGCAAGCCCGGCGGTACCCTGGTGGTACACGGGCGGAACCCTTCTCAGGGGTCCGCCTGATCCGCCAGACCTGCAGAAGGTTTTGGCTATAAATATTGAGCCACAAGTTGAATTTTGGTTTATCATTTGACATTACATTTTACACACACATTCATTCTTTCATCTAACCTCTTAACATTTCATATGTGAAGTTTCTTTTTGTAGCAAAGAGATTCACAAGCTTACTAAAAGTAACAAGTATTCAACACAACGTTGCAAGACTTGTTAGCTTAGCATTGTGTAGACTTGTGTAGTTTACACTTTATTTGATTGTGTATTTTCAGTAGTGATCGGTTAGTATTTTAGTCCTCAAAATACAAAGAGTGTTGGGAGTTGTTGTACCCTAGTAAAAGAACTAACGTGAGTGGTTGTGCCCTTGTAAAAGAACTCGACATCTAGCTTTGTGTCGGTAAAAGTATAAGCGACGTGTAAGGTTTTCTCCGCCGGTGAAAGGAGCTTGTTGACTAGTGAAAGAAACTCTCGAGTTGGATACTCGGGGCGTGGACGTAGGGCAAGGAAAAAGAGTCCTTGTTGCCGAACCACGATAAATACTCGTGTTGTGGTTTGATCGTTTCTTTTTTTTACTTGCATGTTATATATTGTGTTTGTGCATATATCTTTGATCAAACGGAAAGTTTCAAAGCTAACTTAACAAGTTAAAAAGATTTTAATCGGTAAACTATTCAACCCCCCTTCTAGTTTTTCACAATTTTATTATATAGGGGCAATTTCATTTATATCCTTGCAAAATTCAAAAATTTCATATATATCCTTTGGATGCATTAAATGCATTGTACTTTATGCATAAAAAACTAGTAAAAATGATATATATGAAATTTTCGAAATTTTCAAGGATATAATAATAATAATAATAATAACTTTTCAATATTTAGTGTCATTCTTTATTCACGCTATTTTTTTTCTTTTCTTTTTCTTTTTTTTTTTGATTTTTGTTCTAAATCACGTTTTTTTTTTTTTTTTTTTTTTTTTTAGTCTTTTTTTTTTTTTTTTTCTAATACACGTTTTTTCGCTTTCATACATTTTCGTCCGTTTTTATACGTTTTTGTCTGTTTTCGTACGTTTTCGCCCATTTTCATATATTTTAGTCCCATTTCATACATTTTTCATCCACTTTCTTATGTTTTCGCCCGTTAACGTCTGTTTTCATACGTTTTCATCTGTTTTCTTACATTTTTGTTTGTTTTCATACCTTTTTGTCCATTTTCAAACGTTTTCGTTCGTTTTAATACGTTTTCGTTTTCACTTGGGATATTAAGAAATGTAAGAAAATAGACGAAAACATATGAAAATGGACGAATACGTATGAAAACGGATAAAAACTTATGAAAGCGTAAAAACACGTATGAAAATGGACAAAAATATGAAAACGGACAAAAACGTATGAAAGCGTAAAAACACGTTTGAAAATGGACAAAAACGTATGAAAAATGGACGAAAACGTATTAAAATGAACGAAAACGTTAAAGATTTGCCAAAAACGTATGAAAACGGACGAAAATGGGTGAAATCGTAAGAAAACGGATGAAAACGGATGAAAACGTAAGAAAACAGGAGAAATTGTATGAAAGCGTAAAAACACGTTTGAAAACGGACGAAAACATATGAAAAATGGGCGAAAACGAAATAAAAATAGATGAAAACGGACGAAAACGTATGAAAACGGACGAAAACAGCTGAAAACGTAAGAAAATGGATGAAAACGGACGAAGTTATATAAAAATGGACGAAAATGTCTGAAAATAGACGAAAACGTCTAAAAATGAGGGAAAACATAAAAAACGGACAAAAACGTCTGAAAACGGATCAAAAAATTTGAAAATGGATGGAAACGTATAAAAACAGACGAAAACAGACAAAAAAGTAAAAAAATGAACGAAAATGTTTGAAAACGAACAAAAACGGACGAAAATATATGAAAACAAACGAAAATGTATGAAAGCCGAGAAGAAGGGAAAAAACGTGAATTAAAAAAACATGAATTAAAAAAAATGAATTAGGAAAAAAAACCAAAAAGAAACAAAAAAAAAAAAAAAAAAAAAAAAAAAGGAGAAAAAAGAAAAAAAATATATGCGTGAAAAAAAAAGACAAAAAAAAAATAAAAAGAAAGAAAGTGAAAAAAAATGAATAATAAAAAAGACAAAAAGATAAAGAAAAAGGAGGAAAAAAAACATGAACTTAGATTTCTATATTTATTCTTAGGTTAATCCCCACTATTAGATCAAATTAGATAAATGGTGGGTGTTTGTCCCTTAATATGCACCAAAATAAGAGTATGCATTTGAATTTTCCCCAGTTTTTGGTTGTTTTATAACCATATTTTAGTCGCTCTGTTCTTAAGTCTAAATTTCAAAGAATGGAAGGGGATGGAATGGGAAGGGCAAAGTAAGGAATGATATAGTGAAGAAGATGGTTATTTATATTTGTGTTCTTGAGTTTATTTTTTAAGTAGCATGAAAAGGATAGAAAGCTATCAAAATTACCAATATAACCTCAAAACTATGAATAACAAAATCCTTTTATAATGTAGGAACTACGAACCCTGGAGTAATGTAGATTGTTGGTTCCTACTTTACAAATGACCAACAAAATCCTTTTATAAATATATATTGTACTAAATTCCAACGCATAGCATTTATCTCTGTTCTTCTATCTTTGTACTAATTGGTTCACACCCACATGACCCATATATCTTTGCTTTGAAACATGGAGTTTGGAGGGTGAAAGGCATAATACAGTTATTATTTTTCTGTTTTAAGAATTAAATTATCATTGTATCTTTTATGCAAATATCTATTTACATGTATTCGTGTGTATTCGTGGTCCTTGTTAAAAACTTGATTGTATGGTCAATTTGGTTTTGTAATCATAAAACTTTTTGTCTTTGTAAGTGCAATACAGATGTGATTTTTTATGTTATCGTAATATTGTGAGGAGATAAGAAGGTATGACCCAAATGCATGAAATAAGACGTAACTGACTGATGTTTTATGGATTGCCAATGAAAATGAGGACATAATAGTAATTTAACAAAAGCTCATGATGTTAGTTACCACTTCCCCTCCTAATCCTCCCAATTTTGGGCGGATTACATTTACACACAAAAGCCCTTCCCTTCCCTCCCACTCACCTTCCCATCCCCTACCTTTTTATCTTAAAAAAACTTAAGAACGCCTCTTTTTTTGATTTCCCTTCCTATTCTCTTCCATTACTTTAAAAAAAAAAAACTCGAGAACAGAGGTAAGAGACTATAGTAGGATTCAAAAAAAAATATTCCAAAAATGTATTTTCCCAATGCCTAAGATCTTATTGTTAGAATTATACAACTGGCAAGATGCCAAGACATAAGGCTACTCACAATACGGGGCTCGACCGACTGGGTCGTGAAGGTCGCTGAGGGCCGTCCTTGTTGTGGAGGTCGAGGTCGTTGAGGGTCGAGAGAGAAGGGGGTTGAGAACTTGATAACATTAGATAGTCCTTATATTTTTGTGTCAATTTCCTCCGAGAATGCTCACTATTTGTGTAGTTTCGCATTGATATATACTCTTATTACTTAATATTTCATTTCAGGGTATAAACGAACATCAGAACGAAAAAACACGGATTCGAAAGGATAAGTAATGAAAATACACAAGAGTTTGCTGTTCAGGAGGAAGTTACGACATAGAAGGATGTATTAACCTACGCCGTCACTAAGATTATCACTAGAAGACTAAAGTCAACATTACTCAAGGTTACGGCATAACTCCATCGACATGGTTACGCCACAGAAATCCAAAGACTTAGCCAATTTATGTGATCAAGAAGGTTATGCCATAACCTCACTAACATGGTTATGGCGTAAGAATGATGAAAATGATAACGAGAGTTCTCCGTTCATAACCTCTTCTTGAGGTTACGCCGTTTATAATATGGATAAGATCGTCATTTATATGGGGGTTACACCTTTTCTAAAGGTTACGCCGTAACTATGTTGAGGCTATATAAACAAGCCATAAATCTGCATTTTTTAGATCACTTTCACCACAACTCTGAAGGAACGAAATAGGGCTTCATCAAGGATGAATTTCAGCAGCTCCAAACCACTTTCTAAGGGAGAAATCGTATCATTAATTCATTAGCTTTAGCTTTATATCAATTACTTGTATCGAATTCAATGTTTTCTTTCATTATGACTTACATTCTCTTTACTGCTTTATTCAATATGAGAAGCTAAACCTTCATGTGTTAGCCTAGTTATGAAATTATTATTGCCATGATGTATGTTTTCTATGATCCCTGCGTTTTGGAAACATTTATACTAGGTAATATCTATTAGGCTAGCTTGAATTGATCAAATGACCTTAGCCGAGTAGGTTGCGAGTGTGTGTAAAAATTGACCAAAGGACTACACATTCCTTGCGTAAGAATTGATCAAAGGACTACCTATCCTAGTAGAAATGTCTAAGCAATGCGAGACCTTGCTTGCTTGTGTAAGAATTGACCAAAGGACTACACAACCTTGGTGCAAAATAGGTCTAGATTGATAGATAACACTTAATGAGTAAAACTGGACTGAAAGGCCAAATTGACCAAATGAGGTACGAGTCTGGAATTATAGGCTAAGCGATTTAACCAACTGATCCTAGCGACATTTAACCACCACGTAGAGCGATAGTAGAAACTTTTAGGAAAACTGAGTCATGGCATGATAATAGTAATAACTAGGCTAACACATCTTTTTCCTACTGATTTCAATCCAATTTCATTTGTTTATTACAAATCAAATCAAAAACCCTTTTTAGTGATATAATAGAACTTAAGTTAGAATCCGCCTAATAGCTCTTTGGACGACCTCGACTTTACCATTTCTAGACTACTCACGATCGGGTACAATGCCCATTAGTGCTCACGTAAATCATAGGTAAACGAGACTTATAAATATTAAAACTTGATCTAGGTAAAATCAACATCAAAACTCGACCTAGGTCGAGTGGTATGTTGCGTGTGTTTTAATCTAATTAAGGGAGAATTGCATATATACACATTAAAACTCAAAGACTTGCATATTTTCTCAAAATACAAGTTTTCAATGCATAATATATAATGCAAGTTAAGCATGTTTTGGATATATATATTTAAATATGTAAGTTTTAGTGAGTGTATATACAATTGCCCCAATTAATTAAAATGTATTTTTATGTGTATGTTTTTTGTAGAATAGGTCGCCTATTGTGCTAAAAAGGTCAGTTGTAGATTGCAAAAGAGAGAAAGCTGAAATGAAAAGGAAAATGAAGGCCTGTAAATGTCACCATTTTATGTAGCCTAAGAAGGATATATTTTCTTCATAGATAAGAACAAACTAGATACCAACGTCTTAATATCTACTTGTAGTTAGTAGTTAATCTAGGATTGGTAAGTTTGACCAATTTAATAAATACGTTTGAATTCCAAGGGTAAAGTAGAAGAAGTTTGAATTGAATCAGAGAGCTCGTTCCAAATCCCGACAGTTTGAGGAAACGTTTTGGTATTGGTTAAATGGTCAAAATACAAATCGATCATAAATCATTTACTCCATCCATATTTAGTCTTTACAATGGGGAAAGATATATACCGGTTAGAACAAAAAATTAATTAAACAAAAAAAAAAGTAAAAAATAATTTGTGGTCACACATTTTTAATAAAGAGTAAATATTTAAATAAAGATGTATTTTGTAGATACATCTTAAATGTTCGGTTCTTTTTCTTCTCGCCTTTCTCATTTAATTTTGGTTTTGCTTTTGTTTTTGTTTTTTTAATAACAAATATTAATCTTATTAAGGCTTTTTATCAAAGTTCAATTCCCTTATTTATCTAAAAACTGTTGAAATAGTGACATAATTACTGTGGTACAAAATATGGAGTACAAATAACATATTAAAGGGGAGCCTTTTTTGCTCATGATCGACTTGTCTCTGAGTAACCCGTTATTTTCACACAAATATAAAGGACGTATGCTTAGTTAAACATGACAATCAATTCTTGTCATCAAAATATGATCGCTTATTTATTTATTTATTTTTATCTTGCCATCCCGAATGACACGCGCGCACGCGCGCGCGCGCGCGCACACACACACACACATATATATATATATATATATATATATATATATATATATATATATATATAATGGCAATTATTTTATTAAATATATAGCTAGCAAGAAGCTAGATAAGAGCACTAGGTGTAGATGGGGAGGCTTGCCTCCCCATTCGGGTCCCACCCCTGCCACATCATCAAACACCTCAACTTCAACTAACCACAACAAACCCTCCTCACCAAACAACAAACCTCAACTTCCCCATTAGGGCCCCACCTCTTACACATTTATTTTTTTATTCATTTCATTAAATAAATTAAATTAATTTCACAAATACTAAAAAATAACAAAACATACTAATTTTATTTCATCAAATAAAAAAGTTACAATACGGAAAAAAAAATACGATACGGGAAAAAAATACAACACATACGACACTAAAAAACGAACATAATTATTACTATTTCGTTGAATTTCTTCCCATTGTTGTTGTTGCCAAACATGCTCGATGAGGCATAGTTGAAGTCTTGAGTGTGTGCGTTTATCATGTAGTTCTTTGGTTTTTTTTCTTTGCGTTGCGCAACGTTCGACCCATGACTGTTGCATATTTGGTGTCGGCGGAATATATATTTCGGCAACGTCGGATATATCAAAATTTTGATCTTTCAAAATCATGTTATGCATTATGATGCACGAGTACATGATTCTCCGTAACTTGCCCACAGTATATGCACGCGCATGTTTGGAAATAATATGCCAACGTCCTTGTAGGACACCAAAAGCTCTTTCGATATCTTTTCGCGCACTTTCTTGTTTCGCTTTCCGTGCGGCGTGTTTTGGGTTGTTTGCAATAGTAAAGGACTTGACAAACGATGCTCACTGTGGGTAAATTCCATCTGCTAGATAATACCCATTTTTAAATGTACGTCCTGTTGATATAAATAATTGACTAAAAACATTATTCATATATTCCGATATCTCTATGTTTTGATAATCACAAAACTTAAACTAATCAAACCAAAGATCATGACGTAAACACGTATTTAGTAATAAATAATCACTTTCACCAACTAATCACTTAAGGTATGAATAAACAAAGTGCTTAGTGCAATTTATGATCAAAGGGGTATTTAATTAACTAATACAAAGTTTATTTATTTATATAATCTTATTATATATTTTTGAAAAACACTTTTGGTAATAAGGAAAAATGTTTTAATCATACTAAATATATGATTTCAAATATTTAACCAAAATCAGTTAGTTTTTCACCAAATAAACTTTCCCCACTAAAAGACAAAGTTTCTGGCCGTTTCAGCTGGGCGGCCCCCTTAATTATAAAGGGCGGTCCCCTTAATTTTAAGGGGACCGGCCATGATTTAAGGGGACCGGCCACGCTCCTCTGTCAGAAACTTTTGCCTATAAATACCACCTTAAACCTGGATTTTTTCCTCACCTTTTTGCACTAAAACTTTCTGTTCTAGATCTTCATTTCAATCCTAAAAATCCTTTGATCATTCATTTCATAAGCCTTTGTTTCCAAGTAATCCAAAGCCTCATTCTTTCAAGTGCAAAGAGAAGAATACTTCTATTAGAAGTATTACAACTTAGTATCATCTTGCTATCTAAGTTGTTTATTTATAATTTGTTGTAAATCCTTTATACTTTGGTGAATAAGGTGTATGTATTAGTTATCTAGATTTAGTTGAAGAATCTAGAATTGTTGATTAGTGTGAAGTGTAACTTGAAGTGAAGAAGAAGGGTTAGATAGTAGTGGTGATAGGAGATTGTAGCAATAGGATCTTGTAGTGAAGAAATTAAGGATCTCTAGTGGAGAAGACTAGAAGACATTTGTAGATTGAAGTTGTGAAGACATTAGTGGCTTGAAGGTGTCAAGACATTAGTGCATTGAAGTTGTGAAGACATTAGTGGCTTGAAGGTGTCAAGACACTAGTGCATTGAAGTTGTGAAGATATTAGTGACTTGAAGGTGTCAAGACATTAGTGCATTGAAGTTGTGAAGACATTAGTGGCTTGAAGGTGTCAAGACACTAGTGCATTGAAGTTGTGAAGATATTAGTGACTTGAAGGTGTCAAGACATTAGTACTTTGAAGGTGTGAAGAGAATAGAAGATTGGTGTGTAGAAGATTGGTGTGTAGAAGATTGGTGTGAAGAAAATAGAAGATTGGTGTGTAGAAGATTGGTGTGAAGAAGGTGTGTTGAAGTTGTGATTGTGGTGTGATATTCTTGTGGTGTGTTATTTGGTGTGTACGGTTTTCTCCGCCATAAAGGAGGTTTTTGATCTAGTGAAGAAAACTCTCGAGTAGGTGACTCGGGGAGTGGAGTAGGGCAAGGAAGGTATCCTTGTAGCCGAACCACTATAAATCCTTTGTGTCTCGGTTTGATCTTTCCATCTCTCACTCTTTGATTTATTACTTACTTGCATTTCACACATAGTCATAATTGATAGTATTGTGCATATGTTGATTTCACATAAAGATCAAACTAAAATTCATTCATAAAACTAATCTTACAAAAACCAACCTAATACATATAATTATATCTATACACTACTACACATATATATGCTTACATAAAATATATGAAATTGTATATTCTTTCCAAACATTATACATAAGCATTGTATATATAAAACCTTTAATAAATCTTGTATTTATACTTTTGTAGTTAAGTGTTTTGAAATTGTACATTATACATAAGTAGTATTTATACAAAATCATAAATTAACTAGTATATATATTTATGTATTATAGTGATTTGAAAGTTTTATCTTAGAAACTATCTTTTATAAAATAAGCAAAACGAAAAAGACGAAAAACTATTCAACCCCCCCTTCTAGTTTTCCACACGTCCGTATACTTCAAATGGAATTTGAGGGCCAATATCGTCAATCAGGTCGTCGAATAACGGAGAATTATATAAAATGGTCAGATCGTTATTCGCACCTGCCACACCAAAAAACGCATGCCAAATCCACAAATCATAAGACGCAACAGCTACAAGCATTATAGTTGGATATTTTTTATCACCTCTGTGAAATTGCCCTTGCCATTCTTTTGGGCAATTCTTCCATTCCCATTGCATACAATCGATGCTTCCCAACATTCCCGAATCTTATGAACCATGCTATGTGCGTGGTATAAGTTACGAACGTCGTCCTCAGTTGGTTTTCTTAAAAACTCCTTCCCAAACAAATGGATTATGCACATAGTAAAAAAATCTAGACAATCACGTGCACAGTGTTCACCTATTTGTAAATACTCATCTAATGAATCAGGTGATATCCCGTACGCCAATTGGCGTAGGGCACATGTTGTAACAATTCGCATTTTCAGGTTAACTTCTATTCCCGAAAATTTCACTATTCATTTTTTTACTATTCACTTTTACTATTTATTTTTCCAAAATTTGATTTTTATTTCATATTCTCGTGTGATAAATCATTTCCATGGCAAAATAAAAGTTTGACACTCATCAGATCATTTTCGCGAAAGTTATTAAGGAAATACACGTTTAGGTTAAAACGTCATTTAAAAATCCTACGCACAACGAAACTCAACCGCGTTAATTTTCCCCGCATCAGAAAAATGTTTAGTACTCTCATGATTAATTTGAGAATTAATCATGACTAAGAAAAATATGACCAATTAAACCTCGGCCGTGAAAAACAGGAATTTTCGTTTTTAAGCACTTTTACTTAGCCGTAACCTTAGCCTATACCTGCACCGCGTTTCTAAGACGATTTTAGTTTTCACATTTTTGGAATAAGTCAACATATTTTCCCTCCTCCTTTGACCAAAAATCATTCCTTGATTTTATAAATCATTCCTTGATTTTTAGGCTTACGGTTTATGTTTAAAAGACATTAAATACCAACCGACACTAGACTGAGCCCAGTCTAGACATTATAAGTCATTTTAAATCATTATTATCGTATTAGAAAAGTAACATTTTACTTTTCTCAATTTTACACAATATTCGTACGTTTTACGTATTACGCGTTTTGGACCCGTGTTTCCAGTTTTAGCAGGGTTTTAGCACCCCAATGGAACGTACCACTCATTTTATATTTTATTATAGAGTATATTGACAAGTTTAGTCATTCTTTCAAGTTTCATATTTTTAGGATACCCGGTTTTACGTTTCGTGATTTAACAACTTACGGTTAGCAATTTACGAAGTCAAAACTAGTCACATAAGTAGGATAATATCATCCAAGACCAAGTCACCCTTCCTTATCCTTGTGAAACCGCCTCTAGGGGGGGGGGGTTCACCTTGTGTGGCTTGATCTTGACCATTGATTCACTAGATGTATACATGTGTACAACTTAGGCTCCAAGTAAAACTTGGTCACCAAGTTTAGGGAATTTCCTAACACCTTCCTAACCTCCTCATTTACACTATAAAAGCAAGCTCATTCCTTCCTTTCATCTCCATAAAAACTCCACACCTATAATCCCTAGCACCATGATCCTTTGATCTTCAAACTACAAGTTACACTACAAAGTTAAATGCCTAGTTATTCTCTACATGAAACTAGTGTTTATTTTGTGATTCCATGGATGAATTAGGAGCTACACAAGGGTACTAGGGCTGAGCTAAGAAGGTTTTCAAAAGGGTTATAGCAAGGGTTTACAAGAGTTGTGGTGAAGGGTTTGCAAGCATAGGTTTAGTGTTCTAGTTCATACTTGACTTCCTTTTTTTGAAAGCCAAAAGTTGTAAGAAACCCTAATACACTTTCTTTCTCAATATCATTTTCATGCTTATTATGTTTCTTTCATGCTATATATGGTCTTTGTATTATGTTCATGATGTATAAAAACTAGTAAAACAAGTTATGGTATATATATGTTAACTTATGTTATTTAAACAAGTAAACTAGTAAGTTTCTTGGAGAACCACGACCAAAATAGTACAACTATGATATTGGACACTTACTTACTGTTAAAGAGGACTTAACAAGGAAAACATAGCAGTTTGAATCACCCAAAACGAGTACCCGAGTCAAAAGTTATGACCATTTGAAATTACCAAAACTTTACGGCAAAACTGCCAAATGTTTCTGTGACAGAAACTTAAACACGCAAAAAGAGGCCCTTCTGGTCCGTTTCATGAAAAAGTTAAAACACGAAAGTTGTCCGGAATCACGTTTTCTTCAAAAAATCAGGAGCACGTATCCAGAAAACCAATAACGAATGAGATTTTCTTCAGTTTCTTAACAGCTATTTTATATATACCAAAGTTACTACATAATAGTTATGGTTTACTAAGACCAAAAGGTCTAATGACCTAAAGCCAAGACCACAACCATGGCTAAAGCCAAGGTTGAGTCTCAAGACCATGGAACAATGACCAAGGTCACGGCGAAGCCATGACTAAAGACCATATAAACTTACCTAGGCGAAAACATGAACTAAAGAGTTAGCCATAACTTAAACATGCAATTTGGATTTACTCCATCTAAAGAACCATGAGATCTTACAAGTAATTTTCATACAAGATTTAAGAAACTCATTATAATAACAATCTTCATGTAAAAGTAAACTTTCCTAAGTTTATTCAAATATTGGACATGTAACTTTTCGGATCAAAACTTAAATAGTAGGGAGCCTCATGTGAGGAATTCATTAAGTAAGCCGTCGAGATGAGTTGTGGATTTACGAATTAAAGTGTCCTGGCTCCTCGAACGTTTACTCCATGACTTCTGAATTATGTCGGCCCGAACGGTAGTAAGAGATATACAACCTATACATGTTTCATAAACCATTTATATTCAAAGATTTACACTATATACTAAGTACTACATCATGAACATTATGCAAGACATATATAGGCAATTCTTCGTATTCTTAGACGTTACTCCAAACCTAAGTCGCAACGTTCTATTATAGGCTTCTCTTAGAGACTTTCGCGATTCGACTACCACTTTCATTTCTCATTACATAAGCTTAAGGTGAGTCATAGCCCCTACTCATTTCATACTTGTTTTAACTCTTTGGGGGAGACACATGCTCAACTACTTGCTTACTTGTACAAATACTCAAAACATTTATACTTGATTGTATTATACTTGATTGCATACATACATGACTGTGTTATACTTAATTGTGTTGTTCTATTTAGTGGCTCCCAGTTGTCTTTGGGAATTGGCTCCCAGTTGTCTTTGGGAATTGGCTCCCAAGTGAGGTCTTCGGAGATGAAGTAGAGACTCACGACTAATTGCTTAATTGTTGTGATGAACTTATACATGTCTTAATCATACTATATATTTAGCAGTGGGTTGTGAACACACAGGTTGCAAGTGTTGTTATGAGCGGGACTTGCAACTGAATGGATTCACAATGCCTTTGCTGTGTGAACATTCTTTAAGGCTTTTCAACTGTTTTAAAACAAACTCTATGAACTCACCAACCATTGTGTTGACACTTTAGCATGTTTGTTTCAGGTTAGTAAGGCGATAGCTAGTGCGTGGAACTTAGAGTCAAGCTGCATATTCTGAAGACTTACGCTTTTTATCATTTACCATTCAAAATATTTTGTATACATTTATGTATCATACTTTGGAATCTCATGTTTGTAACTTTGAATTCATTAATCGAATGGTAACTTTTCAAAATGTCACAACTCACCATTTCAGGTCATTTCCCAAACTTCGACTTTTTACTATTCATAAATCACTATTCATCAAACACTATTCATCATTTTTGAGGTCATTCTGATATTCTGAGAAATATTTGAGAAATATACTATTCACTGACCACTATTCATTTCCGGAAAAGTTTTCACTATTCGCTTGCATTACTCATTTCATCGTAAATGTAGTTTACGGGTATTCAAATTCGCGTAACCGGATTGGTTTAGGTGCGAATTCATCTCATTAGTATTAAGGACACTGCATACGGACTAGAGACAGTCTGCATATCATCACAACAGCATTTTCATGTTATACCACTCTTAGGATTTTTAAATTTATATATTTGATACATTTAACGTTTTACGTATACTTATTTATAAATAAACGTTAACACCCGGTTTATACACGACGAATATATCTAAATATTCCCACAATGGTCCCGACATATTTTTATATCCATTTTATCATCATAAAAGTTATAACATTCATTTACCCAGTATTTTGGAAATTTATTTTATTTATAACGTAAGCTTATGAATATTACGACGGTTTTCATGAAAACTAAACAATAATCACCCGAACACTCAGTAATGGTACCCAACATATTTTTAACATATTTACAACTTTATTTCATCCCGGTTAACTTTGTTAACATTTATTTCTATTAAACCCGGTACCCGATTTTAACTAATAACACATAATAACATATAACCTTACACAAAATTTCTAAATAAATCCCAAGCACCCCTACCCCCCCCCCCCCCCTCCTTGCTCTTTGAAATCAGCCCATAAGTCCTCACTAGGCAATTTTATACAAATTCTTAACCTTGTGCATTGATGTATGCTTATAATACATTATAAGTTGCTAGTTAATTACAAAAACCACAAACACATAAACTCTTAACATTTTTAAGATCAAAAAGTGCAACTCATCCTCTTCCTCATCACCATACCCCACGACCTAACCACCAAATCAAGAACAAGTGAAGTTTTTCAAAAGTTTAAAGCACCAAAGTTGTTCCTTTTGTGGTTCTAATCAAGAATATTACAACAAACACACAAGTAATCCAAGGTTTCTAATCATCTCATCACCTAGAATTTCAAAGTGAGTATTCAAATTTATTTTCATGTTTTCTTCTAATTAACACATGTATCTTATAGTATTCATGCTTAATTTCATGCACAAACTAGTTATACCACTTTATTTTTGTATACTTTTTGAACATACAAACCCTAGATTGTGATTTAGGTGTTCCTTTGTTAAATTAACTTGATTACTAGTCATTAGGAACCCATGGCACCCTAAGAAGGTGTATGGTAGGATTAGATTAGTTTTGTGAAGTTTGCAAGAGTTTTGGTTGAGGTTGGAACTAGTTTTGAACCTTGGAAATGGATTTCTAACAAGTTTATATACCTACTGTCCCATTTTGTTAATTTCTGGAAAATCAGTAAATGCAAAGTAAACTTTGGCAAAAATTTTAGAAAATACTTTCAAAAACGAATCCGTAGGCGAAAGAACGGATTAAAAAAAGTTTATAACGAAGAAGTTATGATTTTTGCAAGTTTGTAGACGAAAGGTATTTTTTCTGAAAATTGCATGCTGTTGGACGTTTTTCGTCGGACAAAAAGAGGCTTTAGACGTAACCCAGAGGAGCCGAGCTTTCCAAAATATATTACTACATACTAAGATGTAACTGTGGATATAAAGAACAAGTAAAACGGACTTATAACGACAAAGATATTCACGTTTGAATATCGGCAAAACTCATTTCATTTTGACAGCTTTTATTAATATTGATGCCAAAACTACGTAGTAACTCTAGATTTATAAAAATAATACCAAGTACCCAATTTTATAACTAATGAAATATTAGTTATTACAAGTATATTTTTATCAATACAAGGCGTTATTTCAAGGATTTCAACCCGAGGATTTCAACACTAACATGGAAACATACGATATATATATAAGTATATATATATTGCAACTAGCTTTATTTTCTAATAGCAATATTTTTCCTAAGTCTTGGAATATATATTTTTTTGATAACAACAAGTGTTTTTCCAAAAGAGTAGAGTGGTATAGGAACATGTGCATGGACATTCATAACATCATTTGGTGATCTAAATTAGATCGTTCATCATTCACAATAGGTTGCGGCAGCTAACCTTTCATTGTTGTTCACTTCATATCATAGTATCATCAGTTAAGGTGAGTTTTTATAGCCCCGTATACATTTTATGATTGTTTTCAAATCCCACGGGGGAGAATACATTGCACAATTTTAGTACGAGCCCAAGTATTAAAACCTATGTACATTGCTTAAGTAGCTTGTCTGCCATGTGATAAGTCCCCTGTATCATCATGAACCGTTAATTTACCTTTAAGCGAGAGTGAGTGGATAGATCTATTGAGGGTGACGCCTCCATCCGTGGTAGTGTTTACCAACCGTAAACGGATGCATTTCATGTCTTTTACATATGAGTGTTTTGGCAGAACATTCAGGAGGGGCATAGTTTCATCAGTCATAGCTTCGGTGTCATGAGCTTAAGGTCTATTGTACTATTTTACGTGACTTTTGTCATGCACTTATACTTGTGGTGGCCGTACAAACATTACATTTCATAAACCTATGATTATTCACCAACATTCGTGTTGACCGTTTTCGCAATGTATTTTCAGGTAACTAAGGCATCATCATATTACATGCATGGAGTCACATTAGGGTGTGCCAGGGATGACGCACTACATTTTGGATTTTTCATGCACTTGTGTAAATTATCGTTTGACATTTCCTGAACTTGTTTTTCTGTAAACGTTTCAACCTTTGGGACCTATGTTTTGTAGCACTGGATGCTTTTAAATAAATCAAACGATATGTATTTTCCAAACGACACTTTAGGTCGTTCAATATTTCCTTGTTATGGTGCTATAACAGTTACACCCCCAGGCATTCTATTCCGCTGCAAGTCAGGTAAATTGGGGGTGTGACAGATTGGTACCAGAGCCAAGGTTATAGCGAACTAGGATGCATCATATTAAGGTTTATGATGTATACGATCCCTAGACTATAACCACATTATCATAACATCTCATCATTTCATCATAAGTGCATGTTCATTGTTTTAGGTGATTCTATCATACGAGTATTTATTTTATTTCACCTTGATTATCACAGAACCATGTCTGCAAACCCAAATGTTGTCATATTGTACTCTATCACAGACTCCGATGTTGAAGGCTCTATGTCTTCCACTGCCTGTTCACCACCGCCTATTCCTCTTGTACCTGTGTTGCCACTCTCGGCATCAGGTGAGGAAACAGAGCCTTTTGAGGAGGATGAGACGGCTCCTACTCCTCATGTTTCCCCTATTGCACCACCCGAGATTACCCGTGCACCCACTGACACATCATCCTCTGCTACCACTATTCCATCAGAACCTAGACTCATGTTTCCCCGTAGGAAGACGACTATATTTGCTAGTAAGAAAGTCTGCACTGCTACATCTACCTTTAAGGTACCTACTATTCCTATGTTACCTGCACCACCACCAGCCATACCTGCTACTACATGCATATCTACTTCACTATTGCCCCCTAGGAAGCATGCTAGGTTTACTACACCAGATTCACCTACTACAAAGTCAGAATTAGCAGAACCACCACCAGTATACCATGTAGGTGAGTGTTCGAGAGCAGCAGCTACTAGGGAGTCTACTGATACTAAGGAGCCTACAGATGTTACATTAGAGGATCAGTTAAGGGCTCATCAGGATCAGATTGATAGTTTGGACTATATGGTTGATGTGGATATCACTCCTCGACTAGAGGCGGCTGAGGAGCAGGTCGAGGGTTTGCTTTTAGGTAGAGTTAGTATCGATGTGTCATATCATGAGCTTGAGGCACGACAGTTGGGACATCAGGAGCTGATTGACCAGCTTAGAGGTGAGCTACCAGGGATTCGGGATAGAGCTCAGACTACACAGGAGGCTCAGGGAGAGCTGACACACCAGTTGGCTGTAGCACATGAGAGGTTGACAGTGATGGAGCGTAGGGATGCTTCTTTTCAGCTTCGAGTTCAGCATCTAGAGGAGATTGCAGTTATGATGGACAGGGAGATTCGTCGTCTGAGGAGTGCACCTGGAGCATCTGGAGCTCCTGGACCATCTAGGGCACCTGGAGGAGCATAGACATAGACTAGTATTGTATTAGCTTTTACTATTTCCTAGTCCCGAGGTGTGGGACATAGTTCAAGAACTTGTAGTCTTTTGGTTGTTGTACAAACAAATATATCAAGTGCGACTCTACTATGTTGGAAATGTTGTGCTATATATATATATCGGTCCATGTAGGCCGAAATTTTCATGTATTATATTCATGTGTTGTGATTATATTTATGATGTTTCGTGGTTGCTCTTTATGGTTAACGTATTTATACTTGTTGTGGTTGTATCTATACGTGTCGTGGTTGTATTATTACAGGTTGTGGTTGTACTCGTACATGTCGTGGTTGTATCTATACTTGTTGTGGTTGTATATATACATGTTGTGGGCGTATATTTTTGTACGATAACTATTTCTATTATAGTTTTCTCATGGTTGTTGTCGATTATTATTTATCAGAAGTATGGCGCCAAAGAAAGCAAAGGCTACATCAGAAACACCCGCTATGACACAAGCCGCTATCCGCAAGTTGGTCAGGGATAGTATAGCAGAAGCTCTGGAGACTGAGAGAGCTGAAGTTGCTGCTAGGGCTGCTGTGGTTCCACCTACTACTGAAGTGGTTCAACCCACTACTAGGCATGAATGTACTTGGAAGGATTTCAAGATTAGTGATCCTGTCAAGTATAAGGGCACTGAGGGAGCGGTTGCTTTAATCCGCTGGTTTGAGAAGACTGAGAATGTTTTTCTCATGTGTGGTTGCCAGGAGGTTAACAAGGTAAAATTTGCTACTGGAATGCTGCTTGATGAAGCTATGTCTTGGTGGAATTCGTATGCTCAGCCTATTGGTATGGAGAATGCCTACAAACTCACTTGGGCTGAATTCGAAAAGCTGATGACTAAGAAGTTTTGCCCTCGTACTATGGTGCAAAAGTTGGAAACCGAATTCTATGAGCTGGTAACAAAAGGTGATGACATTGAGACTTATATCAGGAAGTTTCAGGAGTTGGCTGCACTATGTCCAACTATGGTTCCTGATGATGAGAAAAAGATGGAGAATTTTACTGGAGGATTACCCGAAAGCATCCGAGGCGATGTGATGTCTTTCGACCCACAATCAATGGAAGAGGCCATTCGTATAACTCAGAAACTTATGGTCCAAGTGTTGAAAGGAAAGTCTGCTGCAAATAACAACAATAACCGTTCAAACAATACCAACTACAACAACACTCAAAACAACAACAACTATAACAATAATCGAAACCGCAACTACCCCAATAACGAAAACAACAATAACAACAAGAGGAGGTTCGATAATAACCAAGGTGGAAATGCTATCCAACCAGCACCTAAGAGGCAGGAAGTGGCAAAGGTCTATGCTGCAGGACCAACAGAAGGAAAAGGATATGCTGGAAAACTACCCAAGTGTAACAAATGTCAAACTCATCATAACCCTGGGAATTGTCCTAGAGCTTGTCAGAACTGTGGAAAAGTCGGTCATTGGACTAGGGACTGCAAAACTCCACGAGGGGTAATTAATCAGAATCAACCAGGAGCATGTTATGGTTGTGGAGAGTTGGGTCATTTCAAGAACAATTGCCCAAAGAAGAATGATCAAAGAGCTGGAAATCAGGGCGGAGTAGCTCGAGGAAGGGCTTATGTTATGGGAGGAGAAGATGCCCGTGAGGACCCGAATGTTGTTGCGGGTACGTTCCTCGTTAATAATCATTATGCATCCATTTTATTTGATTCAGGAGCGGATAGAAGTTTTGTTTCTATTACATTTGCACCTTTACTTAACATAGAACCAACTACCTTAGACATTCCCTATATTGTTGAATTAGCCAATGGGTCTTTAGTTAACACCAACACCGTTATCCGTGGTTGCACCATCAATTTCCTAAATCACCCATTCAATATAGACCTTATGCCCGTAGAACTTGGAAGTTTTGACGTTGTTATCGGTATGGATTGGTTGTCTCGACATTGTGCAAGGATCATTTGTGATGAAAAAGTTGTTCATCTTTCTTATGGAGGTGAAACTTTAGTTGTTCGCGGAGAGCGAAGTGGAACTAGACTCAGTATCATATCATGCATCAAAACAGAGAAGTACATAAAGAAGGGTTGTTATGCATTCTTGGCTCACATCACGGAGAAGAAGTCGGATGAGAAACGACTTGAAGATGTGCCTATTGTTAAGGAATTTCTAGAAGTTTTTCCGGAAGAATTGCCAGGACTTCCACCTACACGTCAGGTTGAGTTTCAGATTGAGTTGGTGCCAGGAGCTGCACCAATTGCACGAGCACCATATAGACTTGCACCTTCTGAGATGCAAGAATTGTCTAATCAATTACAAGAACTTTTAGACAAAGGATTCATTAGACCGAGTTCCTCGCCTTGGGGAGCACCGGTTTTGTTTGTGAAGAAGAAGGATGGATCTTTCAGAATGTGCATAGACTATCATGAGCTGAACAAGTTAACGGTGAAGAATCGTTATCCTCTCCCTAGGATTGATGACTTGTTCGATCAGTTACAAAGTTCCTGTTTTTATTCCAAGATTGATTTAAGATCAGGTTACCATCAACTCAGAGTTCGGGAAGAAGATATCCCGAAGACGGCATTCAGAACACGTTATGGTCATTATGAGTTTCAAGTGATGCCTTTTGGATTAACGAATGCACCTGCCGTATTCATGGATCTCATGAACAGAGTGTGCAAACCATATCTTGATAAGTATGTGATTGTATTCATTGACGATATCCTGATTTATTCCAAGAGTAAGAAAGAGCATGAAGCACACCTCAGAACAATATTGGAACTACTCAAGAAGGAGCAATTGTATGCCAAATTTTCAAAGTGTGACTTTTGGATACAAAGAGTTCAATTTCTTGGCCATGTCATTGATAGCCAAGGATTACAAGTCGATCCAGCAAAGATTGAGGCAGTAAAGGATTAGGCTACGCCCAAGTCTCCTACAGAAATTCGTCAATTCTTAGGACTTGCAGGATATTACAGAAGGTTTATTGAAGGGTTTTCTAAGATAGCGACGTCGCTGACTAAGCTGACACAAAAGAATCAGAAGTACGAGTGGGGAGAGAAACAAGAATCATCATTTCAGTTATTGAAGCAGAAGCTTTGTAGTGCACCGATTTTGTCACTACCAGAAGGTATTGAGAACTTTGTGGTATATTGTGATGCTTCGCATAAAGGGCTTGGAGCTGTGCTAATGCAAAACGAGAAGGTGATAGCTTATGCATCTAGACAGCTTAAGACACACGAGAAGAATTACACTACACACGACTTGGAGTTGGGTGCTGTTGTTTTTGCACTCAAGATTTGGAGACACTACCTTTATGGTACTAAATGTGTAATTTTTACCGACCACAAGAGCTTACAGCATATACTTGATCAGAAGGAACGTAATATGAGACAACGTCGTTGGCTAGAATTGTTGAGTGATTACGATTGTGAGATCCGATATCACCCAGGAAAAGCAAATGTTGTAGCAGATGCACTTAGCAGAAAGGAACGACTCAAACCTTTGAGGGTCAGGTCATTAGGAATGACTATTATTTCACCATTACCATCAAAAATTCTAGAAGCTCAAATTGAGGCTCGCAAGGAGGAAAATAGACCGCAGGAGAAACTTTATGGTATGCCAAAAAACAAGAATGGCTTTGTAAAGAGAGCAGATGGAGTGTTATGCTTCAAGGACCGAAGTTGGATACCACTCTATGGTGGAGTACGAGATTTGATTATGCATGAATCACATAAGTCAAAGTATTCTATTCACCCAGGTTCTGACAAGATGTATCAGGATCTCAAAAAGCTGTATTGGTGGCCGAACATGAAAGCAGAAATAGCTACGTACGTCAGCAAATGCCTTACTTGTGCTAAAGTGAAAGCTGAGTACCAGAAACCGTCAGGATTACTTCAACAACCAGAAATTCCACAATGGAAGTGGGAGCGTATTACAATGGACTTTGTTACTAAACTACCCAGGACGTCAGGAGGTTACGATGCTATTTGGGTAATTGTTGATCGTCTTACTAAATCAGCACATTTCATACCCATTAGAGAGACTTATTCCACGGAACAGCTTGCCAGACTTTATGTCAAGGAAATAGTCTCAAGGCATGGGGCACCAGTTTCTATCATTTCAGACAGGGATAGTCGTTTTACTTCAAACTTTTGGAAGTCATTACAAGATTCCTTTGGATCCAAGTTAGACATGAGCACTGCTTACCATCCACAGATTGATGGTCAGAGTGAGAGAACTATTCAGACTCTGGAGGACATGCTGCGAGCGTGTGTGATTGACTTTGGGAATGGTTGGGCTAACCATTTGCCATTAATCGAGTTCTCTTACAACAACAGTTACCATTCAAGTATTAAAGCAGCACCATTTGAGGCACTTTATGGTCGTAAGTGTCGTTCCCCAGTTTGTTGGGCAGAAGTTGGAGAGGTACAATGCACAGGTCCAGAGATGGTTAGGGAAACAACAGAAAAGATAATACAGATTCGAGATAGGCTTGAAACAGCTAGAAGCCGACAGAAGAGCTACGCAGATGTTAGACGTAAACCATTGGAATTCCAGGTTGGAGACAAGGTCATGTTGAAAGTCTCGCCTTGGAAGGGCGTGATACGATTTGGAAAACGCGGAAAGTTGAATCCGAGATACATTGGTCCATTTAAGATACTGGAAAGGATTGGTCCAGTAGCTTACAAGCTTGAACTACCATCAGAACTCAGCAACGTACATAACACATTTCATGTCTCAAACCTCAAGAAATGCCTTTCAGATGAATCATCCGTTATACCATTAGAAGAGATTCAGCTAGATGACAAGCTTAACTTTGTGGAGGAACCAGTTGAAATCATGGACCGAGAGGTCAAACAGTTGAAGCAGAGTAGAATTCCGATCGTTAAGGTTCGTTGGAATTCTCGAAGAGGTCCTGAGTTTACTTGGGAACGAGAGGACCAAATGCAACGCAAGTATCCACACCTTTTCACCAAACCTATTATCGAGACCAACACTAGCTGAATTCAGGGACTGAATTCCTTTTTGGGTGGGCGACTGTCATAACTCACCATTTCAGGTCATTTACCATTTCAGGTCATTTTCCCAAACTTCGACTTTTTACTATTCATAAATCACTATTCATCAAAATACTATTCATCATTTTTTAGGTCATTCTGATATTCTGAGAAACATTTGAGAAATTTACTATTCACTGAACACTATTCATTTCCGGAAAAGTTTTCACTATTCACTTGCATTACTCATTTCATCGTAAATGTAGTTTACGGGTATTCAAATTCGCGTAATCGGATTGGTTTAGGTGTGAATTCATCTCATTAGTGTTAAGGACACTGCATACGGACTAGAGACAATCTGCATATCATCACAACAGCATTTTCATGTTATACCACTCTTAGGATTTTCAAATTTATATATTTGATACATTTAACGTTTTACGTATACTTATTTATAAATAAACGTTAACACCCGGTTTATACACGACGAATATATCTAAATATTCCCACAATGGTCCCGACATATTTTTATATCTATTTTATCATCATAAAAGTTATAACATTCATTTACCCAGTATTTTGGAAATTTATTTTATTTATAACGTAAGCTTATGAATATTACGACGGTTTTCGTGAAAACTAAACAATAATCACCCGAACACTCAGTAATTGTACCCAACATATTTTTAACCTATTTACAACTTTATTTCATCCCGGTTAACTTTGTTAACATTTATTTCTATTAAACCCGGTACCCGATTTTAACTAATAACACATAATAACATATAACCTTACACAAAATTTCTAATTAAATCCCAAGTACCCCTACCCCCCCCCCTTGCTCTTTGAAATCAGCCCATAAGTCCTCACTAGGCAATTTTATACAAATTCTTAACCTTGTGCATTGATGTATGCTTATAATACATTATAAGTTGCTAGTTAATTACAAAAACCACAAACACATAAACTCTTAACATTTTTAAGATCAAAAAGTGCATCTCATCCTCTTCCTCATCACCATACCCCACGACCTCACCACCAAATCAAGAACAAGTGAAGTTTTTCAAAAGTTTAAAGCACCAAAGTTGTTCCTTTTGTGGTTCTAATCAAGAATATTACAACAAACACACAAGTAATCCAAGGTTTCTAATCATCTCATCACCTAGAATTTCAAAGTGAGTATTCAAAATTATTTTCATGTTTTCTTCTAATTAACACATGTATCTTATAGTATTCATGCTTAATTTCATGCACAATCTAGTTATACCACTTTATTTTTGTATACTTTTTGAACATACAAACCCTAGATTGTGATTTAGGTGTTTCTTTGTTAAATTAACTTGATTACTAGTTATTAGGAACCCATGCCACCCTAAGAAGGTGTATGGTAGGATTAGATTAGTTTTGTGAAGTTTGCAAGAGTTTTGGTTGAGGTTGGAACTAGTTTTGAACCTTGGAAATGGATTTCTAACAAGTTTATATACCTACTGTCCCATTTTGTTAATTTCTGGAAAATCAGTAAATACAAAGTAAACTTTGGCAAAATTTTTAGAAAATACTTTCAAAAACGAATCCGTAGGCGAAAGAACGGATTAAAAAAAGTTTATAACGAAGAAGTTATGATTTTTGCAAGTTTGTAGACGAAAAGTATTTTTTCTGAAAATTGCATGCTGTTGGACGTTTTTCGTCGGACAAAAAGAGGCTTTAGACGTAACCCGGAGGAGCCGAGCTTTCCAAAATATATTACTACATACTAAGACGTAACTGTAGATATAAAGAACAAGTAAAACGGACTTATAACGACAAAGATATTCACGTTTGAATATCGGCAAAACTCATTTTATTTTGACAGCTTTTATTAATATTGACGCCAAAACTACGTAGTAACTCTAGATTTATAAAAATAATACCAAGTACCCAATTTTATAACTAATGAAGTATTAGTTATTACAAGTATATTTTTATCAATACAAGGCGTTATTTTAAGGATTTCAACTCGAGGATTTCAACACTAACATGGAAACATACGATATATATATATATATAAGTATATATATTGCAACTAGCTTTATTTTCTAATAGCAATATTTTTCCTAAGTCTTGGAATATATATTTTTTTGATAACAAGTGTTTTTCCAAAAGAGTAGAGTGGTATAGGAACATGTGCATGGACATTCATAACATCATTTGGTGATCTAAATTAGATCGTTCATCATTCACAATAGGTTGCGGCAGCTAACCTTTCATTGTTGTTCACTTCATATCATAGTATCATCAGTTAAGGTGAGTTTTTATAGCCCCGTATACATTTTATGATTGTTTTCAAATCCCACGGGGGAGAATACATTGCACAATTTTAGTACGAGCCCAAGTATCAAAACCTATGTACATTGCTTAAGTAGCTTGTCTGCCATGTGATAAGTCCCCTGTATCATCATGAACCGTTAATTTACCTTTAAGCGAGAGTGAGTGGATAGATCTATTGAGGGTGACGCCTCCATCCGTGGTAGTGTTTACCAACCGTAAGCGGATGCATTTCATGTCTTTTACATATGAGTGTTTTGGCAGAACATTCAGGAGGGGCATAGTTTCATCAGTCATAGCTTCGGTGTCATGAGCTTAAGGTCTATTGTACTATTTTACGTGACTTTTGTCATGCACTTATACTTGTGGTGGCCGTACAAACATTACATTTCATAAACCTATGATTATTCACCAACATTCGTGTTGACCGTTTTCGCAATGTATTTTCAGGTAACTAAGGCATCATCATATTACATGCATGGAGTCACATTAGGGTGTGCCAGGGATGACGCACTACATTTTGGATTTTTCATGCACTTGTGTAAATTATCGTTTGACATTTCCTGAACTTGTTTTTCTGTAAACGTTTCAACCTTTGGGACCTATGTTTTGTAGCACTGGATGCTTTTAAATAAATCAAACGATATGTATTTTTCAAACGACACTTTAGGTCGTTCAATATTTCCTTGTTATGGTGCTATGACAGTTACACCCCCAGGCATTCCATTCCGCTGCAAGTCAGGTAAATTAGGGGTGTGACAGAAAACGTCTCATTTAGAGGTCGTTTTCTATAACTTGTACTTATTATTATAAAGTAGCACCCCAAGTGACACAGTCTTCCGCTGCGGTATTTTAGGGGTGTTACACATGTGCATTTCATAATCACACTAAAACTCATTAGACCCGTAGCATTGGGTCGTTGTCTAAAGAAATCAAAATGAGCAGGAAGAGGATCATGAGTGTCAATATATGTTTCAATACCTTCGACTATTTCTAAGAATAGTTTACGGCTCATACGGTAACGACGTCGAAAATTGTCTTCAGGATATTTTGGTTGGTCACCAAAATAGTCGGCCTGTAGACGAGCTTCAGCAACGTCACGTTCACGCCGAATGTATTTACGGCGATGTGAAGGACCAGCTGCTTGAGTTTGCAATTCTTGCTCGTTTTCGAACTCTTGGATAATCAGCTCTAGCTCATGTATCTCTTCAAAGTCACTAACTTCGGAATAAGATGATTCACTCATTGTTTTTGCTTTGGAATGAAATGTGTTAGGTTTTTTGGAATGAAATGTGTGAAATATGTGTAATATATATAGGGATAATATGTTATGTTTTTAGGGGGTTAAAAAAAAAGGGGGGGGGGGGGGGGGGGGACGAACGTTACAATAAAAACGTTACACAACGTTTAAATTTTCCAAAAAAGCTGCAACATTTCCTTTTTCACCTTCGCCGTGGCCACGGGGAGTTCTCCAACGAAGAGGAACGGCGAGCCTCAATCGGTGTAGAGGCGAGCAACGGCTCGCCGTTGAGCTTGCCAAGTCGGACGGCGAGGGAGAACGGGGAGACTACACCTAGTGCTCTAAGATTACAATATTTCGATACAAGCGCAAAATGAGCCACTAAACCACAAATCCTATTAAGAATCGTCATTTTTCACGATTATAGATCCGCGAATGGTGTGTCATTCTTATATTCGAGTCTGTAAATGTCCTAAGGGACTGAGGTGAGGGATATCACCCTTATCCTATGTACCTCAACGTTTTTTGGAGTAATGAATTTTACCGGGGTGAATTAACCCTTTTACCCAAAAAAAAAAGAAGCGATACCACGATGATTTCTTCTAAAAGAGAATCCTTTCTTTGAGGTTCTAGCTAGCTCGAAGAAAATTGTTCCCAAACCTCCGTTTCACCCATATCGATGTTTGCAGAACCACATGGAAACATGAGTTGACAATATTGATGGAGATAACATTGTATAGCTTGGTTTGCTCGTTTGCGGCTTTTTTTCTTTGTTCTCGCCTCTCTTGTACTCTATTTGCTGTTTTCTCAACAGCTCTTTTTATCATATTCTAGCCTTTCAAAGGAAAAAAAAAAAAAAAAAAAAAGCATTATCAACCCTATTACTATATTGTTTAACCATCGAAGGATCCATATATGATTATTTTCCCTTTTTGCCTTTTTGATTGGAACGTATTCCAATAATGCGTAGTGAGCCAACATTCATTGTTCCACAATATTGTCACCAAATCACCAATGATGGCACTAACATCATGTTCTTTGCCAATCATGCTAAAACCTATGAGACAACCAATTTCAATTGTTTTTCTAACCTCTTCAGCCTTGGCATTGTCCAGATGAGATGTACTCACGGCGTTTTGGAGTAGTCTTTTATTGCATCTTAGGGTGGTGGCAATGGGAGCGGGGTGGGCAGCGGTTTGCCCCAAACTGCCGGGGAACACCGCCCCCCCCCCCCCCCCCCCCCCCCCCCAGCGGTTTGGTCCAGTGGTGAGGTCCAGCGGTGATATTCACTTCCACGGTTTGAAACAAAGTGGACCGTTGGAGTGGAACGTTGGGATAAAATGTGGAACAAAAAAAAAAAATTCCTTTATAAATACAAAACTAGGTGAGTAAGGGTCAAGAAATGGTAGATTGGTTGCAGGTTTAGTTTTTGAAGAAGAAGAAGCAATAAATGAACAAAGAGAGAGAAGTCAAGAAGTGTGTGGTGATATCTTTTTTGACTATTTCTGTAAAACTTAATTACGTATTTTATATTGTTTTCTCTTTTTCGATCTTTTTACTCTCTAACAATACATTAGAGGCTCAAAACTTAGCATACCTTGATGACTAGTTATTTATTTATTTATTTATTTTTACGTATTATGTAATTTTCATTTAATTATTTTTTTCCAAGTACCATGTATTTTTTTAATTATTAATGAAATATTATGTTTTTATTAAATTATTTATTTGTGAAAATAAAAAATAAAAAATAAAAAGTTGGTGGGTTGGGAGGTATGAAAAAAGTATGGTTGCCACTAAAAAAGGGTTGGGAGGTATGAAAAAAATGTGAGTGAGGTGGAATGATATTATTGGTTGGTTGGGACGTATAGGGGATTTTGAGAGTGACCACTGCCACCACTCTAAGGGCACGTTTGGTGGAGAGAATTTCAGATAATAGAAATGAAGCAGAGAATATAAATTCAGAGAATAGAAATCAGTAGAGAATTTTGTTAAATTTTAATGTTTGGTAACAACAGAAACTTGACCCGAAAAATGAAAAAAAAAAATAAAAAATTGTTGATTAAATTTTTTTTTTCTAAATAACAATTCTAAAAAAATATATTAAAAAAATATATTAAAAAAATATATTTTTTTAAAATTATATATTTTTTTGAAAAACTTATTTTTTAAAAAATTTAATTTTTTTTAATTTATATTTTATAAAAATTATTTAAAAAAATTTATTTTTTCTAAATAACAATTCAAAAAAAAATATTTTTTTAATTTATTTTAAAAAAAACCTATTTTTTAAAAAATTATTTAAAAAAAATAATTTATTTTTTTAAAAAATTATTTTTTTATAAAAATTATTTTTTCTAAATAACAATTCTAAAAAAGATATATTTTTTAAATTATTTTTTATAAAAAGATTATTTTTAAAAGTAAAATATTTAAAAAAAAAAACTATTTATTAAAAAAAAAAGAAAAAAAAAAAAAAAGAAAAAAAAAAAGCAAACCTCAATTCTCCAAATTCTCTATCAAAATTAAAGAAATGAGAGTAACCAATTTACACTATCCAATTCTCTCAAATTCTCCACTAATTTCTCCTCAATTCTTCACCTTTTTAAATTCTCTCTACCAAACAAGAGAATTTGATCAAATTCCATTTCTCTCATTTCTTTTCTCTCTACCAAACACACCGGGTGTATTTGGTAGAGGGAAAAGAAATTAGAGAAATGAAAATTGGACAAATTTCTCTTGTTTGGTAAAGAAAAATAAAAAAGTGGAGAATTTAGTGGAGATTTGGAGAGATATGAAGAGAAATGGGTAGTGTAATTTTGGTAGCTCCATTTCCATCATTTTGATCGAGAAATTGGAGAAATGGATTTTTATTTTTATTATTATTATTTTATTATTATGATTTTTTAATTCACTTCCAATTATAATTTCATTAAAGAATGGGCTTTGTTAAAAAAATTTATGTAAACAAATTACACAAATTACATACAACACGTACTCGGCACATCAAAACGCCTACTGTTAATTGCTTATGTTATTTCCAATGGGGTACGTTATTTGGAACACTGCTAATTACCGCATCAAGTTATCCTTCCAACAGATACCTATTAAAATCGTACAAATCTCAAAAGAACCAAAGAAAGAGTTAATCAACATGTACGCTATACTATATTAATCCATAAAATCAAAAACTATCTTTTATCAAGTGGACATTAGAAAACAATATATTCATACAAACAAAAACTATCTTTCGTCGACATCATGTGTCATTAGAAAACAAGAGGTCGGGTGTGCAAAAAAGAAGGCTCCTTACAGGTTGGAACCGACCCTATCCAAACCATAAACTTTATCAGCATCCTTATTTCAATTTTATAACAGGTCTCATATATTATTTTTAAATCTATGTTTCTTAAAAATCTACCTTGAAACTGCCTTACAAACGAAGTATGAAAGTGAAACTGTGGACGGTCCGTAATCCTAATATGAACAAAAGATGATATTTAGATTTTTACTAGTATTTTAATAGAAAAAGGGGCTGGATGGTTTCAGACACACCCAGACATATATCATTAATTAAACCTAAAGATTCATTTCATGATCAGAATGAAGTTATGGTGATCAACAGTTTTTGCAGTCACCACTTGGTGAAGTTTGGTCCATGCAGTCTTCGCCTTAGATATTTTAGTATTACTTAATTGTTTGCGGCTGCATGTTTCTTAGGCTTGTTTGCGGCTGCATGTTTCTTAGTCAGTACGGTAATGTATATTTACTCGTGTTTAGTTTAAGAAAATTTCGACCGTTTAAGTTAATAACTTAAGAGCAACGATACATCCACATAAAAGTATCCAAAAAACAATTCACTCGCTGAGGTGTCAGCGGGTGATTGGTTTTTCTTAGATGTGGTCTTACAAAAAACCAATCATCCGCTGACACCTCAACGAGTGGATTGTTTTTGTGGATACTTTATGTGATTCTAACAAATTTCATAACTTAATATCCAACTTATTTACTTTTCTTAATAGATAGTGCAACTGTGCAAGTTTGGGGTACTAAAGTTTGGACTCTGGACATAAGTTATGTCATAACTCATAATAATTTGATTATTAAAGTATAATTTAACCAAATATTGATATGCATACATTATATTAATATTATATAACAAATTAAATGGAAAATACATTTGACAATTGTGGCCCTATTCAGCGTCGACCTTCATTCCATAAGGTGTCTGGTATTTGACGAACATCAATAGATGAAAAAACATCTTATGATGAAGTGTAGCATTGCTAATATGTTGTGACATATATTATTGAATATTTAGTGTAATCGGCTTATTGGTTGTATAGCTTATAAGGTAACCTAAATTGTAATCGACACATATTTGTTATGAAATAAAATATGATTCAAGAGGAAATACCAATTATATTAGATGACATATTGTATATTCAGTGTAATAATATCTCAAACAAACACTCAAATTCTTCCACCTAAAATCACTTTTCCTTGAAAGCCGTTGATGCGGATTATTGTAAACCTCAAGAAGTTTTACAATCCTCTTATGCAGTGTACTTAACCGTTGTAGTGTAATATAGGCAAGACACGGGGGATTGATCATTCTTTAGGAGAATAGTGTTGCGAATGCCGAAGTGTATGACGAAATAGGTCTAAAGGTGATGAATGATTCTTTTGTATTTTTATCTTTTTTTTATAAAGCAAATTAAAATATCTCGGAGTTGAAGAGTGGGTTTTTAAACTACTAATTAAACTAATAAAAACTAAATTAAACTAATTATCCGAAAAAGTAAAGTGGTAACTCTTATGATAGGTAAATGTGTTCACTTAGATTATTTTTACTCCATAGTTATCTCTTATTGATTAGTCGAATTATCACGTCTTTGTTTTAATTGGCGAGTTGTATTCCTTAATATTTAAGGAGGTGCCGAAGTCCCTAACTCTATGAACGTACAGGTCTCCCTTAAGAATCTTAACGGTCATTAAGACTCTCACTATCGACAAGCCGCAATTTATGCAATAAATACAACGAGAAAAACATTTAGTGCACTCTAGTGTTGCATTTAGTAGGATGGACAAGCTAATACATATAAAACTTAAGTCAGTTTTCCTACTCCTAATGTGAGGCAACCAATTAAACAAGAGATGACAATCAATAATTAATAACTAGATTTCATTCAAATCTAAGCAAACACTAATAGATCTAGCCGAGCATGTTAAAAAGAAGAAAAGAAACACATATTATCAAACAACACATAGAAATATTGAATGATAAAAAAGGAATTACTTAATTTTAATTGAACATAGGGTTTGGGGGTTGAAAAACCCTTACAAAAGCTGCAAAAGTCGTCCACCAAAGTGTCTCCAAGATAATACCCAAAGATGTTACAGTTGTAAAGGAAAACATGGGAAAGTATATATAGATTTACAAATGTGACGGTGTCACATTATGGATGTGACGCCGTCAGCCCGCCGTCATTTGGGTTTCTTCTGTAGTTGTGATGACGTCGCTAAGTAACTTGTGACGGCGTCAGCTCTCCAACCTTGTAATATTTCTGAGCCGTCACGTGTAAAATATTCATCAAATCTTTATCTCTAAATGCAAGTGACGGCGTCACGTTATAGTTGTGACGCCGTCTGGATCCCTTTTCCAGATTTTTTTGTGACATGGTCATTTTCTTTGTTTTCTTGTCCAAATTAGCCCAAAACATGCCGGTTTTCATCTTTTGCGTCTCAAGTACCTAAAATGTGAAAAGAAGCGATTTAGGGCAATAATTGATCACATATGTACGAGTTTAGAGCTTAAATGACCCCCTAAAAGTGCACGTTTTGAATCCTTATTAGTCGTTTACTTTTGTTGCGAACTAATCCTCACCTAGACCACCTAAATGCTCGCCCTCATCTCCCGAACACAAAAGTATAGTCGATTTTCTCTCCGGACCATCGACGCGCCACCTAAGTATCGTGTCTACCGATTCTTTAGCCTTAGATATACAGAAAACCATTTAGGTTTAGATCACACAATTAATATATTCTCGATCGTTGCAAAAAAAAATAATCAAAACACATATAACATCATCGGTCAATGTAGAACGACGCCGCTCGTCGCCGAACACCGCCACTGCATTAACAGTTAACTCGGGTTAGGTCTCTTTTTTTTCCGTTAAAAAATATTAAAAAAAAATACTACTTTATTGTGAGCTTAACCTACACAGAAGCTTATTCATTAAGCCATCTTTCCCTTTCAACAGTCTGTCCCATAGAGCTCAACCTATACAAGAGTTCGATTCGTCTTGAATCAGATCTGGTTCTACTTTGTCTTGTTGCTTGTCTCTTCCTTTATCTTTTTTGGTCTTGTAGCATGTTTTGCCTTGTTGTAAAAAAAAATAAAAAAAAAATGCTATGACTTCTTATAATCAACAGTGGTACATAAATATTGGAGCAACTTCTTACCTTTCATCTCATAATGGTAACCTTCAATCTTCTTTTATTAATCGCATTTTTTTCATTTATTGTTAGTAATGGATCTTTTATAGGTGTCAACCATTTTGGTCATGTACAGATTCCCAACCCTTATCGTCCCCTCTACCTTAGAAACGTTCTTGTCTCACCCAATATAATTAGAAACCTTATTTCTGATCGTAAATTTACAGTCGATAATAAATGCTCAATTGATTTTGATCCCTATGGTTTCACTGTGCGGGATTATCATACCCGTCAAACCCTTCTTCGTTGTGACAAAACGGGTGATCTATACCCTCTCCATGTTGCCACCTCAGCCTTTGCCCTCCTAACGAATAGCCATTCCTTTTGTCATCAGCGTCTTGGTCACCCTGGTGAGTGTAATTCAAACCCACTCATCCTGTGGCCTTGTGTCTTATAATAAACAAAACACTCAACCCTTGTGTCTTTCTTGCAAGATAAGGAAATAAACAAAACCCTCCATATATTGTTATTTCCACATCTCCCTTCGACGTTATTCACTCAGACCTTTGGATATCTCCTGTCTTTAGCATGAGTGGATACATATACTACGCCCTTTTCTTAAACTACTATTCCCATTTCCTGTGGGTCTACCCACTTCATAGAAAATCTGATGCTCAATCAAAATTCCTGCACTACCATGCATTTGTAATAACCCAATTCAACATTGATCAAAGATTTATAATGTGATCATGGTGGTTGATTTGACAATAACTCCCTCCATAAATTATTGGCCACTAATGGTATTTAATTTCGCTTCTCATACCCATGTACATTTCAACAAAATGGCAAATCTGAATGCATGATTCTTACCATCAATAACGTTGTACGATATCTCCTCTTTTTAGCTCGTCTTCCTCCCGAGTATTGGGTCGAAGCACTACTCACTGCCGCTTACCTACTTAATATCCTCCCCTCCACCTTTATAAATAATGATACCCCTTACACGAAATTATTTAATAAACCAACCACATACACTCATATTCGCACGTTTGAATGCCTTTGTTATCCTTATGCCTTTCCCCCTCACAAACTTTGTATCCTTACGTCTATTCACCTAAAAAACTTGCCCCTCTCACCACACCATCTATCTTTCTCGATTACCCCCATAATTATCGTGGGTATCAGTGCCTTGACCTGAACACCAACAAAATCATCATTCCCCATCATGTCACATTTGATAAATCTGTCTTTCCTTTCGGTTCCATGACTCCCACTCGATCTCCCTCACATTAATTCTTAGATAACAATCGTGACACCTCCCCTTTTATACTTCGCCTGCTCAACACACCTACTCCTCCCCAATAAAGATCACAAAAAACACCAATACCAGCACATCCAACTCCGTTGTGAACACCATCACCACAAACTTGAAACTTGTCTTTTTCATCCATTCTTTGTCTAAATGAGCCCACAACTTGTATGTTTCTAGCAAATACATTCCCAGAGACCTAAAACTCAAAAAGAAAGGATTTAGGGCATTAAATGATACAATGTGCATGAAAATAAAGGGCTAAATGACCCCTAAAAACCGTATAATTTTGCACCTCATCAAATATCAATACACTTGAGATTTGTTTGTCCTCAAGCAAATAAGATTTTAACTTAGACACTAGTAGAAATTAAGAGGCATTTAGCATTAGTATAAAAATGAATTGTGGCTAAACTCATTTGACAGTACACTTTTGACAGTTTCAAGCACGGAAATGCAAGACTAGCACCTCACATAATAAGTCTTTGGATACTCTCATCTTCCGGGTCTATGCAAATGATATAACAATAAGGATATGGGAAAATCACTCAAGTTAACATGGCATAGTGCATAAATTACGACAGGATTGATAAAGGATCAAACCTCCACCACTTTGACATAAGCACCTAGAAATTACTATCAAAGAGGTTTTTTCAAGGGTTGTAAAATAAGGCTTCGAATAAGGAATAAGGGTAGGGTATATGAATTTTACTGGTTGAAAGTTAATTACCTAGACAATTACATTTACGTTGCCAAGTTAAAAACTTTAAACGAATATAAACTAAACAATGACTCTTTTTTACTTTTCTTGATGCTTTCTTGACTTAACAAATAAGAGGATGACGGTCCGTATGTTCTTTTCATAAAAAATATCTATTTTTTTACATACACTTTTACTCTGCGTTTTTTGATCACCTAAAAACATAGACATAAATTACATAACTTGAACTTTAAAGTTGAACATAAACATAAGCATAAATGATAGATGACCCGGATTAGAAGGGCCAATACAATTGGAGTACTAATTTGACATTCATAACTTGGGGGTAGTAATTTTCTTTCTTCCCCATTTCTCATACATATAATACTACCAAAAGTCTCGATCATCCCAAAACTGTATATACAACTTGACTTAGCAACATATAACTATTTAGACAGTTAAAAAGGGTTTAAGACATTATAAAATAGAGATAGGCTAAAGCGATTTGAGTGTAACAATTTTTTATTGGGGTGAAAACAAAAAGAAATGATAGGCTCATCAGGGTGGTCTAATGTATCTTGCAGTAAAAATGAGTGCAATAAAAGAGTAGGAGGAAATTAAATGACCAATGAAGTTAAATAATTATAACAAAAACACATGCTAAAAGCATGGCTTAATCTTAATGCATCTTATCACTTAGTAACTTCTAATCACACGAATGTGATCTCACCAGCGATCTCAAGATGTAACATTCTGTTCCCGAGTATAAAATGGAAGGAAGAGAGATGGAGAGGGAAAAACGAGTGAAGTAAAGAGGAGAGGAATAAAAAATATTTTTTTTTACTTGTGTTCCCGAGTTGGAAAGAAAAGAGAATGAAGTAACAAAAAAAAGCTTTAAAATCAACTTTCACTCCATTTCATCCCAATTTGGGAAGTAAATTAGGAGAGTAATTTTGATGTAATTTACTACCCTTTACTTTTCTCTCACTTCCTAAAAAATCTCTGGAACACAAACTTTTTTTATTACCATCCCAAACATTTCCCTTTCACTCCAGAAAATAAACTCGTGAACAGAGCAAGTTCTAGAATTTATGCATTACCAGTACACTCAATAAAAGAAAGGCATTAAATATAAATGCTATAATCGAAAGGCTAATGTTCTTCACTTTTTAGGGTGAAATTTAAGTAGTAGTGCTTTGTTCTAGCATATAAATAATATCCGTGAGATGCTTTAAACTAGTGTCTTAAGTAAATACCATGATTTTTTTCTAATTGGTGCTAAAATTACCTAATTAGAACTATGTTTCAGAAAACTTAAAATCATTTTGAAGACATGACAAACACAAATGCCTAAAAAATTTCTAAGGCTTTAATATCCTCTCTACACTTAAAATGGCAATATGAGGCTAAATGTTCATCTAGGAATCGTCAAAAGACCATCCTTATTCAATAAAAACCTGTAATCAAAGACAAAGAAAGCTATACCCAAACATAAAATCGGCGGGAGATAATATATAATTTACATTGATTTTTAAAACATAAAACAAACTAAAAACAAAGCAAATAAGGATAGAATACTTATAGAATGAAATGTAAATATACTTCAAGAAAATCCGGACTTTTAAAAATTCTATAAAATTTTCAAAAATAACAAAAATCTGGAAAAATTTCATTATACACATTCTGACGCCGTCAAAGAAGTCTGGAAGATATGTTTCGTTTCGTTTTCTAAAATATTTCTTAAAAATCGTGCATTATAAATGTTTATATTTCTGCAAAAATTCATAAAACATAACTTCAAGTATCGACCCAAACAACCAAAAGCAAATAAACGAAGCATGCGTTGAAATTAACTACAGATCATCCCATATTTGAAAAATGGTTCACAAAACTGAATATGAACTTGTATTATTGTCTAACTTATAAGCACATTTACGTTATTCATCTACTTCAATTTTTTTCGCCAAAAGTTTTGACCAAAATGTTGACCAGTTAATTTAAAAAATAGTGAGTAAGTAAATGAAAATGCTGACCATTTAATTATGATCGAAGTTGATAAATCACATTTAGTGATTGCATTATAATGAAATGTATTAAGTTAAATCACGTTTAGAACTTTATACTACTCTTGTCAATTAATAGTTTAACTAAGTAAGCGTTATCACATCTGATACTATACCAATAAGATGATAGGGAAAACTAACTGATGAATGTCAACGTATCATGATGAATGTTTTCGGATGTTGTAACTAACTGGTGGGTCAGGTTGTGAATTTTGATCGATAATTTATGTGGGTCCACATCGTCCACAGTAAAACTTGAAATTGTCCTCGTCAATACCTTTAGCGACGGACGTTTAGCGATAACATTTTAATGAGTACATGTCATCGCCGAAAACTTTTAACGAGGAAATGTCTTCACCAATTGACTCATTTCGTCCTCGCCTATTGGCCCGATTGGTGTAGTGACATATCCATTGAATCCATCACTTACGACTATTAACAATTTGCATTTTCATTATTGGCATCAAAATCTACATGTATATGTTCAAAAAAAAAAAAAAAAAAAAAAAAAATCTACATGTACGGCTATATCAGTAACTCGGACGATTGTTTGTATCTCAATCTCTAGCAAATCATATTGTATATTTTGATACACATCTTTTTCTTGTCGGTCGGTTAAAAAACCATTCAGAATTCAAATAAAACATAAAACATATTATCCAAAGACGACCGTATTTACATAACATACCAAAATATATCACATGATCCACATAACTAAGTAAGAAAATTAAATGCACGAATCTAGTTAAAAACACTTATGTTCCTTAAAAATGCAACAATATCAATTACCAACAATAAGACTTTACCAACACTATATAAGAGCACCGCCACCTTCCACCATTTACCATAACAACCGTCATTATCCACCTCTCACTTCTTACTCTCTTTCCTCCACCTTAGTGCTTTGCTTAGGTTTTATCACCATCTCTTTTTAAAAAGTAAATATGGACATAAACCACGATTCACACCTCACCACCACTATTTCTCCACCACCTCCTACTACCAATACCACCACCAATGAAAGCCCATCACGTAGTATCAATACTAGAAAATCTAAAGGCAAAGGAGGACCGGATAATACTAAGTTTAAATATAGAGGTGTTCGCCAACGTAGCTGGGGCAAGTGGGTCGCGGAGATTCGCGAGCCACGTAAACGTACCAGAAGATGGCTTGGTACGTTTGCCACAGCCGAAGACGCGGCCCGAGCTTATGACCGGGCCGCAGTCATTTTGTATGGCTCTAGAGCTCAGCTAAATTTACAACAACCATCTGCATCTGGAGCAGACAATTGTTGTAACACTACCGCGACCTCTACTTCGTCATCTTCTCCTCGTGGAAGTGGTAGTTCTTCTTCGTCCTCGACTACAACTCTTCGCCCGATACTTCCTAGGCCAGCTGCTATTAATCTAACGTTTGCACCGACACAATCTACAACATCGAATGTTCCGGTTTTGGCTAACTATATGCCGTACCAATTTTATAATAACCCTAGCGTACAACAACATGGTACGAATTCTGTTGGGAATTTCGTACAGTATTCTTCGCAACTTGCACAACAACCACGTCAGTACTTACCCTACCCAAACATAAATAATAAGATATGTGGTATGCAAACTGAGGGCCCCACTTTAAGTATGACAAAAACTCCAACCTCGTATGATACTACTTCAAATGTAAACCCTAGTACCAATGTTTGTCAACGAGAACACTTGCAACCAAAGAAAGAAGATATGAATTCCTTGGTGGGGTCCGTGGGATATAGTCTTTCACTTGTGTCCAATTCACCGCCGTGGGATATGGTCTTTGGAGACTCGGTTTCGGATCCAACGGTCGTTGCTGGCGGCGAGCCTTCATCGCCGTCTTTGTGGTCTTTGACGAATGACGACGAATATCCGCCACCTAGTATTTGGGACTATGGAGATCCATCATTTGATTTTTGAAGTTTTTGTTTTTAGGGTGAAGATTTAAGTTGCATTGAAGACCAAGAATTTGGTTTATCATTATCATATTAATATGGTAATTTGTGGTTTTGAGTTATAATTAGGAGAAAATAATATGATGTTCAAATACTTAGGGTTTGGGTAATCTTAAGTCTTGACGGTGAAGATTTCATATATTCGTCTCAGTCTATTGTTTGAAAAGGTAAGCTTAGTTTTTCGGAGTACTTGTATTATCTAAAGTATCGCATTTGAATTAGGAAATGTAATTACGTGCATTTAGTTGTATTGGTTTAATGTTGTTCTCTATCAATTTCCAAGATTTGAGTTAGGAAATGTAATTACGTGCATTTAGTTGTTGTATTGGTTTAATTTTGTTCTCTATCAATTTCCAATATTTACTTCTTTTTATAATCACTTACTATCAAAATTATATTTCAGTATATGTAATTAGGTAGGTCGTGTTAATAAATGTGTATTGGTTAGAGTTAAAGAATACTCCGAAATAACTTATATAACTATGGAATTTGATATCATACGCCATGTCAATGTGAGTGATTCTTTCCACTATTCATTTATCACAGAAAATAATTCTTCAATTTGATATTTATCATTATATTGTTTCTTATAAAAAAACTTTTTGTAAGTGTTTGTAATCCTGGACAAGGAAACTATATACACAAGTTACAAGTAGTTTCCTATCGTCAGTACGTCATGCTAGCTTCTTAACAAAGGATATATTATATTTTTGGGCTTGGTTTGGAATTCACTACAACAATCAACACGATGGGCGAGGAGACTTTCGGCGGCGACGCCCTTGTCCCCGCTAAAAGTCGCTAAACGACAAAAAAAACGCTGAGCTGGCACACAATCTCGTTGACCGCCCATTGCATTTTCAACGCAATCTTTCAGCGGGGACATGTCCCCGCCGAAAATGTTTTTGCAAACCATAACATTTGACCAAAATATTGCGCGTTTTATTGTCCCGGGCATTATTCCTGCCATTATTTTTGGCGGGGAATACATAACTTTTGGCGGGGACACGTCCCCGCTAACAGATGTTACCAAAAATTTCGTTTTTCCTTCTAAGCATTTACTTTATCCCGCCAAATGTTTTGGCGAAGTTCGAACACTTTTAGCGGGGACATGTCCCCGCCAAAAGTGATACCACATCATCTCGACTCGTTCGTTTAACATCTCGTGTGATACCACATCATCTCGACTCGTTCGTTTAACATCTCGTGTGATGCGACATCATCTCGACTCGTTCGTTTAACATCTCGTGTGATGCGACATCATCTCGACTCGTTCGTTTAACATCTCGTGTGATGCGACATCATCTCGACTCGTTCGTTTAACATCTCGTGTGATGCGACATCATCTCGACTCGTTCGTTTAACATCTCGTGTGATGCGACATCATCTCGACTCGTTCGTTTAACATCTCGTGTGATGCCACATCATCTCGACTCGTTCGTTTAACATCTCGTGTGATGCCACATCATCTCGACTCGTTCGTTTAACATCTCGTGTGATGCGACATCATCTCGACTCGTTCGCTTAACATCTCGTGTGATGCGACATCATCTCGACTCGTTCGTTTAACATCTCGTGTGATGCGACATCATCTCGACTCGTTCATTTAACATCTTGTGTGTTGCCGCATCATCTCGACTCGTTCGTTTAACATCTCGTGTGATGCCGCAACATCTCGACTCGTTCGTTTAACATCTCGTGTGATGCCACATCATCTCGACTCGTTCGTTTAACATCTCGTGTGATGCGACATTATCTCGACTCGTTCGTTTAACATCTCGTGTGATGCCACATCATCTCGACTCGTTCGTTTAATATCTCGTGTGATGCCACATCATCTCGACTCGTTCGTTTAACATCTCGTGTGATGCCACATCATCTCGACTCGTTCGTTTAACATCTCGTATTAATGATTTAATAATTAATTATTAATGATTTATATATAATTTTAAATGATTTAAATAAATCATAAATGATTTAAATTAATTATAAATAATTAAATTTAAATGGTTTAATAAAAATTGTACACACTTTTTGGCGGGGACATGTCCCTGCTAAAAGATATTACCAATAATTTCGTTTTTCCCTCTAAGCATTTACTTTATCCCGCCAAACGTTTTGGCGAAGTGCGAAAACTTTTGGCGAGGACATGTCCCCTCCAAAAGTATATACTAAAAGACAAAACAATCTTTCCGCGGGGACTTGTCGCCGCGGAAAGTAAACCACAAAATTACCTCTATTATTATCAGATCTGCAATTCGCACTTGTAAAAAAAAAATAAACCATCTTCTGCTTCTGCTTCTGCGTTCTGCTCCACCATCACCACAAATCACCATCTCCACCACCGCAACCCATTACACCACCACCATCTCCACCACCGCAACCCACTACACCACCACCATCTCCACCACCGCAACCCACACTCGCACTACCATCTCCACCACCGCAACCCACTACACCACCACCATCTCCACCACCGCAACCCACACTCGCACCACCATCTCCACCACCGCAGACGAGAGCCCAACAATAGGTGTTTGTTAACTTTTGATAATTGTTTTCAATCTTCATTTATTGTTGTTAATTCTTAATTGTTTTGCGTTTATTGTTTTTATATTTTGAATGTTTTGTTCGCTGCTGGGGGTGTTTGTTATTAGCCGAGACCACAGACGAGAGCCCCAACAGGGGGTGTTTGTTCGCTGCAAAATAGCCCCAACACAGGTATCCAAAAAAAAACGGACTAGTTTACTTAATGTTATGATATATAAGCCGAAATTGACAATGTGAATATGTTAGTACTATATGGTATTTGATCGTCTCATATATTGTAAATGATTATAGGACTTTAGTGATTAATTTTGGAAAGTCCCCGTCCGAAGTTAATCATCTCATAGATAACCCGTCCGAAATTAATTTATTAGAAATTAATTTCGGAAAGTCCCCTGTTTGGGACTGCTTTTTGAATGTTTTGTCTCATTTAGGATATGAATGCGTATAATTGATTTACTATTTGTGAAAATTTCGACAGTGTTTCCCCTTTACTCCTACGAATATGTCTTTAATGCACATATTTGGGGAGTTGAGGGGAAATGATGCCGAAATTTTCTCAAATAGTAAATTCAGTTATACGCATTCATATATGAGACGAAACATTCAAAGAGTGGGTTAGGATTGCCTTCCATAGTTGGATTAGGTGAACAAAACGCACAACTCGTAATTGCATCATTAAAACGCATAACTTGTGAACATGTTTAATTCTATATAATTATTTGTTGCATCATTAAAACGCAGTTATGCCAGTTGATAAGAGTTGGGTCTCATTATCTCGTGCTAGCCTCGATTTTTTAAAAGGTCTTAAAGCTTTTTGCGCGTATGCCAAGGACTTTGTGAATATTGATGGGAATATACATTGTCCATGTGCTAGTTATTATAACAATGGTTGGATAAAGTAGGAAGATTTGTTTGATCACATACACTCAAATGGTTGGGACCAAAGTTATACGAAATGGTATAATCACGGTGAACCGGATACCCGAACATTGGTACCCAACACAAATCATCCCGGGACGAGTGACATGGCAGATTTCCTTCATGATATGTGTCCGAATGAGCCAACTCAAGAAAATATTGGCGAGACAAGTAACGAGCCAACTCAAGCAACAACACTTCCTCAACGTAACGAGTTTGAAGCGTTACTTGCCACTGCTAACGACCCACTATACCCGGGCTGTACATGGATGTCTTCATTGGACTTTATGGCCAAGTTTACGAACATTAAGGTCAAAGGTAAAATGAGTGACACCACGTTTAACGAAACACTAAAATTTCTATGTGAATGCTTCCCGCCCGTTCTAGGATACAAAATCCCACCGTCATACTATGAAATAAAGAAAACATATAAAACGATCGGGTTAGGATACGAATCCATACATGCTTGTGTAAATGATTGTTTTTTATATCGGGGGGTGGGTAACGAAGATTTGCAGAATTGTCCCATCTGCGATGCTAGTAGATGGAAAGACAAGAACACACTAGGGAAGAAAGTTCCTAACAAGGTGTTACGTTACTTTCCTATCATTCCTAGACTACAACGTTTGTACAAGTCTAAACACACTGCAAAACATATGACTTGGCATGCGTCTGGGCAGTCTACGGAGAACGGTAAGATGCAACACCCGGTTGATGGTGAAGCATGGAAGAAATTTGATATCGAGTATAAGAAAGAATTTGCTTATGAAAAAAGAAACGTCCGATTAAGGTTGGCTGCTGATGGTTTCAATCCGTACGGCAACCTTAGTCAGTCTTACAGTATGTGGCCGGTAATATTAACAACATACAATATGCCTCCTTGGATATGTATGAGAGAGACTTCTCTTATGTTGACGTTGTTAATTCCGGGCCCTAAATCACCCGGGAAGGACATGGATATTTACTTGAGGCCTTTGATTGAAGACCTTAAGACTTTATGGAAAGATGGGGTTATGGCTACGGACGCTGTTACAGGCGAAGAATTCTGTATGAAAGCAGCGCTTTTATGGACTATCAATGACTTTCCCGCTCGAAGTAGTTTGTCTGGGTGGAGTGGGCAAGGTTACAAGGCATGTCCGACCTGTAATATAGAGACTCTATCTATGCGCGTGTTAAGCAAAACCGCTTATGTTGGTCACAGAAGATTCTTAAAAGCCAACAACAGATGGCGGAAGAACAGAAAGGCATTCTATACTCAGCTCGATGATAGACCACCTCCTAAAAAATATACCAGTCATGACATCTTGACTCAACTTGGGAGATTGCCTATACGTATCCCGGGGAAACATCCAAGTTTTGGGGGTGCGAAGAAAAAACGTGATCCTGACCGCGAATTGAATTGGACCAAAGTATCTATTTTCTACGAGCTAAAGTAGTGGTCTTTTCTTACACTAAAACACAATTTAGATGTCATGCATATCGAAAAAAATGTGTGTGAAAGTGTGTTGGGTACTTTGTTAATGAATGACAAATCAAAAGACACCAACAAGGCAAGACAAGACTTACAAAATTTGAATATTCGTAATGCTTTGTGGCTCGTCAACAAAGGCG
The DNA here is from genome assembly GCA_030686995.1 of Artemisia argyi. NCBI lineage: Eukaryota > Viridiplantae > Streptophyta > Magnoliopsida > Asterales > Asteraceae > Artemisia > Artemisia argyi. The sequence goes on along the minus strand of CM060706.1, from coordinate 168,594,603 downwards.
GTGGGAAGTTCTCTAAGCCTCATCCCACGTACTCTTTCACAACTGAAGAAAGAAAACTTTTTTGTCAATTCATCAAAGGTACGCGTTTTATTTCAGAATTTATTTGTTCCAATTCAATTCGCGTATTCATTTCGACAACTTATTCTAATATCATGATTTTTTTTCCCAATTGATCAAAGGTGTTAAACTACCCGATGGGTTCAGATCTAACTTCAAGCATAAAGTGACAGACAGTGATAACAACATAACAGGCTTGAAGGCTCATGACTGCCATATAATGATGCAGCGGTTACTTCCTGCTGGACTTCAAAATTACTTGAAGGACCAAACCACCGCAACACCAATAATCGAGCTTTGTTCATTCTTCAAACAAATATGCGCTCGAACTTTGATGGTGGATGACATGTTGAAAGCTAAAGAACAGCTTATCAATATTTTGTGCAGTTTCGAGCAAATCTATCCTCCAGCTTTTTTTGACATTATGATTCACTTGGTTATTCATCTACCCGAAGAGGCTATTCAAGGAGGGCCTGTTTACATGAGGTGGATGTATCCATTTGAAAGGTACATGAAAAAGCTCAAAAATTATGCCAGAAATAAAGCTAAGCCTGAAGGATCAATAGCGGAGGGTTATATTGCTGATGAAGCATTAACTTTCTGTTCGCATTATTTTCGGGGTGTTGAGACGAGATTTAATCGTCCTGACCGGAATGAGGACGGTCCAAGCCCAACAAGTCGATTTCAAGTGTTTCGATCAGCCTGTAAACTGAATGGTAAACAATCATTAATTCGGCTTGAACCGGACGCAATGCAGAAAGTAGTATGGTATGTACTACACAACAGTCATGAAATCGACCCGTACATGAACGAGTACAAGAGGTACACGTTTTATTTCAAAATTTTGTTTTACGTAAGTTATTATTCGACGACTTATTCTAATATCATGAACATTTACAGGGAATTTCCTGGCAATGACATACAAGAAGGATTTCCTTGCTGGTTTGGGAACAAGGTAGACTTGTTGTATGTAAAACCCTGTAAAAATAACGACTATTACTCATCTATATCTATTCTTAACTTTTTTTTCTTAGATTCGTGAATTGAAAGTGAAGGACGACCCAAGTTGTACTTCCGAGTTGTTCGCTTTGGCTTGTGGACCATCATGTGCTGCATTCTCAGCCGACTCTTGCACAGTGAACGGTGTGAAGTTTATCGTACACGACCGTGATTTACGTCGTTCAACCCAAAACAGCGGAATTTCAACTCCTAATCCTAGCGGAGGAATGTATTATGGCCAGCTTGAAGAAATTATCGAGCTTGAATATATTCCGTTCAAGGTTGTGTTGTTCAAAGTTAAATGGTTCGACACTAATAACAATGGTCGCATAAAATGTTGTACCTATAGAAACAACATTACACAAATTATGACAGATCGTGTATCGTTTGAAAGTGAACCATACATTCTTGCAACACAAGCAACACAAGTCTTTTACCTTGATTTCCCGGGTAAACGTGGTAATGTCAAGGCCGTCCAAGATTCTTATCATCGAAAGATTTGGAACCCGGATATCATCGTGGTAGAAGATAATCAGGATGTTGTACATGACAACACATCATCACATGTCACACTCTCTGCTGAGTTGGATACGTTGAATTATGACACCATAAATAGAGATGTTGAGCCAGCGGAAGTTGAGGCACCACCACAACCAATTATCACTTATGTCGACGACGACGAAGATAATATTGATTATGATGACCACGTTCCTCATGATTTAGCATCTGATGGTGAAGATTACGTCGATCGTGAAGATGAAGCTGACACTAATAATGAGGGTTTTTATCTTAGTGATGAGGGAGATTGATCTCAAATTGTAATTTGTTAAATGACACTTATTTGAATGAAATTGTTATCGAGTGGCTAAATGTGTTTATTTATTTATTTATTATTATTATTATTATTATTATTATTATTATTATTATTATTATTATTTTTGTATAAATTGTTATTTATTTCAATGTGTGTGTGATGCGTGGGAATCACACCTTGCTTTACCTCTCGAGGGATCTCGAGAAGCTTACAACCCCCACCAGGCAGTGTACCTGATCGTTGTAGTATAGTATAGTGACAAGTACCGGGGGATTGATCGTTCAGCTTAGGAATAGTGTCGCTAGGATTAGAAAACCTAATTAATAGTTCTAGAGGTGAAAGATGATTATTTTTGTATTTTTATATTTTTATTAAAGCAAGTAAAATCTCGGGTTTTGAAGGAGTGGGCGGAATTAGTTGCTAATCAACTAACCCAAAGCTATTATATAATTAAAATAAAATAATGAAAATGAAATTAAACTAATTAAACTAAGGTTGTGAGCAGTAATTGGAGAAATTGTGTTTACTTAGACTTCATTACTCCCTAGATATCTTTTACATGTTAATTACTTGTTACACTTATATGAATGACGGGTTGTATTCCTTAATACCATTCGTGGAGTGGCATACATAACTCCCCAACTCTATGAGCTCTTATCTCCTCCTACACCATGATCCAGCACAACTATAGGGATTGTAAATAGTGGCTCATGCATTAAATAAAACCAATAAAGACCTAGTACGCCTCGGTTCATGTTTCTTAAGACGTTCAAGCATGTTACCATTTGGAGATCTGCCAGTTTTCTTAAGCCTAACATATAAATCATTCATTCAAAACAAGAATAGACAAGTAATCAACACATAATCAACATCTAGGTTTCATTAGATCTAAGCAAACACAAGAGAGATCTAGCCTAGCATAGTAGAATTGAGACAAGAACAAGAGATAAACAACCAACACATAGACATATTGATTGAATTGAAAGTACACTTATCTCAATTACAATGCAAGGTCTCAAGGGTTTGGAACCCTTGAAAAACCTGTGAAAGAGGCACCAAAATCGTCTTTAGGGTTTCACCAAAACTTCTCTCTTTTTATGAAAAAAAACTAGAAAACTATATATAGGAAAATCGTTCTGACGGCGTCAAGAGTTAAATCTGACGCCGTCAACTCGCCGCCATAAACTTCCTCGGACGCCCTAGATCCACTTGTGACGGCCTATGTGACGCCGTCACCTCCTTCGGTATTTTATTCTTGGCCACTTTGACGCCGTCACCTATCCATTTGACGCCGTCACCACCTTCGATATTTAATTCTTCATGTCTGACGCCGTCAAGCTTTTGGTCTTGACGCCGTCACCTTGTATTTTCAGCTTGGATTTTTGGTACTTTGCCGTTTTCTTCACTTTATGCTCCAAAAACGTCCAAAATAGCCTCTTTTCCAGAATTCACTCTCCAAACACCTAAAATCACAAAAGGAACGATTTAGGGCAATATTTGATCAAATAAAGTCGGATTCGGGCTTAAATGACCCCCTAAAAACGGATCATTTTTCGCCTCATCATATACCCTTACACTTGAGATTTGCTTGTCCTCAAGTAAATGAGCTTTTATTCTACTCAAAAGACAAGTTAGGGGTCATTTAACACTAATATAAAAGTAATTACAACAAATAATCGTTCCACTAAAGACCAATAGACAAGCACGGAGGTCATACACAAGCACCTCACAAATAGTGTTTAGATACTCACATCTCTCGGGTGTAATAAAGTAATATAACATTATGGAAATGGAAGATATCTCTCACTACCTGTCATAGCAAAATAGATTACCATAGGCTTGGGAAAGGATCAAACCTCCACCACATGGCGTAAACACCTAGGATAAACTATCAAAGAGGTCTTTTAAAGGGTTATAACGTTAGGTGTAGGGATATGAATTACACGGTTTTGTTGGATAAAGGGAGTTTTACTGGTGGCGAGTTAACAATCTTAGTTAATTACATGTACAAGATGGCGTTGCTAAGCCAAGACTAGACTCGACTTAAGCTAATAAATGAAAAATAACAAAAACATAAAATGAACATAGAATAAAAACGGGATGGTAGTCCGTATGTTTTTTCTCTTTTTTTTTTTTTTTTTTTTTTTTCTTTTTTTTTTTTTTTTTCTTTTTTGTATACACTCTTACCCTACCATCCGAAATAATACATCATAGGGGTTTGAGCATTCCCCTTACACTTGAATCTTTACATACTTTACATTTAACTAATCTAATGACTCGAATTAAGAAAATCAAAACACTTGGAGCACTTTTAAGATTAACGCACGTATGGGGGTAATAAGTGATGTTCTTCCCCATTACTCCATAAAATAAGTACTTACCCACGAGTCCCAATCGTCCCAAAACAATATGTACAAGGATATGACTCGACTTAGCAACCATGTAATCAATTAGAAAGTTAACTTAGGGTTTAACAAATAACAATAATGCACTAAAAATGAGCGCATACACGGAAGGCTAAGGCGATTTGGTTGTACATTTAAGTGGGGTGTAACAAATTCTTCCTTTAAGTAAAATGCTTAAAGTTAGAAACGAAAAGATAGGCTCGGAGGGGTGTACTAGGGGTATCGTGTACTAAAAATGAGTACAACGCTAAGGGTGTGGGAAAAATTAGTTGATTTAACTAGCCAAGTAATATGACTTAAATGGTCAAGTAATCATGATACGGGTTTAACACAAGGGTGATCCTAATGCCTCTTATCATGTAGTAAATCCTACTACACGAATGTAGTCTCACTCGCGGTCTCGGGATGCATCACTAACGCAAGTTCTAGAATCTAAATGCTACCGGTACACTCATAAGCACTAATAATGAATGCTTTTCCTATCAAATCTAAAGGCGAACCTCACATTTTTGGGTGAAAAATTTTTCTGAATATACGGTTATGTGCTAGTCATACAACCTCCTATCCATGAGACGCTTGCTATGGCTAAAGTTTCACTCCTAAATGTTGTAAAAAATTTTAAATTTGGCGCTAAAATTACACTAACAAGTATTTCTCGTAGTTTTATTACTCATCTACTATCAAACAAAACAAACTCAAGCGAAAGTGCATATGTAAGGTATCATCTTTTTACCCTCCCCTTACACTTAAGATGAACATTGTCCCCAATGTTCAAGTAAAGAATGTAAAAGTTAAAAAGTAAAGAGAATGAAATCAAATACTCCCCTGATTCGCTCGGTATGGATTTTAGGTTGGCCAGGTTAAATCTTCTTCCAAGAAAACGAACAATCAAAGCTTCCCTTCCAGAATATAAATCATCTTCTTGTCACAAATAACCTATAAATCCTGACAAAAGTAGACAAGGCAACCTCGCGTAAAATCGGCGGCATCCTATATAAGTTACTAAATCCTAGAAAACAAAGTAAGATATAATGCTTGTGGAATGAAGTTTGCAGATTTCCTGGAGATTATAAAACTTAATAATTCACAAAAACTGTAAGACTCCGTTAGAAAAACAAAACCGGTAAAATTTCCAGATTTTTGACTCCTGACGCCGTCAAGAGCAATTCCCTGACGCCGTCAGAATGAACCTGCAGAAATTCTTATGTTAAGTTTCCGGAAAATTTCTGGAAAAACTTTGTCCTACTTCCTGGAAAATCCTGCAAAACTTTATTATGACTCGATACAAGCATTTGACTCTAACAAATACGAATATACATGTTCATTAAATATTGTGGAGAATCATGATCGGTTTGTTTCTTAAAAACATATTTGGGGTTTCCCCTTACACTTATCTTTTGCAAAAATACCTCTAGGCTGAAGTTAAGACTAGTCTAAACAACATAATAAAGTATTTCCACTTTTTAGTAGAGAAACATGATCAACCAACAATAAAAATATAACATGCATACGGAAGCAAATAACAATCAAACAAATAAAAATCACACAAAACATGGGTTGCCTCCCAAGAAGCGCTTTTCTTTATTTACGAGTCTTGTAGCTAGACTCAAAGTCGTGGGTTACTACGTGATCTCATCATTGGTTCCATTCTCTAGGTCGTCTTCTAAACCAGTTTTGTATTCCGGACCTAGTTGCAAGCATTCTTTGTAGAAACCAAGCATTCTATTTCTAACATACTCTACTCCTCTACGTCTATCCTCATCATTCCTATAATAAGCCGCTTGCTTACGTTCCTTTTCGAAATTAGAGAGAAGGCGGTATTGCTCAATCTTGTAGGGCATTTGATAAGCAACCTCATCATTCTCTTCCTTGAATCTAACTATCCCTAACGTCGGATCATAACTCATCCTAGTGGCCTCAACAAATGGTTTCCCAAATATTATTTGACTTAGGCAAGTATCTATCACCGGACGCGTGTCTTCCACTATCATAAAATCAATCTCATAGGTGAGATTCCCTATAATCACATGTACTCCCTTAACTCTTCCTGCAAAATTACTTATCCAACTTTTACCGGGCATTATCCTAAAATTGAGTTGCTTCTTCATCACCCAATTGTAATAAGTCCTAGACATGATGTTCACGGGGGATCTAGGGTCTATGTAAGCTTTCCATATATGCATGTGCCCGATATTGCATGGGATGTTAATATTAGAGGGGTCTCCCATTTTGATCAGGGGATCGCCAAAGATATATGTTGTCTCGGGACTATCGAATAAATCCTTATGGTATTCCCGTTCTTCCTTGGTTGGTAACTTATCAAAATATTCCTCTATAGGTTCTACCTCCTCTAATTCCTTATCCTTATTAACCTCAACTTCCCTACTCTCATCCTCACTATTGGCTTCTACTCTAACTTCATCATTGTCACTCTCCTCTATCTCCCTATCTATCGGCTTGATGGTGACAACATTGACAAAGTGGACATGTTTGGATGATGAGGGGTCCTTAACTTGGATTCCACTATTGGTGTCCCTAGTGTCCTTCCTAGGTGTGGCTAATGTTTGGTTGTTGAGGGCTTTCAACAAGTTGTCGATCTTGTTGGTCATCTCCGTTTGTTGTTGGTTGAATTCGGTTTCAAACCTAGCTATGCGAGCTTCTTGAGATGCCATAAATTTCGACATCAATCCTTCAAGATTGTTGGTACTACCATAGTTGTTAGAAGGATTGTTGTTGAAGGTACGGTTGGATGGTGGACCGTTTGATTGGTAACGATTAGGTGGGTTGGATGAATTGGGTTGATTTTGTCTCCACCTAAGGTTTGGGTGATTTTTCCATGAGGGGTTGTATGAATCACCGTATGTGTTTGGCTCGGGCTTGAAAGTGTACCACTTATCTCCCGCTTCGTCGGTACGCGTGGATGCGTAGTCCGCAAAAGCTGTTCCGGGGAGTTCCACACAATCACGAGTGTCATGGGGACCACTACATAATTCGCATGAAGAAGTGATTTTGTTCACTTGGCTTGAATGCTTCGGAGCTTCGTAAGATTTCATGAGAAACTTGACTTGGTCCTCAAGTTCCATGATCCTACGGTCGGGAGTGCTTGAATTATTCGAAGGCAAAGATATTGCCTTGACCGTTTTGTTCAAATCACGGGGATCATTCCAACTTTTGTTGTCATAGAGAGCAAGATCTTCTATGAGTTCCCATGATTGTTCCGCACTAAGATCACGTAGCTTACCACCGGCCGATTGGTCAATGGTTCGCCTCGTGGAGATGTCGATATGGTCATAGAAGATTTGGACTTGGAGCCAAAGATCTATGCCATGATGAGGGACTTTTTGGAGTAAGTCCTTGAAACGAGTCCATGCTTCATAAAGAGATTCATTTTGACGTTGTTGAAACATCAAGATGTCATTCCTAAGTTTAGTAGTTCTCCCCGGTGGGAAAAATTGAGCAAGGAAACGAGTGGTGAGATCATCCCATGTGGTGATGGATCCCGCGGGTAAACGCTCAAGCCATTGACTAGCTTGATCCCGTAGAGAGAATTGGAATAGGCGTAAACGGGTAGTCTCTCTAGTTTCAACACCTAGGTCTATGGAATCTACAATCTTGAGGAAGTCCTTAAGGTGTTGGTTTGGATCTTCGGAACGAAGTCCATGGAATGCACATCCGCTTTGCACCAACCGGATGGTGTCGGATCGCAAGGGGGTCACATTGGCTCCGGTGAGCTCAATGGTGTTTCGGTAGCCTTGGTGGCTAGGTCGGGAATACTCTCCTAAGGTTCGGGGCCTAAGGGGTTCTAATGGTGGGTTTTGTTGTGGTGGGATGATGGGTTCAAAGATGTTACCACCTTCCATGATGTCGGATGGTAAAGATTTACGAACAAAAGCACGAAGAAATAAGATAGACTAAAGAAGACCTAAAAATAAAAATAAAAATCTTACTAGAAAGGAATCTAGCAAGTAGACCTAATAAAAAGAAATCCTAACCTAGACAATAACTATTCCCCAGGCTGCGGCGCCAAAAACTTGATGCGTGGGAATCGCACCTTGCTTTACCTCTCGAGGGATCTCGAGAAGCTTACAACCCCCACCAGGCAGTGTACCTGATCGTTGTAGTATAGTATAGTGACAAGTACCGGGGGATTGATCGTTCAGCTTAGGAATAGTGTCGCTAGGATTAGAAAACCTAATTAATAGTTCTAGAGGTGAAAGATGATTATTTTTGTATTTTTATATTTTTATTAAAGCAAGTAAAATCTCGGGTTTTGAAGGAGTGGGCGGAATTAGTTGCTAATCAACTAACCCAAAGCTATTATATAATTAAAATAAAATAATGAAAATGAAATTAAACTAATTAAACTAAGGTTGTGAGCAGTAATTGGAGAAATTGTGTTTACTTAGACTTCATTACTCCCTAGATATCTTTTACATGTTAATTACTTGTTACACTTGTATGAATGACGGGTTGTATTCCTTAATACCATTCGTGGAGTGGCATACATAACTCCCCAACTCTATGAGCTCTTATCTCCTCCTACACCATGACCCAGCACAACTATAGGGATTGTAAACAGTGGCTCATGCATTAAATAAAACCAATAAAGACCTAGTACGCCTCGGTTCATGTTTCTTAAGACGTTCAAGCATGTTACCATTTGGAGATCTGCCAGTTTTCTTAAGCCTAACATATAAATCATTCATTCAAAACAAGAATAGACAAGTAATCAACACATAATCAACATCTAGGTTTCATTAGATCTAAGCAAACACAAGAGAGATCTAGCCTAGCATAGTAGAATTGAGACAAGAACAAGAGATAAACAACCAACACATAGACATATTGATTGAATTGAAAGTACACTTATCTCAATTACAATGCAAGGTCTCAAGGGTTTGGAACCCTTGAAAAACCTGTGAAAGAGGCACCAAAATCGTCTTTAGGGTTTCACCAAAACTTCTCTCTTTTTATGAAAAAAAACTAGAAAACTATATATAGGAAAATCGTTCTGACGGCGTCAAGAGTTAAATCTGACGCCGTCAACTCGCCGCCATAAACTTCCTCGGATGCCCTAGATCCACTTGTGACGGCCTATGTGACGCCGTCACCTCCTTCGGTATTTTATTCTTGGCCACTTTGACGCCGTCACCTATCCATTTGACGCCGTCACCACCTTCGATATTTAATTCTTCATGTCTGACGCCGTCACCTTGTATTTTCAGCTTGGATTTTTGGTACTTTGCCGTTTTCTTCACTTTATGCTCCAAAAACGTCCAAAATAGCCTCTTTTCCAGAATTCACTCTCCAAACACCTAAAATCACAAAAGGAACGATTTAGGGCAATATTTGATCAAATAAAGTCGGATTCGGGCTTAAATGACCCCCTAAAAACGGATCATTTTTCGCCTCATCAGTGTGTATATGCGTATATGTGTATATGTGTTTATTCACTAATTATATTTTCTTGTACTAGTACGTTTACAGATGGCAGAGCTAGCGACTCAGGCGACGACATCGGGATCCCAGGAGGCTTCACCATCACCAGCTGAGTCTACAGGTACCCCCGGAGGAGGGGAGTGGGGCTAGTGGGGGGACTCACGAGTAGCGTATGGGTTGTTTGGGTTGATTTATATTTGTTTTGGGTTATGGACAAATGTTTGGATAGTTTCATGGATTATTATGTGTTTATGTGTTAGGATTCCCGCTACATTGTTCCCTCGTATAGTTTTGTAGCGTATAGCGGATAGCTAGCTTATGTAGTGATCATGTGATAACGGTTTTTGAACCATATTTTGCGAATTTGGATACAAACACATGATTATGTTAATTTTTAAGAAATTTCGATATGTATCATATTATGTTGGCGAATTTGTGATTTGAGTGTCTTGTGGTATTGTAATTAGGTTATATACAGGTTCTGGATTTGTAGTGATATTGTAGATTTTTTCCGGAAGAATTCCGGAAAAAATCTGGAAATTACCCATTTTGCAGCATTTTGCTGCAAAATGGGTCACACACTTTTCGCGGGTACCCGCCAAAAGGTTGTTGCATTAATAGTGAGCACAACTTTCAGCGGGGACCTGTCCCCGCCAAAAACCCACACCATTTACTTGGAAAATATTTTCAGTGGGGAAGAGTCCCCGCCAAAAGATTGCATCATAAACTTGAAAAATACTTTCAGCGGGGATGCGTCCCCGCCAAAACGTTTGCATCATTTACTTGGAAAGTACTTTCAGCGGGGACATGTCCCCGCCAAAAGTTTTGCCACGCTGGCAAGTTTGACCTGACCAATATTGTCCACGCTGGCTACGTGGGTCCCACGTGTCACCGCCAAAAGAGTGGTACGTCGCCGCCGAAAGTTTACAGCGTGGGGCTTTGCCCGAGGCACTTTCGGCGGGGACATGTCCCCGCCGAAAGGTTTGGGAGGGGAGAAGTCCCCGCTGAAAGCGAGGATATGTCCCCGCTAAAAGCAGCTGTTGTTGTAGTGATTCCTAGCATCTTTGCTAGCTGTATTTTATATAAATCAGACGTATAGCCGTGCAAAACGACGGTGTATAACGGAAAATAATTGTACTTGTGAAATTGTAATTATGGTTCGATTTTTGATGCAAAGCGTGTATTTTTTGAAATACAAATTGTGTGTGTGTGTGTGTTTTTTTTTTTTTTTTTTTTTTTTTTTTTTTTTTTTTATAATTAATATAGTATGTATTTTTGAAAAGTTGCCAAGTTTAAAATTGATTAAGCTTAGGGTTCGTTTGGTTTATAGGTGGGTTTGGAATACGATTTGGATTTGGTTTATAATTTGGATTTGAATTAGGATTTTAGAGAGAAAATATATTTATTAAATGTATTTTAGAATAAAATTATTGTAAAAAAAATATCATTTAAAAATTTATAGAAAAATGGTATGTGAGAGTAGAAAGTAATAGGTCCCACAGGTTTTGCCCAAACCCTTTAAATTGATGTAGAATTAAATTTCATTCCTTATATTATTCATTTTATTAAAAGAATGAACCAAACAACATATTCTTGTCACATCAAACTTAAAACTCATTCCAAAGTACCAAATCAAACGCACTTTTAAAATGTGTTTAGGATAATTAAAGATAATTTAGACAAACTATATAAATTTAAGTTTTTAAAATTTCAAAATTTCATAAATGAATATTCATTTTTTATAAGTAGTATAGATATATGCCTCTCAACAAAAAAACAAAAAATGCACGACCGATAAACATACCCGAACGAGGCTTAAACAACGAGTAACTGCATTAGAAATAGCAAAAAGCTATAGATGTAAGGATTTTGCTCTTTCCAAGTGGGGGAAGATGGTTTACAAGACCAATCAACCGATACTATGTTGTGTAATAGATAATGAAGTAGCTATTTTTGAAAGGATCAAGTGGTTTCTTTGGCAAGGATTTAGTAATTTGATTGTTTAAAATGATAGAATTAAGGAGTAGCTACTGTTTTTTGTTAATATTACTCAAATGAACACAGATCAAGAGGAGATAAAGAACAAGACACACAAACTTATTCAACCAACCATCTTTTTATTTTTATATAAACTGCATCTTCTTATCTCATAACAGATAGAAGGGTTTTTTATTCAAAGAAAAGAGAATCGTACAAAACTCAATTAGAACATATATCTTATAGATCAAAACCCTAACTGGAAGAGTCAGAAATTACACATAAAACTTTGACAAAATGTAATAATAAATCAAAAAAATCCTTATATGTTTCTTCAACCAAATCTTTAAGACTTTAGCATATTTACTTCGTTCATCCATGTAGAAAAAGAAAAGAGCATACATGTGTACTAATATTTATAAAAGTAACACAATATTACCTCCAACCATTAACTGATGCCACATTTGGACCCTGAACAAGTTTAGCTTATAAAAATTATATTTTCAATATTCAACTTTAAGCTAAACTCGGAAAAAGTATGTAAGACATAAACAAATCACAAAACTTCTTGTGATCTCCGGTTGACAGCCCTTTTGTAAATCATCTGATACATTATCTTCAGATTTAATTTTCACAGTTTTGAAAATTCCTTCAGAATTTTTTCTCATAAGAAAAATAGATTTACTTTAAAATGTTTAGTCTTTTCATGAAAAACAAAATTTGTTGATATTTGCATAGCAGAACTGTTACGACAAAACATATGCACATGAGTAACATATGTAACCTTTAACTCTGTAAGAATTTTCAAAATCCATATTACTTCACAAGCTACACTAGACAAGACTATATTCTGCCTCTATAGAAGATTTTGCTAAAACTGATTGTTTCTTACTCTTCCAAGGCAACAAACAGCTCTCAATGTACAATGCATATCGAGTAAATGATCTTATGGTTGCAGTGCACTTGGTCTAATCTGAGTCAACATATTCAGTCACCCGGAAATTTTTTCTTTTAGAATATTGCATACCTTTTTCTAGTTGAACCCTTTATATACCTTAAAATTTTCAAGACATTTCATAAATCAGATTGCTGTGGAGCATGCATAACCCAATTTATAATAAAATATTACTTAGAGAATAACATAAGCAATAACTTGATTTAGCTTATGCATAGCATAAGCATTATTAGGTCTCGTGATAGCCAAATCATTTACCCACCAGCTTTTGATAGCTGGTAACATTTTCTAATAACTTGTCATCACCCTCAATGATCTTTATCTAGTTTGTTTACCTTTACTCAAATATAAAGGAACCTTAGAAGGCTTACAAGCAAGAATTCTAAATTCACTTTATAGTTCCAAGCTATACTTTCTTTGACACAAACAAACTCGTTGATCATTTTTAATAACTTATGTACCAAGAAAGTATTTTAGTTTTCCCAAATCCTTTATCAAAAAACTTTGTATTTAATAACTACTTACATTTTTTTTCAATTTCATATTCATCCTTTCCAGTTACTAAAATATTGTCAATATAATCAAGTAGGGCTTGTTTGGTTAAGGGGTGTGTAATGAGAGAATGAAATGAATGATGTATTTTGTTATTTGGTTAATTAAGGGCTCATCATAATGGAATGACAAGTTAAGTTGATACCTATAGATTCATTCCACTCAAATATGCTGACTTTTGTTTTTGTTTTTTTTTTGTCTTCTACTCTTTTCAAGTGGTCCCAACTCATTATAATATATTTATTATATATTCTAAAATTAATAATTTTAATTTTAATATATATTTTAAATTTTAAAACAAATATCATCAAATTCAATCAATCATTTTCTCTCGTATCATTTTCTTTCAAACCAATCCAAATCCAAATCTAATTCTAAAACCACTTACAAACCAAACGGGCCGTAATATCACAAAAGAATCACCTTTAGACTTGGTATACAAAGAAAAACCATTTTTACTTTGTTAAAAATCATATTCACACAACACAAAAGTCAACTTTACATTCCACTTCCTTGGAGCTTGTTTAAGCCTATATAAGGATTTCTGAAATATACATCCTCTATCATTAGTAGAAAAATAACCCTCTGCAAATTCATGTACATATCTTCAACTAATTCACGATATAAAAATGCACTGTTAATGTCTAACTGAAACACATCCTAACAATTTTGAACATCAAGACTTAATAAACACCTAACAGTGACCATTTTCACAACAGGTGAAAATGTTTTCTCATAGTCAATACCTTCTTTTTCACGATAACCCATAGCAACTAACTTAGCTTTGTACCTTTTTATCTCACCAGTGGATTTATACTTAATTTTATAAATCCACTTGCATCTAGTAGGTCTTTTGCCACTTGGCAGATTTGTTATTTCCTAGGTTTTGTCCATGTTTAAATTTTATACTCCCTCCGTCTCAAAATAATTGTCATGGGACAAAAATCACAAGTTTTAATAAAAGTGTGACCACTTTATTTTTCAACCAATCAAATAGAATATTCTCCATTCAAATTCTCTAGTTTTTACTAAAATAGGAAAGTGGCCAATTTTTTTGAGACATCCTAAAAAGGAAATATAGACAATTAATTTGAGACGGAGGTAGTATTTCAGTACTTATGGCTTATATCTACTTATTATCTAAAACAGCTCACCGCTTCTTAAAGAATCATTAGCCTTTCTAAAACTTAAAGAATCATTAGCCTTTCTAAAAATTATCTAAAGCTCACTGCTTTTTTACCAAACGACTACTAAAATTCAAAATGCTCATTGCTCACCACTGACCGCAGTGACGGATCTAGAAATTCAGAGTAGGGTATGCACTCTTTTGGAAGAAAGATTAATAGTTCGATTTTCAGGTCGGGTTTTTTTTAATCTAGGTTTGGCTAGATTTTTTTTATATATTATTTATTTATTTATTTATTTTACATATTCAAGCTATAAAAACTTGATTTGACTTATGACTTATGAGATCAGGTTATTCGAGTTGTCTAGCTAATGGTTTGGGTTTGATGTTAATCAAAGTAGTTATTGTTTTTCTAAATTCTTAACTTTCACTCACTACAATCAACAAAAACTTACATTAATTATTAACAAGTGAAAGTATCAAAAACTTAAAAATAGCCCACTTACAACTTGCCATTTAAAAATCTCATTATAACAATCAATCGCACTTTTAAAACAAAAAATAAAAACAGCTTTTAAATTTAACTCTTATATCAGGAGTAGGAACTAGGAAGTGTATTCCTAAATGAATAAATCCTAATGTTTTAGTGCATATATAAAATGCTAAAAATACATAACAAAGGGAAAATGTTTTAGTGTAATATGATGTGAGTTGGGCTTTAAAAATTATAAGTGGGTAAAGTTGCATCTAAAGTGGGCCTTATATTCATGCCATTGCCATTCTAGGGGTGTTCATGGATCGGGTAATATCCACGATAATCGATAACCAAAACCGAACCAAACCGAAAAAAATCGAACCGAATTTGTAACCGAACTGAATTGGTCAAAACCGAACCGAACCGAACTAAATATTCGGTTATCGGTTCGGATATGAGTTTGGCAATGAAAACCGAAAACCGAAAATATATAAATATATATATATATATTTTTTATGTATTTATATATAAAAATAATCACTAAAAGTCTTTTTTAGTATAAATATAACATTATTTAAGCTTGAAAAAAAAATTGTTCTAAAAATATATATATAATCAAATGAAAAAATTATCAAAATTACGTAATTCAGGTTATTCGGTTCGGTTTTCGGTTATAGGGGTTCGGTTATTCGGTTCGGTTGAATCAAATTTAAATTCGGTTCGGTTTTCGGTTTGACCCAGAAAAAAAATTAACCGAGCAAACCGAACCGAATAAACCGAATAACTCGATAACCGAACCGATGAACACCCCTATGCCATTCACCTTCTTCCTCGTCAATATAGATGGCAGGCCTGCTCGACATCTCCGAGCTATTCATCCTTCAGTTTCTTACGTTTTAAGTTTCTCTACTATATCATTTAAAGATTTCAACAATGGTAAGTTGGATTAGGGTATGCATCTCCTTATCATGGGGCATGCACTCTTTGTAAATCGATTAGCAAAAGTTCAAAACTTACAAAAATTACACTAAACAGAGAAATCACAGGGTATGCACATGCATACCCTGTCTTAGCTGTAGATCTGATGATATCAAATAAGTACATATTATTGCTATCATTTATCCTATGTATTTGACTTGTTTTATATTATTATGAGAATTGATAAATAATCGTTTACTTTTGTAATTCTTAGTTATAAACAAGCGTTTAGTGAAAGTTAGCTATTTTGGATGTAAAATAGAGCAAAATGGATCAAGATGGAAAAGGCTATTGAACTGAAGGAAGATACGCCGTATCATTCTAGACAGATACGTCGTACGATCATACTTAGACGAATTCGAATACCATTGCCTGACTTTGAAGAATGCACCACATGTATTAATCTCATGCGCCGCATATGAAACCTTTGTCAACGAAGAAGATTTGTCTTATCTACTCCAGATACGCCGTATTAGTTTCCTGACAAACAGCGTATCAATCTCAAGACATCACCAAAGATATCCAAGACGTTGAAGGACATGCCGACTCCTCCCAAACCAATCAGTCAACCGGGTGCAGTTGATAGGCCCACCTGGGAGAGAAAGTCAAGTGTTTTTAAATCCGTGGAAGTACGGGGAAATCCCCGGGTCGTTAAGTCCCAACGAGATTTAAATTGTACTTTGAACGTTTTTGGGAATAAGTGGCACTGAGGACAGTAACCAAGATGATTGGGGATTGATTACACTACTGATTGCTTGGTATTTGAACAACTTGGAATGATATTTAACACTAACAGATATTCAGTTATAATCACAGAAATGCAACTTGAAAATCAGATTACAGACAGAGAAAAGTGGGATTAAACAAGTTAAAACTACAGGGGGTGCAAGTGAAACTTTTTCAAACTTAAAATAAAAAGAAAATTTAAAATGAAAATGAAATTATTAACTTGATTATTTTAATATTTAAATACTAATTAATTAATTAAAACTATTTAAAAAGTAATTTAAATCTAATTTAAATTAAACTAAAAATGATAAAGGCTACAAATTAAACTAAAAATTTGCCAAAATATTTTCTAAACCTCTAAATGAACTTGAAGAAAGTATAAAAATTAAAAAGAAATATTTTTGTCTTTTTGTGGTTTTTCTATTAATTAAATATTAATTATATTAATTAAACTATTTAAACTATTTTAAATTACTAATAATACTTAAATGACTTAGAAAATTATAGAAAAATTTATAAAACTAATTAACCATCACAGGAATCCTAAAAAATTATAAAAAGTTTCTAAAAATTATATTTAGAATATTTTACTAATTATTTACTTATTAATTAATTAAAACTTAATTTAACTAAATTAATTAAGAAAATTAGAAAATAAACAGTAGAATTTAAGAAACTATTTTCTAAAAGTCTTAAATGATTTATGAAACCTAGGAAAAATATAAAAAACTACTGTCGTTAATTAAAAATTAAGAAAACTATTTTATTACTAATATTACCTAATTAATTAATTAAACTATTTTTAATTCTAATAATTATTAAACTAAAAGAGAAAAATCTAATAAAATTACTGAAAATACCTTAAGGTGACAGGAAATTAAGAAAATTATAAAAATGACAGATTGCTGATTAATAAGCTAAAAAGAAGATTAAAAAGATAAAATCTATTAAATAAACGATATCACTAATTTTAAATTTGGTTTTTTGGTGGTTTTTCTTTTTGACATATGAAAATAAGCTAAAAATAGGAAACTTTTGTGAAAAGACTTTTATAATAGCTTAAAAATAAGTTGTGTGCACCCCCTTTTAGCAAACAGTGGACTATTTTGAATTTTTAAAGATGCAAATGCTAATAATAAGCTACACAGTACATACAAGCTATGAATATTGATACAAACAACTAATTTGAACTGAAATAAGCAAAGAAGGATGGAAAAGCACACTGGATAAGCTAAAAACCTCAAATAAGCACTTATGCCTAATTACAAACCAAATAGTCAAAATGGGTCAAACTGCAGCCTTGTGTGGAGCCCACAGGAGTGATCTAGGGTCTAAAATGAAACTTGATTTGAAAAATGGGCCAGGTAAGCTTTACAATGAGCCAAGAATCAGAGCTTATGGCTCACTAATGTGGGATTGTGGGTAGCTTGTGGTGACAAGCAGGCTAGGGGAAAAGGGTTCTAAAGCCACAATAAGCACTGGAATAGTGAGATGGGTTGGCAAACTCCTTAAAATGCCAAAGGTCAGGGTCTAAAACTCACAGATAAGCTCTTGGTGAGCTTATGAAATCAGGCTCACACCCCTGGAGCAGGGGAGGTTACAGGCCAACTAGTCAACTTTGAGACCAAATTCAAGTGAGCAAATGAGTTACAAACTGGATTTTTCTTTTTGAAATGTGTTAACAAGCAACAAAATAACTCAAAACAACAAATATTTTGGATTCCCAATCTGAATTAAACCCTATGGATCACAAAGAAGATTTGACCATTTTACTGAATATGCAATTTTTGACTTTTGAGAAATACACTAAGGTTTGACTTAAATGAACTTTGATCTTGATTTACTCACTGAATATGTTATATTATGCTATAAGAACATGAAATTAAGCAACCCTAACAACTTATGAACTGATTTGATGATTTTGGAATCAAAAACTTTGACAGATTACTAATTAGATGAGATTAAAAGGAATTTTGACTATTTAACAAATGACCACTGGTTTTTTAAGGTTCAATTGTTCTAAACCACACCTAAGAAGCATGAAACAACAAAGATCCACAACTATAACACAAGGTATCACAGATTTGACAACATAACCAAACAACCTTATAAAACTGTGATAATGAGATTTTTAAAGAGAAATCAAAATTTATGCTGTGATACTTATTTGCAGAAGCTTAATATGGTTATATGATCCTAAGTGAGTACAGAACAACAAGATTAAACCACTAATTACCAAGATTACTCCTAATGCTATTTTGACAGTGAAATTGAGAAACAAAGCAACAATTGATTTTACTTAACAAGCTACTAGTTTTAAGCAAGATTCTCACTAACTAACACCAAATAAGCATAATCAAGTAAGAAATAACAGTACATGAACAATAAAACAGTGAAATGAAAAATTGAGAATTGTGCTTACAACTTGCACTCCAGCTAAAAACCAAGAACAAGGACCAAGTAACCAATCCTATAGATTCTCCACAGAACCACTAACCCATGGCCATCCACAATTTACCCTGCTCCAGCTGTGATCACCATCTTCAACAATTTTTTATTTTTCACTGTATTTTTTGTATTTTTGATTTTTGATACTACACTTTATTTTAAGGTTTCTAAAAGCATTTATAAGCTTTCTAGGAGCTTATGTGAGCCTAAGAGTCCATAAACACAACTACAAATAACATTAAACAGATTTGAGATTTTTGAATTTTTGAAAGTGCATAAACTGAATTCAACAAGATAGAACTGAAATTGATTATCATAAAAGGTTTGAAATACACTAAGAATACTAGAATTACAACTTGAAAGCTTGAAATTACACTAGAATTTAAGGAAACTACAATCCGACACTAATTTAGCTAAATTACACTAGATACTCTTCTCTTCTTCATCTCTTTCTTTATATAGGGATCTTCTAGGGTTTATGTGAGCTTCTGAGCAAATCCTATTGATAATCTGAGCCATTGGATGAGAGAGAGTTGATCTTGACCCTCCACGTATTTTGGCGCCAAAATATTTTAAGGCAATTTGGACCTGTGGGGGGGGGGGGGGTGGTGGCATTAATTGTGGTTGTTTTCTTAGGTGCAATTGGGGGTATGTGAGTGGATTGGGCGGTGGAAATGGTGAGGTGGTGAAGTGATGGATTTGCAGGGCAAGTGGAGTGGGGGAGGGAAGGAGAGGGAAGGGTGAAGGGTGTTTGACTTGGTTTGACCCTGGTATTATTTACCAGGGTGGGCTTTTGTTGGGATTGGGCCAAAGAAAAAGGAAGTGGGCTGGGGATATGTTTGGATTGGATTGGGTGTTTGGGGTTTATTATTATTAAGGGTCCGTATGGTTTGGTAATATCACAAGGACCAATTTTGTGATTTGGCTGAAATTCCAAGGACTGATCTTGCAACTTTCCCAAAGTATTACAAGGATGTTTTCTGCCAATATTTAATATCCTAAGGACCGTGATGATAATTTCAACTTTTGACTTTTCCAGGGACTAAAACTGCCAAACTTGCAAACTTTAGGGACCAAACATGTAAATACACCAAACTTTCCAACCAAGGACCATTCTTGCCATAAATGAGAAGTACAAGGACAAAATCTGTTTTTCTCAAAGTTTTAATATCCTAGGGACCATTTTTGACAATTTTCAAAGTTCAGGGACTAAACTTGCATTTTTTTGAAACTTTGTACCAAAGGACTAATTATGTAACTTTGTGATTTTAAAGGACCTTTGGTGACTTTTTCAAGTTTTTAGAATAGCCAGGGACTAGATTTGACAATTTTGAAAGATGAGGGACTGAAACTGCCAATTATGCAAACTTTGTTTATTTTTCATCTGTTTTTTATTATTTTGCATCTGAAACATATAAAACACATTCTTGGGATATTTTTATTATTTTGATGCAATTTTGAGTGTTTTTAGATGTTTTGGCAGCTCAGAATAGGTAAAAATGATGAGTATTTACAGTTTTACACACTCATCAATCCCCCACACTAAAACATTGCTAGTCCCTAGCAATCTTTTGAGAAAAACTTAATGGATTTGAAACTCTTTACCAAAAGCCATTACTTCCGGAGTAGCCAAATGTGTCAGTTCAAGTAAGAACTATGGTCCACTTGATAATCATGTGATTTTGAGCAAATCATTAGCTGTCAACGGGTTTGATTTGTCTTTACCAAAAGCCGTTTGCTTCTGGACTAGCCAACTCTTGATGAAATAGTCAACATCTTGGTGAGCTGATTACCAATTATGGTTTTTCCACTGCCTTTACCACAAGGCATAATCTTGCGGGTTAGCCAACTCTTTCACTTTTTTGGATATGGCGAGTTGAGATACCATACAATTTTGGGCAAATTGCAAGCCGTAAACGGATTTGATATATCTTTACCAAGAGCCATTTGCTCCTGGATTAGCCAATCCTTTTGTCATTTAGATATGGCGGACTGATAACCACAAAACATTTTGAAATAAAGTGAAAAAAATTTTGAAAATTTTTGGCCAAAAATGGGGGTACTAGAGGATATAATATGATAAAATTCGCTAGAATTTTCCCCCAACACTTAGAATTGAATATTGTCCTCAATATTCAAAGTCCCGGCTATTATGCCGACTCTTTGAAAAGAGAATAATATAAGCTAACTGTGCAAATATCATTTTTCATTTTTTCACTTTATTCATATGTACATACAATTACACATTTTTTTTTAGAGATATGTACATTTCAAAATAGCTGCAAGGGACGGCCACTCCCCCACACTAGGGTGTTAGAAAGTAGAAAGAAGTCAGAGACATGGGTGAAAACCCATGTTGTTGCTACTATTTTTGTTCATCGAGTCGCTAGCTTGACTCGATCCCGAATTCATTAGTTCGTGGGGAAAGTTTGGAGATCCGGGACAACCATTTGTGGTACATCCCCTCCAAAGTAGTGCTTTAACCGATGGCCATTCACTTTGAAGTTGGAACCGTCAGGTTGAGATAATTCAACAGTTCCGTATGGAAATACTTTTGTGACAGTGAATGGCCCAGACCAACGGGTTTTAAGCTTTCCTGATAATATCTTCAATCATGAATTGAAGAGAAGGACTCTGTCAACGATGTTGAAAACACGGTTTTTTTATTTTAGAGTCGTGTATCTTCTTGGTTTTTTCCTTGTAAATCAAAGAATTCTCATAAGCTTGATCACGAAGTTCATTTAATTCATTTAGTTGAACCTTGCGGTGATCACCCGCTGTGTGAAGGTCGAAATTTGCATGTTTCAAGGCCCAGTAGGCCTTATGTTCTAATTCGATCGGAAGATGACATGCTTTCCCGTACACTAGCTTATATGGAGTACACCCGATGGGTGTTTTGTAAACAGCGCGGAAAGCCCATAATGCATCATCCAGCTTATCTGACCAAGAGGCACGGTTTTCTCCAACCGTCCTCTCTAGAATTCTCTTAATACCCCGATTCGAGACCTCCACCTGCCCACTTGTTTGTGGGTGGTATGCAATTGAAAGACGGTGAGTTACACCATATTTCAACATCACTTTTGCAAATTGTTCATTGCAGAAGTGCGTGCCACGATCACTGATAATGGCACGAGGAGTTCCGAATCTGGCAAAGAGAGACTTCAGAAATTTAACGACTACTCGGGCATCATTGATGGGTAAGGCTTTTGCCTCAACCCATTTTGACAGATAGTCGACAGCCACGAGTATGTATTTATTCCCTCGTGAAGACAGGAACGGCCCCATAAAATCAATGCCCCACATATCAAATATTTCACAGACTTGGATGGCGTTTTGCGGCATCTCATTCTTTTTGGAAATATTCCCGTGACGCTGGCAAGCTTCACAGGTTTTGATAAGTTCATGGGCGTCTTTGTAGATTGTGGGCCAAAAGAATCCCGAATCAAACACCTTTTTGGCGGTGTAGTTTGGGTTATGATGTCCCCCCGTGGGTCCATCATGACAAGCTTTAAGAATTTCCATGGCTTCTTAGCCATGGACACACCGTCGGATGACTTGATCCGCACAGATTTTAAACAAGTAGGGGTCGTCCCAGAAGTAATGTTTCACATCTTTAAAGAATTTTCTTTTTCTGTTGGGACGACATCCCTTTCACAACGAAATTTCCCGCATGGTAATTTGCAAAATCGGCAAACCATGGGGTAATGGCATCATCCCGGGTAGAGATTAGATTGAGAGTCTCCAGAGGAAAAGTTTCATTAATTTCTTTTCTCTCGAGAATATCCTGATGAGAATTCTCTAACCGGGACAAGTGATCAGCAGCAAGGTTCTCTGCTCCTTTTTTGTCTCGTATGAGTATATCGAATTCCTGAAGGAGCAGGACCCAATGGAGTAGTCTTGGCTTTGCGTCCTGTTTAGTGAACAGGTATTTCAAAGCCGAATGGTCCGTATACACCACGCATTTGGTTAGGATTAAATAAGACCTAAATTTCTCAAAGGCATATACCACAGATAATAATTCTTTTTCTTTGGTGGTATAGTGCGTTTGAGCTTCACTCATGGTCTTACTTGCGTAGTGTATTGGCTGAAAATGTTTTGTTTTGCGTTGCCCCAGAACTGCACCAATTGGGAAGTCGCTAGCGTCGCACATGAGTTCGAAGGGTAAGTCCCAGTCGGGGGCAACAAGGATCGGTGCCTCGGTGAGCCTTTTTTTTCAAAGTAGAAAAAGCTTCGATGCACTCGGGAGAAAAGATGAAAGGAGCTTCCGTTTCAAGAAGATGAGTCAATGGTCGGGCTATTTTGGAGAAATCCGGAATGAATCTCCGATAAAACCCCGCATGGCCAAGGAAACTCCTTATTCCTTTAACAGTGATGGGATGAGGCAGTTTAGCAATAACATCAATTTTGGCCTTATCGACCTCAATCCCACTTTTTGAAATTCTATGGCCGAGGACAATGCCCTCCTTAACCATAAAATGGCTCTTCTCCCAGTTTAGACAAAGATTAGTGTCTTCACAACGTTGAAGCATCTTTTCTAAATGGTAGAGGCATGAGTCGAAAGAATTCCCGATGACTGAGAAGTCATCCATGAATACCTCCATGGTTTTCCCGATCATGTCGTGAAAAATAGCCATCATGCACCTCTGGAAAGTGCCCGGAGCGTTGCATAACCCAAAAGGCATGCGACGATAGGCAAACGTCCCGTAAGGGCATGTGAAGGTAGTCTTCTCTTGATCCTTAGGATCAATGGGAATCTGGAAGTAACCCGAGAAGCCGTCAAGGAAGCAATAATACTCATTCCCCGCTAGTCTCTAGAGCATTTGATCCATAAAGGGCAGAGGAAAATGGTCCTTGCGGGTGGCTTCGTTAAGCTTTCTGTAATCGATACATACTCGCCACCCTGTAACCAACCGAGTTGGTATCAACTCGTCATCCTCATGTGTGAAAACCGTGATGCCACCCTTTTTCGGAACACAATGTATTGGGCTAACCCAAGGACTGTCTGATATAGGGTAAATCAATCCCGCATCGAGAAGTTTGATAACTTCTTGCTTGATAACTTCGTGGATTTTTGGATTTACCCTTCTTTGATGCTGCACGGCAGGCTTAAAGTCCTCTTCCATTAGGATTTTGTGTGTACAAAAATTCGGGTTAATACCCTTTATGTCTGAGAGTTTCCAAGCAATTGCTTGCTTGTGGGACTTTAAAACCTTAAGCTGCGCGGTTTTCTCCTCATCCTTTAAGTCTTTTGTAATAATGACTGCTAACTTATCGTTACCTTTCAAGAATGCATATTCTAGATGAGGAGTCAGGTCCTTAAGTTCGACTTCGGGGAAATCATCATTTTTCTCAACATATTTGACTTCCGCGTTATGAAGTTGTGGAGGTAGAACAGGAATGGGAGAGGGATCTTTGTTCAATAATTTCTCAAGGAGAAAGATATCCCCCTCCGGGTCAATCTCTTGGTTATCAATTCCTTCGGGAACTGAATCACTTTTGAGAAAGGCCTCTAATTCCTCAAGGACGAAATCACTTCCCTCAAACGGAGTGAGGAAAGGAGAAGAATTAGCGATTATGGGGTGAGAGAAGGGAGTGGGATTTCCACTCGGAGAACTATCAGCGAATCCAAGGATTTCCTGAGCATACTCCTCGGATGCATTGTCAATGACATCAATTCGGCTGACCGATTCAGCATCATAATTCGAGGAGTATCTCGAGGTTTGATCAAGGTTGAACGTTATCGCTTCATTGCCAACTCGTAATGTGATTTCCTCATCGAAAACATCGATTAATGCACGACCCGTCCTTAAGAATCCCCTCCCAAGAATGAGAGGAACTCTTGGATCTGCATCAAAATCAACAACGACAAAGTCTGCCGGAAAATGGAACTTTCCCACTCTTACAAATACGTCCTCGGTAATACCGAGGGGACGTGAAATTGAACGGTCTGCAAGCTCGAGAGTCATGCATGTGGGAGTAAGTGCTTGAAGAGAGAGCTTTTTCCAAATGGAGTAAGGCATTAGGTTGATGCTTGCACCAAGATCGGCCAAGGCAAAGCAATCAACCATCCCCGGGAAAATACATGGTATTAGAAATTTCTCGGGGTCTCCTAGCTTCTCAGGAAGCTGTTTCAACAAAACTGCAGAGCAGTTTTCATTGAGTGGAGTTCGTGCCATTTCAAATAGTTTCTCTTTATTTCCCAATAAGTTTTTGATTGTCGATGCAAATTTAGGCATTAATAGAAGAGCATCTGCAAAACTAATATCAAAGTGTAGCTCTTGGAAAATTTGGAAAAATTTTTCCATCTGATGATTAGTTTTTTCACGGAGCTTCTAATCTTGCAATCGTGAGGGATATGGAATCGATGGTTTTGGGTTGGCTTTTGGGATTTCAACAGGACCTTCGGGAGTTTCAAACACGACTCTTTTAGGGGGAGTCGGGACCGGGACAACTGAAGGAGGGATGTCATAGGTACCTCCGTTATTAGTAGGAAGTACCGTATCCGTAGTATCCTCAGTATCACATTCCTCTACCTGGACTGGAGAAGTGGTAGAAGGAGCTGTGGGTCCTTTATAAGAAACTCCACTTCTTGTGGTGATCGCCTTTGCATCGCCCCTCGGATTAGCGATCGTGTTGCTAGGTAAAGTACCTGAGCCCGAGGGTCGATCATTTAAAGACTTCTTCAATTCAGAGATCTGACTGACCAGCATTTTGTTCAATTCATCTTGGGATTTCATAAACTGTTTTAATAACTCATTAGATGATGGTCCAGTTGGAACAATGGCTTGATTTTGATTTGGAAAATTTTGACCCCGATTGTTCTGGAAATTCCCTTGTTGCTGGTTGTTATTACCCTGAAAGTGGTTTTGTTGTTGAAAATTACCCTGATGGTAATTGTTCTGACCTTGATTACGGTTATAATTTCCTGGGTTTTGATTGTTTTGAACCTGGTGTTGACCAGAGTTGAAATTCCCTTGGTTGTTAAAACCTTGGTTCATTCGGTTCTGGTTCTGATTCTGGTTAAAGTTCTGGTTTCTGTTTTGACCATTTTGGTTCTGGGGTTGATTAAACCCTGGTGGTCCAATGTAGTTATTGGAACGATAACTCAACAGATTTCGGTCCCCTTGCGGTTGGTAGGAATTACCTCCCGTATTGTAGGAACCTTGGGCTGCGAATACGTTCTCTTGAGTGAAGCCACCGGAGGCTGGGCACTCATGATATGGGTGTGGACCACCACATGTTTCACAACTGATAGTTTTAATCTGCTGATTGTGATTTGCCTGGTGAATACGGAGAACCGCAGCAGACAAATCATCAAACTTTTTGGTAAGAGCAGCTATTTCATTACTTGCCGGAGTGACTGACTTACATGAGTCATTCCTCTCTACAGAGGAGTCCCAAAAGTTATGATGGGCAGTCATGTTTTCAATTAAGCCATAACACTCTTCAGGGGTCCTTTTCATAAAGGTGCCCCCTCACGATGACGAAGTGTCAAACCATTATAAAAGGTATCAATAATGGTGACAAGAAGCATGTTATGATTAGGACACCGATCAATAGCAAGTTTTTAGCGTTCCCATGCCTCAAATAAGGACTCTTCGGGAAGCTGTCTAAAGTTACTAATATCGTTTCTCAGCTTTGTAACCATGGATGGTGGAAAATATTTAGCCAAGAACTTAGTAACCATCTCATCAAAGGTATGGATCGAATTCTTAAGAAGTCGATCGAACCAAGCAGTCGCATGATGAGTGAGAGAATAGGGGAACAGGTATAAACGCAGGCCGTCTTCGGTGACGCCATTTTGTATCATGCTCTGGGTGACGGTTAAAAATTTATCGAGATGCATGTTAGCATCGTCACCCGGCAAACCGTGGAACTGACACGAATTCGGGACTTGTTGGATCATGTTGTGTTTTAGTCCAAAATCCGTGGCTCCAATTGTGAGTGGTGCAATGGGTCCACCCCTCCCGTGCATGGTAGGTTGACATATTTCCTCCATTGTTCGGGTGTCAGGAACTACATCCTCCTTGGGAGGGATTGGGGGCTCGTCGTTCATTTTTAATGAGTGTTCTTCTTCAACAGTACGTAACTCGGGTACGTTTTTCTGATTTTTTCGCTTTGTTTGTGAACGAGTGCACATGCACTAAAAACAATTTTCAAAACAAGATCGAGGCAAAACCACAATGAACTTAAATCCAATAATCACAGGTGAATGGCTTCTTTGAAAAAGGTACACCACCCACAGGGATACAATGCCAAGTTGTTATCTTAAGTTTGGGAACTTATTATGTTCACACCCCCAGTTGGTAGGTGTTCTGCCTTGGTTTGCGGTGGTAATCTTTTATGTAATTATATTCACAGTAAAATGTTTTTAGCTTTTCGTGTATGGGTGAAAAAACTTGGACAATATTTTTGGAACTGATTCGTTAACCGTAATCGTTCCTTTAAGATTACTCGCAGGCTGACGGGAGGGAATGAATGGATCCCTCTTCAGTTCGAAATTTAATGTCAGAACTTACCTTATACAAACTGTTTCAGGTTGTAATCTTAAAGATAACGAAGTAATTTAACTTCACAGTTTGTTTTGTTGTTTTTTATTTTTTTTAGTGTTGTTAACACTTCAGGAAAAGTGTTAATGAACTTTTTCAGTTTTGATTTTGATTTTCACAAAAATTTACAAAGTGGTGATATTTGTACAGGAGGGGTTTTGAAAACCACTAAACCTAAAACGTTTTGAAATACGCAAGAACCTCCCCGACAGCGGCGCCAAATTTTGACTCTTCCCAAACCAACCAGTCAATCGGGTGCAGTTGATAGGTCCACCTGGGAGAGAAATTCAAGTTCGTGGAAGTATAGGGAAATCCCCGGGTCGTTAAGTCCCAACGAGATTGAAATTGTACTTTGAACGTTTTTGGGAATAAGTGGCACTGAGGACAGTAACCAAGATGATTGGGGATTGATTACACTACTGATTGCTTGGTATTTGAACAACTTGGAATGATATTTAACACTAACAGATATTCAGTTATAATCACAGAAATGCAACTTGGAAATCAGATTACAGACAGAGAAAAGCGGGATTAAACAAGTTAAAACTACAGGGGGTGCAAGTCAAACTTTTTCAAACTTAAAATAAAATGAAAATGAAATTATTAACTTGATTATTTTAATATTTAAATACAATTAATTAATTAAAACTATTTAAAAAGTAATTTAAATCTAATTTAAATTAAACAAAAAATGATAAATGCTACAAATTAAACTAAAAACTTGCCAAAATATTTTCTAAACCTCTAAATGAACTTGAAGAAAGTATAAAAATTAAAAAGAAATATTTTTGTCTTTTTGTGGTTTTTCTATTAATTAAATATTAATTATATTAATTAAACTATTTAAAATATTTTAAATTACTAATAATACTTAAATGACTTATAAAATTATAGAAAAATTTATAAAACTAATTAACCATCACAGGAATCCTAAAAAATTATAAAAAGTTTCTAAAAATTATATTTAGACTATTTTACTAATTATTTACTTGTTAATTAATTAAAACCTAATTTAACTAAATTAATTAAGAAAATTAGAAAATGAACAGTAGAATTTAAGAAACTATTTTCTAAAAGTCTTAAATGATTTATGAAACCTAGAAAAAATATAAAAACCTACTGTTGTTAATTAAAAATTAGGAAAACTATTTTATTACTAATATTACCTAATTAATTAATTAAACTATTTTTAATTCTAATAATTATTAAACTAAAAGAGAAAAATCTAAGAAAATTACTGAAAATACCTTAAGGTGACAGGAAATTAAGAAAATTATAAAAATGACAGATTGCTTAATAATAAGCTAAAAAGAAGATTAAAAAAAATAAAATCTATTAAATAGAAGCTATCACTAATTTTAAATTTGGTTTTTTGGTGGTTTTTCTTTTTGACAGATGAAAATAAGCTAAAAATAGGAAACTTTTGTGAAAAGACTTTTATAATAGCTTAAAAATAAGCTATGTGCACCCCCTTTTAGCAAACAGTGGACTATTTTGGATTTTTAAATATGCAAAAGCTAATAATAAGCTACACAGTACATACAAGCTATGAATATTGATACAAACAACTAATTTGAACTGAAATAAGCATAGAAGGATGGAAAAGCACACTGGATAAGCTAAAAACCTCAAATAAGCAGTTATGCCTAATCACAAACCAAATAGTCAAAATGGGTCAAACTGCAGCATTGTGTGGGGCCCACAGGAGTGATCTAGGGTCTAAAATGAAACTTGATTTGAAAAATGGGACAGGTAAGCTTTACAATGAGCCATGAATCAGAGCTTATGATCACTAATGAGCTTTTGGCAAGCTTGTAAACTTTGGTGCCAACACTGAGTACTCAGTGTACTCAGTGTGATGTGGGTAGCTTGTGGTGACAAGCAGGCTAGGGGCAAAGGTTTCTAAAGCCACAATAAGCACTGGAATAGTGAGATGGGTTGGCAAACTCCTTAAAATGCCAAAGGTCAGGGTCTAAAACTCACAGATAAGCTCTTGATGAGCTTATGAAATTAGGCTCACACCCTTGGAGTAGGGGAGGTTACAGACCAACTAGTCAACTTTGAGACCAAATTCAAGTGAGCAAATGAGTTACAAACTGGATTTTTCTTTTTGAAATGTGTTAACAAGCAACAAAATAACTCAAAACAACAATTATTTTGGATTTCCAATCTGAATTAAACCCTATGGATCACAAAGAAGATTTGACCATTTTACTGAATATGCAATTTTTGACTTTTGAGAAATACACTAAGGTTTGACTTAAATGAACTTTGATCTTGATTTACTCACTGAATATGTTATATTATGCTATAAGAACATGAAATTAAGCAACCCTAACAACTTATGAACTGATTTGATGATTTTGGAATCAAAAACTTTGACAGATTACTAATTAGATGAGATTAAAAGGAATTTTGACTATTTAACAAATGAGCACTGGTTTTTTAAGGTTCAATTGTTCTAAACCACACCTAAGAAGCATGAAACAACAAAGATCCACAACTATAACACAAGGTATCACAGATTTGACAGCATAACCAAACAACCTTATAAAACTGTGATAATGAGATTTTTAAAGAGAAATCAAAATTTATGCTGTGATACTTATTTGCAGAAGCTTAATATGGTTATATGATCCTAAGTGAGTACAGAACAACAAGATTAAACCACTAATTACCAAGATTACTCCTAATGCTATTTTGATTTTGAAATTGAGAAACAAATCAACAATTGATTTTACTTAACAAGCTACTAGTTTCAAGCAAGATTCTCACTAACTAACACCAAATAAGCATAATCAAGTAAGAAATAACAGTACATGAACAATAAAACGGTGAAATGAAAAATTGAGAATTGTGCTTACAACTTGCACTCCTGCTAAAAACCAAGAACAAGGACCAAGTAACCAATTCTATAGGTTCTCCACAGAACCACTAACCCAAGGCCATCCACAATTTACCCTGCTCCAGCTGTGATCACCATCTTCAACAATTTTTTATTTTTCACTGTATTTTTTGTATTTTTTTTTTGTATTTTTGATTTTTGATACTACACTTTATTTTATGGTTTCTAAAAGCTTTTATAAGCTTTCTAAGAGCTTATGTGATCCTAAGAGTCCATAAACACACCTACAAATAACATTAAACAGATTTGAGATTTTTGAATTTTTGAAAGTGCACAAACTGAATTCAACAAGATAGAACTGAAATTGATTATCATAAAAGATTTGAAATACACTGAGAATACAAGAATTACAACTTGAAAGCTTGAAATTACACTAGAATTTAAGAAAACTACAATCCGACACTAATTTAGCTAAATTACACTAGATACTCTTCTCTTCTTCATCTCTTTCTTTATATAGGGATCTTCTAGGGTTTATGTGAGCTTCTGAGCAAATCCTATTGATAATCTGAGCCATTGGATGAGAGAGAGTTGATCTTGACCCTCCACGTATTTTGGCGCCAAAATATTTTAAGGCAATTTGGACCTTTGGGGGGGGTGGCATTAATTGTGGTTGTTTTGTTAGGTTCAATTGGGGGTATGTGAGTGGATTGGGTGGTGGAAATGGTGAGGTGGTGAAGTGATGGATTTGCAGGGCAAGTGGAGTGGGGGAGGGAAGGAGAGGGAAGGGTGAAGGGTATTTGACTTGGTTTGACCCTGGTATTATTTACCAGGGTGGGCTTTTGTTGGGATTGGGCCAGAGAAAAAGGAAGTGGGCTGGGGATATGTTTGGATTGGATTGGGTGTTTAGGGTTTATTATTATTAAGGATCCGTATGGTTTGGTAATATTACAAGGACCAATTTTGTAATTTGGCCGAAATTCCAAGGACTGATCTTGCAACTTTCCCAAAGTATTACAAGGATGTTTTCTGCCAATATTTAATATCCCAAGGACCATGATGATAATTTCGACTTTTGACTTTTCCAGGGACTAAAACTGCCAAACTTGTAAATTTCAGGGACCAAACATGTAAATACACCAAACTTTCCAACCAAGGACCATTCCTGCCATAAATGAGAAGTACAAGGACAAAATCTGTTTTTCTCAAAGTTTTAATATCCCAAGGACCATTTTTGACAATTTTCAAAGTTCAGGAACTAAACTTGCAATTTTGTGAAACTTTGTACCAAAGGACTAATTATGTAACTTTGTGATTTTAAAGGACCTTTAGTGACTTTTTCAAAATTTTAGAATAACCAGGGACTAGATTTGACAACTTTTGAAAGATGAGGGACTAAAACTGCCAATTATGCAAACTTTATTTATTTTTCATCTGTTTTTTATTATTTTGCATCTGAAACATATAAAACACATTCCTGGGATATTTTCATTATTTAGATGCAATTTTGAGTGTTTTTAGATGTTTTGGCAGCTCAGAATAGGTAAAAATGATGAGTATTTACACACTCATCACATGCGCCGTATAAAGAATGAAGATACGCCGCAACTCAAGGCGGTGTACGATTATTCCAGAATATAATAATCTTGGACCGCACGCGAAGTTACCAAGATACGCCGCATCTACTTAGTTGATGCGCCGCATCGAGCCCTCAGACAGAAACTATGTTAGAAATGAAGCTGAGCGATATTTACGTGAATTGGAGTAGACAACTAGAATGCATAAAGTGCAGGGACTACTAAGGTAATATTGTAAAAGTTGTCTTATGTAAGGCATATAAATACCCCTCAAGGCTTCACTTGAGGGGTGTGGGTGTGCAACATAATTTATCATAATAAAAACATTTTTGTTTCACCTCACCTTCTCTCTACTTTCTCTCTCTAGAATAATGGCATATTTTGATCAACCTCGTCCTCCGGAACGTGTTTCTTGGGATCTACAATTGGTATCAGAGCTAACCGGGGGCGAATCGTGGTGTGTTTGTGGTGAAAAATAACGTTTTTGGGTGAATAATCTCGTGTTTTAGGCTGTTCTTACGTTTTCTGCGAGTTTGGAGCCCTAGAATGGCGAGTTAGCAGTCATTTATCGAGTTAGGATTTTCTAACTTTCGAGTTAGGATTGGTTTTTAGCGAGTTAGGATTCTTGCGAGTTTGGATTCTTGCAAGTTAGGATTCTTGCGAGTTTGGATTTTGGCGAGTTAGGATTCTTGCGAGTTTGGATTCCAGGGAGTTAGAAAATCTTAGCGAGTTAGGATTTAAGAGTTACCGAGTTTGGGATTTAAATCTTATCGAGTTAGGATTCAATACATACCGAGTTTGAACTCAAGTTTGGCGAGTTAGCCTTTTACCTTATCGTTCATCGAGTAAGGTTATTTGTGGCTTATACCTAAACGGAACTATGCCAAAATTTCTCTAGGTTACCGAGTTAGGATGAAGTTATCGAGTTTGAAGGTTACCGAGTTAGGGAATGGTTATCGAGTTAGATGAAGCTATCGAGTTTGGGAAGTGGTTACCGAGTTAGGAGCTTTATCGAGTTAGGGGCTTATCGAGTTGGCGGGAAAATTTGAGTAAAATGTATTTTTGAGAGGAGACTAAACGTTCAATTTTTACGCGAGATTCAATGTTTGGTATAACGTTGAAAATTTCGGCCGAAAATTCAAATTTTTAGGCCAAAATTCAAATTTTTTCGGTGAAATTTTGCGTAAAAATTTTTAATACTCAAATTTTTCTGGTAACCTTAGCATTGTATTTCTTAGTGATTTCCAAATTTTGAGGGAGAAAATTTTCCAATTATATTTTTGGAGGGAAAATCCGAAATCACTACGAATCAACGAGATTAAATGTCAAGCTTCACCAAAAACACACCACGAATTGCTTAAAAGATCCTGATCAAGATTCACCAAAGATCAATGACTAAATTTTGAACGTTATCAAAAGGTGGCTACGGGGATAATTTGTTTATTACTTATTTGAGCTTGAAGTGACGTTTCACAGGTGCGTGTACTTAGTATCTCAAGGTCTAGGGGTTGGTTGGATGAAGACTTTTGAAGATCCTTGTTTGAGCATTCATGGGATAGTGATTAAGACTTGGACATCTAGCTATGTGTGAGATCTATAAACGCATAAGTTGGTTCTTAATGCTCACAATAGCTATCACTTTAAGGAGCTACGTTGTAGTGCTCAGTGTCACAAAAGGTTAGGGATTGTTCAAGAGACGGATATACAATAAAGGATGGATGGTTGGGTATATGCCACTACCTATATTGTAAGGAGTAACGTTGTTGTGATCATATAGGTTCTTAATTAGGATAGTACAAGCGTAAGTCACAAGTCTGGGGAATTTTACTTCACACTCAAGTTTGTCATATTGGGTTGTCTCCACACGTGGTCACTTACTATTAGCCAATGGAAGTGAAAAGAGGTTGATCTGAGATGAATTGTAGAGAGAATAGTTATTGTCATTTCACTCATGGGGTATTGATTTGTATGTTGCTTCCAGTTGATACGTTTATGTACACATATTTATGATGATTCCGAGAGATCGTCATCATCCAGGAGGGAGAAATGTGTACATCAGGGCTTTTATTAAAGAACTGAAAGCATTCTAAGTGAGTTGAAGATGACGATATGATGCTCCCCAAACAAACCTGTGAAGAAGTTACATATTATCAGTCTAAGATTCATTTTCCGCTGTGCATGAGACTGAAGATTATATGGGCAGAATTCAAAGATACTTCTTCAACAAGCATCAAGGTTATATCAAACGGGTTGTCTATTTGGGAGGGAGCATGTAAAAGAAAATGGTTTACTAATTGGGAGGGAGTAATAACCCAATTAGGTTAGCAAGTGATTCGTCTACAAGTAAACAAAGATTGCTGGGGTTATTTATGAAGAAAAGAGCTATGAAGTCCTCCTCAGCATTGTTGCGCTTACTTTGATTGTTTTTATTTTACTTGTTAGGAATCGTTGTAACCAATTCACGTATATCTCCAGCTGGAGAGACATTGTTAGAAATGAAGCTGAGCGATATTTACGTGAATTGGAGTAGACAACTAGAATGCATAAAGTGTAGGGACTACTAAGGTAATATTGTAAAAGTTGTCTTATGTAAGGCATATAAGTACCCCTCAAGGCTTCACTTGAGGGGTGTGGGTGTGCAACATAATTTATCACAATAAAAACATCTTTGTTTCACCTCACATTCTCTCTACTTTCTCTCTCTAGAATAATGGCATATTTTGATCAACCTCATCCTCCGGAACGTGTTTCTTGGGATCTACAAACTATAAATACCCCATTCTACAGCCGAATTTGGTGTGCAAACAAAACCCTAAGGAGAAAAATAAAAATGATTTGGCAACACAAGACACCACCCAAACGAAGATCTCAGAGTAGTAAGAAGGTCCTGCTAGTGTTTAATTCATTAAGTAGTTTTGTTTTATTGTATTAGTACGCTTTAATCCATTAGAATTGTTGGGCTTGTCTGCGCCATAGGACTTCCCTTTATTTTATTTTCCCAACGATTAAAGTTTACTTGATGTTTATTTGGTTCTTTATGCATGTGCTTTGATTACCTCTGTGTCTAGCCGTGGCTTGTTTGCGCTGCCATACGCTTCCCACAATTACTTCATTAGCATTATAAGTTAACGTAAGTCTTTAAAAAAGGTTAAATAATGTAAACATAAGTAATCATTAAGAGTTTACTTGCCTGTAACTAAGATACCAACGAGAGAGAATAGATTTTAGTACTCATCTTATAAAACTAGCAATAAAACAAATGACAATCTACTTAATCATCAGTTAGGCCTCTTATCTGTATCTGTTATCTATCTGTGTACGTGTTCGCCATTCGCTTTTTCTATCTCATTAGTTTTATTTACTTTTAATCAACTCAATTGTGCCAGTCTCTCAGGCTGAAAACCCCCTTGCGTTAGATTAGGTTTTAGAACTAACTTAGGAATAAAATACTGATAGACATTCTAGGTGTTAACGTTCCACTCTTAGTGATCAACACTCTACTTACCAACTAGCTACATTGATCGGGTACACTGCTCGTTAGTGTGTGTTATAGGTTAAGTCGGCTAAATATAAATTTAAAACTTGATAAGAATAATCTATACATACAACGATAAATACACGCATCAAGATCCGCCCCTGGCTGACAGCCACAAAAAACTTCACACCGTTCCACGCCAAACATACCCTTAGCGTTACTATCTATAACAAAAAATTTCAACTTAGTAGTTAAAACTATTTTCCTACTAGACCATTTAGTGGACTGACCCTCCATTGTTATGTTACTATAAGCATTAGTATCTTCTTAATAATAATAATAATAATAATAATAATAATAATAATAATACTAATAATAATAATAATATTTATTGTTAATAAAAGTGATGGTTTATAATAATAACAATAATAATAATAATAATAATAATAATAAATAAGATTATATAAGTCTAGATCATCACCCTCAAACATAATATTTTCATCTATAGGTGTTATACCATCATCATTAGCACTACCCTTTGAATTTATGTTGCCTAGTGCACTACTATGTTCAAGACTATCTTTGAATCCTGAATTGTTGGTGCTTTTGTTGCTAGTAAAAACATTAGGGTTTGGAGTAGGTCTATGATCAGAATATGCAGGTTCTACTATTGAATGAATTTGTACCCCCATTTTCAATAATTTTTCTCTCATCAACATAGGGTTCATTATATCTTTGATTATCAAAAAAGTTTAAATTGTTTATACCACCTTGTTTAGTTAAAAAAATCTTTAGTTAAAGATTCATTTTTAAATGGATACATAGTTTCATAAAATTTAACAAATCTTGCAAAACCAACATGTTTGTGTCTAAATTGTACAACTTATAGCATTTTTTGAGAATTGTACCTAATGAAAACACATTTTTCACTTCTTGTAGAAAACTTATGAGAGTTAATTAAAACAATGGCAAAAAAGAGACAACCAAAAGACCTTAAGTGAGAGAGACTAAATTGACACTTATCAACTAATTCATAGGGATTTTTTCGAGACAGTACAACAAAGGGTAACCTATTAATCAAATACATAGCAATTAGAATACACTCAGACCACATGTTTAATGGTATGCCTCCCTGAAACATGAGGGCTCTAGCAACATTTAACATATACCCATGCTTTCTTTTTACCACCCCATTTTGTTAGGGTGTAAAACCACAAGATGTTTAATAAATAATCCCTTTATCATTACAAAACATTGTAAACTTGTTATTAATAAATTATGTTCCATTATCACTTCTGAAAACCTTAACACTCTAGCCAAACTAATTTTTAATAAAATTGTAAAACAATTCTATATTAGAGGATACTTCATCTTTGCCTTTTAATAGAAACAACTAAACAAACGAAAATCATCAAGTTGTCTTAAAATAAAAAGGTATAACCTTCTCTCTATATCTAACCTTATATGGACCCTAACATCTAAGTGAACCAATTCTCCAAGAGAATTAGTCTTGTGATCACTCAGAGGAAAATAATCCCTTGTTTGCTTGGCGTTGTGACATACTTCACATGGATGAGAAGTATGAACACCTTTAAGATCAATTCTATCTTTTAAAACATCTACACCTTATCAGCATGATGAACTAACCTATTATGCCACAGGCACTTAGTTACTAAACATGTAGTAATATACCTATTTATAAGTACTTTTAAATATGTCAAGAAAGTAAGTACTCCTCTCTGACTACTAGTCCCAACCTAGAACTTTAGAAGAGAATCCTAAATCACACAATCATTCTCATTAAAACATACGAACAATTTGTTAGCTTTAGTAAACTTATGCACAAACAAAAGACAGATTTGATAGCTAGGGATAACAAGCACATCATGAATTATAATATCTTCAGTTATTTTACAATTTCTAACTTGATTCACTTTTGCTACAGTCCTATTGGCATGAGCAATAGTGATATTTGTAAAACCTTGCAAAAATTCATATAATTAACAACGTTTAATTATATATTAATCTCTGTCATTATTTTAATCACCATTTTTACAGGAAAATTTAAAATTTTCTTATTATATTAAATGGTCACGATTACGATATCACAGAATTCACCAAATGACGAAACCAGTTCTCGAGACGTTTAACAAAATATTAAAATTCATTAATCCTAAATTTATACTAATCGGGCCCTTAATAATATTCCAGCCCAAACATTTCCTTCTCGATTACTATTCATCGGCCCATGCTTAAAGCCCAAAATCCATTTTATGATTTTAAGTTTATACTCGACTAGAAACTATCCTCCCAAAATGCCTCTCGTTCTCTCAAATCTTAAACACGACACCTATATATTTTTACACCACCTCGTTCCTCACCTAGTAAACTCTTAACGTGCCCAGTCTCAGGAACATAGGTCGAGTTTCGCTACATTTTTGAAGGGCAATCCGTTTGGCCAAAAATCAACCCAATCGATATATAATAAATTCCAAACTTAACCGTTTTACCTCCTGTTTATTCCTATAAGTTCCTAATAATATTTCTGGTATGATTTTATGATTAGGTGTCGAGTTTCATCAGCTAGAACCAATTGCTACACGATTTTTACAAATTGTGTATGTAATGAAATAGCTAGTCGACATCTATAAGTCACCAAGACAAATTGCAACTTCCTTATCTTCTCACAATCCTTCTAAAGTCATCGTATGTCAGAAACATATCTTGAAAACCTTTCATTCACTGCCATTACACTATAGGGAATAGTTGAGTATGTTTCTAAGAATTATTGAACTAGTACGTGTCAAAACTTCTCACTATATATATATATATATATATATATATATATATATATATATTACCTTCTATTCTATTGTTCCCTTCATGTTAAATAAACTCTCATTCACTCTCAAAATAGTCTCTGAAAGTCCAGAAATAATTCATTCGTGCGTTTGGAAGTTTAACGAGAAAACGGGTTTAGTTTATAAATCGATACTTGGGTTTATAAACGAACGTGTGATTTCTTGTGTTTTTCTCCATCATCTTCGACTCTCCACCACCATTGAGGTGTTGTAAGTCATTTCCAATCTCTTTTGAACTCAATTTCATACGTTTTACATATCCATGCATCACGTTGTATTTTTATTAAACGTATTTTTGTTTCACGTACTTATTTTACGTATGCATAATCACGTAGCACACAAAACGTGACGAGCCTCTATCTTGGAAGGCCTAGGAATCACGTTGCACACTCATCTCACATTTAGATTTACGTCGCATGCATCATATGATCATGTTTTGAACCATATGTCTATCGCTAAAAAGAAATCTGTCAAGACTTAGGAAATAATCCAAGTCATTACCTATTAATTACTTGTTCAAGTCGCTTATAAAACAACCTTTTATCTCACGATCTAATTTAACAATCATACTATATTTTTACATAACCTATTAGACCACCTAGAAAACTACCACTTTCGTATATACAACTTATAAAAATACCCACGTCTTGACTCTCTAAATGATACAAACTGAATCACAGAACTCGTCTTTTAAAAACTAACAAATTAAGCGAATTGGGCCTTAAAGCCCAATAAGCTGTTTTAACTATTTTGATGAGCCCAACTCGTCTCACGAAGTCCGTATCTTAAAACGTTAACGGGCCAATAAACGGATCGTTAAAAGCCCATTAAGTGAAAATAAGCTATTTTTAGCAAATAAGCAGTTAAAACAAGCTTATTATCAATTAAATAAGCTTCAGAAATTTTATTAGAAATTTTCTCATAATTTTTGTAAACTTGGACTAAAAATGTAACGCGACGACACTTAGGAGGGCTAAAACTGTCAAAGACTGAAAAATAGGGATTTAAACAGTAAAATAGAAACATTTGGGTATAAAATGACATATTATTAATTTCCAAGCTCAGATTGTAATATTGGACAAGTAGTGGACTATAAATGTAGATTATATATAAAAAGGACTAACGGTGTAACGCTAACGTCGTTAGTATAAAAAGTGTAAAAAACTGGAAAAGGACAAGGACCAACATATTATATTTGACATTCTTATTTTATTTTCTATTTTACGTCACCCCATCACGTCATGTGCATTTATTTATATATTAGTTATTGTTACGTTAATAATATATATAACGACATTTTAACTAATTATCTTTACGTATTATTATCATCATTGTTAAATAAGGAAAACTTTAGAAATAATAGCATATCTCGTCATACTATTATAAACATAATAATTTTATTTGCATATCATCTTTTCATCATAACCATTAATCATTATTCATTAATCGTTATTCGTTATTCATTTCGTATTTATCAAATAGTATTTGGTTAGATTCTTAGATAAATTTATTTATCAGGTTCCGTACCAAAGACG
Source organism: Artemisia argyi (assembly GCA_030686995.1). Taxonomy (NCBI): domain Eukaryota; kingdom Viridiplantae; phylum Streptophyta; class Magnoliopsida; order Asterales; family Asteraceae; genus Artemisia; species Artemisia argyi. The sequence continues at coordinate 168,554,807 of CM060706.1, read as the reverse complement.
TTTTCATAATCATTCCCAAAATCTCTCGAATTTACTTTCCATCATTCCCGTATCAATCAAGGTGAGTTATAGCCCCATTTCCAATACTTGTTTTTAACTCATTGGGGGAGATACATGCTTACATATACTTTGATAACTTTATAAGTATATGAATAAATTACATGATTCAAATCAATTTCCTTATTAATAGTTACCTGATGAAGTTTATGACTTAAGATGTGATAAATATATGTTACTGGCGAATTACTTAACTGAAATACTGATACTCAGATGATTATGTGGCGAAATACTTAACTGAAATACTGATACTCAGATGATAATGTTTCCAAAATGATTATTGTGGCATGATACTTGACTATACTATACTATCCTGAATGATTCCATTATCTCTATATGATATTTCTATGTTCAACAGAAATAATTGCTAGGAAGAGCACAGATACTCTAGTTACATTATTACCTTGATATTGCCTAAGTTACCTTTATCGCCATAAAGTCCCTCAATCATGAGCCATTAATCACTGGTATGTGAGCGCGAATATAGTGAACAGCTTCGAAACCTGTTAAGGATTGACCTCATATCCCACTAATACTTGACGGAATGCCATTATGCATATGGTTAGTCATATTAGTCGTGATATACTATATTTGAGTAAAAATAGGAATTGGCAAATCACCTATTATAAGAGGGCAAAATTTATCATTGACTTGATAAATACCTCTTTTGTTAACGTTTTGCGTGTCATGAGGCTTGGTGCAATATCCATAAGGAAATGTATGTTTTCAACATATATTTAGATACAGCTGTATAGGTATTTGACCAGACTTGAATTGTATATCTCATTAAATTAGCATCATGAGTTTCCAGCTCATGTTAGGATTATGATCCATTATTTGAATTTGATTGAATATATATATGATTTATCTGTGATTATAATCAACATCACTCAATAATTGTTCTATCACTGTTAGTATTTATGACAATTATTATCAAATATTCCTGAAATCTATCAAAATAAATGATTTTCCATAAAACTCTGTGAACTCACCAACCTTTGTGTTGACACTTTTAAGCATGTGTATCTCAGGTAATTTAACGGAGCAGGACAAGACACAGAGCAGACATTTATTACTCTGATAAATTAAAATGGTGTAAAAATCAAATATGTCATTCTTTCAAGCCTTTATATCTTTTAATAAGATTCTAAATCAAATGGTTCATCTTTTATCAAAAATATTATTTGAATGACAAACAACTTTCAAAACGCTTCTTTTAAGCCGTTTTATGAGATTATAACTTCGATCCTCCCCGTAACACACAAATTACTTTTCCGCTGCTACAAACATAAATTTTGGGGGTGTTACAATATTAAGATGTGAAACATAAATCATGTTAAACAAAAACTTAATTATACATGTCATATGCTAGCTAACCCCCGAATCTATAATCCACCTAACAAAAGTACTATAAGTACTAATGCCACTGTTAAAAAAAAAAAAAAAAAAAAAAAAAAAAAAAACCCTACAAGCAAAGAAACTAAACACAAAATTGGCCTTTGCAAAATTACCTGCTACATTTGCTTGCACACAACTACTAGCACATGGATTACAGACACATTATTAGTTACATTTTGATTAGTGTTATTTCATTTCTTAATATTTGGAGGATAACCAATAAGCAATAGTGTGCCCAATCATATTATAATTATTGCAAAACAAAGTGTTATTTATAAGAGTAAATTTATTTTTGTTATCAGTAGTCCTAGACACAAAAGTAGAAGTACTACACTTGTTAACAAACAGACTAGAATGCACATTTATGTGAGACTCATTTCTTGATTGAAGAGAAAAATCTCCTTTAACCGTAGTTAAATGCTCAATGGTCAATATAGTACTCATAATAGGAGCATAAATATCATCAAGACACATTAAAAACTGCATCAACTTAGGTAACTGAGCATGATCTTTGAAAACAGTGGCACCATCATAAGTAAAAACTGTAGCATCCTGTAGAAATTCACAGTTATTAATAAACACTAATCATGAATTAATTATTTATTACTGTTCACACACCTATGCTTAGGCAAAATTTAAAACTTTTTGTTTATACTATGCAACTATGAATCAGTATATATTATGTGATTCACATTTTCATTGAAACGAGCTCACACGCATATCACAATATCCTTGAACACATGCAAATCAAATCCTAAAATGATTTTGATCACCCATACATCACAACACACTCACAAACCCCTCCTGGGTCCCACTTTTCTCATAGTGGGCTCGCAACATCAAAATGAACTCATAAACACCCACTGGGCCTTGATAATACTCAAACCTAAGTTATAAACCCAACAATTAACCAAACGGATCGTTAATATAAAAAATCATGGGCTACTATTCATAAGCCCAATCCAAACACCACTAAATCTATACTACTTATAATGGAGGAAGGACTCTCTCTCCAAAAAATTCAGATGTACACAAAATGATGCATGGTTTACAACACTTTAAAGCAAGCAATTTACATAATTACAACAACCAAAGCATTGTGTACAACAAAAACTAGCATGATTCGAAATTCAGACCACTTTCCTTAGAATTCTACATTAATAGCATAAAAAACACCCCTACACCCAATATTAAACACAATGTATAACCCTCATTCTATATTAATAGCATTAAAAATACCTCAACACCCAATATTACAATCATTTAAACACAATGTACAACCCTCATTCTACATTAATAGCATTAAAAACACCCCTACACCCAATATTACAATCATTTAAACACAATGTACAACCCTCCATCTTAACCTAGACATAAACCTGTATGTGACCAAGACTCGACTCAATAAAATTCGACTCGATACACAAAGCTGTGACCAAGAAAATTTAGGTGTCGGAATGACATCCCGTGACATTTTTATTAATTCCATTGAAAATTTTTATTTCAGGGTACCCGCCGCTGCAACGCGCAGGGACCCTGCTAGTTTTAATATAACACACGCTAACACACGTTTGCTTTGAACGATTTATATAAAATAGATACACACAAGGTACCAAATAAATTGCACCCATTAAATTGTCACCTTCCAAATAATTGAGATCAGCTAATACATATAAGTTATACGAATGTTTGAACAGTAAAATGACACCAAAGCTTAACGAGATAGAGCACTTTCCAAACACTCTCAAATTTGACCAAATCACACCAAGTGTGTCCCAATGTGTCTCAATACTCATCAAATGAGTTCACAAGCTCATTTGAGGTTCTCACAAGTCATCTAAACCTAAAATACCCTTGATGATTTCTCTTGTCTCGAGATCAATTCATACGTGCACAAACAACACCGAAAACTCACCCAAGTGTGTGTGAGTCCCCAAGTGACTATTAGAAGTCCATTATTACCCATTTTAATCTAAAAGACCTTGCCAAAACACGTTCCTAAACTCCTAAGACACTATGGCACCTAATTCGACACATACATGTATATTTTTTGTCACGTTAAGGCTCATGTGGACCTTTGAGAGTCCCTCGATTCACACGAACCCTTCAAGCAACTCTAATGACCATAAAATACTATCCCTAAACTCTCACAACTCCCCTAACACCTAACTCAATCACATGACCATTATTTGGTCACGTTACAAGTTCATTTGGACCCTTGGATCATTTCAAATCAAATGAAACCGTGTAATACCTTTCCCAAGTCCAAACATGACCACAAGACCTCAACAAAACACAAGTTACTCCCTTGATGTCTTAGTTCACAAGCATAACAAATAAAATCATGTTCTAGAACCCTTTTGCCTAGTCACTCGTTTAAACTGAACCTATATCACACCTTGATACACTTGTGCAACTTACTTGCTAAGATCTTGAGTACCCTATACCCCTCCCCCTACTCGCCTATTCGTTATCCTTATAAGTTTATTCCCTTTGTCTCTCAACTTGCCCCTATCCTCAATCATAAAACTCCCATGCATGAATACATTCACGTATCACACTTAGAACTCACACAAACACTTCCTCGTTCACTGTCTCATACCGAGAAGAAACCACGAAGTCCCTAGGTGATTCCAAAATCATTCAAGCCAACCAAGAGCCTCTCTCAAGACCTTGAAGTACCAAGAGTCAAGCTATGACCACCTCTTGTCCTCTCCTTGATTCCACAGTCCTCAAACGTCCCACCTTTTTAGGTGTTGCAAGTTATTTCCCAATACTTAGTCAATTTTGATATTTGTTACTACCTCCGTCCCACATTAAGTGTCTACTATGACTTTTCTAAGTCTTTTTTCACCAACTTTGACATTAAATATATTTATTTGTGTTATATAATACTTAATGAAAATCATACAAATGAAAACACAATTAAAAACTTAATTCATTCATATATCTTGCATCAAGTACTATATAACACAGACAAAAAAAAAATTGAAGTCAAAGTTGAAGAAAAAAGACTTGAAAAAGTCATAGTGGACACTTAATGTGGGACGAAAGGAGTATAATTTTATATATCGTATCACACTCCTAAGCTTTCACCAATTAAATAATAAAGAACCCATGAAACCAATAAAAACCCCTGAATTAGGGTTTGATACAAAAAACCCTAATTTTGAAGAACGCCACCAAAATCACTTAGACTTCCCACATAACCTGATGGACACCCAAACAAACCAATAACACATTCAATTTTAGAAAACCCTAAAATTGAAGAAACTCTAATTTTGACCAAAACATAATTGTCCAACGATTTTAATAAAAACAATAATCTAGCTATAAAACTTACAGATCAACACTTGTTGATACAAGATCTATACTCATAATATATGAAAGGCACAAATTATATGAAACACTAATTTTCAAATTGGCTCGAATATGTGTATCAAAACAACTGTAGCTTTGATACCATGTTAATTTTACTCAAATGAACATAGATCAAGAACAAGAAACACAAATTCATTCAACCAACCACTCCTTTATTTTTATATAAATTGTATCTTCTTATCAAATAACATATAGAAGATTTTCTTGACTCGAAGAAAAGTGAAATACACAAAACTCAACTTAAACACATATCTTATAAATCAAAACCCTAAGTGAAAGAAGATAAAAAGTAGGGGTGTGCACGGTTCGGTTTGGGTCGGTTTTTGGCTAAAACCAAAACCGAACCGAATATTTCGGTTTTTATAAAACCCAAAACCGAAACCGTTTGGTTTTTGGCGGTTCGGTTTTTTCGGTTTATTATCGGTTTCGGTTCGGTTTTTCGGTTTTTTCGGTTTCTAACCGTTTATATTTGGGCATGGCAAATTTATATCAAAAAACTTGTATTACATAGAAAATTGGTTATTCTTATTTACTTTTTGTTTATCAATGTAAGCATAATAATGTTTATTGCATAATTCTATAATTACGCATATAGATGAGACACACACACACATGCAGATGAACATACACATAGTATGATCATCGTTATATATTTATTGATATATTCTCAAGTAAACACACGACACGACAAACACGCATATAAACATAAAAGTTATGATAAATATTTTATAAATCTACCCACAAAATGAATATGAGTTTATAAATTTGATTTATTTAGTTATTTATTCATATTATATTAATTATATATTATTATATAATAAAATCGGTTCGGTTCGGCTCGGTTTTTGCCGTTCGGTTTTTAGACGAAAACCGAAACCGAACCGTATATTTCGGTTTTTGAAAAATTAAAAACCGAACCATCGATTTTTAGTTTCAGTCGGTTTTTTCGGTTCGATTTTTTCAATTTTCGGTTCGGTTTCGGTTTTTCGGTTTTGTTTGCTCACCCTTAATAAAAAGAGAAATTACAAAGAGAAAACTTTGACATAATAAAATAATAAAACCAAAAAAATCTTTATATATTTCTTCAACCAAATCCTTAGGACTTAGCATATT